>BSYR01000017.1:17774000-19157000 GCA_030270665.1 Hibiscus trionum | reverse complement strand
TCCGAAACACTTCCAACCGTACCGAAACGCTATGGCCATTATAGGCCCCCGTTTCAAAACAGTTAAGGGTGTTTCGATATGCCTTGCCCTATGACAACAGAAATTGCTGGTTTTTCATCTTTAAACCAACTCAAACATGCTTCAAGACATACCATAACATACCAACAACTCACCAATACACCAAAGATCATATTTAAGGACCTTAAACTAGAACATGGCATCAAACACATAATCACTCAATCTATATGCATACCTCCTAGCCACAAAACCAATTATAAGCATCCAAACGTCAAACCAAACCATTAGAACCATTTACAACCCATAAAAGCCATCACAATCATGCCACAAACTTAGGGAGTTCAAAACACATCTCCCAACACAAACTTGGTGTCCCATTGCCAATATCAAAACTAGAGTGTATAAAAACATCACCATACATGAGCTTTGTACTTCCTTAGATGTTCTTTACCTTTTTGCTGCCCAAAAACACTTCAATTATCTGCATTATTGGTAAAAGATAGCGTAAGCACACTTGCTTAGTGAGAAATGTTCTAAAGGAAACCAACACAATAATGCATTTCTTGAAAACACTTTCTCAAAAGCTTTTCTACAACATGCTCATTCTATCTCATGCTTGAAAACCATTTCAAAGCAACTTCTCATTGAAAACACATGTACCTCAATTCTATCTCATGCATTTAAACCAATGCAAATCTCATGGCAAGGCCATACACATGCTTGTAAAACCAAAGCATTTCATATACAAATCTCATATGCATTTCTCATAGCATAAATCATCTCCTCAATAGGTACATATGATTCAAAAGCATTTTCATATATTATATTGGCATTTCACATCTCATTATTACTCGGATATGTGGACATCATTCTCAAACCACTAAACGCTTCCGGTGGAATCTCACATCAACGTACTCACTTGTCTAGTAACATAGTTTCCGATGGAATCTCTCATCATCGTACTCACATGGCGGACTCTCTCATCGCCACAAAGCTTGGGTATTTCACCAAGTCCTACCCGATGGAATGCTCATCATCGATCTCTCCCTTTGGATTAAACCAAAGAGCACGTACGAATTTTTAGTTTATAGTGCACTCTCATCCTATTGATCAATCAATTATATCTGGTAAGTATCTCATCTTCTATGCCAATATATTATGTCAAAATATCATCTCACCTACTGTTTTTCATGCAACATTTCTCAAATCTATCTCATCTCATTTCAAAACCATAACATTTGTCATGCTTTAAAACAAAAGCTCAAATCTCAACAATGCAACATGTTATTTCATGAAATCATTTCAAGCATCATCTCATGCTACAAATCATGCATAAAAATAGTAGTAATTTATCTATCTCAACCATGAGCGTGTAAAAGCATTTTAGGGGCATCCACCACATATAAGAGAGCAATCTAACCAATACTTGCTTCCTGACTTAGAAAGGTGTTTCAAACCTTTCCTAAATCCTCAAACCTTGTTTCTTTGTCCCTCAAGGACTTCTAAAACCATACGCACTCACCGATTACGTTTCTCTTGCTCGCCGAAATGCTATCTAAGCTCTCGGATCGACTCCAAAGGCGTCTGAAGATGTCTCCCCTGTTATAACACATAAGAGCAGAGGATTAATGCATCATCATGCATTGAAATCATCAGCCACACACCTAAACTCGCTGCTCTACTCAAGAACCACATTTTGGCTACCAAACACAACCAAAATCATCTCCAAACTCTTCCAAAACAAAACCCAGCCAAGATCTACAACTTCTAATCATTTCTAAACATCAATCAACATCAAAAACCACCACAAACTCGTCCTTATACCTCCAGCTATAATAGAACACCAAAACCACCCCAAAAACCATCATTCTAGCATACAAAACTTAGGAATCCAAGCCTATTTGGGATTTTTTTGATAAAACCTCATTTATAACATCAATTAACATCCAAAATATATTGGAAAACAACCTCAAAATAGAGCCTAACCATCAACCACGAAAATCATCAAGATCTCTCCAAAAACCTTGAGTTTTAATACAATTTATTGTTTCCAACATTAAAGCAACTAAAAAATCATCAACAAAGGATGGATAACTTGGGAATTTCAGTAAAGAACTGTTCATTAGAGGAGAAGGACGAAGCTTACCTCTAATGGCTGATTTCTCCTTGATTTGGGCAAGTTTTCTTGAAAATCCAATGTAAAAACAAGAGGATTTAGGGAGGAAAGGATTAGGAATCAAGAGGAGATTGAAATCTCATCAAAAGTAATGAAAATCAAAGGATAATTAATGGAAAAAATGTGTTTGGCTGAAAGGAAATTGAGAGAAAATGAAATGAGAGAAAATTGATGAAAGGTAGTTATGAAAAGTCAAAGATAGTTTTCTTTTTAATTACTCTTTATTTCCTTTAATTAAAGCATTAATAAAATCACCCAAATTAAGAAGAAATCTGATTAAAAACATATTGGTAAAATTAGCTCCTTAAAGATTCAAAGTTTCAATCCTTTACAAAACAGTCACTATTTAACTTTTTCAAAAACTGCGATTTGGTCACTACACCAAAATGTAGTATTTCCAAACCTTATTTTGTAGAACTGATTTCACCATAATCATTCATATAATAAATGAGGATTTTTAGGTATTTTTCCATATTTTTAAAGCATCCCGAACTCGGTGTTCCCTAAATCTCCTTTTAAGATTCGAACCGTTCTCGACTGGTCCGACTCAAACTCTAAAACATCTAGGCCCAAATTTGGGGTGTTACAACTCTCCCCCTCTTAAGAAATTTCATCCTCGAAATTTACCTAGAGGAAAAAGGTAAGGAAATTGCTTCTTCATGTCTTCCTTCCTTTCCCACGTGGCTTCCTCAACACCACGATGTCTCCACAACACCTTAACCAGCTCAATGGTCTAACCACGGAGAACTTTACTATCCAAATCCAGAATCTCAACATGTTCGTCATCATATGTTAAATCTGGATTCAAATCAACTTCCTCCACAGGCATACCATGCGAAGGATCCGATCTATATCTCTGAAGCATGGATACATGAAACACATTATGTATCTTTTCTAACTACTATGGTAGTCTCAGCTTATAAGCAATAGGACCCACACGTTCTATCACCTCGTATGGTCCAATGTACCTCGGGCTCAACTTGCCTTTCCGGCCAAATCTCATCACCTTCTTCCAAGGTGAAACTTTCAAGAACACACGGTCACCCACCGCAAATTCTATCTCCTTACGCTTCAAATCCGCGTAAGACTTTTCCCGATCTGATGCTGCCTTCAACCGCTCACAAATGAGCTTCACCTTCTCGGTGGTTCCTTTCAACAAAGCTGGCATCGAGACCAACTTTTGTCTCGTTTCAGCACAACAAAGAGGAGTTCTGCACTTCGTCCCGTACAAATCTTCATAAGGTGCCATTTGAATACTCGCATGTTAACTGTTATTATAAGCAAACTCCACCAAAGGCAAGTGTTTCTCCCAAGAGCCTTGAAACTCAATAACACAGCACCTCAACATATCCTCAAGCACTTGGATAAGACGCTCTGACTGTCCATCTGTTTGCGGATGATAAGAAGTACTGAAATTTAGCCGCGTACCCAAAGCTTGATGCAAACACTCCCAAAACCTTGCGGTGAACCTCAGATCTCTATCCGACACTATAGATTTTGGTACACCATGGATACGTACAATCTCAGCAATGTACAACTCCGCAAGCTTATCCAAGGTATACATAGTATGCACATGCAATAAATGTGCACACTTCGTAAGACGATCCACAATCACCCAAACATAATTCTTCTTTGATGGCGATAAAGGTAAACCAAACACAAAGTCCATGGTGATCCTCTCCCACTTCCATTCAGGGATCATTAACGGTTGCAACAACCCTGAAGGAAACTGGTGTTCAGCCTTAACTCGTTGACAAACCATACATTTGCTCACATACTCAGCGACATCTTTCTTCAAACCCACCCAATAGTACTCTTCCTTCAGATCACGATAAACCTTCGTACTACCAGGGTGCATAGCAAATGGACTACTATGATCTTCGATCAGAATAATGATCCTCAACTCAACATCATTCGGCACCACTATCCGACTTCCAAAACATAGAACACCATCATCATTAAAACAGAAATTCGATGGCCTATCTTCAGCGATATCATGAACATGTGGCACCAAAGAATCATCGAACAACTGTTTATCCTTTATCAACTGGATTAGAGATGGTTTCACTTGCAATTCAGCAACAAGACCACCATCTCGCGATATGCTAAAGCTAGCAAACATCGCTCTTAACTCCACCGCCACTTTCCTACTCAAAGCATCGACCACAACATTGGCCTTCCCCGGATGATACTCGATCGTTAGATCGTAATCTTTAAGCAACTCCACCCATCGTCGTTGCCTAAGATTCAACTATTTCTGAGACATCAGATACTTGAAACTCTTGTGATTTGTGTACACAGTACACTTGTCACCATAAAGATAATGTCTCCAGATCTTTAGAGCAAAACCCACTGCAGCCAACTCAATGTCATGCATAGGATAATTGCACTCATGCACTTTCAGCTGTCGCTGTGCATAATCCACCACCTTACCCTCTTGCATTAGCAGACACCCCAAACCTACATAGGATGCGTCACTATACACCACAAACTCTTTCCCTGATTCAGGTTGAACCAAGATAGGAGCTTGCGTCAAAGCCGCTTTTAGCTTCTCAAAAGCTTGTTGTCTCGCTTCTGTCCACTCATACCTAACATCCTTTTGCAACAACTTCGTCAAAGGGGCATCAATCATAGAAAATCAATCCACAAACCTCCGGTAGTATCCTGCTAACCCAAGGAAACTACGAACTTCATGCACAGTCTTAGGAGGCTTCCAATTCATCACCGCCCCAACCTTATGAGGATCAACTCGAATCCCTTCAGTCGAAACCACATGGCCAAGGAAAACAACTTCCTTAAGCCAAAACTCACATTTGCTCAGCTTAGCATAAAGCTGATTTTCCAACAGCGCTTGCAAAACAATCCTCAAATGACCTTCATGCTCCTCCCCAGTACGAGAGTACACAAGGATATCATCGATGAACACCACAACAAACTTGTCCAAGAATTCATGGAACACCCTGCTCATCATGTCAATGAAAGCGACAGGAGCATTCGTCAAACCAAACGACATTACAAGAAACTCATAATGCCCATACCTCGTTCGAAAGGCTGTTTTCGGCACATCCACATCCTTCACCTTTAACTGATAGTACCCTGACCTCAGATCAATCTTTGAAAACACAGCCGCTCCTCAAAACTGATCAAAAAGATCATCAATCCTCGGCAAAGGATACTTGTTCTTGACAGTCAACTTATTCAGCTGACGATAATCGATGCACATTCTCATCGTGCCATCTTTCTTTTTAACAAACAAGACCGTTGCACCCCATGGTGATACACTAGGCCAAATGAAGCCAAGGTCAAGCAACTCCTGAAGTTGCATCTTCAATTCCTTCAACTCCTTGGGTGCCATGCGATAGGGAGCAATGGACACTGGAGTTGTGTTCTCATACAACTCAATTCCAAACTCAACCTCTCGACTAGGCGGCAAACCAGGAAATTCCTCTAGAAACACTGCAGGGAACTCACACACGGTTCTTATATCCTGAACGCGCACCTCCTTTGAACTGGGATTCATAACAAAGGCTAGGTAAGCCTCACAACCCTGCCGTAACATTCGGCTTGCTTCCAATGTAGACACCACATTAGCTAGGAACTTCACATGCTCTCCCACCACCATAACCTCATAATCATCCGCAAGTTTCAACGAAACTCGCTTGCTTTCAAAATCCACAACGGCTCTATGCTCAACGAGCCAATCCATGCCAAGGATTACATCAAAACCATATAATGGCAATTCCATAAGATCAACAAAAAACACATGATCTTGCACCTTTAAGGGACACCTCCTATACAACTTTCTTGTTACAATCGTCTCTCCAAAGGAACTAGTCACACGCATACCAACATCCAAAGACTCAACAGGCAAACCAAGCATTTGAGCATGTTCACGCAGTATGTATGAGTGTTTAGATCCAGAATCAATCAAAGAAAGTAATGACAAGGATTGCAAAGTAAAGGTACCTACGATCACGTCCGTGTCATTCCTCCCCTCACGATGGGCATACACTCGAGCCTGACCACCACCCTCAGGTTGGACATCCACCACATGTGCTACATTCCTTCCACCCTCATCTCTACGCTAAAAATTACCACGGCCGCTCCCACAACCTCTCTGTGGCTCAGCTGCTCTCACCAGAGCCTGTCCCTCTCTCAATGGCTGAGGACAATCTTTCTTCATGTGCCCCCGATTTCCAAAGTTCCAGCATGTACCAAGGTTACCCCAACACTCACCAGCGTGTCTCCTACCACACCGGTTACATTCGGGTATCCTCATGAAAGCATTACGTCCTTGTTGACCTCTACCAGGGTTACCACCCCCGTGTCTAGCATCATAGTGTGGCTTCCTATCCTTATGTCTCTTAATGCGATCTCTACCATAATCGCGTTCCCCAGCTCGCTTCCCAGAGCTAGAACCTCTTGCTCGACTCGCCAAGCCAAGATTCAACTCAATGTCCTTAGCTCTAGTGACCAAGACATTGAAATCAGTGTAATAAGCTGCAAGCATATAGGTTTTCACGTCTGCTACCAGCCCATAACGGAATCGTTCACACCTTTCCCTCTCACTAGGAATCAGCTCAGGTGCATATTGGCTAAGGCGAACAAACTGAATCTCATAATCAGCCACATAGACGCTCCCTTGCACAAGAGACATAAACTCCCTCTTCTTCTCGTCGAGGTAGCGAACTCCCAAATATTTTCGCTTGAACGGTTTCAAAAAGAATGTCTGAGTCACTTCATCATCCTCCATTCCGGAGATAGTGGTTGTCCACCACGTATATGCATCACCATGCAGTAGTGACACAATACATCCCACCTTTTGAACATTATTGCAGTTCAGTTGTCCAAGAATCCTTTGGTGCTCTCCAACCAAGACTCAGAACCTTCCGGTGTCGAACCTCTAAACTCAGTCCCTCCTAGACTGCGGAGACGCTCCAACGACAATCTCCCATTAGCACCATCCTGTGGTGCGGCTCCATGAGCTCCAGCTACTGCTGCCTGGAAAGTTCCAGCAATATCCTGTATCAGCACTGTCATATCAAGAGCAGCTTGCCCCTAAGAACCATCGGGTCCAGCAACCCCAACACCAACTCCAGCATCACCAACCCCAGCCCCACCACCACCAGGTGGTCCACCATGGGGAGGAGCAGGTAAATCCTCAGCATTCTCTACATTTTTATTCTCATTCTCAGCCATAGACCGAGTATTGATTCTCAGCTCTCTACGTGGCCCTATAATAAAAACATTGCACTGAAAAAAATGCAACAAACACAATTAGGCATAATAAGGTAAGTAATCCAAGTACTCAAGTTCATTTTTGAAACCATTTCTTCTCAGTATTTATGACATGGCAATGGGATCCCCAACCACACTCCAAACATAGCATAGCATCACAAATTCATCTCAATTGAATCATACATCAACATTCATTCATCATACTTTCACCGAAAAGTCACAAACATACATAATTGCATACAACAACCACATACCAAGCCCCAATTATTCGATAACCTGGCTCCGATACCAACAAATGTAACCCTCTTAGTCCGACCTAGACGCTTGACCCGAACTACGAAGATTACATAGGGAAAACCAAAGTCAACCCGAAAGTCAACCTTGATTAACGACCCTTTTTTAATCTTTTCTAGATGCACATTAAGCCTATGTGAACACTCAAGAATCATAGAAGAGGATGGCACGGCGATCGGAAAACATTTAGGGACTCTATTGCATGAATTTCGCTTTTAGGGACCAAAATGTAATTTTTAGAAATTATAAAAACTTCGAAGATTTTAGGTTTACCAACATGTAATTAGTCATGTTACATGCTCCTCGGTTAAATTTCAGCTTAAAAGGACATTCCAAGCTCAAGAAATTGCATCCACAACATTCAGGACTGAAATGTAAAGCATGGAAACTTAAACAATTCAAATTCATCACCCAACGGTCAACTGTATCGGAACACCTTCCCTTCGTACCGAAACGCCCGTATCGAAACGGTGTTGACCGTTTCGATACTCGGGTGCGTTCCGAGACCGGTACCGAAACGAGCCTCTCTAGTGGCCAAAGTGTTCTGAAACACTTCCAACCATACCGAAACGCTATGGCCATTACAAGCCCCCGTTTTGAAACAGTTAAGGGTGTTTCGATATACCCTGCCCTGTGACAGCAGAAATTGATGGTTTTTCATCTTTAAACCCACTCAAACATGCTTCAAGACATACCATAACATACCTACAACTCACCAATACACCAAAGATCATATTTAAGGACCTTAAACTAGAACATGGCATCAAACACATAATCACTCAATCTATATACATACCTCATAGCCACAAAACCATTTATAAGCATCCAAAACTCAAACAAACCATTAGGACCATTTACAACCCATAAAGGACATCACAATCATGCCACAAACTTAGGGAGTTCAAAACACATCTCCCAACACAACCTTGGTGTCCCATTGCCAATATCAAAACTAGAGTGTATAAAAACATCACCATACATGACCTTTGTACTTCCTTGGATGTTCTCAACCTTCTTGATGCGCAAAAACACTTCAATTATCTGAATTATTGGTAAAAGAGAGCGTGTCCCAAGGTTACCCCAAGGTTGCTTCATATGCCCTTGATTTCCACAGTTCCAGCATGTCCCAAGGTTACCCCAACACTCACCAGCGTGTCTCTTACCACACCGGTTACACTCAGGAGTCCTCAAGAAGGCATTAGGTCCTTGCTGTCCTCTACTAGGGTTACCACCCCCACGTCTAGCATCATAGTGTGGCTTTCTATCCTTATGTCTCTTGTTGAAATCTCTACCATAATCGCGTTCTGCAGCTCGCTTTCTCGAGCTAGATCAACCTGCTCGGCTCGCAAAACCAAGATTCAATTCAATGTCCTTGGCTCTAGTGACCAAGACATCGAAATCAGTGTAATCAGCTACAAGCATATAGGTTTTCACATCCGCTACCATCCCATAACGGAACCGCTCGCACCATTCCCTCTCGCTAGGAATTAGCTCAGGTGCGTATTGACTAAGGCGAACAAACCGAATCTCATATTTAGACACAGACATGTTCCCTTGCATAAGAGACATAAACTCTCTCTTCTTCTCGTCAAGATAGCGAACACCCAGGTATTTCCGCTTGAACGCATTCAAGAAGAATGTCCAAGTCACCTCATCATCCTCCATTCTAGAGATAGTGGTCGTCCACCACGTGTATGCATCACCATGCAGTAGTGACACAATGCATCCCAGCTTCTGCACATTGTTGCAATTCAACTGACCAAGAATCCTCTTGGTGCTCTCCAACCAAGACTTAGATCCTCCCGGTGACAAACCTCTGAACTCAGTCCCACCTAGATTGCGGAGACGCTCCAATGGCAATCTAACATTAGCACCCTCCTGAGGTGCAGCTCCATGTGCCCCAGCTACTGCTGCCTGGAAAGCTCCAGCAATAGCCTGAATCAGCACTGTCATATCAGGAGCAGCTTGCCCCTGAGCACCCTCGGGTCCAGCAACCCCAGCACCAACTCCAGCTTTACCAGCCCCAGCTCCACCACCACCAGGTGGTCCACCAGAGGGAGGAGAAGGTAAATCCTCAACATTCTCTACATTCTCATTCTCGTTCTCAGCCATAGATCTAGTATTGATTCTCGGCTCTCTACGTGACCCTATAACAAAAACAATGCACTGACAAAAATGCAACAAACACAACTAGGCATAATAAGGTAAGTAATCCAAGTACTCAAGCTCTTTTTTGAAACCATTTCTTCTCATTAGTAATGATATGGCAATGGGATCCCCAACTACCCTCCAAACATAGCATAGCATCACAAATTCATCTCAATTGTTTCATACATCAATATTCATACAACAGACTTTCACCGAACAATCACAATCATACCTAACCACATACAATCACCACATACCAAGCCCCAATTATTCAATAAACTGGCTCTGATACCAACAAATGTAACCCCCTTAGCCCGGCCTAGACGCTTGACCCAAACTACAAAGATTACACGGGGAAAACTAAAGTCAACCCGGAAGTCAACCTTGATTAACGATCCTTTTTTATTTTAATCTTGTCTAGATGCACATTAAGCCTATGTGTGTACTCACGAATCATGGAAGAGAAAGGCACATCGATTGGAAAACATTTAGGGACTCAATTGCACAAATTATGCATTTAGGGACCAAAATGCAATTTTTGGAAATTAGGAGGACTTTTCTGATTTTACCTTTACCAATTTAGAATTAATCATGTTACATGCTTCTCTGTCAAGTTTCAGCTTAAAAAGACATCTCAAGCTCAAGCAAATACATCCACAACATTCGGGACTAAAATGCAAAGCATGGAAACTTAAAACAATTCAAAACAGCATCCAATGGTCAATTGTATCGGAACGCACACCCTTCGTACTGAAACGCCCATATCGAAACGGTGTTGACCGTTTCGGTACTCAGGTATGTTCCGAGACCGGTATCGAAACAGGCTTCAACAGTAGCCAAAATGTTTCGAAACACCTTCAGCCGTTCCGAAACACTATGGCCATTACAGGCCCCCGTTTCGAAACAGGTGAGGGTGTTTCGATACACTTTGCCCAGTGACAGCATAAGTTGCTGGTTTTTCACCTTTTAACCAAATCAAACATGCCTCAAAGGTCCTCAAAACATACCAGCAACTCATTTAGACATTAAGGAACATAATTAGGACCCTCAGACTAAAGCATGGCATCAAACACCAAAACACACAATCTAAAGGCGTGCTTCCTAGTCACAGAACCAAATATGAGTTCCCAAACCTCAAACCAGCCAAAAGGACCATTTACAATTCAAAAATGCCATCACAAACATGCCACAAACTTAGGGAGTTCAAACACATCTCCCAAATACAACCTTGGTTTCCCATTGCCAAATATCAAAACTAAAGTATATGAAAACATCACTATACATGAGCTTTGCACTTCCTTGGATGTTCTCAACCTCTATGCTGCCCGAAAACACCTCAATTATCTGCATTATTGGTAAAAGAGAGCGTAAGCACAATTGCTTAGTGAGGCATGCTCTAAAGAAAACCAACACAATAATGCAATCTTTAAAACACTTTCTCAAAAGCTTTTTTTACAACATGCTCATACTATCTCATGCTTGAAAACCATTTCAAAGCAACTTCTCATTGAAAACACATGTACCTCAATTCTATCTCATGCATTCAAACCAATGGAAATCTCATGGCAATGCCATACCCAGGCTTGTAAAACCAAAGCATTTCATATACAAATCTCATATGCATTTCTCATAGCATAAAACATCTCATCACTAGGTACATGTGGATCAAAAGCATTTTCATATATTATATTGGCATTTCACATCTCATTATTACTCGGATATGCGGATAACTCACTAGACACTTCCGGTGGCATCTACCATCACCGTACTCACTCGTCTAGTTACATAATTTCCGGTGGTATCTACCATCACCGTACTCACATGGCGGTATCTCTCATCGCCACAAAGCTTGGGTATTTCACCAAGTCTTACCCGATGGAATGCCCATCATCGGTTCTCTCCCTTTGTATTAAACCAAAGAGCACGTACGAATTTTTAGTTTATAGTGCACTATCATCCTGTAACACCCCAATTTTGGGCTTGGAAGTTTAGGGTCTGAGCCGGGCCGGTCTGATTTTCGGTTCGAATATAAAAGGAGGTTTTAGGGAAAGCCTAGTTCGGGATTCTTTAAAAATATGGAAAAATATCTAAAAATCCTCTTTTAATATATATAAGAGAGTGGTGAAATCAATTTTACAAAATAAGGTTTGAAAGTGCGACATTTTGAAATAGTGACTAAAATGCGATTTTTGAAAAGTTCAGTGGTGACTGTTTTGTAAGGATTGAAACATTGAATCTTTAAAGAGCTAATTTACCCAAGATCGATTTCTCCAGATTTTTCTTAGATTTTAATGATTTCATTAATGTTTAATTAATTAAATGAAAAGTGGAAAACCATATTTTAGATTTTCATAACTAACTTTTTTTAAAACTTTCTCATCTCATTTTCTCTCAAAATTCCCTCAGCCAAACACATTTCTACAGCAACATTTCTATTGATTTTCACACTAAATGATGAGGTTTCAATCATCAATTCATTCCTAATCCTTTCTACATCAAATTCTATTGTTTTGCTTATTGGATTTTCAAGAAAATTGTCTCTAATCAAGGAGAAATCTACATTTAGAGGTAAGGTTGTCCTTCTCCTCTAAATACTCAGTTCTTTACTGAAATTCCCAAGTTCTCAATCCTTAAATTAAGTTTTATAAAAGGTTTTAGTGTTGTGATCTTGATTTTGGCTTAAAACTCAAGATTTGGAAGAAATCTTGAAGAATTTCGTGGTGTTTGTTTGGGCTCTGTTTTGTGATGATTATTAAATGTATTTTGGATGTCTAATGATGTGTAAATGAGGTTTGATCAATGCAATCCCGAATATGTTATGTTTCCTAAGTTTTTGCTTATGAAAATGGTGGTTTTTTGGGTGATTTTGGTGTTCTGTTAATGCTTGAGGTATAAGGACGAGTTTGGGTTCATTTTGGATGTTAATTGATGTTTAGAAATGGTTAGAAGTGATGGATCTTGGCTGGGTTATGTTTTGGAAGAGTTCGGGGGTGATTTCGATTGTGTTTGGTAGCCGAAATGTTAGATTTATGTAGAGCAGCGAGTTGGGTTGTGTTGCTGGTGTTTTTAATGCATGATGATGCATTAATCCTCTGTTGTTATGTGTTTTAAAACAGGGGAGAATGATCCGGAAGCAATAGAGGTGGCGTTGGAGGTTTCGGATGCTTGGAAGGCTTGTCGGCTAGCATAATTTTGTGTATCAGTGAGTGGAAAAGAGTTTTCCAGCTTTGAAACATTTTGGACAAGGTTTTGGGAGCTTAGTATAAGTCTAAACAACTTAGCTAAGCTCAAGAGTAAGTAAATGGAATTTCTCTCTTGGATTGTGCTATGTGTTGGTTTAAAATGCACTTGGGGTGGTTGAGTTTAATTATTGTTTTTAAGCATGTTTAGTCATGGTTTAATGCTGGTTTTGAAAGCTATATGTTGAAGGATGCTCAAGGTAAGAGATCCTTGTTTTGGCATGTTGTTAATTTGGTAGTGGTGCATGGTGATGCATAGTGTTTAATGGCTTTGTTTAATGCTTTAAAACAATGAATTGATGATGGTAATTGATGTGTATTGGCAAGTGGTGTAAGTGGTTTTTGGTTACTTTAATCGGATATAGTTAGCCGGCTATAGGATTGGGTGCACCGTGAATAAAGTCGACTTAGATGTCAAGGGGTTGTGATTGTACCGTAAACTCCATCCAAGTATCCTAACGAGAGAGGTAAGATCACAACGGTGGTTAAAAGTCCGTGTGTGGATCTTGGTAAGCTCACAACGGTGGTTAAAAGTTAGTGTGAGGATTTTGGGTAAGATCTCAACGGTGGTTAAAAGTCCGTGTGAGAATCTTGTTAAGGTCACAACGGTGGTTAAAAGTTTGTGTGAGAATCTTGTTAAGGTCACAACGGTGGTTAAAAGTCCGTGTGAGAATCTTGTTAAGGTCACAACGGTGGTTAAAAGTCCGTTTGTGGATCTTGTGTTATGTGTCCCGTACTCTCGTTAGTAGATTATACAACTACCGATGAGTGATGTTGAGGGGTTGTGATTGTACCATTAAACTCCATCGCAGGTGTTGAGGGGTTGTGATTGTACCGGTAAACTCCACCTTGTGTTGTTCGGTAGTGTGTATGAAGCGTGTGGGACAACGCTTGTAATCCGCGTATCCGAGTGTGTCTTGAGTTGAAATGGTTTGTGAATTATCACTTGAAAGCCAATATAATGTTTTTGAAAGTAATGAAGCGAAAGATGCTTAAAATGATGCAAGGTTGCATGGGAAGTGTGTAATGGTTTAAGAGTGCATGTATTACTTGTTAAGCTTGAGCAAGTGTATATCTTCTATTGTGAATGGTGCATATGTGCTTAGAATCTCTTTAGTGCATTGAAGTCTTGTGAACGCTTGTTGGAAAAAGGCATGTAATGCAAATGTTGCTTTTATAGTTCATGTCTGTTGAATTTGTGGAATGCATGAAGTAGTTAGAAGGAACAAATGGTTTTCGAAAGGTTTTGCTTTGAAATGATCATAAAGCATGAGGAAAGTATGTTGTGAAGTGGAAGTGGTTTCCAAGGAATTTGAGTTTAACTTTGCATATGGTGTTCATGCATGGAAAGGTTTAAATAATAGTTTTTGCAAGAATGTGTTTTGGGGGTGAGTCGTTTAGCTTTTCTAAGCTAAAGATTGGATTTCATGTTGAGCAATGCATGGTTTAAAGCATGTTGTTTCAAAAGAGGTTTTCAAACAATGCCTTGGTTCATTGAATTGCATCTACTTTTAAAGAAGGTTTTATGATTCGCTGCATTGATGGTGTTTTGGTTTTGAGCATTCCTCACTAAGCATTATGTGCTTACGCTCCTTTTTTGTCCATCAATGCAGATATTTGAAGTTGGGACAGCAAGAAGCAAGGGATTCTAGAAGAGCTCCACTTGAGATGTATGTCTTGGTTTATAGCTATAGATAATAAAGGCAATGGGGGGAGAGTCTTTATATTGATGTGTAATGAGATTGTGTATGTTGACCATGTTTGGTTTATGGTTTGAATCTTGTTGGTTATCGCTTTGCAACATTTGAATCTTCTTATTCATAAGTTGTTATGCTATGCTTCTTGTTTTAAAAGCATGATCAAGTGTTGGATGTGTTGAATGAGTTGGTGCACCTAAGGTTTGATTTGTATCTAGTTGTTAATGGATTTTGGTAGTCATGATGCTTGGCAAATTGTTGATATGTTGAGGAATGGCTTAAAGTGTGTTTGTTGGTGTTTGGATGTGCAAAACCAGAAAATTCTGCACTTTCTGGGCAGTCCGTATCGGAACGGGCACTAGCGTTTCGAAACGGGGGCCTGAAATGGCCTTCGTGTATCGAAACGGGTAGAGACTGTTCTGAAACGTTTTGGCCACTGCCAGGCCCTGTTTCGATACAAGCCTCGAAACGAACCCGTGTTTCGGAACGGTCAACCCCGTTTCGAAACAGGTGACTGTTGGGCACTGATTTGAATGGTTTAAAGGTTTGCAAGCTTTACGTTTTAGTCCTGAAAATCGTTTTTGCAATTGCTTGAGCTTGAGATGTCTTTTTAAGCTGAAATTTGACAGGGAAGCATGTAATATGATTAATTTGATATTGGTAATTTAAAATTCAGCTAAGTCGTTCATCTTTCCAGAATTTACAATTTGGTCCTTAACTTTTGTATGTTGTGCAATTGAGTCCCTTAATGCTTTCCGATCGCTGTGCTTTTCAAGTATGCTTTTCTCAAGGGTACGCTTAAGGTTAATGTTCATCTAGATAAGACTAAAAAGAAAAAAAAGGATCGTTAATCAAGGTTGACTTTCGAGTTGACTTTGGTTTTTCCCGTGTAATCTTTATAGTTCGGGTCAACCGTCTAGGCCGGATTAAGGGGGCTACACATCCTATTGATCGATCAATTATATCCGGTAAATATCTCATCTTCTATGCCAATATAGTATGTTAAAACATCATCTCACCTACTGTTTTTCATGCACCAATTCTCAAATCTTTCACATCTCATTTCAAACCATAACATTTGTCATGCTTTAAAACAAAAGCTCAAATCTAAACAATGCACCATGTTATTTCATGAAACCATTTCAACCATCATTTCATGCTACGGATCTTGCATAAAAATAGTAGGAATTTATCTATCTCAAACCATGAGCATGTAAAAGCATTTTAGGGGCAATCCACCACATATGAGAGAGCAATCTAGCCAATACTTACTTCCGGACTTAGGAAGGTGTTTAAAACCTTTCATAAATCCTCAAACCATGATTCTTTGTCTCTCAAGGACTTCTAAAACCATACGCACTCACCGATTACGTTTCGCTTGCTCGCTGAAACGCTATCTAAGCTCCCGTATCAACACCAAAGGCGTCCGAAGATGTCTCCCCTATTTAAAACACATAAGAGCGGAGGATTAATGCATCATCATGCATTGAAATGATCAGCCACACACCTAAACTCGCTGCTCTACTCAAAAACCACATTTCGGCTACCAAACACAACCGAAATCATCTCCAAAATCTTCCAAAACAAAGCCCAACCAAGATCTACCACTTCTAATCATTTCTAACATCAATCAGCATCAAAAATCACCCCAAACTCGTCCTTATACCTCCAGCTATGACGGAACACCAAAACCACCCCAAAAACCACCATTTTAGCATGCAAAAATTAAGAATCCAAGCCTATTCGGGATTTTTTTGATAAAACCTCATTTATAACATCAATTAACATCCAAAATACATTAGAAAATAACCTCAAAACAGAGCCTAACCATCAACCATGAAAATCATCAAGATCTCTCCAAAAACCTTGAATTTTAACAAGATTTCATGTTTCTAACATTAAAGCAACTCAAAAATCATTAACAAAGGATTGATAACTTGAGAATTTCAGTAAAGAACTGATCATTAGAGGAGAAGGACGAAGCTTACCTCCAATGGCTGATTTCTCCTTGATTTGGGCAAGTTTTCTTGAAAATCCAATGTAGAAATAAGAGGTTTTGAGGAGGAGAAAATTAGGAATCAAACAGGAATTAAAATCCAATCAAAGGGGATGAAAATCAGTAGCCAATTGATGGAGAAAGTGTGTTTGGCTGAAAAGAATTTGACAGAAAATAGGATGAGTGAAAATTGACGTAAAGTAGTTATGAAAAGTCAAAGGTAGTTTCCTTGTAATAAATCTTTATTTCCCTTTAATTAAAACATTAATTAAATCACCCAAATTAAGAATAAATCTAATTAAAAACATGTTGGTAAAGTTAGCTCCTTAAAGATTCAAAGTTTCAATCCTTTACAAAACAGTCACTATTTAACTTTTGCAAAAACTGCGATTTGGTCACTACACCGAAATGTAGTATTTCCAAACCTTATTTTGTAAAATTGATTTCACCATAATTTTCCCGAACTAGGTGTTCCCTAAACCTTCCTTTAAGATTCGAACCGTTCCCGACCGGTCCGATTCGAACTCTAAAACATCTAGGCCCAAATTTGGGGCATTACAAACTCTAGAGCATACTGACTCAACCGTACTAATTGGACCTCGCACTCAGCTACAGTCATACTCCCCTAAACTAGAGACATAAATTCTCTCTTCTTATCATCAAGGTACCTAACTCCAAGGTACTTTCTCTTGAAAGCAGACTGGAAGAATGTCTACCTCTTCCGGCTCCAAGGCCGTGGTTGCAGTCGTCCACCATGTATATGCATCACCGTGCAACAACGATACTGCGCAACCCAGCTTTCGTGCATCGTTGCACCCCATCTGATCCAATATCTGGATCGTACTGGCCATCAATGCCTCGGACGCTTCAGGAGATAATCCTCAAAACTCTACCCCTCCCAAACTCCTCAATCGCTCCAATGACAATCCCACTTGGCCAGCAGCAGGAGCCTGAATATGCACTCCAGCAACAACAGCCTGGAATGCCCCAGTCATTGCCTGTACTAAAGGCGTCAAATCTCCCAACACCGAACCAGCTTGTCCGTGTTGGCCTTGCTCATCACCCCCAGGTGGTGGTGGCGGAGGAGGAGGTAGATTTCCACCAGGTGGAAACTCGTTCTCCTGGTCACGCTGTACCTCAAAAGGAGCTATCGCTCAAGAAAGTAACTCACATCTCGGTCCCATTGTGCTAGTTAACATTTAAACATAAAACTTAAACAAACAAAAGATCAGGCCATCTCTTAACAAGGGTCCCAAGACTTCCAAAACCAATTTAAAACATTTCACTAGGTAATAAGGCAATGGGCATTCCAATTTCCCCCCAACATAGAATAAAGCATACTAAATGCATAATTCAACAATCATATGACTCAAGCACCAAGATTCAGCCCAATCATCATCGTAAAACAATTCACATCCACATTCATTCATCAATTACAACATCACTATCACACAATCAATCATAAGTATGCTTAAACATTCACCAGACAAAGCAAATATCACCAAAACACATATCCACATCGCAAAACACTTACCAACAACTTACCATTATTCCAACCTTTCGTAACCTAGCTCTGATACCACCAAATGTAACCCCCTTGACCGGTCCTGGCCGATAGACCGAACCGAACGGATCACACGGGGAATATTGAAGTAAACCAGGAAGGTTTACCTCAATAAAAAACCTTTATTATTTTCCTTTTTATCTTGTCTAGATGCAACTTAGGTTCCTACGTGTACGCACACAAGCAGCGGTATAACATCAACACATTCACCAATTAATTAAAGTTGATTAAGGTTTAGGGACCATTATGTAGATTTGTTGAACTTTAAGGGCTTTTACCAAATTCACGTTACCAACCTTCAATTAGATTTATTACATGTTTCTCGGTGAAAACTTAGCTCGAAAAGACCTTTGGAGCCCATCCAACTGCATACAAGGCAAACAGGACCAAAATGCAAGAAATATAAATTCAAATGAATTTAAAATCTGCAGTCAATGGTCTGGTGTTTCGAAATAGGGAGCCCCGTTTTAGTAGAGTCGTTCTGAAACATAGATGCCCGTTCCAAAATGCGGGACCGTTTTGAAACCCCTCTAGACATGTTCCGATACAATGGTTCACAAAGGCAAAGTGTTCCGGAACGAGCCTCATCATTCCGAAACACAAGGCCATTTTAGGCCACTGTTCCGAAACAGGAAACGGCTTTCCAAAATGCATGGGCCTGTAATTTTCTAACAAGCTGGTTTAAATCAGTTTTACCCTCCGGAACCATCCCGACACATGACCTAACATAAATACAACTTAAATACCTATCAATGGAAACTTTTACGCATCATAATCAACATTAAGGCATCATTCTCATAAACAATGTAACTAGAAGCATACTTCTTTAAAAGATAAAAGCATCAAAAGGCTAAAATCCAAAAGCAAACATATACAAAAACCCAAATGCCATTTACAAGTCCAAATATGTATCATAAACTTGCTCAAAACCAGAAATCAACAAATCATTAACATTCAATGCATCGGACACCCATATTGCCCTTATTACACTAGTTCAAGTATGCAATATACTTTTATAAAGCGTCTTGGTAAGATTCCCTTAAAGATGCTGCCACCAAAAGTCTAATTATCTGCATTGATGAAACAAAGAGAGCATAAGCATACAAGCTTAGTGAGGATTGCTCAAAACCACAAACATCATCAATGCACAAAACCGTTTTTCACTCTTTTCAAAACCATCATGCCTTTCTTATCAAATCATGCACTTTAACTTCAAAACCATTGTATTAACCATCATGCAACATGATTTAAACAAATTCAGCAACTAAACCGTTGCTACTCATTTTCCAAGCCTTTCAAACATAAATACCATTATGCTAAGCTTAAACCCAAAACATGCATCGTTCCAAAATATGCATTACATCATTTCCACATTAATTCATTTCATAATATTGACTCACAAGTGATAAACGTCAACCTCAAAATCACATACATCGAATATACAGATTACCAAGGTTTGTCCCACACCCTTCATACACTCTACCGGCATTTCAAGGTTCACACACGAGAGTGACCCTCAATCGTTGTGACACCCGTGGTTGAGTATTCGGTACAATAACAACCTCTCAACACCACCCATCGGTATATGTATAACCCACTAACAAGAGACAGGACACACACAAGGTTCGTACCCGGAAGATACCCTCAACTATTGCAACCTTAACCAATCCTCATTCGTTAGGGTACTTGGATAGAGTATTAGGTACAATCACAACCCCTCAACATCCAAGGCGACTTGTTTATAGTGCACTCAATCCTCTAGTCGGCTAACTATATCCAATTTCATTTATAAAACACTTTAATCAACATCACTTGCCAATATAATCCATATCACATGCATACCTTACTGTTTTTACAAAGCATTCATGATAAGCAACAACTCAAGAAGTAAACCATGCTTCAAAACTCATGCATCAACACATGCATACAAGGATCACTTACAACTAAGCCCAAAATCGGGGCGTTACAACTAATTTTGAAAGTAAGTAAAGTGAATTTCTCTCTCGGATTGTGCTATTGTGAGATTTTGAATGCACTTTTAATTGCATTTACCTACTGTTTTGAAAGCATGTTCTTGTGTATATAAATGTGTGTGATGATGCCATGTGGTTTAAGGATGAGCTAGGTAAGTGATCCTTGTATGTATGTGTTGATGTATGAGTTTTGAAGCATGGTTTACTCTTTGAGTTGTTGCTTATCATGAATGCTTTGTAAAAATAGTGAGGTATGCATGGAATGTGGATTATATTGGCAAATGATGTTGAATGAAGTGTTTTTTAAAATAAAATAGGATATATTTAGCCAGCTATAGGATTGAGTGTACTATAAACAAGTCTCCTTGGATGTTGAGGGGTTGTGATTGTACCGAAAACTCCATCCAAGTACTATAACGATTGAGGATTGTTTAAGGTTGCAACGGTTGAGGGTAGCTCCCGGGTGCGAACCTTGTGTGTGTCCTGTCTCTCTTTAATGGGTTATACAACTACCAATGAGTGGTGTTGAGAGGTTGTGATTGTACCGAATACTCCACCACGGGTGTCACAACGGTGGCGGGTTGCTCCCGTGTGTGAGCCTTGAGATGTTGCTAGGGTGTGTGAAGGGTTTGGGACAACCCTTGGTAATTTGTGTATCCGATGTGTGTTTTTTTTTTTTTTTGAGAAATGAGATTGTTGTTAATCACTTGAAAGCCAATATAATGGATTATAATGCTATGAAAATGTAGTTGATGCATATTGTGAAAAATGCATGTTTTACCATAAGCTTAGCATAAATGTGTTTATTCTTGTGAAGGCTTTATGGTTGTGAAACAATGGTTTAATTGTAATGTGCATGTTTTTCAAAGGCGTCATGGTGGTTTTACCAAATTCATGTTGCATGGTGTTTAGCATGCCGATTCTAATGGTAATGTGCATGTTTTTCAAAGGAGTCATGGTGGTTTTGAAAGAAAGTGAAAAATGGTTTTATGCATTGTTGGTGTTTTTCATTTTGAGCATTCATCACTAAGCTTGTATGCTTACGCTCTCTTTGTTCATCAATGCAGTCAATTTAATCTTTGGAGGCAGCGCTTGCAAGGGATCGATGGTAGACTTTGATTGAAGGTAAGTTTGGGTTTTGGACTAGTGTAATAAAGGCAATGGGGGCGTCCGATGCTATGAATGTAGGTTGTTTGGTATCTTTCTGGTTTGATGCAAGTTTGGTATGCATATTTGGGTGTGTCAATGGCTTTAAAGTGTTGGTGATAGCTTGGATTTGAGAATTGGACATTTGGTGCTTGTTTCTCCTAGGAAGCATGCCTTTAGTCTCTTTACGATTGTTTATGATGCTTTGATGATGCCTTTGTTTCGTAAGCTTAGTGATTGATGTATATTTGCGATGAAACCATGCTTGGGTATATGTCGGGATTGTTTTGGAGGATTTAAATATAGATAAATCAGCTATTT
This sequence comes from Hibiscus trionum, assembly GCA_030270665.1. Taxonomy (NCBI): domain Eukaryota; kingdom Viridiplantae; phylum Streptophyta; class Magnoliopsida; order Malvales; family Malvaceae; genus Hibiscus; species Hibiscus trionum. Next base: position 19,135,190 of record BSYR01000017.1, on the reverse strand, counting down.
AAAACATTACAGATCCAGGTGTTTCGAAACACCCTTGCCTGTTTCGAAACTCGGGCTTGAAATTGCCTTGGTGTTTTGAAGCGGTGAGGCATGTTTCGAAACATTTTGCCTCTTTGAAACCTTGTTCCTAAACGAGACTTGAAGAGGTTTCGAAACGAACCCGCATATCGAAACGGTCAGCTATGTTTTGAAACAACCGTTCCGATACATGGCTCACTGTTCCGAAACGGTTGGTAGTTAATACAGTTTTTGGAATATTCTGAGTTCATGTTTTCTTACATTTTGGTCCCTGTTGATCATGTATGCAAATAAATGACTTCTGATGGTCGTTTTGAGCTGCTATTTCACGAAGAAGTTTGTAATGAATCTAATTAAGGGGTGTAATCCCAATTTGGTAATAACTCTTGCGATTCGACGAATTTACAAAATGGTCCCTAAACCATATTTTGGTTACGACCAATGAGAGTTCGTGTTGTTGTGTTATCCGCTGCTTGTGTATGCACATAGGAACCTAAGATGCATATAGACAAAATAAAAAGACAAAAAGATTAGGGTCGTTTATTGAGGTAAACATTCCGGGTTTACTTCAATATTCCCTGTGTGATCCGTTCGGTTCGATCTATCGGTCAGGCCGGGTCGAGGGGGTTACATTACCCATGTGTGAACCTCAAAGTATGTGTAGGGGTAATCCGAACAGGCGGAGATGAAGGTAGGTCTTCGGTCTCCCTAGGAGAGTCGTAATCACCTTTAACATAATAATATCTCATGTAAAAACCCAATATACAATTTTCTTAAAGACCAAACACATATAACTTGATTTTCGGGTTCGAATTGATGAAACAGTCAACAGATCAGTTCTAAACGATCTATAAATCAAATCGACGATTCGGGTCAAGATAACTTCCATAATTCTATCATGTAGAAATCACTTACTTATCATATTAAAATAAATGTGACACCAATAAACAATATTGGAAACCATAATATATATATATATATATATATATATATATATAATCAAAACACTTTTACGTTTATACTAGTATGGGTAAATACATATATATAATGAAAGTGTAATAATAACAAAACTGCATTGGCATGTTAATAATATATATATATATATAATGATTATTAAAGTAAAACACATGTTGTACAACGAATCAGTAAACATTTATCCCTTGCAAATTATTATATGATATATATATATATATACTTGTTAATATAATAATAAAATAGTAGTAATATAAAAATATTGTTAATGATAATAATATAATATACAAGCAAAGTCGGTAAAAAGAATTTGGGATTATCAGTACGGGTTCTTATAATTTGGTACGTCACAACAATAATTAGAGGGTAGCATCCTCATTACGGGTTCATATAATTTGGTACGTCACAACAATAATGAGAGGGTAGCAGGTGAGGATGATGGAGGTTGAAAGGGAACAAGATTCGAACCAGGGAACAAGCAATGGCCAAAGTGAAAGTGGTCTTACCAGAAGTAGTGGCGTGCAAAGGGGTTGCGAGCCTAGGTTGTTCGGTTTTCTCGAATAGTGCAGATAGAGATGTTGAAAGAGAGGATTTTGAGGTGAGTTAACGGTAGGAGGGAAAATTAGGGAAAAAATATAGGTTTGATGGGTTTAAATACCCTAATCTTTTGAAAAAATTATAAGATAAGTCCTTGACATCCTAGGGTTCACAAAGTAGGTACCTAATATGAATTCTTTATAAAAAAGGTCACTAAATCCCTTTGAAAATCATTTAATTCATAAATTTCTTAATTAGGGTTTCATACTAAAATTCTCAATCCTAGGGTTTTGAATTTAGGGATTTCAAAATTAAGTTTCTAAATTAGAGATTTTTTGAATCGAGGGTTTACAATTTGGTTGTAATTTTTAGGGTGTTACAACTCCCTCACCCTAAAAAGAAATTTTGTCCTCGAACTAACGACATACTTGAAAAAATTGAGGTTTTGATAACAATTTTAAAAATACATTTTAGATCATGTTACGAATGACAACGCGGAGTTTTCAAATAGGTTTTAATCTCAAATTTATAGGAACGAGTATGATCACGATCGGTCGCTAATTTAGAGCTCCTACAAGGTGACATAATAATCTATCTACATAAGGAAAAATCCTAGAATTAGAGTTGGTACTCGGAGTTTCTCTTCAAAACATATCTTTAATTTTTTAAAATAATAAATTTAATAGAAAATCTCATTTTTCTTCAAAACATTTAATATGCATGCAAAAATCATTTTCGGCTTAAAATTTTAAGTGAGCCTCACAGTCCGACGGTTGAACTTAGCTTTGATACCACTAAATGTAACACCCTAAACCCGGCCTAGAAGAGAAGATCAAATTTAGGAAGTCACAATTGAAAACTTTACCCTCAAGAAACTAATTCGAATTATAATATATTAATATAGCGTAAAATAAATTATTTCTAATAATAATATAAAGTGTCTCGATATTTATAAAATCTAAACGTTAAAATAATAATATTATAATTTAAATAAAACTTTCAAATTTAAAGTCTAAAAATGCATGGAAAAAATAATAAGCCCCAAATTTAAAATTACATCAAAATCCCAAAATAACCTTAATAATAATAAAATATTCCTAAAAGTAAAGTATGTCCATACTGAAGATAAATTAGATTCAATAAGATAAAGAGATCCTCCGAGTAACAAGTCGCCTATAGTCTAAGGTTATCTGTAAAAGAAAACTATGAGAGTAGTAAGCTATTTAGCCCAGTACGTCTCTAAAGTGCAGGCAATTACAAACTCAGTTTCACAATATTAAATTTTCACAAAAATATTTAAAAAACACAAAGCATGTTTAAACACGGTTTTATAAAATCACAATGCAATGAACCCATACTGCATAGTCACCAAAAAGAGTAGGTTCCCCAAAACCTCTCGCTACATAGTCACCAACGCAAGTGGTATAAACCACTGAACTTCCTCCGTACAATCCCAACCCATGATAACACAGTCACAGTTTTCACAGTCTCAATAGAGTCCGATAAAAATCAGGGATTCACAACTCATTTATTTTAAATCACAATTTTTATTCATATTCTAAAAATAATATGCACAAAAAACATAATATAAAATCACAACACAATTGAAAACCACTCAAGCGTAAAATCACAGTCACAAAAACAAAGTATGTAGCACGGAAAAGAGAACACACCTTATCCAAAGGAACTGAACCTACTGAATAATTTGTTTCCCATGATCAGAAGCACTGGGTTTAGCTGTATCAAAACCATTGAGAATAATTTCTATATTAGCACTATTATCACTATGCCACTAAACTAAGACTAAAACACTAATCCAAAGATTACTCGCGTGTAAACCTCACAGTACGTGTAGGGGTAATCCGAACAGGCGGAGATGAAGGTAGGTCGTCGGTCTCCCAGGAGAGTCGTAATCACCTTTAACATAATAATATCTCATGTAAAAATCCAATATACAATTCTTTTAAAGACCAAACACATATAACTTAATTTTCGAGTTCGAATTGACGAAACGGTCAACGAATCGGTTCTTAACTATCTATAAATCAAATTGACGATTCTGGTCAAGGTACCTTTCATAATTCTATCATGTAGAAATCACTTAGTTATCATATTAAATAAACGTGACAGCAATAAACTATATTAGAAACCATAATATCTAAATATATAATCAAAACTCTTTTATGTATATACTAGTAAGGGTAAATATATACATATAATGAAAGTGTAATAATAACAAAACTGCAGTGGCATGTTAATAATATATATATATATATATGTAATGATTATTAAAGTAAAACACATGTTGCACAACGAAACAGTAAACATTTATCCCTTTCAAATTATTATATGATATATATATAGACTTGTTAATATAATAATAAAACAGTAGTAATATAAAAATATTGTTAATGATAATAAAATATTATACAAGCAAAGTCGGTAAAAAGAAATTGGGATTATCTGTACCGGTTCTTGTAATTAGAGTTGACACAACACCAATGAGAGGGTAGCAGGCGAGGTTGATGGAGGTTGAAAGGGAACAAGATTCGAATCAGGGGACAAGCAATGGCCAAACTGAAAGGGGTTTTACCAGAAGTAGTGGCGTGCAAAGGGGGTGCGAGCTTAGATTGTTGGGTGTTCTCGAATAGTGCAGATAGAGATGTAGAAAGAGGGGATTTTGAGGTGAGTTAACGGCATGAGGGAAAATCATGGAAAAAGTACGGGTTTGATGGGTTTAAATACCCTAAACTTTAGGAAAAATTATAAGATAAGTCCTTTACATCTTAGGGTTCACAAAGTGGGCACCTAATATGAATTCTTTATAAACATGTCACTAAATCCCTTTAAAAATCATTTAATTCCTATATTTTTTATTTAGGGTTTCATACTAAAATTCTCAATCCCTAGGTTTTGACTTTAGGGATTTTAAAATTAGGTTTCTAAATTAAGGAATCTTCGATTCTAGGGTTTACAATTTAGCGTAATTTTTGGAGTGTTACAACTCTCTCAACCCTAAAAGAAATTTTGTCCTCAAAAATTTTAGACTAACGACATACTTGAAAAAAATTGAGGTTTTGATAACAATTTTAAAAATGCATTTTAGATCAGGTTACAAATGACAACGTAGAGTTTTCAAATAGGTTTTGATCTCAAATTTATAGGAACGAGTATGATCATGATCGTCGCTAATTTAGAGCTCCTACGAGGTGGCATAGTAATCTATCTACATAAGGGACAATCTTTGAATTAGATTCGGTACTTGGTATAACCCTCTTAGCCCGGTCTAGCCGCCAAAACGAACCAAACAGGTTACACGGGGAAAACCAGAGAAAAATCCGAAAGGATTCCCTCCGATTAGAAACCCTAATTTTACTTTTCTTTTCTAAATGCCATTAACATTCTATGTGATAGGACCCGCAGTGGAAAACAAGCATTAACAAGGCGACCAGACAACGAAGGACCAAAATGCAAATCTAGCATTCAATAGGGACCAGGCATGAAATTAAGGTTACCAATCTTCAATTAGTCATATTTCATGCCCATAAGCCAAAATGCATCTTAAAACATCCATCCAAACTCATACAAATGATAGCACATCAAACAAGGACCAAAACGTAAGAAAATAGAACTTCATATATTCCAATAACTAACAAAACAACCGGCCGTATCGATACGGGTTGCCCAGTACCGATACGGGCGTATCGATACAGGTTGCCCTGTACCGATACGGGCGTATCGAATAGGTTCGAAGGGCTCGGAACACTAGCCCGTATCGAAACACCCTCGGGGGCATTTCGGAACAAATGTTTCCAGTAGCAAAATGTACTGGAACAGACCACAATGTTTCGATACCAGAAGGCCATTTCAGGTACCCCGTATCGATACAGGCTCAACCGTATCGATACGCCTGACCTACAATGACACATTTTGATGGTTTATTGCAATCTTAACCCACATAAGACCCTCTATCAAGACATAAACATGCAAACAACTCAAACATACCCCAAAACCTCAACAAGCATGGCAACAACATTTACATAGCAAGAACAAACATAGCAGGGTTCTAGGTGAAAGGAACTTAAGAATAAACAAACCAAAAAACGATCAAATCTCAAACCAAACCATGCTTCAACATGTAAAGGTACTTTACAAGTCTAAAAAGGCATCATAAACATGTCTCAAACAAGGAGTCTCAAACATAACCTCCCAACAACATAAAGGTCCTATCCCATTGCTATTCATACTATTATAAACTCCAAAACTCGTACTTGAGCTTAGAGAAACCTCTTGGACACCTCCCTTACTCGCTTGCTTTCCCGAAAGGTCTACGGATCTACATTGTTGGAATAGAGAGCGTAAGCTAGAAAGCTTAGCGAGCGGCCCTCAAAACCAAAGCTACAACAATGCAGTTTTAAAACCATATAAGTAGATCATGAAAACAAGACCTTTCTTTAAATCATTTCAATGGAAGTGTTTCATCAAACCATGCTTATCTCAATTCATGCTTGAACCACAACACAAGGCATAACCTCAATATTCAAAACCATAAATTCGCAACATATGCATTACTGATGCATAACAAACCTCAATTTACCATGCTTGTTCTCATAAGCATTAAACAACAACCAAAACATGTGTAAATCATCATACCAACTCAAATAACACGATATAAACAAACTCGTATATTGGCTACAAGTGATCTGAGATGCCACTACCCGCATTGCCCGTTGGTGATAGCACAACCCCTATCACTCATAATTAAGATATACAGACACCTTAATGACACTACCCCCATCAAGTTACATGGTGAAACAACCCTCACCATTATCTCACTTCGGCCGGAATTCCACTACCGGCATTGCCCGTTGGTGATGGCACTACCCTTGTCACTCGCATCACAATAGCACTACCCCTATTGTGAAACCGAAGAGTTTATCTCACGTGTGAATTTTGTATATTATAGTGCACTCACATCCTATTGGTCGACCAACATATCCGATAAATAGAAACTCAGCACTTGCCAATATACACATTTCAACCATGCTCACCTACTGTTTTCAATCCATGATCATGATCAAATCTCAGCCCATTTCAAAGACATAAACAATGCATAGCATTTTCTCAACATGATAACAACTCTTTGAAATCATACCCTTACCTCATGGGATTACATGAAAAAATATTTAAATAGCACAATATGCATGAAAATAGTAGGGTTTAACATAAATAGCCATGCAAAAGCATAAACATCACATCAAGCGAGAATAGTTGAAAGCAAGGCAAAAACAACCAAACATATTATTGAACTTATATTGGCCTTTCAAGCACAATTTAAACCCCTAATATCATGTCCTTAACCACGTTATGGTTTTTAAAACAGTTACATTCACCAGCAACACGCAAACGCTAGTTGAAACTCTGAATTAAGCCTCCGGATCACCCAAAATCACGTCTGAAGTTTCCAAACCCAAACCCCCTGCATCTAAACAATTCAAAACAGAGCATTAGAGCTTATTTCAACCCATAAACTTGAAGCAACTCAGAAATCCAACATCTAGCCACATTCGCTCTTCGATTCGTATAAGAAATTAACCAAAAATATCAATTAAATCAACTCAAACAATCTCTAGCTTTAACCCAAAAAAATTATCATCAAAAACATGTATAAAAACATCAACCCATCAACATATAACCATCAGCTACTGATTTATCACAAAACTAAGCCAAATACTCAATAATATCAACCCAAAACTTCACCAACTAAACCAATTTCGGGATTTATATGATCAACCTATTACCTCAACATTATTTAACATAAAAAACATTGTCAACAACATTCCAAAACCCAGAAAAACAGACCCACATGAAAATCATACAAAAATACCATTTTTAGTTTGATTAAACACATTTTCATTAATCTCTTTATAAAATCTTTAATCTAAAAAAATAAAAGAATCAAGAACATAGGAATTTCAATAAAGAACCTTACATTATAGGAGAAAAATGCAGCTCACCTCTAATGGTAGAATTTCCCCCTGTTTTTCAATGAAATGCTTGAGAAATCTAAAGAAAATCAAATGGGCTTTAGAGGAAAATCATAAGGAATTACTTGATGATTAAAAACTTATTTAAACAAATATTTTACCTGGAAATCTTGAAGCTAGAAGGCTGTTTGGTTTAAAGGAAAATGAAGAGAAGGCAACAAGAGACTTTTAACGTCAAAATGTGAAATGATGGAGTATCCTTTAAAAATTCCTTTTGTTTAATAAAAACTCTTTTTAAAACCTTTTCAAAAGTTAAAAATAAATAACGGAAATGTCTGAATTAGACTTAGCTAAATAGCTCCTTAAAGATTCAACGTTTTGATCATTTTACAAAACAGTTCCCAAAATAGTTTTGAAACTTTACATTTTAGTCACTAGACTAAAATGTCATACTGCCGAAACTCATTTTCCAAAATTGATTTCACACACACCTTATATATAATAAATAAGGATTTTAGATAATTTTTCTACATTTTTAAAACTTCCCAAAAAGGGTTTTCTATGAACTCACCCAAATTTACTCGAAACTCCGAAATCGGTTCGATTAACCCCAAGACCTTTACCCAAACTTCTAAGCCCGAAACCTGGGGGTTACAACTCTCCCACACTTAAGAAATTTCATCCTCGAAATTTACCTGATGGAAAGAGGTACAAAAACTGCTTCTTCATGTCATCTTTCCTTTCCCAAGTGGCTTCTTCCACTCATTGGTATCGTCATTTAACTTTGACCAACTCGATGGTTCTACCACGCAACACTTTGCTGTCCTAAGCTAATATATCAACTAGTTCATCATCATACGAAAAATCCAAATTCAATTCAATCTTTTCAACAGGCATAACATGGGACAGATCTAATATATACTTCTAAAGCATTAAAACATGGAACACATCATGGATCTTTTCCAACTCGGGTGGCAAAATCAATCTATAAGAGACAGGACCAACTCGCTGAACTATCTCATAAGGACTAATGAACCTCGAACTCAGCTTACCTTTTCTACCAAATCTCATCACCTCCTTCCAAGGTGAAACTTTCAAAAACACTTGCTCACGGTATACTCTATTTCTCTATGTTTCAAATCTGCATAAGACTTGTGTCGATCTATAGCTGCTTTCAGACAGTCTCGTATCAACTTCACTTTCTCGGTAGTACCCTTAAGCATGTCCGGCAACGATAACAACTTTTGTTGTAACTCCCTAGTTTTGGGCCTAGATGTTTTAGACATCAGATCAGACCGGTCGAGAACGGTTCGAATCGCGTAAAGTGATTTTTGGAAATCAAGGATCGGAATAGGATAAAATTGTGATTTAAATTGCTAAAATCCTCTAAACATATAAATTAAGAGCTTGGTCAAATCAATTTTACAAAAAGGGATTGGGAAAATGGACATTTTGAGTAGTGACCAAATTGTAAAGTTTCAAAATAGGGAAAATATGTTTTTTAAGGTGGAAGCCAAAATCTTAGAATCTTTAGGGAGCTTTAAGTCAAATTGACCTTTCTTCAATATGGCTTGTGATTTAAATGGATTTTAATTAAAGGATTTTAATTAAAATATGATATTAATTAATTGGTAGTTAGTGGATTTTCATTTTACGTAACTACCAATTTCCTCTCATTTTAGCCAAACACCATTTTCTCTCATCTTTTCTAGAATTCTTTCTCCCAAAAATCCTCTCAACAATTTCTAAATCAATTTCAAGAGATCTTCTTTAATTCTTCAAGATTTTTGCAAAGAAAACTTGTCATCATTTGAAGCAAGCAAGGAATGGAGGTAAATCACATTCTCAACCTCTAATCTAAGTTCTTTATTGAAATTCCCAAGATATTTGGCTTCTAATAACTATTTTTGATTGAGTTTTCAATATAGTTTTGATTTGAGATCAAAATCTTATGAAAATGTGGATGAAATCTTGATTTTCGGACTTGATGAGGTGGGCACTATTTTGTGTTGATTCTAATTGATTTCTAAGTTGATTTATATGTTAAAATGATGTGTTTATAACATAGATCTCGAAATCCTTGAGATCCTTGGGTTTCTTGGTAGTTTTAAGTGTGATTTTGGGGTGTAATGGTGGAATTTTGATTGCTTGAGGTACAAGGATGAGTTAGGATGTTTAATAGATGTGTTTTGATGTTGATAATGCTTTGGAAGTGATGTATGGTGGCTGGGATTGGTTTAGGAGGCAATCGATTGAGTTTTCGGTTGTTTTGGAGGGGTATTTTGGTGTAGTTTGACTGGGCAACGAGGCTATGGATTGTTGCTGGTGTTAGAATGCATTCTAATGCATTTAGATCTCTGTTTTGTTGATGTGAAAACAGGGGATCTTGATCCGGAGGCTAACGAGATGATTTTGGAGGCTCCGGAGGTGTGATTTTTGTGTCGGCGAACAAGGTTTCGCGTATCGGTGAGTGGAAATACAATTTCCTGCTTTGTAACACTTTGAGCGTGCTCTTGGGAGCTTAGTGTAAGCTTGATACACTTAACTAAGCTCAAGTGTAAATGTTTCGGTAATCCCTCTCTTGGAAATGTATTAAGTTAGATGAAAATGCATTTGATGTAAGAGTGGATTCATTTACTGTTTTTAAGCATGTTTAGGCATGGTTTGATGCTGGTTTTTAATGTCATTATGTTAAGGATGCACTAGGTAAGTTATCCTTGGTTTTCATATGAAAATGCATATGATGTTAAGCATGTGTGCTTGTGAAAATGACATTGTGGTTATGCTTGAAAAATAGTGGATTAATGTGGATAAATGGTTATATTGGCAAGTGATGAAATGGTTTTTGGTTACTTAAATCGGATATAGTTAGCCGGCTATAGGATTTGGTGCACCGTGAATAAATTCGCCTTGGATGTCGAGGGGTTGTGATTGTGTCGTAATCTCCATCCAAGTACCCTAACGATTGAGGTTAAGATCACAACGGTGAATGGTTAGTTTCGTGTGTGAGACTTGTGTATGTGTCCCATACTCTCGTTAGTGGAATTATACAACTACCGATGAGTGATGTTGAGGGGTTGTGATTGTGCCATTAATCTCCATCACGGGTGTTGAGGGGTTGTGATTGTGCCATTTTTCGCTACCTTGTGTAGTCCGGTAGTTTGTATGAAGCGTGTGGAACAACGCTTGTAATCCGCGTATCCGATTGTGTCTTGTGTTGTAATGATTTGTGGACTATCACTTGAAAGGCAATATAATGTAAATGAATAAAGTGAAGCATGAGATGCTTGTAAATGATGCAAGGGTGCATGAGATATATGTGTATGATGCAAGAATGCATGTGATGCTTGGTAAAGCATTAGCAAAGGTCTATTTGCTGTTGTTCATTGATGCATATGTGCATGAGGTTTCAAAAGTGCATTGAAGTCTTGAGAAGACTTGTTTCATAAATGGAATGCATTGTAAAGTGATGATTTTGTAAAACTTGAGTTATGCATTGATGAATGTGGTCTAGCGATCCTCACTAAGCTTATTGCTTACGCTCTTTTGTTTCATCAATGTAGGGAATTGAACCTTGAAGGCAGCCTAAAAGCAAGAGGAATCCAAGGTCTTGCTAAAGAGATGTATGTGGTTCCCCCTTTAGTGTAATAAGAGGCAATGGGTGGGATTTATACTTTGGAATGCTTGAGAATGTTTCCTTTACTTTGAGCATGTGGGTTTGCATGTACTTGAGTTGTAAATGGCCTTTGGAGTGTGGATTTTGGTTTATTTGGAGTGTTGACTTGTTTTGGTTTTGGCAAACTAGGGAGCATGCCTTTAGTGCCTTTGCTTATGTGTTCATTGCTATGTTTAGGCTATAGCTTCGATATGATGATTGTTGATATGTATCCTTGATGTATGCATGTTGTGGCATGTCTCGGGGTTGATTCGAGTGTGAAAAGGTGTGAAAAACTAGCATTTTCTGCAGTCACAGTGCAGGGTGTATCGAAACACCCTTAACTATTTCGAAACGAAGGCTTGTAATGGCCATAACGTTCCGAAACAGCTGAAGGTGTTTCGGAACAGTTTAGCCATTGGAGAGGCCGGTTTCGAAACTGGTCTCGGAACACACCCGAGTACCGAAACGGTCAACACCGTTTCGATACGGGCGTTTCGATACGAGGGTTTGGTGTTCCGAAACGGATGACCGTTGGATGATGATTTTGAATTGCTTTATGTTTCCATGTTTTACATTTTAGTCCTGAATGTTGTGGATGCAATTGCTTGAGCTTGGAATGTTCTTTTTAGTTGAAATTTGAAAGAGGAGCATGCAATATGACTAATTACATAATGGGAAGCCTAAAATCTGTTAAGTCCTTATATTTTTCTAAAAATTAAGTTTTGGTCCCTTAAAGTGTAATTCACGCAATTGGGTCCCTAAATGTTTTCCGAACGCTGTGTCCTTCTCTTATATGATTCTTGAGTAAACACATAGGCTTAATGTGCGTCTAGAAAAGATAAAAAGGGTCGTTAATCAAGGTTGACTTTCGGGTTGACTTTGGTTTTCCCCGTGTAATCTTCGTAGTTCGGGTCAAACGTCTAGGCCGGGCTAAGAGGGTTACATTTGTCCTGCTTCGGCCCAACAAATAGGTGTTCTACATTTTCTGCCATACAAAGCTACGTAAGGGGCCATCTGCATACTGGCTTGGTAGCTATTGTTATAGGAAAACTCTACTAACGGTAGATGCTTCTCCCATGAACCCTGATAAACAATAATGCAACATCTCAACATGTCTTCTAACACTTGTATGACTCTTTCTAACTGACCATCGATTTGAGGATGATAAGAAGTTGTGAAACTCAACCGAGTACCCAAGGCACTGTGCAAACTCTCCCAAAATCTAGTTGTGAACCTCAGATCTATGTCTGACACAATCGATTTAGGTACACCGTGCAATCTCACAACCTCACTGATGTACAAATCAGTCAACTTATCTAAGGTATAAGTGGTATTAACTGCCGAGAAATGTGCACTTTTCGTAAAACGATCAACAATTACCCAAATAGAATTCTTCTTAGAAGGTGTGATAGGCAAACCTGATATGAAATCCACAGTAATCCACTCCCACTTCCACTCGGGAATTCTTAATGGTTGCAACAACCCAGAAGGAAACTGATGTTCGGCCATAACACGCTTGAAAACCATACACTTGCTCACAAATTCGGCAACATCCTTCTTCAAACCAACCCAATAATACTCATCTCTCAAACCACGGTACATCTTCGTACTACCCGGATGCATAGCAAACGGACTACTATGTGCTTCGGTAAAAATTGTACGCCTCAAATCAACATCATCTGGAACAACTAACCTACTTTTGAAACATAAAACTCCATTATCAGTAAAACTGGGGTCTGACGGTCTACCTTCCGCAATATCTTGCACATGAGGTGCCAATGTTCTATCTTGCAACTAATTTTCTCTAATCAACTGAATCAACGATGGTTTAACTTGTAATTCCGCCACTAAACCACCATCATGTGAAAAACCATAGCCTAGCAAACATTGCTCGCACCCAACTGCCACTTTCCTACTCAAAGCATCAGCCACTACATTGGCTTTACCCGGATGGTACTCAATCAAAAGATCATAATCTTTAAGCAATTCTACCCATCTATGCTGCCTAATGTTCAACTCCTTTTGTGACATCAAATATTTCAAACTCTTATGATTCATAGAGATTGTACATTTCTCACCGTAGATATAATGTCTCCTCACTTTAACAGCAAACACAACGATGACCAACTCTATGTCATGTGTAGGGTAATTGGGCTCATGTGTCTTCAACTGTCTTGATGCATAAGCTACCACTCTTCCTTCTTGCATTAGTACACAAGCAAAACCAACATACGATGCATCACTATAGATCACATACTCTTTCCCGGTCACAGACTGAACTAAAACGGGAGATTTCGACAAGGCTTCTTTCAACTTATCAAAAGCTTGTTGTCTCACTTTTTTCCACTCAAAACGAACATCTTTTTGCAACAATTTAGTCAAAGGAGCAGCAATTTTAGAAAAACCTTCTACGAATCGTCGATAATAACCAGCCAAGCCCAAGAAACTACGAATTTCTATTATTGATTTTGGTTGTTTCGAACTCACAATTACCTCGACCTTTTTAGAATAAACTATGATTCCTTCGGCTGATACTATGTGTCCTAAGAACACCACTTCCCTAATCCAAAACTCACACTTTCTCAACTTAGCGTAGAACTGATTGTCTAGCAAAGTTTGTAACACCAACCACAAATTCTTATCATGGTCTTCCTTGGTATGAAAGTATACCAGAATATCATCAATGAACACCACCACAAACTAATCTAAATACTCATGAAATACCCTATTCATCATATCCATAAAAGCACATGTTGCATTAGTCAAACAAAAGGGCATAACAAAGAATTCATAATGTCTATAGCGAGTGCGAAAAGCTGTCTTCGGTACATCCTTATCTTTTACCTTCAACTGATTGTAACCAGATCTTAAATCTATCTTGGAAAACACAGAAACATCTCTCAACTGATCTAATAGATCGTCAATCCGTGGTAAAGGATACATATTCTTCATTGTCAACTTATTCAACTGTCGGCAATCTATACACATTCTCAAGCTATCGACTTTTTTTCACAAACAACACTGGTCCACCCCAAGGTGAGAGACTAGGACGAATGAATCCTAGATCCAACAGTTCCTGAAGTTATGACTTCAACTCTTTCAACTCTTTAGGGGCCTTACAATATGGAGCTATGGATACTGGAGCAGAATTAGTATAAGTCTCTATAGCAAACTCAACCTCTTTATCAGGCGACAAACCAGACAACTATTCCGGAAATACCTCTAGAAAATCACAAATAGTTCTGATGTCTTGCGGTCGTGCTTCATTCAAGTTTAGATTCATAATGTAAGCTAAATATTCCTAAAGACCAACATCCATCATAATCGTCTGAAAGTCTCAATGATACTCTCTTTGTCTCAAAATCAACTTTAGCCTTATGCTCTACCAGCCAATTCATACCCAAAATCACATCAAAACGATAAAAAGGCAATTCCATCATATCTATCGGAAACACGTGACCTTAAACCATTAAAGGACATATTTTATATACCTTCCTAACCAAGAATGTCTCACCAAATGAGCTAGTAACAATCATTCCCACATGAATATGTAGAGCCAGAGTCAATCAAAGAAAGTAAAGTCAAAGACTGTAATGAGAAGTTACATGCAATCACATCTGTATCATTCCTACCTTCGCGATGCGCATACACTCTAGCTGGTCCACCACCCTCGGGTTGTACAGTAACCACATGAGCAAGATTTCTCTGACCATCATCCCTACACTGGAAGTTACCTCGACCACGCCCACAGCTTCTCTGATGCTCAACTACTTGAACCGGAGCCTTTCCATTTCTAACCGGATATGGACAATCACGTTTTAGATGTGCTCATGATCCACAGTTCCAACAATTACCATAAGTACCCCAACACTCACCAGAATGTTTTCTTCCACATTTAGCAAACTTGGGGGAATGATTACCATCTGTTTAGCCCTGATGGCTACGTCCCGGGTTACCACCTCTACGCCTATGATCATGATGGTACCTCCAATCCTTGTGCCTCTTGGAACATCTCTATCCCACCCGGCAAATCTTTTACCTAAACTAGACCCACCGCCTCGAGATGTCAAACCGAAACTCTGCTCAATGTCTTTGGCCCTGGTGACCAAAACATCAAAATCGGTGTAATCCAAAGACAAAATGAAGGTCTTCACCTATTGATCCAAGCCATAACAGAAATGGTCACATCGTTCCCTCTCAGTGGGAACCAACTCGGAAGCATACTAAGTCAACCAGACAAACTGAACCTCGTACTCAGATACGGTCATGCTACCCTAAACTAGAGCTATGAACTCTCTCTTTTTCTCATCATGTTATCTAGGACCCAGTTACTTCTTCCGGAAGGCAATTCAAAAGAAATCCCAAGTAACATCGGCTTCAGGCATACCGGATGTAACAGTGGTCCACCACGTATAAGCATCACCTTGAAGCAGTGACACAACACAACCCAACTTCCGTACATCAGTGCACTGCATCTGACCCAAGATACGAACAATACTCTCAACCCAAGCCTCAGATCCCTCAGGCGAAAAACCATGGAACTCAACTCTTCCCAAACTACAGAGTCTCTCAAGGGGTAAACCACTCCCTGAAGCCTGAGGTGGTGCTACAACATGCATGCCGACTATAGCTGTCTGAAATGCCCCGACTAAAGCCTGAACCAAGGGAGTCATATCTATACCTGTCTGTCCTTGGCCAACCTGAGGTCCAACACCTCCGACACTAGCTCTAACACCACCCTCGGGAGGAGGGGGAGGAGGAGGCAAATTCTCTTCATTCGCGTGCCCAACATTCTTATTACCCGGATTACAAACTGTAGGGCCACGACGAGGCCTCATCTTACCAAGAAAGCAAATCTAACAACAACAAACAATAAACAATTGAAATGATTAGGGTCAGCAATAGAAAGGGTCTGAGACGCTCAAGTCCTTTAAGTTAAAACCACTTTTTCACAATAGTATATAGCAATAGGTGCCTTTATCTACAAAACAACCAACGAAAAAACCAACGGTCAAGCTCACAAACACCATGCATCGCAAGCAAAAATCAAACACATCAAACTTAGCTCACTTACCTTCTCGATTGCTCGACAACTGTTGCGTGTAAAATAGTCTATCGCAATGTAGTGCAACTGTACACGTCGCAAGTAATAAAGTGATACGGAGTATCGGATATCGTCTCCACAGGGATTGGGACAAATTTAGAATTAATTTTCCTACACAAGGGAAAAGATAAATTTAATAAAGAGTTTTGAAAATTCTTGAATATAAACTAAAATAGGTAAAGGAATCAGATTGAGAAAATAGGCTGGTATTGATTTGCTCAGTAGTGCAGGTGTTGCACTGTTCAAAGGTCTTCAATTGTGTCTGTCGTCGAGCCTGTCGCGGCAGAGGTCTATTGATGTCGCGGCAGAGATCAACAACTATGTACTTCAAGTTTGGCAAGAATCCCTGGAGTGACTTGTCCTATCCCTAGGTCCAAGTCTGTCGATGAACACGTCTTGGATGATACCTCCCGGCGTGAATCAAAGGATGAACACCGATGTTTGTGAATTCTTTATTAGCCACTAAACCTCGTCCTATCCCTGGGTTCGAGATAGTTCAACCATAAACTAGAGAACATGTACTCATTACTTTTGTATACTTAACTCTCCCGATATTAAGTAAATAGATAATCTTACAATGCTCTCCCGATACTCTTGCAAGATGTTGAGACCAGAATGAATAAAGATGAAGTTTTATTGATTTGAACAGAAAAATGCCTAAGAAACAGTTTAACCCTTACTACTACTTTACAAGATCAACCCTTAGCCTTGGGGAAAGTTTAGAACATGATGGAGAAGGGGGAAGCTAGGGTTTGTGAGGGAAAATGGCTAGGAACTAGGTTATATCTCTCTAGGTCGAATTACAAGCATATATATATGCCTTGGGTACAAGTTTTCTTAATGGCCAAGAATACTAGTTCGAATTAAAGTACAATTCGTTAAAGATTAAATCTCTGAATAAACGTCCTTTAGTTCGCCATATCTTCTTACTTTGACTTTCTCCTCAAACTTTGGGCAATGCCTTTCTTGTGCTTCAGAGCTCCAAAAATTATGCGAGTGGTCTCTAAAAATTAGGCTTGAAATCCTCTATAAGTCGAACTTCACTTTGCATTTTCCATCTCTTCTTCTTCACTGTCGCCACCTCTGTCACAGCAGCGAGTTATAAGGTAGTTTGCTTCAACAATGTCGCAACTTCTGTCACGGAAACTGTCACGGCAATTGTCACGGCATCTGTCACGACAGTGATGTATGAGACAATTTTGTTCACTCGAGCTCTTATGTTCCTCTGCTGCCCTGGATGCTACCACGACAGTTAGCTTATGTTCCTCTACTGCCCTGGATTCTACCACGACAATTATCTGCAAGACTGGATCGAAATCAGCAGCATCTGTGAAAAATTATCCATCTGTGATGTTTGTGCAAATTCTATCCTAAAATGCAACTGAACATGCTTGAGTGCATCAATAATATGGATAAATGAGGGCTAAAATATAGAACATTTATTCACTCAACACACCCCCAAACTCGAATTATTGCTTGTCCTCAAGCAAATGCAACCTAACTAAGAATAAAAACTTTTTGGCTTGGCTTAATGCAGTGAACTTTCATTACCTACAACACATCCACTCTCAAGAGCAGTACCTTGTCGGGTGTTAATGGATGTATTCATAACAATGCTATAATTCTTGTGCAAGTGTGTGTAGGTTTTGTGAACAAATATGTGCCTAGACTCCCTTAGTTACCAGAATAGTTATGCTATTCACTTAAATTTTATGCCAAATTTCATTTATTTTGGAGGAAATTCTTACGCTCCTTTAGTTTTTTCTGAATTAGACTCAGTCTTTTTTTATTATTTTGATTTGACTAGGGCCTATTTTTGGGCACCTCTAGCTATCCTCTAGAGCCGGTGTTAGGCACCTCTAGGGGCATTGAGTCTAAGTTTTTCTTTTCTTATATTCTTTTCCTAGAGCCAGTGTTAGGCACCTCTAGGGGCAACTCAAGTGGTTAAGCTTTCCTACTCTAGTTCACTAACAGAAGTCTAGACAACATATAAGTCACAAGGGTGTTTTTGAAGTTTAGAACTATAGCAAGGCTCTAAATAATTCCTAATGCATCCAAAAGGAACTGTTACGACAGAGTATGTCGCGGCAGGTAAGTTCAGTTCAAAGACTTAAGCCAAATTTATATATATATATATATATATATATATATATATATATATATATATATATATATATATTATTTTTTTGACACAAAAATTGACTAAAATGAGACACTAATTAAAGACACAATTTAACAAGATCATTAATTAACCGATGACTGCCTACCCCCAAACTCGAGGGTTGCATTGTCCTCAATGCATGACAAACTGAAATATAAAAAACATCACAAATTTCTAATAGATGCACAGACGACATAAATAGAAAAAAAACTTAATTTGAAGTGATGTCGTCACTGCTGATGTCTATGCGAAGCTGTCGGCGGGCAGTTTCTTTTGTAGAAGAGGCTGGCTTTGTGATTAGAGAGGAGGAGGCTACCTTCTTCTTTGCCTCGCGAGGTGGTTGGATTCTGGTAGGTTAAACTTTTGGAGCTTTTTCGAGAATCTCAAGCTCATTGTCGCGTTTGCTGCTGCTTTCCTCCTTTTAGCTGCTGCCGGGTGGCGGGTGCAGGGCGGCAGCATCAGTACTGCCGGGTGGCGGGTGCCTGGGTTGCCGATCTTTCAAAGGATGCCTCCTATGCTGCCAAGGCAGCGAAACTAGAGACTGCTGAGGCAGAGAACACCATGTCTTAATGGCCTTGGGTTTTTAGGTTGCTCTGAGTTCTTGATTGGAAAAGACAAGAAAAACAAATAAAATAAAAACTTAAGAGTTCAAGAGGGAATTAATCTTTGAAACTCTTATCCTAAAATAACGAAATTAAAAACTGAAACGAAATAAAATTTGAGGAGCGTCATTTCCGATATTTCTTATGGTCCATCCGCACCCTCCATCGAGTTACAATTTTGCCCGAAAAGGGTTGGGCCAATGTGCTCGTGGCTACTCCTTTTTGTTTTATCATGGTGGAGGTGACTTTCTTTCCGGTTCCTTTGTAGTCCATAAAGTCCTCCCATCTTGGCATTGTTCCTAAACACATGAACATATTTTTAGGAAAAATTATATCTATATCTAACCATATAATTACCTCATTCTTGTCGAAGTTCGTTATGGTGGAAAGTAGCTTTTGATGTCGTGTCTGCTGCTGCGGCAGCCAATTATTTTGGCAGTCCTTTGTCAGGTTGCTTTGCAGGTCAAGGGACATTGGAAAGTGCCATGACTCCCCATATCAATTTCTGTTGGCCACTCGTAGGTCTCCATCAGTAGAGATCTCGATGATTCTAAATCCACCGGCGTTGGTTCCTCAAATACCTACAATGGAATTGGTGAGTTTTCAAAGAATTCAAAAGGTTCGTTTATTACCTGCTCATATTCCATTGACGAGGCATTGTCTTCGGGTTGCTCTTGCATGTGGTTGTGCGAGTGCCATGGTGAAGGTGGATGTATGCAATCTTTGTCGGGCATAGCCGAGGCAGTGGGTTGAGGTTTTGCCTCGGCAGTGGTTGCTGCTTCAGCATCAGTCGCTGCCGAGGTGGCGGGTGCCACTTCGACTGGGGTTTCTGCCTCGGAAGTGGTTTCCGTCGTGATATTTTTCTCAACTTCACTAGGTGTTGTTGCGGTGTTGTTCCGTTCAAGCTCCCTGGTCATTACCAAGGCAAGTTGCTACTCAAGATCATCATGTGTTGGGCAGTCTCTTTCATTGGCATCCTTGTCATCTTGCCTCGGGATTTCAGGTTTATCCGTGGCATGAATGAGGACCGGTGTGCTCAAGATTGCATCCACCTTAGCGATTCTTTTGTCCATAGAAGCCGACAATTCTTGAGTGAGTGCCATGAAAGCTTGTAGTGTGTCTTCTAAGGATTTTGACTGCTCTTGAGGATGATGACATTACCAGGGCATGTCGGGTTCTGCAGCAAAACTGTTATGGTACAAAAAATTTTGCGGGTTTTGATCATAACATAAAAAAATTTCCTGCTCCGGCAGCGGCATCTGTTGTCCCTGTTGCTGCTGTGGCGGCATATCTTGTTCTTGTTGGTTCCATCGTTGGTTGTCCATATATTCACTGAAAAATTGGGGCCAAATTTCGAATGCATGATTACCTTCACGGTAATTGCAAGAGCTTTCCCACATCAGCTCTCGAATGGTTTTTCCTAACATGTTGATGCCCTTGAACCTGTATTGCACCTGAGTGTTTTTTTTTACAAAAGAAAAAAAACGAATAAAATAAGGCAGAAAATAAATATAAGTGCAAGAAAAAAACACGAAGTTGTGCGCCAATCCCCGGCAACAGCGCCCAAAACTTATTGCGTGTAAAATAGTCTATCGCAATGTAGTGCAAGTGTACACGTCGCAAGTAATAAAGTGATACAGAGTATCGGATATCGTCTCCAAAGGGATTGGGACAACTTCATATTTAATTTTCCTGCACAAGGGAAAAGATAAATTTAATAAAGAGTTGTTAAAATTCTTGAATATTAACTAAAATAGGTAAAGGAAACAGATTGAGAAAATAGGCTGATATTGATTTGCTCAGTAGTGCAGGTGTTGCATTGTTCAAAGGTCTTCTGTTGTGTCTATCGTCGAGCCTGTCGCGACAGCACCTATCGCGGAAGAGGTTTGTTGATGTCGTGGTAGCGATCAACTACTCTGTACTTTAAGTTTTGCAAGAATCCCTAGAGTGACTTGTCCTATCCCTAGGTCTAAGTCTGTCGATGAAAACGTCTTGGATGATACCTCCCGGCGTGAATCAAAAGATGAACACCGATGTTTGTGAATTCTTTATTAGCCACTGAACCTCGCCATATCCCTAGGTTCGAGATAGTTTAACCATAAACTGGAGAACTTGTACTCACTCCTTTCTTATACTTAACTCTCCCGATATTAAGTAAATAGATAATCTTACAATGCTCTCCCGATACACTTGAAAGATGTTGAGACCAGAATGAATAAACTTGAAGTTTTATTGATTTGAACAGAAAAATGCCTAAGAAACAGTTTAACCCTTTCAACTACTTTACAAGATCAACCCTTAGCCCTGGGGAAAGTTTAGAACATGATGGAGATGGGGGAAGCTAGGGTTTGTGATGGAAAACGGCTAGGAACTAGGTTATATCTCTCTAGGTCGAATTACAAGCATATATATAGGCCTTGGGTACAAGTTTTCTTAATGGCCAAGAATACTAGTTCGAATTAAAGTATATTTCATTAAAGACCAAATTCTGAATAAACGTCTTTTAGTTCGCCCTATCTTCTTGCTTTGACTTTCTCCTCAAACTTTGGGCAAGGCTTTCCTTGTGCTTCTGGGCTCCAAAAATTATGCGAGTGGTTTCTAAAAGTTAGGCTTGAAATCCTCTATCAGTCGAACTCCATTTCGCATTTTCCATCTCTTCTTCTTCACTGTCGTCACCTCTGTCACGACTTATGTCACGGCAGTGAGTTATAAGGCAGTTTGCTTCAATACTGTCGCCACTTCTGTCACTACAACTGTCACGACATCTGTGATGTATGAGGCAGTTTTCTTCACTCCAGCTCTTTTGTTCCTCTGCTGCCCTGGATGCTGCCACGACATTTAGCTTCTGTTCCTCTGCTGCCCTGGATTCTGCCACGACAATTATCTTTTGTTCCTCTGCTGCCATGGATGCTGCCACGACAGTTAGCTTCTGTTTCTCTACTTCCCTGGATTCTGCCACGACAGTTATCTGCAAGACTTGTTCGAAATCAGCAGCATCTGTGCAAAATTATCCATATGTGATGTTTATGCAAATTCTATCCTAAAATGCAACTAAACATGCTTGAGTGCATCATTAATATGGATAAATGAGGGATAAATATATAGAATATTTATTCACTCAACAATAACCTTGGCTCTGATACCAACAAATGTAACCCCCTTAGCTTGGTCTAGCCGCCAGACCACACCAAACGTGTTACACAGGGAAAACCAGAGAAAAACTGGAAAGGATTCTCTCTGATTAGTAACCCTAATTTTTTTCTTTTCTAAATGCCATTATCATCCTATGTGATAGAACTCGCAGTGGAAAACAAGCATTAACAAGGCGATCGAACAACGAAGGACCAAAATTCAAATCTAGCATTCAACCGGGACCTAGCATGAAATTAAGGTTACTAATGTTCAATTAGTCATATTTATTGCTCACATGCCAAAATGCACCTTAAAACATCCATCCAAACTCAACCAACCAAAAGCACATCAAATAGGGACCAAAATACAAGATAACGGAACTTCAAAGATTCCAATAACTAACAAAATAATGGCCGTATCGATACAGGTTGCCCTGCGCTAATACGGGTGTATCGAAATAGGTTCGAAGGGCTTGGAACACTACCCCATATCGAAACACCCTCGTGGGCATTTCGGAACCAAGGTTTCCAGTAGAAAAATGTACTGGAACAGACCATAGTGTTTCGATACCAGAAGGTCATTTCAGGTACCCCGTATCGATACATACTCTACCGTATCGATACGACTGACCTGGAATGACACATTTTGCTGGTTTATTGCAATCTTAACCCACATAAGACCCTCTATCAAGACATAAACATGAGTAAAACTCAAACATACCCCAAAACCTCAACAAGCATGGCAACAACATTTACGTAACAAGAACAAACATAGCAAGGTTCTAGGTGAAAGCAATTTAAGCATAAACAAACCACAAAACGATCAAATCTCAAACCAAACCATGCTTCAACATGTAAAGGTACTTTACAAGTCTAAAAAGGAATCATAAACATATCTCAAACAGGGAGTCTCAAACATAACCTCCCAACAACATAAAGGTCATATCCCATTGCTATTCATACTATTATTAAACTCCAAAAATCTTACTTGAGCTTAGAGCAACCTCTTGGACACCTCCCTTGCTCGTTTGCTTTCTCGAAAGGTCTACAGATCTACATTGTTGGAAAAGAGAGCTTAAGCTAGAAAGCATAGTGAGCGGAGCTCAAAACCAAAGCTACAACAATGCTATTTTAAAACCATATAAATTGATCATGAAAACAAAACCTTTCTTTAAATCATTTCAATAGAAGTGTTTCATCAAAACATGCTTAGCTCAATTCATTCTTGAACCACAACACAAGGCATAGCCTCAATATTCAAAACCATAAATTCGCAACATATACATTATTGATGCATAACAAACCTCAACTTACCATGCTTGTTCTCATAAGCATTAAACAACAACAAAGACATGTGTAAATAATCATAACTACTCAAATAAAATGGTATAAACAAACTCGTATATTGGCTACAAGAGATCCGGGATGCCACTACCTGCATTGCCCGTTGGTGATAGCACTACCCCTATCACTCATAATTCGAATAAACGGACACCTTCATGGCACTACCCCCCATCAAGTCACGTGGTGAAGCAACCATCACCATTATCTCACTTCGGCCGGGATGCCACTACCCGCATTGCCCGTTGGTGATGGCACTACCCCTATCACTCACATCAAAATAACACTACTCCTATTGTGAAACTGAAGAGTTTATCTCACGTGCGAATTTTTTATATTATAGTGCACTCGCATCCTATTGGTCGACCAACATACCCGATAAATAGAAACTCATCACTTGCCAATATACACATTACAACCATGCTCACTTACTGTTTTCAATGAATGATCATGATTAAATCTCATCCCATTTCAAAGACATAAACAATGCATAACATTTTCTCAACATGATAACAACTCTTTGAAATCATAACCTTACCTCATGGGATCACATGAAACAACATTTAAATAGCACAATATGCATGAAAATAGTAGGGTTTAACATAAATAGCCATGCAAAATCATAAACATCACATCAAGCGAGAAATGCTGAAAACAAGGCGAAAACAACCAAACTTACTCTTGAGCTTAGATTGGCCTTCCAAGCACAATTTAAACCCCCAAAATCATGTCCTTAACCACGTTAAGGTCTTTAAAATAGTTCCACTCACCAACAACACACAAATGATAGCTGAAACATCGATTCAAGCCTCCGGATCACCCAAAATTGCGTTCGAAGTATCCAAACCCAAATCCCCTACTTCTAAACAATTCAAAACAGAGCATTAGAGCTTATTTCAACCTAAAAACTTGCAGCAGCTTAGAAATCCAACATCTAGCCACATTTGCTCATCGATTTGTATCAAAAATTAACTGAAAATATCAATTAAATATACCCAAACAATCTCCAACTCAAACGCAACAAGATTATCATCAAAAACACATATAAAAACATCCAAAAACATCAACCCATCAACATATAACCATCAACTACTAATTTCTCACAAAACTAAGCCAAATACTCAATAATATCAACCCAAAACTTCACCAACTCAACCAATTTCGGGATTTATATGATCAACCCATTAGCTCAACATTATTTAACCTCAAAAACATTGCCAACAACATTCCAAAACCCAGCAAAACAGATCCACACGAAAATATTACAAAAATACCTTTTTTAGTTTGATTAAGCACATTTTCATTAATCTCATTATAAATCCTTTAATCTAAAACCACAAAACAATCAAGAATGTAGGAATTTCAATAAAGAACCTTACATTAGAAGAGAAAAACACAGCTCACCTCTAATGGTAGAATTTCTCCTTGTTTTTTAACGAAAAGCTTGAGAAATCTAAAGAAAAAACAAATGGGCTTTAGAGGAAAATCGTAAGGAATTAGTTGATGATTAAAAACCAATTTAAACAAAGATTTTACCTTGGAAATATTAAAGCTAGAAGGCTGTTTGGTTGAAAGGAAAATGAAGAGAAGGTAAAAAGAGAGTTTTAAAGTTAAAATGTGAAATGATGGAATATCCTTTAAAAATTCCTTTTATTTAATTAAAACTCTTTTTAAAACCTTTTTAAAAGTAAAAAATAAATAGGGGAAATGTATAAATTAGACTTAGCTTAATAGCTCCTTAAAGTTTCAACATTTTGATCCTTTTACAAAACAGTCACCAAAACTATTTTGAAACATTACATTTTAGTCAGTGGACTAAAATGTCATACTACCGAAACTCATTTTCCAAAATTGATTTTGCACACACCTTATATATATAATAAATTAGGATATTGGATATTTTTTCCACATTTTTAAAACTCCCTGAAAAGGGTTTTCCTTGATCTCACCCAAATTTACCCGAAACTCCGAAACTGGTCCGATTAACCCCTAGACCTTTACCAAAACTTCTAAGCCCAACACAAGGGCATTACACTTGGAGTTTCTCTTCAAACCTTATCTTTAATTTTTTAAAATAATAAATTGATTAGAAAATCTCATTTTGCCCCAAAATATTTAATATGCATGCAAAAATCATTTTCGGCTATAAATTTTAAGTGAGTCTCACATTCCGAGGGTTGAACTTAGCTCTAGAACCACTAAATGCAACCCCTTAAACCCAACCTAGAAGAAAAGACCAAATTTAGGAAGTCGCAATTGAAAACTTTACCCTCAAGAAACTAATTCGAATAATAATATATTAAAATAGCGTAAAATAAATTATTTCTAATAATAATATAAAATGTCTCGATATTTATAAGATCCAAACATTAAAATAATAATCTTATAATTTAAATAAAGCTTTAAAATTTAAAGTCTGAAAATGCATGGTAAAAATAATAAGCCCAAAATCTGAAATTACATCAAAATCCCAAAATAACCTTAATAATAATAAAATATTCCTGAAAGTAAAGTATGTCCATACTAAAGATAAAATAGATTCAATAAGATAAAGAGATTCTCCGAGTATCAAGTCTCCTAGAGTCCAAGGTATCTATAAGAGAAAACTATGGGGGAGTAAGCTATTGAGACCAGTGTGTCTCTAAAGTGCAGGCAATCACAAACTCAGTTTCACAATAATAAAATTTCACAAAAATATTTAAAATACACAAAGCACGTTTAAACAAGGTTTTATGAAATCACAATGCAATGAACCCATACTGTATAGTCACCAAAATTGTATGTTCCCTAGAACCTCTCGCTACATAGTTACCAACGCAAGTGGTATAAACCACTGAACTTCCTCCGTACAATCTCAACCCATGATAACACAGTCACAGTTTTCACAGTCTCAACACAGTCCGATAATAAATCAAGGATTCACAACTCATTTATTTTAAATCACAATTTTATTCATAGTTTGAAAATAATATGCACGGAAAACATGATTTAAAATCATAACACAATTTAAAATCACTCAATAATAAAATCACATTCACAAAAATAAAGTATGTAACACGGAAAGAGAACACACATTAGCCAAAGATACTCAACCTACTGAATAATTTGTTTCGCACGATCAGAAGCATTGAGTTTAGCTGTATCATAACCTATGAGAATAATCTCTATATTAGCATTATTCTCACTGTGCCACAAAACTAAGACTAAAACACTAATCCGAATATTACTCACATATAAACCTCGTAGTACGTGTAGGGGTAATCCAAACAGGCAGAGATGAAGGTAGGTCATCGGTCTTGTAACGCCCCGGTTTTGGGCTTGGAAGTTTTGGGCGTTGACCGGTTCGGTCAAAGTGCTGTTCGAATCTAAAAAGGTGAAATTAGGAAAACCTAGTTCGGGTTGCATTAAAAATATGGAAAAATGTTCTAAAATCCTCTTTTAATATATATAAGTGAACTGTGAAATCAATTTTACAAAATGAGGTTTGGAAGGGTGATATTTTGGCTAGTGACCAAAATGTAATTTTTGAAAACTGTGTGACTGTTTTAAAAAGGATTGAAACTTTGAATCTTTAAGGAGCTATTTACCCAATGGGAGTTTCTCCAGATTTTCTAAATATATTAAATGATTAATTAAAAGGTTTTAAATATAAACAAAGTGGAGGGAAGATATTTTAGTTTTAACTAACTTTTCTCTCAACTATTTTCTCTCAAGCCAAACATCTTTCTCCAGAGCTTTTCTCTTTGATTTTGTCACCTAAATTCATCTTTTCAATTACCTATTGATTGCTAATCATCTCTACAACAAAACCTCACCAATTGCCATTTGATTCTTCAAGCTTTTTGGTTCTAAAAGAGGAGAAACTCAAGTTTGGAGGTAAGAACGTCCTTCTCCTATGAACTTCAAGTTCTTTACTGAAATTCCTAAGTTCTCAATCCTTAATTGATGATTTATAATGGTTTTTAAAGTTGTGTAATGGATCTTGGCTTAAAATGCAAGATTTGATGATTTTGATGGATTTTCGTTGGATCTGTTAAAGCAGTGATTTGAGGTGTATTTTTGATGTTAAATGAATGTTAAATTGATTGGAAATTGAGTTTTAACTAATGCAATCCCGGATAGGTTGAATTTCCTAAGTTTAGCTTGTGATTCTTGGTTGTTTTTGGAGTGATCTTGTGGATCTGTTGTTGCTGGAGGTATAAGGATGTTGTTAGGTCCTTTTTAGATGTTAAATGATGTTTATGGATGCTTAGTTTTGATGGTTTATGGCTAGGCTTTGTTGAGGAGTTGTTTGGATGCATTTTCGGTTGTGTTTGGTGGCCGAAAATGGAGTGTGGATGAGAGCAGCGAGTTTAGGTGCTTTCATTGAAGCTATTAATGCATGATGATGCATTAATCTACTGTTTTGATGTGTTAAAACAGGGGAGTCATCTTTGGATCCAAGTGGTGGTGATCCGGAAGCTTGATTTGGTGTTTCGGCAAGAAGCGAAACGAAATCGGTGAGTGGATTTTGGTTTTCGGCTTTGAAACCAATGTTTTGGAGGTTTGGGAGCTTAGTCTAAGTCTAAACAACTTTGCTAAGCTCAAGAGTAAGTTTTCGGAAAAACTCTCTTGATGAGGAACCATGTGATAGTTGGGTGCAATGTGTTTGTTGCATGTCTAAATTCTGTTTTTAAAGCATATCTAGCATGTTTGTTTGCTGAGATTATAAGCCATGTGTTTAAGGAAGCTCAAGGTTAGAGTTCCTTGCTTTTGAACATTGTTTAAATGTGGTTTAATGCTTAAAGATGCATGATGTTTATGGCTTGGTTAAATGCTTTAAAACAGTGGATTATTGATGATAAATGATGTATATTGGCAAGTGATGTTTTGAAAAGGTTAAGGTCACCAAGGTGGTTAAAAGTCCTTGAGTGAGCCTTGTTTACTTAAGAACATCAAGGTGTTTAAAAGTCCTTGGATGATTCTTGTTACGGACACAAAGTTGTTTAAAAGTCCTTGTGTGGTCCTTTCCAAGGTGTTTAAAAGTCCTTGGGGCCAAGGTGTTTAAAAGTCCTTGGGGTGATTCATGTCATGGTGTTTAAAAGTCCATAGGCCAAGGTGTTTAAAAGTCCTTGGGGTCAAGGTGTTTAAAAGTCCTTGAGGTGAAACTTGTTAAAGACACAAAGGTGTTTAAAAGTCCTTGTGTGGTTCTTGCCATGGTGTTTAAAAGTCCATGGGCCATGGTGTTTAAAAGTCCATGGGGATAAGATCACAATGGTGTTTAAAAGTCCTTGTGTGGTTCTTGCCATGGTGTTTAAAAGTCCATGGGCCATGGTGTTTAAAAGTCTATGGGGATAAGATCACAATGGTGTTTAAAAGTCCATGTGTGAGTCTTATGTTGACCTTGTCAAAAGATGGTAATTATCACTTGTGGCCAATATGACATGTTATGATATGAAGCATGAAATGCTTGTTTAAGATTGCTTGTGAGCATGTCTAAATGTATTTTGAAGTATGATTTATAAATGAGTTTTATAAATGCATTATTGTGTGGTTTTAATGAGCATTCCTCACTAAGCTTTTGCTTACGCTCTCTCTCTTTTCTTAAACCAATAATGCAGAGCATTAAGGTGCATTGAGGGCAGCAAGGAAGGCAAGCAATCAAGTGAAAGCTAAGCTCAAGTATGGGAAGGTTTTCTTAAACACCTTTAGCTTTTGGCATTTGGCAATGGGGAACCTATGTGGATGTTTTGGGAGATGTTTTGAACTCCTTAAGTTTGTTTAATGTTGATGTTAATGTTGGTACATGTAATTGGCCATTATGAGGTTGAATTGAAGTATTGATGCTTGAATGGTTTGCTAAGTAGGAAGCATGCCTTTAGATTGGGGCTTTTCATATGTGATGCCATGATGATGTTTGGTTGATGCTTATATGTCTTTTATATGTTGAATTTCTTGCTAGCAAAGTTTGGTAGCATTTGGAGCATGTTTGGTTGATCAATTGTGGTTTTTAGTAGCCCTTTCTATGCAATCTGTGCAGGCCGTATCAGAACAGTAGCCACCGTTTCGAAACGGGTGCCTTGTAGCAACCCAGGCGTCCAAAACGGAAGACACCGTTCCGAAACGGAAAGGCCACTGCCAGCCCTCGTTTCGGTACGCGTTGCGGAACGGCCCCGCATTTCGAAACAGGCTCTCCCTGTTTCGGAACGCATGACCGTTGGGGGCTGACATTGGCAGTTATATGTTTCAAAATGTTTGCATTTTGGTCCTGAAACTTGTATGTGCAATTCTGTGAGTTCGGGATGTCCGTTTGAGCTGAAATTTGGCAGTGAAGCATGAAACCTGATTAATTAAAAGTTGGTAACTTTATTTTGGGCGAAGTCCTTTTAATTAACACAATTTACATTTTGGTCCCTAAAGTTGTAAATTGTTCAATTGGGTCCCTGTTTGATCTCTGATGTTTATGATCTTTGAGTATGTTGTTTGAATGATCATAACTAGGGTTAATGTGCATCTAGACAAGTTTAAAAATGAAAAAAAGGGTCGTTAATCAAGGTTGACTTTCGGGTTGACTTTGGTTTTCCCCGTGTGACTTTCTTAATTCGGGTCAACCGTCTAGGCCGGGTTAAGGGGGTTACATTTGGTGGTATCAGAGCTGAGTTCTCGAGTAATTGGGAATGTGTATGTGAATGTTTGAGGTATGTATGCTTTGTATGCTTGTTGGGTGAAAGCATGTTGAGTGAATTGCATGTATGTTGCAAATGAGATGTATGCTGTGATGAAGCATGTTGTGGGTACCCATTGCCAAATCAAAGCTAATGAAATGATGTTGATTTTAATTGGAAATGAGCTTGAGTACTTGGATTGCTTACCTTGCTGGGCCTGACTTTGTTTATTTGCATTGTGATTGCATAGTTAGAGTATGGCACCTCGTAGAGAGTTGAGGAGTAATGTGCGAGCTACGGCTCAGAATGAGAATGAAAACGAGGAGAATGTTGAGAGTGCGGTTTTACCTCCTCCACCTGGTGGTGGTGGTGCTGGTGCTGAAGAAGCTGGAGCTGCAGCTGGTGCTGAGGCTGCTGGACCTGAGGCTGGTCAGGGGCAAGCTGTTCCTGACATGACGGTGTTAATTCAAGCTATAGCTGGTGCTTTTCAAGCAGCGGTAGCTGGAGCTCGTGGAGCTGGGCATCAGGAAGATGCTGGAGTTAGACTACCTTTGGAGCGGTTGCGCAGTCTGGGAGGGACTGAGTTCAGGGGTATGTCTGCTGAAGGTTCTGAGGCTTGGTTAGAGAGTACCAAGAGGATCTTGGGTCAGATGAGTTGCACTGATGTGCAGAAGCTTGGCTGTGTTGTGTCCTTGCTGCAGAAGGATGCATATACGTGGTGGACAACCACTATTGCTGGGATGGCAGAAGCTGATGTGACTTGGACATTCTTTCAGAATGTGTTCAAGAGAAGGTATCTGGGTGTGAGGTACCTAGATGAGAAAAAGAGGGAGTTCATGTCTCTTACCCAAGGGAGCATGACGGTGGCTGAGTATGAAGTGCAGTTTGTTCGACTCAGTCAATACGCACCTGAGCTTGTCCCGGATGAGCGAGCGAGGTGTGAAAGGTTCCGTTATGGTTTAGTGACGGATGTGAAGATGTATGTGCTGGCTACCGAGTATGATGATTTTGATGTGTTGGTGGGCCGAGCCAAGGATATTGAGATGAACTTGGGTTTATCTGCTAGAGGTGCTGGAGCAAGTACTGGTAAGCGAGCGGCTGAATATAGTTCTGGTGGTGGACGGAACAAGAGGGGACATGATCAGAAGTATCAGTCCTCGGCTAAGCGAGGTGGTGGAGCACCTGCTCGGGGAGGCAACGCTAGAGCTGATCCGAGTGCCTGTTGGATATGTGGTTCGCATGGCCACATGAAACGTGATTGTCCTCGTACTGTGAGGGAGGTGCAAGCTCCTGTTGCGACAGCTGGTAATGGTTGCTGGAACTGTGGATCTACGGATCATTTGAGGCGTGAGTGTCCTATGTTGGCCGGTGGCCAAGTTCGTGCTCCTGTTGTTGCAGCACCACAGAGAGGTCGTGGGCGCGGCCGTGGTAATTTTCAGCGGAGAGAGGAAGGTGGCCGAGGTGTAGCTCATGTTGTAGCTGTACAGCCTGAGGGTGGCGGACAGGCGCGAGTGTTTGCTCAGCGTGAGGGGAGGAATGACGCGGATGTGATCGCATGTACTTTTACTCTGCAATCCTTGTCATTACTTTCCTTGATTGATTCTGGATCTACGCACTCTTACATATTGCGTGAGCATGCTGAATTGCTTGGTTTGCCTGTTGAGTCTTTGGATGTTGGTATGCGTGTCACTAGTTCTTTTGGTGAGACTGTTGTGACTCGAAAGCTGTATAGAATGTGTCCTTTGGTTGTTCAAGATCATGTATTTCATGTTGACCTTATGGAGTTACCTTTCTATGGTTTTGATGTAATCCTTGGTATGGATTGGCTTGCTGAGCATCGTGCTGTGGTGGATTGTGAGAATAAGCGAGTTTCGCTGAAGCTTGCGGATGATTATGAAGTTGTAGTGGTTGGTGAGAATGTGAAGTTTCTTGCCAATGTGGTGTCTACCTTGGAGGCAAGCCGGATGTTGAGGCAAGGTTGTGAAGCTTACCTAGCTTTTGTGATGAATCCTAGCTCTAAGGAGTTGCGTGTGCAAGATATCAGGGTTGTGAAGGAGTTTCCTGGTGTGTTTCCTGAGGAGTTGCCTGGTTTACCTCCTAATCGCGAGGTGGAGTTTGGAATTGAGCTGTATGAGAATACAGCTCCTGTGTCCATTACTCCCTATAGAATGGCACCTAAGGAGCTGAAAGAGCTGAAGACGCAGTTGCAAGAGTTTCTTGAGCGTGGTTTCATTCGGCCGAGTGTGTCGCCTTGGGGTGCACCGGTCTTGTTCGTGAAGAAGAAGGATGTCACTATGAGAATGTGCATTGATTACCGTCAGCTGAACAAGTTGACTATCAAGAATCGGTATCCTTTGCCGAGAATTGATGATCTCTTTGATCAATTTCGGGGAGCTGCTGTGTTCTCTAAGATTGACTTGAGGTCAGGGTATTACCAGTTGAAGGTGAAGGATGTGGATGTGCCTAAGACAGCTTTCGGGACAAGGTATGGGCATTATGAGTTCCTTGTGATGCCGTTTGGTTTGACAAATGCTCCTGCTGCTTTCATGGACATGATGAATCGTGTGTTTCATGAATACCTGGACAAGTTTGTTGTGGTGTTCATTGATGATATCCTCGTGTACTCGCGTACTGAGGAGGAGCATGAAGAGCATTTGAGGATTGTTTTGCAAGCTTTGTTGGAGAATCAGCTTTATGCTAAGCTGCGCAAGTGTGAGTTCTGGTTAAGGGAGGTGGTGTTTCTTGGGCATGTGGTTTCTGCCAAGGGGATTCGTGTTGATCCTCAGAAGATTGAGGCGGTGATGAATTGGAAGGTTCCTAAGTCTGATCACGAGGTTCGTAGTTTCCTTGGTTTGGCGGGGTACTACCGAAGGTTTGTGGATGGGTTTTCTAAGATTGCTGCACCTTTGACAAAGTTGTTGCAGAAGGATGTTAAGTATGAGTGGACGGAGGCGAGACAGCAGGCTTTTGAGAAGCTTAAGGCGGTTTTGACGCAAGCTCCTATCTTGGTTCAACCTGAATCAGGGAAAGAGTTTGTGGTGTATAGTGATGCGTCCTATGTTGGTTTGGGATGTGTGTTGATGCAAGAGGGTAAGGTGGTGGCTTATGCATCGCGGCAGTTGAAGGTGCATGAGAGCAATTATCCTACGCATGACATAGAGTTGGCTGCGGTGGTCTTTGCTTTGAAGATCTGGAGACATTACCTGTATGGTGAGAAGTGTACTGTGTACACGGATCACAAGAGTTTGAGGTATCTGATGTCTCAGAAGGAGTTGAATCTTAGGCAGTGGCGTTGGATGGAGTTGCTCAAGGATTATGATCTGATGTTTGAGTACCATCCTGGAAAAGCTAATGTTGTAGCGGATGCCTTGAGTAGGAAGGTAGCTGTTGAGCTGAGAGCTATGTTTGCCAGTTTGAGTATTTCGCGTGATGGTGGTCTTGTGGCTGAGTTGCAAGTGAAACCATCTTTGGTTCAGTTGATCAAGGAGAAACAGTTGTTGGATGATTCCTTGGTGCCGCATGTTCAGGATATCGCGGAGGGTAGACCTTCGGATTTCTGCTTTAATGATGATGGAGTGTTGTGTTTTGGGAGTCGGATAGTGGTGCCTAATGATGCTGAGTTGAGGCGTGCTATTGTGACTGAAGGTCATAGTAGTCCTTTTGCTATGCACCCTGGTAGTACTAAGATGTACCGTGATCTTCGTGATGAGTACTATTGGGTGGGTTTGAAGAAAGATGTTGCGGAGTTTGTTAGCAAGTGTATGGTGTGTCAGCGAGTTAAGGCTGAGCATCAGTTTTCTTCAGGGTTGTTGCAACCGTTGAGAATCCCTGAGTGGAAGTGGGAAAGGGTTACCATGGATTTTGTATCTGGTTTACCCTTGTCACCATCGAAGAAGAATTCGGTATGGGTGATTGTGGATCGCCTGGCGAAGTGTGCGCATTTCTTGCCTGTGCATACTACGTTTTCTTTGGATAAGCTTGCGGAGCTGTACATTGCTGAGATTGTGCGGCTGCATGGTGTGCCAAAGTCGATTGTGTCGGATAGGGATCCGAGGTTCACATCGCGGTTCTGGCAGTGTTTGCATCAAGCTCTGGGTACGAGGTTGAATTTCAGTACATCCTATCATCCTCAGTCGGATGGTCAGTCTGAGCGTGTTATCCAGATTTTGGAGGATATGTTGAGGTGCTGCGTGATTGAGTTTCAGGGCTCTTGGGAGAAGCATTTGCCCTTGGTTGAGTTTGCTTATAACAATAGTTATCAGGCGAGCATTCAAATGGCACCTTATGAGGCTTTGTATGGGAGGAAGTGTAAGACTCCTCTTTGTTGGGCTGAAACGGGTCAGAAGTTGGTTTCGATGCCGGCTTTGTTGAAAGGAACCACCGAGAAGGTGAAGCTCATTTGTGAGCGTTTGAAGGCAGCTTCTGATCGGCAGAAGTCTTACGCGGATTTGAAGCGTAAGGAGATTGAGTATGCGGTGGGTGACCATGTGTTCTTGAAGGTTTCGCCTTGGAAGAAGGTGATGAGGTTTGGCCGGAAGGGCAAGTTGAGCCCTAGGTACATTGGACCATACGAGGTGGTTGAGCGTGTGGGTCCTGTTGCGTACAGGTTGAGGTTACCTCAAGAGTTGGAGAAGATTCATGATGTGTTTCATGTTTCTATGCTCCGGAAGTATTGATCTGATCCTTCGCATGTGATGCCTGTGGAGGAAGTGGAATTGAATTCGGATTTGACCTATGATGAGGAACCGGTGAGGATTCTGGATTCGGATAACAAGGTTCTTCGTGGCAAGACCATTGAGTTGGTAAAGGTGCTGTGGAAGCATCGAGGTGTTGAGGAAGCCACGTGGGAGCGAAAGGATGACATGCTGAAGCAGTTTCCTTATCTCTTTCCTTCAGGTAAATTTCGAGGACGAAATTTCTTAAGGGGGGGAGAGTTGTAACGCCCCGGTTTTGGGCTTGGAAGTTTTGGGCGTTGACCGGTTCGGTCAAAGTGCTGTTCGAATCTAAAAAGGTGAAATTAGGAAAACCTAGTTCGGGTTGCATTAAAAATATGGAAAAATGTTCTAAAATCCTCTTTTAATATATATAAGTGAACTGTGAAATCAATTTTACAAAATGAGGGTTGGAAGGGTGACATTTTGGCTAGTGACCAAAATGTAATTTTTGAAAACTGCGTGACTGTTTTAAAAAACATTGAAACTTTGAATCTTTAAGGAGCTATTTACCCAATGGGAGTTTCTCCAGATTTTCTAAATATATTAAATGATTAATTAAAAGGTTTTAAATATAAACAAAGTGGAGGGAAGATATTTTAGTTTTAACTAACTTTTCTCTCAACTATTTTCTCTCATTTTCTCTCAAGCCAAACATCTTTCTCCAGAGCTTTTCTCTTTGATTTTGTCACCTAAATTCATCTTTTCAATTACCTATTGATTGCTAATCATCTCTACAACAAAACCTCACCAATTGCCATTTGATTCTTCAAGCTTTTTGGTTCTAAAAGAGGAGAAACTCAAGTTTGGAGGTAAGAACGTCCTTCTCCTCTGAACTTCAAGTTCTCTTTGATTCTTCACCTAAACTCATGTCATGGTGTTTAAAAGTCCATGGGCCAAGGTGTTTAAAAGTCCTTGGGGTCAAGGTGTTTAAAAGTCCTTGAGGTGAAACTTGTTAAGGACACAAAGGTGTTTAAAAGTCCTTGTGTGGTTCTTGCCATGGTGTTTAAAAGTCCATGGGCCATGGTGTTTAAAAGTCCATGGGGATAAGATCACAATGGTGTTTAAAAGTCCTTGTGTGGTTCTTGCCATGGTGTTTAAAAGTCCATGGGCCATGGTGTTTAAAAGTCCATGTGTGAGTCTTATGTTGATCTTGTCAAAAGATGGTAATTATCACTTGTGGCCAATATGACATGTTATGATATGAAGCATGAAATGCTTGTTTAAGATTGCTTGTGAGCATGTCTAAATGTATTTTGAAGTATGATTTATAAATGAGTTTTATAAATGCATTATTGTGTGGTTTTAATGAGCATTCCTCACTAAGCTTTTGCTTACGCTCTATCTCTTTTCTTAAACCAATAATGCAGAGCATTAAGGTGCATTGAGGGCAGCAAGGAAGGCAAGCAATCAAGTGAAAGCTAAGCTCAAGTATGGGAAGGTTTTCTTAAACACCTTTAGCTTTTGGCATTTGGCAATGGGGAACCTATGTGGATGTTTTGGGAGATGTTTTGAACTCCTTAAGTTTGTTTAATGTTGATGTTAATGTTGGTACATGTAATTGGCCATTATGAGGTTGAATTGAAGTATTGATGCTTGAATGGTTTGCTAAGTAGGAAGCATGCCTTTAGATTGGGGCTTTTCATATGTGATGCCATGATGATGTTTGGTTGATGCTTATATGTCTTTTATATATTGAATTTCTTGCTGGCAAAGTTTGGTAGCATTTGGAGCATGTTTGGTTGATCAATTGTGGTTTTTAGTAGCCTTTTCTATGCTATCTGTGCAGGCCGTATCGGAACAGTAGCCACCGTTTCGAAACGGGTGCCTTGTAGCAACCCAGGCGTCCGAAACGGAAGACACCGTTCCGAAACGGAAAGGCCACTGCCAGCCCTCGTTTCGGTACGCATTGCGGAACGGCCCCGCGTTTCGAAACAGGCTCTCCCTGTTTCGGAACGCATGACCGTTGGGGGCTGACATTGGCAGTTATATGTTTCAAAATGTTTGCATTGTGGTCCTGAAACTTGTATGTGCAATTCTGTGAGTTCGGGATGTCCGTTTGAGCTGAAATTTGGCAGTGAAGCATGAAACCTGATTAATTAAAAGTTGGTAACTTTATTTTGGGCGAAGTCCTTTTAATTAACACAATTTACATTTTGGTCCCTAAAGTTGTAAATTGTTCAATTGGGTCCCTGTTTGATCTCTGATGTTTATGATCTTTGAGTATGTTGTTTGAATGATCATAACTAGGGTTAATGTGCATCTAGAAAAGTTTAAAAAGAAAAAAAAAGGTCGTTAATCAAGGTTGACTTTTGGGTTAACTTTGGTTTTCCCCGTGTGACTTTCTTAATTCGGGTCAACCGTCTAGGCCGGGTTAAGGGGGTTACAGGTCTCCCCCAGGAGAGTCGTAATCACCTTTAACAAAATAATATCCCATGTAAAAATCCAATATATAATTCTCTTAAAGACCAAATACATATAACTTGATTTTCGGGTTCGAATTGACGAAAAGGTCAATGGATCAGTTTTAAACGATCTATAAATAAAATCAACAATTCTAGTCAAGGTGACTTCCATAGTTCTATCATGTAGAAATCACTTAGTTATCATATTAAAATAAATGTGACACCAATAATGTAACCCCTTTTGCCCGGTCTAGACGGTTGACCTGAACCAAGGTGATTACACGGGGGAAACCGAAGCCAACTCGTTAAAGCCGACTCTGATTAACAACCCTTTTTTTCTTTTTTTCTTTCCTAGATTTGAAATAGATCATATTTTATCAACAAAGAGTAAAGGAGAAAATGGTGCAGCGATCAGATATCGTTCTGGGGGTTCAATTGCACAATTTAAGCTTTTAGGGACCAAAACGCAATTTTCATAAATTATAGGGACCTTTTCAAATTTTAAAGTGACTGATACGCAATTAATCATATTTCATGCTTCTCTACAAAATTTCATCTCAAACGGATCATCCAAACTCATTCAATTGCATGCAC
Organism: Hibiscus trionum; assembly: GCA_030270665.1. Lineage (NCBI taxonomy): Eukaryota > Viridiplantae > Streptophyta > Magnoliopsida > Malvales > Malvaceae > Hibiscus > Hibiscus trionum. The sequence goes on along the minus strand of BSYR01000017.1, from coordinate 19,097,324 downwards.
AACATTCAGGGGTTTAATTACACAAATTAAACATTTAGAGACCAAAATGTAATTTCTACAAATTACATGGGCTTTTCTTATTTTAAGGTTACCATTAATCAACTAGTCATGTTTCATGCTTCTCTGCAAATTTTCATCACAATCAAATCTACTAAACCCTTCCAATTGCATACATGATGATCAGGGACTAAAATATAACCTTTCAAAACATTAAAAGATGCCTTTAACTGAATTTAACGGTCGCGTATCGGTACACCTAGGGGCCGTATCGATACACGGGGAGGCGGTGACCAAAACTAGCAGAAAAGGTATCGATACGCTCTCCCGCGTATCGATACACCCTTCAAACTTGGCCTACCCGTTTCGATACACGGGGAGGCGGTGACCAAAACTTGGCCTATACAAAATGGCACAGATTTGGCTTATGCGTATCGATACGCAAGCTTGAGTATCCATACGAAAACCAGAAATGTCCCAAAAACAGCCCCAAATTCATGTTTAACATCATCAAATCATCATCAAATCATATGAACATGTTTATAGCATCATAACCAATATAAAGGCCTTTTACAAACCAAATAGGGCACACACAACTTGCAACATCACAAAGGAGTCCAAACACATCTCCCAAAACAAACCATTAATTCCCATTGCCATGTATCATTACTATAGTAAAAGTATAACACCATACTCGAGCTTATCTATTCCTTGAATTCGTTTAAGCCTCCTTGTGGTGCAAGATGTCTCAATTATCTGCATTGTTGGTAAAAGAGAGCGTAAGCACAATAGCTTAGTGAGGTATGCTCTAGAAACACCAATACAACAATGCAAGCTTTTAAAACTCTATCTTGAAATTCATTTCTAAAACCATGCTCTTTCTGTCTCATGCATGAAATCCATTTCTAAGCAAAACATCTTTTGAAAACCACATGTACCATCTATCTATCTCATGCATTCAACTAATGCAAATCTAATGGCAAAGCCACACATGCTTGATATACAAATGCATTTCATAATATCAAAATCTCATATGCATTTCTCATAGCATAAAAATCATTTCAATCATTGGTACATGTGAATCAAAGCTCATTCTCATATATTGGCATTTCATATTCTATCTTTACTCAGATATGCTGATAGCTTGACTCGAGGTCAAGTCCTACCCCAGTGGGATCTCGCCACCGGACTCTCATGGCGGTATCTATCTTCGCCACAAAGCTTGGGCGTTTCACCAAGTCCTACCCCGATGACATCTCACATCACCAGACTCTCACTTTGGATCAGGAGGGCACTACCCCCATTTCCCGACTCCAAAGAGCACGTACAAATTTTAGTTTAGAGTGCACTTTACATCCTATTGGTCGACCAATTATATCCGGTAATTATCTCATCATTTGTAATCCCCTTAGCCCGGCTCCAAAGAGCACGTATAAATTTTAGTTTAGAGTGCACTTTACATCCTATTGGTTGACCAATTATATCCGGTAATTATCACATCATTTGTAACCCCCTTAGCCCGGCCTAGACGCTCATTAATAGCCTATATGATTAGCAAATCATTTCAGCGGAAGAGACACAGCGAACGAAACTCAAACAGGGACTTAATTACATAGAACCGTTATTTAGGGATTAAAACGTAAATTTCCAAAATTGTAAGGATTAAACAAGTTTTAATGTTACCAATCCGTAATTAATCAGATAACATGGCATCATGTCAAATTTCATCTCAAATGGATCATTCAAACTCATTAAATTAAGCAACCAAAACTCAAGGACCAAAATGAAAGAAACAGAAACCTGAAACAGTTTAAATTCAAACTCAACGGTCAGGTGTTTCGAAACGGATGGCCCTGTACCAAAACGGTCGTTTCAAAACTTGGTTGACCGTTTCGATACTCGGGTGCGTTCCGAGACCCGTATCGAAACACCCCTTCCCATTAGCAAAATCGTTTCGATATGTCTCTACCCGTTCCGAAACCTCATAGCCATTCCAGGCCTTTGTTCCGAAACAGGCAAGGGCGTACCGATACGCCTTGCCCTGCAACATCAGATTTTGCTGGTTTTTCACTTCTTTTCATTCTCGAAACATTCCCGGGACATGCCACAACATGCATACAACATAGATACACACCAACAGTCATCATTTTGAGGCATTAGTTACGACATGGCATCCAACACACAAACATAGGTACTAAATGCATGCTCCCTAGTCCACCAAAACCATAACAAGCTAAAACCAACATTCACATCCAAAAACAAACCATAATGGCCAATTACAACTCAATGATAAACCTCTAAACATGCTCAAAGTAAAGGGAAACATCCTCAACCATTTGAAAGCACAAATACCACTCATTGCCCCTTATTACACCATATTATAGCCACTTACTTTGCAAGGTTAAAAGCTTGGATTCCTCTTTCTTACTTGCTGCCTTGAATGCCTAGTTTTCTGCATTGATGAAACAAAAGAGCGTAAGCACAAAGCTTAGTGAGGACCGCTATGCAGCATTCATCAATGTATTTCACACCATTGGCAAAACCACCATTTAATATCTCATGCCTTTACATAAAACATGTCCATTCAAGAACATCATTGCACTTTCTAAAACATGCTCATATACAACATTAAAATCAGCAAATAAACCTTTGCTCATGCTTTACCAAGCATCTCATGTATCCTTGCATCATTTACAAGCATCTCATGCTTAACATTAATCTTTTACATTATATTGGCTCGCAAGTGATAATCCATAAACCATTTGAACACAAGACACAATCACAACCGGACTACACAATGTGGAGATCAATGGCACAATCACAACTCCTCAACACTTGTGATGGAGATTAATGGCACAATCACAAACCCTCAACATCACTCATCGGTAGATGTATAATTCCACTAACGAGAGTAGGGGAAACAAACACAAGACTCACACACGGGACTAAAACATCTACCATTGTGGTCTTAACCTCAATCGTTAGGGTACTTGGATGGAGACTACGGCACAATCACAACCCCTCGACATCCAAGGCGACTTTATTCAAGGTGCACCCAATCCTAAAGCCGGCTAACCATATCCGATTAACACAACCAAAAACCGTTTCCATCACTTGCCAATATAATCATTTAACCTCACTAATCCACTGTTTTACAAGCATAAACACAATGCCATTTCCACAAGAATAACATGCTTACATCATATGCATTCAACACATGAAAACCAAGGATCACTTACCTAGTGCATCCTTAACATAATGGCATTAAAATCCAGCAACATTCATGATTAAAGCATGCTTTAAAACAGTAAACAAAGCCACACTTAACTCAAGTACATTTTCATCAAACATAGCACATTTCCAAGAGAGGGTCTTCTGAATCACTTACTCTTGAGCTTACATAAGTGTATCAAACTTACACTAAGCTCCCAAAACCATTCCCAAAGCATTAGAAAGAAGGAAATTGCATTTCCACTCACCGATACGTGAAGCCTTGCTCGTCGACACGAAAATCACTCCTCCGGAGCCTCCAACAACACCTTGTTTGCTTCCAGATCAAGATCCCCTATTTTCACATCATCAAAATAGAGTTTTAAATGCATTAAAATGCATTCCAACACCAACAACAATTCACAAACTCGTTGCCCACTCAAACTACACCAAAATACTCATCCAAAACAACTAAAAACTCAATCGATTGCTTCCTAAACCAAGCCCAACCAACATACATCACTTACAACACATTATAAACACCAAAACACATCTAACAAACAACCTAACCCAACCTTATACCTCCATCAATCAAGATTCCACCATTTCACCTCAAAAATTCACTTAAAACAACCAAGAAATTCAAGGATCTCAAGGATTTCGAGATCTATGTTATCAGCACTTCATTTTAACATATTAATCAACTTAGAACTCAATTAAAATCAACACAAAACAGAGCTTAACTAATCAAGTCCGAAAATTAAGATTTCAATCACAATTTCACAAGATTTTGATCTCCAATCAATACTATAATGAAAACTCAACCAAAAATAGTATTTAGAAGCCAAATATTTTTGGAATTCCAATAAAGAACTTTGATTAGAGGTTAAGAACGAGATTTACCTCCAATCATTGCTTCCCTCAATGAATGACAAGTTTTCCTGAGCAAAATCTTGAAGAAATAACAAAGATTTCTTGAAAATGATTTAGGAAATGATGAGAGAGTTTTTCGGAGAAAGAATTCTGGAGAAAGATGAGTGAATTAGTGTTTGGTTGAAAATGAGAAAGAGTTGGTAGTTACGTAATTGAAAATCTCACATTAACTACCTTTTAATTAATTACTATAAAACCAATTAAAGTCATTTAATTAAAAACCTTTTAAAACACATGTCATATTGAGGAAAGGTCAAATTGACTTAAAGCCCCCTAAAGATTCTACGATTTTGGCCTCTTCATTTAAAATCACATTTTCCCCAGTTTTGAAACTTTACAATTTGGTCACTACTCAAAATGTCCCCTTTCCAAAATCCTTTTTGTAAAATTGACTTGACCAACCTCTTAAACATATTTTTAGAGGATTTTAGCAATTTTTACTACATTTTTATCCTATCCCGATCCTTGATTTCCTTAAATCACCTTATGCGATTCGAACCGTTCTCGACCGGTCTTATCCGATGTCTAAAACATCTAGGCCCAAAACCAGGGCGTTACAACTCTCCCCCTACTTAGGAAATTTCTTCCTCGAAATTCTTACCTGATGGAAAGAGATGCGGAAACTGCTTCAGCATGTCCGCCTTGCTTTCCCACGTGGCCTCCTCAACTCCTCGGTGTCGCCACAACACCTTCACAAGCTCTATCGTTTTGCCACGAAGAACTTTGTTACTCACATCCAGAACCTTCACTGGTTCCTCATCATACGACAGATCCGGATTCAACTCTATCTCCTCAACAGGCATCACATACGAAGGATCCGATCTGTACCTTTGTAACATAGAGACATGAAACACATCGTGTATCCTCTCCAACTTCGCAGGCAATCTCAATCGATATGCCACAGGACCAATACGCTCCACAATCTCGTAAGGTCCAATGAACCTTGGGCTAAGCTTACCCTTACGCCCAAATCTCATGACCTTCTTCCAAGGCGATACTTTCAAGAACACACGTTCACCAATCGCAAACTCAATCTCCTTACGCTTTAGGTCCGCGTAAGACTTTTGCCTATCCGATGCTTCCTTTAAACGCTCACAAATGAGCTTCACCTTCTCGTTGGTTCCCTTTAGCATAGCTGGCATCGAAATCAACTTTTACCCAGCCTCTGCCCAACAAAGAGGGGTTCTACATCTTCTCCCATAAAAAGCCTCGTATTGAGCCATTTGAATACTTTCCTGGTAACTGTTATTATACAAAAACTCAACCAACGGCAAGTGCTTCTCCCAAGAACCCTAAAAATCTATTACACAGCATCTCAACATGTCCTCAAGCACTTGAATCACACGTTCCAACTGTCCATCCGTCTGAGGATGATAAGAAGTACTGAAATTCAACCGTATACCCAAGGCTTGATGTAAACATTCCCAAAATCGTGTTGTAAACCTCGGATCTCTATCCGACACAATGGACTTTTGGCACACCGTGCAACCGCACAAGCTCAACTATGTATAGCTCAACCAACTTATCCAAGGTATACATTGTATGCACAGGCAGAAAATGTGCACACTTCGTAAGCCGATGTACAATCACCCAAACTGAATTTTTCTTTGATGGCGACAAGGGCAATCCAGATAAAAAATCCATGGTGATTCTCTCTCACTTCCATTCTGGGATTCTCAAAGGCTACAACAACCCATAAGGGACCTGATGTTCAGCCTTCACTCGCTGACACACCATGCACTTACTAACGAACTCAACCACATCTTTTTTCAACCCCACCCAGTAGTACTCATCTTTCAAATCACGGTACATCTTTGTACTACCAGGTGCATGGATAAAGGGCTACTATGAGCTTCAGTCAGAATAGTGCGCCTCAACTCAACATCATCCAGCACCACTATTTGACTTTCAAAGCACAAAACGCCATCATCACTAAAGCTGAAATCCGAAGGTCTACCCTCCGCAATGTCCTGAACATGCGAAACAAGAGAATCATCAAGAAACTGTTTATCTTTGATCAACTGTGTAACCCCCTTAGCCCGGTCTAGACGGTTGACCCGGACTACGAAGATTACACGGGGAAAACCAAAGTCAACCCGAAAGTCAACCTTGATTAACGACCCTTTTTTTTTCTTTTTAAACTTCTCTAGATGCACATTAAACCTATGTGAAAGCCCAAGAACCTTGGAAGAGAAAAACACAACGATCGGAAACGTTTAAGGACTCAATTGCAAGGAATACACTTTTAGGGACCAAAATGTAAATTTTGGAAAACAAAAGGACTTTCAAGTTTTTAGTTTTACCAAACCTCAATTAATCATATTACAAGCCTCCCTGCCAAAATTAAGCTTAAAAAGACATCTCAAGCTCAAGCAATTGCAATTACAACTTTCAGGACTAAAATGTAAAGCATGCAAAATCTGTCCAACGGTCACCCGTTTCGAAACACTGACACCCGTATAGAAACACCCGTGTCGTACGCCCGTATCTGTCCAACTCATTTATCACATCCAACGCATGATCTTGCTTTTAATCAAAGAGCATAACATATCAACTTATGAAGAAGATGATTCAAATATGGCAAAGCGATCAACAAAAAAGTTCAAACCATAAACCGAACATGGTCAACATACACAATCTCATTACACATCGATATAAAAGACTCTCCCCCATTGCCTTTATTATCTATAGCTATAAACCAAGACATACTTCTCAAGTGGAGCTCTTCTTGAATCCCTTGCTTCTTGCTGTCCAAACTTCAAATATCTGCATTGATGGACAAAAAGAAGCGTAAGCACATAATGCTTAGTGAGGAATGCTCAAAACCAATACACCATCAATGCAGCGAATCATAAAACCTTCTTTAAATGTAGATACAATACAATGAACCCAAGCATTGTTTGAAAACCTCCTTTGAAAATAACATTGCTTTAAATCATGCATTGCTCAACATGAAAACCAACCTTTAACTCTGAAATGCTAAACAACTCACCCCAAACCACATTCTTGCAAATACTATCATTTAAACCTTTCCATGCATGATCGCTTCATGCAAAGTTTAACTCAATTTCCTTGGAAATCACTTCCACTTCACACCACACTTTTCTCATGCTTGATGATCATTTCAAAGCAAAATACCTTTTGAAAACCAATTGTTCCTACTGTCTATCCCATGCATTCAACAAATGCAAAACACATGAACTACAAAAGCAACATTTGCATTACATGCCTTTTTAAAACAAGCCTTCTCAAGACTTTAATGCACTAAAGAGATTCTATGCACATATGCACCATTCACAATAGAAGATATACATTTGCTCATGCTTAACAAGTATCACATGCATTCTTGCATCATTTACATATTTCCCATGCAACCTTTCATCATTTTCAAGCATCTCTCGCTTCATTACATTCAAATACATTATATTGGCTTTCAAGTGATAGTTCACAAACCATTTCAACACAAGACACAATCGGATACGCGGATTGCAAGCGTTGTCCCACACGCTTCATACACACTACCAGCTTACAAGGTGGAGTTTATCGGTACAATCACAACCCCTCTACACCCGTGATGGAGTTTAACGGTACAATCACAACCCCTCAACATCACTCATCGGTAGATGTATAACCTACTAACGAGAGTACGGGACACATAACACAAGATCCACAAACGGACTTTTAACCACCGTTGTGACCTTAACAAGATCCACACACGGACTTTTAACCACCGTTGTGACGTTAACAAGATCCACACACAGACTTTTAACCACCGTTGTGACCTTAACAAGATCCACACACTGACTTTTAACCACCGTTGTGATCTTACCTCTCTCGTTAGGATACTTGGATGGAGTTTACGGTAAAATCACAACCCCTCAACATCCAAGGCGACTTTACTTACGGTGCACCCAATCCTATAGCCGGCTAACTATATCCGATTCAAGTACTTTAAGACCAATTCATCACTTGCCAATATACATCAAATACCAACATCAATTCACTGTTTTAAAGCATTAAACAAAGCCATTAAACACCATGCATCACCATGTATCATTACCAATTTAACAACATGCCAAAACAAGGATCTCTTACCTTGAGCATCCTTCAACACATGGCTTTCAAAACCAGCATTAACCATGCTAAAACATGCTTTCAAAACAGAATTTAAACATGCAATTTATAACCAATGCATCAAACCACTTCATAGCACATCCGAGGGAGTTTTTCCGAAAACTTACTCTTAAGCTTAGTTAAGTTGTTTAGACTTAAACTAAGCTCCCAAAACCTCCAAATAATCGTTTCAAAGCTGAAAACCCAACTCCACTCACCGATTACGTTTCGCACGCTTGCCGAAACGCCAATCAAGCGTCCGGATCAACTCCAATAGTGTCAGAAGATGTCTCCCCTGTTTTAAACACATCAAAACAGAGGATTAATGCATCATCATGCATTAAAATCTCCAGCCATCACACCTAAACTCCCTGCTCTACCCAAAACCAACATTTCGGCTACCAAACACAACCGAAATCACCTCTAAACTCTTCCAAAACTTAACCCAGCCAAGATCCATCACTTCTAACCATTTCTAAACATTAATCAACATCCAAAATACACCTTAACACGTTCTTATACCACCAGCTATAACAGAACACCAAAAACACCTCAAAAACCCCAATTTTCATAAGCAAAAACTTAGGAAATTCAACCTATTCGGGATTGCATTGATAAAACATCATTTCAACATCATTAGACATCCAAAATACATTAAAGAATCATATCAAAACAGAGCCCAATCAATCACAACGAAATTCTTCAAGATTTCTTCCAAAACTTGAGTTTTAAGCCAAAATCAAGTTTCTAACATTAAAACTATTGACAAAACTTAAATTAAGGATTGACAACTTGGGAATTTCAGTAAAGAACTGAGTATTTAGAGGAGAAGATCAATGTTGAGTTGTGTGGGGCTCGATTCAATCAACCAATGTTGCTCACCAAGTGGTGGAGAGGTGGATTTTTGGGTGTTAGGGTTTAGGAAGCTAAAATGTAAATTGACACAATGATTTATAGTGGTTCAACCTTCTAACCAAGGTCTACATCCACTACCTTAGCTCCCCACTAAGGATTTCCAACAATTCCATTAATTGCTCTTCCCCTTTTCTAGGCTTAGGAGGTAACCCTTATACACAATCAAGCTTTCTACCCAAAGCCTTGATTGAAACCCTCTCTTACAAAGAGAAACAAGAAGCAAACTTAAAACCCTCTAATAGGTGTTTGTTTGCACAACTAAGCACTCACCCAAAACCTAAAACACTTGAGCAAATTTGACAATTTTGGCTCACTAGTGTTTGTCTATAAAATAAATGACAATTTAAGCTCTAAGACAATTCTTGATCATTTGATGTTTGACAATATGAGCATTAGCCTTTACTTGATGCTTGGAGGTCCCTTTTATACTCCTTGATGAGTTTATAGCCGTTGCTAGCCGTTGGGATTGAATTGGAGCCGTTGAGGACTTTAATTCCCACCATAAATGCAGTTATGCAACTCCCCGTTTTGAAACGCTCGAACCCGTTTCGAAACACCCTTTAAGTAGAAAGAGCCGTTGCAGTCTGACGTGGACCCGCATCGAAATGTTTTTTTGCGTTTCGAAACACCCATTTCGAAACGCCTAGTCCCGTATTGAAACGACCTACATTTAAATGTTAGTTGGGAAATAGCCGTTGGGGTTTATGACCGTTGTGGTCAATTCCACGTAGGCGTATCGAAACGGCATAGCCCGTTTTGAAACGCTGGGTAAAAATCTCATCCAGGGAATGCCCATTTCAAAACTTGTTTTGAAACGATTTTGCTACTGGAATCCCCGTATCGAAACACCATAGGGCGTTTCGAAACGCCTGGACGGTTTTGTGTAGTTTGGCCTTTGAAAACATGTGAAAACCTTTTAAAAGCTTCCCTAAACATAATTTCAAGTTGATTGTACTTTGGAGATGTTTTAAATACTTTTTAAATCAGTCCAAAACATTTTTCAATTATTATATCAAAACATTAGTTCTACAATCTCCCCCTTTTTGATATAATAAAACTCACTTGAAAAATTGTTTGGGATTCTCCCCCTTTAGCTTTAAAAATGGGAATAAGAGATTGAAGACATGAAATCAATTAAAGCTCCCCCTTATTCATTTGAAAATTCAATTTTTCAAACCATTTTCTCCCCCTTTTTGTTATATCAAAAAGAATTTAAAACATTAAGTTTAAAATAACAATAGAGGTAAAAATTGACAAAAATAAGAATTTTGGTTTTAAAATGGCTCCCCCTTACTCAAAGCATCATCAAAAATGTTAGTCCAACATATATGATCATAATCTAGTTGACAAAAAGAATAAAACAAATAAATTCAAAAACAACTAGATTTTTACCTCACTTGACCTCAAGGGAGGATGTGAAGCCTTCATTCTTCAAGTGTTCTTCCTTAGTGTGCATGGAGCTCCCCCTCAATGTTTGACTTGTTGAACATCTCCATCACACCTAGCAAAAGATAATCAAGTAACTTTTGGTATCCAAATTGCTTTGGATCCATGAACGTTAGTAGCACAAATTTTTGACCCCTTAGGAATCCATTTTTCAATGTCATCCTTTTTAATTGAAGTACTAAGTCCTTTTGGGACCCAAACACTTTTAAAACATTTACCATTTTTGAATCTAGGGGCACTAGATTGTCTAACATAAAAATTTGATTTTCCAACATTGTTTTTCTTTTCAAGCTCATTGGAAATCAAATCTTTTTCTTCTTGAACTTTTTGAAGCAAATTTTGTAAATCAAAACATTTTAATTCAAACTCTTCGAGTTTTGCTTGAAGTTCAAGTTTGGTTTTAGAAATCAAATCATTTTGAATTTTCAACTTTGAAATCAATTTATTGTTTTTCAAAATGTGATTTTTAAAGTCTAAAACCAAATCATCATAGACATCTTGTAATTCATCAAAAGAATAAGAACATGAAGTAGATGAATTAGAAGTTACCCTTGAATCTTCTTCGATGGCCATAAGGCAAAGGTTGGCTTGTTCATCGTCGGTGGAGTCCTCATCACTCCAAGTAGCCACATGTGCCTTCTTCTTATGGCTTGAAGTGCTTGCCCTCTCATTTCTCTTAGATTCCCGTTCAAGCTCTCTCAAGGATTTCTTCATGAACGGGGCACACTTCTTGAAGAGATGAACTATCTCTTCATCTTCATCCTCCTCTTCACTTGAATAGACATGATGGCAAGTGGAGGACTTGAGAGCCATGGCACTTGCATTGATGCCAAGCCCTTTAATTTTCTTCTCTCCCATAGCTCTAATTTCATCCCTCTTCTTCTCATCCTCTTTGTTCTTCTTCATGATTTGATGAGTGAGGAGTGACCCCATGAGTTCATCAAGCTTCAAAGTCTTCAAATTTTTGGCTTCGATGATGGCGGTCCTCTTTGAGTCCCAAGACTCGGGAAGTGAGTAGATGAGCTTTCGAACAAGCTTTTCCTCCGGGATGGCTTCTCCATAGCCTTTGAGACCATTGGTGATAGTGGAGAACCTATCAAACATCTTCTCGTTGTTCTCTTCCGGATCCATTTTGAAGTTCTCATACTCTAAGGTTAGGAGCCCAATCTTGGTCTCCTTGACTTCATCGGTCCCCTCGTATGTGACTTCAAGCTTGTCCCATACCTCCTTGGCACTCTCACAAGAACACATCTTCTCATAGATGGTTGGGCCAAAAGCACAAAACAAGATGTGCAAGGCTTTGCAATTTAGCTCCATCTTCTTGCGATCGTCGACACTCCACTCCGCTTTGCTTCGTTGAGGCACGAACAGACCATCTTCAACTATGTCCCATAGCTTGTAATCTCTAGATTTGATGAAGAACTTCATCTTTGTCTTCCAATGGGCATAGTGGGTTCCGTCGAAGAAAGGCAGTTTGCCTATTGATTGTGCCATTTGAGCCGGTTGATGAAATAGTCATCGAGCTTGCCGGATCTTCTCAATAGGATGTGAATCCTCCTCAATTGAGCCAAGCTCTGATACCAATTATTGAGTTGTGTGGGGCTCGATTCGATCAACCAATGTTGCTCACCAAGTGGTGGAGAGTTGGATTTTTGGGTGTTAGGGTTTAGGAAGCTAAAATGTAAATTGACACAATGATTTATAGTGGTTCAACCTTCTAACCAAGGTCTACATCCACTAACTTAGCTCCCCACTAAGGATTTCCAACAATTCCACTAATTGCTCTTCCCCTTTTCTAGGCTTAGGAGGTAACCCTTATACACAATCAAGCTTTCTACCCAAAGCCTTGATTGAAACCCTCTCTTACAAAGAGAAACAAGAAGCAAACTTAAAACCCTCTAATAGGTGTTTGTTTGCACAAATAAGCACTCACCCAAAACCTAAAACACTTGAGCAAATTTGACAATTTTGGCTCACTAGTGTTTGTCTATAAAATAATGACAATTTAAGCTCTAAGACAATTCTTGATCATTTGATGTTTGACAATATGAGCATTAGCCTTTACTTGAAGCTTGGAGGTCCCTTTTATACTCCTTGATGAGTTTATAGCCGTTGCTAGCCGTTGGGATTGAATTGGAGCCGTTGAGGACTTTAATTCTCACCATAAATGCAGTTCCGCAGCTCCCCATTTCGAAACGCTCGAACCCGTTTCGAAACACCCTTTATGTAGAAAGAGTCGTTGCAGTCTGACGTGGACCCGCATCGAAACGTTTTTGTGCGTTTCGAAACACCCATTTTGAAACGCCTAGTCCCGTATCGAAACGACCTGCATTTAAATGTTAGTTGGGAAATAGCCGTTGGGGTTTATGACCGTTGTGGTCAATGCCACTGTAACCCCCTTAACCCGGCCTAGACGGTTGACCCGAATTAAGAAGTTTACACGGGGAAAACCAAAGTCAACCCGAAAGTCAACCTTAATTAACGACCCTTTTTTTCTTTTTAATCTTGTCTAAATGCACATTAACCCTAGATATGTTCACAAGATAATCATACTCAAAGATCAAAACAATCAGAGAACATTCAGGGACTCAATTGAACAAATTACAACTTTAGGGACCAAAATGTAAATTCTGAAAATTATAAGGACTAAACCCAATTAGAAGTTACCAACTTGAAATTAATCATCTTCCATGCTTCTCTGCCAAATTTCAGCTCAAACGAACATTCCAAACTCATTCAATTGCAATAACAAATTTCGGGACCAAAACACAAGCATTTCAAAACATAAAACCATCAATTTCAGAGCCCAACGGTCGAGTGTTCCGAAACAGGGAGGACCTGTTCCGAAACGCGAGACCGTTCCGAAACTGGTTCCGAAACGAGGCTTGGCAGTGGCATTTCCGTTCCGGAACGGTTCCTCCCGTTTCGGAACGCCTAGACCATTTTAGGCCCCTGTTCCGAAACGGTAGCACCCGTTCCGATACGGTCTGCCCAGATTTGCAGATTTTTGCTGAATTAACACATATTTGACCCATCAAACATGCTCCAGATGCCACCAAAATATACCAGCAAGTCATTCAACAATCAAGGAACATAATTGCTTCAATCATACTCAAACATGGCATCAATTAAGCAAATCCCCAATTCTATAGGCAAGCTTCCTAGTTCATAAACCATTCAAACATCAAAATACCAAATCAACCACATAAAGGCCATTTACATGTTCCAACAACATTAACAACATAAAACCAACTTAAGGAGTCCAAAACATCTCTTAAAACGTCAACATAGGTTCCCCATTGCCAAATGCCAAAAGCTAATAGTGTTTAAGAAACCTTCACCATACATGAGCTTAGTTCACCACTTGGATTCTTCACCTCCTTGCTGCCCTCAATGCACTTTAATGCTCTGCATTATTGGTTTAAGAAAAGAGAGAGAGAGCGTAAGCGAAAAGCTTAGTGAGGAATGCTCATTTAAAACCACACAATAATGCATTTATGAAACACCTTTAAAAACCTTAAATCATACATCATTTGCACATGCACTAAAGCATTTAAAACAAGCAATTCATGCTTCAAGTTCATAACATGACACATTGGCAACAAGTGATACATTAACATAAGATCCACACATGGACTTTTAAACACCATTGTGATCTTATAATTTCCAAGGACCACACATGGACTTTTAAACACCATTGTGTCCTTAACAAGAATCATCCATGGACTTTTAAACACCATGACAAGGACCACACAAGGACTTTTAAACACCTTTGTGTCCTTAACAAGAATCACCCAAGGACTTTTAAACACCTTGGTATTCTTAAATCACAAGGCTTACACAAGGAATTTTAACCACCTTTGTAACCTTAACCAAGAACCAACCATGGACTTTTAAACACCATGTTGTTCTTAAAATACACAAGATTCACACAAGGACTTTTAACCACCTTTGTGATCTTAACCAAGAACCAACCATGGACTTTTAACCACCATGTTGTTCTTAAATAAACAAGGCTCACGCAAGGACTTTTAAACACCTTTGTGACCTTAACCATCACTTGCCAATATGCATCATTAACAACAATATTCCACTGTTTTTAAGCATTTAACAAAGCCATAAACATCATGCATCCTTAGGCATCAAACCACATTTAAACAATGTTCAAAAACAAGGATCTCTTACCTTGAGCATCCTTCAACACATGGCTTATAATCTCAGCAAATAAACATGCTAAATATGCTTCCAAAACAGGATTTAAAACATGCAAACAAACCACATTGCACACAACCAATCCATGGTTCATCATCAAGAGAGTTTTTCCGAAAACTTACTCTTAAGCTTAGCTAAGTTGCTTAGACTTAAACTAAGCTCCCAAACCTTCAAAACATTGGTTTCAAAGCTGAAAACCAAAATCCACTCACCGATTCCGTTTCGCCTCTTGCCGAAACACCAATCAAGCTTCCGGATCTCCACTACTAGGATCCAAAGATGACTCCCCTGTTTTAAACACATCAAAACAGTAGATTAATGCATCATCATGCATTAATATCTACAATGAAAGCACCTAAACTCGCTGCTCTCATCCACACTCCATTTTTGGCTACCAAACACAACCGAAAACACAACCAAACAACTCCACAACACTACCCAGCCAAGATTCATCAACTCTAAACATCTTTAAACATTAATTAACATCCAAAATGGATCTCAACACATCCTTATACCTCCAGCCATAACAGATCATCAAGATCACTCCACAAACCATCACTAATACAAGTAAAACTTAGGAAATTCAACCTATCCGGGATTGCATTGATTAAATCTCAATTTCTCATCAATTAAACATTCATTTAACATCAAATTGACACCTCAAAACACTGCCCAATCAGATTATACGAAATTTCATCAAAATCAAACAAATCTTGCATTTTAAAGCCAAAATCAAGAATACAATTGTAAAACCTTTAATTAAACACAAATCAAGGATTGAGAACTTGAGAATTTCAGTAAAGAACTGAGAATTTAGAGGAGAAGGACGTTCATACCTCTAAACTTGAGTTTCTCCCTTTTTAGAATCAAAATTCTTGAAGATCCAAGTAGCAAATGGTGAGGTTTTGTTGAAGAGGTGATTAGAGATCAAAAGAGAATTAAAATCTCATGTTTGGATGTCAAAAATCAGAGGAAAAAGCTCTGGAGAAATGTGTTTGGTTTGAGAGAAAATATGAGAGAAAATGAAAATAGAATTTTAGGAAAAGTTAGTTGGAAAATGCCAAAATATCTTCCCTCTCTTTTTCTTTTATTTAAAAACCATTTATTAAACCTTTAATATTTAGGAAAAATCTGGAGAAACTCCTATTGGGTAAATAGCTCCTTAAAGATTCAAAGTTTCAATCCTTTTTAAAACAGTCTCACAGTTTTCGAAAATTACATTTTGGTCACTAACCCAAAATGTCACACTTCCAAACCTCATTTTGTAAAATTGATTTCACTTTTCTCTTATACATAATAAAAGAGGATTTTAAGACATTTTTCCACATTTTTAACGCAACCCGAACTAGGCTTTCCTAAATTCACTCTTTTATATTCGAACCGCGAACCGACCGGTCCGGTCCAAACCCAAAACTTCTAAGCCCAAAATTGGGGTGTTACAACTCTCCCCCCTTAAGAAATTTCGTCCTCGAAATTTACCTGAAGGAAAGAGATACGAAAACTGCTCCAGCATGTCATCTCTCCGTTCCCACGTGGCTTCCTCAGCACCACGATGCTTCCACAACACCTTTACCACCTCAATGGTCTTGCCACGAAGAACCTTACTATTCGAATCCAGAATCTTCACCGGTTCCTCATCATAGGTCAAATCCGGATTCAATTCCACTTCTTCCACAGGCATCACATGTGAAGGATCCGATCTATACTTCCGAAGCATAGAAACATGAAACACATCATGAATCTTCTCCAACTCCTGAGGTAACCTCAACTTGTACGCAACAGGACCCACACGCTCAATCACCTCGTATGGTCCAATGTACCTAGGGCTCAACTTACCCTTACGGCCAAACCTCATCAACTTTTTCCAAGGCGAAACCTTCAAAAACACACGGTCACCCACCGCATACTCAATCTCCTTACGCTTCAGATCCGCGTAAGACTTTTGCCGATCAGAAGCTGCCTTCAAACGCTCAAAAGTGAGCTTCACCTTCTCGGTGGTTCCTTTCAACAAAGCCGGCATCGAAACCAACTTCTGACCTGTTTCAGCCCAACAAAGAGGAGTCCTACACTTCCTCCCGTACAAAGCCTCATAAGGTGCCATTTGAATACTTGATTGATAACTATTGTTATAGGCAAACTCCACACCAAAGGCAAATGTTTCTCCCAAGAGCCCTGGAACTCAATCACACAGCACCTCAACATATCCTCCAAAACCTGGATAACACGCTCGGACTGACCATCCGACTGAGGATGATAAGACGTACTGAAATTCAACCGCGTACCCAAAGCTTGATGCAAACACTGCCAGAATCGCGATGTAAACCTCGGATCCCTATCCGACACAATCGACTTAGGCACACCATGCAGCCGCACAATCTCAGCAATGTACAGCTCCGCAAGCTTATCCAAAGAATACGTAGTATGCACAGGCAAGAAATGCGCACACTTCGTCAGGCGATCCACAATCAACCACACCGAATTCTTCTTCGATGGTGACAAGGGAAAACCAGATACAAAATCCATGGTAATCCTTTCCCACTTCTATTCAGGGATTCTCAACGGTTGCAACAAACCTGATGGAAACTGATGTTCAGCCTTAACTCGCTGACACACCATACACCTGCTCACAAACTCAGCAACATCCTTCTTCAAACCCACCCAATAGTACTCATCACGAAGATCACGATACATCTTAGTACTACCAGGGTGCATAGCAAAAGGACTACTATGACCTTCAGTCAGAATAGCACGCCTCAACTCAGCATCATTGGGCACTACTATCCGACTCCCAAAACACAACACTCCATCATCATTAAAGCAGAAATCCGAAGGCCTACCCTCCGCGATATCCTGAACATGAGATACCAAGGAATCATCCAACAACTGCTTTTCCTTGATCAACTGAACCAAAGATGGTTTCACCTGCAACTCAGCCACAAGACCACCATCATGCGAAATACTCAAACTGGCAAACATAGCCCTCAACTCAACAACTACCTTCCTACTCAAGGCATCTGCTACAACATTAGTCTTCCCAGGGTGATACTCAATCGTCAAATCATAATCCTTGAGCAACTCCACCCAACGTCGTTGCCTAAGGTTCAACTCCTTCTGAGACATCAGATACTTCAAACTCTTGTGATCCGTGTACACAGTACACTTCTCACCATACAAATAATGCCTCCAGATCTTCAAAGCAAAAACCTCCGCAGCCAACTCAATGTCATGCGTAGGATAATTGCGCTCAAGCACCTTCAACTGCCGCGATGCATAAGCCACCACCTTACCCTCTTGCATCAACACACAACCCAAACCAACATAGGATGCATCACTATACACCACAAACTCTTTCCCTGATTCAGGTTGAACCAAGATAGGAGCTTGCATTAAAGCTGCCTTAAGCTTCTCAAAAGCCTGCTGTCTCGCTTCCGTCCACTCATACCTAACATCCTTTTGCAACAACTTTGTCAAAGGTGCGGCAATCTTCGAAAACCCATCCACGAACCTCCGGTAGTATCCTGCCAAACCGAGGAAACTACGGACTTCATGAACCGACTTAGGAACCTTCCAATTCATTACCGCTTCAATCTTCTGAGGATCAACACGAATCCCCTCAGCAGAAACCACATGCCCAAGAAACACCACTTCTTTAAGCCAGAACTCACACTTGCTCAGCTTAGCATAAAGCTGATTCTCCAACAAAGCTTGCAACACAACTCTCAAATGCTCTTCATGCTCCTCCTCAGTACGCGAGTACACGAGGATATCATCAATGAACACCACAACAAACTTATCCAGGTATTCATGAAACACACGATTCATCATGTCCATGAAAGCTGCAGGAGCATTTGTCAAACCAAACGGCATCACAAGGAATTCATAATGCCCATACCTTGTCCTGAAAGTTGTCTTAGGCACATCCACATCTTTCACCTTCAACTGGTAATACCCTAACCTCAAGTCAATCTTAGAGAACACAGCTGCTCCCCGAAATTGATCAAAGAGATCATCAATTCTCGGCAAAGGATACCGATTCTTGATAGTCAACTTGTTCAGCTGACGATAATCAATGCACATTCTCATAGTGCCATCCTTCTTCTTCACAAACAAGACTGGTGCACCCCAAGGTGACACACTCGGCCGAATGAACCCACGTTCAAACAACTCTTGCAACTGTGTCTTCAGCTCTTTCAACTCTTTAGGTGCCATTCTATAAGGGGTAATGGACACAGGAGTTGTGTTCTCATACAACTCAATCCCAAACTCCACTTCACGATTAGGAGGCAATCCAGGCAACTCCTCAGGAAACACGCCAGGAAACTCTTTCACAACTCTAATATCTTGCACACGCAACTCCTTAGAACAAGGATTCATCACAAAAGCTAGATAAGCTTCACAACCTTGCCTCAGCATCCGGCTCGCCTCCAATGTAGACACCACATTGGCAAGAAACTTCACATTCTCACCAACCACAACAACCTCATAATCATCCGCAAGTTTCAAAGAAACTCGCTTATTCTCACAATCCACTACAACACGATGCTCAGCAAGCCAATCCATACCAAGGATTACATCAAAACCATAGAAAGGCAACTCCATAAGATCAACATGAAAAACATGATCTTGAACAACCAAAGGACATCTTCTATAAAGCTTTCGTGTCACAACAGTTTCACCAAAAGAACTAGTGACACGCATACCAACATCCAAAGACTCAACAGGCAAACCAAGCAACTCAGCATGCTCACGCAATATATATGAGTGAGTAGAGCCAGAATCAATCAAGGAAAGTAATGACAAGGATTGCAAAGTGAAAGTACATGCGATCACATCCACGTCATTCCTCCCCTCCCTTTGAGCAAACACTCTAGCCTGACCACCACCTTCAGGCTGAACAGCTACAACATGAGCCACATTACGAACACCATCCTCCCTACGCTGGAAGTTACCACGGCCGCGCCCACGACCTCTTTGTGGTGCAGCAACTACAGGAGCACGCACTTGGCCACCAGCCAACATAGGACACTCTCGCCTCATATGATCCGTAGATCCACAGTTCCAGCATGCATTACCAGCTGCCACAACAGGAGTCTGCACCTCCCTCACAGCTCGAGGACAATCACGTTTCATGTGGCCACGCGAACCACATGTCCAACATGCACTCAGATCAACTCTAGCGTTGCCTCCCCGAGCAGGCGCACCACCACCTCGCTTAGCTGAGGACTGATACTTCTGATCACGCCCCCTCTTGTTCCGTCCACCACCGTAACTATATTCGGCTGCTCGCTTACCAGCACTTGACCCAGCACTTCTAGCAGATAAGCCCAAGTTCATCTCAATGTCCTTTGCTCGGCCAACCAGCACATCAAAATCATTATACTCGGTAGCCAGCACATACATCTTTACATCCGTCACCAAGCCATAACGGAACCTTTCACACCTTTCCCGCTCATCCGGGACAAGCTCAGGTGCATACTGACTGAGTCGAACAAACTGGACCTCGTACTCAGCCACAGACATGCTCCCCTGTGTAAGAGACATGAACTCCCTTTTCTTTTCATCTAGGTACCTCACACCTAGATACCTTCTCTTGAACACACTCTGGAAGAACGTCCAAGTTACATCAGCTTCCGCCATCCCAGCGATTGTGGTTGTCCACCACGTGTATGCATCATCCTACAGCAATGACACCACACACCCCAGCTTCTGCACATCAGTGCAACTCATTTGACCCAAGATTCTCTTGGTACTTTCCAACCAAGCCTCAGAACCTTCCGCCGACAAACCCCTGAACTCAGTCCCTCCCAGACTGCGCAAACGCTCTAAGGGTAGTCTAACTCCAGCATCTCCCTGATGCCCAGCTCCTTGAGCTCCAGCTACAGCTGCTTGAAAAGCTCCAGCAATAGCTTGAATCAACACTGTCATGTCAGGTACAGCTTGCCCCTGACCAGCTTCAGGTCCAGCGACCCCAGCACCAGCTGCTACTCCAGCTCTTTCACCCTCAGCACCACCACCACCAGGTGGAGGAGGTAAATCCGCCGCACTTTCAACATTCTCATCGTTCTCATTCTCATTCTGAGCCGTAGCTCGCACATTACCCCGCGTCTCTCTACGAGGTCCCATTCACTAACAACGCAATCACAATGCAAATAAACAAAGTCAGGCTCAGCAAGGTAAGCAATCCAAGTACTCAAGCTCATTTCCCAATTAAAAACAACATCATTTCATTAGCTTTGTTTTGGCAATGGGTCTCCCTATCATGCTTCACTACAGCATACACCACAATTGTAACATGCTTACAATTCACACATCATGCTTTCACTCAACAAGCATACAAAGCATACATACATTAATCACCCACATAATCATTCCCAATTACTCGAGAACTCAGTTCTGATACCACCAAATGTAACCCCCTTAACCCGGCCTAGACGGTTGACCCGAATTAAGAAGTTTACACGGGGAAAACCAAAGTCAACCCGAAAGTCAACCTTGATTAACGACCCTTTTTTTTCTTTTTAATCTTGTCTAAATGCACATTAACCCTAGATATGTTCACAAGATAATCATACTCAAAGATCAAAACAATCAGAGAACATTCAGGGACTCAATTGAACAAATTATAACTTTAGGGACCAAAATGTAAATTCTGAAAATTATAAGGACTAAACCCAATTAGAAGTTACCAACTTGAAACTAATCATCTTCCATGCTTCTCTGCCAAATTTCAGCTCAAACGGACATTCCAAACTCATTCAATTGCAATAACAAATTTCGGGACCAAACGCAAGCATTTCAAAACATAAAACCATCAATTTCAGAGCCCAACGGTCGAGTGTTCCGAAACAGGGAGGACCTGTTCCGAAACGCGGGACCATTCCGAAACTGGTTCCGAAACGAGGCTTGGCAGTGGCATTTCCGTTCCAGAACGGTTCCTCCCGTTTCGGAACGCCTAGACCATTTCAGGACCCTGTTCCGAAACGATAGCACCCGTTCCGATACGGCCTGCCCAGATTTGAAGATTTTTGCTGAATTAACACATATTTGACCCATCAAACATGCTCCAGATGCCACCAAAATATACCAGCAAGTCATTCAACAATCAAGGAACATAATTGCTTCAATCATACTCAAACATGGCATCAATTAAGCAAATCCCCAATTCTATAGGCAAGCTTCCTAGTTCATAAACCATTCAAACATCAAAATACCAAATCAACCACATAAAGGCCATTTACATGTTCCAACAACATTAACAACATAAAACCAACTTAAGGAGTCCAAAACATCTCCTAAAACATCAACATAGGTTCCCCATTGCCAAATGCCAAAAGCTAATAGTGTTTAAGAAACCTTCACCATACATGAGCTTAGTTCACCACTTGGATTCTTCACCTCCTTGCTGCCCTCAATGCACTTTAATGCTCTGCATTATTGGTTTAAGAAAAGAGAGAGAGAGCGTAAGCGAAAAGCTTAGTGAGGAATGCTCATTTAAAACCACACAATAATGCATTTATGAAACACCTTTAAAAACCTTAAATCATACATCATTTGCACATGCACTAAAGCATTTAAAACAAGCAATTCATGCTTCAAGTTCATAACATGACACATTGGCAACAAGTGATACATTAACATAAGATCCACACATGGACTTTTAAACACCATTGTGATCTTATAATTTCCAAGGGCCACACATGGACTTTTAAACACCATTGTGTCCTTAACAAGAATCATCCATGGACTTTTAAACACCATGACAAGGACCACACAAGGACTTTTAAACACCTTTGTGTCCTTAACAAGAATCACCCAAGGACTTTTAAACACCTTGGTATTCTTAAATCACAAGGCTTACACAAGGAATTTTAACCACCTTTGTAACCTTAACCAAGAACCAACCATGGACTTTTAAACACCATGTTGTTCTTAAAATACACAAGATTCACACAAGGACTTTTAACCACCTTTGTGATCTTAACCAAGAACCAACCATGGACTTTTAACCACCATGTTGTTCTTAAATAAACAAGGCTCACGCAAGGACTTTTAAACACCTTTGTGACCTTAACCATCACTTGCCAATATGCATCATTAACAACGATATTCCACTGTTTTTAAGCATTTAATAAAGCCATAAACATCATGCATCCTTAGGCATCAAACCACATTTAAACAATGTTCAAAAACAAGGATCTCTTACCTTGAGCATCCTTCAACACATGGCTTATAATCTCAGCAAATAAACATGCTAAATATGCTTCCAAAACAGGATTTAAAACATGCAAACAAACCACATTGCACACAACCAATCCATGGTTCATCATCAAGAGAGTTTTTCCGAAAACTTACTCTTGAGCTTAGCTAAGTTGCTTAGACTTAAACTAAGCTCCCAAACCTTCAAAACATTGGTTTCAAAGCTGAAAACCAAAATCCACTCACCGATTCCGTTTCGCCTCTTGCCGAAACACCAATCAAGCTTCCGGATCTCCACTACTAGGATCCAAAGATGACTCCCCTGTTTTAAACACATCAAAACAGTAGATTAATGCATCATCATGCATTAATATCTACAATGAAAGCACCTAAACTCGTTGCTCTCATCCACACTCCATTTTCGGCTACCAAACACAACCGAAAACACAACCAAACAACTCCACAACACTACCCAGCCAAGATTCATCAACTCTAAACATCTTTAAACATTAATTAACATCCAAAATGGATCTCAACACATTCTTATACCTCCAGCCATAACAGATCATCAAGATCACTCCACAAACCATCACTAATACAAGTAAAACTTAGGAAATTCAACCTATCCGGGATTGCATTGATTAAATCTCAATTTCTCATCAATTAAACATTCATTTAACATCAAATTGACACCTCAAAACACTACCCAATCAGATTATACGAAATTTCATCAAAATCAAACAAATCTTGCATTTTAAAGCCAAAATCAAGAATACAATTGTAAAACCTTTAATTAAACACAAATCAAGGATTGAGAACTTGAGAATTTCAGTAAAGAACTGAGAATTTAGAGGAGAAGGACGTTCATACCTCTAAACTTGAGTTTCTCCCTTTTTAGAATCAAAATTCTTGAAGATCCAAGTAGCAAATGGTGAGGTTTTGTTGAAGAGGTGATTAGAGATCAAAAGAGAATTAAAATCTCATGTTTGGATGTCAAAAATCAGAGGAAAAAGCTCTGGAGAAATGTGTTTGGTTTGAGAGAAAATATGAGAGAAAATGAAAATAGAATTTTAGGAAAAGTTAGTTGGAAAATGCCAAAATATCTTCCCTCTCTTTTTCTTTTATTTAAAAACCATTTATTAAACCTTTAATATTTAGGAAAAATCTGGAGAAACTCCTATTGGGTAAATAGCTCCTTAAAGATTCAAAGTTTCAATCCTTTTTAAAACAGTCTCACAGTTTTCGAAAATTACATTTTGGTCACTAACCCAAAATGTCACACTTCCAAACCTCATTTTGTAAAATTGATTTCACTTTTCTCTTATACATAATAAAAGAGGATTTTAAGACATTTTTCCACATTTTTAACGCAACCCGAACTAGGCTTTCCTAAATTCACTCTTTTATATTCGAACCGCGAATCGCGAACCGACCGGTCCGGTCCAAACCCAAAACTTCTAAGCCCAAAATTGGGGTGTTACAGCCACGTAGGCGTATCAAAACACCATAGGGCATTTCGAAACGCCTGGATGGTTTTGTGTAGTTTGACCTTTGAAAACATGTGAAAACCTTTTAAAAGCTTCCCTAAACATAATTTCAAGTTGATTGGACTTTGGAGATGTTTTAAATACTTTTTAAATCAGTCCAAAACATTTTTCAATTATTATATCAAAACATTAGTTCTACAATCAATCTTACCTCTAAATGGTGATTTCTCCTTGATTTGAGCCAATTTCCTTGAAAATCAATGAGGAAATCAAAAGGATTTGATGCAAGATTGATTAGGAATTAATTGATGATAGAAATCTCATCAATTGAAGTGAAGATCAATGCAAAAGTTGCTGGAGAAATAATGTTTGGATGATGGAATTTTGAGAGAAAAAGGAATGAGAATAATTTAGGAAAAGGTAGTTATGAAAATCCAAAAAGTAGTTTCCCTTTTTATTTAATTAATTAAAACATTAATTAATTCACCCAAATTAAGGAAAAATCTCGAGAAATCATTTTTGGGTAAATTAGCTCCTTAAAGATTCAAAGTTTCAATCCTTACAAAACAGTCACCACTAAACTTTTCAAAAATCGCATTTTAGTCACTACACCGAAATGTAATATTTCCAAACCTTATTTTGCAAAATTTATTTCACCACTGTCTTATATATATTAAAAGAGGATTTTTAAGTATTTTTCCATATTTTTAAAGCATCCCGAACTAGGCTTTCCCTAAAACCTCCTTTTATATTCGAACCGTTTCTCAGACCGGTCCGGTTCAGACCCTAAACTTCTAAGCCCAAATTTGGGGTGTTACAAACTGAATCAAAGACGGTTTCATTTGTAATTCTGCAATAAGACCACCGTCACGCGATATGCTCAAGCGAGCAAACACCGCCCTCAACTCCACAGCCACTTTCCGTCTCAAAGCATCGAATACAACATTAGCCTTGCCCGGGTGGTACTCGATCGCCAAATCATAATCTTTAAGCAACTCTACCCAACGACGCTGCCTAAGATTCAACTCCTTTTGAGACATAAGATACTTAAAGCTCTTATGATCTGTAAACACAAGACACTTCTCACCGTACATGTAATGCCTCCAAATCTTCAAGGCAAACACCACGGCTGCAAGCTCAAGATCATGAGTAGGGTAGTTGCGCTCATGCACCTTCAACTGCCTAGATGCATAGGCCACTACCTTACCCTCCTGAATCAACACGCAGCCCAAACCAACAATGGACGCATCACTATAGACCACAAACTCATTACCAGACTCAAGTTGAATTAGAACATGAGCTTGCGTCAAAGCTTCTTTCAGCTTCTCAAAAGCTTGTTGTCTCGCATCAGTCCACTCAAAGCGAACGTTCTTCTACAACAACTTAGTCAAAGGTGTTGCTATCTTCAAGAAACCCTCAACAAACCTACGGTAATACCCAGCTAGATCAAGGAAACTCCGCACCTCCGTCACTGACTTAGGTACTTTCCAACTCATCACAGCCTTTACCTTATGCAGATCAACGTGAATACCCTCAGCTGACACAACATGTCCAAGGAAGACCACCTCCCTAAGCCAAAACGCACACTTACTCAGCTTGGCATACAACTGATTTTCCAATAACGCTTGCAAAACAATTCTCGAGTGTCTATCATGATCCTCCTCGGTACGTGAATACACAAGGATATCATCGATGAACACCACCACAAACTGATCCAAGAATTCATGGAATGACGATTCATCATGTCCATGAAAGCAGCAGGCGCGTTGGTTAAACCAAACGGCATCACCAAGAATTCATAATGCCCGTACCTCGTCCGAAAAGTTGTCTTAGGTACATCCACATCCTTCACCTTCAACTGATAATATCCTGACCTTAAATCTATCTTAGAAAACACCGAGGCTCCCCGGAACTGTTCAAAGAGATCATCAATTCTAGCCAAAGGATACTTGTTCTTGATCGTCAACTTATTCAGTTGCCGATAGTCTATGCACATCCGCATTGTCCCATCCTTCTTCTTTACAAACAAGACCGGTGCACCCTAAGGTGACACACTCGATCGGATGAAACCTCGATCCAACAACTCTTGCAATTGCGTTTTCAACTCTTTCAGCTCTTTAGGTGCCATGCGATATGGAGCAATGGACACCAGAGTCATATCCTTGTACAACTCGATACCAAACTCAACTTCCCTGTTTGGTGGCAACCCAGGCAATTCTTCCGGAAAAACATCCGGAAAATTGCGAACAGTTCGGATGTCCTACACACGCACATCCTTGGTGCCAGGATTCATCACATAGGCAAGGTAAGCCTCACAACCCAACCTCAACATACGGTTTGCTTCCAAAGCCGAAATCACATTAGACAAGAATTTCACATTCTCGCCCACTACCACTACTTCATAATAATCAGCCAGCTTTAGGGTGACTCACTTGACATCGAAGTCAACCACCTCCCTATGCTCTGACAACCAATCCATATCAAGGATTACATCAAATCCGTAGAAAGGCAACTCCATGAAATCCATAAGAAAAACATGTCCTTGTACAGATAAAGGACATCTCTTATACAACTTCCTAGTGACTATAGTCTCACCAAAAGAACTAGTCACTTGCATTCCTACTTCAAGCAACTCAACAAGTATATCAGGCAAATGTGCATGCTCACTCAAGAAATAAGAATGTGTGGATCTAGAATCAATCAAAGCTAGCAAAGATAAAGACTGGAGAGCAAAGGTACCTGCGATGACATCAGTATCATTGCGATCCTCACGCTAAGCGTAAAGCCTCCCTTGTCCACCCCCCTCAGGTCGAACGGCTACTACATGAGCAATACCTCGCTACCCCTCGTATCTCTTTTCAAAGTTCCATGCCTGCGCCCACGGCCTCTCTGTGGTGCAGCTACCGCAGGAGCACGTCCTTAGCCTCCACCAGCCAGCAAAAGAGATTCCCTCCTCATGTGATCCGCCGAACCACAATTCCAGCATGAGTTCCCTGTCACCAAAACCGGAGCCTGGACCTCTCTAGCCGCTCGAGGTCAATCTCGTCTCAAATGGTCCCTCGAACCACATGTCCATCATGTATGCTGCTCAGATCTCACATGACCTCCCTCGGCCTGACCACCTCGACCTGGAGCACCACACCTCCCCTCAGGCTGATGTCTCCTATCCTGACCTCTTTTGTTTCGTCCACCTCCGGAACTGTACTCAGCTGCTCTCTTCCCAGAGTTAGACCCAACACCTCGAGACGACAATCCCAAGTTCTGCTCAATGTCTTTGGCACGACACACAAGCACATCGAAGTCTGTATAATCTGCAGCCAACATATACGTATTAACTTCCTGTACCAGTCCGTACCGGAAGCGATCACATCGGTGCCTCTCACTAGGTACCAGCTCAAGAGCATACTGGCTTAGGCGTACAAACTGGACCTCGTACTCAGCCACAGAAAGGTTGCCCTAAACAAGCGACATAAACTCACGTTTCTTTTCGTCCAAGTATCTCACCCCTAGATACTTCCTCCTGAAGGCACCTCTGAAAAACTCCCAATCAATCTCATTGGGTTCCATACCAGCAGTGGTAGTCGTCCACCAGCTGTAGGCATCGCCTTGCAACAAAGAAACTGCGCATCCCAGCTTGCGCACATCATTACAACCCATCTGATCCATGATACGGATCGTACTTGCCAACAAGGCCTCAGACGCCTCAGGAGACATACCATAAAACTCCACAGCTCCTAGGCTCCTCAACCTCTCTAAAGGTAAGCCCGTCTGCCTAGCTGCAGGGGCCTGTACATGCGCTCCGGCAACAGCAGCCTGAAACGCCCCGGTGATCGCCTGAACCAGTGGCGCCAAATCACCTAAACCAGGAAAAGCAGGTCCTTGCTGCACCTGCTCCCCACCTTCAGGTGGTGGCGGAGGAGGTAGATTTCCACCAGGAGGGACATCAACCCCTTGTTCATCCTGGTCACCCTGCTCAGCCGCAGGCACAATCGTATTCGACCTCAATTCTCATCTTAGACCCATAGTGCTATTTTAGACAAAGCATAACAACAAAACAAGTCAAACCATTTAGGCCAGCTGCAAGAAAGAATCCAGGTTTACAAAACATTTAATTAGTGTAATAAGGCAATGGGCACCCCAATTTCCCTCAACATAGCATAGCATACATGAAACATCATGCTCAACATGCTTTTCATCATCCAAATTTAGCATACAACAACATAGCATCATCATCACGCAATCATATCCATTCCACATGCGATTCACATAAATCAAGCATGACATAAGCTTCAAAATTCAACCAATTGCATGCTTTTCACAAAACATACATCAACACATTTCAATTTCTCATACCAACATTCCCAATTCTTTCGTAACCTCGCTATGATACGAACAAATGTAGCCCCCTTAGCCTGGCCTAGACATTTGACCCGAACTACGAAGATTACATGGGGAAAACCAAAGTCAACCCGAAAGTCAACCTTGATTTACGACCCTTTTTTCCTTTTTATCTTTTCTTGATGCTTATTAATAGCCTATATGATTAGAAAATCATTTCAACGGAAGAGACATAGCGAACGGAACTCAAACAGGGACTCAATTGCATAGAACCGTCTTTTAGGGACTAAAATGTAAATTTCTAGAATTGTAAGGATTAAACAAGTTTTATCTTACCAATCCGTAATTAATTAGATAACATGCCATCATGTCAAATTTCATCTCAATCGGATCATTCAAACTCATTAAATTAAGCAACCAAGACCTAGGGACCAAAATGAAAGAAACAGAAACCTGGAATAGTTCAAATTAAAACTCAACGGTCAGGTGTGTCGAAACGGATGGCCATGTACCGAAACGGTCGTTTCGAAACTTGGTTGACCGTTTCGATACTCGGGTGCGTTCCGAGACCTGTATCGAAACACCCCTTCCCAGAAGCAAAATCGTTTCGATATGTCCCTGTTGGAGTATGCCCAAAGACCAATCATATGATGATTGAATAGACATACTATTTTACTAGATTTATCAAGTAATGGCATTGCCGTTATTATCATTTGGTATGTTTCTGTGCATCAAACTAACCATTAGATAATAATGTCCATACAATAATACGATTATTGTTAAATAGGATCCTTAGTTGAATATTATTACGGGTATGGACAGTGATAATATATAAAGACTAATATATGGTTGATGACAAGCGTTGTCATTGACATAGAGATGTCAAAATCAACACATAAGTATTTGTTAGAGAACAACATACTGGATTGACCCGCTATGATCATGTTTCTTGGGTAATTATGTGACAGTCACAACATTGCTCATGATAAAAATATGTATAATCCTCAGACTTGAGATCTACATGATTTCAACATAAAGATTTATGTATTTTGACATAGTCAAACGTGTGTCGTAACTGACTACATTATAAAGACTGATGATTGGATATGTGATGACCTATGTAGTGAAATATGGTTGATCAAGAAAGGATTTGTCCCTCCTACATAATGGGAGAAATATCTTCGGCCACTTGATTGAGTGAGATTAGAAAATGCATGGCCTTGCTTGAATATTATGATATGAGATATCATAGAGATTCGTTTATCATAATCTACTCAAGACATCAAGAAACACAAGATGGACAACGCAAGTGTGACTAACTCATGACTTGTGTTCATCTAAGATATAAAGGACAAAAGGATGAAATACATAAAGGAAGTTTATTCAGGAATTAGGAAAGTCAAACCATGACTTCATGCAACTTAGGTAGCAATGATGTATTGCTAGATGCCACTCATTGTTTGTAAAATTAGAACAATTCTAATTTTGCTGCTAACGTTGCATGAACCTACAAGGGTCACACCCTTTGAATGAAACGAACAAAAATTGGAAACCATACTCCCTATTTTTGGGAGGTTGCTGAAAATCCCCTATGGGATAGGGGAAATCGGCAACTCCCTTAAATAGGAATAATATTGGATAAATATTGTATTTATCGAATATTATTTAGAGTATGGAAAATATTTAGAGACTTAAATATTATAGAATAAGATTCTAGAAATTTAAATATATATTAGGAATTTATATAATGTATATTTAATTCCAAGTTTATCTAGAATTAGATTCTACATAATTAAAAATATATATTTAAATATATTTAAATCCAAGTAAAGATAGAATGTGATTCTATATAATAAAAATATACATATATTTGGATTAAATATAATGTATATTTAAATCCATGTTTTATGTAGAATAAGATTCTACATAATTAAATATATATATTTCATTTAATATTATTAAATATAATGTATATTTAATATAAACCAATTTCAAGTAGAATTAGATTCTATGAATTTTGGTTGAACTTGGATTTAAGATATTCAACTAGAATTAAGTCTCTGAATACTATTTAAAGGGACAAGGGCTAGCAACCAAATCATCCCTCTTCCTCCTCTTGAAGATTTCGACAACACCCCTAGAGATTCCCTACTGGAATTCGACATATCCCAGAAAGCTCTCTAAGAAGCTGCTCGATATTTTTCTGGTGTTCTACTTGCCCCCTGGCAATTCCCTGAAGGTTCCCTTGCTCGATTGCACGTCCCGGTTGAACTTCTGGTCGATTTTAGACTCCCTCGGGAATCCCTGGAGGGATTTTGACTTCTCCTTAGAAGGTGTTCAAACCTGTCGAAATTTATCCCTAAGTGTTAGGGAGGAGGAAACTTTGTTCGTTTTGTTCAGGTGGACTCCGTAGAGGTCGTTGCAAACCTGTGATGATTCCGGTTTTACTTGACGCGGTTATTCCGACATATCGTCAGTTTTCCAGTTTCAAGAGTTTTAAAAGGTAACTCTTCATCTTTTCACCTCGGATTCGTTCTTGTACATGGATCCTGGCTGGATTACGTCAGATTAATTTTTCCGCTGCGCCACGGGGCGTGCCGACGTGACCCAACTTTGGTATCAAAGCCACTTGTATCATACCAATTCGGACTTAAATTCTTGGGTGATGTTTATGTATGAGATGCATGTTGTTTGATTCAATTTAGATATTTATCGTTTATCATATCACACCTAATAAAGACTTATTTCGATTATCACTGAATGATTAAGAGTTAATCATAACTATGTTAGGTTGCTTCAATGTTAAATGTTAACATGTTGAGACTAATAGTTAGTCTAGAGAACAAGTAGTTGTTCATAGTTTCATAGATTTATGAAATCTTTGAAAGGGCTTCTAATTTGATAAAAGTTATTAAACTATCTTTCACGGTGAATCCATAAGAGTTATGGTTAGACGTTATGAAAAATGCATGTCTAGGATTGGCATCATCAAAGACCTGGTACTTAAGTGTGCCTAGTGCGCCACCTCTCTTTCATGTTGACCTACCTGGTGCATTTGTTCGTTAACGCAAATGGTTTATGAAACCTCGTGATCCTTCTTTGGCCCATTATCCGCAACATAGGGATAATCAGTTTAAAACTCCGTAAACACGTTGTTACTTTGTTCGCACGATGTTTGAAATGCATGTTAGATTGCACGGTGTTTGTTTTGCATGGTTATAGCCCATAGCCTTTATAGTTTTGGTTTTTATAAATACGGCCTGCGTGTCGTGCCTTTCTCTATCTTCTATTCTACTTCTCTTCTCATCTCACTCTCTCGCATGTAACGCGAGTTTCTGAAAATTGTAAATACTCATAGAGATAAAGCAGGAACCA
The DNA here is from genome assembly GCA_030270665.1 of Hibiscus trionum. NCBI lineage: Eukaryota > Viridiplantae > Streptophyta > Magnoliopsida > Malvales > Malvaceae > Hibiscus > Hibiscus trionum. Next base: position 19,065,102 of record BSYR01000017.1, on the reverse strand, counting down.
AGGTAGCAGCGTGGTGGGCCTTCCCTGGTGGACCGGGCGTTTCAGAAGCATATTCTATCTTCAGTAGAATGGTCCTCCCATTGGCTTGGGACGGGTCGCCTTAGGTTAAGAAGGGCTATAATCATTGCATATTTATTTACCGCTTATATTTACCTTGTATGTGATGCAATGGATGTTTTATAAGCATGATTAAACATAGTTCTATTGATAGGATCAATGTTAATATGATGAGATAATTAAGTAAATCCCTCACTATAATTCTAAGTCTGTTTTAACCATCCAATGTTTAACCTCGTTAAATCTTCGATCGATATAATTCGAGCTTTGCCAAAGCAATGTCACATTTATCTATCTTAGTTAAACACGAAGAATAAGCTAGTGATATTTGCCGATTGAGATATTGGTATTGACTTTGCTGGGTTGTTCTAATAGGATTAGAAAACCTAGTGGTTAAAAGTTTTGGATAATCATAAGATGATTTAAAGAACAAGAGTTGTTCGCCAAAAGATGAGGAATTACATGAGATGTAATTAGTAAGGTGTTACTTTCCTAAATAACCATTTCCTAAAAGACTGGCCAAAGCTGATTTAGGAATGGTGAAATACGGATCCTCACTCACTAGAAAAATTATCGAAACGTTTTTCTGAAATTAAAACTAGAGGGTTTTTAATTTTGAAGAAAATAGTGGGAGTAAATTTATAGTAAAGACCTATCTATAAATTTTAAAATTTAGTAAAACTTATGTAGCATATTTTCTTTGTTGTAGAATTAATGGCAAATAATACTCTATCGCTGCGATCTATCCTTGAGAAGGATAAGCTCAATGGCATAAACTTCCTTGACTGGTTCCACAATTTGAGAATTGTTCTCAAACAGGAAAAGAAGGAATATGTCATTGAAGAACCTGTTCCTGATGAACCGGTTGCCACTGCTTCCAGAGCTGACAAAGACAAGTTTAAGAAACACATGGATGACATGCTAGATGTCGGTTGTCTTATGCTTGCCTTCATGACCCTTGAGCTTTAGAAGCAACATGAGTACATGGTAGCTTATGATATGATTCAAAATCTCAAGGAGATTTATGAAGGGCAAGCTCGGAAAGAGAGGTACGAGACCTCTAAAGCTCTGTTTCAATGCAAGATGAGTGAGGGATCTCCCGTAGGAGCTCTCATCATCAAAATGATGGGCTACATCCAAACGTTGGAGAAGCTCAGCTTTCCGCTGAAAGACGAATTAGCCACTGATGTCATCCTGCAATCGTTGTCGGATAGTTTCAATCGGTTCGTCCTTAATTTCAATATGAATGAAATTAACAAGACGCTGCCACAGTTGCTCGGCATGTTGAGAACTGCTGAAATCAACCTGAAGAAGGTAGGACCTAAACTTGTTCTGATGGTCCGCAAGGGCAAGAAGAAAGGTAAATCGGCAGCAAAGTCTAAAGGTGATGGTAAGACCATAACCGATGGAAAGGAGGCATTGAAACCTAAGAAGGGAATCAAGAAGGATGGAAAATGTTTCCATTGCGGCAAGACCGGACATTGGAAGAGAAACTGCCCCACACACCTACAAGAAGTCAAGAAAGCAAAAACGAGTGAGGCATCAACCTCAGAGGCTTCTAAAGAGAAGGCATCAGAATAGACATGGACCTGCGAATGGAAATAAAGCAAGAGTTGCTACATCATCCATTAGGACATGTGTTTTTGCTTAAATGGATTTGTTTTAGTTTTTAAGATTATTATTTTGTGCCTAAGTTTTAGTTATCTTGTAAGGACAAGATATTTTAATTTTGAGATTATTTAAATAATGTTATTCTTTTAATCTCTTATGGCACAACGAATCAATGATCTTTAAACTAATCAAATCAATAATATTTATAAGATAAATAAAACAAATGACTAATCTCAAACTCATAAAAAGTATTAAGGTAATTTGATGAGATCAAATTCAAGAATATTTAAAGTTTGATGAACTTTCAAAGAATATGTGATTGTCCCATAATTAAATCCCACAAGTGGAACGAAAAGTCTTTGAAAGAGAATCAAATATGTTAGACATGTTTTGATTCAGAACAAGTCATTTTCGACTTCTTTACACACTAGATAACAACTCTCATACTTAATCATGTTTTTTTCGAAACGTCATATAAGATATGGACTAAGAATTGTTCTAGAATACCTTTGAAGTTTTAAGGTTACTTACATGTTAAAAGGTTTACAAAGTTCGAACCTTAAAAAACTCCATTTTTTGTTTATCCTAATGAGAACAAAGCGTTTGTTTCTCAAACGAGAGTTTATCTTGAAAGAGATTAATTCTCACAAAGGGATATTATTTCTTCAACTTTAACGAGAACAAAATATTTGTTGCTCAAATGATAGTTTATCTCGAAAGAGAATACTTATCACTAAGGGATTTCATTTTTCAACGAGAACAAAACGTGTGTTGCTCAAACGAGAGTTTCTCTCGAAAGAGATTACCTCTCACAAAAGAAAAAAAATGGAATTTGGAATGTGAAGAAATTTTAGACAACAAATTTATGAACCAAAGATTGAGAATGTTCCACAAATGATCAAGGAACATTGGAACAAAAAACAACCATTGTGTTGATCCTTAAGAGAATATGATATAGTTGAGAAATATGGATTTCTCACTATCCGTACATGGAAACACTCTTATTTTCGGATCAAGATAAAGACTAGGTCTTATCAGAAAGCAATGGTGAGCCCAAAATTCGAGAAATGGCTAAGAGCCATGAGATATGAGATGGAATCCATGTCTAAAACCAAGTATAGACTTTGGTTACCTAAAAGCGTAAAACCTAAGAGGTATGGATGAGTTTTTCAAAAAGGAAAAACCGACATGGATGATAAAACATACAAAGGATGATTTGTCGCTAAAAGTTTTCGACAAACTTCATAGTATAGACTATGATAAAGCATATTCCTTGTAGCTATGTTTAATCCATCTTAATCTCACTTGCAAGTAGTTACATAGGATGATTATGGAATCAAATAAAGGAATGTCAAAACCACTTTCCTAAGGGAAAACTTGAAACAGATGTGTACATGACACATCCAGAAGGTTTTGTCACTCCAGTAAACACTTGGAAGGTATGTAAGCTACAAAGGTTTATCCGTAGACTAAGGCAAGCTTCTCGAAGTTGGGATATTCGTTTCAGAAGATACAATCAAAAGGTTTGGTTTATCTAGAAACAAAGGGGAGTCTTGTTTTCTAAAGAGCTAGTGGGAGCATTGTTACTTTCCTAAGTATTGTATGTAGATGACATACTCATCAAAAGGAACTAAAGATCGCAATCCGTTTTGCATTAAAAAAAGATACTGCGAGTTAGAAACATGAGACAATATCTAACTCTACAACATAGGCTGAATATATTACAGTCGACATAGTAATAAAGAAGGATGTTTGGATCTAAAGGGTTCACTTCTGAACTAAGGGTTGTTCCCAGTATATTAGATGCTACATAACTCTGTTATGATGGAACCTTTGCGTAAGCAAATAAAACCCAGATCTCATCAATAAATCCAAACATATTCTAAAGTACTTACATCTTGGAGATGTGAAAGTATGCAACATACGCACAAAGTTGATAACTTTATCAACTCCCTGACAAAGCTTTTGACACAGCATAAGCATGTCAGTTACACTAAGCCATATCGTATTAGATACGAGAATGATTGGTCTTAGTGCTAGTGGGAGATTGTTGGAGTATTCCCAAAGACCAATCATATGATGATTGAATAGACATACTATTTTACTAGATTTATCAAGTAATAGCATTGCCGTTATTATCATTTGGTATGTTTCTGTACATCAAACTAACCATTGGATAATAATGTCCATACAATAATATGATTATTGTTAAATAGGATCCTTAGTCGAATATTATTACGGGTATGGATAGTGATAATATATAAAGACAAATATGTGGTTGATGACAAGCGTTGTCATTGACATAGAGATGTCAAAATCAACACATAAGTATTTGTTAGAGAACAACATACTGGATTGACCCGCTATGAGCATGTTTCTTGGGTAATTATGTGACAGTCACAACATTGCTCATGATAAACATATGTATAATCCTCAGACTTGAGATCTACATGATTTCAACATAAAGATTTACGTATTTTGACATAGTCAAACGTGTGTCGTAACTGACTACATTATAAAGACAGATGATTGGATACGTGATGACCTATGTAGTGAAACATGGTTGATCAAGAAATGATTTGTCCCTCCTACATAATGGGAGAAATATCTTCGGCCACTTGATTGAGTGAGATTAGAAAATGCATGATCATGCTCGAATATTATGATATGAGATATCATAGAGATTCGTTTATCATAATCTAGTCAAGACATCAAGAAACACAAGATGGACAACGCAAGTGTGACTATCCCATGACTTGTGTTCATCTAAGATATAAAGGACAAAAGGATGAAATACATAAAGGAAGTTTATTCAGGAATTAGGAAAGTTAAACCATGAATTCATGCAACTTAGGTAGCAATGATGTATTGCTAGATGCCACTCATTGTTTGTAAAATTAGAACAGTTCTAATTTTGCTGCTAACGTTGCATGAACCTACAAGGGTCACACCCTTCGAATGAAATGTACAAAAAATGGAAACCATATTCCCTATTTCAGGGAGGTTGCCGAAAATCCCCTATGGGATAGGGGAAATCGGCAACTCCCGTAAATGGGAATAATATTGGATAAATATCGTATTTATCAAATATTATTTAGAGTATGGAAAATATTTAGAGACTTAAATATTATAGAATAAGATTCTAGAAATTTAAATATATATTTGGAATTTATATAATTTATATTTAATTCCAAGTTTATGTAGAATTAGATTCTACATAATTTAAAATATATATTTAAATATATTTAAATCCAAGTAAAGATAGAATGAGATTCTATATAATAAAAATATATATATTTGGATTAAAAATAATGTATATTTAAATCCATGTTTTATGTAGAATAAGATTCTACATAATTAAATATATATATTTTATTTAATATTATTAAATATAATGTATATTTAATGTAAACCAATTTCAAGTAGAATTAGATTCTATGAATTTTGGTTGAACTTGGATTTAAGATATTCAACTAGAATCAAGTCTCTGAATACTATTTAAAGGGACAAGGGCTAGCAACCAAATCATCCCTCTTCCTCCTCTTGAAGATTTCGACAACACCCCTAGGGATTCCCCACTAGAATTCGACATATCCAGAAAGCTCTCTGAGAACTGTTCGATATTTTTCTGGTGTTCTACTTGCCCCCTGGCAAATCCCTGAAGGTTCCCTTGCTCGATTGCAAGTCTCGGTTGAACTTCTGGTCGATTTCAGACTCCCTCAGGAATCCTTGGAGGGATTTCGACTTCTCCTTGGAAGGTTTTCAAACCTGTCGAAATTTATCCCTAAGTGTTAGGGAGGCGGAAACTTTGTTTCTTTTGTTCGGATAGACTCCGTAGAGGTCGTTGCGAACCTGTGACGATTACGGTTTTACTTGACATAGTTATTCTGACATACCGTCAGTTTTCCAGTTTCCAGAGTTTTAAAAGGTAACTCTTCATCTTTTCACCCCGGATTCATTCCTGTACATGGATCCTGGCTGGATTACCTCGGATTAATTTTTCCGCTGCGCCACGGGGAGTGCCGCTGTGACCCAACATTCCCTACCTGTTCCGAAACCTCTAAGCCATTCCAGGCCTCTGTTTCGAAACAGGCAAGTGCGTACCGATACGCCTTACCCTGCAACAACAAATTTTGCTGGTTTTTCACTTCTTTTCATACTCGAAACATTCCCGAGACATGCCACAACATGCATACAACATAGATACACACCAACGGTCATCATTTTGAGGCATTAGCTACGACATGGCATCCAACACACAAACATAGGTACTAAAGGCATGTTCCATAGTCCACCAAAACCATAACAAGCTAAAACCAACATTCACATCCAAAAACAAACCATAATGGCCAATTACAACTCAAGGATAAACCTCTAAACATGCTCAAAGTAAAGTGAAACATCCTCAACCATTTGAAAGCACAAATTCCACCCATTTCCTCTTATTACACCATATTATAGCCATATACTTTGCAAGGTTAAAAGCTTGGATTCCTCTTGCTTACGTGTTGCCTTGAATGCCTAGTTTTATGCATTGATGAAACGAAAGAGCGTAAGCACAAAGCTTAGTGAGGATCGCTATGCAACATTCATCAATGCATTTCACACCATTGGAAAAACCACCATTTCATATCTCATGCCTTTACATAAAACATGTCCATTCAAGAACATCATTGCACTTTCTAAAACATGCTCATATACAACATTAAAATCAGCAAATAAACCTTTGCTCATGCTTTACCAAGCATTTCATGTATACTTGCATCATTTACAAGCATCTCATGCTTAACATTAATCTTTTACATTATATTGGCTCGCATGTGATAATCCATAAACCATTTCAAAACAAGACACAATCGGATACGCGGATTACAAGCGTTGTCCCACACGCTACATACATACTACCGAACTACACAAGGTGGAGATCAATGGCACAATAACAACCCCTCAACACCCGTGATGGAGATTAATGGCACAATCACAACCCCTCAATATCACTCATCGGTAGTTATATAATTCCACTAACGAGAGTAGGGGAAACAAACACAAGACTCACACACGGGACTAAAACATCTACCATTGTGGTCTTAACCTCAATCGTTAGGGTACTTGGATGGAGACTACGGCACAATCACAACCCCTCGACATCCAAGGCGACTTTATTCAAGGTGCACCCAATCCTAAAGCCGGCTAACCATATCCGATTAACACAACCAAAAACCGTTTCCATCGCTTTCCAATATAATCATTTAACCTCACTAATCCACTGTTTTACAAGCATAAACACAATGCCATTTCCACAAGAATAACATGCTTACATCATATGCATTCAACACAAGAAAACCAAGGATGTAACACCCCGGTTTTGGGCTTAGAAGTTTTGGGCGTTGACCGGTTCGGTCAAAGTGCTGTTCGAATATAAAAGGTGATTTTTAGGAAAGCCTAGTTCGGATTGCATTAAAAATATGGAAAAATGTCCTAAAATCCTCTTTTAATATATATAAGTGAACTGTGAAATCAATTTTGCAAAATGAGGTTTGGAAGGGTGACATTTTGGGTTAGTGACCAAAATGTAATTTTTGTAAACTGCGTGATTGTTTTAAAAAGGATTGAAACTTTGAATCTTTAAGGAGCCATTTACCCAATGGGAGTTTCTCCAGATTTTCTAGAATATTAAATGATTTAATTAAATGTTTTAAACTAAAGAAAAGTGTAGGGAAGATATTTTCCTAATTCTAACTAACTTTTCTCTCAAATCTTCTATTTTCCTTTTCTCTCATTTTCTCTCAAACCAAACATTTTCTCCAGAGCTTTTTCCTCTGATTTTGTCACTTAAATATACCTTTTCAATTCTCTTTTGATTGCTAATCATCTCTACAACAAAACCTCACCATTTGCTAATTGGATTTTCAAGCTTTTTGGTTCCAAAAAGGGAGAAACTCAAGTTTGGAGGTAAGAACGTCCTTCTCCTGTAAACTCTCAGTTCTTTACTGAAATTCCCAAGTTCTCAATCCTTGATTTGTGATTTATTAAAGGTTTTGCAATTGTAATCTTGATTTTGGCTTTAAAATGCAAGATTTGATGATTTTTGATGGATTTTCGTATGATCTGATTGGGCTGTGTTTTAAGGTGTCAATTTGATGTTAAATGAATGTTAAATTGATGAGTAATTGAGGTTTAATCAATGCAATCCCGAATAGGTTGAATTTCCTAAGTTTTGCTTGAGTTTTTGGTTGTTTTTGGAGTGATCTTGGTGATCTGTTATAGCTGGAGGTTTGAGGACGTGGTTAGATCCTTTTTGGATGTTAATTGATGTTTAAAAATGGTTTGAAGTGATGGATCTTGGCTGGGTTAAGTTTTGGAAGTGTTGGAGGTGATTTCGGTTGTGTTTGGTAGCCGAAATGATGGATTTGCAATGAGCAGCGAGTTTAGTTGTGTTGCTGGTGTTTTTAGTGCATTATGATGCATTAATCCTCTGATGTTGTGTGCTTGAAACAGGGGAAGTTGATCTGTGAGCATTAGAGGTGTTGTGGAAGGTTTCGGATGCTTGGAAGGCTTGTTGGCTAGCCTTGTTTTGTGTATCGGTGAGTGAAGTTGGGTTTTCAGCTTTTAAACCAAGGTTTGAAGGTTTTGGGAGCTTAGTTTAAGTCTAAACAACTTTGCTAAGCTCAAGAGTAAGTAAATGGATTTTCTCTCTTGGTTTGTGTTGTCAATTGGCTTTAAAAGCAATTGTGTTTGATGGATGCGATGCATGTGATTTGCATGTTTTAAATTCTGTTTTGAAAGCATGTTTTAGCATGGTTTAATGCTGGTTTTGAAAGCCATATGTGAAGGATGCTCAAGGTAAGAGATCCTTGGTTTTGTACATTGAAATTGTGGAATTGGTGCATAGTGTTGCATGTTGTTTAATGGCTTTGTGTGATGCTTTAAAACAGTGGAATATTGTTGTTAATAATGCATTTTGGCATGTGATGGTTAAGGTCACAAAGGTGGTTGAAAGTCCTTGTGTGAGCCTTGTTTATTTAAGAACATCATGGTGTTTGAAAGTCCATGGTTGGTTCTTGGTTAAAGTAAATGGTGGTTTATGCATTTTGGTTATGCATGTAAATCAATGGATTAATGTGGTAAGATGGTTATATTGGCAAGTGATGTAAGTGGTTCTTGGTTTCTTTGATCGGATATAGTTAGCCGGCTATAGGATTGGGTGCACCGTGAATAAGTCGCCTTGGATGTGGAGTGGTTAAGAGTGAACCGGGAAACTCCATCCAAGTATCCTAACGAGATGGTTAAGGTCATAATTGTGGTTAAAATTCCATTCGAGGACCTTGGTTAAGCAAAGGTAATAATGGTGGTTAAAATTCCATTTGAGGACCTTGTGCTTGTTAAGATCACAATGGTGGTGTAAAGTCCATGTGTGAATCTTGTATAGGGTGTCCCGGATCTCGTTAGTGATGTTATACAACTACCAATCGGTGATGCAAAGGTTGTATGGTGTTTAAAAGTCCATACATGGGAACCTTGTGCATGTTAAGGTTGTATGGTGTTTAAAAGTCCATACATGGGAACCTTGTGCATGTTAAGGTTGTATGGTGTTTAAAAGTCCGTACATGGGAACCTTGTGAATGTTAAGGTTGTATGGTGGTTAAAAGTCCATACATGGGAACCTTGTGAATGTTAAGGTTATATGGTGTTTAAAAGTCCATATATGGGAACCTTGTGAAAGTTAAGGTTGTATGGTGGTTAAAAGTCCATACATGGAAACCTTGTGAATGGTAAGGTCAAATGGTGGTTAAAAGTCCATTTGGAGACCTTGGATTGGTAGTGTGTATGAAGCGTGGGGACAACGCTTGTGATCCGCGTATCCGATCGGGTGTTGAGTTGAAAAGTGGATTTGGTTATCACTTGGAGGCCAATATGATGTTCTTGAATATAATGAAGCATGAGATGCTTGAAATGATGCATGGTTGCATGAAAAGTGTAAAATGTATTATGAATGCATGTTGACTTGTTGGTTTGAACAAGTGTTGATTATCTATTGAGAATGGTGCATGTGTGCATGAAATCTCTTTAGTGCATTGAAGTCTTGTGGAGACTTGTTTTAAAAGGGCATGTGATGCAATTGTTAATGATGTGGTTCATATGTTGCATTTGTTTAATGCATGTGTTGGATTGTTTGAGTAAATGGTTTAAAAAGGGTTTCTTGCTTTGAAATGACATTCAAGTATGAGAATGGTAAGATGTAAAGTGGAAGTGTTTTCCAAGGTTTGAAATTAGCTTTGCATATGGTGTTTTTGCATGGAATGGCTAATTTGATGGTTTTGCAAGTTTATGTTTTGAAAAGGTTTACTTAGCTTTCTAAGCTAAGGGTTGGTTTTCATGTTTGTGCAAGGCATGATTTTAAAGCATGTTGTTGAAAAAGGGTTTTCAAATATTGCTTTGGTTTGTCGAATCGAGTTTGCTTTTGAAAGTGGTTTTATGATTCGCTGCATTGATGGTGTTTTGGTTTTGAGCATTCCTCACTAAGCATTATGTGCTTACGCTCCTTTTTGTCCATCAATGCAGATATTTGAAGTTTGGACAGCGAGAAGCAAGGGATTCAAGGAGGACTCCATTAGAGATGTATGTCTCGGTTAATAGCTATAGTTAATAAAGGCAATGGGGGTAGAATCTCTTATGTTGTTGTTAAAGGAGATTGTGTATGTTGGACAAGTTTGGGTTATGGTTTTGAATCATGTGGATTAATGTTGCAACGTTTGAATCTCCCTATGCTTAAGTTGAATCGCTATGCTTCTTGTTTAAAAGCATGATTGAGCCTTGAATGTGTTTAATGAGTTTGTGCACCTAGGGGTGGTCTTGTATCTAGTTTTGATGCATTTATGTTCCCTATATGTTGAATGACTTGCTGGTGTGATTTGGTGGCTTTTGGAGCATGTTTGGTGGGTCAAAAGTATGTTTAACCAGAAAAGTTGCTGCAATCTGGGCAACCTGTTTCGGAACAGGTGCTACCGTATCGGAACGGGTGCCTGAAATGGCCTGGGCGTTCCGAAACGGGTGGCACTGTTTCGGAACAGTTTGGCTACTGCCAAGCCTCGTTTCGGTATGCGTTGCGGAACGGCCCCGCGTTTCGAAACAGGTTTACCCTGCTTCGGAACACCTGACCGTTGGAGGCTGACATGGGCAGTTATATGTTTCGAAATGTTTGCGTTTTGGTCCTAAAACATGTTTATGCAATTGGATGAGTTTGAGATGTCCGTTTGAGCTGAATTTTGGCAGTGAAGCATGAAACATGACTAATTTTATATTGGTAACTTTTAATTGGGTGAAGTACCTGTAATTTTCAGAATTTACAGTTTGGTCCCTAAAGTTGTGTTTTGTACAATTAGGTCCCTGAATGTTCTCTGATGGTTGTGATCTTTGAGTATGATGTTTGTGTGAACACATCTAGGGTTAATGAGCATCTAGACAAGATAAAAAAAAGGGTCGTTAATCAAGGTTGACTTTCGGGTTGACTTTGGTTTTCCCCGTGTGATCTTCTTAATTCGGGTCAAACGTCTAGGCCGGGTTAAGGGGGTTACATTTGGTGGTATCAGAGCTGAGTTGCGAATGCTTGGGGAAAATGGTAAGTTGTTGTGATATGTGTTTGATGTTTATCTTGATGTGTGGTTGAAGGTTGGTTGAAACATGTGTTTCTGAGCAAATTGTTGATGTTTTTAAGCATGCTTTGTGGTTATGAACCTTCGTTGAGCTCATGTGGATTTGTGCTGATGATGTGCTAGTGTTATGAGCTGATGTTATGCATGATGGAAGTGTAATGGGTATGATATGTTGATGTTATGCTGTTGCGAGTGGATGTTGTTTGATGTAAGCATGATCGGATATGTTGTTGATATGCTTGATGTTGTGATATCCATGCTTTTGTTGACTGTTATGTCATGTAAAAGGGGGAGGATTCGGGATACCCATTGCCTTATTAATATAGCTATTGTGTTATGTTGGAGTTGGAGTTTGAATCCTTGCTTAAGCTGGTCTAATTGTTTTGTTTGTTTTGTTGTGATTGCTTGTTGTTAATAGTATGGTGAAATCGGTGAAAGAATGGCAGTTGGGTGAGATGGTTGCTGCCTTGGGGCAGGTTGTTAAGGCGTGGAATTCACCTTTTAATGGAGGTGTTTCGTCTCAGTTTTCTGTGCCTGGAGTTGAGGTGGTAAGGCAAGAGGAAGAGGTTGGTTCTGTGATGAAGAGTTCATCACCTGTTGTTCAGGAGGTGTTGGGAACATCTCAGGCTGTGGGATGTGTGGGTTTGTCGAGGCAACGTTTGCAAGATTTGGGTGTTGTGGAGTATCATGGTTCGACACCTGAGACGTTTGAGGCCTGGTTGGCCAGTGTGGTTCTGATTTTGGATCAGGAAGGTTGTGATTATGCATGTAAGCTGGGAAATGTTGTCACATTGATGTTGGAGGACGCTTGTGCCTGGTGGACATCTGTGGCAGTGTCATCGCACATCCATGATATTGATTGGGATTTCTTTGTGTCTGCCTTTTATGAGAGGTATCTTGGAGAGAAATTCCCAAGGGTTAAGCAATGTGAAGGTAGTGCAAATCTGGGGCGAGTGTTGCTTGATCAAGGAGTGGAAGCTCAGCTACCGGTATGTAACCGTTGTGGAAGGCGCCATGTTGGAGGTTGTTGGGGCGCAGGTGCTTGTTGGAACTGTGGTTCTAAAGAGCATGTGAAGCGAGATTGTCCTGATATAGTGAAATCAGCTTCAGTGGTAGCAAAAGGGTCTCTGAAGGGTCGAGGGCACGGCCGAGACAAGGTTCGAAGGTGGCAGGAAGAGCAGAAAGTTGTGAAGAGTTTGGGAAATGGAATCTGTTGGAAATGTGGGTCTGTTGGACACATGAGACGTGATTGTTTGAAGTTGGCTCGGAACAGCCAAGGTTCTTTACCGCAAGGAGATGGTGATGATCTCAGGGTGTTAGCTGATGCTACAACGGTGCGGCTGGAGGATGGTGGTTCTGTGAGGAAGAGAGCTCGCCTGATGAAGCTCCAGGGTGGTGATGTGTTTTCAGGTAACCTTGTTAAGTAATCTTTGCTTTAGTGCCCTAGTTTGGTTTTGGTTTGGGTTTCCTTGTGTTGTGAGTTTGGTCTTGTTGCTAGCATGTTGGGGTAGTAGATGTTGTTGTTGTTTTGAAAACATCTTTAACGTGAAGAAGGTTTAGTGGGTATCATGTGGTTAATGGTTGCTAGAATGATGGAGTTAGACAAGTTGAAAGTGAAATAGGAGGTTGTTCTTAGACGGACTCTGAGGATGTTATTGGTGGGTGTGAACTGACATACATGCACAGTTAAAATCATTTGTTATATGTTATATTATATATGTACTGGTCCATGCATACATGTGGCATGACATTAGAGGTTTTGCATACATGTACATCAGGCATTGATAGGGCATGTTGGTGACCATGCATACGAACGTTCACACTTGCTAATAACTAATCAAGTCTGTTAGTGTTGTGGTTGGGTTAGGTTGGTGATGGGTTTTTAGAAGTTGTTTTGGTGCTGAGTGTAAGTTAGAGGTAGTGGAGAGTATTAAGCAAGTTGTTAGTAATAGTGAGTGCGGTATAGTATGTTGGTAGAAGGAAAGTGTTTGATGCTTATCGAGTTTAGTGGTGTGGTGGTAAGGAGTTTGCCGATGGAAGTTAGAATCGGTCAAGTGGTTTTGAGTAGCTTGTGGAAGAGGTGGTTCCTTGGAAGCTAGATGATGTTGTATGTAGTGGATGTGTTCTCAGAGTGCCGAGGTATTTTGGCATTGATGTGGTAGTAGAAAGGTTGTTTTTATGGGTGTTGGTTCGTAGCAACCTTCGAGGAGTTGAGATGGTGTTATGCATGTTTAAGTTGGGCGGTGTTCTTGTAAGGCAAGTGTTGTGGTCAAAGCTTGAAGTGGAAAGGTAATGAAAGATCGAAGGTCATTGTTGGTTGGACGGATTCTTGTGAGAAGTGGTTGGCTGGTTGTGAGTAAGTGAATTCATTTTGGAGATCAGCTGGTGGTGTGTGGAACGGCTAGCGGAGTCAAGGTTGGGGTTTTGTGATGTGATTTTTGGATTATGGGTGAGTAGTCTTGGTGAGTTGTTATGGTAATGATAGCGGCGGATGTGAAGGAATGTCAGCATTCGTTGAGAAGTTTGGGTAAGCAGTTGATGCTTGGGAATGCTTGCTTGTTGTGGAAATCTTTGGAAAAGGTTGAGTAGTTTTGCAAAGGTTTTTAGAAGCAGTGAAGGTTGTGGGTTACATAGTGGCTGAACTGATTGGTTGGAGTCACTATGTGAACAAGTTTCGGGAACAGTGTGTGGTGGTGTTGAGTTTGGGTGGAGTTTTGTGAAGAGGGTGTTCAGTGGTGGTTAAATCCCCTGTGTTGCTTTGCGGTTTGCTTTGAGAAGTGTGGTTGTACTCTTCTCGCCAGTTGAAATTTCGAGGACGGAATTTCCTAAGAGGGGGAGAGTTGTAACACCCCGGTTTTGGGCTTAGAAGTTTTGGGCGTTGACCGGTTCGGTCAAAGTGCTGTTCGAATATAAAAGGTGATTTTTAGGAAAGCCTAGTTCGGGTTGCATTAAAAATATGGAAAAATGTCCTAAAATCCTCTTTTAATATATATAAGTGAACTGTGAAATCAATTTTGCAAAATGAGGTTTGGAAGGGTGACATTTTGGGTTAGTGACCAAAATGTAATTTTTGAAAACTGCGTGACTGTTTTAAAAAGGATTGAAACTTTGAATCTTTAAGGAGCCATTTACCCAATGGGAGTTTCTCCAGATTTTCTAGAATATTAAATGATTTAATTAAATGTTTTTAAACTAAAGAAAAGTGGAGGGAAGATATTTTCCTAATTCTAACTAACTTTTCTCTCAAATCTTCTATTTTCCTTTTCTCTTATTTTCTCTCAAACCAAACATTTTCTCCAGAGCTTTTTCCTCTGATTTTTTCACTTAAATATACCTTTTCAATTCTCTTTTGATTGCTAATCATCTCTACAACAAAACCTCACCATTTGCTAATTGGATTTTCAAGCTTTTTGGTTCCAAAAAGGGAGAAACTCAAGTTTGGAGGTAAGAACGTCCTTCTCCTCTAAACTCTCAGTTCTTTACTGAAATTCCCAAGTTCTCAATCCTTGATTTGTGATTTATTAAAGGTTTTGCAATTGTAATCTTGATTTTGGCTTTAAAATGCAAGATTTGATGATTTTTGATGGATTTTCGTATGATCTGATTGGGCTGTGTTTTAAGGTGTCAATTTGATGTTAAATGAATGTTAAATTGATGAGTAATTGAGGTTTAACCAATGCAATCCCAAATAGGTTGAATTTCCTAAGTTTTGCTTGAGTTTTTGGTTGTTTTTGGAGTGATCTTGGTGATCTGTTATAGCTGGAGGTTTGAGGACGTGGTTAGATCCTTTTTGGATGTTAATTGATGTTTAAAAATGGTTTGAAGTGATGGATCTTGGCTGGGTTAAGTTTTGGAAGTGTTGGAGGTGATTTCGGTTGTGTTTGGTAGCCGAAATGATGGATTTGCAATGAGCAGCGAGTTTAGTTGTGTTGCTGGTGTTTTTAGTGCATTATGATGCATTAATCCTCTGATGTTGTGTGCTTGAAACAGGGGAAGTTGATCTGTGAGCATTAGAGGTGTTGTGGAAGGTTTCGGATGCTTGGAAGGCTTGTTGGCTAGCCTTGTTTTGTGTATCGGTGAGTGAAGTTGGGTTTTCAGCTTTTAAACCAAGGTTTGAAGGTTTTGGGAGCTTAGTTTAAGTCTAAACAACTTTGCTAAGCTCAAGAGTAAGTAAATGGATTTTCTCTCTTGGTTTGTGTTGTGAATTGGCTTTAAAAGCAATTGTGTTTGATGGATGCGATGCATGTGATTTGCATGTTTTAAATTCTGTTTTGAAAGCATGTTTTAGCATGGTTTAATGCTGGTTTTGAAAGCCATATGTGAAGGATGCTCAAGGTAAGAGATCCTTGGTTTTGTACATTGAAATTGTGGAATTGGTGCATAGTGTTGCATGTTGTTTAATGGCTTTGTGTGATGCTTTAAAACAGTGGAATATTGTTGTTAATAATGCATTTTGGCATGTGATGGTTAAGGTCACAAAGGTGGTTGAAAGTCCTTGTGTGAGCCTTGTTTATTTAAGAACATCATGGTGTTTGAAAGTCCATGGTTGGTTCTTGGTTAAAGTAAATGGTGGTTTATGCATTTTGGTTATGCATGTAAATCAATGGATTAATGTGGTAAGATGGTTATATTGGCAAGTGATGTAAGTGGTTCTTGGTTTCTTTGATCGGATATAGTTAGCCGGCTATAGGATTGGGTGCACCGTGAATAAGTCGCCTTGGATGTGGAGTGGTTAAGAGTGAACCGGGAAACTCCATCCAAGTATCCTAACGAGATGGTTAAGGTCATAATTGTGGTTAAAATTCCATTCGAGGACCTTGGTTAAGCAAAGGTAATAATGGTGGTTAAAATTCCATTTGAGGACCTTGTGCTTGTTAAGATCACAATGGTGGTGTAAAGTCCATGTGTGAATCTTGTATAGGGTGTCCCGGATCTCGTTAGTGATGTTATACAACTACCAATCGGTGATGCAAAGGTTGTATGGTGTTTAAAAGTCCATACATGGGAACCTTGTGCATGTTAAGGTTGTATGGTGTTTAAAAGTCCATACATGGGAACCTTGTGAATGTTAAGGTTGTATGGTGGTTAAAAGTCCATACATGGGAACCTTGTGAATGTTAAGGTTATATGGTGTTTAAAAGTCCATATATGGGAACCTTCTGAAAGTTAAGGTTGTATGGTGGTTAAAAGTCCATACATGGGAACCTTGTGAATGGTAAGGTCAAATGGTGGTTAAAAGTCCATTTGGAGACCTTGGATTGGTAGTGTGTATGAAGCGTGGGGACAACGCTTGTGATCCGCGTATCCGATCGGGTGTTGAGTTGAAAAGTGGATTTGGTTATCACTTGGAGGCCAATATGATGTTCTTGAATATAATGAAGCATGAGATGCTTGAAATGATGCATGGTTGCATGAAAAGTGTAAAATGTATTATGAATGCATGTTGACTTGTTGGTTTGAACAAGTGTTGATTATCTATTGAGAATGGTGCATGTGTGCATGAAATCTCTTTAGTGCATTGAAGTCTTGTGGAGACTTGTTTTAAAAGGGCATGTGATGCAATTGTTAATGATGTGGTTCATATGTTGCATTTGTTTAATGCATGTGTTGGATTGTTTGAGTAAATGGTTTAAAAAGGGTTTCTTGCTTTGAAATGACATTCAAGTATGAGAATGGTAAGATATAAAGTGGAAGTGTTTTCCAAGGTTTGAAATTAGCTTTGCATATGGTGTTTTTGCATGGAATGGCTAATTTGATGGTTTTGCAAGTTTATGTTTTGAAAAGGTTTACTTAGCTTTCTAAGCTAAGGGTTGGTTTTCATGTTTGTGCAAGGCATGATTTTAAAGCATGTTGTTGAAAAAGGGTTTTCAAATATTGCTTTGGTTTGTCGAATCGAGTTTGCTTTTAAAAGTGGTTTTATGATTCGCTGCATTGATGGTGTTTTGGTTTTAAGCATTCCTCACTAAGCATTATGTGTTTACGCTCCTTTTTGTCCATCAATGCAGATATTTGAAGTTTGGACAGCGAGAAGCAAGGGATTCAAGGAGGACTCCATTAGAGATGTATGTCTCGGTTAATAGCTATAGTTAATAAAGGCAATGGGGGTAGAATCTTTTATGTTGTTGTTAAGGAGATTGTGTATGTTGGACAAGTTTGGGTTATGGTTTTGAATCATGTGGATTAATGTTGCAACGTTTGAATCTCCCTATGCTTAAGTTGCATTGCTATGCTTCTTGTTTAAAAGCATGATTGAGCCTTGAATGTGTTTAATGAGTTTGTGCACCTAGGGGTGGTCTTGTATCTAGTTTTGATGCATTTATGTTCCCTATATGTTGAATGACTTGCTGGTGTGATTTGGTGGCTTTTGGAGCATGTTTGGTGGGTCAAAAGTATGTTTAACCAGCAAAGTTGCTGCAATCTGGGCAACCTGTTTCGGAACAGGTGCTACCGTATCGGAACGGGTGCCTGAAATGGCCTGGGCGTTCCGAAACGGGTGGCACTGTTTCGGAACAGTTTGGCTACTGCCAAGCCTCGTTTCGGTACGCGTTGCGGAACGGCCCCGCGTTTCGAAACAGGTTTACCCTGTTTCGGAACACCTGACCGTTGGAGGCTGACATGGGCAGTTATATGTTTCGAAATGTTTGCGTTTTGGTCCTAAAACATGTTTATGCAATTGGATGAGTTTGAGATGTCCGTTTGAGCTGAATTTTGGCAGTGAAGCATGAAACATGACTAATTTTATATTGGTAACTTTTAATTGGGTGAAGTCCCTGTAATTTTCAGAATTTACAGTTTGGTCCCTAAAGTTGTGTTTTGTACAATTAGGTCCCTGAATGTTCTCTGATGGTTGTGATCTTTGAGTATGATGTTTGTGTGAACACATCTAGGGTTAATGAGCATCTAGACAAGATAAAAAAAGGGTCGTTAATCAAGGTTGACTTTCGGGTTGACTTTGGTTTTCCCCGTGTGATCTTCTTAATTCGGGTCGAACGTCTAGGCCGGGTTAAGGGGGTTACAAAGGATCACTTACCTAGTGCATCCTTAACATAATGGCATTAAAATCCAGCAACATTCATGATTAAAACATGCTTTAAAACAGTAAACAAATCCACACTTAACTCAAGTGCATTTTCATCAAACATAGCACATTTCCAAGAGAGGGATTTCCGAATCACTTACTCTTAAGCTTAGCTAAGTGTATCAAACTTACACTAAGCTCCCAAAACCACGCCCAAAGCGTTACAAAGCAGGAAATTGCATTTCCACTCACCGATACGCGAAGCCTTGCTCGCCGACACGAAAATCACTCCTCCGGAGCCTCCAACAACACCTCGTTTGCTTCCGGATCAAGATCCCCTGTTTTCACATCATCAAAACATAGATCTAAATGCATTCCAACACCAGCAACAATTCACAAACTCGTTGCCCACTCAAACTACCCCAAAATACTCATCCAAAACAACCGAAAACTCAATCGATTGCTTCCTAAACCAAGCTCAGCCAACATACATCACTTCCAACACATTATAAACACCAAAACACATCTAACAAGCAACCTAACCCAACCTTATACCTCCAGCAATCAAGATTCCACCATTTCACATAAAAAATCACTTAAAACAACCAAGAAATTCAAGGATCTCAAGGATTTCGGGATCTATGTTATCAACACTTCATTTTAACATATTAATCAACTTAGAACTCAATTAAAATCAACACAAAACAAAGCATAACTTATCAAGTCGAAAATTAAGATTTCTATCACAATTTCACAAGATTTTGATCTCCAATCAACACTATAATGAAAACTCAACCAAAAATAGTATTTAGAAGCCAAATATCTTGGGAATTTCAATAAAGAACTTCGATTAGAGGTTGAGAATGAGATTTACCTCCAATCCTTTCTTCCCTCAATGAATGACAAGTTTTCCTTAGCAAAATCTTGAAGAAATAGGAAAGATTTCTTGAAAATGAGTTAGGAAATGTTGAGAGAGTTTTTAGGAGAAAGAATTCTGGAGAAAGATGAGTGAATTAGTGTTTGGCTGAAAATGAGAAAGAGTTGGTAGTTACGTAATTGAAAATCTCACATTAACTACCTTTTAATTAATTAATATAAATACAATTAAAGTCATTTAATTAAAAACCTTTTAAAACACATGTCATATTGAGGAAAGGTCAAATTGACTTAAAGCCCCCTAAAGATTCTAAGATTTTGGCCTCTTCACTTAAAATCACATTTTTCCAGTTTTGAAACTTTATAATTTGGTCACTACTCAAAATGTCTCCTTTCCAAAATCCTTTTTGTAAAATTGACTTGACCAACCTCTTAAACATATTTTTCGAGGATTTTGACAATTTTTACCACATTTTTATCCTATCCCGATCCTTGATTTCCTTAAATCACCTTACGCGATTCGAACTGTTCTCGACCAGTCCGATCTGATGTCTAAAACATCTAGGCCCAAAACCAGGGCGTTACATCATTTATGCCAATATATTACATTAAAATTATCATCTCACCTACTGTTTTGATGTAGTATTTCTAAACCAATCTCATCCCATTTTAAAACCACAATTCATGCATAGCATTTAATCAAAATCTCAAAACTCTTTGCAATGTTGTTCTATCTCATGGGATCAATATGAAGCATCATTTCATGTTATAAATCATGCATAAAATAGTAGTAATTCATCTTTCTCAAATCTAGAGCATGTCAAAAGCATTTAGGAGCATCATCCACATTTCGAGAGCAAATCTAAACATACTTACTTCCAGACTTAGGATGGTGTTTCAAACCAATCCTAAATCCCCAAAAATTGTTTCATTGTCCCTCAATGACTTCTAAAACCACTTTCACTCACCGATAATGTTTCGTTTGCTTGCAAAAACGATATAGACTTCTGGTGCTTCCGGATCAACACCAAACACGTCCGAAGAAGTCTCCCCTGTTCATTACACATAAGAGTAGAGGATTAATGCATCATCATGCATTAAAATCACCAGCCACTCAATTCAACCCGTTGCTCTACTCAAAACTAGCATTTCAACTATCCGAAATAACAAAAAACACTTCCAAACTTTCTCCAATCAAAGCCCATACAAGATCGATCAATTCTAAACTTTTCTAAACCTCAATTAACATCAAAAATCAACATAAACACAATCTTATACCTCCAGCAACAGCATATCATCAAAAACACCTCAAACACCACAAATCTAACATCTTAAACTTAGGAACGCAAACCTATTCATGATTTATTCGTTAAAACCTTATTCTCAACATCAAATAACATCCAAAATATGTTGAAAACCAACCTCAACTCAGAGCTTAACTTAGAAACAAGAAAATCACCAAGATCTCATCAAGAATCTTGAATTTAACAACTCTTTCTTGTTTATAACATTAAAACAACTCAAAACCATTAACAAAGGATTGATAACTTGGGAATTTCGGTAAAGAAATGATCATTAGATGAGAAGAACGAAGCTTACCTCTAATGGTGGATCTCTCTTCAATTTGGGCAAGTTTTCAATAAAATCTAAAGGTAAAACAATGTGATTTGAAGAAACAAAGAAAGGAAATCTTAGCAAACAAGGTGAAAATCAAAGGTTCCTTGATGAGAGAAAAGTGTTTGGCTGAATGGAAGTTGAGAGAAAATGAGAAGAGAAAAATCTATTGTGAAGTTAGTTATGAAAAGTCAACTTTTGATTTCCTTTTTAATTCCCTTTTATTCCTTTAATAAAATCATTATTAAAAGCTCCCAAATTAAAGAGAAATCTGATGAAAATAAATGGTAAAATTAGCTTCTTAAAGATTCAAAGTTTCAATCATTTACAAAACAGTCACTAGCCAAATTTGCAAAAACTACATTTTGGTCACTAAACCAAAATGTAATATTTCCAAAGCCCATTATGTAAAATTGTTTTTACCATAATCATTTATATAATGAATGAGGATTTTTTGATATTTTTCCATATTTTTAAAACATCCCGAGCTAGGTTTCCCCTAAACCGACCTTAAGGATTCGAACCGTTCCCGACTGGCCCGATGCAACGCCTAAAACATCTAGCCCCAAAACCAAGGCGTTACAACTCTCCCTCACTTAAGAAATTTCGTCCTCAAAATTTACCTGATGGAAAGAGGTAAGGAAACTGCTTCTTCATGTCATCATTCCTTTCCCACGTAGCTTCTTCCACGCCACGATGTCTCCATAAGACCTTGACCAACTCGATGGTCTTACCCCGAAGAACCTTGCTATCCGAATCCAGGATCTCAACAGGCTCCTCAATATATGTTAAATCTGGATTCAACTCAACCTCTTTTATAAGCATAACATACAATGGATCTGATCTATACCTCCGAAGCATGGATACATGAAACACATTATGTATCTTTTCTAACTCAAGGCAACCTCAACTTGTAAGCAACATGGCCTACCCGCTCTATCACCTCATATAGTCCAATGAACCTCGGACTCAATTTTCCCTTCTGGCCAAATCTCATCACCTTCTTCCAAGGTGAAACTTTCAGAAACACATGTTCACCAACTGCGAACTCTATCTCCTTACGCTTCAAATACGTGTAAGACTTTTGTCGGTTAGATGCTGCCTTCAAACGCTCACATATGAGCTTCACCTTCTCAGTGGTTCCTTTCAACAAGGCTGGCATCGAAATCAACTTTTGCCCTATTTCAGCCTAACAAATGGGAGTTCTACACTTTCTTCCGTATAAAAGCCTCGTACGGTGCCATTTGAATGCTTGCATGGTAACTATTATTGTAAGCAAACTCATCCAAAGGCAAGTGCTTCTCCCAAGAACCTTGGAACTCAATAACGCAGCACCTCGACATGTCCTCAAGCAATTGGATAACACGCTCCGACTGTCCATCCGTTTGCGGATGTTAGGAAGTACTAGAAGTCAACCGCGTACCCAAGGCTTGATGCAAACACTCCCAAAACCTCGACGTGAAACTCGGATCTCTATCCGACACTATAGATTTTGGCACACCTTGAAAACGCACAATCTCAGCAATATACAGCTCAGCTAGCTTATCCAAAGCATATGTAGTATGCACAGCCAAGAAATGTGCACACTTTGTAAGGCGATCAACAATCACCAAAACATGATTCTTCTTTGATGGCGATAAGGGCAAACCAGACACAAAATCCATGGTAATCCTTTCCCGTTTCCATTCTGGGATTCTCAACGGTTGCAACAACCCAGAAGGAACCTGATGTTCAGCCTTTACTCGCTGACAAACCATGCATTTGCTAACAAACTCGACAACATCCTTCTTCAACCCCACCCAATAGTACTCATCCTTCAAATCATGATACATCTTCGTACAATCAGGGTGCATAGCGAAAGGACTACTATGAGCTTCAGTCAGAATAGTGCGCCTCAACTCAGCATCATTCGGCACCACCATCCAACTTTCAAAGCATAGAACAACATCATCGTTGAAACTGAAATCCGAAGGCACACCATCCGCAATATCCTGAACGTGAGGTGCAAGAGGGTCATCAAGCAACTACTTATCCTTTATTAATTGAATCAAAGATGGCTTCACTTGCAACTCAGCAACAAGGCCACCATCTCGTGATATGCTCAAGCGAGCAAACATCGCCCTCAACTCCACAGCCACCTTCCCGCTCAAAGCATCGGCCACAACACTGGCCTTTCCAAGATGATACTCTATCGTTAGATCATAATCCTTAAGCAACTCCACCCAACGAAGTTGCCTAAGATTCAACTCCTTCTAAGACATAAGATACTTCAAACTCTTGTGATCTGTATACATAGTTCACTTCTCACCATATAGGTAATGCCTTCAAATCTTTAAAGCGAACACTACCACCGCTAACTCAATATCATGTGTGGGATAGTTACGCTCATGCAACTTCAACTATCGTGATGCATAAGCTACTACCTTACCTTCTTGCATCAGCACACACCCCAAACCAACATAGGATGCATCACTATACACCACAAACTCTTTTTTCATATTCAAGTTGAATCAAGATAGGAGCTTCCATCAACTCTTCCTTTAGCTTCTCGAAAGCTTGTTGTCTTGCTTCCGTCCATTCAAACTTAACATCCTTCTACAATAAATTCGTCAAAGGAGCAGCAATCTTGGAAAATCCATCCACAAACCTCCGGTAGTAACCCGCCAAACCAAGGAAACTATGAACTTCATGAACAGACCTAGGAGGCTTCTAGTTCACCACCACCTCAATCTTCTAAGGATCAACACGAATTTCCTTTGCCAAAACCACATGAAAAATGAAAACAACTTCCTTCACCCAAAACTCACATTTGCCCATCTTAGCATAAAGTTGATTCTCTAACAATACTTGCAAAACAATCGTCAAATGTTCCTCGTGCTCCTAGTCTGTACGAGAATACACAAGGATGTCATCGATGAACACCACAACAAACTTATCCAAGAACTCATGAAACACCATGTCCATCATATCCATGAAAGCAGCATGAGCATTCGTCAAACCAAAAGGCGTCACCAGAAATTCATAATGCCCATACCTAGTCCGAAATGCAGTTTTCGGCACATCCACATCCTTAACCTTCAGTTGGTAGTACCCAGACCTTAAATCAATCTTTGAGAACACCACCACTCCACGAAACCGATCAAAAAGATCATCAATCCTTGGTAGAGGATACTTATTCTTCACAGTCAACTTATTCAACTTACGATAATCAATACAAATCCTCATCGTGCCACCTTTCTTCTTTACAAACAAGATTGGTGCACCCCAAGATGATACACTAGGCCGAATAAAGCCTCAGTCAAGCAACTCCTGAAGTTGCATCTTTAGCTCTTTAAACTCCTTAGGTGTCATTCGATAGGGAGCGATGGACACTGAAGTCCTGTTCTCATACAACTCAATTCCAAATTCCATCTCCCGACTAGGCAGCAAACAAGGTAACTCCTCAAAAAATACCCTAAGGAATTGACATACAATCCTTATATCTTGTACCTGTACATCCTTTGTGCTAGGATTCATTACAAAAGCTAAATAAGATTCATCTCCCTGATGCAACAACCAACTCGCTTCAAGAGCCGAAACCACATTAGATAGGAACTTTACGTTCTCTCCCACACCCACGACTTCATAATCATCAACAAGTCTCAACGAAACTCGCTTATTCTCAAAATCCACAACAGCCTTATGATCAACTAACAAATCTATACCAAGGATTACATCAAATCCATAGAAAGCTAATTCCATAAGATCAACCAAAAACACATGATCTTGCACCATTAAGGGACATCTCTTATATAAGTTCCTTGTTATAACTGTTTCACCAAAAGAACTAGTCACACGCACACCAACATCCAAGGACTCAACAGGCAAACCAAGCATTTGAGCATGTTCATGCAATATGTATGAATGTGTAGACCCGGAATCAACCATTGAAAGTAATGAAAAGGACTGTAAAGTAAAGGTACCTGCAATCACGTTAGTGTCATTCCTTCCCTCACGGTGTGCGTAGACTCTGGCTTGACCACCTCCCTTGGGCTGGACAGCTACCACGTTAGTTATATTCCTCGCACCATCATCTCTACGCTGAAAATTGCCATGGTCCCTCTGTGGCTCAACTGCTCTCACCAGAGCCTGTCCCTCTCTCACCGGCTGAGGATAATCCTGTTTCATGTGCCCACGAGAACCACAATCCCAGCATGTACCAATGTTGCCCCAATACTCCCCGGTGTGCCTCCTACAACAACGGTTACACTCAGGTGTACGAACGAAAGCATTCGGTCCTTGCTGACCTCTTTCTGGATTGGCTCCCCCACATCTAGAATCCAAGTGAGACCTTCGATCCTTAGGCCTCTTAAAACGATTCCTTCCAGCATCACGATCCGTAGCTCGCTTCCCTGAGCTAGACCCTCTTCATCGACCAACCAGACCAAGGTTCAGCTCAATGTCTTTGGCTCGAGTGACCAGAACATCAAAATCAGAATAATATGATGCAAGCATGTATGTCTTCACATCAGCCCCCAATCCATATCAGAAATGCTCGCATCTTTCCCACTCATTAGGGATCAACTTCGTAGCATACTGACTGAGGCGTACAAATTGTACTTCATATTCAGCCACAGACATGCCTCATTACACCAGGGACATAAATTCCCTCTTTTTCTCATCTAGATAGCGGACACCCAGGTACTTCCTCTTGAACACATTTAGAAAGAACGTCCAAGTCACCTTAGCTGTAACACCCCCATCCCGGTCTGGTAGAGAATCGGGTCGAAGAGTGTCACCGGAGAATGATGCAACAACAGTGTTATAAGATTCTCATTTTAATCTCACGAATAGTGAATAGGAAGTTTCCATCATATATCCAATACACCCATTGTTCCAATATTATCTCAAAGAATACACACATTTCAATCTAGCGTCAATTTACAACTATTAAAAGCATTAAGGACTAATGTGTAACTTTTAGCAACTTTGACGTCCTTTGATATAAAAACTCTACTAAGTTGAAGTTCTTTACTGACGAGTCGAGCCTACCGTTGACTTTGACCTTGACCGTTTCGAAACCCGTATCGGAACAAGGGTCTCCAGAGGTAAAATGTTCTAAAACAAAATCACTTCGTTCTGGAACGCCCTTATTCTCAGGTTCAAAGATGGGTACCCGTATCGAAACGACATCACCCGTTTCAATACGGACAGACCTGTAATCACAGATTTTATCTTGTTTTTTTTTTGCAATTTATCCTACCATATGATGTTCGAATGCAATGAAACTTTATAGACAACATATCAATGATATAAACTACTGGCATGCCAATTTTCATAGCCATATGAATACGTTTACCTCATTTTTACCTTTTTAGCAAAGCATGCATTTTTAAGGCTATGTAAAAAAGACCAAGAGGACCATTTAAGATCATTGACCATATTACAAAATAGACATTACACCAACACAACAAAATGGGCATGTATGGCTAGTTCTTCTACTTTGCCACGTTACTAGGAGTTCAGGGGTCATTTTTACATTACTTATAAATTGGAAGTGACTTGTCTTGACAGCCGATCGGATCTTCAAACGTACAAACTCTTTTAACCTAAAAATACATGAGAGGAGACACATTAGGCACACTTTACCTAGCGAGGTAGTCACAAATAACATAAATAATGGAAATGTCATGGCTACAATGATACTTAATCTCATGTTAACATAATCAATGCCATGTAACAATGCATAAAGTAATAAACATGTCCTCTTCCATTCATAATTCCTTGGATTGAATCAAGATCGTGGATACTCGAATTCCTACGCCTCACCAACTCAATGAGTGGTCTAATCCCTCCGCCTCGCCAAAGTGACCAATAACAATATACATCCCTCCGCCTCACCAAATCAATATAGGTCGTAGCCTTAGGACCGTAGTCCACCCGTACACTGAGCTCATGAATTTTATGGCATGCCAATTGTATCCCTAGTCCATTCCAATCCAAGGTCACAATGTACATGTTCATTTCAATGATCAATGATATACCAATGTTCCATAAATTCTATGTAGCCGATGATTAATATGCACATATCTCAACATCAATATCTCATAAATTAGTGTCAAAGTCCATGTCCAATGATTTCAATGCAATAGTCTCATAACAATGCTTACATCAATGACAATACACAATGACCATGATCAATATTCAATGGTAACTTACTGACACTTACCAAAGTGTCCGATTTGTTATCCAATGCATTCGCTTCAATAGCAATGTTAGCGAAATGATATAAAACAACAAATAATGATTCGGGAAGGCCTTTCGCCTAAACCCGAGACTACGACTACACTCACCTTAACAATTCGAAGCTTCAAGGCTCTCAGATAGCAATTCTTTTGTTCCTAGCTTGTGATGGAGACGGTGATACCTCCTTCTCCACTTCTTGAGCTAGAAAGATTAATAGGAAACTTATTAGAGTTGATGTTTTGATATCAAATTCAACCACAAGGATATCAAAATCGATATCCAACTTTGAAAGAGATGTCAGCGATGAAATATCCATGGATAGGCCAAAACCCTAACTTAGATTATACTTAAAATATCCATGGAATCCATTAATCGGCTGAGGCATAAAGCTTACCCGATCGACAGCAACGTTTCGATGTCTATAAGGTGAAGAAATAGAAAAGCTTTGATTTCCCTCTAATGGAGGTGTGTGCTTAATGAAGAAGATGATGAAAGGGTGGTTCTTGCTTCCAATACTTTCGGGTAAGTCTTTTCCTTTCTTTAACTCTTGTTTTATCATATAATGTTTTGGCTATTTGGCGTTCCTTCAATTGAAGGAAAGCTCCCAGACATCTCCATGTAATGGAGATTTTTAATTCAAAGAGGGCTAATCGCAAGGTTAGCCCCTCACTTATCATATTATTGTAACTTTGCCCTCCAACTTACATTTCTTCTATTTTAGTCACTAAAAGCTTAATATTATTTAATAAAGGTCAATCACAATATTTTAAACCAATTTAGGGCTCAACATCAATAGTTAACTAATCGATGCAACAATTAAGCTTGGTCGAAGTAGGATTTATGATCAACGGAACTTAATTCTGACTAGACCGGACTTCGGGGTGTTACAACTCTCCTACCCTTAAGAAAAATTCATCCTCGAATTTTTACCTGAACTGAAAAGATGCAGATATTGTTGTTTCATAGTTTCTTCAGGCTCCCAAGTAGCTTTCTCCATAGAGAGACTCCTCCAGAGCACTTTAACTAACGGTACAGTCTTATTGCGAAGTCTCTTGACTTCCCGAGCAAGAATCTGAACCAGTTCTTCTTCATAGGATAGATTTGGCCGGAGTTAACCAGATTCGGGTTTCGCAATGTGAGAAGGATCAGACCTATACTTCTGAAGCATCGATACATGAAAGACATCATGGAATTTACTCAATTATGAGGATAGAAAAAGACGATATGCCACTGGGCCAATCTTTTCAATGATTTCAAAGAGTCCAATGAACCGGGGGCTCAGTTTTCCCTTCTTGCCAAACCTCAAGACTTTCTTCCACGATTACACTTTAAGAACGGCTTTTTCCCCAACTTCATATTCAATGTCTCTCCGTTTGAGATCAGCATAAGCTTTTTGTCGATCAACGACAGCCTTTAGACGATCATGAATAATGGTAACTCGTTCCTCAGTTTCGCGAAGTAAGTCAGGGCTTAACACCTTGCCCTCGCCTAGCTCCGACCAGCACAACGGAGTTCTACATCGTCTGCCATATAATGCTTCATACGGGGCCATTTGGATGGATGCTTGATAACTATTTTTATAAGCAAACTCAACAAGAGGTAGGGATTTCTCCCAAGTTCCACCAAAGTCGATAATGCATGCCCGAAGCATGTCTTCCAATATCTGCATAGGGACGTCTCAAACACAAAACAAATTCTAAGATTCCAATTGAACGATTGTTCGATGATTTACCTGAATTACTCTTTCTAATTGACCGTCAGTTTGAGGGTGAAAAGCCAAACTAAGATTGACTCTGGTGCCCAGAGCTGCTTGTAGGGTTCTCCAAAATGGAGATGCAAATCGGGGGACTCAATAGGAGATGATAGACTTAGACACTCCGTGGAGTCGGATTACTTCCTTAATGTATAAGTCAGCTAACTTGGGAAGACCGTAGTCCATTATAACTGGTATGAAATGAGCTGACTTCATGAATCGATCTATGATAACCCAAATAGCATCATGCTTTGCAGGGGTTATCCGTAAACCACTAACAAAGTTCATGGTTATCTTTTCCCATTTCCATTTCGGTGGATCAATAGGTTGTAAAAGTCCCGTAGGGGCACAATGTTCTACCTTAACACGTTGACATGTGAGGCACTTGGATATGTAGTCAACAATAGCATGCTTCATGACTGGCTACCAGTATAGCTCACGCAAATCCTTATACATTTTCACAAACCCAGGGTGAACAGAAAAAGAACTCGAATGAGCTTCAACAAGGATGTCGGTGGGGGGAGTTTCATCATTAGTTATACAAACTAGATTATGGAAACATAAGAGTCCTTCAGATTTAATTCTGAAGTTCGGATTATCTGATAGTTTAGAGGCAATAGCCTGGAGCTCGGAATCTTGTTCTTTCAAGTCCTTAATTCGTGAAATTGTAACGCCCTGGTTTTGGGCCTAGATGTTTTAGAGGTTGAATCGGGCCGATCGTGAACGGTTTGAATCTTTAAGGGTGGTGTAGGGAACACCTAGTTCGGGATGCTTTAAAAATATGGAAAAATATCTAAAAATCCTCATTTGTTATATAAATGGTTATGGTGAAATCAATTTTACAAAATGTGATTTGGAAATATTACATTTTGGAGTAGTGACCAAATTGCAGTTTTTGCAAAAGTTGCCTAGTGACTGTTTTGTAATGGATTGAAACTTTGAATCTTTAAGGAGCTAATTTTACCAAATTGTTTTTCATCAGATTTCTCTTTAATTTGGGAGTTTTAATAATGATTTAATTAAAGGAGTTCAGGGAGAAAATCTATTTTGACTTTTCATAAATACTTTACGATCTTTTCCCTCTTTTCATTTTCTCTCAACTTCAATTCAGCTAAACACATTTCCCTCATCAAATAATCTTTGGTTTTCATCTCTTTTCCTGAGATTTCATTCTCATAATGTTTTCCAACCTTTGCTTCATTAAATCCTTTTGTTTTTACTTTGGATTTTCAAGAAATCTTGCCCAAATTGAGGAGAAATCAACCATTAGAGGTAAGCTTCGTCCTTCTCCTCTAATGATCAGTTCTTTACTGAAATTCCCAAGTTATCAATCCTTTGTTAATGATTTTTGAGTTGCTTTAATGTTAGAAGCATGGAATTGTTGAAAAACTCAAGATTCTTGGTGAGGTCTTGATGATTTTCGTAACTCTTTGTTAAGCTCTGTTTTAATGTTGATTTCTAATGAGTTTTGGAAGATAATTGATGTTATGAATGAGGTTTTAACAAATGATTCCCGAATAGGTTTGGATTCCTATGTTTTAGATACTAGATTTGTGGTTTTTGGAGTGTTATTGGTGTTATGTTGTTGCTGGAGATATAAGGACGTGTTTGCGGTGATTTTTGTTGTTGATTGAAGTTTAGAAGTGTTTAGAATTGATAGATCTTGGATGGGCTTTGGTTTGAGAAAGTTTGGAGGTGATTTTGGTTGTTTTGGATGGCCGAAATGATGATTTTGAGTAGTGCAGCGAGTTTGTATGAGTGGCTGGTGACTTCAATGCATGGTGATGCATTAATCCTCTGTTCTTATGTGTAATAAACAGGGGAGACATCTTTGGACACTTTTGGTGTTGATCCAGAGGTGCCGGAAGCCTAGATATCGTTTCGGCAAGCAAGCGAAACGTAATCGGCGAGTGCGAATGGTTTTTGAAGTCCTTGAGGGACAAGGAAACGAGGTTTGGGGATTTAGGTTTGGTTTGAAACACCATCCGAAGTCCGGAAGTAAGTATGGCTAGATTTGCTTTCAATATGTGGTTGATGCCCCTAAATGCTTTTAACATGCTCTTGATTTGTGTTAGACAAAATCCTACTGTTTTATGCATGATTTATAACAAGAAAAGATGTTATGTGTTGATCCAATGTGATAGCATGTCTGTGAAAAGAGTTTTGAGATTTTGATTAGATGAAATGCATGAATTGTGATTTTGAAATGGGATGAGAATGATTTGAGAAATGTTGCATCAAAACAGTAGGTGAGATGATGTTTTTGATATAATATATTGGCATAAAAGATGAGATAATTACCGGATATAATTGGTCGACCAATAGGATGAAAGTGCACTATAAACTAAAAATTCGTACGTGCTCTTTGGAATCGGGCAAAAGGGATAGTGCCATCCCGGTCCAAAGTGAGGATTCGATGATGAGAGATACCATCGGGGTAGGTGTTGGTGAAATACCCAAGCTTTGTGGCGAAGAGAGATACCGCCATGAGAGTCCGGTGATGTGAGATTCCACCGGGGTAGGACTTGGCTTTAAGTCAAGCTAATCCGCATATCCGAGTAAAGATGTAATATGAAATGCCAATATATGAGATTGTATTTAATTCACATGAACCAAATGTTGAGATGTTTATGCTATGAGAAATGCATATGAGATTTGTGGTTTAAGAAATGGTTTTGTTTTCATTAAGCATGTGTATGGCTTTGCCATGAGATTTGCATTGGTTAAATGCATGAGTTAGATTCAAGGTACATGTGATTTTCAAATGGCGAATTGCTTTGAATTGGTTTTCAAGCATGACATAGAAAGAGCATTTTGTAGAAAATGGTTTTTGAGATAGAGTTTTAAAGTTGCATTGTTGTGTTGGTTTTTCTTAGAGCTTGCCTCACTAAGCAAATGTGCTTACGCTCTCTTTTATCAACAATGTAGATAATTGAGACATTTTTTGGGCAGCAAGGAGGCTAAGGATATCCAAGGAAGTGAAAAGCTCAAGTATGGTGATGTTTACATATACCTTAGTAATGATAATTGGCAATGGGGACCTATGGTTGGTTTTGGGAGATGTATTTTGAACTCCATGTGGTTGTTGCAAGTTTATTACGGTATTTGAGGGTTGTAAGTGTCATTTATGGGTTGGTTTGTGGCTTGTGGCTTTCATATGGTTTTAATGACTAGGGAGCATGCCTATAGTTCCAATGATTGCATGATTGATGCCATTCTTTTGTTTATGCTTCATAGTGATGATCTCTGATGCTTAAATATGTTGCTAGTATGTTGTGGTATGCTTTGGGACATTTCTGGACATGTTTAGGTGTGAAAAACCAACTAAGAATGTTGTTGCAGGGCTGGGCGTATCGAAACGCCCTTATCTGTTTCGGAACAGGAGCCTGAAA
The DNA here is from genome assembly GCA_030270665.1 of Hibiscus trionum. NCBI lineage: Eukaryota > Viridiplantae > Streptophyta > Magnoliopsida > Malvales > Malvaceae > Hibiscus > Hibiscus trionum. The sequence continues at coordinate 19,032,903 of BSYR01000017.1, read as the reverse complement.
TGGCCATAATGTTTCGGAACGGGTAAGAGTGTTCTGAAACGCTTTGGTTATTGGACAGCCATATTTCGATACGTGTCTCGGAACGCACCCGAGTACCGTAACGGTCAACTCCGTTTCGATACGGCCAATTCGATACACGGCTCAGTGTTTCGAAACACGCGACCGTTGATTTGGATTTTGAATTGTTCCAAGTTCTTGTTTCTTACATTTTAGTCCCTGATGTTTATGGATGCAATTGGATGAGTTTGGAATGTCCGATTAAGTTGTTATTTAACAGTGTGTCATGAAAAAGGACTAATTTAATATTGGTAAATTTAAAATCTGCAAGGTCCTCGTAATTTGCAAAAATTTATGTTTCTGTCCCTAAAATTCTAATTCTTATTAAACCCCTAAATGAATTCTGATCGGTGTGCCTTTCCTTCCTATGATCTTGGGTGATCGCACAAGATTAATATTGCGTTTAGAAAAGATAAAAAATGGTCGCTAATCAAGGTTGACTTTCAGGTTGACTTTGGTTTTCCATGTGTAATCTTCGTAGTTCGGGTCAAGCGTCTAGGTCGGGCTAAGGGGGTTACTTTTGTTGGTATCAGAGCAGGGATTGTGAATATTTGGGGCTTGGTAAGTGGTCAATGGGTGTGAGTATGAATGATTATGACTTTTTGGTGAAAGCATGTTGTGTGATAGATTGAGATGAATTTTTGATGCTATGCTATGTTTGGGGTATAGTTGGGGATCCCATTGCCATATCATTACTATTGGAAAGAATTGTTTTGAAAAAATGAGCTTGAGTACTTGGATTCCTTGTCTTATATTGCCCATTTGAAATTTATTGCATTTTGATAGTTGTATTGTTTTCAATGGGGCCATGTAGAGAGCTTAGAATTAATGCACGTGCTGCGGCTAGGAATGAGCATGTTGAGAATCTACTGCCTCCACCTCCTAGTGGACCACCCGGTGGTGGTGGAGTGGGGGTTGGTGCTGCGGGAGCCGAAGTAGGGGTTGCTGGACCCGAGGGTGTACAAGGGCAAGCTGCTCCTAATATGTCAGTGTTAATACAAGTTATTGCTGAAGTTTTTCAGGCGGTAGTAGCAGGAGCTTATTGGGCTACACCTCAGGCTGGTGCTGGTGTGAGTCTGCCGTTGGAGCGACTCCGCAGTCTTGGAGGGACTGAGTTCAGGGGGCTGACGCCGGAAGGTTCCGAGTCTTGGTTAGAAAGTACCAAGAGGATTCTCGGGCAGCTGAACTGTAACAATGCCCAGAAATTGGGATGTATTGTATCCCTGCTGCACGGTGATGCGTATACGTGGTGGACAACCACCATAGCGGGGTTGGATGAAGATGAGGTGACTTGGACGTTCTTCTTGAATGCGTTCAAGTGAAAATACTCGGGAGTCCGCTGCCTGGATGAGAAAAAGAAGGAGTTCATGTCCCTAGTGGAAGGAAGTATGTCAATGGCGGAGTATGAGGTGCAGTTTGTGGGCCTTAGTCAGTATGCACCCGAGCTAATCCCTAGCGAACGGGAGAGATGCGAGCGATTCCGATATGGATTGGTGGCTGATGTGAAAACATATATGCTTGCAGCTGATTACACTAATTTTGATGTTCTGGTCACTCGAGCAAAAGACATTGAGTTGAACCTTGGTCTGGTAAGTCGAGCGGGAGGATCTAGCTCGGGGAAACGAGCTGCGGATCATGACATTGGTAGAGATCGGTTCAAGAGACCTAAGGGTAGAAGGTCGCATATGGATGCTAGACGTGGAGGGGGTAACCCTAGAAGAGGTCAACAAGGGCCGAATGCTTTCATACAGACACCTGAGTGTAATCGGTATGGTAGAAGACAAACTGGTGAGTGCTGGGGAAACCTTGGTACATGCTGAAATTGCGGTAATCATGGGCACATGAAAAGGGATTGTCCGCAGCCGATGAGAGAGGGTCCGGCTCCGGTAAGAGCAGCTGAGCCACTGAGAGGCCGTGGGCGTGGCCGTGGCAATTTCCAGCGTAGAGATGAGGGGGCGAGAAATGTACCTCATGTGGTGGTTGTTCAGCCTGAAGTTGGTGGCCAGGCTAGAGTGTATGCCCATCGTGAAGGGAGGAATGACACGGGCGTGATCGCAGGTACCTTTACTTTACAATCTTTGTCATTAATTTCTTTGATTGATTCTGGATCTACCCACTCGTACATATTGCATGAACATGCTCAAATGCTTGGTTTGCCTGTTGAGTCTTTGGATGTGGGAATGCGTGTGACTAGTTCCTTTGGTGAGACGGTTGTAACAAGGATATTGTATAGGAGATGCCCCTTAAAGGTGCAAGAACATGTGTTTTTAGTTGATCTTATGGAATTGCCATTCTATGGATTCGATGTAATCCTTGGTATGGATTGACTTGTTGAGCATATGGCCATTGTGGATTTTGAAAATAAGCGAGTTTTACTGAAGCTTGTGGATGATTATGAGGTTGTGGTGGTGGGAGAAAATGTGAAGTTTCTGTCTAATGTGGTGTCGACGCTTGAAGCAAGCAGGATGTTGCGTCAGGGATGCGAGGCTTATCTAGCCTTTGTTATGAATCCTAGTACAAAGGAGGTTCGTGTGCAGCATATAAGGACCGTGTGTGAATTCCCTGGAGTGTTTCCGGAGGAATTACCGGGTTTGCCGCCTAGTCTAGAGGTTGAATTCAGAATTGAGTTGTATGAGAATACAACTCCGGTGTCCATTGCTCCCTATCGTATGGCATCCACGGAGTTGAAGGAGTTAAAGACGCAACTTTAAGAGTTGCTTGACCGAGGCTTTATTCGGCCTAGTGTGTCACCTTGGGGTGCACCAGTCTTATTTGTTAAAAAGAAAGACGGCACGATGAGGATGTGCATTGATTACCGTCAGCTGAATAAGTGGACTATCAAGAACAAGTATCCTTTACCGAGGATTGATGATCTTTTTGATCAATTTCGAGGAGCGGCTGTGTTCTCAAAGATAGATATGCGGCCAGGATATTATCAGTTAAAGGTGAAGGATATGGATGTGCCGAAAACAGCCTTTCGAACGAGATATGGGCATTATGAATTTCTAGTGATGGAGTTCGGATTGACGAATGCTCCTGCTACTTTCATGGATATGATGAACAGTGTGTTTCATGAATTCTTAGATAAGTTCATCGTGGTGTTCATCGATGATATCCTTGTGTACTCTTGTAACAAGGAGGAGTATGAAGAACATTTAAGGATTGTTTTGCAAGCGCTGTTAGAGAATCAGCTTTATGCTAAGCTGAGCAAATGTGAGTTTTGGTTGAAGGAGGTTGTTTTTCTTGGCCATGTAGTTTCGGCTAAGGGAATTCGTGTTGAACCTCAGAAGATTGAGGCGGTGGTGAATTGGAAGCCTCTAGGTCTGTTCATAAAGTTCGTAGTTTCCTTGGGTTGGCAGGTTACTACCGAAGGTTTGTGGATGGATTTTCGAAAATTGCTACCTCTTTGACGAAGTTGTTACAAAAGGATGTTAAGTTTGAGTGGACAGAAGCGAGACAATAAGCTTTTGAGAAGCTAAAGGAAGATTTGACGCAAGCTCCTATCTTGGTTCAACTTGAGTCAGGATAAGAGTTTGTGGTGTATAGTGACGCATCCTATGTTGGTTTGGGGGTGTGTGTTGATGCAAGAGGGTAGGGTAGTGGCTTATGCATCGCGACAATTGAAAGTGCATGAGCGTAATTAACCTATGCATGACATTGAGTTGGCGGCGGTGGTTTTTGCTTTAAAGATTTGGAGACATTATCTTTATGCTGAGAGGTGTACTGTGTATACGGATCATAAAAGTTTGAAGTACCTTATGTCTCAGAAGGAGTTAAACCTTAGGCAACGACGATGTGTGGAGTTGCTTAAGGATTACGATCTGATGATCGAGTATCATCCGGGGAAGGCCAATGTTGTGGCCGATGCTTTGAGCAGAAAAGTGGCGGTAGAATTAAGGGCGATGTTTGCTAGCTTGAGCATATCGCGAGATGGTGGTCTGTTGCTGAGTTACAAGTAAAGCCATCTTTAGTTCAGTTGATAAAGGATGAACAGTTGTTGGATGATTCTTTGGTGCCACATGTTCAGGATATCGGAGAAGGTAGGTCTTCATATTTCTGTTTCAATGATGATGGTGTTTAATGCTTTGGAAGTCGGATAGTGGTGTCGAATGATGTTGAGTTAAGGTGCACTATTCTGACTGAAGCTCATAGTAGTCCTTTTGTTATGCACCCTGGTAGTACGAAGATGTACTGTGATTTGAAAGATGAGTACTATTGGGTGGGATTGAAGAAAGATGTCGCTGAGTTTGTTAGAAAATGCATGGTTTGTCAGCGGGTTAAGGCTGAACATCAAGTTCCTTTTGGGTTGTTGCAGCGTTGAGAATCCCAGAATGGAAATGGGAAAGAATTACCATGGACTTCGTGTCTGGGTTGCCGTTGTTGCCATCAAAGAAGAATTATGTTTGGATGATTGTGGATCGCCTAACTAAGTGTGCACATTTCTTTCCTGTGCACACTACGTATACTTTGGATAAGCTTGCGGAGTTGTACATTACTGAGATTGTATGATTGCATGGGGTGCTAAAATCTATAGTGCCGGATAGAGATCCGAGGTTGACCGTAAGGTTCTGGGAATGTTTACATCAAGCTTTGGGTATGCGGCTGAATTTCAGTACTTCTTATCGTCTGCAGACGGATGAACAGTCGGAGCGTGTTATCCAAGTGCTTGAGGATATGTTGAGGTGCTGTGTTATTGAGTTTCAAGGCTCTTGGGAGAAGCACTTTCCTTTGGTTGAGTTTGCTTATAATAACAGTTACCAGGCAAGCATTCAAATGGAACGTTATGAGGCTTTATACGGGAGAGTGCAGAACTCCTCTTTGTTGGGCTGAAACGAGACAAAAGTTGGTCTCGATGCCAGCTTTGTTGAAAGGAACCACCGAGAAAGTAAAGCTCATTTGTGAGCGTTTGAAGGCAGTATCGGACCGGCAAAAGTCCTACGCGGATTTGAAGCGTAAGGAGATAGAGTTTGCAGTGGGCGAGCGTGTGTTTTTGAAAATTTCACCTTGGAAGAAGGTGATGAGATTTGGTTGGAAGGGAAAATTGAGTCCAAGGTTCATTGGACAATACGAGGTGATAGAACGTGTGGGTCCTGTTGCTTACAAGCTAAGATTGCCTCAAGAGTTGGAAAAGATACATAATGCGTTTCATGTATCCATGCTTCGTAGATATAGATCGGATCCATTGCATGTTATACATGTGGAGGAAGTTGAGCTAAATCCAGAATTGACGTATAATGAGGAACCCGTTGAGATTCTGGATACGGATAGTAAGGTTCTCTGGGGTAAGACCATCGAGCTGGTCAAAGTCTTGTGGAGACATCGTAGCGTTGAGGAAGCCATGTGGGAAAGGAAGGATGACATAAAGAAGCAATTTCCTTACCTTTTTCCACGAGGTAAATTTTGAGGACGAAATTTCTTAAGTGGGGGAGAGTTGTAACGCCCTGGTTTTGGGCCTATATGTTTTAGAGGTTGAATCGGGCCGGTCGAGAACGATTCGAATCTTTAAGGCAGGTTTAGGGAACACCTAGCTCGGGATGCTTTAAAAATATGGAAAAATATCTAAAAATCCTCATGTATTATATAAATGGTTATGGTGAAATCAATTTTACAAAATGTGATTTGGAAATATTACATTTTGGAGTAGTGACCAAATTGCAGTTTTGCAAAAGTTGTCTAGTGACTGTTTTGTAAAGGATTGAAACTTTGAATCTTTATGGAGCTTATATTACCAAATTGTTTTTCATCAGATTTCTATTTAATTTGGGAGCTTTAATAATGATTTAATTAAAGGAGTTAAGGGAGAAAATCTATTTCTTTTCATAACTACTTTAAGATCTTTTTCCCTCTTTTCATTTTCTCTCAACTTCCATTCAGCCAAACACATTTCCCTCATCAAATAATCATTGGTTTTCATCTCTTTTGCTGATATTTCATTCTCCTAAGGTTTCCCAACATTTGCTTCATTAAATCCTTTTGTTTTTACTTTGGATTTTCAAGAAATCTTGCCCAAATTGAGGATAAATCAGCCATTAGAGGCAAGCTTCGTCCTTCTCCTCGAATGATCAGTTCTTTACTGAAATTTCCAAGTTATCAATTATTTGTTAGTGATTTTTGAGTTGCTTTAATGTTAGAAGCATGAAATTGTTTAAAAACTCAAGATTCTTGGTGAGATCTTGATGATTTTCGTAACTCTTTGTTAAGCTATGTTTTGATGTTGATTTCTAATGAGTTTTGGATGATAATTGATGTTATGAATGAGGTATTAACAAATGATTCTCGAATAGGTTTGGATTCCTATGTTTCAGATGCTAGATTTGTGGTTTTAGGAGTGTTCATGGTGTTCTGTTGTTGCTGGAGATATAAGGACATGTTTGTGGTGATTTTTGTTGTTGATTGAGGTTTATAAGTGTTTAGAATTGATAGATCTTGGCTGGGCTTTGGTTTGAGAAAGTTTGGAGGTGATTTCGGTTGTTTTGGATGGCCGAAATGATGATATTGAGTAGTGCAGCGAGTTTGTATGAGTGGCTGGTGATTTCAATGCATGGTGACGCATTAATCCTCTTCTCTTATGTGTAATAAACAGTGGAGACATCTTTGGACGCTTTTGGTGTTGATCTGGAGGTGCCGGAAGCCTAGATATCGTTTCGGCAAGCAAGCGAAACGTAATCGATGAGTGTGAATGGTTTTAGAAGTCCTTGAGAGACAAGGAAACGAGGTTTGGGGATTTAGGTTTGGTTTGAAACACCATTCTAAGTCTGGAAGTAAGTATGGCTAGATTTGCTCTCAATATGTGGTTAATGCCCTTAAATGCTTTTAACATGCTCTTGATTTGTGTTAGACAAAATCCTACTGTTTTATGCATGATTTATAAAAAGAAAAGATGTTATGTGTTGATCCCATGTGATAACATGTCTATGAAAAGAGTTTTGAGATTTTGATTAGATGATATGCATGAATTGTGATTTTGAAATGGGATGATAATGATTTGAGGAATGTTGCATCAAAACAGTAGGTGAGATGATGTTTTTGATATAATATATTGGCATAAAAGATGAGATAATTACCAGATATAATTGGTCGACCAATAGGATGAAAGTGCACTATAAACTAAAAATTCGTACGTGCTCTTTGGAGTTAGGCAAAGGGGATAGTGCCATCCCGGTCCAAAGTGAGAATCCGATGATGAGAGATACCATCGAGGTAGGTCTTGCTGAAATACCCAAGCTTTGTGGCGAAGAGAGATACCGCCATGAGAGTCCGGTGATGTGAGATTCCACCGGTGTAGGACTTGGCTTTAAGTGAAGCTAATGCGCATATCCGAGTAAAGATGTAATATGAAATGCCAATATATGAGATTGTATTTGATTCACATGTACCAAATGTTGAGATGTTTATGCTATGAGAAATGCATATGAGATTTGTGGTTTACGAAATGCTTTTGTTTTCATTAAGCATGTGTATGGCTTTGCCATGAGATTTGCATTGGTTAAATGCATGAGTTAGATTGAAGGTACACGTGATTTTCAAATGCATAATTGCTTTGAATTGGTTTTCAAGCATGAGATAGAAAGAGCATGTTGTAGAAAATGGTTTTTGAGATTGAGTTTTAAAGTTGCATTGTTGTATTGGTTTTTCTTAGAGCTTGCCTCACTAAGCAAATGTGCTTAGGCTCTCTTTTACCAACAATGCTGATAATTGAGACATTTTGGGCAGCAAGGAGGCTAAGCATATCCAAGGAAGTGAAAAGCTCAAGTATGGTGACGTTTACATATACCTTAGTAATGATAATTGGCAATGGGGACCTACGGTTGGTTTTGGGAGATGTATTTTGAACTCCATGTGGTTGTTGCAAGTTTATTACAGTATTTGAGGGTTGTAAATGTCCTTTATGTGTTGGTTTGTAACCCCCTTAGCCCGGCCTAGACGGTTGACCCGAACTATGAAGATTACACGAGGAAAACCAAAGTCAACCCGAAAGTCAACCTTGATTAACGACCCTCTTTTTTTTCTTTTTAAACTTGTCTAGATGCATATTAATCCTAGGCGTACTCTTGAGGAACACATACTTGAAAAGCACAGCGATCGAAAAACATTAGGGGACTCAATTGCACAACATACAAAAGTTAGGGACCAAATTGTAATTTCTAGAAAGATGGAGGACTTAACTGATTTTTAAGTTACCAATATGAAATTAATCATATTACATGCTTCCCTGTCAAATTTCACTTTAAACAGACATCTCGAACTCAAGCAATTGCAAAAACAATAATCAGGACTAAAACGCAAAACTTGCAAACCTCAAAACCATTCAAATCAGTGCCCAACGGTCTACTGTTTCGGAACGGGGTTGACCGTTCCGAAACGTGGGTTCGTTTCGAGACCTGTATCGAAATAGGCCCTGGCAGTGGCCAAAACGTTTCGGAACGACCCTATCCGTTTCGATACACGAAGGCCATTACAGGCCCCCGTTCCGAAACGCTAGTGCCCGTTCCGATACGGACTGCCCAGAAAGTGCAGAATTTGCTGGTTTAACATACGTTTATCCACTCAAACACATCCTAATGACCTCCTAATCATGTCAACAAGTCATCATACATATTAGGTACATGTTTGTATCATCGAAACACATTCATGGCATCAATTAGGAAAATCCACAAGTCTATAGGCATGCATCCTATTATCCAAAACCAAACAATCATCAAAGCATCAAAGCAAACACCAAAATGGCCATTTACAAGTCCAAAACATCAAAGGCATCATGTCACACTTAGGGAGTCCAAAACATCTCCCAAAACACAACCTAGGTTCCCATTGCCAAATACCAAAACTAATAATGTTGTGAAAAAGTCACCATACATGAGCTTAGCTTTCCCTTGGATTCTTAGCCTCCTTGCTGCCCTCAAAACACTTCAATTCTCTGCATTATTGGTTCAAGAAAGAGAGCGTAAGCACATTTGCTTAGTGAGGAATGCTCCAAAGAAACAACACAATAATGCATTTTATAAAATACCTTTCATAAGGCCTTTAAACTCATAAACATCATTTCTCATACAACAATGCATACACAACAAGCATCTCAAGCTTCATTAACCTCAACATGTCATATTGGCTTCCAAGTGATAAACCATAATCATTTACAACATAAAACACAATCGGATACGCGGATTACAAGCGTTGTCCCATACGCTTCATACACACTACCGAACACACAAGGTGGAGTTTACCGGTACAATCACAACCCCTCAACACCCGTGATGGAGTTTAACGGTACAATCACAACCCCTCCACATCACTCATCGGTAGTTGTATAACATCACTAACGAGAACACGGGACACACAACACAAGATCCACACATGGCCTTTTAACCACCATTATGATATTAACCATCTCGTTAGTGTACTTGGATGGAGTTTACGGTACAATTACAACCCCTCAACATCCAAGGCGACTTTATTCACAGTGCACCCAATCCTATAGCCGGCTAACTATATCCGATTCAAGTACTTTAAAACCATTACATCACTTGCCAATATACATCATTTATCATCAACAATCCACTGTTTTAAAGCATTAATCAAAGCCATTAAACCATCATGCATCACTATGCATCAAAACCACATTTATCCATAACAAACCAAGGATCTCTTACCTTGAGCATCCTTCAACACATGGCTTTCAAAACCAGCATTAATCATGCTAAAACATGCTTTCAAAACAGAATTTTAACATGCAAATTAAATACAATGCATCCAACCATCTCATGGTTCATCCAAGAGAAAGAGTTTTTGTAACCCCCTTAACCCGGCCCAGACGGTTGAACCGAATTAAGAAGTTTACACGGGGAAAACCAAAGTCAACTCGAAAGTCAACCTTGATTAACGACCCTTTTTTTTCTTTTAAATCTTATCTAGATGCACGTTAACCCTAGTTATGTTCATACAGACATCATATTCACAGATCATAACTTCCAGAGATCATTAAGGGATCCAATTGCACAAGATAGAACTTTAGGGACCAAAATGTAAGTTCTGCAAAATAAAAGGACTTAACCCAAATTAATGTTACCAATATAAAATTAGTCAGGTTTCATGCTTCACTGTCGAATTCCAGCTCAAAAGGACATTCCAAGCTCATACAATTGCATAAACAAGATTTAGGACCAAAACGCAAACATTCCAAGACATATAACTGCCGTTGTCAGCTCCCAACGGTCAGGTGTTCCGAAACAGGGAGGACCTGTTTCGAAACGCGGGGCTGTTCCGCAACGTGTTCCGAAACACGGCTTGGCAGTAGCCAAACTGTTCCGAAACAGTGCCTACCGTTTCGGAACGCCCAGGCCATTTCAGGCCCTCGTTTCGATACGGTAGCACCTGTTCCGAAACAGGTTGCCCAGATTGCAGAAAAGTGGCTGGTTTAACATGCAATTGACTTACCAAACATGCTCCAAATGCAACCAAACTTTACCAGCAGGTCATTCAACATACATGGAACATACTTGAACCAACAAAGCATCAACATGGCATCCAAAATGAAAAGCCCCAATTCTAAAAGCATGCCTCCTATTTAGCAACCACTCATGCATCAAAATACCATAATCCAACACATAGAGGCCAATTACAAATATCAACATTAACAACAACATAAATCCAACCTAGGGAGTCCAAAACATCTCCCAAACAACAACAACATAGGTCCCCCATTGCCAAATTCCCATAAGCTAATGGTTTGAGGAAAAGTTCACCATACATGAGCTTTAACCAACACTTGGATTCTTCACCACCTTGCTGCCCTCAAAAGTACTTTAATGCTCTGCATTATTGGTTTAAGAAAAGAGAGAGAGCGTAAGCACAAGCTTAGTGAGGAATGCTCAATAACCACGCAATAATGCATTTATAAAACATCTTTACAAAACATACTTCATAACCACACTTAGGCATGCTCAAAAGCATTTTAAACAAGCAATACATGCTTCACATCATAATCATGTCATATTGGCCTCAAGTGATAATCATCATCTTTTAAAAACAAGATCAACATAAGACTCACACATGGACTTTTAAACACCATTGTGATCTTATAATTCACAAGGACCACACAAGGACTTTTAAACACCTTTGTGTCCTTAACAAGTATCACCCCAAGGACTTTTAAACACCTTGGCCCCAAGGACTTTTAAACACCTTGGCAAGGACCACACAAGGACTTTTAAACACCTTTGTGTCCTTAACAAGAACCATCCAAGGACTTTTAAACACCTTGATGTTCTTAAGTAAACAAGGCTTTCCCCAAGGAATTTTAACCACCTTGAGCCTTAACCAAGAACCAACCATGGACTTTTAAACACCATGTTGTTCTTAAAATTCACAAGATCCACACAAGGACTTTTAACCACCTTTGTGATCTTAACCAAGAACCATCCAAGGACTTTTAAACACCTTGATGTTCTTAAACCTTTTTCAAAACATCACTTGCCAATATACATCATTTATCAACAATATTCATTGTTTTAAAAGCATTTAACCAAGCCATTAACATCATGCACTTTAAGCATCAACCACATTTTAACAATGTTCAAAAACAAGGAAACTCTTACCTTGAACTTCCTACAACACATGTCTTATAATCTCAGCAAATAAACATGCTAGATATGCTTTTAAAACGGAATTGAAACATGCAAACAAACCACATTGCATACAACCAATCCATGGCCATCACCAAGAGAGTTTTTCCGAAAACTTACTCTTGAGCTTAGTTAAGTTGCTTAGACTTAAACTAAGCTCCCAAATGTTCAAAACACTGGTTTCAAAGCCGAAAACCAATTTCCACTCACCGATTCCGTTTCGCCTCTTGCCAAAACACAAATCAAGCTCCCGGATCACCACCTCTTGGATCCAAAGATGATTCTCCTATTTTAAACACATCAAAACAATAGATTAATGCATCATCATGCATTTATAACTTCAATGAAAGCACCTAAACTCGCTGCTCTCATCCACACCCCATTTCCGGCTACCAAACACAACCGAAAATGCATCCAAACAACTTCTCAACATTACCCAGCCAAGGTTCATCAAATCCAAGCTTCCTTAAACATCATTTAACATCCAAAAAGGATCTAACAACATCCTTATACCTCCAACTACAACAGATCCACAAGATCACTTCAAAAACAACCAAGAACACAAGCTAAACTTAGGAAATTAAACCTATCCGGGTTTGCATTGATTAAACCTCAATTCCTCATCAAACTAACATTCATTTAGCATCAAAAATACACCTCAAATCACTGCTTTAACAGATCATACGAAAATTTACCAAAATCAATCAAATCTTGCATTTAAAAGCCAAGATCCATAACACAACCTTAAAACCATTTATAAAACACAATTTAAGGATTGAGAACTTGGGAATTTCAGTAAAGAACTGAGAGTTTAGAGGAGAAGGACGTTCTTACCTCCAAACTTGAGTTTCTCCCTTTTAGAATCAAGTTTTCTTGAAAATCCACTTAGCAAATGGTGAGGTTTTGTTGTAGAGATGATTAGCAATCAAAAGGTAATTGAAAAGATGAATTTAGGTGACAAAATCAGAGAGAAAAGCTCTGGAGAAAAGGTGTTTGGCTTGAGAGAAAATGAGAGAAAATAGAATTGACAGAAAAGTTAGTTAAAACCAAAATATCTTCCCTCCACTTTGTTTTTTATTTAAAACCTTTTAATTAATCATTTAATATCTTTAGAAAATCTGGAGAAACTCCCATTGGGTAAATAGCTCCTTAAAGATTCAAAGTTTCAATCCTTTTTAAAACAGTCTCACAGTTTTCAAAAATTACATTTTGGTCACTAGCCCAAAATGTCACCCTTCCAAACCTTGTTTTGCAAAATTGATTTCACAGTTCACTTATATATATTAAAAGAGGATTTTAGAGCATTTTTTTATATTTTTAATGCAACCCGAACTAGGCTTTCCTAAATTCACTCTTTTATATTCGAACAGCACTTTGACCGAACAGGTCCAAGCCCAAAACTTCTAAGCCCAAAACCGGGGCGTTACAACTCTCCCCCCCTTAAGAAATTTCGTCCTCGAAATTTACCTGAAGGAAAGAGATAAGGAAACTGCTTCAGCATGTCATCCCTCTGTTCCCACGTGGCTTCCTCAACACCACGGTGCTTCCACAACACCTTCACCAACTCAATGGTCTTGCCACGAAGAACCTTGCTATCCGAATCCAGAATCTTCACCGGTTCCTCATCATAAGACAAATCCGGATTCAACTCCACTTCCTCCACAGGCATCACATGCGAAGGATCCGATCTATACTTCCGAAGCATAGAGACATGAAACACATCATGAATCTTCTCCAACTCTTGAGGTAACCTCAACTTGTACGCAACAGGACCCACACGCTCAACCACCTCGTATGGCCCAATGTACCTAGGGCTCAACTTACCCTTACGGCCAAACCTCATCACCTTTTTCCAAGGCGAAACCTTAAAAAACACACGGTCACCCACCGCATACTCAATCTCCTTACGCTTCAAATCCGCGTAAGACTTTTGCCGATCAGAAGCTGCCTTCAAACGCTCACAAATGAGCTTCACCTTCTCGGTGGTCCCCTTCAACAAAGCCGGCATCGACACCAACTTCTGACCCGTTTCCGCCCAACAAAGAGGAGTCCTACACTTCCTCCCGTACAAAGCCTCATAAGGTGCCATTTGAATACTCGCCTGATAACTATTGTTATAGGCAAACTCCACCAAAGGCAAATGTTTCTCCCAAGAGCCCTGGAACTCAATCACGCAGCACCTCAACATATCCTCCAAAACCTGGATAACACGCTCGGACTGACCATCCGACTGAGGATGATAAGACCTACTGAAATTCAACCTTGTTCCCAAAGCTTGATGCAAACATTGCCAGAACCGCGATGTAAACCTCGGATCCCTGTCCGACACAATCGACTTTGGCACACCATGCAGCCACACAATCTCAGCAATGTACAGCTCCGCAAGCTTATCCAAAGAAAACGTAGTATGCACAAGCAAGAAGTGCGCACACTTCGTCAGGCGATCCACAATCACCCACACCGAATTCTTCTTCGACGGTGACAAGGGTAAACCAGATACAAAATCCATGGTAACCCTTTCCCACTTCCACTCAGGGATTCTCAACGGTTGCAACAACCCTGAAAGAACCTGATGCTCAGCCTTAACTCGCTGACACACCATGCACTTGCTCACAAACTCAGCAACATCCTTCTTCAAACCCACCCAATAGTACTCATCACGAAGATCACGGTACATCTTAGTACTACCTGGGTGCATAGCAAAAGGACCACTATGACCTTCAGTCAGAATAGCACGCCTCAACTCAGCATCATTGGGCACTACTATCCGACTCCCAAAACACAACACACCATCATCATTGAAAAAGAAATCCGAAGGCCTACCCTCTGCGATATCCTGAACATGAGGTACCAAGGAATCATCCAGCAACTGCTTTTCCTTGATCAACTGAACCAAAGATGGTTTCACTTCCAACTCAGCCACATGACCACCATCACGCGAAATACTCAAACTGGCAAACATAGCCCTCAACTCAACAGCTACTTTCCTACTCAAGGCATCCGCTACAACGTTAGCCTTTCCAGGGTGATACTCAATCGTCAGATCATAATCCTTGAGCAACTCCACCCAATGTCGCTGTCTAAGATTCAACTCCTTCTGAGACATCAGATACTTTAAACTCTTGTGATCCGTGTACACAGTACACTTCTCACCATACAGGTAATGTCTCCAGATCTTCAAAGCAAAAACCACCGCAGCCAACTCTATATCATGCGTAGGATAGTTGCGCTCATGCACCTTCAACTGCCGTGATGCATAAGCCACCACCTTACCCTCTTGCATCAACACACATCCTAAACCAACATAGGACGCATCGCTATACACCACAAACTCTTTCCCTGATTCAGGTTGAACCAAGATAGGAGCTTGCGTCAAAGCTGCCTTAAGCTTCTCAAAAGCCTGTTGTCTCGCTTCCGTCCATTCATACTTAACATCCTTTTCCAACAACTTTGTCAAAGGTGCCGCAATCTTAGAAATCCCATCCACAAACCTCCGGTAGTATCCCGCCAAACCAAGGAAACTACGGACTTCATGAACAGACTTAGGAACCTTCCAATTCATCACCGCCTCAATCTTCTGAGGATCAACACGAATCCCCTCGGCAGAAACCACATGCCCAAGAAACACCACTTCACTTAACCAGAACTCACACTTGCTCAGCTTAGCATAAAGTTGATTCTCTAACAAAGCTTGCAACACAATCCTCAAATGCTCTTCATGTTCCTCCTCAGTACGCGAGTACACAAGGATATCATCAATGAACACCACAACAAACTTATCCAGGTATTCATGAAACACACGATTCATCATGTCCATGAAAGCAGCAGGAGCATTTGTTAAACCAAACGGCATCACAAGGAACTCATAATGCCCATACCTTGTCCTGAAAGCTGTCTTAAGCACATCCCCATCCTTCACCTTCAACTGATAATACCCTGACCTCAAGTCAATCTTAGAGAACACAGCTGCTCCCCGAAATTGATCAAAGAGATCATCAATTCTCGGCAAAGGATACCGATTCTTGATAGTCAACTTATTCAGCTGACGGTAATCAATGCACATTCTCATAGTGCCATCCTTCTTCTTCACAAACAAGACCGGTGCACCCCAAGGCGACACACTCGGCCGAATGAAACCACGATCAAGCAACTCTTGCAACTGCGTCTTCAGCTCTTTCAGCTCCTTAGGTGCCATCCGATAGGGAGTAATGGACACAAGAGTTGTATTCTCATACAGCTCAATCCCAAACTCCACCTCGCGATTAGGAGGTAAACCAGGCAACTCCTCAGGAAACACACCAGGAAACTCTCGCACAATCCTGATATCTTGCACACGCAACTCCTTAGAACTAGGATTCATCACAAAAGCCAGGTAAGCTTCACAACCTTGCCTCAACATCCGGCTCGCCTCCAAAGAAGACACCACATTGGCAAGAAACTTCACATTCTCACCAACCACAACCACCTCATAATCATCCGCAAGCTTCAACGAAACTCACTTATTCTCACAATCCACCACAGCACGATGCTCAGCAAGCCAATCCATACCAAGGATTACATCAAAACCATAGAAAGGTAACTCCATAAGGTCAACATGAAAAACATGATCTTGAACAACCAAAGGACACCTTCTATAAAGCTTTCGAGTCACAACAGTTTCTCCAAAAGAACTAGTGACACACACACCAACATCCAAAGACTCAACAGGCAACCCAAGCAATTCAGCATGCTCACGCAATATGTAAGAGTGCGTAGATCCAGAATCAATCAAGGAAAGTAATGACAAGGATTGCAAAGTAAAAGTACCTGCGATCACATCCGCGTCATTCCTCCCCTCCCGCTGAGCAAACATTCTAGCCTGGCCACCACCCTCTGGCTGTACAGCTACAACATGAGCCACTCCACGCCCACCTTCCTCTCTCCGCTGGAAGTTACCTCGGCCGCGCCCACGACCTCTTTGCGGTGCAGCAACAACAGGAGCACGCACTTGGCCACCAGCCAACATAGGACACTCTCGCCTTATATGATCCGCAGATCCACAATTCCAGCACCCGTTACCAGCTGCCGCAATAGGAGCTTGCACCTCCCTCACAGCTCGAGGGCAATCACGTTTCATATGGCCATGCGAACCACATGTCCAACAAGCACTCGGATCAGCTCTAGCACTGCCTCCCCGAACAGGCGCACCACCACCTCGCTTAACTGAGGACTGATACTTCTGATCACGTCCCCTCTTGTTCCGTCCACCACCGGAACTATATTCAGCAGCTCGCTTCCCAGCACTTGATCCATCACTTCTAGCAGATAAACCCAAGTTCATCTCAATATCCTTTGCTCGGCCCACCAACACATCAAAATCATCATACTCGGTAGCCAGCACATACATCTTCACATCCGTCACTAAACCATAATGGAACCTTTCACACCTAGCCCGCTCATCAGGGACCAGCTCAGGTGCATACTGACTGAGTCGAACAAACTGCACTTCATACTCAGCCACCGTCATGCTCCCCTGGGTAAGAGACATGAATTCCCTCTTCTTTTCATCTAGGTACCTCACACCTAGATACCTTCTCTTGAACACATTCTGAAAGAATGTCCAAGTTACATCAGCCTCTGCCATCCCAGCGATAGTGGTTGTCCACCACGTATAAGCATCCTTCTGTAGCAAAGATACTACACAGCCAAGCTTCTGCACATCAGTTCAACTCATCTGACCCAAGATTCTCTTAGTACTCTCTAACCAAGCCTCAGAACCTTCAGCAGACATACCCCTGAACTCAGTCCCTCCCAGACTGCGCAAACGCTCCAAGGGTAGTCTAACTCCAGCATCTTCCTGATGCCCAGCTCCACGAGCTCCAGCTACCGCTGCTTGAAAACCACCAGCTATAGCTTGAATCAGCACCGTCATGTCAGGTACAGCTTGCCCCTGACCAGCCTCAGGTTCAGCAGCCCCAGCACCAGCTGCAGCTCCAGCTTCTTCAGCCCCAGCACCACCACCGCCAGGTGGAGGGGGTAAGACCGCACTCTCAACATTCTCTTCATTTTCATTCTTATTCTGAGCCGTAGCTCGCACATTACTCCTCAACTCTCTACGAGGTGCCATACTCTAACTATGCAATCACAATGCAAATAAACAAAATCAGGCCCAGCAAGGTAAGCAATCCAAGTACTCAAGCTCATTTTCAATTAAAACAACTTCATTTCATTAGCTTTGATTTGGCAATGGGTACCCACAAAATGCTTCATCACAGCACACATCTCAATTGCAACATACATGCAATTCACTCAACATGCTTTCACCCAACAAGCATACAAAGCATACATACTTTAAACATTCACATAAACATTCCCAATTACTCGAAAACTCAGCTCTGATACCACCAAATGTAACCCCCTTAACCCGACCCAGACGGTTGAACCGAATTAAGAAGTTTACACGGGGAAAACCAAAGTCAACTCAAAAGTCAACCATGATTAACGACCCTTTTTTTCTTTTAAATCTTATCTAGATGCACGTTAACCCTAGTTATGTTCATACAGACATCATATTCACAGATCATAACTTCCAGAGATCATTCAGGGATCCAATTGCACAAGATAGAACTTTAGGGACCAAAATGTAAATTCTGCAAAATAAAAGGACTTAACCCAAATTAATGTTACCAATATAAAATTAGTCAGGTTTCATGCTTCACTGTCGAATTCCAGCTCAAAAGGACATTCCAAGCTCATACAATTGCATAAACAAGATTTAGGACCAAAACGCAAACATTCCAAGACATATAACTGCCGTTGTCAGCTCCCAACGGTCAGGTGTTCCGAAACAGGGAGGACCTGTTTCGAAACGCGGGGCCGTTCCGCAACGTGTTCCGAAACACGGCTTGGCAGTAGCCAAACTGTTCCGAAATAGTGCCTACCGTTTCGGAACGCCCAGGCCATTTCAGGCCCTCGTTTCGATACGGTAGCACCTGTTCCGAAACAGGTTGCCCAGATTGCAGAAAAGTGGCTGGTTTAACATGCAATTGACTTACCAAACATGCTCCAAATGCAACCAAACTTTACCAGCAGGTCATTCAACATACATGGAACATACTTGAACCAACAAAGCATCAACATGGCATCCAAAATGAAAAGCCCCAATTCTAAAAGCATGCCTCCTATTTAGCAACCACTCATGCATCAAAATACCATAATCCAACACATAGAGGCCAATTACAAATATCAACATTAACAACAACATAAATCCAACCTAGGGAGTCCAAAACATCTCCCAAACAACAACAACATAGGTCCCCCATTGCCAAATTCCCATAAGCTAATGGTTTGAGGAAAAGTTCACCATACATGAGCTTTAACCAACACTTGGATTCTTCACCACCTTGCTGCCCTCAAAAGTACTTTAATGCTCTGCATTATTGGTTTAAGAAAAGAGAGAGAGCGTAACACAAGCTTAGTGAGGAATGCTCAATAACCACGCAATAATGCATTTATAAAACATCTTTACAAAACATACTTCATAACCACACTTAGGCATGCTCAAAAGCATTTTAAACAAGCAATACATGCTTCACATCATAATCATGTCATATTGGCCTCAAGTGATAATCATCATCTTTTAAAAACAAGATCAACATAAGACTCACACATGGACTTTTAAACACCATTGTGATCTTATAATTCACAAGGACCACACAAGGACTTTTAAACACCTTTGTGTCCTTAACAAGTATCACCCCAAGGACTTTTAAACACCTTGGCCCCAAGGACTTTTAAACACCTTGGCAAGGACCACACAAGGACTTTTAAACACCTTTGTGTCCTTAACAAGAACCATCCAAGGACTTTTAAACACCTTGATGTTCTTAAGTAAACAAGGCTTTCCCCAAGGAATTTTAACCACCTTGAGCCTTAACCAAGAACCAACCATGGACTTTTAAACACCATGTTGTTCTTAAAATTCACAAGATCCACACAAGGACTTTTAACCACCTTTGTGATCTTAACCAAGAACCATCCAAGGACTTTTAAACACCTTGATGTTCTTAAACCTTTTTCAAAACATCACTTGCCAATATACATCATTTATCAACAATATTCACTGTTTTAAAAGCATTTAACCAAGCCATTAACATCATGCACTTTAAGCATCAACCACATTTTAACAATGTTCAAAAACAAGGAAACTCTTACCTTGAACTTCCTACAACACATGGCTTATAATCTCAGCAAATAAACATGCTAGATATGCTTTTAAAACGGAATTGAAACATGCAAACAAACCACATTGCATACAACCAATCAATGGCCATCACCAAGAGAGTTTTTCCGAAAACTTACTCTTAAGCTTAGTTAAGTTGCTTAGACTTAAACTAAGCTCCCAAACCTTCAAAACACTGGTTTCAAAGCCGAAAACCAATTTCCACTCACCGATTCCGTTTCGCCTCTTGCCGAAACACAAATCAAGCTCCCGGATCACCACCTCTTGGATCCAAAGATGACTCCCCTGTTTTAAACACATCAAAACAGTAGATTAATGCATCATCATGCATTAATAACTTCAATGAAAACACCTAAACTCGCTGCTCTCATCCACACCCCATTTCCGGCTACCAAACACAACCGAAAATGCATCCAAACAACTTCTCAACATTACCCAGCCAAGGTTCATCAAATCCAAGCTTCCTTAAACATCATTTAACATCCAAAAAGGATCTAACAACATCCTTATATCTCCAACTACAACAGATCCACAAGATCA
Source organism: Hibiscus trionum (assembly GCA_030270665.1). Classification (NCBI taxonomy): domain Eukaryota; kingdom Viridiplantae; phylum Streptophyta; class Magnoliopsida; order Malvales; family Malvaceae; genus Hibiscus; species Hibiscus trionum. The sequence continues at coordinate 19,012,464 of BSYR01000017.1, read as the reverse complement.
CTTCAAAAACAACCAAGAACACAAGCTAAACTTAGGAAATTAAACCTATCCGGGTTTGCATTGATTAAACCTCAATTCCTCATCAAACTAACATTCATTTAGCATCAAAAATACACCTCAAATCACTGCTTTAACAGATCATACGAAAATTTACCAAAATCAATCAAATCTTGCATTTAAAAGCCAAGATCCATAACACAACCTTAAAACCATTTATAAAACACAATTTAAGGATTGAGAACTTGGGAATTTCAGTAAAGAACTGAGAGTTTAGAGGAGAAGGACGTTCTTACCTCCAAACTTGAGTTTCTCCCTTTTAGAATCAAGTTTTCTTGAAAATCCACTTAGCAAATAGTGAGGTTTTGTTGTAGAGATGATTAGCAATCAAAAGGTAATTGAAAATATGAATTTAGGTGACAAAATCAGAGAGAAAAGCTCTGGAGAAAAGGTGTTTGGCTTGAGAGAAAATAGAATTGAGAGAAAAGTTAGTTAAAACCAAAATATCTTCCCTCCACTTTGTTTTTATTTAAAACCTTTTAATTAATCATTTAATATCTTTAGAAAATCTGGAGAAACTCCCATTGGGTAAATAGCTCCTTAAAGATTCAAAGTTTCAATCCTTTTTAAAACAGTCTCACAGTTTTCAAAAATTACATTTTGGTCACTAGCCCAAAATGTCACCCTTCCAAACCTTATTTTGCAAAATTGATTTCACAGTTCACTTATATATATTAAAAGAGGATTTTAGAGCATTTTTCCATATTTTTAATGCAACCCGAACTAGGCTTTCCTAAATTCACTCTTCTATATTCGAACAGCACTTTGACCGAACCGGTCCAAGCCCAAAACTTCTAAGCCCAAAACCGGGGCGTTACAGTTTTCCCGAAAACTTACTCTTGAGCTTAGTTAAGTTTCTTAGACTTAAACTAAGCTCCCAAACCTTCAAACATTCATTACAAAGCTGGAAATCCCAACTTCACTCACCAATTCCGTTTCGCAAGCTTGCCGAAACGCCGTTCAAGCCTCCGGATCAACACCACAAGGATCCGAAGATGTCTCCCATGTTTTAAACACATCAAAGTAGAGGATTAATGCATCATCATGCATTAAAATCTTCAGCCATAACACCTAAACTCGCTGCTCCTACCAAAACTAACATTTCGGCTACCAAACACAACTGAAATCACTTCCAAACTCTTCCACAACATTACCCAGCAAAGATCCATCACTTCTAAACATTCTTAAACATCAATTAACACCCAAAAAGAACCTAAACACGTCCTTATACCTCCAGCTATAACAGAGCACCAAGATCACCCCAAAACCACCATTTTCATAAGCAAAAACTTAGGAAATTCAACCTATTCGGGATTGCATTGATTAAACCTTAATTACACATCATTAAACATCCAAAATACATTAAAAAGCCATCTCAAAACAGAGCTCAAACAATCACCACGAATTTCTTTAAGATTTAATCCAAATCTTGAGTTTTAAGCCAAATCAAGATCACAACATTAAAACTTTTTATAAATCTTAATTTAAGGATTGAGAATTTGGGAATTTCAGTAAAGAACTGAGTATTTAGAGGAAAAGAACATCCTTACCTCTAAATGTAGATTTCTCCTTGATTAGAGCCAAAATCCTTGAAAATTCAATAAGCAAATCAAGAGGTTTTGATGTAGAAAGGATTAGGAATCAATTGATGATTGAAACCTCATCATTTAGTGTGAAAATCAGAAGAAATGTTGCTGTGGAAATGTGTTTGGCTGAGGGAATTTTGAGAGAAAATGAGATGAGAAAGTTTTTAAGAAAGTTAGTTATGAAAAACTAAAATATCATTTTCCATTTTCCTTTAATTAATTAAACATTAATAAAATCATTAAATCTAAGAAAAATCTGGAGAAATCCTTTCTTGGGTAAATTAGCTCCTTAAAGATTCAAAGTTTCAATCCTTACAAAACAGTCACCACTGAAATTTTCAAAAATTACATTTTAGTCACCATTTCGAAATGTCACACTTCCAAACCTTATTTTGTAAACTTGATTTCACCACTCTCTTATATATATTAAAAGAGGATTTTTAGATATTTTTCCATATTTTTAAAGCATCCCGAACTAGGCTTTCTCTAAAACCATCTTTTATATTAGAACCAAAAATCAGACCGGTCCGATTCAAACCCTAAACTTCCAAGCCCAAAATTGGGGTGTTACATGGTTTATGGCTTTTGGCTTTCATATGGTTTTTATGACTAGGGAGCATGCCTATAGTTTCAATGATTGCAAGATTGATGCCATGCTTTGGTTTATGCTTCATGGATAGGCCAAAACCCTAACTTAGATTATACTTAAATTATCTATGGAATCCATTAATCAGCTGAAGCATAAAGCTTACCCGATCGATGGCAACGTTTCGATATCTATAAGGTGAAGAAATAGCAAAGCTTGGAGTTCCCTCTAATGGAGGTGTGTGCTTAATGAAGAAGATAATGAAAGGGTGGTGCTTGCTTCCAATACTTTTGGGTAAGTCTTTTCCTATCTTTAACTCTTTGTTTTATCATATAATGTTTTGACTATTTGGCCCTCCTTCAATTGAAGGAAAGCTCCCAAACATCTCCATGTAATGGAGATTTTTAATTCAAAGAGGGCTAATCGCAAGGTTAGCCCCTCACATATCATATTATTGTAACTTTGCCCTCCAACTTACATTTCTTCCATTTTAGTCACTAAATGCTTAATATAATTTAATAAAGCTCAATCACAATATTTGAAACCAATTTAGGGCTCAATATCAATAGTTAACTAATCGATGCAACAATTAAGCTTTGCCGAAGTAGGATTTCTGATCAACGGAACTTAATTCCGACTAGACTGGACTTCGGGGTGTTACATCAGCATCTTCCAATCCCGCTATAGTGGTCGTCCACCACGTATAAGCATCACCGTGCAACAGGGATACGATGCATCCTAGCTTCTGGACATCATTGCAATTAATTTTTCCAAGGATCCTCTTGGTGCTTTCCAACAAAGACTCGGAACTCTCAGGGGTCAGCCCTCTAAACTCAGTCCCACAAAGATTGCGGAGTCGCTCCAACGGCAAACTTGTTCCAGCACCAGGCTGGGGTGCAGCCACATGAGCACCAGCTACTATTGCCTGAAAGGCTCCAGCGATAGACTGAATCAGCACTGTCATATCAAGAGCATCTTGTCCACGTGCTCCCTCAGGTTCAACAACCCCTACTCCAGCTCCAGCAGCACCAGCCCCAGCTCCATCACCTTCGGTGGTTTACTAGGAGGAGGAGGCGGCAAATTCTCAACATGCTTGTCTATTTCATTCTCAGCTGTGTTACGCGTATTAATTCTAAGCTCTCTACGTGGCCCCATTCAAAACAATGCAACTAGCAAAAATGCAATAAAACTCAGTTAGTCAAATCAAGGCAAGAAAATCTAAGGTGCTCAAATTTCATTTTCAAAACAATTCCTTCCAATAGTAATGATATGGCAATGAGTTCCCCATCTATACCCCAATCATTGCATTGCAACTCAATCTAATATCAAGCAACAAAATTTCATGCATTCCATCTCAATCAAGCTCAATCATTGCACAAATACACAACATACTTCCAAAGATTTCATCACCACACACATTTGCACTTACTAACGCCCCAAATGTTCGTAAACCTGGCTCTAATACCAACAAATGTAACCCCCTTAGCCCCGTCTACACGGTTGACCCGAATTGAGGTGATTACATAGGGAAAACCAAAGCCAAATCGTTAAAGCCGACTCCGATTTACGACCCTTTTTTTTTTAATTTTTATCTTGTCCAGATGTAGATTAAATCCGAGGTGATCACCAAAGAGCATAGTAAGAAACGACACAGCGATCGGAATTCGATCAGGGGTTTAATTACACAAATTAAACATTTAGGGACCAGAATGTGTTTTCTGCAAATTACAAGGGCTTTTCTGATTTTAAGGTTACCATTATTCAATTAGTCATGTTTTATGCTTCTCTGCAAATTTTCATCACAATCAGACCTACTAAACCCATCTAATTGCATACAGGATGATCAGGGACTAAAATATAACATTTCAAAACTTTAAAAGATGCCTTTAACTGAATTTAACGATCGCGTATCGGTAGGCCTATGGACCGTATCGATACACGGGGAGGCAGTGACCAAACTCACAGAAATGCTATCGATGCGCTCTTCAAACTTGGCCTACTTGTTTCGATACAGTTCCCATCTGTACCGATACCCCTTTAAAAAATGGCAAAGATTTGGCTTATGCGTATCGATACGCAAGCCCGAGTATCGATACGTATACTAGAAATGTCCCAAAAACAACCTCAAATTCATGTTTAACATCATCAAATCATCCTCAAATCATACGGATACGCAAGCCCGAGTATCGATACGTATACTAGAAATGTCCCAAAAACAGCCCCGTATTCATGTTTAACATCATCAAATCATATGGACATGTTTATAGCATCAACTCTATCATATAAGCATGCAATTCTAAGCACATGGTAAACATTTGATAGATCAACACAAGCATTCCAAGGCATACTAAGGAGCAAACTTAAGCCACAAACCATAAACATCCCAAAAGAAATATAAAGCATCATAACCAATATAATGGCCTTCTACAAACCAAATAGGGCACACGCAACTTGCAACATCACAAAGGAGTCCAAACACATCTCCCAAAACAAACCATTAATTCCCATTGCCATGTATCATTACTAAGGTAAAAGTATAACACCATACTTGAGCTTATTTATTCCTTGGATTCCTTTAAGCCTCCTTGCTACCCAAGATGTCTCAAATATATGCATTGTTAATTAAAGAGAGCGTAAGCACAATAGCTTAGTGAGGTATGCTCTAGAAACACCAACACAACAATGCAAGCTTTTAAAACTCTATCTTGAAATTCATTACTAAAACCATGCACTTTCTGTCTCATGCATGAAATCCATATCTAAGCAAAACATCTTTTGAAAACCACATGTACAATCTATCTATCTCATGCATTCAACCAATGCAAATCTAATGGAAAAGCCAAACATGCTTGATATACAAAAGCATTTCATAATCTCAAAAATCTCATATGCATTTCTCATAGCATAAAAATCATTTCAATCATTGGTACATGTGAATCAAAGCTCATTCTCATATATTGGCATTTCATAATCTATCTTTACGCGGATATGCGGATAGCTTGACTCGAGGTCAAGTCCTACCCCGGTGGGATCTCGCCACCAGACTCTCGTGGCAGTATCTATCTTCGCCACAAAGCTTGTGTGTTTCACCAAGTCCTACCCCGATGACATCTCACATCAGTGGACTCTCACTTTGGAACGGGATGGCACTACCTCCATTGCCCGACTCCAAAGAGCACGTACGAATTTTTGTTTAGAGTGCACTTTACATCATATTGGTCAAACAATTATATCCGATATTTATCTCATCATTTATGCCAATATACTACATTAAAGTTATCATCTCACCTACTGGTTTGATGCAGCATTTCTAAACCAATCTCATCTCATTTTAAAACCATAATTCATGCATAGAATTTAATCAAAATCTCAAAACTCTTTGCAATTTTGTTATATCTCATGGGAACAATATGAAACATCATTTCATGTCATAAATCATGCATAAAATAGTAGGAATTCATCTTTCTCAAATCAAAAGCATGTCAAAAGCATTTAGGAGCATCATCCACATTTCGAGAGCAAATCTAAACATACTTACTTCCGGACTTAGGATGGTGTTTCAAACCAATACTAAATCCCAAAAACTTGTTTCCTTGTCCCTCAAGGACTTCTAAAACCACTTTCACTCACAGATAACGTTTCGCTTGCTTGCCGAAACGATTTCTAGGCTTCCGGTGCTTCCGGATCAACACCAAACGCGTCCGAAGAAGTCTCCCTGTTCATTACACATAAGAGCAGAGGATTAATGCATCATCATGCATTAAAATCACCAGCCACACAATTCAACCCGCTGCTCTACTCAAAACTAGCATTTCGGCTATCTGAAATAACCGAAAACATTTCCAAACTTTCTCCAATCAAGGCCCAGACAAGATCTATCAATTATAACCTTTTCTGAACCTCAATTAACATCAAAAATCAACATAAACACAACCTTATACCTCTAGCAACAACAGAACACCAAAAACACCTCAAAAACCACAAATCTAACATCTTAAACTTAGGAACCCAAACCTATTCTGGATTTATTTGTTAAAACCTTATTCTCAAAATCAAATAACATCCAAAATATGTTGAAAACCAACCTCAACTCAGAGCTTAACTTAGAAATACAAAAATCACCAAGATCTCATCAAGAATCTTGAATTTAACAACTTTTTCTTGTTTATAACATTAAAACAACTCAAAAACCACTAACAAAGGATTGATTACTTGGGATTTCAGTAAAGAACTGATTATTAGAGGAGAAGAATGAAGCTTACCTCTAATGGTGGATCTCTCTTGAATTTGGGCAAGTTTTCTTGAAAATCCAAAGGTAAAACAATGTGATTTGAAGAAGCAAAGATAGGAAATCTTTTGGAAGATGAAATCTCAGCAAACAAGGTGAAAATCAAAGGTTCCTTGATGAGATAAAAGTGTTTGGATGAATGGAAGTAGAGAGAAAATGAGAAGAGAAAAATCTATCGTGATGTAGGTTTTGAAAAGTCAACTTTTGATTTCCTTTTTAATTCCCTTTTATTCCTATAATAAAACCATTATTAAAAGCTCCCAACTTAAAGAGAAATCTGATGAAAATAAATGTTAAAATTAGCTCCTTAAAGATTCAAAGTTTCAATCCTTTACAAAATAGTCACTAGCCAACTTTTGCAAAAACTGCATTTTGGTCACTACACCAAAATGTAATATTTCCAAAGCCCATTTTGTAAAATTGTTTTTACCATAATCATTTATATAATAAATGAGGATTTTTAGATATTTTTCCATATTTTTAAAACGTCCCGAACTAGGTTTCCCCTAAACTTACCTCAAGGATTTGAACCGTTCTCGACCAGCCCGATCCAACGCCTAAAACATCTAGGCCAAAAACTTGGGCGTTACAGTTTAATCCTTTGTGGGAATGGTGGTGGGAGTCAAATGTCCTCAATCCGTTATTTACATGGAAATTTATTTTGGGGCATCAGATCTGGTTTTCAGTGTCCTTCTGATTTTTCTTAGCGTTATTGTTTGCTACCACGGTTTGGTCAAGTTCTGCCGTGGCATTTGGATCACATAATGTCGAGGTGAGTTCTGCCGTGATAGAGGCCTCCTTTTCTTTGCTCTCCTCTTCTCTACTGGCTTAGGGTTCCTTCAGATGTTTGCCCCTCCTAGTGCTGATTGCTTTGCACTGTTTATAACTTGATACTTAGCGACTTCAGTATTGCTTGGAAATCCTTCCCTCGGTTTGGAGTTTAGGATTTGTGCAACTTGCCCAACTTGAGTTTCTAGGGATTTTAATGTCGCATCATGATTCTGCACTCGCATCTCCGTCTTGTCCATAAAAGTGTCAATTTTGGGCCTATGTGTTTTGTGCATTGGGTCAGGTTAGTGGAACCGGTAATCGGTTGTTCGAGACGTTAAAGGTGGTTCAGGGAAATTAAGGTTCAGGATGGGATAAAAATGTGGTAAAATTTTCTAAAATCCTCTAAAATTTTATTCAAGAGGTTGCTTAAATCAATTTTGCAAAACAGGTTTTGAGAAGTATACATTTTGGGCAGTGACCAAAATGAAAAGTTTTAAAACTATGGAAAAAGGGTGTATTTCAAAAAGAGTCAATACCTTAGAATCTTTAGGGAGCTTAATTGCAATTAATTATTTTCTCTAATTTGGCATGTGTATTAAATGGTTTATTAAATATTAAAGTGGCTTTTAATGATTTAATTAAAAGGTAATTATTTTGGTTAAACAAATTTGACGTCAATTTAATTTTCCTCATTTCACATCATCCAAACACTTTCTCAATTCTCTCATTTTCCAGATTTCATTCATTTTCATTTTCTCTCTTGATTTTCAACTTCTCCCTTATGATTTCTCTCAAATCTCTTCAAGATTCTTGAAAGCAAAACTTGCCAATTTAGAAGAAAAGCAAGGATTGTATGTAATTTTCATGCTAACCCTCTAATCAAGGTTCTTTAATTAAATTCCAAAGATATTTGACTATATATTTATGTTTTTTATTGAAGTTTCATTGTGGTTTTGATAAAATGATGAAATCTTGTTGGAAAAGATGATTTAATGTGTTTTTTAGAGTTGTTTTGATTTGATTTGTTTGAGATAGTTTCTAATCGAGTTTTGAAAGGTTTATGATGTTGAAATAGAGTCTTAATCATGTTAATCCCGAAATCCTTGAAAACTTTGTTTTTAAAGGTGTTTTTGGTTGGGTTGTTGGGGTGTTATGTGAGATCTGAGTTGCTGGAGGTATAATGATGGTTTTAGGTTGTTTTTTGTTGTTGATTTATGGTTAAAATGTGTTGGATGTGTTGGTTGATGGTTGGACTGAGTTTAGAGATCAATCGATTAACATTTTGGTTGTTTGATATGGGTATTTTGATGCTTTAGAGCAGGGCAGCGGGTTTCTAATTAAGTGTTGGTGTTTGGATGCATTATGATGCATTGAATCTATGTTTTTAATGTGTTGAAAATAGGGGATAGTGTTCCAGAATTGATCGAAAGGCTTCAGAAGGTTGATTGTTGCGTCGACGAATGTGGTTTTGCAAGGCGGTGAGTGGAAATGAGATTTCCAGCTTTGAAACTTCATAAAAGAGGTTTTGGGAACTTAGTGTAAGCCTGAAACGCTTTACTAAGTTCGGAAGTTAGTAAGGTGATTTTCTCCCTCGGATTGTGCTATTATGAGCTTTTGGTTGCATTTGTTTTTATTGCGTTTACCTACTGTTTTAAAGCATGTTGAGTTTATAAAATGTGGTTGATGATGCCATATGGTTTAAGGATGCACTAGGTAAGTGATTCTTGGATGCATGAGTTTTGAAGCATGGTTTAATGCTTGAGATATGGCTTATTATGAATGTTTTGGAAAAACAATAAGGTATGCACGAAATGTGGATTATATTGGCAAGTGATGTTATGTAAAGTGTTTTGTAAATGAAATCGGATATAGTTAGCAAGCTATAGGATAGAGTGCACTATAAACATGTAACTCCCCGATTTTGGGCTTAGATGTTTTGGCGATTCGGGTTGGGCCGGTGGAACTAGTGTTGGTTGTTCGAATTGTTAAAAGATGGTTTAGGGAAATCAAGGTTCGGGATGGGTAAAAATTCCTAAATTCCTATAAAATTATATTTAAGAGGTTGGTTAAATCAATTTTGCAAAATGGGTTTTCGGAAGTCTACATTTTAGGCAGTGACCAAAATGTAAAGATTGAAAAGTTGGGAAAAATGTGTTTTTCAAGAAGAGTCAAAATCATAGAATCTTTAGGGAGATACTTGGAAATTATGCCTTTTCCCTAATTTGACATGTGTTTTAAATGTTTATTAAAAATTAAAAAGGCTTTTAATTAGTTTAATTAAAAAGGTAGTTAATCGGATAACAAAATTTTTAACAGCTTTTCATTTCTCACTTTCACTTCAGCCAAACACTTTCCATTTTCTCTCAAATCTCCAGAATTTCTTTACTCTCAAATCTTCTTTTGATTTCCATCTTTTCCTTGTTCATTTCTTCCATTTTCCTTCAAGTTTCTTCAAGCAAATCTTGCCAAATTAGAGGAGAAGCAAGGATTGGAGGTAAATTTCATGCTAAGCCTCTAATCTAGGTTCTTTAATGTAATTACAAAGATATTTGACTCTTTATTAATAATTTTGATTGAGGTTTTGTTGTAAGATTGATAAACTATTGAAATCTTGTTAGAAAAATGGATTTTAATGTGATTTTCGGATCTTGTTTGATTTGGCAAGTTTGAGATTGTTTCTAAATGAGTTTTGAAAGGTTTTTGGTGTTGAAGTAGTGTCTTAATCATAGATATCCCGAAATCCTTGAGTTTCTTGGTTTTTAAAGTGTTTTTAGTTGAGTTTTTTTAGTGTTCTTGAAGAATTCTAGTTGTTGGAGGTATAAGGGTGATTTTTGGTTGTTTTTGGATGTTGATTGATGCCTAAAATGTGTTGGAGGTGTTGGGTATTGGCTGGGCTGAGGTTATAGGTCAATTGATTGAGTTTTCGGTTGTTTCGAATGGGTGATTTGGTGCTTTAGAGCAAGGCTGCAGGAATTCTTTTGAGTGCTGGTGTTTTTGATTCATTTTAATGCATTGAACCTCTGTTTTGATGTGTTGGAAACAAGGGATAATATTCCGGAATCAAACAAAGTGTTTTTGGAGGCTTCGGACGGTTGATAGTTGCGTCGGCAAGTGTGGTTTCGCAAGTTGGTGAGTGGAACTTGGTTTTCTAGCAAGGAAATGTTTTAGAAAAAGTTTGCGGAACTTAGTAAGAGCTTGAAACGCTTTACTAAGTTCGGAAGTAAGTAAATTGAATTTCTCTCTCGGATTGTGCTAGTTTTGAACCTTTGATTGCACTTGGTTTTAATTGCATTTACCTACTGTTTTAAAGCATGTTTGAATACGTTAAATGAGGTTGATGATGACATGTGGTTTAAGGATGCACTAGGTAAATGATCCTTGTATGCATGTGTTGATGCATGAGGTTTGAAGCATGGTTTAATGCTTGTCTTATGGCTTATCATGAATACTTTGTAAAAATAGTGAGGTATGCATGTGATATGGATTATATTGGAAGTGATGTTGTATAAAGTGTTTTAAAAATGAAATCAGATATAGTTAGCCGGCTATATGATTGAGTGCACTATAAATAAGTCGCCTTGTATGTTGAGGGGTTGTGATTGTACCGAATACTCCATCCAAGTACCTTAACGATTGAGGATTAGTTTAAGGTTGCAACGGTTGAGGGTAGCTCCCGGGTGAGAACCTTGTGCGTTTCTCGTCTCTTGTTAGTGGGTTGTACATCTACCGATGAGTGGTGTTGAGGGGTTGTGATTGTACCGAATACTCCACCACGGGTGTCATGACGATGGAGGGTCGCTCTCGTGTGTGAACTTTGAGATGTCGGTAGAGTGTATGGAGTGTGTGGGACAACCCTTGGAAATCCGTGTATCTGATATATGTTTTTGAGATTGATGTTTATCACTTGTTAGCCAATATAATGAAATGAGATATTGTGGAAAATGTTGTTAATGCATAATTTGAAAGATGCATATTTGGTTTAAGCTTAGCATAAAGGTGATTATGCTTGGAAGGCTTGTATTATGTCTAACAATGGTTTAATTGCTGGATTTATATGTATCATGTTACATGATGTTTATTACAATGGTTTTGAGGATAAAGTGCATATTTTGTCAAAGAAAGCTTAATGGTTTGAAAAGAGTGAAAAATGGTTCTGTTCATTGATGATGTTTTTTTTTTGTTTGAGCAATCCTCACTAAGCTTGTATGCTTATGCTCTCTTTGTTCATCAATGCAGTAAATTTAAGCTTTGGAGGCAGCACTTGCAAGGGGATCGATGGAAGACTTTGGTTGAAGGTAAGCTTTGGTTTTAGACTAGTGTAATAAAGGCAATGTGGTGTCCAATGTTATGCATGTGGTTTGTTTAGTAATTTCTGGTCTTGTACAAGTTTGAGATGCACATGTGGACATGTGAATGGCCTCTAAGATCTGGTTTATGCATTAAATTGGATTTTTGGCCTTTTAGTGTTTTTCACTCTCATGAAGCATGCCTCTAGTCTCATTGGAATTGAGAATGATGCTATGATGTTGTCTATGCTTCGTGAAAGTCATCCTTGATGTATATTTCAGTTGCCAATATGTTAGGGCATGTGTCGAGATGGTTTAGGAGGGTACAAACTTATTTAAACAAGTTTTTTTAGAATATTGCAGGCCCAGGTGTTTCGAAACACCCTTGCCTGTTTCGAAACGGTGGCTTGAAATGGCCGTGGTATTTCGAAACTGTGAGGCCTGTTTCGAAACATTTTGCCTCTGTGAACCATCGTTCCGAAACGAGCCTGAGGGGTTTCGAAACGAACCCCCATATCGAAACGGTCAGCTCAGTTTCGAAACGATTGTTCTGATACGAGTCTCTTCGTTCCGAAACACCCGACCGTTAAAGCAGTTTTTGAATTTGTCTGAATTTATGTTTCTTACGTTTTGGTCCCTGTTTCCCTTGTATGAAATTGGATGGGTTCTAGATGTCTTTTTGAGGGGAGTTTTCACTGATAAGCATGTAATGAATGTAATTAAAGGCTGGTAATTCGAATTTGCTAATAACCCTTATACTTTAACAAATTTGCGAAATGGTCCTTAAACACTAGTTTAGGTGTAATCGAAGAGCGATTATGTTGTTGTTTGGTCCGCTGCTTATGTACGTATACATAGGAACCTGAGTTGCATCTAGACAAAATAAAAGAATAATAAAGGGTCCTTTATTGAGGTAAACCTTCTCGGTTTACTTCAATATTCCTCGTGTGATCCGTTTAGTTCGGTCTATTGGCCAGGCCGGGTCGAGAGGGTTACATTTGGTGGTATCAAAGCCAGGTTATGAAAGGATGGGATGATGGTAAGTTGTTGGTAAGTGACATTATTGTAATCATGTATGTTTTGGTGGTGTTCGCTTTGATCGGTGAATGTTAAAGCATGTTAAGGTTAAGTATGTGATATTGATGTGATTTATGTGATGATTGAATATGAATACAAGTTGTTATGATGTTTGATTGGGCTAAATCTTGATGCTTGGGTTGAATGATGATTGAAATATGCATGTAGTATGCTTTGTGCTATACTGGGGAAAAATTGGGATGCCCATTGCCTTATTACCTAGTGAAATGTTTTAAGTTGAAATCAACGTCTTGGATCCTTGCTTGGAGCTAGCCTGAGTAATTTGTTTTGTTTGCTTTGTAAATGGTTATCATGCCTTAAAAATAATATCACAATAAACAAAGGAGAGAGTAGCGATCTGGTATAGTTGATGTTGCCTTTGGGCAAGGAATACATGAGTGTGTAAAGTCTCCTGGAGGGCTAGACGCCTCGATGTGCCTCGATGTAAGAACAGCTAGTGTTGGTTGGATAGGTGATGGATTGTCTGACGCTAGATATGTAGGCAATGTTTAGAGCTTACGAAGCTGTTAATACTACGGTGCATGAGACTGCACTAGCTGGTGGATGTTTGTGAACTACGGATAGCACTGACATAATTTGAGCATGAGTTGAACTCGAGGATTGTCACAAGAGGTATCCATGGAGTGGATGACCCATATGAATAAGGTTATGGAATAAATGGAGTGTAGTGGTGCCCATAGCGTAAAGATGAGTTGTATCTCGGTTATATAGAGATGTGTTTAGTTGGTAGACAACTATGGTCATGGGCATAGAACCTGATGTTGTGTTATGAGAGTTCTTTTGAACTATTTTAAAGGAGAAGTATCTGGGGGTTAGATACTTGGTGACGAGAAATGTGAATTTGTGGTTCAGGTTTGAAATCGTAAGTTGTAGTTGAGTAAGGTGCAAATTGTTTAGTTGAGCATGTGAGCTCTTGGATTGGAATAGGATATGAGACACCGATGTGTTAGCCTTTCTATAGATTGGTGCATGATGGTTAAGCCATATCTGTTGATTTTCTGGCTACATTGCTTTCAACATGTTGGTAACACGGGCGGTGTATTTTAGCAGAACATGGGTTTAATAGCTCGTGTGCGAGAGGTTCTAGTGCTAGGGAGTGAGTTGTGAACTCCAGTATAGTGGTAACCAGTGTAGAATGGTCATGCTTTAAGAGTATCGCTTGGGTTGAGGCGAGGCTGTAGTAATGTTGGAAAAAGATAGTGGGGTCAGTGTGCCAAGGCTTGAGCAACGTTTGATACCTATTAAGTAGGTGGATCGTATGACCATGTTAGGCGACTTTGTCTACGATTGATCGGTGGAGTATAGCTTTTCACTCCTGTTGTTGTAAGTTGCTTTGGAAGTTGTGACTCGAATGTTCATTTCAGAGATGTTGATTGTGGGGGTAAGAGTTGATAGTTTCTTTGGTTAAATTGTTGTTACAAGGAAAACAGTATAGGAGATGTCCTTTATCTGTTCAAGTTCATGTGTTTCGGTTGATTTGATGGAAATATCGTTTTATGGTTTGGTGTGATTCTTGGAATAGACTGGTTGGTTAAGCATCGAGCTGTGATGGATTTTGATGTTAAGCGAGTCACTTTGAAGCTTGTGGATGATTATGAGGTAGTAATCGTAGGTGAGAACGTGAGGTTCTTGTCTTACGCAATTTCGGCTCTTGAAGCGAGTCGGATGTTGGAGATAGGATGTGAAGCTTTCTTAGCATATGTGGTGTATCCTGGTACGAAAGAAGTCTGGGTGCAAGATATACGAACCGTATGTGAGTTCTGGGTGTTCTTTTAGAAGAGATCCCTAGGGTGCCACCCAACCGAGAAGTTGAGTTTGGTATAGAGTTGTACGAGAATACGACTCCGATGTCCATTGCTCCTTATCGCATGGCACCTAAGTAGTTGAAAGAGTTGAAGACGCAACTTCAGGAGTTGCTTGACCGAGGGTTCATAAGGTCGAGTGTTTCACCTTGGGGTGCACTGGTCTTGCTTGTAAAGAAGAAAGATGATACGATGCGCATGTGCATAGATTATTGGCAATTGAACAAGTTGACGATTAAGAACAAGAATCCTTTGTCGAGGGTCAATGATTTGTTTGGCCATTTTTGTGGTGCTTCGATGTTTTCGAAGATTGATTTGAGGTCAGGGTACCATCAGTTAAAGGTTAAAGATGAGGATGTACACAAAATAGCTTTTCGGACGAGGTATGGCCTTTATGAGTTCTTGGTGATGCTGTTTTGGTTGACGAATGCACCAATTGCATTCATGGATATGATGAAGAGGGTGTTCAATGAGTTTCTGGATCAGTTTGTGGTGGTGTTTATCGATGATATTCTCGTGTACTCGTGTACCAAGGAGGATCATAATAGGTACTTAAGAATTGTGTTGAAAGTGATGTTGGAGAATCAGCTTTATGCTAAGTTGAGCAAGTGTGAGTTTTTTCTCAAGGAGTGGTTTTCTTTAGATAAGTGGTGTCAGCCGAAGGTACTCGGGTTGATCCACACAAGGTTGAGGCGGTGATGTGTTGGAAAATGCCTAAGTCGGTGGCAAAGGTGCGAAGTTTCCTTGGGTTAGCTTGATATTACCGAAGGATCGTTGAAGGTGTTTCTAAGGTTGGTGCTCCTTTGACCAAGTTGATCCAAAAGAATGTTCGCTTGAGTGGACAGATGTTAGATAACAAGCTTTCGAGGAGTCGAAGGAAGCTTGGGTGCGAGTTCTTGTTTTGATTCAACCAGAATCGGGTAAGGAGTATGTAGGTTATAGTGCTACCTCGTATGACGGCTTGGGTTGCATGTTGATGCAAGGAGGGTAGGTTGTAGCTTATGCATCTAGACAATTGATGGTGCATGTGCGCAACTATTTTACTCGTGATCTGGAGCTAGCAGTGGTGGTGTTTGCTTTGAAGATTTCGAGACACTACCTTTATGGTGAAAGGTGTGTCGTTTGTACCGACCAAAAAAAGTTGAAGTATCTTATGTCGCAGAGGGAGTTGAATCTTAGGCAACGAAGATGGTTGGAGTTGCTTAAGAGTTACGATCTAACCGTTGAATATCATCAGGGAAAGGCCAATGTTGTGGTCGATACTTTGAGTAGGAAGGTAGCAGTTGAGCTGGGAGCTATGTTTGCTTGTTAGAGTATATTGCGTGATGGTGGCTTGATAGCCGAGAAGCAAGTGAAACCTTCCTTGATTCAGTTGATTAAGGAGAAGCAGTTGTTGGATGACTCGTTGGTACCTCATTTTCAGGATATAGTTGATGGTAAGACTACAAACTTCTGCTTTAATGATGATGGAATTCTATGTTTCAAAAGTCGAAAAGTGGTGCCGGAAGATGTTGAGTTGAGGCGCACTGTTTTGACTAAGGCTCATAGCAGTCCTTTTGCTATAAACCCTGGTAGTACTAAAGTGTATCGTGGCTTGAAGGATGAGTAGTATTGGGTAGGGTTGAAAAAGGATGCAGTTGATTTTGTAAGAAAGTGTATGGGTTGCCAACGTGTGGGGGCTAAGCATCAGTTTCCTTCCTATTTGTTACAGCCTTTGAGGATACCAGAGTGGAAATGGGAAAGGATTGCGATGGATTTTTGTGTCTGGTTTGCCTTTGACATCATCGAAGAAGAACTTCGTGTGGGTGATTGTGGATTGTCTCATGAAGTGTGTGCATTTCTTGGTTGTTCATACTATGTATACGTTGGATAAGTTAGTAGCGCTATTTATTATTGAGATTGTGCGTTTGCACGGTGTGGTCAAATCCATACTGTTGGATAGATATCCGAGGTTCACAATGAAGTTTTGGGAGTGTTTGCATCAAACGTTGGGTACGCAGTTGAATTTCAGCACTTCATATCATCCTCAGTCGGATGGGCAGTCAGAACGAGTTAACCAGGTGCTGGAGGATATGTTGCGATGCTGTGTGATTGATTTCCAAGGTTCTTGGGAAAAGTATACGCCTTTGGTTGAGTTTGCCTATAGTAACAGGTTTCAGTCAAGTATACGAATGGATCCGTATGAGGCCTTATATGGGGAGAAGTGTAGAACGCCTCTTTGTGGAGCTGAGGCAAAAGTTGCTTTCCTTGCCGGATATGCACAAGGGAACAATTGAGAAAGTAAAGCTCATATGTGAGCGGTTAAAGGCTGCATCGGATGGTTAGAAGTCTTACGTGGAATTAGAGCGTAAAGAGGTTGAATTCGTGGTTGGCGATCGCGTGTTCCTTAAGGTATTACCTTGGAAGAAAGTGATGAGGTTTGGACGTAAGGGAAAGCTTAGTTCGAGTTTTGTTGGACCTTATGAGGTTGTGGAGCGGATTGGTCCTGTAGCTTATCGGTTGAGGTTGCCTCCCGAGTTGGAAAAGATTCATGATGTGTTTTATGTATCTATGTTGTGGAGGTATAGATCGGATTCTATGCATGTGATAAGGAACCAATGAGAATTCTGGATACGAGTAGCAAAGTTCTTCGTGGCAAAACGATTGAGCTTGTGAGGGTATTTTTATGGCATTGAGGAGTTGAGGAGGTTGCGTGGGAAAGTAAGGTGGACGGGTTGGGTCAGTTCTGTGCCTTTCTCCTTCAGGCAAAATTTCCTAAGTGGGGGAGAGTTGTAACGCCCCGATTTTGGGCTTAGATGTTTTGGCGAGTCGGGTTGGGCCGGTGGAACTGGTGTTGGTTGTTCGAACCGTTAAAAGGTGGTTTAGGGAAATCAAGGTTCAAGATGGAATAAAAATGTAACCCCCTTAGCCCGGTCTAGACGGTTGGCCCGAACGGAGGCAATTACACGGGGAAAACCGAAGCCAACTCGTTAAAGTCGACTCTGATTGATGACCTTTTTTTTCTTTTTATCTTTCCTAGAAGCAACATTAGTCCTATGTGATCACCAAAGAACATAGGAAGAAACGACACATCAATTAGATTTCGATTAGGGGTTTAATTGCACAAACTAGACATTTAGGGACCAAAATGTAATTTCTAGAAATTACGAGGACTTCTTTGATTTTAAGTTTACCATTACTCAATTAGTCATGTTTCATGCCTCTCTGTAAATTTTCATCACAAACTGATTAACCAAACACATCCAATTGCATACTTGAAAATTAGGGACTAAAATGCATCAATTTCAAACATATAAAGATGCCATTAACATAATTAAGGGTCGCGTATCGATACGCCTGGATCCGTATCGTTACGCGGGATGGTAGTGACCAAAGACAAAGAAAGTCTATCGATACGCTTCCCCGCGTATCGGTACGCCCTTCAAGCCCGTACCAAAACAGTTCTTATTCGTACCGAAAGGCCTGTGTAGAAATGCACAAATTTGGCTTACACGTTTCGATACGCAAGCCCGAGTATCGATACGCTTACCAGAACTGTCTAAATTTCAGCCTTGAAATCATTTCAAACTTCAACTAATCACCCTCAAATCATAACTACATGCTTATGGCATCCACTGAAAACATATAGACATGCAATTCCAAACCACATAGCAGCATTTAGTTTATCAACTCAAGCATAGCAAGGCATATCATGAAGCATGCTTAAGACACAAACAATAATCACACCATATAGCAAGAATGAGCACCAAAACCAAAATAAAGGCCTCTTACAAACCATATAAACCATACTAAAGTAAATGCAAAACATCACCATACTTAAGCTTTACTATTCCTTGGATCTTATAAGCCTCCTTGCTTCCCAAAGTGTCTTAATTATCTGCATTGTTGGTAAAAGATAACGTAAGCACGATAGCTTAGTGAGGCATGCTCTAAAAACACCAACACAACAATGCAACCTTTTAAATCTCTTTCTCAAAATCCATTTTCTACAACATGTTCTTTCTATCTCATGCTTGAAAACCATTCAAAGCAAATCTCCATTTGAAAATCACATGTACCATCTATCTATCTATCTCATGCATTCAACCAATGCAAATCTCATGACAAAGCCATACATTCTTAACATTCAAAAGCATTTTATAATCTCATATACATTTCTCATAGCATAAAATCATTTCAACATTGGTACATGTGAATCAAATACAATCTTATATATTGGCATTTTATATTACATCTTTACTCGAATATGCGGATTAGCTTGACATAAAGCCAAGTCTTACCCCGGTGAATTCTCACATCACCAGACTCTCATGGCGGTATCTCTCTTTGCCACAAAGCTTGGGTGTTTCACCAAGACCTACCCCGATGGTATCTCTCATCACCGGATTCTCACTTTGGATCATGATGGCACTACCTCCATTGCCCGATTCCGAAGAGCACGTACGAATTTTAATTTATAATGCGCTTTTATCCTATTGGTCGACCAATTATATCCGGTAATAATCTCATCATTTATGTCAATATATTTCTCTAAAATCATCATCTCACCTACTGTTTTGATGCAATATTTCTCAAATCTATCTCGTCTCATCTCAAAACCACAATTCATGCATACCATTAAATCAAAATCTCAAAACTCTTTACAAAGTAATGCTATCTCATGGGATCAACACATAACATCATTTCATGTTATAAATCATGCATAAAACAGTAAGAATTTGTCTATCTCAAATCAAGAGCATGTTAAAAGCAGTTAGGGGCATCAACTACTTTTTCATAGCAAATTCTAAACATACTTACTTTCGGACATAGGATGGTGTTTCAAACCAATCCTAAATCCCCAACCTCGTTTCCTTATCCCTTAAGGACTTCTAAAACCATTTGCACTCACCGATTACATTTCGCTTGCTTGCCGAAACGATTTATAGGCTTCTGGCAATTTCGGATCAACACCAAAAGTGTCTGATGAAGTCTACACTGTTCATTACACACAAGAGCAGAGGATTAATGCATCATCATGCATTAAAATCACTAGCCACTCATTCTAACTCGCTGCACTACTCAAAACCAACATTTCGGCCATCCGAAGTAACCGAAATCACCTTCAAACTCTCTCAAACCAAAGCCCAACCAAGATCAATCAATTTTAACCCTTTCTAAACCTCAATCAACATCAAAAATCATCACAAACATGACCTTATATCTCCAGCAATAGCAGATCACCAAAAACACCTCAAAAACCACAAATCTAACATCTAAAACTTAGGAACCCAAGCCTATTCGGGATTTACTTGTTAAAACCTCAATCTCAACATCAAATATCATCCAAAACATGTTAGAAATCAACCTCAAAACAAAATTTAACTTAGAAATACGAAAATCATCAAAATCACATCAAGAACCTTGAATTTAGCAACTATTTCTTGTTTATATCATTAAAACAACTTAAAAACCATTAACAAATGATTGATAACTTGGGAATTTCAGTAAATAATTGATCATTAGAGGAGAAGGACGAAGCTTACTTCTAATGGCTGATTTCCCCTTAATTTGTGCAAGATTTCTTGAAAATCCAAAGCAAAAACAAAAAGGATTTGATGAAGTAAAGATAGGAAATCCTTTGAAAGATGAAATCTCAGCAAATGATATGAAAATCAGAGGCTATTTGGTGAGGAAAAAGTGTTTCGCTGAGTGGAAGTTGAGAGAAAATGAAAACAGAGAAAATTATCGTAAAGTAGTTATGAAAAGTCAACCATTGATTTTTCTTTTAATTCCTTTAATTAAATCATTATTAAAAACTCCCAAATTAAAGAGAAATCTGATGAAAAAACAATTGGTAAAATTAGCTCCTTAAAGATTCAAACTTTCAATCCTTTACAAAACAGTCACTAGTCAACTTTTGCAAAAACTGCATTCTAGTCACTACACCAAGATGTAATTTTTCCAAATCACATTTTGTAAAATTGTTTTCACCACAATCATTTATATAATAAATGAGGATTTTTAGATATTTTTTCATATTTTTAAAGCATCCCGAATTAGGTGTTCCCTAATTCAACCTTAAGGGTTCGAACCGTTCCCGACCGGCCTGATTCAACATCTAATACATCTAGGCCCAAAACTAGGGCGTTACAACTCTCCCCCACTTAAGAAATTTCGTCCTAAAAATTTACCTGGTCGAAAAAGGTAAGGAAATTGCTTCTTCATGTCATCCTTCCTTTCCCATGTGGCTTCCTCAACGCCACGATGCCTCTACAAGACTTTAACCAGCTCGATGGTCTTACCTCGGAGAAACTTACTATTCGTATCCAGAATCTCAACGGGCTCCTCATCTTATGTTAAGTCTGGATTCAGCTCAAACTCTTCTACAGGCATAACATGCGACGAATCTGATCTATACCTCCGAAGCATGGATACATGGAACACATTATGTATCTTTTCCAACTCTGAAGGTAGTCTCAACTTGTAAGAAACAGGACCCACATGTTCTATCACCTCATATGGTCCAATGAACCTCGGACTCAATTTTCCCTTCCGGCCAAATCTCATCACCTTCTTCCAAGGTGAAACGTTCAGAAACACACGTTCGCCAACTGCGAACTCTATCTCCTTATGGTTCAAGTCTGCGTAAGACTTTTGCCGGTCCGATGCTGCCTTCAACGGCTCACAAATGAGCTTTACTTTATCAGTGGTTCCTTTCAACAAAGCTGGCATCGAAATCAACTTTTGCCCTATTTCAGCCCAACAAAGGGGAGTTCTACACCTTCTCCCGTATAAAGCCTCATACGGTGCCATTTGAATGCTTGCATGGTAGCTATTATTATAAGCAAACTCAACCAAAGGCAAGTGCTTCTCCCAAGATCCCTAAAACTCAATGACGCATCACCTTAACAAATCCTCAAGCACTTGGATAACACGCTTCGACTGCCCATCCGTCTACGGATGATAAGAAGTACTGAAATTCAGCCGCGTACCCAAAG
This sequence comes from Hibiscus trionum, assembly GCA_030270665.1. Lineage (NCBI taxonomy): Eukaryota > Viridiplantae > Streptophyta > Magnoliopsida > Malvales > Malvaceae > Hibiscus > Hibiscus trionum. The sequence continues at coordinate 18,991,010 of BSYR01000017.1, read as the reverse complement.
CTTGATGCAAACATTTCTAAAACCTTGATGTGAACCGCGGATCTCTATTTGATAATATAGATTTCGGCACCCTGTGCAAACGCACAATCTCAACAATGTACAACTCAGCTAGCTTATCCAAGGTGTACGTAGTATGCACAGGCAAGAAATGTGCACACTTCGTAAGGCGATCCACAATCATCCAAATAGAAATTTTTCTTCGATGGCGATAATGGCAAACCAGACACGAAGTCCATGGTAATCCTTTCCCACTTCCATTCTGGGATCCTCAACGGCTACAACAACCCAGAATGAACCTGATGTTCAGCCTTAACCCGCTAACAAACCATACATTGCTAATGAACTCGGCAACATCTTTCTTCAACCCCACACAGTAGTACTCATCCTTCAAATCACGATACATTTTCGTACTACTAGGGTGCATTGCGAAAGGACTACTATGAGCTTCAGTCAAAATAGTGCGCCTCAACTCCACATCACTCGGAACCACTACCCGACTCCCAAAGCATAGAACACCATCATCATTGAAACTAAAGTCCGAAGGCCTTCCTTTCGCAATATCCTGAACATGCGGTACAAGAGAATCATCAAGCAACTGCTTATCCTTTATTAACTGAACCAAAGATGGCTTCACTTGCAACTCAGCAACAATGCCACCATCTCGTGATATGCTCAAACAAGCAAACATCGCCCTTAACTCCACCGCCACTTTCTTGCTCAAAGCATCGACCACAACATTGGCTTTTCTCGAATGATACTCGATCGTTAGGTCATAATCCTTAAGCAATTCCACCCAACATCGTTGCCGGAGATTTAGCTCCTCCTGAGACATAAGATACTTCAAACTCTTGTGATTTGTGTACACAATACACTTCTCACCATACAAATAATGTCTCCAAATCTTTAAAGCGAACACCACTGCTGCTAACTCAATGTCATGCGTGTGATAGTTATGCTCATGCACCTTCAACTGTCGTGATGCATAAGCTACTACCCTACCTTGTTGCATCAGCACACACCCCAAACCAACATAGGATGTGTCACTATACACCACAAACTCTTTTCCAGATTCAGGTTGAATCAAGATAGGAGCTTGCGTCAAAGCTTCCTTTAGCTTCTCAAAAGCTTGTTGTCTCGCTTCCGTCCACTCAAACATAACATCCTTCTTCAATAACTTTGTCAAAGGAGCAACAATCTTGGAAAACCTATCCACGAACCTTCGATAGTAACCTGCTAAGACCTAGGAGACTTCCAATTCACCACCGCCTCAATCTTCTGAGGATCAACACAAATTCCCTCGGACAAAACCACATTGACCAAGGAAAACAACCTCCTTCAACCAAAACTCACATTTACTCAGCTTAGCATAAAGTTGATTCTCTAGCAGCACTTGTAAAACAATCCTCAAATGTTCCTCGTGCTCCTCCTCGGTACGAGAGTACACAAGGATTTCAACGATGAACACCACAACGAACTTATCCAAGAACTCATGAAACACCATGTTCATCATATCCATGAAAGCATCAGGAGCATTCGTCAAACCAAACGGCATCACCAAAAACTCATAAGGCCCATATCTTGTCCGAAAAGCAATTTTCGGAACATCCACATCCTTGACCTTCAATTGATAATACGCCGACCGTAAATCAATCTTTGAAAACACAGCCGCTCCACGAAACTGATCGAAAAGATCATCAATCCTCGGTAGAAGATACTTATTCTTGATAGTCAACTTATTCAGGTGACGGTAATCAATGCACATTCTCATCGTGCCATCTTTCTTCTTAACAAACAAGACAGATGCACCCCAAGGTGACGCACTACGCCGAATAAAGCCTCGGTCAAGAAACTCTTGAATTTGCATCTTCAGCTCCTTCAACTCCTTAGGTGCCATTCGATAGGGAGCGATGGAGACCGGAGATGTGTTCTCATACAACTCAATTCCGAACTTAACCTCCCGACAAGGTGGCAAACCAGGTGGCTCCTCCGGAAACCCCCAGGGAATTCGCGCACAGTTCTAATATCCTGCACTCGCACCTCTTTCGTGCTAGGATTCATAACAAAAGCTAAATAAGCTTCACATCCTTGACGCAACAACCGGCTCGCTTCAAGCGTCAAAACCACATTAGAGAAGAACTTCACGTTCTCTCCCACCACCACAACTTCATAATCATCAGCAAGTTTCAGCGAAACTCCATAAGATCCACCAAGAACACATGTTCTTGCACCTTTAAGGGACATCTCCTATACAACCTCCTTGTTACTACCGTTTCACCGAAAGAACTAGTCACACGCATACCAACGTCCAAGTACTCAACAGGCAAACCAAGCATTTAGGCATGTTCACGCAGTATGTACGAGTGTGTAGATCTAGAATCAATTAGAGAAAGTAATGACAAAGACTGCAAAGTAAAGGTACTTGTGATCACGTCAGTGTCATTCCTCCCTTCATGGTGGGTATACACTCTGGCCTGGCCACCTTCTTCAGGCTGGACGGCTATAACATGTGCGACATTCCTTGCTTCATCATCTCTACGCTGAAAATTGCCACGGCCGCGCCCATGACCTCTCTGTGGCTCATCTGCTCTCACCGGAGCTTGCCCCTCTCGCATCGGCTGAGGACAATCTCGTTTCATGTGCCCACGAGAACCACAATTTTAGCACGTACCAACATTGCCCCAGCACTCTCCCGTGTGTCTCCTACCACACCGGTTACATTCAGGGGTACATATGAAAGCATTTGGCCCTTGCTGACCTCTCCCGTGGTTACCTCCCCCACGTCTAGCATCCATGTGTGACATTCTATCCTTAGGTCTCTTAAATCGATCTCTTTCAATATTAGGAGCCGCAGCTCGCTTCCCCGAGCTAGACCCTCTTGTTCGACTCGACAGACCAAGGTTCAACTCAATGTCCTTGGCTCAAGTGACCAAGACATCAAAATCGGTATAATCCGAAGCAAGCATATATGTTTTCACATCAGCCACCAGCCCATATCTGAACCGCTCGCATCTCTCCCGTTCACTATGGATCAACTTCGGTGCATACTAACTAATGCGTACAAATTGCACTTCGTATTCCGCCACCGACATGCTACCTTGCTCTAGGGACATAAACTCCCACTTTTTCTCGGCCAAATAACGAACTCCCAGATATTTCCCCTTGAACGCATTCGGAAAGAATGCCCAAGTCACCTCAGCATCCTCCAAAGCAGCTATAGTGGTCGTCCACCACGTATAGGCATCACCATGCAACAAAGATACGATGCACCCCAAATTCTGGACATCATTACAATTCATCTGTCTAAGGATCCTCTTGGTGCTCTCCAACCAAGACTCGGAACCCTCAGGGGTCAACCCTCTAAACTCAGTCCCTCCTAGACTGCAGAGTCGCTCTAGAGGCAAACTCGCACCAGCACCAGCCTGAGGTGCAGCCACATGAGCACCAGCTACTGCTGCCCAAAAAGCTCCAGCAATAGCTTGAATCAGCACTGTCATATCAGGAGCAGCTTACCCTCGTGCTCCCTCAGGTTCAGCAACCCCTATTCCAGCTCCCGCTCCACCACCACTGGATGGTCCACCAGAAGGAGGAGGCGTTAGATTCTCGAAACGCTCATCATTCTCATTTGCCTCATTCTTGACCGCGTTACGCGTGATTATTCTATGCTCTCTACGTGACCTCATTTCAAAACAATGCAACTAGCAAAATGCAATAAATCTCAGTTAGGCAATATAAGGCAAGAAATCTAAGGTTCTCAAGTTCATTTTCAAAACAATTCTTTCCAATAGTAATGATATGGCAATGAGCTCCCCATCTATACCCCAATCATAGCATAGCAACATAAATTCATCTCAAACAACCAACTTGTAAGCATTTCATCTCATTAAAGCTAAAACAGTGCACAATTACACAACATGCTTTCAAAAGTTCATAACTACTCACATTTACAACTACCAACCTCTTACCAACGCCCTAATTATTCACAAACCTAGCTCTAATACCAACAAATGTAACCCCCTTAGCCCGGTCTAGACGGTTGACCTTAACCGAGGTGATTACATGAGGAAAACTGAAGCCAACTCGTTAAAGCCGACTCTGATTGACAACCCTTTTTATCTTTCCTAGATGCAACATTAGTCCTATGTGATCATCAAAGAACATATGAAGAAACGACATAGCAATCAGATTTCGGTTAGGGGTTTAATTGCACAAACTAGACATTTAGGGACCAAAATGTAATTTCTGGAAATTACGAGGACTTATTTGATTTTAAGTTTACCATTACTCAATTATTCATGTTTCATGATTATTTGTAAATTTTCATAACAAACCAATTAACCAAAGACATCCAATTGCACACTTGAAAATCAGGGACTAAAATGCATCAATTTCAAACTTATAAAGATGTCACTAACAGAATTAACGGTCGTGTATTGGTATGCCTGGATCCGTATCGATACGCGGGATGGCAGTGACCAAAGACACAGAAAGTGTATTGATACGCTTCCCCTCGTGTCGGTACGCCCTTCAAGCCTGTACCGAAACACTTCTCATTCGTATCGAAACGCCTGTGCAGAAAAGCACAAATTTGGCTTACGCGTATCGATAGGCAAGCCCGTGTATCAAATATAAATAATTAAAGTCTTAAACTCTAAACTCTAACCCTAAATATTTCAAATTTCACATATACATCCCAAACCCTAAACTCTAACCCTTAATATTTCAAATTAATTTCACGCTAAATATTTCAAATTAAACCCAAACCCTAAACATTTCAAATTCATTCCATGCTAAATATTTTAAAATAAACCCTAGATACTAATAAGAGATATATATTATATCTGGAGAATTATAGCACAAAGTTGTGCTTGGTGCAGTAGCAAAGCCATTGACTTTACCCTATTGAGACCTAGGTTCAAATACAAATAATTAAAGTCCTCCAATAAGATGTTGACAAGTGTCACCACTTAATTAAATAATTTATTATTTTATTAATTTAAAATTAGGACTAAATTGAAAGAATGTGTAAATAACAGGGACCAAATGTGTAATTTTAAAATATTTCCGTCAATTGCCACGTGGCAGTTCCGTCACTCCACCGTTAGGTTTTTAACGGCGGTGGTCAAAATAGGTTGATTTTATAAGCTTGGTGGTCTGATTGACATTTTCTATAGTTCGGTGGTCCAAATAGGTATCCTCAATTTGTTTGGTGGTCAATGGGTTAGTTTTCCCTTAAATCAAAATCTTAAAACTCTTTACAAAGTCATGCTATCTCATCGGGTCAACACATAACATCATTTCATATTATAAATCAAGCATAAAACAATAGGAATTTGTCTATCTCAAATCAAGAGCATGTTAAAAGCATTTAGGGGCATCAACCACTTTTTGAGAGCAAATTCTAAACGTACTTACTTCCGGACTTAGGATGGTGTTTCAAACCAATCATAAATCCCCAACCTCATTCCCTTGTCCCTCAAGGACTTCTAAAACCATTTGCACTCACCGATTACGTTTCTCTTGCTTGCCGAAACGATTTCTAGGCTTCCGGCACTTTCGGATCAACACCAAAAGCGTCTGATGAAGTCTACCATGTTCATTACACACAAAATCAGAGGATTAATGCATCATCGTGCATTAAAATCACCAGCCACTCATTCTAACTCGATGCACTACTCAAAAGCAACATTTCGGCTATCCGAAATAACCGAAATCACCTTCAAACTCTCTCAAACCAAAGCCCAGCCAAGATCTATCAATTCTAACCCTTTCTAAACCTCAATCAACATAAAAAATCTTCACAGACACGGCCTTATATCCCCAGCAATACCATATCACCAAAAACACCTCAAAAACCACAAATCTTACATCTAAAACTTAGGTACACAACCCCATTGGGGATTTACTTGTTAAAACCTCAATCTCAACATCCAATTTCATCCAAAACATGTTAGAAATCAACTTCAAAACAGAGTTTAACTAAGAAATACGAAAATCATCAAAATCACATCAAGAACCCTGAATTTAGCAACTATTTCTTATTTATATCATTAAAACAACTTAAAAACCATTAACAAATGATTGATAACTTGGGAATTTCAGTAAAGAACTGATCATTAGAGAAGAAGGACGAAGCTTACCTCTAATGGTTGATTTCTCCTTAATTTGGGCAAGATTTCTTGAAAATCCAAAGCAAAAACAAAAAGGATTTGATGAAGTAAAGATAGGAAATCCTTTGAAAGATGAAATCTCAGCAAATGAGATGAAAATCAGAGGCTCTTTGGTTAGGAAAAAGTGTTTAGCTTAGTGGAAGTTGAGAGAAAATGAAAAGAGAGAAAATTATCGTAAAGTAGTTATGAAAAGTCAATCATTGATTTTTCTTTTAATTCCTTTAATTAAATCATTATTAAAAACACCCAAATCAAAAGATAAATCTGATGAAAAACAATTGGTAAAATTAGCTCCTTAAATATTCAAACTTTCAATCCTTTACAAAACAGTCACTAGTCAACTTTTGCAAAAATTGCATTCTAGTCACTACACCAAAATGTAATATTTCCAAATCACATTATGTAAAATTGTTTTCACCACAATAATTTATATAATAAATGAGGATTTTTAGATATTATTCCATATTTTTAAAGCATCCCGAACTAGGTGTTCCGTAATTCAACCTTAAGGGATCGAACCGTTCCCGACCGGCCCGATTCAACATCTAATACATCTAGGCCCAAAACCAATGTGTTACAAAAATTATGGTAAAAATTCCTAAAATCCTCTAAAATTATATTTAAGAGTTTGGTTAAATCAATTTTGCAAAATAGGTTTTCGGAAGTGTAGATTCTGGGCAGTGACTAAAATGTAAAGATTTAAAAGTTGGGAAAATGTGTTTTTCTAGAAGAGTCAAAATCTTAGAATCTTTAGGGAGCTACTTGGAAATTATGCCTTTTCCTTAATTTGGTATGTGTTTTAAATGTTTATGAAAAATTAAAAAAGGATTTTAATTAGTTTAATTAAAAAGGTAGTTAATCGGTTAACAAAATTTTTGACGAGCTTTTCGTTTCTCTCTTTCACTTGAGCCAAACACTTTTCATTTTCTTTCGAATCTCCTGAATTTCTTTACTCTCAAATCTTCTTTTGATTTCCATCTTTTCCTTGTTGATTTCTTCCATTTTCCTTCAAGTTTCTTCAAGCAAATCTTTCAAAATTGGAGGAGAAGCAAGGATTGGAGGTAAATTTCGTGCTAACCCTCTAATCTAAGTTCTTTAATGAAATTCCAAAGATATTTGACTCTTTATTGATGATTTTGATTGAGGTTTTGTTGTTAGATTCATAAACTATTGAAATCTTGTTAGAAAAATAGATTTTAATGTAATTTTTGGATCTTGTTTGATTTGGCAAGTTTGAGATTGTTTCTAAATGAGTTTTGAAAGGCTTTTGGTGTTGAAGTGTTGTCTTAATCATAGAGATCCCGAAATCCTTGAGTTTGATTTTTAAAGTGTTTTTAGTTGAGTTTTTGGGGTGTTCTTGAGGAATTCAAGTTGCTGGAGGTATAAGGATGATTTTAGGTTGTTTTGGATGTTGATCGATGCCTAAAATGTGTTGGAGCTGTTCGGTAATGGCTGAATGAGGTTAGAGGTCAATCGATAGAGTTTTTGGTTTTTTCGGATAGGTGATTTGGTGCTTTAGATTAGGGCTGCGGGAATTCTTTTGAGTGCCGGTGTTTTGGATGCATTTTAATGCATTGAACCTCTGTTTTGATGTGTTGGAAACAGAGATAATATTCTATAATCAAACAAAGTGTTTTTGGACGCTTCGGGCGGTTGATAGTTGCATCGGCAAGCATGGTTTTGCAAGTTGGTGAGTGGAACTTGGTTTTCCAGCAAGGAAACGTTTTAGAAAAAGTTTGGGGAATTTAGTAAGAGCTTGAAACGCTTTACAAAGTTCGAAAGTAAGTAAAGTGAATTTCTCTCTCGGATTGTGCTAGTTTTGAACCATTGATTGCACTTGGTTTTAATTGCATTTACCTACTGTTTTAAACCAAGTTTGAATACGTGAAATGAGGTTGATGATGCCATGTCATTTAAGAATGCACTAGGTAAGTGATCTTTGTATGCATGTTTTCATGCATGAGGTTTGAAGCATGGTTTAATGCTTGTTTTATGGCTTATCATGAATGCTTTGTAGAAACAGTGAGGTATGCATGTGATACGGATTATATTGGAAAGTGATGTTGTATAAAGTGTTTAAAAAATGAAATCGGATATAGTTAGCTGGCTATAGGATTGAGTGCACTATAAAAAAGTCGTCTTTGATGTTGAGGGGTTGTGATTGTACCGAATACTCCATCCAAGTACCCTAACGATTGAGGATTGTTTAAGGTTGCAACGGTTGAGGGTAGCTCCCGGGTGCGAACCTTGTGTGTGTCCCATCTCTCGTTAGTGAGTTATACATCTACCGATGAGTGGTGTTGAGGGGTTGTGATTGTACCGAATACTCCACCATGGGTGTCACAATGATGGAGGGTCGCTCTTGTGTGTAAACCTTGAGATGATGGTAGAGTGTATGAAGGGTGTGGGACAACCCTTGGTAATCCGTGTATCTAATATATGTTTTTATGATTGATGTTTATCGCTTGTAAGCCAATATAATGAAATGAGATATTGTGGAAATGTTGTTAATGCATAATTTGAAAGATGCATGTTTGGTTTAATCTTAGCATAAAGGTGATTATGCTTGGAAGGCTTGTATTATGTGTAACAATGGTTTAATTGCTGGATTTATATGTATCATGTTACATGATGTTTATTACAATGATTTTGAGGATAAAGTGCATGTTTTGTCAAAGAAAGCTTAATGGTTTGAAAAGAGTGAAAAAATGGTTCTGTGTATTGATGATTTTTTTTTTTGGTTTGAGCAATCCTCACTAAGCTTGTATGCTTATGCTCTCTTTGTTCATCAATGCAGTCAATTTAAGCTTTGGAGGCAGCACTTGCAAGGGGATCGATGGAAGACTTTGATTAAAGGTAAGCTTTGGTTTTAGACTAGTGTAATAAAGGCAATGGGGGTGTCCAATGTAATGCATGTGGTTTGTTTGGTATTTTCTGGTTTTGTACAAGTTTGAGTTGCACTTGTGGACATGTGAATGGCCTCTAAGATCTAGTTTATGCATTAAATTGGATTTTTGGCATTTTGGTGTTTTCAACTCTTAGGAAGCATGCCTCTAGTCTCATTGCTACTGAGAATGATGCTATGATGTTGCCTATGCTTCGTGAAAGTCGTCCTTGATGTATATTTAAGTTTCCAATATGTTAGAGCATGTGTGGGGATGGTTTCGGAGAGTAAAAACTGATTTAAACCAGCTTTTTTAGAACATTGCAGGCCCATGTGTTTTGAAACACCCTTGCTTGTTTCAAAACGGTGCCCTGAAATGGCCTCGGTGTTTCGAAACGGTGAGCCCTATTTCAAAACACTTTGCCTTTGTGAACCATCATTCCGAAACGAGCCTGAGGGGCTTCGAAATGAACCCGCGTATCGAAACGGGCAACTTAGTTTCGAAACGACTGTTTCGATACGGGGCTCTTTGTTCCGAAACACCTGACCGTTAAAGCAGTTTTTGAATTGCTCTAAGTTTATGTTTCTTACGTTTTGGTCCCTGTTTGCCTTGTATGAAATTGGATGGGTTCTAGATGTCTTTTTGAGCGGAGTTTTCGCCGATAAGCATGTAATGAATGTAATTAAAGTCTGGTAATTAGAATTTGCTAATAACCCTTATACTTTAGCAAATTTACGAAATGGTCCCTAAACACTAGTTTAGTTGTAATCGAAGAGCAATTGTGTTGTTGTTTGGTCCGCTGGTTATGTGTGTATAAATAGGAACCTGAGTTGCATCTAGACAATATAAAAGAATTATAAAGGGTTTTTTTATTGAGGTAAACCTTCCCCGTGTGATCCGTTCAGTTTGGTTTATCGGCCAGGCCGGGTTGAGGGGGTTACAAAACAAGTCACCTTGGATGTTGAGGGGTTGTGATTGTACCAAAAACTCCATCCAAGTACCCTAACGATTGAGGAATGTTTAAGGTTGCAACGGTAGAGGGTAGCTCCCGGGTGCGAACGTTGTATGTGTACTGTCTCTCGTTAGTGGGCTATACATCTACCAATGAGTGGTGTTGAGGTGTTGTAATTGTACCGAATACTCCACCACGGGTGTCACAACGGTGGAGGTTTCTCCCATGTGTGAGCCTTGAGATGCCAATAAAGTGTATGAAGTGTTTGGGATAACACTTGGTAATCCGTGTATCCGATGTGCTTTTTGAGAAATGAGAATGTTGTTATCACTTGTAAGCCAATATAATGGATTGAAATATTATGGAATTGTTGATGATGCATATTGTGGAAAATGCATGTTTTACCTTAAGCTCTGCATATTGGTGAATATGCTTGGAAGCCTTGATTTTCGTTTAACAATGGTTTAATTGTTGTGAAGTTTGTGATACTTGTTGCATGGTGTTTATCATGTTGATTTTAATGATGAAGTGTATAGATTTTCAAAGAGGGCATGATGGTTTTCAAAAGAGTGAAAATGGTTTTGAGCATTGATGGTGCTTTTGGTTTTGAGCATTCCTCACTAAGGTTGTGTGCTTGTGCTTTGTTTTACTCATCAATGGAGATAATTAAGGAATTGGAGGCAGCAACATGCAAAGGATTTCCAAGAGACTTCATCGAATGTATGTCTTGGTTTTAGACTAGTGTAATAAAGGCAATGGGGGTGTCCAATGTTATGAATGTTAGTTGTTTTGGTATTTTCCGATTTGGTACAAGTTTGGTATGCATATTTTGGTATGTAAATGGCCTTTTAATTTTGGACTATGCTTGATTTTGAGATTTGACTTTTGATGCTTGATTTTAATAGGAAGCATGCATCTAGAACTCAATGTCATTGATAGTGTTGCTTTGATGATGTTTTTGCCCTGTGTTTTTGATGGTGTTGGTGTATTTGAGTTGTATGTAAGTTCAAATGCATGTTAGAATGTACTGGAATGGTTTTAGGAGTGTTAAACCAATGTTTTGGGCAATTGCATGCTGCAGAGTATCGGTATCCTCTGAGGTGTATCGATATGGTCTTCATAGTTTAAAGGGGCGTACCGATACACGGGGGCATATGGATACCCATTTTAGCCTCTGGCCGAGGGTGTATCGATACGGTGCCCAAGCGTACCGATATGGTCCTTGTAATGATGTGCTTGGGAAGCTTGATCGTCGGGGGCGTATTGATACCCTCCCTAAGGGTACTGATACGCTGTTAGTTAATTTGGTTGGATGGCATCTTTTAATGTTCTGAATCTTTACGTTTTAGTCCTTGATTCTTATGGATGCAATTGAATGAAATTTAATGGTTGTTTTGAGCTAAGTTTCTACATAGATGCATGTAATGAGACTAATTAAAGGTTGGTAAACTGAATTTAGGAACAACTCTAGTAATTTGTTAAGTTTACAAAATGATCCCTAAAACTGAAATTGGTAATAATCGATGAGCGTTCAAGTTGTTGTTTAATCTGTTGCTTGTTGGTCACATAGGAACCTAACTTGCATCTAGACAAGATAAAATGAAGAAAAAAATAGGGTCATTTATTGAGGTAAACCTTCCCGGTTTACTTTAATATTCCCGTGTGACCCATTCGGTTCGGTCTATCCGCTAGGCCGGGCCGAGGGGGTTACATTTGATGGTATCAGAGCCAGGTTTTGAAAGGTTGGGGTGATGGTAAGTTGATGGCAAGTAATTGAGATGTGAATGTGTGTTTTTGGTAATGTTTGTTTTGTACGATGAATGTCTTAAGCATGTTAATGTTGAGTATGTGATGGTGATGCTACGTTTGATGATTGTAATATGAATGTGAGTTGTTATATGTGATGATTGATTGGGCTGATTCTTAATGCTTGTGATGCATGATGGTTGTGACATGTATGTTGTATGCTTTACGCTATGTTTGGGGTGGGGGGAATTGGAATGCCCATTGCCTTATTACTATAGTTAAATGTTTTAAATTGGATTTGAAGTCTTCGATTCTTACTTGGAGATGGCCTTAGTGTTTTGTTTTGTTTTGTTAGTTTGTTATCATGCCTTAATAATAATAGCACACTAAACTGAGGAGAGAGTAGAAATCTTGTATGATTGTTGTTGTCGTTAGGCAAGGAATAGAGGAGTGTGTAAAGTCTCCTGGGGGCTAGATGCCTCGATGTGCCTCGATGTAAGTACAACATGTGTCAGTTGGGTAAGTGTTGGATGGCATGGCGTCTGGGATATAGGCGATGCCTAGAGCTTGTAAAGATGTTAGTGCTGGAGTGTATGTGATTGCACTAGAGGACTTATGTATTTGGAAGAAGTTGAGCTCGGGGGTTGTCACTGGAGGTATCCATGGAGTGGATGACCTGTACGAATGGAATTTTGGAACAAATGGAGTGTAATGATGCCCATAGTGTAAAGATGAGTTATATCTCGGTTTTATGGAGATGTGTATAGTTGGTGAAAAACAATGGTTATGGGCATAGAACCTGATGTTGTGTTCTGAGAGTTCTTTTGAACTGTACTAAAAAAAGAAGTATCTGAGAGTTAGATACTTGGGTGGCGAGAAATGTGAATCTGTGGTTTGGGTTTGAAATCGTAAGTTTATAGTTGAGTTAAGGTATGGATTGTTAGTTGAGCAGGCATGCTCCTAGATTGGATTTGGATGTGAGACATCAATATGATTGACTCTTTTATGGATTGGTGTATGATGTTAAACCATATCGATTGATTTATTGGCTACATCGTTTTCAACGTGTTTGTAACACGAGCGAGGTTTTTGAGCAGAACATGGGTTTAATAATTCGTGCGAGGGGTTCTAGCTCTAGAAAGTGAGTTGTGAACTCTAGCTTTAGTGATAGCCAGTGTAAGAATGGTCGTACTAAAAGGGTATCGCCTGGGTTGAGGCGAGGATGTGGTAATGGTTGTAAAAGATCGTAGGGTCAGTGTCAAGGCTTGAGTAGCGTTTGATACCTATTAAGTAGGTGGATCGTATGACCATGTGAGGCGAGGTTGTCCACATGTGATCGGTGGAGTATATCTTTCTGCGCCTGTTGTTGCTAATGTTTTGGGAGTTATAGCTTAATCGTTGTTTTATAAGTGTTAGTTGTTGAAATTTGAGTAACCAGTTTCTTTTGGTGAAATTGTTGTTACAATAAAACTGTATAGGAGATGTCATTTATCTGTTCAAGACCATGTGTTTTCAGTTGATTTGATGGAATTGCCTTTCTATGGTTTTTATGTGATTCTTGGAATGGATTGGTTGTCTAAGCATCGAGTTGTGGTTGTTTTTGATATTAAGCAAGTTACCTTGAAACTTGCAGATGATTACAAGGTAACAATCGTAGGCGAGAATGTGAAGTTCTTGTCCATTGCAATTTCGGCTCTCGAAGCGAATTGCATGATGGAGTTGGGTTGCGAAGCTTTCCTAGCTTATGTGATGAACCCTAGTACGAAGAAAGTGCGAGTGCAAGACATACGGACAATATGTGAGTTTTTGAGTGTTTTTCCGAAAGAGTTGCATGTTTTGCCATCAAACAGAGAAGTTGAGTTTTGCATTGAGTTGTATGAAAATACAACTCTAGTGTCCATTGCTCCTTATCGGACGGCACCTAAAGAGTTGAAGGAGTTGAAAGCGCAACTTCAAGAGTTGCTAGATCAAGGGTTCATAAGGCCAAGTGTTTCACCATGGGGTGCACCGATTTATTTGTAAAGAAGGAGGATGGCACGATGCGTATGTTTATAGATTATCGAGAACTGAACAAGTTGATGATTAAGCATAAGTACCCTTTGCCGATGATTGATGATTTGTTTGATCAGTTTCGTGGTGCTTCAATGTTTTCAAAGATTGATTTGAGGTCTGGGTATTATCAACTAAAGGTTCAGTATGTGGATGTACCTAAGACAGCTTTTCGGACCAGGTATGTCCACTATGAGTTGTTGGTGATGCCGTTTGGGTTGACAAATGCACCGGCTGCATTCATGGATATGATGTGTAACACCCGGGTTTAATGGTCGGGAGTTAAGTATGTAAATCGGGTTCAGGTCGTTGGGCTTGTTTTAAACAAAAAATTGGTTTGGTTTTAATTAAAAGGGCCATGAGATTTCATTAAGGGAAAAATGGTAATTTTCTAAATAATTGAAATGAGACAAATAAAAGATATGTTTGAAAAATAAGCTGTCATCTTCTTCCCTCCTCTAAAACTCACGACACCAAAAACCACCCCAACCCAAGTAACGGTTCCATCTCCTCCCTTCACGATTTCAAAAGCTTTCACCAAGGTAAATGTGTTTTTGACTTCTCCTCATCATCCTTAACGTTTCTATGGTCTTAGTTTCTCATTAACTCCATTTTTGTGATATTTCAATTATTCAAATTTTAAGAAAAATGAGGAAGCTTTGATGGGTTTTTAGTTGGTTTTTGATTTGTAAAGTTAACATATGTTTTAATCTTGCTCTTAAGTGTATTATATCTTAAAAAGGTAAGGTTTTGTTGAAATCCCGAAATGGATATTTGTGGGTGTGTTAAAGGGTAGAAAACTTGGGTTTTTGAGGTAGTTTTGTGAGGGAAAGTCGGGCTGATTGTATGGTTATCCTTGAGGGTTGATTTGAGCGTGTTTAGTGATGATTTGGGTGTTGGAATCAATGGGTAATTGTTGGGTTGTATTTGAGTCCGAAAATGGAGAGTTGGGTTAGTTCTTGGTTTGGAAATGTAGTGAAATGGTCTTGAGATTGTAATTTGATTTGTGACAGTGATTTTGTAACACCCCAATTTTGGGCTTAGAAGTTTTGGGTTTGGACCGGACCGGTCGGTTCGCGGTTCGAATATAAAAGAGTGAATTTAGGAAAGCCTAGTTCGGGTTGCGTTAAAAATGTGGAAAAATGTCTTAAAATCCTCTTTTATTATGTATAAGAGAAAAGTGAAATCAATTTTACAAAATGAGGTTTGGAAGTGTGACATTTTGGGTTAGTGACCGAAATGTAATTTTCGAAAACTGTGAGACTGTTTTAAAAAGGATTGAAACTTTGAATCTTTAAGGAGCTATTTACCCAATAGGAGTTTCTCCAGATTTTTCCTAAATATTAAAGGTTTAATAAATGGTTTTTAAATAAAAGAAAAAGAGAGGGAAGATATTTTGGCATTTTCCAACTAACTTTTCCTAAAATTCTATTTTCATTTTCTCTCATCTTTTCTCTCAAACCAAACACATTTCTCCAGAGCTTTTTCCTCTGATTTTTGACATCCAAACATGAGATTTTAATTCTCTTTTGATCTCTAATCATCTCTTCAACAAAACCTCACCATTTGCTACTTGGATCTTCAAGAATTTTGATTCTAAAAAGGGAGAAACTCAAGTTTAGAGGTATGAACGTCCTTCTCCTCTAAATTCTCAGTTCTTTACTGAAATTCCCAAGTTCTCAATCCTTGATTTGTGTTTAATTAAAGGTTTTACAATTGTATTCTTGATTTTGGCTTTAAAATGCAAGATTTGTTTGATTTTGATGAAATTTCGTATACTCTGATTGGGCAGTGTTTTGAGGTGTTAATTTGATGTTAAATGAATGTTTAATTGATGAGAAATTGAGATTTAGTCAATGCAATCCCGGATAGGTTGAATTTCCTAAGTTTTACTTGTATTAGTGATGGTTTGTGGAGTGATCTTGATGATCTGTTATGGCTGGAGGTGTAAGGATGTGTTGAGATCCATTTTGGATGTTAATTCATGTTTAAAGATGTTTAGAGTTAATGAATCTTGGCTGGGTAGTGTTGTGGAGTTGTTTGGGTGTGTTTTCGGTTGTGTTTGGTAGCCGAAAATGGAGTGTGGATGAGAGCAGCGAGTTTAGGTGCTTTCATTGTAGATATTAATGCATGATGATGCATTAATCTATTGTTTTGATGTGTTTAAAACAGGGGAGTCATCTTTGGATCCTAGTGGTGGAGATCCGGAAGCTTGATTGGTGTTTCGGCAAGAGGCGAAACGGAATCGGTGAGTGGATTTTGGTTTTCAGCTTTGAAACCAATGTTTTGAAGGTTTGGGAGCTTAGTTTAAGTCTAAGCAACTTAGCTAAGCTCAAGAGTAAGTTTTCGGAAAAACTCTCTTGATGATGAACCATGGATTGGTTGTGTGCAATGTGGTTTGTTTGCATGTTTTAAATCTTGTTTTGGAAGCATATTTAGCATGTTTATTTGCTGAGATTATAAGCCATGTGTTGAAGGATGCTCAAGGTAAGAGATCCTTGTTTTTGAACATTGTTTAAATGTGGTTTGATGCCTAAGGATGCATGATGTTTATGGCTTTGTTAAATGCTTAAAAACAGTGGAATATTGTTGTTAATGATGCATATTGGCAAGTGATGGTTAAGGTCACAAAGGTGTTTAAAAGTCCTTGTGTGAGCCTTGTTTATTTAAGAACAACATGGTGGTTAAAAGTCCATGGTTGGTTCTTGGTTAAGATCACAAAGGTGGTTAAAAGTCCTTGTGTGAATCTTGTGTATTTTAAGAACAACATGCTGTTTAAAAGTCCATGGTTAGTACTTGGTTAAGGTTACAAAGGTGGTTAAAATTCCTTGTGTAAGCCTTGTTATTTAAGAACACCAAGGTGTTTAAAAGTATTTGGGTGATTCTTGTTAAGGACACAAAGGTGTTTAAAAGTCCTTGTGTGGTCCTTGTCATGGTGTTTAAAAGTCCATGGATGATTCTTGTTAAGGACACAATGGTGTTTAAAAGTCCATGTGTGGTCCTTGGAAATTATAAGATCACAATGGTGTTTAAAAGTCCATGTGTGGATCTTATGTCGAATGTATCACTTGTTGCCAATGTGTCATGTTATGAACTTGAAGCATGAATTGCTTGTTTTAAATGCTTTAGTGCATGTGCAAATGATGTATGATTTAAGGTTTTTAAAGGTGTTTCATAAATGCATTATTGTGTGGTTTTAAATGAGCATTCCTCACTAAGCTTTTCGCTTACGCTCTCTCTCTCTTTTCTTAAACCAATAATGCAGAGCATTAACGTGCATTGAGGGCAGCAAGGAGGTGAAGAATCCAAGTGGTGAACTAAGCTCATGTATGGTGAAGGTTTCTTAAACACTATTAGCTTTTGGCATTTGGCAATGGGGAACCTATGTTGATGTTTTAGGAGATGTTTTGGACTCCTTAAGTTGGTTTTATGTTGTTAATGTTGTTGGAACATGTAAATGACCTTTATGTGGTTGATTTGGTATTTTGATGCTTGAATGGTTTATGAAATAGGAAGCTTGCCTATAGAATTGGGGATTTGCTAAATTGATGCCATGTTTGAGTATGATTGAAGCAATTATGTTCCTTGATTGTTGAATGACTTGCTGGTATATTTTGGTGGCTTTTGGAGCATGTTTGATGGGTCAAATATGTGTTAATTCAGCAAAAATCTGCAAATCTGGGCAGGCCGTATCGGAACGGGTGCTACCGTTTCGGAACAGGGGCCTGAAATGGTCTAGGCGTTCCGAAACGGGAGGAACCGTTCCGGAACGGAAATGCCACTGCCAACCCTCGTTTCGGAACCAGTTTCAGAACGGTCCCGCGTTTCAGAACAGGTCCTCCCTGTTTCGGAACACTCGACCATTGGGCTCTGAAATTGATGGTTATATGTTTTGAAATGCTTGCGTTTTGGTCCCGAAATTTGTTATTGCAATTGAATGAGTTTGGAATGTCCGTTTGAGCTAAAATTTGGCAGAGAAGCATGAAAGATGATTAATTTCAAGTTGGTAACTTCTAATTGGGTTAAGTCCTTATAATTTTCAGAATTTACATTTTGGTCCCTAAAGTTGTAATTTGTTCAATTGAGTCCCTGAATGTTCTCTGATTGTTTTGATCTTTGAGTATGATTATCTTGTGAACATATCTAGGGTTAATGTGCATTTAGACAAGATTAAAAAGAAAAAAAAAGGGTCGTTAATCAAGGTTGACTTTCGGGTTGACTTTGGTTTTCCCCGTGTAAACTTCTTAATTCGGGTCAACCATCTAGGCCGGGTTAAGGGGGTTACATTTGGTGGTATCAGAGCTGAGTTCTCGAGTAATTGGGAATGATTATGTGGGTGATTGATGTATGTATGCTTTGTATGCTTGTTGAGTGAAAGCATGATGTGTGAATTGTAAGCATGTTACAATTGTGGTGTATGCTGTAGTGAAGCATGATAGGGAGACCCATTGCCAAAACAAAGCTAATGAAATGATGTTGTTTTTAATTGGGAAATGAGCTTGAGTACTTGAATTGCTTACCTTGCTGAGCCTGACTTTGTTTATTTGCATTGTGATTGCGTTGTTATTGAATGGGACCTCGTAGAGAGACGCGGGGTAATGTGCGAGCTACGGCTCAGAATGAGAATGAGAACGATGAGAATGTTGAAGTGCGGTGGATTTACCTCCTCCACCTGGTGGTGGTGGTGCTGAGGGTGAAAGAGCTGGAGCGGCAGCTGGTGCTGGGGTCGTTGGACCTGAAGCTGGTCAGGGGCAAGCTGTACCTGACATGACAGTGTTGATTCAAGCTATTGCTGGAGCTTTTCAAGCAGCAGTAGCTGGAGCTCAAGGAGCTGGGCATCAGGGAGATGCTGGAGTTAGACTACCCTTGGAGCGTTTGCGCAGTCTGGGAGGGACTGAGTTCAGGGGTTTGTCGGCGGAAGGTTCTGAGGCTTGGTTGGAAAGTACCAAGAAAATCTTGGGTCAAATGAGTTGCACTGATGTGCAGAAGCTGGGGTGTGTGGTGTCATTGCTGTAGGATGATGCATACACGTGGTGGACAACCACAATCGCTGGGATGGCGGAAGCTGATGTAACTTGGACGTTCTTCCAGAGTGTGTTCAAGAGAAGGTATCTAGGTGTGAGGTACCTAGATGAAAAGAAAAGGGAGTTCATGTCTCTTACCCAGGGGAGCATGTCTGTGGCTGAGTACGAGGTCCAGTTTGTTCGACTCAGTCAGTATGCACCTGAGCTTGTCCCGGATGAGCGGGAAAGGTGTGAAAGGTTCCGTTATGGCTTGGTGACGGATGTAAAGATGTATGTGCTGGCTACCGAGTATAATGATTTTGATGTGCTGGTTGGCCGAGCAAAGGACATTGAGATGAACTTGGGTTTATCTGCTAGAAGTGCTGGGTCAAGTGCTGGTAAGCGAGCAGCCGAATATAGTTCCGGTGGTGGACGGAACAAGAGGGGGCGTGATCAGAAGTATCAGTCCTCAGCTAAGCGAGGTGGTGGTGCGCCTGCTCGGGGAGGCAATGCTAGAGTTGATCCGAGTGCATGTTGGACATGTGGTTCGCGTGGCCACATGAAACGTGATTGTCCTCGAGCTGTGAGGGAGGTGCAGGCTCCTGTTGTGGCAGCTGGTAATGCATGCTGGAACTGTGGATCTACGGATCATATAAGGCGAGAGTGTCCTATGTTGGCTGGTGGCCAAGGGCGTGCTCCTGTAGTTGCTGCACCACAAAGAGGTCGTGGGCGCGGCCGTAGTAACTTCCAGCGTAGGGAGGATGGTGTTCGTAATGTGGCTCATGTTGTAGCTGTTCAGCCTGAAGGTGGTGGTCAGGCTAGAGTGTTTGCTCAAAGGGAGGGGAGGAATGACGCGGATTGGATCGCAGGTACTTTAACTCTGCAATCCTTGTCATTACTTTCCTTGATTGATTCTGGCTCTACACACTCATATATATTGCGTGAGCATGCTGAGTTGCTTGGTTTGCCTGTTGAGTCTTTGGATGTTGGTATGCGTGTCACTAGTTCTTTTGGTGAAACTGTTGTGACTCGAAAGCTTTATAGAAGATGTCCTTTGGTTGTTCAAGATCATGTTTTTCATGTTGATCTTATGGAGTTGCCTTTCTATGGTTTTGATGTAATCCTTGGTATGGATTGGCTTGCTGAGCATCGTGCTGTAGTGGATTGTGAGAATAAGCGAGTTTCTTTGAAACTTGCGGATGATTATGAGGTTGTTGTGGTTGGTGAGAATGTGAAGTTTCTTGCCAATGTGGTGTCTACATTGGAGGCGAGCCGGATGCTGAGACAAGGTTGTGAAGCTTATCTAGCTTTTGTGATGAATCTTTGTTCTAAGGAGTTGCGTGTGCAAGTTATCAGGGTTGTGAAAGAGTTTCCTGGCGTGTTTCCTGAGGAGTTGCCTGTATTGCCTCCTAATCGTGAAGTGGAGTTTGGGATTGAGTTGTATGAGAACACAACTCTTGTGTCCATTACCCCTTATAGAATGGCACCTAAAGAGTTGAAAGAGCTGAAGACGCAGTTGCAAGAGTTGCTTGATCGTGGGTTCATTCGGCCGAGTGTGTCACCTTGGGGTGCACCAGTCTTGTTTGTGAAGAAGAAGGATGGCACTATGAGAATGTGCATTGATTATCGTCAGCTGAACAAGTTGACTATCAAGAATCGGTATCCTTTGCCGAGAATTGATGATCTCTTTGATCAATTTCGGGGAGCAGCTGTGTTCTCTAAGATTGACTTGAGGTCAGGGTATTACCAGTTGAAGGTGAAAGATGTGGATGTGTCTAAGACAGCTTTCAGGACAAGGTATGGGCATTATGAATTCCTTGTGATGTTGTTTGGTTTGACAAATGCTCTTGCAGCTTTCATGGACTTGATGAATCGTGTGTTTCATGAATACCTGGATAAGTTTGTTGTGGTGTTCATTGATGATATCCTCGTGTACTCGCGTACTGAGGAGGAGCATGAAGAGCATTTGAGAGTTGTGTTGCAAGCTTTGTTGGAGAATCAACTTTATGCTAAGCTGAGCAAGTGTGAGTTCTGGCTTAAAGAAGTGGTGTTTCTTGGGCATGTGGTTTCTGCTGAGGGGATTCGTGTTGATCCTCAGAAGATTGAAGCGATGATGAATTGGAAGGTTCCTAAGTCGGTTCATGAAGTCCGTAGTTTCCTCGGTTTAGCAGGATACTACCGGAGGTTCGTGGATGGGTTTTCGAAGATTGCCGCACCTTTGACAAAGTTGTTGCAAAAGGATGTTAGGTATGAGTGGACGGAAGTGAGACATCAGGCTTTTGAGAAGCTTAAGGCAACTTTAACGCAAGCTCCTATCTTGGTTCAACCTGAATCAGGGAAAGAGTTTGTGGTGTATAGTGATGCATCCTATGTTGGTTTGGGTTGTGTGTTGATGCAAGAGGGTAATGTGGTGGCTTATGCATCGCGGCAGTTGAAGGTGCATGAGCGCAATTATCCTACGCATGACATTGAGTTGGCTGTGGTGGTTTTTGCTTTAAAGATCTGGAGACATTATCTGTATGGTGAGAAGTGTATTGTGTACACGGATCACAAGAGTTTGAGATATCTGATGTCTCAGAAGGAGTTGAACCTTAGGCAGCGAC
The DNA here is from genome assembly GCA_030270665.1 of Hibiscus trionum. Taxonomy (NCBI): domain Eukaryota; kingdom Viridiplantae; phylum Streptophyta; class Magnoliopsida; order Malvales; family Malvaceae; genus Hibiscus; species Hibiscus trionum. Next base: position 18,969,605 of record BSYR01000017.1, on the reverse strand, counting down.
GTTGGGTGGAGTTGCTCAAGGATTATGATTTGACGATTGAGTATCACCCTGGGAAGGCTAATGTTGTAGCAGATGCCTTGAGTAGGAAGGTAGCTGTTGAGTTGAGGGCTATGTTTGCCAGTTTGAGTATTTCGCATGATGGTGGTCTTGTGGCTGAGTTGCAGGTGAAACCATCTTTGGTTCAGTTGATCAAGGAAAAGCAGTTGTTGGATGATTCCTTGGTATCTCATGTTCAGGATATCGCGGAGGGTAGGCCTTCGGATTTCTGCTTTAATGATGATGGAGTGTTGTGTTTTGGGAGTCGGATAGTAGTGCCCAATGATGCTGAGTTGAGGCGTGCTATTCTGACTGAAGGTCATAGTAGTCCTTTTGCTATGCACCCTGGTAGTACTAAGATGTATCGTGATCTTCGTGATGAGTACTATTGGGTGGGTTTGAAGAAGGATGTTGCTGAGTTTGTGAGCAAGTGTATGGTGTGTCAGCGAGTTAAGGCTGAACATCAGTTTCCATCAGGTTTGTTGCAACCGTTGAGAATCCCTGAATGGAAGTGGGAAAGGATTACCATGGATTTTTGTATCTGGTTTGCCCTTGTCACCATCGAAGAAGAATTCGGTGTGGGTGATTGTGGATCGCCTGACGAAGTGTGCGTATTTCTTGCCTGTGCATACTACGTATACCTTGGATAAGCTTGCGGAGCTGTACATTGCTGAGATTGTGCGGCTGCATGGTGTGCCTAAGTCGATTGTGTCGGATAGGGATCCGAGGTTTACATCACGATTCTGGCAGTGTTTGCATCAAGCTTTGGGTACGCGGTTGAATTTCAATACGTCTTATCATCCTCAGTCGGATGGTCAGTCCGAGCGTGTTATCCAGGTTTTGGAGGATATGTTGAGGTGCTGTGTGATTGAGTTCCAGGGCTCTTGGGAGAAACATTTGCCTTTGGTGGAGTTTGCCTATAACAATAGTTATCAATCAAGTATTCAAATGGCACCTTATGAGGCTTTGTACGGGAGGAAGTGTAGGACTCCTCTTTGTTGGGCTGAAACAGGTCAGAAGTTGGTTTCTATGCCGGCTTTGTTGAAAGGAACCACCGAGAAGGTGAAGCTCATTTGTGAGCGTTTGAAGGCAGCTTCTGATCGGCAAAAGTCTTACGCGGATCTGAAGCGTAAGGAGATTGAGTATGCGGTGGGTGACCGTGTGTTTTTGAAGGTTTCTCCTTGGAAAAAGGTGATGAGGTTTGGCCGTAAGGGTAAGTTGAGCCCTAGGTACATTGGACCATACGAGGTGATTGAGCGTGTGGGTCATGTTGCGTACAAGTTGAGGTTACCTCAGGAGTTGGAGAAGATTCATGATGTGTTTCATGTTTCTATGCTTCGGAAGTATAGATCGGATCCTTCACATGTGATACCTGTGGAAGAAGTGGAAGTGAATCCGGATTTGACCTATGATGAGGAACCGGTGAAGATTCTGGATTCGGATAGTAAGGTTCTTCGTGGCAAGACCATTGAGTTGGTAAAGGTGTTGTGGAAGCATCATGGTGCTGAGGAAGCCACGTGGGAACGGAGAGATGACATGCTGGAGCAGTTTCCGTATCTCTTTCCTTCAGGTAAATTTCGAGGACGAAATTTCTTAAGGGGGGGAGAGTTGTAACACCCCAATTTTGGGCTTAGAAGTTTTGGGTTTGGACCGGACCGGTCGGTTCGCGGTTCGAATATAAAAGAGTGAATTTAGGAAAGCCTAGTTCGGGTTGCGTTAAAAATGTGGAAAAATGTCTTAAAATCTTCTTTTATTATGTATAAGAGAAAAGTGAAATCAATTTTACAAAATGAGGTTTGGAAGTGTGACATTTTGGGTTAGTGACCGAAATGTAATTTTCGAAAACTGTGAGACTGTTTTAAAAAGGATTGAATCTTTGAATCTTTAAGGATCTATTTACCCAATAGGAGTTTCTCCAGATTTTTCCTAAATATTAAAGGTTTAATAAATGGTTTTTAAATAAAAGAAAACGAGAGGGAAGATATTTTGGCATTTTCCAACTAACTTTTCCTAAAATTCTATTTTCATTTTCTCTCATATTTTCTCTCAGACCAAACACATTTCTCCAGAGCTTTTTCCTCTGATTTTTGACATCCAAACATGAGATTTTAATTCTCTTTTGATCTCTAATCATCTCTTCAACAAAACCTCACCATTTGCTACTTGGATCTTCAAGAATTTTGATTCTAAAAAGGGAGAAACTCAAGTTTAGAGGTATGAACGTCCTTCTCCTCTAAATTCTCAGTTCTTTACTGAAATTTCCAAGTTCTCAATCCTTGATTTGTGTTTAATTAAAGGTTTTACAATTGTATTCTTGATTTTGGCTTTAAAATGCAAGATTTGTTTGATTTTGATGAAATTTCGTATAATCTGATTGGGCAGTGTTTTGAGGTGTTAATTTGATGTTAAATGAATGTTTAATTGATGAGAAATTGAGATTTAATCAATGCAATCCCGGATAGGTTGAATTTCCTAAGTTTTACTTGTATTAGTGATGGTTTGTGGAGTGATCTTGATGATCTGTTATGGCTGGAGGTGTAAGGATGTGTTGAGATCCATTTTGGATGTTAATTAATGTTTAAAGATGTTTAGAGTTGATGAATCTTGGCTGGGTAGTGTTGTGGAGTTGTTTGGGTGTGTTTTCAGTTGTGTTTTGTAGCCGAAAATGGAGTGTGGATGAGAGCAGCGAGTTTAGGTGCTTTCATTGTAGATATTAATGCATGATGATGCATTAATCTACTGTTTTGATGTGTTTAAAACAGGGGAGTCATCTTTGGATCCTAGTGGTGGAGATCCGGAAGCTTGATTGGTGTTTCGGCAAGAGGCGAAACGGAATCGGTGAGTGGATTTTGGTTTTCAGCTTTGAAACCAATGTTTTGAAGGTTTGGGAGCTTAGTTTAAGTCTAAGCAACTTAGCTAAGCTCAAGAGTAAGTTTTTAGAAAAACTCTCTTGATGATGAACCATGGATTGGTTGTGTGCAATGTGGTTTGTTTGCATGTTTTAAATCCTGTTTTGGAAGCATATTTAGCATGTTTATTTGCTGAGATTATAAGCCATATGTTGAAGGATGCTCAAGGTAAGAGATCCTTGTTTTTGAACATTGTTTAAATGTGGTTTGATGCCTAATGATGCATGATGTTTATGGCTTTGTTAAATGCTTAAAAACAGTGGAATATTGTTGTTAATGATGCATATTGGCAAGTGATGGTTAAGGTCACAAAGGTGTTTACAAGTCCTTGTGTGAGCCTTGTTTATTTAAGAACAACATGGTGGTTAAAAGTCCATGGTTGGTTCTTGGTTAAGATCACAAAGGTGGTTAAAAGTCCTTGTGTGAATCTTGTGTATTTTAAGAACAACATGGTGTTTAAAAGTCCATGGTTGGTTCTTGGTTAAGGTTACAAAGGTGGTTAAAATTCCTTGTGTAAGCCTTGTTATTTAAGAACACCAAGGTGTTTAAAAGTCCTTGGGTGATTCTTGTTAAGGACACAAAGGTGTTTAAAAGTCCTTGTGTGGTCCTTGTCATGGTGTTTAAAAGTCCATGGATGATTCTTGTTAAGGACACAATGGTGTTTAAAAGTCCATGTGTGGTCCTTGGAAATTATAAGATCACAATGGTGTTTAAAAGTCCATGTGTGGATCTTATGTCGAATGTATCACTTGTTGCCAATGTGTCATGTTATGAACTTGAAGCATGAATTGCTTGTTTTAAATGCTTTAGTGCATGTGCAAATGATGTATGATTTAAGGTTTTTAAAGGTGTTTCATAAATGCATTATTGTGAGGTTTTAAATGAGCATTCCTCACTAAGATTTTCGCTTACGCTCTCTCTCTCTTTACTTAAACCAATAATGCAGAGCATTAACGTGCATTGAGGGCAGCAAGGAGGTGAAGAATCCAAGTGGTGAACTAAGCTCATGTATGGTGAAGGTTTCTTAAACACTATTAGCTTTTGGCATTTGGCAATGGGGAACCTATGTTGATGTTTTAGGAGATGTTTTGGACTCCTTAAGTTGGTTTTATGTTGTTAATGTTGTTGGAACATGTAAATGGCCTTTATGTGGTTGATTTGGTATTTTGATGCTTGAATGGTTTATGAAATAGGAAGCTTGCCTATAGAATTGGGGATTTGCTAAATTGAAGCCATGTTTGAGTATGATTGAAGCAATTATGTTCCTTGATTGTTGAATGACTTGCTGGTATATTTTGGTGGCTTTTGGAGCATGTTTGATGGGTCAAATATGTGTTAATTCAGCAAAAATCTGCAAATCTGGGCAGGCCGTATCGGAACGGGTGCTACCGTTTCGGAACAAGGGCCTGAAATGGTCTAGGCGTTCCGAAACGGGAGGAACCGTTCCGGAACGGAAATGCCATTGCCAACCCTCGTTTCGGAACCAGTTTCGGAACGGTCCCGCGTTTCGGAACAGGTCCTCCCTGTTTCGGAACACTCGACCGTTGGGCTATGAAATTGATGGTTATATGTTTTGAAATGCTTGCGTTTTGGTCCCGAAATTTGTTATTGCAATTGAATGAGTTTGGAATGTCCGTTTGAGCTGAAATTTGGCAGAGAAGCATGAAAGATGAATAATTTCAAGTTGGTAACTTCTAATTGGGTTAAGTCCTTATAATTTTCAGAATTTACATTTTGGTCCCTAAAGTTGTAATTTGTTCAATTGAGTCCCTGAATGTTCTCTGATTGTTTTGATCTTTGAGTATGATTATCTTGTGAACATATCTAGGGTTAATGTGCATTTAGACAAGATTAAAAAGAAAAAAAAGGGTCGTTAATCAAGGTTGACTTTCGGGTTGACTTTGGTTTTCCCCGTGTAAACTTCTTAATTCGGGTCAACCGTCTAGGCCGGGTTAAGGGGGTTACAGATTTTGTGGATGTCTTGATGAGTAATACGCTGTTTTTGGGTGATTAGAAGCAATGGAAATCGTTGGAGAAGTTTCGGGCTTGATCGGCATTCTTGGCTTGTATTGAGGGTGTTTGGTGAGTGGACTAAATTAAATGGTTTTAAATTGGTTCAAAGTGTGTGGTTCAGGTGTTAGATTTTGCTTGGTAGGCCAATCTAATGTGGGTATTAAGTTGGTAGCTTAATCTCTTGTTTAACTTTATGAGTTTTTTTGTTAAATGGGCAAATGTGGTTTGTGTGATACATGTTCGTTTATGCATGTTGCGAGATATTGATGTTGCATGATGGTGATTGATATGTTGTGTTGCATGATTGTGAAATCATGGTGAGATTCATTTAGTATGTTGGTAATTGTCTTGATTACCGGATATAAATGATCGATCATTATGATGAGTGTGTACGCGGTAAGAGTCAAATTCGCGCGTGGCCTTGGTGATGTGTAGTCACCAAGGAGGAGTACGGTGAAGTAACATTCCACCGGAAAATGTATGTGTGTGATGATGAGTGAAATCCCATCCGTAAAGAAACGGTGATGTGTGAAATCCCACCATAAGGTAATATTGTTGTTTGAGTACGTCGGGTCGAAAATCCCAACGGAAGCTATCCGCATATCCGAGTAAGCTATATAGTTTCCAATATACTTGTTTATGTGTGGTTGTTGTGTAGGATGATTTGTTATATTTATGCTAAGCATAACATGAGGTAAGATGCCATGTTCATGCATCCTAGTAGCTTTTGGCTGTGTTGTTTAGTTGGTGTTAATGTATGCCTTGTGAATGTCTTATGGATACCATGCTTTGAACCTTGCATTGTCGATGCTTTTTTTTAGCTCCCTCACTAAGCTTTCAAGCTTACGCTCTCGTTTCCGACAATGCAGATCATTAGTGTGGAAGTTAGCAAGGAGCAAGGAAGGGGCATCCAAGAGCGTGTGTTGCTGCTCAAGTATGGTTTTTCTTAAATAATGTAATAGATTGCAATGGGGATGCTATGTATTGTAGGAGCGTTTGTTAGACTCCTATGTTTGGCTTTCATGACATTGAATGTTAATGCTTTTGTGTTGAAGGCATGTAAACCTTGTTTATGTAATTCTTTGTGGATGTATGTTTCCTTTGAATTAAATAGTCTTGTTATGGATACTTGTATGTTTGATCATGCTCTTTTGTAGGAAGTGATGCCTCTAGTCTTGGTTGTATGATTTGTTGCTTTGAAGAATGTCTAAATCACTCCTTACGTTTATCCACGGTTGCCTTTTGATGTATGAGTGTTTGTATGTTACTCGTCGAGTCGTTAAATGCCTTTAGAGTTAAATCCTTGTGTTTTTAGCAGCCAAAAATAAGTTTTGCAATGTAGGGCGTATCGATACGCGTAAGGGCCGTATCGATATGGTCCTATGTTTTGAACCCTGTTTTAGGCTTTGCGTATCAGTACACGGGGGTGTATCGATATGCCAAAAGTTCTATGGAAATATGAGAAATTGACGAGATTTTGGCATATTGGTACGAATCCTAGGGGTATCGATACGGTCTTCATAGTTTGACCGTGAGAAGTTGACTGTTGAGGGCGTATCGATACGGTCTTCATGTGTATCGATACGGTCTCCCTGGGTTGACTTTGGGTTGTTGACCAAGTTCAGGCATATCGATATGACCTTCTAGAGTATCGATACGACCTGTTGTAAAGGCTAAAATGGGTTGTTTAATTGCATGTCTTGAGTGTTTTGTATCCGCGTGTCTTTTCCGTTGCGTTTCCTCTCATATAGGGTGTATTAAAGCATCTAGACAAGATAACGTTAAAAGAAATTTTCTAGGGTTGCTAATCGAAGTGGAGCCTTAACGGGTTTCGCTTCGGTTTTCCCCGTGTAACTTGTTCGGACCGGTCTGTCGGCTAGCCCAGGATGAGGGGGTTACATATGTTGGTATCAGAGCCTGAGGTTTACGCGACCTCGGGAGGGTAAGTAAGGCACATTTGAAGTGTTATGTTGCTATCTCTGTGTATGTTGTATGATGTATGCTTTTGTTATGTATGCTTGTTGTTTGCTTGCTTGCTTGCATGGTGTTTGAAAGCATGTGTTAGTATGGTTGTTGTGTTGAGGCGTAGTGTCGAGTTCCCATTGCTACTATTACTTTATTGGAAAAGATTTTGTAAAGGGATACTTGAGCACCTTGGACCATTGTCTCTGCTAACTTAATCCTTGTGTGTTTATTTTGTTTGTAGTTGTTATTTTGTTAGCCGTAAGATGACACCTAAAGGCAGGCCTAGGGTGGTTCATCCGAAACTACAGGCAGCAGCTCCTGAAGTTGAGTCGGTTGTAGAGGCGGAGGCTCCTCCACCTGCTCCTTCTTCTCCTTGTCAAGAGGTAGGTGAGGCGAGAGCTGAGGGCGTAGGACCTCAGGATGGCCAAGGTCCGGCCGGTATAGATCTAGCTCCAACGGTTCAGGCTATCGCTGGGGCTTTTAAAGCAGCTGTGGCCGGGGGACAGGCTATGGCACAACCTCAGGGTGAGGGCACCGGTTTGCCAATAGAGAGGCTCCGTAGTTTGGGAGGTGAAGAATTCCGAGGGTTGCGCCCGAGAGATCAGAGGCCTAGTTTGATAAGACTGTTCGTATCTTGTCTCAGACGGGTTGTACTGGTGCACGCAGATTGGGGTGTGTCGTTTCTTTGCTTCAGTGTGATGCCTACACTTGGTGGGTCACCATTACTACAGGCATGCGAGATGCCAAGGTTACTTGGGAGTTCTTTGAGTATGCCTTTTGCAAGAAGTATCTGGGTCCCCGCTATCTTGATGAGAAGAAGAGAGAGTTCATAGCCTTGCTTCAGGGGAACATGACGGTGACCGAGTATGAGGTACGGTTTGTCAGATTGAGTCAGTATGCATCCGAGCTAGTTCCTACTAAGAGGGAACGATGCGACCGTTTCCATTACGACTTGAGTGAGGAAGTGAAGAGGTATACTTTGGCTACGGATTACACAGACTTTGATGTCTTGGTCGCTAGGGCGAAGGACATAGAGTACAGTTTGGGTCTGACAAAACGTTCAGGTGGTTCTGGTTCAGGGAAGAGGTATGCTGACTTTGATAGAGGTGATGCTAAGAGACACAGGGACAATATATATCATTTTGATCACAGACGTGGGGGTGGTAACCACGGGAGAGGCCATCAGGGCCAGAGAGCTGGTGGGCGTTTACCCGAGTGTGCTAGGTGCGGGAGGCATCACACCAGAGAGTGTTGGGGAAACTTTCATGCATGTTGGAACTATGGAGCTAGAGATCACCTTAGGCGTGATTGTCCACATCAGGCTGGGTTTGCACCAGTTCAGGTTCAGGCTCCTGCTAGAGGTATTGAGTATCCAAGCGGTCGTGGGCGCGGTCGAGGTAACTTTCAGCCAAGGAACGATGGCCAGAGGAATGTAGCACATGTGGTTGCAGTTCAGCCGGAGAGCGGAGGTCAGGCTAGAGTTTATGCTTAGCGAGAGGGACAGAACGACACAGACGTGATTGCAGGTAATTTCTCGATACAGTCTCTGAATTTTCTTTCCTTGATTGACTCCAGGTCTATGCATTCATGCAAAGATGTTGAATATACCTTGTGAGGTACTAGAGGTAGGTGTTAGTGTTACTAGTTCCTTCGGGGATATAGTAGTGGTTAGGAAGATGTAAAGAAGGTGTATGTTAATGGTTCAGGGGCATATATTTCCAGTGGATGTGATGGATTTACCGTTCTATGGCTTCGATGTGCTTTTGGGTATGGACTGGCTTACAGAACATAGAGTTAGGATAGATTTCGAAACTAAGAGGGTTTTCTTGAAGATTGCAGATGACTACGAGGTTGTAGTGCTAGGGGAGAATGTAAAATTCTTATCGAATGTTGTTTCAGTCTTAGAAGCTCGGAGATCAATTAAGTTGGGTTGTGAGGCGTACTTGGCCTACGTGATGAATCCAAACATGAATGAAGTTAGACCGCAGGATATCAAAACAGTGTGTGATTTTCCGAGTGTGTTTCCGGAAGAATTGCCTGGTTTACCGCCTGACAGAGAAGTAGAGTTTGCTACAGAGACATATTCAGATTCTGCTCATGTTTCGATTGCTTCATACCGTATGGCACCGAAAGAACTGAAAGAGTTGAAGACTCAGTTACAAGAGTTGTCAGATAGAGATTTTATCCGTCCGAGTTCTTTGCCTTGGGGCGCTCCGATATTATTTGTGAAGTTGAAAGACAATAGTATGACGATGTGTATTGATTATAGACAGTTGAATCAATTGACAGTGAAAAACAAATATCCCTTGTCACGTATCGATGATTTGTTTGATCAGTTGAGAGGGGCATCAGTCTTTTAGAAGATTGATTTGAGATCCGGTTTTACCAGTTGAAAGTAAAAGAGGTTGATGTATCGAATACAGCTTTTAGGACTAGGTATGGTCACTACGAGTTCTTGGTTATGCCGTTTGGGTTGACAAATGCACTGGCTGCTTTCATGGACATGATGAATAGAATCTTCAATCAGTACTTAGATCAGTTTGTGGTGGTATTCATAGATGATATTTTGGTGTATTTGCGTACCAAGGAAGATCATAACAGACATTTGAGGTTAGTTTTGCAGACTTTACTAGACAACAAGTTGTACGCTAAATTGAGTAAGTGTGAGTTCTGGATCAAAGAAGTAGTTTTTCTAGGACATGTAGTGTCAACCGAGGGGATTAGAGTTGATCCGAAGAAGATAGAAGCCATTGTTGAGTGGAAGCAACTAAAGTCTGTGACAGAGATTCGTAGTTTCTAGGCTTAGCAGGTTATTATAGGAGGTTTGTAAATGGATTCTCGAAGATAGCCGCTACTTTGACAAAATTGCTTCAGAAGAATGTTCAGTTTGAGTGGTCAGATGCGAGACAGCAAGCCTTTGAGAAACTGAGAGAAGCTTTGATAGATGCACCGATTTTGATTCAGCTAGAGTCGGGGAAAGAGTATGTAGTCTATGGTGATGCTTCATATGTTGGTATAGGTTGTGTGCTCATGTAAGACAGAAGAGTTGTAGCTTATGCCTCGAGACAGTTGAAGAATCACGAGCGTAATTACTTGACACACGACATAGAGCTAGCCGAGATTGTGTTTGCCTTGAAGATCTGGAGACATTATTTGTATGGTGAGAAATGCACAGTGTATACGTATCACAAGAGTCTGAAGTATATAATGACACAACGAGAGTTGAACCTTAGACATCGTAGGTGGCTAGAGTTGCTCAAGGACTATGATCTCACGATTCAGTACCATCCGGGTAAAGCCAATGTTGTGGCAGATGCCTTGAGTAGGAAGGTAGTCATTGAGTTGAGAGCCATGTTTGCTAGTTTGAGCTTGTCCGGTGATGGTGGTCTAGTGGCTGAGCTTCAGGTTAGACCTACCTTAGGCCAATTGAATAGAGAGAAACAGATGTTAGATAGATCTTTCGCACCTCATGTGTAAGATATAGCCGAGGGTAAACCATCGGACTACAGTTTCAGCATTGATGGGGTCTTGTGTTTTAGAGATAGAATAGTTGTGCCGGATGATAGTGATTTGAGATGTACTATCTTGACCGAAGCATACAGTAACCCGTTTCCTATGCATCCTGGTAGTACAAAGATGTATCGTGATCTGAAGAGTGAATACTACTGGGTTGGTTTAAAGAAAGACGTATCCAATTTCGTGAGTAAGTGTATGGTATGCCAGAGAGTTAAGGCAGAACATTAGGTTTGTTGCAACCGTTGAGGATTCCGGAATGGTAGTGGGAAAATATCACCATGGACTTCGTTTCAGGTTTGCCTTTGGCTCCTTCGAAGAAGAACTCAGTTTGGGTTATAGTTGACCGCTTCACAAAGTGTGCTCACTTTTTAGTTGTTCATATGACTTACTCCTTAGATAAGTTGGTCGATCTGTACATCGGTGAGATTGTAAGTTTGCATGGTGTGCAGATGTTGATTGTGTCTGACAGAGATCCGAGATTTATAGCCAGATTTTGGGAGTGTTTGCACAGTGCTTTGGGTACCCGATTGAATTTCAGTACGTCGTATCATCCTCAGTCAGATGGTCAGTCAGAGAGGGTTATACAGATTTTATAGGACCTGTTGCGTTGTTGCATTGTTGACTTTCAAGGTACTTGGGAGAAACACTTGCCATTAGTCGAGTTCGCATACAATAACAATTTTCAGTCGAGCATTCAGATGGCTCTGTATGAGGCTCTGTATGGTAGAAAATGTAGAACTCCGATTTGTTTGGCCGAAGCAGGTCAGAAGTTGTTACCGATGCCGGATTTGCTTAAGGGGACTACCAATAAGGTGAAGTTAATCTGTGATCGTTTGAAGGCAGCTTCAGATAGAAAGAAATCCTATGCCAACTTGAAAAGGAGAGAAGTTGAGTATGTCGTGGGAGATAGAGTGTTCTTAAAAGTCTCTCCATGGAAGAAAGTTATGAGGTTTGGCAGAAAAGGGAAATTGAGTCTGAGATACATTGGGCCGTATGAGATTGTGAGGCGAATCGGTCCGGTTGCTTATCAGTTACGTTTGACATCCGAGTTAGAGAAGATTCACAATGTGTTCCATGTTTCGATGCTTCGAAAGTATAGATCAGACCCGACGCACGTTATACATGTGGAAGAGATTGAGTTGAACCCAGACTTGACGTACGATGAAGAACCAGTTGAGATCTTGGCATCAGATAGCAAAGTGTTGCGTGGTAGACATGTTGAGTTGGTCAAAGAGAAGTGGCAACGCCGAGGCATGGAAGAGGCTAGTTATGAAAGATAGGAGGATATGGAGATGCAGTTTATGTATCTCTTCCAGTCATGTAATTTCGAGGACGAAATTCCTTAAGTTGGGGAGAGTTGTAACACCCGGGTTTAGGGGTCGGGAATTAAGTGTGTAATCAGGTTTGGGTCGTTGGGCTTGTTTTAAACAAAAATTGGTTTGGTTTTAATTAAAAGGGCCATGAGATTTCATTATGGGAAAATGGTAATTTTCTAAATAATTGAAATGAGACAAATAAAAGATATGTTTGAGAAATAAGCTGTCATCTTCTTCCCTCCTCTAAAACACACGACACCAAAAACCCCCCCAACCCAAGTAACTGTTCCATCTCCTCCCTTCACGATTTCAAAAGCTTTCACCAAGGTAAATGTGTTTTTGACTTCTCCTCATCATCCTTAACGTTTCTATGGTCTTAGTTTTTCATAAACTTCATTTTTGTGATATTTCAAGTATTCAAATTTTAAGAAAAATGATGAAGCTTTGATGAATTTTTAGTTGGTTTTTGATTTGTAAAGTTTATATATGTTTTAATCTTGGTCTTAAGTGTATTATATCTTAAAATGGTAAGGTTTTGTTGAAATCTGAAATGGGTATTTGTGGGTGTGTTAAAGGGTAGAAAACTTGGGTTTTTGAGGTAGTTTTGTTAGGGAAAGTTGGGCTGATTGTATGGTTATGCTTGAGGGTTGTTTTAAGCGTGTTTAGTGATGATTTGGGTGTTGGAATCAATGGATAATTGTTGGGCTGTATGTAAGTCCGAAAATGGAGAGTTGGGTTATTTCTTGGTTTGGAAATGTGGTGAAATGGTCTTGAGATTGTAATATGATTTGTGTAATTGATTTTGTGGATCTCTTGATGAGTAATACGCTGTTTTGGGGTTATTAGAAGCAAAGGAAATCGTTGGAGAAACTTCAGGCTTGATTCCGGGAAATTTTGAGGCTTGATCGACATTCTTGGCTTGTATTGAGGGTGTTTGGTGAGTGGACTGACTTAAATGGTTTTAAATTGGTTCAAAGTGTTTGGTTGAGTGTTAATTTGTGCTTGGTAGGCCAATCTAATGTGGGGATTAAGTTGGTAGCTTAATCTCTTGTTTGACTTTATGAGTTTCTTGTTAAATGTGCAAATGTGGTTTGTGTGATACATGTTCGTTTATGCATGTTGCGATATATTGATGTTGCATGATTGTGATTGATATATTGTGTTGCATGATTGTGAAATCATGGTGAGATTCGTTTAGTATGTTGGCACTAGTCTTGATTACCGGATATAAATGATCGATCATTAGGATGAGTGTGCACACGGTAAGAGTCAAATCCGCCCATGGCCTTGGTGATGTGTAGTCACCAAGGAGGAGTACGGCGAAGTAACGTTCCACCAGAAAATGTATATGTGTGATGATGAGTGAAATCCCATCTGTAAAGAAACGGTGATGTGTGAAATCCCACCAGAAGGTAATATTGTTGTTTGAGTACGCCAGGGCAAAAATCTCAACGGAAGTAATCCACATATCCGAGTAAGCTATATAGTTGCAAATATACTTGCTTATGTGTGGTTGTTGTGTAGGATGATTTGTTATATCTATGCTAAGCATAACATGAGGTAAGATGTCATGTTCATGCATCCTAGTAGCGTTTGGCTATGTTGTTTAGTTGGTGTTACTGTATGCTTTGTGAATGTCTTATGGATACCATGCTTTGAACCCTGCATTGTCGATGCTTTGTTTTTGAGCTCCCTCACTAAGCTTTCAAGCTTACGCTCTCGAAACCGACAATGCAGATCATTAGTGTGGAAGTTAGCATGGAGCAAGGAAGGGGCATCCAAGAGCGTGTGTTGTTGCTCAAGTATGGTTTTTCTTAAATAATGTAATAGATAGTAATGGGGATACTATGTGTTGTAGGAGCGTTTGTTAGACTCCTATGTTTGGCTTTCATGACGTTGAATGTTAATGGTTTTGTGTTGAAGGCATGTAATCCTTGTTTATGTAATGCTTTTGTGGATGTATGTTTCCTTTGAATTAAATGGTCTTGTTATGCATACTTGTATGTTTGATCATGCTCTTTTGTAGGAAGTGAAGCCTCTAGTTTTGGTCGTATGATTTGTTGCTTAGATGAATGTCTAAATCACTCCTTATGTTTATCCATGGTTGCCTTGTGATGTACGAGTGTTTTTATGTTGCTCATCGAGTCGTTAAATGCCTTTAAAGTTGAGTCCTTGTGTTTTTAGCAGCCAAAATAAGGTTTACAGTGCAGGGCATATCGATACGCGTAAGGGCCGTATCGATACGGTCCTATGCTTTGAACCTTGTTTTAGGCTTTGCGTATCGGTACACGGTGGTGTATCGATACGCCAAAAGCTCTCTGGAAATCTGAGAAATTGACGAGATTCTGGCGTATCGGTACGGGTCCTAGGGGTATCGATACGGTCTTCGTAGTTTGACCGTGAGAACTTGACCGTTGAGGGTGTAACGATGCGGTCTTCCTATGTATCGATACGGTCTCCCTGGGTTGACTTTGGGTTGTTGACCAAGTCCAGACGTATCGATACGGCCTTCTAGCATATCGATACGACCTGTTGTAAAGGCTAAAATGGGTTGTTTAATTGCATGTGTTGAGTGTTTTGTATCCGCGTGTCTTTTCCACTGCGTGTCCTCTCACATAGGATGTATTAAAGCATCTGTACAAGATAACGTTAAAAGAAATTTTCTAGGGTTGCTAATCGGAGTGGAGCCTTAACGGGTTTCGCTTCGGTTTTCCCCGTGTAACCTGTTCAGACCGGTCTGTCGGCTAGCCCAGGACGAGGGGGTTACATGATGAATCGGGTGTTCCATGTGTTCTTAGATCAGTTTGTGGTAGTGTTTATCGATGATATTCTCGTGTACTCGTATACCGAGGAGGATCATGATAAGTATTTGAGGATTGTGTTGCAGGTGCTGCTGGAGAATCAATTTTATGCTAAGCTGAGAAAGTGTGAGTTTTGGCTCAGGGAAGTGGTTTTTCTTGGACGTGTAGTGTCAGTTGAGGGTATTCGGGTTGACCCACACGAGATCGAGGCGGTGATGAGTTGGAAAACGCCTAAATCGGTTACGGAAGGGCGTAGTTTTCTTCGGTTGGCTAGATATTATCGAAGGTTCGCTGAAGGGATTTCTAAGATTGTTGCTCCTTTGACCAAGTTGTTGCAAAAGAATGTTCTCTTTGAATGGACATATGTTAGGCAACAAGCTTTCGAAAAGTTGAAGGAAGCTTTGACGCAAGCTCCTATCTTGATTCAACCAGAATCGGGTAAGGAGTTTGTAGTTTATAGTGATGCATCATATGTTGGTTTATGTTGCGTCTTGATGCAAGGTGGAAAGGTTGTAGCTTATGCGTTTAGACAATTGAAGGTGCATGAGCGCAAGTATCCTACTCATGATATAGAGCTTGTTGCGGTGGTGTTTGCTTTGAATATTTGGACACACTATCTTTACGGTGAAAAGTGTGTGGTTTACACCGATCATAAAAGTTTGAAGTGTCTCATGTATCAAACAAAGTTGAATCTTAGGCAACGAAGATGGTTGGAAAGGCCAATGTTGTGGCCGATGCTTTGAGTAGAAAGGTAGCTGTTAAATTGATAGCGATGTTTGCTCGGTTGAGTTTATCGCGTGATGGTGGGTTGATAGCCGAGTTGCAGGTGAAGCCTTCCTTGATTCAGCTAATCAAGGAGAAGCAGTTGCTTGATGATTCGTTGGTGCCTCATGTTCAAGATATAGTTGATGGTAATGCAACAGACTTCTGTTTCAATGATGATGAAGTTTTATGTTTCAAAAGTCAAATAGTTGTGTCGGAGGATGTTGAGTTGAGGCGCGTTATTTTGACTGAAGCTCATAGCAGTCCTTTTGCTATGCATCCTGGTAGTACTAAGATGTATCGTGGTTTGAAGGATGAGTACTATTGGGTGGGGTTGAAAAAGGATGTTGCTGACATTGTAAGCAAGTGTATGGTTTGCCAGCGTGTGCAGAGTGAGCACTAGTTTCCTGTTGGTTTGTTACAGCCTTTTAGGACACCATAATGGAAATATGAAAGGATTACAATGGATTTTGTGTCCGGTATGCCTTTGACACCACCCAACAAGAACTCCATCTGGGTAATTGTAGATTGTGTTAGGAAGTGTGCGCATTTCTTGGTAGTGCATACTACATACACGTTGGATAAGTTAGCGGAGTTGTATATTGATGAGCTTGTGTGTTTTCATGGTGTGCCTAAGTCCATAGTGTCGGATGGAGATCTGAGGTTTACCGCGAGATTTTGGGAATGTTTACACCAGACGCTGGGTACGTGTTTGAATTTCAAGACTTCATATCATCCTCAGATTGATGGACAGTTAGAGCGGGTTATCCAGGTGCTGGAGGACACGTTGCGAGGTTGTGTGATAGATTTCCAAGGTTCTTAGGAAAAGTAGTTGCCCTTGGTTGAGTTTGCCTATAATAACAATTTTCAGGTGAGTATACAAATGGCTCCGTATGAGGCCTTGTATGGGAGAAAGTGTAGAACGCCTCTTTGTTGGGCGGAGGTGGAGAAAAGGTTGGTTTCCTTTTCGGATATGCTTAAGGGAACAACTAAGGAAGTGAAACTCATATGTGAACGGTTGAAGGCTGCTTCGGATCGTCATAAGTCTTATGAGGAAGTGAAACTGATAATGCATAGAGAGATTGAGTTTGCGGTTATGGATCGTGTGTTCCTAAAAGTATCACATTGGAAGAAGGTGATGAGGTTCGGATGTAAGGGTAAGCTTAGTCCGAGGTTTATTGGACCTTATGAGGTTGTGGAGCGAGTTGGTCCTGTTGCATATCGGTTGAGGTTGCCTCCCGAGTTGGAAAAGAACCATGATGAGATATAAATCGGATTCATCTCATGTGATGCCAGTTAAGGAGATTGAGTTGAATCCAAATTTATCCTATGATGAGGAACCAGTGGGGATCCTTGATTCCAGTAGCAAAGTTCTTCGTTGTACGACGATTGAACTTGTGAAGGTGTTGTGGCGACACCGAGGAGTTGCGAAAGCTACGTGGAAAGTAAGGCGGACATGTTGAGGCAGTTTCCGCACCTTTTTCCATCGGGTAAAATTTCGAGGATGAAATTTCCTAAGTGAGGGAGAGTTGTAACGCCCCGATTTTGGGCCTAGGTGTTTTGTGCATTGGGTCAGGCTAGTGGAACCTGTAATCGGTTGTTCGAGACATTAAAGGTGGTTCAGGGAAATTAAGGTTCGGGATAGGATAAAAATGTGGTAAAATTTTTCTAAAATCCTCTAAAATTTTATTTAAGAGGTTGGTTAAATCAATTTTGCAAAATGAGTTTTGGGAAGTATACCTTTTGGGCAGTGACCAAATTGATAAGTTTTAAAACTGTGGAAAAGGGTGTTTTTTAAAAAGAGTCAAAATATTAGAATCTTTAGGGAGCTTAATGGCAATTAAGTCTTTTCTCTAATTTAGCATGTGTTTTAAATGGTTTATTAAATATTAAAAGTGGCTTTAAATGATTTAATTAAAAGGTAGTTATTTTGGTTAAAAATTTGACGTCAATTATATTTTCCTCATTTCACATCAGCCAAACACTCTCTCAATTCTCTCATTTTCCAGATTTCTTTCACTTTCATTTCCTCTCTTGATTTTCAACTTCTCCCTTGTTATTTCTCTCAAATCTCTTCAAGATTCTTTAATGAAATTCCAAAGATATTTGACTCTTTATTTATGTTTTTGATTGAAGTTTCATTGTGGTTTTGATAAAATGATGAAATCTTGTTGGAGAAGATGATTTAATGTGATTTTCGGAGTTGTTTTGATTTGATTTGTTTGAGATGATTTTTAATCGAGTTTCGAAAGGTTGCTGATGTTGAAATAGAGTCTTAATCACATTAATCCTGAAATCCTTGAGATCTTTGTTTTTAAAGGTGTTTTTGGTTGGGCTTTTGGGGTGTTATGTGAGATCTGAGTTGCTGGAGGTATAAGGATGGTTTTAGGTTGTTTTTGGATGTTTATTTATGGTTAAAATGTGTTGGATGTGTTGGTTGATGGCTGGGCTGAGTTTAGAGATCAATTGATTGAGATTTCGGTTGTTTTGGATAGGTATTTTGATGCTTTAGAGCAGGGCAGCGGGTTTCTAATTAAGTGCTGGTGTTTGGATGCATTATGATGCATTGAATCTCTACTTTTAATGTGTTGAAAACAATGGATAGTGTTCCGGAATTGATCAAAGTGGTTTTGGAGGCTTCGGACGGTTGATTGTTGCATCGGCGAGTGTGGTTTCGCAAGGCGGTGAGTGGAAATGAGATTTCCAGCTTTGAAACTTCATAAAAGAGGTTTTGGGCACTTAGTGTAAGCTTGAAACGCTTTACTAAGTTCGGAAGTAAGTAAAGTGATTTTCTCCCTCGGATTGTGCTATTATGAGCCTTTGGTTGCACTTGTTTTTATTGTGTTTACCTACTGTTTTAAAGCATGTTTTGAGTTTATAAAATGTGGTTGATGATGCCATATGGTTTAAGGATGCACTAGGTAAGTGATCCTTGTATACATGAGTTTTGAAGCATGGTTTAATGCTTGGGATATGGCTTATTATGAATGCTTTGGAAAAATAGTGAGGTATGCATGAAATATGGATTATATTAGCAAGTGATGTTGTGTAAAGTGTTTTGCTTATGAAATCAGATATAGTTAGCTGGCTATAAGATTGAGTGCACTATAAACAAGTTGCCTTCGATGTTGAGGGATTGTGATTGTACCGAAAACTCCATCCAAGTACCCTAACGATTGAGGAATGTTTAAGGTTGCAACGGTAGAGGGTAGCTCTCGGGTGCAAACCTTGTATGTGTCACGTCTCTTGTTAGTGGGCTATACATCTACC
This sequence comes from Hibiscus trionum, assembly GCA_030270665.1. Lineage (NCBI taxonomy): Eukaryota > Viridiplantae > Streptophyta > Magnoliopsida > Malvales > Malvaceae > Hibiscus > Hibiscus trionum. The sequence continues at coordinate 18,951,017 of BSYR01000017.1, read as the reverse complement.
GATGAGTGGTATTGAGAGGTTGTGTAACCCCCTTAGCCCGGCCTAGGCGTTAGACCCAAACTACGAAGATCACACGGGGAAAACCAAAGTCAACCCGAAAGTCAACCTTGATTAACGATCCTTTTTTTTTTCTTTTATCTTTCCTAGATGCGTATTAATCCTATGTGAATGCTCAAGAACCTTGGAAGAGAAAAGCACAACGATCGTAAAACGTTTAAGGACTCAATTGCAAGAAATACACATTTAGGGACCAAAATGTAAATTTTGGAAAATATAATGACTTTGTAGATTTTAGCTTTACCGAACCTTAATTAATCATATTACAAGCCTCTCTGCCAAATTTCAGCTTAAAAACACATCTCAAGCTCAAGCAATTGCCATTACAAAATTCAGGACTAAAATGTAAAGCATGCAGACTTCAAAGCAATTCAAATCTGTGTCCAACGGTCACCCGTTTCGAAACAGCTAAGGGTGTTTCGAAACACCAGGTCAAAACACCCACCCGTTTTGAAACTGGTTCCGAAACAGGGTATTCTAGTAGCTAAAGTGTTCCGAAACACTTCTAGTCGTTCCGAAACGCCCAAGCCATTTCAAGCACCCGTTTCGAAACAGCTAAGGGTGTTTCGATACACCCTGCCCAGAAACAGCAGAAAAATCTGGTTTTACACATCCAAACACCATCAAACATACTTTAAACAATTCCACAACATTTCAACAACATGCCAAGCATTTAAGCCATCATATTGCAACAGAAACTAGATACATTACAAGTCTTAAACACACCTACTCAATTACTACGCTCAACACATGATCTTGCTTTTAAACAAGGAACAAAGTTATATCAAATATGAAGATGAAAATCCAAACTTCACAAAACAACCACCGACAAGTATCGAACCATAAACCGAACATGCTCAAAAAGAACAATCTCATTACACATCAACATATAAGACTCTCCCCCCCATTGCCTTTATTATCTATAGCTATAAACCAAAACATACTTCTCAAGTGGAGCTCTTCTTGAATCCCTTGCTTCTTGTTGTCCCAACTTCAAATATTTGCATTGATGGACAAAAAGGAGAGTAAGCACATAATGCTTAGTGAGGAATGCTCAAAACCAAAACACCATTAATGCAGCGGATCATAAAACCATCTTAAAATGTAATCACAACTCAAAAACCCAAAGTATTGATTGGAGATCTCCTTTGAAAAAACAGCATTTCATAAAATTATTATCTCATATGCATTTCTCAAAACATACAACATCTCAAGCATTGGTACAAGTGACACATTTCTTTCTCATGCTACCTTGCAACATTTTCAAGCATCACACGCTTCGTTACAATCAAATACATTATATTGGCTTCAAGTGATAGTCCATAACCATTTCGACACAAGACACAATCGGATACGCGGATTACAAGCGTTGTCCCACACGCTTCATACACACTATCGGCGTTACAAGGTGGAGTTTATCGGTACAATCACAACCCCTCAACACCCGTGATGGAGTTTAACGGTACAATCACAACCCCTCAACATCACTCATCGGTAGTTGTATAACCCACTAGCGAGAGCCGGGACACAACACAAGGCTTACACATGGGAGCTACCTCAACCATTGTAATCACCTTAACCAAGCTCACACACAGGAGCAACCCTCCATCGTTGTGAAGCTTAACAAAGTCCACCCACGAGAGCCATCCTCCATCATGGTGACGCCAATTTCCTCAATCGCTAGGGTACTTGGATGGAGTTTACGGTACAATCACAACCCCTCGACATCCAAGGCGACTTTACTTACGGTGCACCCAATCCTATAGCCGACTAACTATATCCGATTCAAGTACTATAAAACCATTTCATCACTTGCCAATTTACATCAAATACCATCATCAATTCACTGTTTTAAAGCATAAATCAAAGCCACTTATCATCATGCATCACTATTCATCAAAACCATATTTATAACAAGACAAACCAAGGATCTCTTACCTTGAGCATTCCTCAAAACATGGCTTTCAAAACCAGCATTAAACATGCTAAAACATGCTTTCAAAACAGTAATTAAACATGCATTTCATAACTAATGCATCAAACCATAACTTAGCACATCCGAGGGAGTTTTTCCGAAAACTTACTCTTGAGCTAAGCTAAGTTGTTTAAACTTAAACTAAGCTCCCAAAACCTCCAAATAATTGTTTCAAAGCTGGAAAACCATCTCCACTCACCGATACACAAAACTATGCTAGCCGACAAGCCTCCCAAGCGTCTGAAACCTCCAACGCCGCCTCTATCGCTTCCGGATCATTCTCCCATGTTTTTAACACATAACAACAGAGGATTAATGCATCACCATGCATTAAAATCACCAGCAATACAACCTAAACTCGATGCTCTACACAAGAACCTCATTTCGGCTTCCAAAAACAACCGAAATCACCTCCAAACTCTTTCAAAGCAAAGCTCAGCCAAGATCTGTCACTTCTAACCATTTCTAAACATCAATTAACATCAAAAACAACCCTAAACTCGTCCTTATACCTCCATCTATAACAGAACACCAAAATCACCCCAAAAACCACCATTTTCACAAGCAAAAACTCAAAAATCAAAACTTATTCGGGATTGGATTGATAAAACCTCTTTTTTAACATCATTTAACATCCAAAATACATTAGAAAACCATCTCAAAACAGAGCCCAACCAATTACAACGAAAATCCTCAAGATCTCTTCCAAAATCTTGAGCTTTAAGCCAAAAACTTGTTTCTAACATTAAAACCATTCATAAATCTTTAATAAAGGATTGAGAACTTGGGAATTTCAGTAAATAACTGAGTATTTAGAGGAGAAGAACAATCTTACCTCTAAATGATGATTTCTCCTTGATTTGGGCAAAATTCCATGATAATGCAATGTGGAAATCAAAAGGATTTGATGCAAGATTGATTAGGAACCAATAGATGATGGAAATCTCCTCAATTGAAGTGAAGATCAATGTGAATTTTGCTGGAGAAAATGTGGTTGGATTATGGGATTTTGAGAGAAAAGGGAATGTGAGAAAATTAGGAAAAGTAGTTACGAAAGTTAAAAAGTAGTTTTCACCTTTCTTTTATTTAGTTAAAGGGTTATGCTATTGACAGCCCTAAGGGCTATCAATAAGAACACTATAGATTCTTGTAATTAATGTTTATTAATTTTTTAAAGAAATACAGTATAATGTAATTAATTACATTTCTAAAAAGTTGTGTTTCATTAATTTAAATTTTTTTAATTTAATTAAATAATAAAACCTTAAATTCAAACTCCAAACCTCAAACTTAAACCTAAATCATAAACCTAAAACCTCAAACCCAAATCCTAAACTCAAACCCTAAACCTTAAACATCAAACCCTAAAACTTTAATCATAAGCCATAAACCCTAAACCCTAAACACACACTCAAACCTTAAACCCCAAACAATAAACCATAATCCCTAAACCATAATCCACAATCCTTAAACCATAAACCATAAACCCTAAACATCAAACCCTAAAACTTAAATCATGAGCCATAAACCTTAAACCCTAACCCTAAATCCAAACCATCAAACCCTAAACCCTAAACAATAAATCATTTTAAGTGACTATTAATTACATTAAACAACCTAAAATTAATTAAACATGATTTTTTAGGAATGTATTTAATTACATTTTACTAGATTTCATTACAAAGTAAAACAACCATTTATTATAAAACAAAACAAACATTAATTACAAAGCAAAACAAGCATTAATTATAAGAATTTATAGAGTTCTTATTCACAACCCTTAGGGCTGTCAATAGCAAAATCCTTAATTAAAACATTAATTAAATCACCCAAATTAAGGAAAAATCTGGAGAAAAACATTTTGGGTAAATTAGCTCCTTAAAGATTCAAAGTTTCAATGCTTTACAAAACAGTCACTACTAAACTTTGTAAAAATTGCAATTTGGTCACTACACCGAAATGTAGTATTTCCAAACCTTATTTTGTAAAATTGATTTCAACAATCACCTTTATATTTTAAAAGAGGATTTTTAGATATTTTTCTATATTTTTAAAACATCCCGAACTAGGCTTTCCCTAAAACTCCCTTTTATATTCGAACCGTTTCTCAGATCGGTCTGGTTCAAACCCTAAACTTCTAAGCCCAAAATTGGGGTGTTACAGGTTGTAATTGTACCGAATACTCCACCACGGATATCACAACGGTGGAGGGTTGCTCCCGTGTGTGAGGCTCGAGATGTCGGTAGAGTGTATGAATTGTTTGGGACAACACTTGGTAATCCGTGTATCCGATATGCTTTTTGAGAAATGAGAATGTTGTTATAACTTGTAAGCCAAATTAATGGATTGAAATGTTATGAAAATGTTAATGATGCATATTGTGGAAAATGCATGTTTTACCTTAAGCTTTACATATTGGTGAATATATTTGGAAGGCTTGATTTTCGTTTAGAAATGGTTTAATTGTTGTGAAGTATGTGATACTTGTTGCATGGTGTTTAGCATGCAGATTTTAATGATGAAGTGCATGGATTTTCAAAGAAGGCATGATGGTTTTCAAAAGAGTGAAAATGATTTTGAGCATTGATGGTGTTTTTGGTTTTGAGCATTCCTCACTAAGCTTGTATGCTTATGCTCTGTTTTACTCATCAATGCAAATAATTAAGGAATTGGAGGTAGCAACTTGCAAAGAATTTCCAAGAGACTTCATCTAATGTATTTCTTGGTTTTAGACTAGTGTAATAAAGGCAATGTGTGTGTCCAATGCTATGAATGTTAGTTGTTTTTGTATTTTCTGATTTGGTACAAGTTTGGTATGCATATTTTGGTATGTAAATGGCCTTTTAATGTTGGACAATGCTTGATTTTGATATTTGACTTTTGATGCTTGATTTTCATAGGAAGCACGCATCTAGAACACAACGTCATTGATAGTGTTGCTTTGATGATGTTTTTGCCACGTGTTTTTGATGGTCGTGTTGTATTTGAGTTGTATGTAAGTTCCAATGCATGCTAGAATGTATTGGAATGGTTTTAGGGGTTTTAAACTAGTGTTTTGGGAAATTGCAGGCTGCAGAGTATCGGTACCTTCTGAGGTGTATCGATACGGTCTTCATAGTTTAGAGGGGCGTATAGATACACGGGGGCGTACCGATACCCATTTTAGCCTCTTGTCGAGGGTGTATTGATACGGAGCCAAAGCGTACCGATACGGTCCTTGTAATGTTGGGCTTGGGAAGCTTGATCGTCTAGGGTGTATCGATACCCTCCCTAAGGGTACCGATACGCTGTTAGTTAATTTGGTTGGATGGCATCTTTGAATGTTCTGAATCTTTACGTTTTAGTCTCTAATTCTTATGGATGCATTTGAATGAGTTTTAATTATTGTTTTGAGCTGAATTTATAATGAGATGCATGTAATGAGACTAATTAAAGGTTGGTAAACTGAATTTGGGAAGAACTCTAGTAATTATTTAAGTTTACAAAATGGTCCATAAATCTGAAATTGGTAATAATCAATCAGCGTTCGAGTTGTTGTTTAATCTAGTGTCTGTTGGACACATAGGAACCTGACTTGCATCAAGACAAGATAAAAAGAAAAAAAATAGGGTAGTTTATTGAGGTAAACCTTCCCGGTTTACTTCGATATTCCCCGTGTGACACATTCGGTTCGGTCTATCGGCTAGGCCGGGTTGAGGGGGTTACTCCATATATGCACTAGTTTAGGACATAAAAGCATTAAGAGAGTTCTCTAAAGAACTAGTTGGCATAGGCTGTTGCGGCGCCAGAGGCTGCTGTTGTGGCATTGTCTACCAAGGCATGTTTTGTTGAAATCCCGCTGGTGGAGCATTCTGATTGTTCGAATTGAGTGCGTTGTTGGGGTTTCTCCAAGAAAATTTTAGGTGTTTCTTCCAGGCCGGGTTGTAGTTGTTGGACATCATGTTATTGTTCCGGTTGTAGTTTCCAACGTAACAACTTGACTATGTATTCTGTGGACATTCAGAAGAAACGTGGTTACCCCTACAGTTTTCACAAACTAAATCCATTACCTTGACCTCCTGATGATTATTCTACGGTTGCATGTTCATGACCAACTTTGTCAAGGTGGCGATTTGGGATGAAATTGAGTCTAAGGGCCCTATTTCATTTACTAAGGGTTGGCGTTTGATTCCCCCTCTTCTGGCTGTTGGGAATTGATAATCATTTTTGGATGTCCTATTCAAGATATCCATTGCTTCCTCTGGTTCCTTGTCTAGTAGTATTTCGTTTGTCGAGGCATCAAGCATGATCCTTGTTGCCGTGTTGACAGCATTGTAGAACATTGTCACATATGTCCACAATGAGAATCCGTGTAAATGGCATTTATGTAACAGTTCTCTGTATCGTTCCCAAGCCTCATGCATGGATTCGTCATCAGCCTGTCAAAAAGAAGTGATTTCATTACGTAATCTATCAGTTAAATTCGTAGGATTTTAATGTGTTAGGAAATCACAATATAAGTCACTCAAAGATCCAATTGATACTGCTGGAATGCTATTTAGCCAGGTTTTTTCCCAATCCCTTAGTGAATAGGGAAACAATTTCAGTCTCAAAATATCCTTATGTACTCTTTGTATTTTGAATGAATTGCAAATCTGCAGGAAGGATTTGAGGTGTTGTATGGCATCTTCAGTTGCTGATCCGCCAAATTGCCCTATAGTATTGATCATGTTGAACATAACGGGCTTTAGTTCAAAGTGGGCAGCTTCTATCTCAGGTGTGACAACTCCTGGATTTAGTCCATTCAGATCTTCTTATAGGTAGTCTCGGACAGTTGGGTTTCGTACTGGAACAAATTGTACTCGCAGATTTTCTCCACCTCCTGCCGGGGTATCTTGAGCACTGTCGACAACTTGATGCCCGTTGGCATTCTGATTGTTATTGGCATTGTTACCGCCAACTTGATGTGCCATCTTTTGTCTTTTTTGTTGCTGGAGTCTTTGGCAACTACGATCAATTTCTTGATCAAGGTCATAGAATGGAAACTTTAGGTTCGCCCTGGTCATACACCAATGCAAAACCAAAGTTGATTAGTGCTTGAGAAACTAAAAATAAAAGTGCAAGACAATAAAATTGAAAGTTGCTATTGCCAATCCCCGGCAACGGCGCCAAAAACTTATTATGTGTAAATAGTGCTCTACAATTAGTGCAAGTGTACACATCTGAAGTAATATAATTATGAGTATTAGAGTATCATCTCTACAGGGATTGGGATGGCTTCCTTCGTTTATCTTCTCGCATTGAAAAAGAAAATTAAAAGTAAAAACACGAGTAGAGGAGTTTTGGGTTTTAATTAAACTAAAGTAAACAAGTAAAAGGTTAGAAATCAAGATCAGAGAATGGGTCAGATTGTGTTGTAATGTAGTGTGGAATCCAATTGAACTTGTCTTGGCTTTTGAATGCAAGGATACCAATCTGCCCTGTTAACAGCCTTCGTTGCTGTTGTGGTAGAGAGGAAACTCAGTAGCCGCCTCGGCAATCCCTTGCCTCGGAAACCAATGGTACTTTCAAGGTTTAGCAGAACGTCTGTCTATGGTTTCTTCTAATCCCTAAGTCGAAATACTGTTGATGTGCAAGTCCTGAAAATACTTCCTAGCGTGAACCAAGAGTGAACACCAACCAATCTCACGCTCCTTTTAGTCGTTGAAACTCTAATTTATCCCTAAGCCAAGTTAGCTTCCACTGTTGAGATGAAAACCACGCTTATTCGTTTCTTGAGTTTAACTCTTCCGATATTAAACAAATAGATAACCTCACAATACTCTCTCCCGATGAGATTGCAAACCTTGAACTAAATTGCATTAACAAAAACTTAAACAAAGTATAATTGTTTTCTCACAACTACTCAACAACACAACCTTAACCCTAAAGAGAATTTAGAACATGATGATAAGTAAAAGCTCTCTCTCTTGAATTCCTAAGGAAGCTAAGATATCTAAGTACATGGCCTTGGTCTTGTATTTATAGATGATGTCTAGGTCAAGTCCTTCTTGAGGAGGAAGTAAAGTTAGAATTAAATACTTTAAAAGAAAAGATCTTCTTTTAAGTATTACATCTTCCTTCCATAAATTCCTCTTATTTGTGTGGAATGCTCCCTTGACCTTCCTTCGGCTATTTCATGCTCTTCTCGTGGTCCAATCTTCATGCAAAGCACGTAGAAAAATTTTGCTTTTTATGCTCTTCAATTCACGTCCCACTTTGCATATTTTTGCCCTTGTCAATATTGTCTGTTATATCTGCGGCAACGACTCATTTGCTGCCTCAGCAGTAATCTATCAATTTCCTCAGCTCAACCAGGCTTCGACTTCTTAGTTCAGCTTCCCTCAGTAAAAGTCGGCTCGTTCTAGACCATTAGAGGATGATTTCTGCACTGCTCCTTCTTTTTCCTTCGTTGTTGCATCAGTGGTTGCACTGGCGGTGGGTCAAACTTGCGAAGCATAGAAAACACCAAAACAATACCTCTTTTTCCACCAAATAATCAAAACATAAGGGTCAAGCAGATTAATTATGAAATTGTTGTGATTGATGCAAAAGGGCTACAATGCAACTAAAGACAGTGTAGTTTTAGCAATAATCGTCATAGAAAAAGGATGAAAAAGTAGGACTTTTACACACTTAACACGTGTCTCCCTCTTGGTACACTGCGGGTAAAGATATTCTTTGAACTCAGTCTGAAACTCATTCTATGTCCAAATAGCGGTGCCACCACGTTTCTCGTCGGTGCACCTACAACGTCACCTAAACAAAGCGACATCAGTCAAATAAATCGAAATAGTGTTTACCTTTGTGGCATCATCCTTAATACCCACAGCTCTGAAGTATTTCTCCATGCCCCAAATAAAGTTCTCCATATCCTAGGTAGACCTCGTCTTTTTGAAATCCTTTAGCTTCGCGATGTATACCCACCTTTTTGGTTCTGTAGTCCCCCACCATTGTTTATGGAGGACATGCACAATTTCAACTTCATCTTGAGCTGCTCGATCTTACCTTGCATCTTTTCCCTCAAAGCTACAAGCTTCGCTTGAAAGGCATCCCCTTTTAGATCCACCTTCTGGACAATCATGTTGAGCGCAACATGGACGCCCTCCTTGGAATCGTCTCCCTTGGACTCTAGCTCATCTAGATGACCTTCCACATTGTCATGGTTATCTCGTACATCCTCTATCAATGTCTCGAGCAGGGAAACCTTGTCCTCAAGCGTTGACATCATGCCCCTCAAACTTGCCCTATTGGCCTTCTTAGCACGAGTCTCCTTGTGTGTTTTAGCATCCTCTCCATCTTGTTCCATCTCAAATTAGTGCCTTTACTCGAACTACTTATCTTATACCACATGTTACGGGGCTAGCTTTTTGACATAGCGAACTACGCGGACTTAGTCAATGTTCTCGAGACAAACAACTAAGTTAGCTCGAAATCCCTCTCCTAGAGATCAAACTCTTCCAAGGAACTCAAATGAAGAATCGTTCTAAGCGGAAGCAAAATAGAGGATTGGCCACGAAGAACAAAAAAAAGAAACCAAATAATGCGAAGAACAAGACATAGCTTTCTAGAATAAATTCTTTGTATTACTCAATGGGTGGATGATTACAAATAAAGTGAAGAGACCTCTACTTATAGTTGAATTTTCGTACAATGAATAACCTAGATTTATTTACATCAATGGCTAAGATGGAAAGTTACCTACCAAATCCTGGCTAACTAAGGCAAGTTAATCACCTTGGAAAAATTTCCTTAGGTTCGCGTTTACATTGATAGATATTCTTATTCTCTGGATTTTTCCCTGGTAATATGTCATATGATAATTTACCAAGATCAATATATTTGAGCTTTCTCTTAGACTCCAACGATCGGGCCATGTCAGGTGGTCTTCTAGGCAAGCCTAAGATTTTGTTCAAAACTTCTTGGATAGCTTGTTGCGCATGTGTCTCAGCTGCTAACTCGTAGGCCGTGACACATGCATATCAAGCCACTGATGGTCTATTATCTTGAATACGATGCAATAAAGAAAGAGTTGAAGTGTTTTGTATTCTCTCTCATCTCACTCCACTTCAAGATCAAGCCTATTCGAAGAGTGCTAATTTGCTTCCATACTAAATGTCACGAGGGGGATTCTGGATCTTATCACCTTAGAGGGTTGTTAGTTGGTTCTTGTAAGAGATTTTTGTATTGGAGGTGAAATTGAACTGGATTACAAAAAATCTTTGTGATTGAGGAGTGGATAACGATGTTGTATACTATAAAGTATGTATACATAAAGCTACAACTATTTATTATAAGGGTTATTTTGATACACAACTCGTGTAAATGTTTTTTACACAACTATTCTTTAAACTTTAAAATTTAAAACATATATTCCTAACTCTAACACTTTAAATTCTAAACTTTAAACACTAATCTCTAAATCATAAACTCTAACCTTAGAGATTTATTTCTAAACTCTACAATATAAACTCTTAACCCCTAAATTTAACAATCACATTTATTATAAAACCATAATAATAATCGAAAACGTCAATTCTCAGCCGTCCGCTAAGTGAATTGAAGAGTTAATTGGGACCTCCAATTACACCTTTCTTAACTCATGTATATATATATAAATACAGTATTAATTATCAGCAATCTTATGATCCCATTAAAAGAGAATTAAATAAATAAAAATTATGGGAAAAAGTGAATTGTTATTTTTTAACAGTTTAAAATTGATTACAATGTAGTATTTGTTTATATATATATTCTTAACCCTTTGACAATGTACACATATTATAGACAAAGCAATTTAAATTCAGATCTTCTAAAATTAACATTATCTATTTTTCCACTAAAACTATTAGTTAGGTTCAAAAGTGGAATTATTGTTGAATGCCCAAAGAATATGTATTTTTATATATATTTTTGGTCCAACTGTATTGGTGAGGGTAAAGGCATGACTGTTGAAAATATCAGTCCATCTGCTCTATATTCTATGCTATCTTCATTAGGGTTTAATAAATTTGCATGACATGATAATAGACAGTACTACAATGCATTAATTTATTAAAATTTTAGATGAGAAATGAGAGAATATATATAGTTTCAACTACCAAATAAAATAATTTAGTTAAAGAATTTAAATATCAATATTTATGATATTATTACTCAAGAACTAGTCGTGAAGCTTCTTTGAAATTAACTTGACGAAATATCCCTTGTTTGAATTATTTAAAAATGGCATGGTGGGCTAGAATCGAGTTGATGTTGGTCGTCGTCATCATCATCTGGCATGTCATGTCATGTCATGTCATGTCAATGGTTACCATGCCATAAATCAATATGGATCCAGTATAAAATATAGTATAATATTATTTGTCCTACTATATATGCAGATATACATTGGACTTAGGAGAGTTGCATAAGAAGACAGACATACCTCATTCTCAAATCTCAAGTAATGACAGATCCGCATTAATAGGCTCACGCATTCTCATGCAAAAATTAAAGATTAAAAAAAACTACCTATATTTAACTTATTAGTTGAACCAACAAAAAATAAATTATGTTCGCATTGTCAAATGGTTACAAATATTTATGAACAAATACTACCGTGTAATCACCTTTAGACTATTCAAAAAATATATTTAACTTATTAGTTGATCAATTCGGATCAGATACTGTAAAAATTAATTATGAGATGATTGTTTCAACTTAATTAATTTCATCCATAATGGCAATATTTAAACCTCTAACCAGGACAGAGCCATGATTGACTAATGAGGGAGAAAGATGTTTAACTTTGGAATGATCAGGATCTTAAAAACTAATTAAACCATAAAAAAAGATATGATTTTATTTCACTAATTCTAAAATTAAAAAATCTAAAAAACAATTAAACCATAAAAATTTGGAGTAAATGTTTAATTTAATTAATTTTAAAACTGATAAGGTCCTAAAAATAAATTCTACCATACAATTTTGGAAGGGACAAGGACTTAATTAAAATGGTTACAAAACTATCAAGGGCCCAAAATGTAATTAAACTATCAAAGTTGGAGGTAAATGCCCCTCCCACCAGTAACAGTTCTGAACATGCGCAAGTGGAGCAATCGTATAGGGCCCAAAAAGGAGGTGCCCAAAAATAAGGATCAAACATAACTTAAATATTTATAAATTTTTATATTCGATAATTAACAACTTACACTGTCTTTCAAAGTAATTGTAAAATACGAACATTAATATCTCTTGAGGAGTCATTTAAAATTGAATATTCCTGTATATTGTGATCAAGTCATTATTTCTTTGGATAAGATATTTGAACAATATCAATATATATGAGAATGTTTTTGCCTTTTTTTCATTCGGATAAATCACTTTCATTGGATGACATTAACCTCAAAACTCATTGTAATAATTTTGAATAAAATGTTTTTGGCTTTTTTTTCATTCTGATAGATCACTTTCATTGGCTGACGTTAATCTCAAAAATCACTTTCATTGGGTGAGCATGTCGTGCGTTTAGTCCGTATACTACTATACTTCTTTTGTTAGACTTTGTTTAAGATAGGAAACTGAATTTGAATAGATTTCTTGTTACACAAAGTTTGCTTTGTGATGTGATTTAGATATTTATTTTGTTGTTTTGAGTGTAGTTTAGAAGGTTTAGGGAGATATTGTGCGTTTAGAGATTGCAAACAGTTTATCTGTACAAATTCTTCCCTTGTATTATTTCAACGTTATAGTGAAATTTCTCATTCATCGTCTGAGATTATTTTTGTCCAAAATTTTCACCTAAAATCTTGATGTCTATTTCATTGTCCGAACGTTTTATTTGTTGTTATCATATAACATATATTTATATAAAATGCTACTAAAATTATATTCCCTTTTTACTTAATTTACATGTTTGATGTAAAAACTAAAAACTTCACGTGCTTCTTCCATCGAGTTGAAATATTACCACGATGTGGGAGCAAAGGTTGTCTTGGTTTAGCTGTTCGGGACTGTGCTATTCGGAACTTCTGTTTTTAAACATTTGAGGTCATGTGTATATTTTTTTAAAGATAAGAGATTGTTTCGTTCATATATATAATAAAGGCGTTCTAAAGTACACTTCGAAAAAATAAAGAGAAAAGAGTGCACCATAATGTAATTGATCATTATCACAACATATCACACTAGAAACCCAAAATACAAACAAATCAGTGTTAAAACGAGACAAAAAAAAAACAATAAATGAGACAACCCAAACGCATGAATGGAAAACAAATTAAGCCGAAAATTAAGACATGAAGAAACTAGTTGAAGTTGGTTGTGAAAAGTTGAAGCATAAAGTAATGTATGTGTTGGCAATGGGATGGCAAGATCCTTGTGAGTTATGATTGGAACGGCAAAACAACCCTCCGACCCTGTTCTATACTCCGGTGTCCATGTCAATAACACGTGCCAAGAACGAAAAAGTTCCATTCTATGTCCTAACTCCCAACCAACATGATATTCTAGATCGATACTATAAAAATATCAGGTTAACTCGAAACTTTACAATTTACGATAAATTCAATTATACCGACATATTTAAAGGAAAATATCGCATATGCAATGGGTGGAAATGTTTCCACAAATGCATTAGTTTTAGAGTTTATGGACTCAGTTTGGCGTTTAAGGATTAATTGTAGGGGTTTAGAATTTATGGTTTATGGTTAGAATTTATGATTTAGAGGTTAGAGTTTAGTTGCTAGGGTAGATATGGTTAGAGATTTAGGTTTTAACCTATAAACATGTTGATCATCAAAATGATTAGGGGTCAGAGACGGTGGTCGGGATAACCATTTCGGGTTAGGACTTATGTGTCGCTCTTGCTTTTGGGTGGTGATAGTGTCGGGAATAAAAGGCATTGATTCCTCTTGATTGCATGCCCAATTTTGTATCACTTAGACATGTGTCAAGATGGGGTTATCATGTCGCATTGATTGGATTGGCTATGATTTGACGTCTTAGGTTCTCCTCGGTATCCGTTGTGGGCATGTGTGTAGCCATGCGGCCACTGGGCGAGGTGTGATGTTACTCGTGGTTTTATTTGTTCGCCACATATTGCGGAAGGTGTCGCACAGTTCGTAGTCGATCCCGCGCGTTGTGATCCGCCTTGTGTTGCACCGTCTGTGGTCTTACTCGTCCTGGTTTCGACACGTGGCGGTAGGTGTTTCTAGGTACTAACAATTTCCCCCAGGTGAGGGAAGGTTATAAAGTGACCTTGGCGAACTTAAGGAATCTAAAGAGGCTTCGATAGGCGAGGATTGCTCGATTATTACTTATTGTTGTTATTATTTTGTATAAATGTATTTTTATTTATTATTTTATTTTTTTGTGCAAAATTCTCGAGGAGATTGCTTATATGGGAGACGTGAGTGTTTTACGAAACATCATGTTATGGAATTTATTGGGGAACCGGTTGATTTTCTTTAAGAGTAAACATTGCATGTGAAGCTTCGAATTGTGAACCTTTTTTAGTAGCGGAGTGTGTCGAGAAAGACACGGTTCTTGTTTATAAATAAACTTTAGTTGAAATTTGTAGGGTTTTGTTTTTTTTTTGTTGCTGATTGCTTTTGAATATTTAAATGTTGATTACTTGTTAGTGCTAATGGCTGGCTGGTCTGTTGTAACAAGTGATGAATACCTTTGCACTACTGACCCGGACGAGTTATTGAAGGTATTGGAGTGTCGGGGCCTTCTCACCGTTAATCATTTTCGCTATTAGTTCAGTGTGCCAGTTGGGACATTTCGCCTGAGTGCATGTCCTGATGAGGGGAGATCGTGGTTTTTGATCACTGTGTTTGCTTTTGAAGCCGGGATCCATTTTTCACTGCACCCTTTCTTTGTAAAGTGGTTAAATTGGTTTGATGTAGCGTCGAGCTAATTGGATTAGACTAACTTAGAGATTTTAATGGTGTATTTCTTGAATTGCAAGATTCACGAAGACGGATCCTTATTGGGGTGTTTACTTATTTTTATTATGTAGCAGTCAGTTATGACAAGAATGCGAAGGGTTTAGTGTCCATTAATCACCATAGAGGGGAAATACCGTTGGCAAGGAACCATGTTGGGATTTGCTTTCTTGAGAGGACGAAACTTGTCAAAGTGGAATGTAATTTTAGGAATTTTCCATTTCTTGTTGTATGGCGTTAGCCAGTGGAGGATAGGGTTGCGCCTTCTGACGTGGGGAAATTGTCACCCATTGAGTTGTAGCTTTTTTGAAGGCTGGAAAATAACCACCTTCTTGTTTTGGAGAGGTATGTACACTCAGAAATATTTGGTCGCACTGTTTATAGGAGAAGAGCCCTAATGATTGGAATGAAAGAGATTTAGATGTACTTCCAGAGGGTTCTTTGGCGAACGTTCCTTCTTGCACGAAAGTTCGACCCTTTGGTGAAGGGGGATAAATCGGTTGGTGGGATTCTTCTGTGTAGTCAAAGAAAACTGAAGTATTTCTTTTCTAAATATATCAGCGCTTGTTCTCGCTCTAAAAAATATCACGAGGAAAGTGCGCTTCTAAATAAGGTTGGCGAAGAATATGCTCTTTTTTTTATGGGTTGCACTAGCGTGATTCCATCCGAATTTGATCGTGGTAAGGGAGAAAAGAAACGAACGATTTCAAGCTCGCCCGTTATCTCCATTTTGGCAGAATAAGTTGTCTTTGTTTAGAACGAAGGTCGAAAAGGAAAATAGATATTGGTAAAGGTTTGTTATGGCCTTGAGGTGGAATGAACTCTTGTGCTTATATATGTATTGTGGTTTGTTGACTCTTCCTTTCTTTTTATATGAGGTGATGCCTCTGGTGGATGCGACTCCCGCTGCTCTTTATTTGGGGATTTCCCCTAACCGCTCGTTTGTCAGTTGTGGTGCTGGGTGTCGTGGCGATAAACAAATGCAGCTTGAGCCAAATATTAAAACTAACGAAACCTTTTGGCAAAAGTAGGTGCTTTGGACTAATATCAAGAAAGTGGGGATTTAAATTGCGAAATTCACAGTTTTGTGTTCTACTGATATGTTGACAATAATTTTTAGGGTGGGTTCTTACCCCCTAGTTAACAAGAAATTTGCCAGCTTTGTTTTCTTTTGTATTGTGTCGTTAATAACAATCATTATTTCTCACTTTTTTTTCAATAGAACGATGTTGCTTTCCCTTTTTTAAAGTTGAAAGTTTGTATGGTCATGCAAGGAATTCGGTTGTATGTATATGTTTCCAAAGTTGAAAGTTTGTGGTACGTAGAAGTGGCGAACTATCTTTTTTTGTATGCTCAGATACTTCTTCCGGGTAAAGGTATTTCGCTCCTTTTGAGAGTCATATGTACTGCATAACATATTTTGAATCGAGGGGTTCATGACCCTGACTTAGATGGCAAGTAAGATTGATGTTTTCATTATTATATTATTTAAAGATCACAATGGATCTATGATAAGTTCGCTTATTTACAGCAGAATGATATACAAAGTCAACAGATCTCACTAAATACAAAATAAGCAGAATGGTATGCCGTTGATTTCAAAATATGGTAAGGTGGCCCTTAGATGGGGGAACGACTCCTTTGATGGGAATCGCACTGACTTTTTTTACGATATTCCTATCTGCTATTTTAGAGATTTATAATTCTTCTGTTTTATTAGATGAAATTGCACTGAATTAGTTTCACAAGAATCACGGAGCCTAAGTTTTCAATACAAAAAGTAAAAATTGTAGTTCACATGTTTTTTTTATTTTATTTTGCAAAATACCCAAGATGATAGACAATTAAATAAGGGTTATATTTTGATACACAATTTATTTGTAGTCTTTGGTTGTATTGGCTATTAACAGTGTTCGTTTCACTGCACCACGAGATTTTAGTAGTTGTATCATTTTTTGGCTATAATTGCGCTCCTTGGTATTCATGTATTGTGTTTGATGCGTGTTGCCTTTTATGGTAATTTAGACAATCTGGGGCAAACCATGATGGAGAAAGAGAAAGATTTGACCGGCTTTGGTAGGTGTATGAGACTATTCATGCATTTATTGATTAGAAGTTTGAGGGTTACGTATTTTATGCATTTTCTCAAGATTTGCAGATGTGTGAATTGATTGCTTGCGTAGCAACTTTCCCTATTGAAATTTGGAAAGTTGAAGCTTGGCATTTTTACCTTTTACTATAAATAGAGCTCCCTTAGGTTTTTGTTTTCATAAGTTAATTTGTGGGTGGTTTACCCTTTCTTTTGTTATTTTGCTCATGTCATCTTGAGGGGGAAAAGAAGACGAACATGCTTGTTTTATAAACCCGGGCGGGGCTACTCAGTGTTTGTGTTATTTGTATCGACATGAAATAGGATTCAGAAGCTATGAGTAGCCATTGGTGGTAAAGAATACGGATGGATGTTGTACTTCAAATATCTTGAGAGCAAGGCTCTCCTAATATTTTCATTCGTCGATGTTTGGAACCATATTGGGCAGCAGCAAATGCATGTTGTATTATACTTGTGGATGTGATAGGCATTTGCCGTCTTTTTGTGTATATAAGATTAAGGTGGCTGCTTTATGGTGTCGGATGGCCGTCAAGGCGAAGTTGAAGCGGGTTTTATCTCAGCGGTTGGACATAGTGTCGGCCTCTGGTCTTCCCTAGACGAAGTTCGCCTAGAAGAATCTTCAAGTAGTTCGCTTTGTTTGGTTATATGGCTACAATGCTTGTTTATTTTATAGTATTGTGATCCTTTGGTTGTACTAAATTGTTCGCGTGTTGTATTAATTTTTGAATGAAAGATCTATTTATTTCGTATGATAATGCATGACGCTTTCGTTTGCATATTCATATTTGCTATCGTGATTACTTTCTTGAAATATTGTATACCAATATTTTTCCTATGGGTCACATGTCTCTTAATGGGATCATGTGTTGCACCTTAGTAAAAATATGATGTTTTGCATGGTTATTATTTTTGCCATTTCTTAGTTTTAGAACGTTCGAATATTCAATGGCATGCTTATTATTCTTTCATAAGAATATTATAGCTTTTCTTTTCTGAGTGACACGCTCGGCGAATTCCTGTATGCACCCTTCTTGAAAGTGGCAAACGCTGAGACGATCCTTTATTTATTTTTGCCCGCTTGCATTGGAAGCAGGGACTAATGAACTGATTCATGTATGCACGCTTCTTGAACGCAGCAGACACTCAGACGATACTTTGTTTATTTTTTCTCCCTTGCTTTTGTAGCGGCGACCGTTGAGCTGATTCATGTATTCTCGCTTCTTGAAAGCAACAAACACTCAGACGATCCTTTGTTTATTTTTGCTCGCTTGCTTTGGAAGTGGCAACCGTTGAGCTGATTCTTGTATGAACGTTTCTTGATAGCGGCAACCGCTTAGACGATCATTTGTTTATTCTTACCCGTTTCCTTTGGAAGTGGTGACCGTTGAGCTGATTCTTATATGCACACTTCTTGAAAGTGGCGGGCGCTTAGACGATTTTTGTTTATTTTTCTCACTTGCTTTGGAAACGGCGACCGTTGAGCTGGTTCCTGTATACATGCTTCTTGAAAACGGCAGACGCTCAAACGATCATTTGTTTATTTTTGCTCGCTTGCTTTGGAAGCGGCGACCGTGAGCTGATTCTTATATGCACATCTCTTGAAAGAGGTGGACACTCAGAAGGTTCTTTGTTTATTTGTGCTCGCTTCGAATGACTTGCTAATTGTTATACCAGGCAATGATTAACTAAATTTATAGAGCCTGTAGGCTACTGTCATATAAAAGGGATTATACAAAACGTGCGGGATTACAAAATAAAGGTAGAAAAAACAAAAGTTGTAAACGAAGGAACATACCTTGAAAGAGGTGTTAAGCATCACATGGTTTAAAAGATATTTTCATTGGGATGATTCTTCACTTGCCTCGCTACCCAAAGCAACTTCGTCAGCTCGCTTTTGCTCTAGTTATTCGATTCCTTTCTAAAGCTTAAGTTGTCGATAGTCATTACAGTTATGTTTAAGATATTGACCTTGGACCCTTTCTGTCAGGGCAGAGTTTTCATGGTAGCGATGTCACGATCCCCTTTCTGTGCCAACTAGGCCAACTAGAGTGAGAGGATATGGAATTGCCTTGATGTATTATGATCATCTTACATAAAGCATTCCCTTATGGGTGTGAGGAACTTAACCTGCACGCAGAAAGGGGTTGTCATCATTCTGAATTTCCACATTAAGGGTCTTTCAAAGATTGCATTGAACGCGGATGGGTTATCGATGACCAGAAAATTGGCCATCTGTGTGACTTTGTTATCGCCATCTCCCAATGTTACAGGTAGTCGAATAGAACCTTTCACCTCGATGGGTTGATTACTGAAGCCATACACTAGGTTGGTCAGCTTTAACTATGAACCTGGAATTCCCATTTGGCTGAATGCATTCCAACTCAATACTTCTACAACACTCTATGTATCTGTAAAGTGTCTATATGTTTTATATTTTGTACACATTTCATCTCACATTATTGTTGTTTTAAGTACATTTAGGAAAATTTAGGTTCATGCATTACATTTTACAGTATTCTCTACTTTGCCATGCTTTTTATTGATTCTCTTTTATTTGGTAAGGAAAATGTATTTTTTAGTTTAAGTTTAAGTTTTAGGTACTAGAGGCTAGTAGAAGGAGAGAGGAGCTTAAGGACATGATGCTGAGGCAACAAACGAAGGAGTTGTACTGATATAGTTCCAGACAGAGACAACAGCTACTGAGTAGCTGTCGCCGCCATACCTGCCGCCCAGGGCTGCAAGCTATGGAATTGGAGAACTGGAGTGCGATATGTAGAGTAGAAAATCTTGATTCGAACGATGCCATCCACTCTATTTTCTAATGCATGTAGCAGCAGACAGAGCCACCAAAGGAGGAGAACAAGCTAACTTGCGGAGCAAGGCAACGTGATGAAGTCCACATTCAACTCAAAGAAGTCAGAATTAAAGGTTTCATTTATTGCAAAAGCTACTTTGAAGACTTCTACTCCAAGGAGGACTTGACCTAGCTAATGCCTATATATATTCAATGTATTTTTACTTCTGGACAACTTAGGTTTTCCCTTAGGCATAGTTTAGGTTTTCTTTCTGTCAATTATGTTCTAAATTCTTCTTTGGGTTGGGTTATGTTGTAAACTAATGTGAGAACGGTTGTTTAGGAATTAAGTTTGTTTTTTCAATCAAGCTTCAAGGTTTGCTTATTCCATGTTCTTCATAGTTTTTAATTAAGGAGAAAGATTAGTTGTTTACTATCCATTTGTTCGTTATCAAGAGAGTCGAACTCACGAAAGGAGTGAGTACGGTCTTCACCTTAATCAACTGTTGATCAATCCAGCCTAGACATAGGTTAGGGTTTAAGGCAACTAAAAGAGAACAAACCAAACATTGCTGTCTTTGCACGATTCACGCCGCGACTAGTATTATCTGCAGTGGGCATCAACAACATTCTGACTTAGACAGAAGCGGGATCACTTTCAAAGCGTTCTGTTGAGCCTTGAAGTACTGTCGAGTTTTCCGTCGAGACAATCAATCGTTCCACTGCCGAGGCAGCTAAAGCATCACAGCAGCCAATCTGCCATCTCTTGCCAAGGCAGCAAAGTTTGGCAGCGCAAAACAACTTATCTTATTCAACGCAATTTCACACTAGGGAGCAACATAATCTGGCCCATTCTATCAATCTGATCTCTTCCCCTTATTTACTTGTGTTGTATTTACTTTTCTTTCTTAAACAAATCAACTTATATGTGCATTTACTTTTCCTTTGTGCATGAGTTTCTATTCGAGTTAAGTTGTCCAATCCCTGTAGGAGACGATATCTTATATACTATAACTTGACAGGAGTGTGCACTTGCGCTCATATTTAGAGAACACCTAAACGCTCTACAAGTTTTTGGCGTTGTTACCGGGGATTGGTAACAGCAAAATTCGTATTTATATTTCTGCACTTTTATTTTTATTTGCATTTAAAAAATTTTAGTTTTTATTATTATATTTACTCTAAAAAAATAATTTTACAGTTTTCTTTGCCAGTGCATGACCTGAGCAAACCCAAAAGGCGAAATCGTTTACTTTGACGACAACCCTGCCATCGATGCCCGTATCGTCAGGGATGGGCAGCAAGACCCGCCGCCAAGAGAACAAGAGCAAGTTCCACCTATGCAGCAACCTCCAATTCTGCCCAGGCTGCCACAGTATGTTCGAACCACCAGAGACTATTTGGAGATGATTTCTGAGGGTTTGATCCTACAGTGACAGAGCCTGAGATAGAAGTGGATCACTTTGAATTAAAGCCCGTGATGTTCAATATGATCAACACACTAGGGAAATTTGGAGGGACTACCACAGAAGATTCTCAACAGCACTTAAAAGGATTCCTGGACATATGCAGAGCTTTCAAAATACACGGAGTCCACCAAGATGTGTTTATCCCTGAGGTTATTCCCCAATTCACTGAGGGATAATGCAAAGCAGTGGTTGAACAACCAGCCCGCAGGGTTATTCAACACACAGACAGAGCTGTGCAAAGACTTATTGGAACGTTTCAACCCATCTAATGTCACAGACAGATTGAGAAATGAGATCACAGCTTTCAGACAAGGGGGTGACGAGCCAATGTATAAAGCGTGGAAACGTACCAACATATGCTTAATAAATGCCAGCTTCATGGTTTCCCGGCCTGGACACAAGTGTCAATGTTCTACAACGGGGTGAACTACCCAACTCGAATGATGATCGATGCCTCAGCGAACAGAATCATCCTCGACAGACCACCAGAGGAGGCACTGCGGATCCTGAACCAAGCCGCCAAGAATGACTATAGGTACCCAATAGCTCGTCGAGGCGGCATTAGGCGACCAACAACTGTGAACGAAGTGGAAGCCTCAGAATCTGTCAATGCCCGCCTCGACAAACTGACAGAGCTGGTTATGAACATTGCAAAATCCACTGGAAAAGTCTATGAGGCCTGGGCTGTAGAGTCATTATGTAATGAGTGTAGGGGCAACCACGATTCCTCTGAATATACTGCATCTGCCAATTTCATGGGAGGATACGAGAGGAACCACAGGTCAGCCACGAACACATACAACCCTGAATGGAGATATCACCCAAACTTTTCCTAGAGCAATCCTAAAAATACTACAAACCCATAACAACAGAGAGGTTACCAGCAGAACCAGTCCAAACAGCAAGCTCAGCAACCACAGAACAATTCACTAGAAGAAACTTTACAACCTTTTCTGTCTAATACTAGTGATTTTATTGGTCGTACTAAAACGTTTATTGATAAAACTGAGTCGTTTATGGAAAGGACGGAGTTGAGGATGAATAACCATGAAGCTGCGATAAAGAATCTGGAGACCCAGTTCGGATGGTTTGCCCAAATTGTTAACACTAGGCCAATGGGTGGATTACCTAGTGATGCTAAAACCACGAAAGGGAAATCCCATGAGCAGTGCAAAGCTATAACAACTAGAAGTCGGATAACACTGCAAGAGCCATCAATTCCTGCTGCGAGAGAAACAACATCTGCCGAACCAGTTCAAGCCACCAGACACCCTATCGCGGCAATCCTTGAGAAAGGTAACGCGGAACTAAAAGAAGAGCCAAAAGATGACACTATGAATGACCAGACAGACCCTGAACCAGTTACTGCCCCCAGGATAAGAATCTCCCCAAGGAAAAAATCGAAAACATGACACCTTCACCACCATTTCCACAACGATCGAAAAAGCAGAAGCAGGACATACAGTTCAAAAAATTCTTGGATGTTTTGAAGCAAGTTAAAATCAATCTTTCACAAGTAGAGTTGATCGAACAAATGCCCAGCTATGCTAAGTTCCTAAAGGATATGGTATCCAAAAGAACAAGGATCGGGGAATTTGAGACAGTGGCAGTGAGAAAGGGATGCGTGGCAATGTTGCACAATAAGGCACCGCCCAAACAGAAAGATCCAGACAGCTTCAAAATTCCTTGTAAAATAGGTAGCAACCACTCCGTACGAGCACTATGTGACTTAGGGGCATGTATCAACTTAATTCCCAAGTCTGTTTTCCAGAAATTGGGGATAAGAGATGCCCGCCCAACGACAGTAATGCTACAGCTAGCCGATAGAACATATGTACAACCGGAAGGAAAAATTAAAGACATCATGGTAAAGGTGGACAAATTCATTTTCCCTGCCGACTTCCTGGTACTATATTGTGAAGCAGATGAAACGACACTGATAATCCTAAGGTGACCATTCCTAGCTACGGGTAGAATGATGATCGATGTTGAAAAGGGTGAACTTGTGATGAGGGTCAACGATCAGCAAGTAAAGTTGAACGTCTTCCAAACCATGAGACAGGCTGATGATTCGGAAGAATGCCAGCTAATGGAGGCCATCTCAGAGTTCAATTTCGAAGCTAACAGACCCTGCGTACAGCACGACTGCCAGGGCAGCAACCTCGACAGATGTTTCGGCAACCATTTAGATAATTGTCCAGAAGATGAATAATGCAGCGAGTGGACAGAACAAGAACTGGGGGAGCAAGAAGAAGTGTACTGGATAGCAAACATGCTAGGTAAGTATTACGAACCATTGAATTACACGGAAAAGGGTGGCAAAATGTTCAAACTATCTATCGAACAACCCCCTACTCTTGAATTAAAAGCCTTGCCTGCACAACTTAAGTATGTTTACTTGGGACCAAATGATACACTGCCTGTAATAATTTCCTCCAAGTTTCAGCCTACACAGGAACATAAAATGTTAACATTGTTGCGGCAGCATTAGAGGGCAATAGACTGGACCATAGCAGATATAAAAGGGATAAGCCCATCAATTTGCATTCACAAAATCTAGCTCAAACAGGATCAAAAGCCAGTTGCGGATGCCCAGAGGAGATTAAACGACGCCATGAGAGAAGTTGTCAAAAAGGAGATCATCAAATGGTTAGATGTTGGTATCATATATCCTATCTCTGACAACGAATGGGTAAGCCCGGTAACTTGCCACCGCCGACCTCTGTCAAGGGCATAAAATCTATGTGCATGGAAAAGAAGTAGAGATGGCTAAGATCGAAGTAATCGCTAACTTGCCACCGCCGACCTCTGTCAAGGGCATCCGGAGTTTCCTAGGACACACAGGTTTTATAGTCGATTTATTGCAAATTTCTCTAAAATTTCTAAACCATTGTGTACCTTGTTGGAACAGGATAAACCATTCAACTTCGACAAGGCATGCCTGGAAGCATTCAAAGCCCTCAAAGAAAAGCTCGTGACAACACCCATTGTAGTTCCCCATGATTGGAGCAAGCCCTTTAATCTAATGTGTGACGCCAGTGATACTACCGTTGGAGCCGCCCTCAGACAGCGCAAGGACAAAATTTTCCATGTCATTTACTATGCAAGAAAAACACTAAATCCTGCCCATACCAACTACACCACCACCGAAAAAAACTATTGGCAGTGGTGTTCGCCTTCGATAAGTTCCAACCTTATCTAATTAGAACAAAAGTGATCGTCCACACAGATCATTCTGCCTTAAGATACCTGTTCGCAAAGAAGGATGCAAAACCTCGCCAGATCTATTGGATCCTGCTGCTGCAAGAGTTCTATCTGGAAATCTGAGACAGAAAGGGCACAAAAAATCAAGTGGCAGACAATTTATATCGGCTTGAGAATGGACAAGGAAAAACATCCACCAGCGAAATCCAGGATGCACTCCTTGATGAACAGTTGCTACTAGCCTCCGCTTTGGTAGCTGCCATGGAAGATGAAGGCATCTAACTAACTGCCCATGAAGAGGTCACAGCAGCAACATCAACAGCCACACCCTGATACGTGAACATTGTGAATTACTTGGTATCTGGTGTTTTACCATATGAGCTTAACTCCAAGGAAAAAAACGATTCCAATATGATGTTAAGCATTATTTTTGGGACGATCCTTTCTTGTTTAAAAACATTGCAGATCAAGTAATTAGAAGGTGTGTCCCGGAGGACGAACAACAAGCCATACTATCCCAGTGCCACGCAACACCATATGGAGGCCACTTCGGCGGGCAGCACACGGCAACAAAAGTACTTCAATCAGGTTTTTATTAGCCAACATTGTATAAAGATGCCCAACCCTTCTACAAACAGTGCGACAACTGCCAAAGAACATGAAACAAAACAAGAAGGAACGTAATGCCCTTTCAAACCATCCTGGAAGTTGAATTATTCGTTGTTTGGGGGATTGATTTTATGGGACCATTCCCATCTTCTTGTGGCAACATGTACATCCTCCTAGCGGTCGACTATGTTTCCAAGTGGGTAGAAGCCATTGCCACCACTCACAATGATGCAAAGACCATCCATAGATTCCTACACAAGAACATATTCATGAGGTTTGAGATTGCAAAAGCCATCATTAGTGACGAGGGAACCCGTTTTGACAACAAGATAATTGTCAAGGCACTCCAAAAAGTTGGTGTCAAGCACAAGATTGCCGCGACATACCATCCACAAACAAATGGGCAGGCAGAGATTTCGAACAGAGAGGATAAAACCATATTGGAAAAAGTTTTCAATCCAAGTAGAAAAGATTGGCCGGTGAAATTAGACGATGCTCTATGGGCATACCGGACAATATACAAAACACCACTCGGAATGTCCCCGTATCGATTAGTATACTGCAAGGCCTGCCACCTCCCAGTCGAAATAGAACACAAGGTATATTGGGCAGTCAAGGCAGTGAACATGGATTGGAAACAGGCTGACAAAAAGAGATTACTCGATATGACCGAAATGGAGAAATTTCGGCGGGAGGCATACAAGAACGCCAAACTGTACGAGGAAAAAGTCAAAAGATGGCACGACAACAAGATCTAACAAAGGCAGTTCTTGCCCGGGCAGCAAGTTGTGATGTTCAACTCCCACCTCAAGCTGTTTCTTAAGAAATTAAAATCCAGACGGGCAAGACCGTTCGGAGTGGTCCAAGCTTTCCCACATGGTGCCGTGACAGTAAAACCAGAGAATGGAGGGACATAATTCAAAGTTAATGGGCAGCGATTGAAACACTATGCAGAAGATTATGTAACGAGAGAACAAGAAGTATTCACATTGGGGGATGTCCACCCCATTGTGACATGATTTTTACCTTTCCACATCTTTATTACTTTATATAATTAGGAGTGGATTTTAGGAGTAGATTTTATTTTTATAGCGTTACTACAATTTATTCCTGTCTCACAACTAATTCTACAGATTCAGTGTAACACCCCGAAAACCGGGCTAGTCGAAAATAGGTTCCGAAGATCGGAATTTCGTTTTTAAAATATTAAATCCTTGAATTTTTGCTAGAGAAATTGTCCCAAGACCTTGAGAAGCCATGTCCCTAATTAAAGATTTGCTTTGTATGCCTAAGATAACGTTTTTGGGACAGGCGTTTCGATACGCTTAAGACCCGTATCGAAACAGCCTAGCTAGATCGTACCGAAACGAGTTTAGGTGTTCTGATACGGTCTAACGATAATAACTACCTTTTTGGAATTTTGCTTGACCGTATCGAAACGGGCTCGGGCGTTCCGAAACGATACCCTGCAAAAAACAGGGTAAGTGCCCCCAAAGTCAAAAGTTTTGGCCCTTAGATGACTCACCTACTTGGTTGGCATGTTCTCCTACGTTTTTAGCTGAACAAATAGCTGGGTATCAGCTACTATGTTGAAAATGGATAATTAGTTAAGAATTCTTAAGAGTGAAGAAAGTTTGGATTGGTTGCTATGGAGGTGTATGGGGTTTAGTAAATCCTTAGGCAAAGGAAACCTCCTCATTGGTTTGGAAGAAGGTGGGACTTAAATAATGTTTTCCCAATCCCTTATAAATTGTAGAAAGATAAGAGAAGTCTTGTTTTTGGGATTTTCCTACGAATCCTTAAAATCCTCTCCTTTTCAAGTAAGTTAACACCTCCATTCTCATATTCTATCCCAAGTTCCAAGAAAGCACCTCCATTAAAGCTAAACCAAAATCCTTTCCTTCCTTTGTTAAGAGCCTTGGTTAATTCGTACAACCGCGAGAAAGAGGATTCAAGCACCGAACTAGGTATTGTCGACCCTAGAAGCTCTAGCCGAGCAAGGTGAGTGTAGTAGCGTCTCGGGTTAGGAAAGGGTCTACTCGTATGTGTCGTTATTTTGTTAATACTAACCTTGAGTTAGATGTTTTTACATCATTGATCATGTGTTGGTAAGTATATAGTAAGTGTTGCATTGATTCTACGTTCATAGCATGGTTATCATCGACATGAAAATAATTGAAAGCATTGACATGTAAGAATTGTTGACATGAACTATTGTTATTTTTTATTGATATGAAATGTTTGATTATGAACCATGAACCATGAATGATGAACTATTGTTATTGGACCTTGGATTCGAAGTATTGGATACAATTGGCATGCCATAGAATTCATGAGCTCATTGGTACGGGTGGACTACGGTCCTAGGGCTACGGCCTATATGATTTGGCAAGGCGGAGGGATGTATTGTGTATTGGTCTTTGGCGATGTCGGTGGGATGTATTGTGTATTGGTCTTTGGCGATGTCGAAGGGATGACCATTTAAGGATTTGGCGAGGAGGTGGAATTCGTGTATCCATATACCATGAATCGATCCAAGGGAACTATTGATTATTGATATTGTTTGCTATGAAATCATGATATTATCATTCATGACATGATACTATTTTTTTATTATGAATAAGGAGCATGCCATGTTTATTGCATAATTGATATTATGATTTTCATCAAAGCATGATAAATGGCATACCATGTTCATTCATTGTTATTGGCTGCCTCACTTAGACTATATAAAGTCTAATGCATTCATTTGCATAACATTTCAGGTTAAGGAAAGTAACGATTCGGGATCGGGATTAGTTGTGTAACCCCCTTAGCCCGACCTAGACGCTTAACCCGAACTACGAAGATTACACGGGGAAAACCAAAGTCAACCAAAAAGTCAACCTTGATTAATGACCTTTCTTTTTTTTTATCTTTTCTAAATGCACATTAAGCCTATTTGATTACTCAAGATTCATAGGAAAGAATGGCACAACGATCGGAATTCAATTAGGGACTTAATTGAAAGAATTTCACATTTAGGGACCAAAATGCAATTTTTGGAAAATATAAGGACTTTGCAGATTTTAAGCTTACCAACATGTAATTAGTCATTTTACACGCACCTCTGTCAAAAATCAGCTCAAAAGGACATTCCAAGCTCAATCAATTGCATCCACAACATTAAGGACTAAAATGTATGAACAGAAACTTGAAACCATTCAAAAATGCCAGCCAACGGTCAACCGATTCGAAACGCTGACCCTAGTATCGAAACGCCCGTATCAAAACTGGGCTGGCCACTTCGATACTCAGACCCGTTCCGAAACCCGTATCGGAACATGGCTCTCCAGTAGACAAAGTGTTCCGAAACACTATGGCCATTTCAGGACCCTGTTTCGCAATAGACAAGGGTGTTTCGATACACCCTGCCCTGCAACCTTACAATTTTCTGGTTTATCACATCTTTTCACATTCAAACATATCCTAAATCATACCATAACACACAAGCAACAAGATTAAACATTTAAGAACATATTTAAGAGGCTTAAGCTAAAGCATGGCATCAAACACATGAACATTTAATCTATAGGCATGCTTCCTAGCCACAAAACCAAATATAGACCTCAAACCTCAAACCAAACCAAATAGGACCATTTACAACTTCAAAGCCTTATCAAACTTGCTACAAACATAGGGAGTTCCAAATACATCTCCCAAAAACAACCTTGAAGCCCCATTGCCAAATATCAATACTAAAGTATGTAAAAGCATCACCATACACGAGCTTTCGCTTCCTTGGATGTTCTTAACCTTCTTGCTGCCCAAATTCGTCTCAATTATCTGCATTGTTGGTAAAAGAGAGCGTAAGCAAATTTTCTTAGTGAGGCAAGCTCTAAAGGAAACCAACACAACAATGCATTATTCAAAATCCTTTCTCAAAAGCCATTTTCAACAACATGCTCATTCTATCTCATGCTTGAAAACCATTTCAAAGCAAATCTCCATTTGAAAGCACATGTACCTCTATTCTATCTCATGCATTTAAACCAATGCAAATCTCATGGCAAGGCCATAGACATGATCAATGAAAACAAAAGCATTTCATATCACAATCTCATATGCATTTCTCATAGCATAAAACATCTCTTCATTTGGTACATGTGATTCAAATACATTTTCATATTTTATATTGGCATTTCACATTTCATCTTTACTTGGATATGCGGATTAGCTTGACTCAAGGTCAAGTCATACCCCGGTGGAATCTCTCATCACCGGACTCTCATGGTGGTATCTCTCATCGCCACAAAGCTTGGGTATTTCACCAAGTCCTACCCCGATGGTATCTCTCATCGTCAGATTCTCACTTTGCATCGGGATGGCACTACCCCCATTGCCCGACTCCAAAAAGCACGTACGAAATTTTAGATTATAGTGCACTCTCATCATATTGATCGATCAATTATATCCGATAACTATCTCATCTTCTATGCCAATATATTATGTCAAAAACATCATCTCACCTTCTGTTTTTAATGCAACATTTCTCAAATCTTTCTCATCTCATTTCAAAATCATGACACATGCTTTGCATTAAGTCAAAATCTCAAAACTCTTCAATGTAACATGCTATCTCATGAAATATCTACAAAGCATCATCTCATGCTACAAATCATGCACAAAACAGTAGGAATTTGTCTATCTCAAAACAAGAGCATGTAAAAGCATTTTAGGGGCAACCGCCACATATTTGAGAGCAAATCTAGCCATACTTACTTCCGGACTTAGGATGGTGTTTCGAACCAACCCTAAATCCCCAAACCTTGTTTCTTTGTCCCTCAAGGATTTCTAAAACCATTCGCACTCACCGATTACGTTTCGCTTGCTCGCCGGAACGATATCTAAGCTGCCGACACTTCCGGATCAACACCAAAAGCGTCCGAAGATGTCTCCCCTGTTCATTACACATAAGAGCAGAGGATTAATGCATCATCATGCATTGAAATCACTAGACAACTAAACAAACTCGCTGCTCTACTCAAAAGCACCATTTCGGCTACCCAAAACAACCGAAATCATCTCCAAACTCATCCAAAACAAAGCCCAGCCAAGATCTATCACTCCTAATCATTTCTATGCCTCAATCAACACCAAAAATCACCATAAACTCGTCCTTATATCTCCAGCTACAATAGAACACCAAAATCACCCCAAAACCCACCAATCTAGCATGTAAAACTTAGGAATCCAACCCTATTCGGGATTTGTTTGATAAAACCTCATTTATAACATCCATTACCATCCAAAAACACATTAGAAAACAACATCAAAACAGAGACTAACCAACAATTACGAAAATCATCAAGATCTCTCCAAGAATCTTGAGTTTTAACACAATTTCATGTTTCTAACATTTAAGCAACTCAAAAATCATTAACGAAGGATTGATAACTTGGGAATTTCACTAAAGAACTGATCATTAGAGGAGAAGGACAAAGCTTACCTCTAATGGCTGATTTCTCCTTAATTTGGGCAAGTTTTCTTGAAAATCCAAAGTGTAAAAAAGAGGATTTGATGAGGAAAAGATTAGGAGTCCATAGGAGATTGAAATCTCATCAAAAGGGATGAAAATCAGAGGTTGATTGATGAAGGAATTGTGTTTGGCTGAGTAGAAGTTGAGAGAAAATGAAAAGAGGGAAAAAGATCGTAAAGTAGTTATGAAAGTCAAAATAGGATTTTCTATTTTAATTCCCTTTATTAAATCATTATTAAAACACCCAAAATTAGAGAGAAATCTGATAAAAACATTTTGGTAAAATTAGCTCCTTAAAGATTCAAAGTTTCAATCCTTTACAAAACAGTCACTAGTCAACTTTTGCAAAAGCTGGGATTTGGTAACTACACTGAAATGTAGTATTTCCAATCCATATTTTGCAAAATTGTTTTCACCATAATTATTCATATAATAAATGAGGATTTTTAGATATTTTCCATATTTTTAAAGCATCCCGAACTAGGTGTTCCCTAAATATCCCTTAAAGGTTTGAACCGTTCTCGACCGACCCGATTCAAACTCTAAAACATCTAGGCCCAAAATCAAGGCGTTACAACTCCCCCCTCTTAAGAAATTTCATCCTCGAAATTTACCTGGAGGAAAAAGGTAAGGAAATTGCTTCTTCATGTCTTCCTTCCTTTCCCACGTGGCTTCCTCAACACCACGATATCTCCACAAGACTTTTACCAGCTCGATGGTCTTACCGCAGAGAACCTTACTATCTGAATCCAGAATCTCAACGGGTTCTTCATCATATGTTAAGTATCGATTCAACTCAACCTCTTCGACGGGCATAACATGCGATGGATCCGATTTGTACCTCCGAAGCATGGACACATGAAACACATTATGTATCTTTTCTAACTCTTGAAGTAGTCTCAGCTTGTAGGCAACATGACCCACAAGTTCTATCACCTCGTATGGTCCAATGTATCTTGGGCTCAACTTGCCCTTTCGGCCAAATCTCATTACCTTTTTCCAAGGTGAAACTTTCAAAAACACACGCTCGCCCACAGCAAATTCTATCTTCTTACGCTTCAAATCCGTGTAAGACTTTTGCTGATCTGATGCTGCCTTAAACCACTCACAAATGAACTTCACCTTCTCGGTGGTTCCTTTTAATAAAGCCGGCATCGAGACCAACTTTTGTCCTGTTTCAACCCAACAAAGAGGAGTTCTGCACCTCCTCCCATATAAAGCTTCATAAGGTGCTATTTGAATACTTGCCTAGTAACTGTTATTATAAGCAAACTCCACCAAAGGCAAGTTCTCCTCCCAAGAGCCTTGAAATTCAATAACACAGCACCTCAACATATCCTCAAGCACTAGGACAACACGCTCCGATTGTCCATCCGTTTGCGGATGATACGAAGTACTGAAATTCAACCGCGTACGCAATGCTTGATGTAAACACTCCCAAAACCTTGCGGTAAACCTCGGATCTCTATCTGATACTATAGATTTTGGCACCCCATGCAATCGTACAATCTCAGCTGTAACCCCCTTAACCCGGCTTAGACGGATGACCCGAATTAAGAAAGTCACACGGGGAAAACCAAAGTCAACCCGAAAGTCAATCTTGATTAACGACCCTTTTTTTTTTCTTTTTAATCTTGTCTAGATGCACTTTAGACCTAATTGTGATCACACAAACATCATATCAAAAGATCACTAACATCAGAGATCAAACAGGGACCCAATTGAATAAATTACAACTTTAGGGACCAAATTGTAATTTCTGATAAATATAAGGACTTAACCCAATTTGAAGTTACCATCTTGAAATTAAATAGGTTTCATGCTTCTCTGTGAAATTTCAGCTCAAAAGGACTTCCCAAACTCATACAATTGCACAAACAAGTTTCAGGACCAAAATGCAAACAAAACAAAACATTTAAAGATACTTTCAACCAAATTAACGGTCACGTATCGATACGCCTGGAGTTGTATCGATACGCGGGTATGACAGTAACTAAGACGAGTATCGATACCCAACCCGTATCGATACGCCTGGGCAGAAATCTGCATATTTGGCTCTTGCGTATCGATACGCAAGCCCGAGTATCGATACTCCTGCCAGAAATCGACTTAAAACAGCAACATTCATGCATCAAACCTCAATTAAACAACACCAAATCATACCACATAGTCTACCAACATGCAAGGACCATAAGTGCAGCACCAATTCAACATATAACCATCACATATGAAAAGCCCCAAATTCTAATGGCATGCTTCCTAACAAGCTAGCTATTCAACACCCAACTTCCAAAACAAGTATATATGGTTCCAATGCGAAAACCAGCAAACACATCAACATTCTACATACTTAGGGAGCCTCAAACACCTCCCAAAACATACACATTGGTCCCCCATTGCCAAAACATACAAAAGCTAAATTGCACTTATAAAACCTTCATACTTTGAGCTTCACTTGAACTTGATTGCTTGCCCTTTCTTGCTGCCCTCAAGGTACTCTAATGCTCTGCATTATTGAATTAAGAAAACGAAGAGAGCGTAAGCAAAAGCTTAGTGAGGCATGCTCATTAACAACAATTCAATAACGCAATTAAAACCATTTATAAATCATGCTTATAGTCAAACTTTGCACTTGCTCAAAGCATACTTTAAAACAAGCAAACTCATGCTTCATGTCATATATCAAAAACAAGCATCTCATGCTTCTTACATACTTAACATGTCATATTGGCTCAAGTGACAAATTCCATTTCATAAAACAAGTTCAACAACTTCCCAAGGACTTTTAAACACCTTGGCCATGGACTTTTAAACACCATGAAGTATCACATCAAGGACTTTTAAACACCTTGATCCCAAGGACTTTTAAACACCTTGGCCATGGACTTTTAAACACCATGAATTGAATCACCTCAAGGACTTTTAAACACCTTGAGCCCAAGGACTTTTAAACACCTTGGCCTATGGACTTTTAAACACCATAGAAAGGACCACACAAGGACTTTTAAACACCTTTGTGTCCGTAACAAGAATCATCCAAGGACTTTTAACCACCTTGATGTTCTTAAGTAAACAAGGCTCACTCAAGGACTTTTAACCACCTTAGTGACCTTAACCTTTTAAAAACATCACTTGCCAATACACATCATTTCCATCATTTAATCCACTGTTTTAAAGCATTAAGTCAAGCCATTTCATCATGCATTTCAAAGCATCAAACCACATCATCTCAATGTACAAAATCAAGGAACTCCTACCTAGAGTTACCTTCAACATATGGCTTACATCATCAGCAAAAACCATGCTAAAACATGCTTTCAAAACAGTAATTACAACATGCAAATCATCATTTTGCATCACATCAAAATCATGGCCACCACTAGAGAGAAAATCCGAAAACTTACACTTGAGCTTAGCAAAGTTGTTTAGACTTAACTAAGCTCCCAAAACCTTCAAACCTTGGTTTTAAAAGCTGAAAATCCAATTTCCACAAATGCACTCACCGATTTCCACTTCGCCACTTGCCGAAGCACGAAATCAAGCTTCCGAATCAACCAAACTTGGATCCAAAGATGCCTCCCCTGTTTCAACACATCAAAGCAGTAAATTAATGCATCACCATGCATCAATTACTTCAATGAAAGCACCTAAACTCGCTGCTCTCATCCAACCTCCATTTTCGGCCACCAAAAACAACCGAAAATGCATCTAAACCACTTCTAAACAAAGCCCAGCCATAATCCAGCAAAACCTCACTTCCATTAACATCATATAACATCTAAAAACATCCTTATACCTCCAGCAACAACAGATCCACAAGATCACCTCAAAAACTACCTTAAAATACAAGCTAAACTTAGGAAACTCAACCTATCCGGGATTGCATTGATCAAAACTCATTTCCTCATTAATTTAGAGATCATTTAACATCAAAAACACCTCTCAAAACCCAGATTACTCAGGTCTAACGAAAATCATCAAAAATCATCAAAATCTTGCATAATAAGCCAAGATCCAATTCCAAACCCAAAAGCCTTTAATTAAACATCAATTAAGAGTTGAGAACTTGGGAATTTCAGTAAAGAACTGATAGTTTAGAGGAGAAGGGCGTTCTTACCTCCAAACTTGTGTTTCTCCACTTTTTGGAATGAAAATCCTTGATGAAACTTGTAGCAATTGAAGAGGTTTTGAAGATACAATGATTTGCAATCAAAAGAGAGTTGAATGGAGGGGTTTAGGTGAGAAAATCAGAAACAAAACTCTGGAAATGGAGTGTTTGGGTTGAGAGAAAAAAGAGAGAAAGAAAATGAGAAGTTAGTTGAGAAAATGCCAAATAAATTTTCCCTCCACTTCTAATATGTTTTAAAATCAGATTATTACCCAAAATATCTTAGAAAAATCTGGAGAAAACACTTTTGGATTAATAGCTCCTTAAAGATTCAAAGTTTCAACTCTTTATAAAACAGCCACCAAACTTGCGAAAATTACATTTTGGTCACTAGCCAAAATATCAACCTTCCAAAACTCATTTTCCAAAATTGATTTCACAGTTCATCTAATTATATTAAAAGATGATTTTAGAACATTTTTCCATATTTTTAATGCAACCCGAACTAGGCTTTCCTAATTTAACCTCTTTAGATTCGAACAGCACTTTGACCAACCGGTCAACACCCAAAACTCCTAAGCCCAAAACCGGGGCGTTACAACTCTCCCCCCCTTAAGAAATTTCGTCCTCGAAATTTACCTGAAGGAAAGAGATAAGGAAACTGCTTCAGCATGTCTTCCTTCCGCTCCCACGTGGCTTCCTCAACACCTCGATGCTTCCACAGCACCTTCACCAACTCAATGGTCTTGCCACGAAGAACCTTGCTATCCAAATCCAGAACCTTCACCGGTTCCTCATCATAGGTCAAATCCGGATTCAAAACCACATCCTCAACAGGCATCACATGCGAAGGATCAAATCTATACTTTCGGAGCATAGAAACATGAAACACATCATGAATCTTCTCCAACTCCTGAGGTAACCTCAACCGATACGCAACAGGACCCACACGCTCAACCACCTCATATGGTCCAATGTATCTAGGGCTCAACTTGCCCTTCCGGCCAAACCGCATCACCTTCTTCCAAGGCGAAACCTTCAAGAACACACGGTCACCCACCGCATACTCTATCTCCTTACGCTTCAAATCCGCGTAAGACTTCTGCCGATCAGAGGCTGCCTTCAACCGCTCACAAATGAGCTTCACCTTCTCTGTGGTCCCTTTCAACAAATCCGGCATCGAAACCAACTTTTGACCAGTTTCAGCCCAACAAAGAGGAGTCCTACACCTCCTCCCGTACAGAGCCTCATAAGGTGCCATCTGTATGCTCGCCTGATAACTGTTGTTATAAGCAAACTCAACCAAAGGCAGATGCTTCTCCCAAGAACCTTGGAACTCAATCACGCAACACCTTAACATATCCTCCAAAATCTGGATAACTCGCTGAGACTGACCATCCGACTGAGGATGATAGGAGGTACTGAAATGCAATCTTGTACCCAGAGCCTGATGCAAACACTGCCAGAAACGCGATGTGAACCTCGGATCCCTATCCGACACAATCGACTTAGGCACACCATGCAGCCGCACAATCTCAGCAATGTACAACTCTGCCAGCTTATCCAAAGAGAACGTAGTATGCACAGGCAAGAAATGTGCACACTTCGTCAGGCGATCCACAATCACCCAGACCGAATTCTTCTTCGATGGAGACAAAGGTAAACCAGATACAAAATCCATGGTAACCCTCTCCCACTTCCACTCAGGGATTTTCAACGGTTGCAACAACCCTGAAGGAAACTGATGCTCAGCCTTAACTCGCTGACACACCAAACACTTGCTCACAAACTCAGCAACATCCTTCTTCAGACCAACCCAATAGTACTCATCACGAAGATCACGATACATCTTAGTACTACCAGGGTGCATAGCAAAAGGACTACTATGACCTTCAGTCAGAATAGCACGCCTCAACTCAGCATCATTGGGCACTACAATTCGACTCCCAAAACACAGCACACCATCATCATTAAAACAGAAATCCGAAGGTCTACCCTCCGCAATATCCTGAACATGAGACACCAAGGAATCATCCAACAACTGCTTATCCTTAATCAACTGAACCATAGATGGCTTCACTTGTAACTCAGCCACAAGACCACCATCCCGCGATATGCTCAAGCTAGCAAACATCGATCTCAACTCAACAGCTACCTTCCTACTCAAGGCATCAGCAACAACATTAGCTTTCCCAGGATGGTACTCAATCGTTAGATCATAATCCTTGAGCAACTCCAACCAACGTCGCTGCCTAAGATTCAACTCCTTCTGAGACATCAGATACCTCAAACTCTTGTGATCCGTGTACACAGTACACTTCTCACCATACAGATAATGTCTCCAGATCTTCAGAGCAAAAACCACTGCAGCCAGCTCAATATCATGCGTAGGATAATTGCGCTCATGCACTTTCAACTGCCGCGATGCATAAGCCACCACCTTACCCTCTTGCATCAGCACACATCCCAAACCAACATAGGATGCATCACTATAAACCACAAACTCTTTCCCTGATTCAGGCTGAATCAAGATAGGAGCTTGCGTCAAAGCCGCCTTAAGCTTCTCAAAAGCCTGCTGTCTCGCTTCCGTCCATTCATACTTAACATCCTTCTGCAACAGCTTTGTCAAAGGAGCAGCAACCTTGGAAAACCCATCCACAAACCTTCGGTAGTATCCCGCCAAACCAAGGAAACTACGGACCTCATGAACAGACTTAGGAACCTTCCAGCTCATCACCGCCTCAATCTTCTGAGGATCAACACGAATCCCCTCAGCCGAAACAACATGCCCAAGAAACACCACCTCCCTTAACCAGAACTCACACTTGCTCAGCTTAGCATAAAGCTGATTCTCCAACAAGGCTTGCAAAACAACCCTCAAATGCTCTTCGTGCTCCGCCTCAGTACGAGAGTACACGAGGATATCATCAATGAACACCACGACAAACTTGTCCAGGTACTCATGAAACACACGATTCATCATGTCCATGAAAGCAGCAGGAGCATTTGTCAACCCAAACGGCATCACAAGGAACTCATAATGCCCATATCTTGTCCTGAAAGCTGTCTTAGGCACATCCACATCCTTCACCTTCAACTGATAATACCCTGACCTCAAGTCAATCTTAGAGAACACAGCAGCTCCCCGAAATTGATCAAAGAGATCATCGATCCTCGGCAAAGGATACCGATTCTTGATAGTCAACTTGTTCAGCTGACGGTAATCAATGCACATTCTCATAGTGCCATCCTTCTTCTTCACAAACAAGACCGGTGCTCCCCAAGGTGACATACTCGGCCGGATGAAACCACGATCAAGCAACTCTTGCAACTTCGTCTTCAGCTCCTTCAGCTCCTTAGGTGCCATTCTATAGGGAGTAATGGACACAGGAGTTGTATTCTCATACAGCTCAATTCCAAACTCCACCTCGCGGTTAGGAGGTAAACCAGGCAACTCCTCAGGAAAAACACCAGGAAACTCCTTTACAACCCTGATATGTTGCACCCTCAACTCCTTAGAGCTAGGATTCATCACAAAATCTAGATAAGCTTCGCAACCTTGCCTCAGCATTCTGCTCGCCTCCAAAGAAGATACCACATTGGCAAGAAACTTCACATTCTCACCAACCACCACAACTTCATAATCATCCGCAAGCTTAAGCGAAACACGCTTATTCTCACAATCCACAACAGCACGATGCTCAGCAAGCCAATCCATACCGAGGATCACATCAAAACCATAGAAGGGCAACTCCATAAGATCAACATGAAAGACATGCTCTTGAACAACCAAAGGACACCTTCTAAACAACTTTCGAGTCACAACAGTCTCACCAAAAGAACTAGTGACCCGAACACCAACATCCAAAGACTCAACAGGCAAACCAAGCAATTCAGCATGCTCACGAAGAATATATGAATGTGTAGATCCAGAATCAATCAAAGAAAGCAACGACAAGGATTGCAAAGTAAAGGTACCTGCAATCACATCCGCATCATTCCTTCCCTCGCGCTGAGCATACACCCTCGCTTGGCCTCCACCCTCAGGCTGAATAGCCACAACAATGGCTACTCCTCGGCCACCTTCCTCACGCCTCTGAAAATTACCACGGCCGCGCCCACGACCTCTCTGCGGTGCAGCAACAACAGGAGCACGCATCTGCTCACCAGCCATCCTCGGACAATCTCGTCTCAAGTGGTCTGCAGAACCACAATTCCAGCACCCGTTACCAGCAGCCGCAACAGGAGCTTGCACCACTCTCTCAGCACGAGGACAGTCACGCTTCATGTGACCACGAGAACCACAGATCCAACAAGCACTAGGATCAACTCTAGCATAACCACCTCTAACAGGTGCACCACCACCCCTCTTGGCTGAGGATTGATACTTCTGATCGCGTCCCCTCTTGTTCCGTCCACCTCCGGAACTATACTCAGCTGATCTTTTCCCAGCACTTACTCCAGCACCTCTAGCAGACGAACCCAGATTCACCTCAACGTCCTTTGCTCGGCCCACCAACACATCAAGATCATCGTACTCGACGGCCAGCAAATACATCTTTACATCCGTCTCTAAACCATAACAGAACCTCTCGCACCTTGCCCGCTCATCAGGTACCAGCTCCGGTGCATACTGACTGAGTCGCACAAACTGCACCTCATACTCAGCCACACTCATGCTCCCTTGGGTAAGAGACATGAATTCACGCTTCTTCTCGTCTAGATATCTTACACCCAGATATCTCCTTTTGAACATACTCTGAAAGAATGTCCAGGTCACATCAGCCTCTGCCATCCCAGCTATGGTGGTCGTCCACCACGTATATGCATCCTTCTGCAGCAAGGACACAACACAACCCAGCTTTTGCACATCCGTGCAGCTCATCTGACCCAAGATACGCTTGGTACTCTCCAACCAAGCTTCCGAACTCTCAGCAGACATACCCCTGAACTCAGTCCCACCAAGACTGCGCAGACGCTCCAAAGGTAGTCTAACACCAGCATCACCCTGATGCCCAGCTCCCTGAACTCCAGCTACTGCTGCTCGAAAAGCACCCGCGATAGCTTGAACCAACATCGTCATGTCAGGCATAGCTTGCCCCTGACCAGCCTCAGGTCCTGCAGCTCCAGCATCAGCCGCTGCTTCAGCTCCACCTCCCTCAGCTCCACCACCACCAGGTGGAGGAGGTAGAACCGCACTTTCCTCATTCTCGTTCTCATTAGGAGCCGTAGCTCTCACGTTACTCCTTAACTCTCTACGTGGTGCCATACTTTTACCATGCAACAACAATGCAATAAAACAAGTCAGGCCCAGCAAGGTAAGCAATCCAAGTATTCAAGCTCAATTTCATTTCAAAATCAACATCTTTACTTTAGCTTTTGTTTGGCAATGGGTACCCTCAACATGCAACATCACAACATACAACTCAATTGCATCAACATCTCAAGCCACTGAACATGCTTTCAAACAACAAACATTCATAGCATACATACTTCAATCATGCATACAAACGTTCCCAATTACTCGAGAACTCAGCTCTGATACCACCAAATGTAACCCCCTTAACCCGGCTTAGACGGTTGACCCGAATTAAGAAAGTCACACGGGGAAAACCAAAGTCAACCCGAAAGTCAACCTTGATTAACGACCCTTTTTTTTTCTTTTTAATCTTGTCTAGATGCACTTTAGACCTAATTGTGATCACACAAACATCATATCAAAATATCACTAACATCAGAGATCAAACAGGGACCCAATTGAATAAATTACAACTTTAGGGACCAAATTGTAATTTCTGATAAATATAAGGACTTAACCCAATTTGAAGTTACCATCTTGAAATTAAATAGGTTTCATGCTTCTCTGTGAAATTTCAGCTCAAAAGGACTTCCCAAACTCATACAATTGCACAAACAAGTTTCAGGACCAAAATGCAAACAAAACAAAACATTTAAAGATACTTTCAACCAAATTAACGGTCACGTATCGATACGCCTGGAGTTGTATCGATACGCGGGTATGACAGTAACTAAGACGAGTATCGATACCCAACCCGTATCGATACGCCTGGGCAGAAATCTGCATATTTGGCTCTTGCGTATCGATATGCAAGCCCGAGTATCGATACTCCTGCCAGAAATCGACTTAAAACAGCAACATTCATGCATCAAACCTCAATTAAACAACACCAAATCATACCACATAGTCTACCAACATGCAAGGACCATAAGTGCAGCACCAATTCAACATATAACCATCACATATGAAAAGCCCCAAATTCTAATGGCATGCTTCCTAACAAGCTAGCTATTCAACACCCAACTTCCAAAACAAGCATATATGGTTCCAATGCGAAAACCAGCAAACACATCAACATTCTACATACTTAGGGAGCCTCAAACACATCCCAAAACATACACATTGGTCCCCCATTGCCAAAACATACAAAAGCTAAATTGCACTTATAAAACCTTCATACTTTGAGCTTCACTTGAACTTGATTGCTTGCCCTTTCTTGCTGCCCTCAAGGTACTCTAATGCTCTGCATTATTGAATTAAGAAAACGAAGAGAGCGTAAGCAAAAGCTTAGTGAGGCATGCTCATTAACAACAATTCAATAACGCAATTAAAACCATTTATAAATCATGCTTATA
The DNA here is from genome assembly GCA_030270665.1 of Hibiscus trionum. Lineage (NCBI taxonomy): Eukaryota > Viridiplantae > Streptophyta > Magnoliopsida > Malvales > Malvaceae > Hibiscus > Hibiscus trionum. Next base: position 18,909,569 of record BSYR01000017.1, on the reverse strand, counting down.
GTCAAACTTTGCACTTGCTCAAAGCATACTTTAAAACAAGCAAACTCATGCTTCATGTCATATATCAAAAACAAGCATCTCATGCTTCTTACATACTTAACATGTCATATTGGCTCAAGTGACAAATTCCATTTCATAAAACAAGTTCAACAACTTCCCAAGGACTTTTAAACACCTTGGCCATGGACTTTTAAACACCATGAAGTATCACATCAAGGACTTTTAAACACCTTGATCCCAAGGACTTTTAAACACCTTGGCCATGGACTTTTAAACACCATGAATTGAATCACCTCAAGGACTTTTAAACACCTTGAGCCCAAGGACTTTTAAACACCTTGGCCTATGGACTTTTAAACACCATAGAAAGGACCACACAAGGACTTTTAAACACCTTTGTGTCCGTAACAAGAATCATCCAAGGACTTTTAACCACCTTGATGTTCTTAAGTAAACAAGGCTCACTCAAGGACTTTTAACCACCTTAGTGACCTTAACCTTTTAAAAACATCACTTGCCAATACACATCATTTCCATCATTTAATCCACTGTTTTAAAGCATTAAGTCAAGCCATTTCATCATGCATTTCAAAGCATCAAACCACATCATCTCAATGTACAAAATCAAGGAACTCCTACCTAGAGTTACCTTCAACATATGGCTTACATCATCAGCAAAAACCATGCTAAAACATGCTTTCAAAACAGTAATTACAACATGCAAATCATCATTTTGCATCACATCAAAATCATGGCCACCACTAGAGAGAAAATCCGAAAACTTACACTTGAGCTTAGCAAAGTTGTTTAGACTTAACTAAGCTCCCAAAACCTTCAAACCTTGGTTTTAAAAGCTGAAAATCCAATTTCCACAAATGCACTCACCGATTTCCACTTCGCCACTTGCCGAAGCACGAAATCAAGCTTCCGAATCAACCAAACTTGGATCCAAAGATGCCTCCCCTGTTTCAACACATCAAAGCAGTAAATTAATGCATCACCATGCATCAATTACTTCAATGAAAGCACCTAAACTCGCTGCTCTCATCCAACCTCCATTTTCGGCCACCAAAAACAACCGAAAATGCATCTAAACCACTTCTAAACAAAGCCCAGCCATAATCCAGCAAAACCTCACTTCCATTAACATCATATAACATCTAAAAACATCCTTATACCTCCAGCAACAACAGATCCACAAGATCACCTCAAAAACTACCTTAAAATACAAGCTAAACTTAGGAAACTCAACCTATCCGGGATTGCATTGATCAAAACTCATTTCCTCATTAATTTAGAGATCATTTAACATCAAAAACACCTCTCAAAACCCAGATTACTCAGGTCTAACGAAAATCATCAAAAATCATCAAAATCTTGCATAATAAGCCAAGATCCAATTCCAAACCCAAAAGCCTTTAATTAAACATCAATTAAGAGTTGAGAACTTGGGAATTTCAGTAAAGAACTGATAGTTTAGAGGAGAAGGGCGTTCTTACCTCCAAACTTGTGTTTCTCCACTTTTTGGAATGAAAATCCTTGATGAAACTTGTAGCAATTGAAGAGGTTTTGAAGATACAATGATTTGCAATCAAAAGAGAGTTGAATGGAGGGGTTTAGGTGAGAAAATCAGAAACAAAACTCTGGAAATGGAGTGTTTGGGTTGAGAGAAAAAAGAGAGAAAGAAAATGAGAAGTTAGTTGAGAAAATGCCAAATAAATTTTCCCTCCACTTCTAATATGTTTTAAAATCAGATTATTACCCAAAATATCTTAGAAAAATCTGGAGAAAACACTTTTGGATTAATAGCTCCTTAAAGATTCAAAGTTTCAACTCTTTATAAAACAGCCACCAAACTTGCGAAAATTACATTTTGGTCACTAGCCAAAATATCAACCTTCCAAAACTCATTTTCCAAAATTGATTTCACAGTTCATCTAATTATATTAAAAGATGATTTTAGAACATTTTTCCATATTTTTAATGCAACCCGAACTAGGCTTTCCTAATTTAACCTCTTTAGATTCGAACAGCACTTTGACCAACCGGTCAACACCCAAAACTCCTAAGCCCAAAACCGGGGCGTTACATCAGCAATGTACAACTCCGCAAGCTTATCCAAGGTATACGTAGTATGCACATGCAAGAAATGTGCACACTTCGTAAGGCGATCCGCAATCACCCAGACCGAATTCTTCTTTGATGGCGATAAAGGCAAACCAGACACAAAGTCCATGGTGATCCTCTCCCACTTCCATTTAGGGATCCTTAACGGCTGCAACAACCCTGAAGGAAACTGATGTTCAGCCTTAACCCGCTTAGAAACCATGCATTTGCTAACATACTCAGTGACATCTTTCTTCAATCTCACCCAATAGTACTCATCCTTCAGATCACGATACTTCTTTGTACTACCAGGGTGCATAGCAAAAGGACTACTATGAGCTTCGGTCAGAATAGTACGCCTCAATTCAACATCATTCGGCAGCACTATCCGACTCCAAAAACATAAAACACCATCATCATTGAAACAAAAATCTGATGGTTTACCTTCTGCAATATCCTGAACATGTGGCACCAAAGAATCATCCAACAATTGTTTATCCTTAATCAACTGAATTAGAGATGGTTTCACTTGCAATTCAGCAACAAGTCCACCATCCCGCGATATGCTCAAGCTAGCAAACATCGCCCTTAATTCCACCGCCACCTTCCTGCTCAAAGCATCGACCACAACATTGGCCTTCCCCGAATGATACTCGATCGTTAGATCGTAATCCTTAAGCAACTCCACCCAACGCTGTTGCCTAAGATTTAACTCCTTATGAGACATCAGGTACTTCAAACTTTTGTGATCCGTGTACACAGCACACTTCTCACCATAGAGATAATGTCTCCAAATCTTTAAAGCAAAAACCACCGTTGCCAGCTCAATGTCATGCGTAGGGTAATTACGCTCATGCACTTTCAACTGTCGCGATGCATAAGCCACTACTCTACCCTCTTGCATCAATACACACCCCAAACCAACATAGGATGTGTCTCTATACACTACAAACTCTTTTCCTGATTCAGGTTGAACCAAGATAGGAGCTTGCGTCAAAGTTGCCTTTAGCTCCTCAAAAGCTTGCTGTCTCGCTTCCATCCACTCATACTTAACATCCTTTTTCAAAAACTTTGTCAAAGGGGCAACAATATTAGAAAATCCATCCACGAACCTCCGGTAGTAACCTACCAACCCAAGGAAACTACGAACTTCATGAACAAACCTAGGAGGCTTCCAATTCACCACCGCCTCAATCTTCTGAGGATCAACTCGGATCCCTTCAGCCGAAACCACATGGCCAAGAAAAACAACTTCCTTTAGCAAGAACTCACATTTGCTCAGCTTAGCATAAAGCTTATTCTCTAACAGCGCTTGTAAAACGATCCTCAGATGACCCTCATGCTCCTCCTCAGTACGAGAGTACACAAGGATATCATCGATGAACACCACAACGAACTTATCTAAGAATTCATGGAACACCCTATTCATCATGTCCATAAAAGCAGCAGGAGCATTCGTCAGTCCAAACGGCATCACCAAAAATTCATAATGCCCATATCTCGTTCGAAATGTTGTTTTCGCCACATCCACATCCATCACCTTTAACTGGTAATATCCTGACCTCAAATCTATCTTTGAAAACATAGCCGCTCCTCGAAACTGATCAAAAAGATCATCAATCCTCGGCAATGGATACTTGTTCTTGATGATCAACTTATTCAGCTGACGATAATCTATGCACATCCTCATCGTGCCATCCTTCTTTTTAACAAACAAGACCGGTGCACCCCAAGGTGACACACTAGGCCGAATAAAGCCTCGGTCAAGCAACTCTTAAAGTTGTGTCTTCAACTCCTTCAACTCATTGGGTGTCATGCGATAGGGAGCAATGGACACCGGAGTTGTGTTCTCATACAACTAAATTTCGAATTCAACCTCCCGACTAGGCGGCAAACCAGGTAACTCCCCCGGAAACACTCCAGGGAACTCACACACGGTCCTTATGTCCTGTACGCGAACCTTCTTTGTACTAGGATTCATAACAAAGGCTAGATAAGCCTCACATCCTTGACGCAACATCTGGCTTGCTTCAAGCGTCGACACCACATTAGATTGAAACTTCACATTTTCTCCCACCACCACAACCTCATAATTATCCGCAAGTTTCAGCGAAACTCGCTTGCTTTCAAAATCTACAACGGCTCTATGCTCAACCAGCCAATCCATACCAAGAATTACATCAAAACCATAGAATAGTAATTCCAAAAGATCAACAAGAAACACACGATCTTGCACCACTAAGGGGCATCTCCTATACAATCTTCTGTTACAACCGTCTCACCAAAGGAACTAGTCACACGCATACCCACATCCAAAGACACAACAGGCAAACCAAGCAATTGAGCATGTTCACGCAATATATACTAGTGTGTAGATCCAGAATCAATCAAAGAAAGTAATGACAAGGATTGCAAAGTAAAGGTACCTGCGATCACGTCCGTGTAATTCCTCCCTTCCCGATGGGCATACACTCGAGCCTGGCCACCACCTTCAGGCTGAACAGCCACCACATGTGCTACATTCCTTCCACCTTCATCTTTGTGCTGGAAACTACCACGGCCGCGCCCACGACCTCTCTGCGGCTCAGCTGCTCTCACCAGAGCCTGGCCTTCCCTCAACGGCTGAGGACAATCTTTCTTCAAGTGCCCATGATTACCATAATTCCAGCATGTACCGCGATTGCCCCAACACTCACCAGTGTGTCTCCTACCACACTGATTACACTCAGGAGTCCGCATGAAAGCATTTGGTCCTTGCTGACCTCTCCCAGGGTTACCACCCTAAATTTTAGCATCAACATGTGGCATTCTATCCTTATGCCTCTTATAGCGATCTCTACCAAGATCACGCTTTGCAGCTCGCTTCCCTGAGCTAGATCCTCCAGATCGACTTGCCAGACCAAGATTCAGCTCAATGTCCTTGGTTCTGGTGACCAAGACATCGAAATCAGTATAGTCTGCTGCGAGCATATAAGTTTTCACATCCGCCACCAGCCCATAACGAAATCGTTCATATCTTTCCCGCTCGCTAGGAATTAGCTCAAGTGCATATTGGCTAAGGCGTACAAATTGCACCTCATATTCCGCCACCGTCATACTCCCTTGCACAAGGGACATGAATTCCCTCTTTTTCACATCGAGGTAGCGAACTCCCAAATACTTTCTCTTGAATGCATTCAAAAGGAATGTCCAAGTCACATCTTCATCTTCCATTCCTGCAATCGTGGCCGTCCACCACGTATATGCATCACCATGCAATAGGGACACAATACATCCCAACTTCTGAACATTATTACAGTTCAGCTGCCCGAGAATCCTCTTGGTACTCTCTAGCCAAGACTCGGAACCTTCCGGGGTCAACCCTCTGAACTCAGTCCCTCCCAGACTGTAGAGTCGCTCCAACGGCAACCTCACATTAGCACCATCATGTGGTGCAGCTCCATGAGCTACAGCTACCGCTGCCTGAAAAGCTCCAGCAATAGCTTGTATCAACACGGACATATCAGGAGTAGCTTGCCCCTGAACTCCTTCGGGTCTAGCAACTCCAGTAGCACCAACCCCAGCTCCACCACCACCGTGTGGTCCACCAGGGGGAGGATGAGGTAGATCCTCAGCGTTCTCAACATTCTCATTCTCGGCCGTAGCACGGGTATTAATTCTAAGCTCTCTATGTGGCCCCTTAAGAAAACAATGCAACTGACAAAATACAATAAATTCAATTAGGCATAATAAGGTAAGTAATCCAAGTACTCAAGCTCATTTTTGAAAACAATCCTTTCCAATAGTAATGATATGGAAATGGGATCCCCAACTAAACCCCCAAACACAACACAACATCACAAACTCATCTCAGTAGAACCAAACATCATCAATCATACATCATACTTTCACCAAAAAGCCATAATCATTCATAATCACATACATTAACCACTTACCAAGCCCCAAATATTCGTTAACCTTTATCTGATACCAACAAATGTAACCCCTTAGCCCGGCCTAGACGCTTAACCCGAAATACGAAGATTACACGGGGAAAACAAAAGTCAACCCGAAAGTCAACCTTGATTAACAAACCTTCTTTTTTTATCTTTTCTAAATGCACATTAAGCCTATGTGATTACTCAAGAGTCATAGGAAAGAAAGACACATCGATCGAAATTCAATTAGGGACTTAATTGAAATAATTTCACTTTTAGGGACCAAAATGCAATTTTTGGAAAATATAAGGACTTTGCAGATTTTAAGCTTACCAACATGTAATTAGTCATTTTACATGCACCTCTGTCAAAAATCAGCTCAAAAGGACATTCCAAGCTCAATCAATTGCATCCACAACTTTAATGACTAAAATGTAAGAACAGAAACTTGAAACCATTCAAAAATGACAGCCAACGGTCAGCCGTTTCGAAAAGCTAACCCTAGTATCGAAACGCCCATATCGGAATCATCCGTACCGAAACACTATGGCCATTTCAGGCCCCTGTTTCGAAATAGACAAGGGTGTTTCGATACACCCTGCCCTGCAACCTTACAATTTTCTGGTTTTTCACATCTTTTCACATTTAAACATATCCCAAATCATACCATAACACACCAGCAACATGATTAAACATTTATGAACATATTTAAGAGGCTTAAGCTAAAGCATGGCATCAAACACATGAACATTTAATCTATAGGCATGATTCCTAGCCACAAAACTAAATATAGACCTCAAACCTTAAACCAAACCAAATAGGATCATTTACAACTTCAAAGCCTTATCAAACTTGCTACAAACATAGGGAGTTCCAAATACATCTCCCAAAAACAACCTTAAAGCCCCAATGCCATATATCAATACTAAAATATGTAAAAACATCACCATACATGAGCTTTCGCTTCCTTGGATGTTCTTAACCTTCTCGCTGCCCAAATTCGTCTCAATTATCTGCATTGTTGGTAAAAGAGAGCATAAGAAAATTTGCTTAGTGACGCAAGCTCTAAAGGAAACCAACACAACAATGCATTATTCAAAATCCTTTCTCAAAAGCCATTTTCAACAACATGCTCATTCTATCTCATGCTTCAAAACTATTTCAAAGCAAATCTCCATTTGAAAGCACATGTACCTCTATTCTATCTCATGCATTTAAACCAATGCAAATCTCATGGCAAGGCCATACACATGATCAATAAAAACAAAAGCATTTCATATCATAATCTCATATGCATTTCTCATAGCATAAAACATCTCTTAATTTGGTACATGTGATTCAAGTACATTTTCATATTTTATATTGGCATTTCACATTTCATCTTTACTTGGATATGCAGATTAGCTTGACTCAAGGCCAAGTCCTACCCCGGTGGAATCTCTCATCACCGGACTCTCATGGCGGTATCTCTCATTGCCACAAAGCTTGGGTATTTCACCAAGTCCTACCCCGATGGTATCTCTCATCATCGGATTCTCACTTTGGATCGGGATGGCACTACCCCCATTACGCGACTCCAAAGAGCACGTACGAATTTTTAGATTATAGTGCACTCTCATCCTATTGATCAATCAATTATATCCGGTAACTATCTCATCTTCTATGCCAATATATTATGTCAAAAACATCATCTCACCTACTGTTTTTAATGCAACATTTCTCAAATCTTTCTCATTTCATTTCAAAATCATAACACATGCTTTGCATTAAGTCAAAATCTCAAAACTCTTCACTGCAACATGCTATCTCATGAAATCTCTACAAAGCATCATCTCATGCTACAAATCATGCATAAAATAGTAGGAATTTGTCTATCTCAAAACAAGAGCATGTAAAAGTATTTTAGGGGCAACCACCACATATTTGAGAGCAAATCTAGCCATACTTACTTCCGGACTTAGGATGGTGTTTCAAACCAACCCTAAATCCCCAAACCTTGTTTCTTTGTCCCTCAAGGACTTCTAAAACCATTCGCACTCATCGATTACGTTTCGCTTGCTCGCCGAAACGATATCTAAGCTGCCGGCACTTCCGGATCAACACCAAAAGCGTCCGAAGATGTCTTCCCTGTTCATTACACATAAGAGCAGAGGATTAATGCATCATCATGCATTGAAATCACCAGCCAACTAAACAAACTCGCTGCTCTACTCAAAAGCACCATTTCGGCTACCCAAAACAACCGAAATCATCTCCAAACTCATCCAAAACAAAGCCCAGCCAAGATCTATCACTCCTAATCATTTCTATGCCTCAATCAACACCAAAAATCACCATAAACTCGTCCTTATATCTCCAGCTACAACAGAACACCAAAATCACCCCAAAAATCCACCAATCTAGCATGTAAAACTTAGGGATCCAACCCTATTCGGGATTTGTTTTATAAAACCTCATTTATAAGATCCATTACCATCCAAAACACATTAGAAAACAACCTCAAAACAGAGACTAACCAACAATTACGAAAATCATCAAGATCTCTCCAAGAAACTTGAGTTTTAACACAATTTCATGTTTCTAACATTTAAGCAACTAAAAAATCATTAACAAAGGATTGATAACTTGGGAATTTCACTAAAGAACTGATCATTAGTGGAGAAGGACGAAGCTTACCTCTAATGGTTGATTTCTCCTTAATTTGGGCAAGTTTTCTTGAAAATCCAAAGTGTAAACAAGAGGATTTGATGAGGAAAAGATTAGGAATCCATAGGAGATTGAAATCTCATCAAAAGCGATGAAAATCAGAGGTTGATTGATAAAGGAATTGTGTTTGGCTGAGTAGAAGTTGAGAGAAAATCAAAAGAGGGAAAAAGATCGTAAAGTAGTTATGAAAGTCAAAATATGATTTTCTCTTTTAATTCCCTTTATTAAATCATTATTAAAACACCCAAAATTAGAGAGAAATCTGATAAAAACATTTTGGTAAAATTAGCTCCTTAAAGATTCAAAGTTTCAATCCTTTACAATACAGTCACTAGTCAACTTTTGCAAAAGCTACGATTTGGTAACTACACCGAAATGTAGTATTTCCAAACCATATTTTGTAAAATCGTGTTCACCATAATTATTCATATAATAAATGAGGATTTTTAGATATTTTTCCATATTTTTAAAGCATCTCGAACTAGGTGTTCCCTAAATCTCCCTTAAAGGTTCGAACCGTTCTCGACCGACCCGATTCAAACTCTAAAACATCTAGGCACAAAATCAGGGCGTTAGAAGTTGGAAGATTAGCAACTCCTAGAATGGTGGCAAAGTAATTAAACTAGTCTTGTGGCCCTACTATAGTGTATATGTTGCCTATGTTTTGTATAAGATTTTAAAGCTACAATGACTTTTGAGTTTGTAATAAAATTTAAATATTTGGCACGAAAATATTGATTAAAATTTTAAGATTGATGTCTTCGATTTCCGTTTTGTTTTTCGGTAGCAGTCTCCGGCTCGGTTCTCGACCAGGCCGGGAAGGGGGTGTTACATTAGTGGTATCAGAGCTATAGTTTAGTCGGTTCTGGACTAAACTTATGCTTGTTTGTATTGTGTGTTAAGTTACTTTGCCACCCAGGAGTTATTCCGTTTCCGAGGATACCGTGAATTGGGAGCTCTTTCTGAAAGAGTTCCGCAATAAGTACATACGTGAATTTTATCTTGTCGAGAGCCGAAACATCTTTCTTCATCTTAAGCAAGGTGGACGACCGATCGAACAGTATATCCATGATTTTTGCAAGTACTACAGATATGGTGCTGACTTTATTAAGAAAGAGGAAGAAAAATGTCGAATGTTCATCGCTGGACTTAACAATGAATTACGTCTCGTGTTCACAGCATTATGTATCACTAATTTCTAAGATCTCGTAAATATAGTTAAGGCTACGGAAGGAGCACAGAAAGCTTAGAGGGTCGGTAGATCCAACCAGTCAGGAAAGAGGAATCGAGATGAGACTCATTTCTCAGGATTTTCCAAGAAAGGGAAGTATCGCAGCTCGGAACAAAATATTTACTCACAACCTTCTCAGTTTGAATCTCATTTTCCATCGGATGTTAATCCTATTGAAAGCAATGTTGGTTCAAAACAAGACACGCGAATTTCTAAGTGTAATTTCTATCAATGACGACACGAAGGGCAGTGTCGCAGGAAATCTGGTGCATGTTTCTTTTGCGGAAAGTTAGGTCATCTCGTTCGAGAATGTCCGGAGAATCCTAACAAGCCTATTTCTGTAACGACTAATCCTGCTCAATCTTCTCGAGGCAAAGGGGCAATCAAGGATCCTTCGGAAAGACAGGAGGATTGGGAACTTCAAAGGTAACAAGTAGACCCCAATCTAAAGCTTCTGCACGAATGTTTCACATCTAGAGAAAGGACTCAGAAGATGATCTCGACACCATTTCAGGTAAGGAAATTTGATCTTTATGTTTATGAAAATTGTTAAGGAATCTCTGTTTAAATAAGCCTAGTTGTGACCCATCTGTAGAGTACAAGTTTGGACTTTAGTTGGGTGTATCGATACGAGAAGAATACGTATCGAAACGACCCATAAAGGTGTATCGAAACGAGTATAGATGTATCGGAACAATTTGACAGTTTTAAATGAATTTTGGATTTTTTCTTAGCCGTATCGATACGGGGTAGAGTGTATCGATACAGGTACCAAATTTTGAATATAAACAATGAGAAGAATGGCATAAAATTTAGGTTGATGACTCACCCTATGTGTTGGACACCCAAATTAGACAACACCATTGGAAGGTTGCAAGGTGTCACATAAATATGAAGAGGTGGAAGGATAAGCTTTGCGAAGTTTTAAGAATATTTTGATTGGCTTTTAGAAAGGAGGGAAAAAGACGAAATTTGCCATTTATATATGTGTGTAGACATCCTCAGCAATAGCAAGACTAAAACCCACCTTTGTTTCTAGAGTTTGAAATAAGCATCCTCCTTGAAAAATATCCTCGTTCCTAAATGACGTCGAATTCAATTGAGAAACCAAATGAACCAAAACAAGAAAGATTTCCTTGTGATTTTTGCCAAGACAAACATCCGATACGTCAGTGTCCAAAGGAAATTGGAGTCTGTATCGGTTGTGGAAAGATGGATCATCTCGCTCGAAATTGTCCTATGAAATTTTTCAAGAAACATCGACGTGTAAGTGCAAAGCGAACTTGGCTAGAAGGATTAGGAAAGACAGACTCTTCATCTCTAGAAGATTCAGATCCCAAAGAATGCACAGATGATCAACCCGAAGCTTCAGGTAAGAATTCGAGGACGAATTCTTTTCTAAGGGGAGAAGAGTTGTAACACCCCAAAAACCGGGCTCGTCGGAAATAGGTTCTGAAGATCTGAATTTCGTTTTTAAAGCATTAAAACCTTGACTTTTTGCTAGAGAAATTGTCCCAAGACCTTGAGAAGCCATGTCCCTAATTAAAGATTTGCTTTGTATGCCTAAGATAACGTTTCTGAGACAGGCGTTTCGATACGCTTAATACCCGTATCGAAACGGCCTAGCTAGATCGTACCGAAACGAGTTTAGGTGTTCCGATACGGTCTAACGGTAATAACTACCTTTTTGGAATTTTGCTTGACCGTATCGAAACGGCCTCGAGCGTTCCGAAACGGTACCCTGTAGAAAATAGGGTAAGTGCCCACAAAGTCAAAAGTTTCGGCCCTTAGATGACTCACCTGCTTGGTTGGCATGTTCTCCCAGATTTTTAGCTGAACAAATAGCTGAGTATCAGCTATTATGTTGAAAATGGATAATTAGTTAAGAATTCTTAAGGGTGAAGAAAGTTTGTGATTGGTTGCTAGGGAGGTGTATGGGGTTTAGTAAATCCTTAGGCAAAGGAAACCTCCTCACTGGTTTGGAAGAAGGTGGGACTTAAATAATGTTTTCCCAATCCCTTATAAATTGTAGAAAGATAAGAGAAGTCTTGTTTTTGGGATTTTCCTACGAATCATTAAAATCCTCTCCTTTTCAAGTAAGCTAACACCTCCATTCACATCTTCTATCCCAAGTTCCAAGCAAGCACCTCCATTAAAGCTAAACCAAAAGCCTTGCCTTCCTTTGTTAAGAGCCTTGGCTAATCCGTACAACCGCAAGAAAGAGGATTCAAGCACCGAACTAGGTATTATCGACCCTAGAAGCTCTAGCCGAGCAAGGTGAGTGTAGTAGCGTCTCGGGTTAGGCAAGGGCCTACTCAAATGTGTCGTTATTTTGTTAATACTAACCTTGAGTTAGAGGTTTTTACATCATTGATGATGTGTTGGTAAGTATATAGTAAGTGTTGCATTGATTCTACGTTCATAGCATGGTTATCATCGTTATGAAAATCATTGAAAGCATTGACATATAAGAATTGTTGACATGAACTATTGTTATAGTTTATTGATATGAAATGTTTGATTATGAACCATGAATGATGAACTATTGTTATTGGACCTTGGATTCGAAGTATTGGATACAATTGGCATGCCATAGAATTCATGAGCTCATTGCTACGGGTGGACTACGGTCCTAGGGCTACGACCTATATGATTTGGTGAGGCGGAGGGATGTATTGTGTATTGGTCTTTGTCGGTGTCGGTGGGATGACCATTTAAGGATTTGGCGAGGAGGTGGAATTCGTGTATCCATATACCATGAATCGATCCAACAAAACTATTGATTATTGATATTGTTTGCTATGAAATCATGATATTATCATTCATGACATGATACTATGTTTTTATTATGAATAAGGAGCATGCCATGTTTATTACTGTGACAAGGTTTTTTTTTCTCACAAGGGTCCCCGCTTTTTTGGAAACATTTAATTTAAAAGGGGGAATTTTAAAAATAATTTGAGTTTTGGGAAAAACCTTTTAAAAATCTTTTTTTCGGTTGGAGTCGCCACCGGACTCTGAGGTAGGCCAGACACCGTAAAAACTGAACCAGAGATTCATTTGAAAGGGTTCGGGAGTTGGTTACGTGTGGGGAAGGGTTAGCACCCCCATCACGCACAGAAATCAGTACCAAAACAATTGTTGCTTTTTAATTGATGGAAATTATCTGAAATTTAAAAAGACTTTAATTAGAGGTTCTTGATTGATAATTGGACTTTAATCGTACAAGCTTATCCAAATTGGTAGTTTCGAATTAATTCGTCGTTTAATTAAAAAGGATGACGGTACAACGGACCAAAAACTAAACCGACATCATATAAGACTGACTGTCGCGTTAGTTTAGGGTTCGGATCTCGTACGTCACCTTTGTGCATGATGCATGCAGTTAAAATTATGGTGCTATGGTCTTGTTCGTTTTAATTACGGATTTACCTTTAGACGATTCAAATTAATCCGAATATTCGAGGAGTATCCAATAAGCTAGGCTAGTCGACCCGAATACGCGAATTAATAAGTATCTCCGTTTTATAATTAAAATTAATTAACATGCAAATTTAAACATTAAGGAGTCACATGAATGACATATAAAATGCATGCCACGAAAATATTCGAACCATCATGAAAACAGATAAAATATACACATATAAAGAACATGAATAGCAAAACTATACCAAACATCATAGACATGCTTAAACAAGATTAGAAAAAAAAACCTACAATCACGTGTATAAACATGGCATGCACCACGAATCATATATCCACGATAAACAAATATAACAATATGGCAAAAAAGCATATATTCGATATAAATAACATGCATGAATAACAAAAAACATAATAAAATGCTAAATAATGAAAAAAGCAATCTGGCAGGGACCAAAGCTACAATAAACCCATTTAAAAAACTGATTACAATGCGAATCAGGGCTCAATTAAAATGACGCGGGAACCTACAGGGACTAAAATGGGGAATATCCCATTCAGAAACCGATTAAAATAAAATTCGAGACGAGATTGAAATGATTTGAATAACAACGGGGACTGCGGGAAGGGTTTTAAAAAGTGGAAGTCCTCACCGCGTGATTAACGGGACACAGGAGGGTTTTTAAAAGATTAGACCATTTTAAAATTTTTAAAACAGTATATAAGCTGAGTTAAAACACTTTTACCCCTTTTCTCAATCCCAAACCCTAAACCAAAGGCACACTCGTCCTCTCTCTTAAAATTCGAGAACGTCGCTCCAGTCGTCGTTAACCGGCGCCGGAGATCTGAAAAACCTTCCCCCTTTTTCGGAAACCAAAACAACCCTCCTCTTTTGTTACCTTTCGAAAACTGAAACAGAAAAACCGAAACACAAAAAAAACGACAACGAGTGCTTTTTGGTTGTCGTTCCCTCCGGCTCACCATGCACGGCCTTTGGGATACCAGAAGGCTTATCGTCGATGAGGGAACGTGAACCGACGCGGAGAAGACAGACCAACGCCAAAGGTAAAAAAATGAAACTCTAACTTGTTTTCTTTTTTTTATTTTATGCTTCGAAAATATAAATGAGAGAAAAAAACACAGTATACCTCTGAAACTGTTTCGGTTTGTATTCACTGAAGAAATGCTCGATTACAACTTTGCTCTCTAGAAAACCTCCCCTCTCTTTACATTTCGTGCTCGGGTTTATATAGCCCTAGAAATTATACATTTTTCCTTTTCTAAATTACATGTAATTCTCTGAAAAATGATGTTGGTTGCTGATTTCTGTTGGTATTCACCTCTGTCGTTTGTCATTTTGCTTCTGATATTTCAGTCTTTCGGTTGCGTTTTTTTTGCCTGACATTTTGGTTTGTTTGCATGCACTGCTCGTACGAGGGGAGGGGACCAGAGAAGGTCGACCGAACGACGTGGGGTGATCTGTGCCGTCGTTGGGGATCCGAAAGGACAGGCGTGTGATGCACGCGCGCGTCTGAGCATCAGGGAGTCACGCGTGGATCTCACGCGCTTGAGGGAGCCGATCTGAGTCGTTCGATCACGATTCCGACCGAACGGTGGATAGGAGTGCGGCGCTAGGGCTAAGGCAGATGACCTTTAGGGTTTCTTCATCTTGTTTGATCTAGACCGCCAGATCTGGATCCAGATCTGAAGGCTGAGGATGGGCTTCGCAAAACATTAGGAGAGCATTAGGTTTTTTTCCAGATCTGATTAGGGCTGACTGTATGGGCCAAACGGGCCTCACTTGTAAATGGAATCAGTTATTAACAAAAAACTTTGGGCTTTACTTATTTAATTGGTTTTTCCATTTATTTAATATGTTTATATATTTTTGCATTTTCCAGATTCGACTCAAAGATAATAATAATATTAATAATAGTAATACGATAATAATAATATACGAACTTAACATAATAATTAATGGTGGTAATAGATGATAGGTAATAGTAATAACATATGTTGATAATATAGATAGTAATTATGATAATTATAATGGATGATAATAATATACGATAATAATATATAAAATAATAATAATAGATAGGGGTAAATAATATATGGCAGTAAAGAATATAGTAATAATAGTAATATATGATACTTATAGTAATTATAATAGATAATAGTAAATAAATAATAATGATAATAATAGATATTCTAATAGTAGTAATATATATATATATATATATATATATATATATATATATATATATACTATTTTTTAATTTTTTCCTTTTTTCTCTTTTTTTTTTGGTTTTTAATCACAACATATATATAATTAAAATAAATACCAAAGCCCATTATTATAAAAAGACGGGTTTAACACCCCGGACAAAATAGGTGATTACAGCTGCCCCCTTCCTTATACTTGTCGAACAAGGATAAAGGAAAGACCATAAACACCAATTTTGTCCGACTTCCCTGTTTGGATCTCGAGTCACCATGCACTTGAACTATCGGCGGTTCGAAAGTTGGTACGAAAAAAAGCAACGGTCGCGGAGGCCTGAAGCTATTTTTCTCATTTCAACACTCTTCAACCCTTCGAGGTCCGAACAAATAGATAATTAGCAGAAGCTCCATTCTCAAAGTGCCCGAACGGATAGGCGGGTTCCATTCTCCAAAAGCATGAACAAATAGGCGGGTTCCATTCTCCAAAAGCATGAACAGATAGGTGGGTTCCATTCTCCAAGTGCCCGAACGGATAGGCGGGTAACATTCTCCAAGAGCCCGAATAGATAGGCGGGTTCCATTCTCCAAGAGCCTTAACAGATAGGCGGGTTCCATTCTCCAAAAGCCCGAATAGATAGGCGGTTTCCATTCTCCAAGAGCCTGAACGGATAGGCGAGTTTCATTCTCCAAGAACCTGAACGGATAGGCGGGTTCCATTCTCCAAGAGCCTGAACGGATAGGCGGGTTTCATTCTCCAAAAGCCTGAATAGATAGGCGGGTTCCATTCTCCAAGAGCCTGAATGGATAGGCGAGTTCCATTCTCCAAGAGCTTGAACGGATAGGCGGGTTCCATTCTCCAAGAGCCTGAACGGATAGGCGGATTCCATTATCCAAGAGCCTGAACGGATAGGCGGGTTCCATTCTCCAAGAGCCTGAACGGATAGGCAGGTTCCATTCTCCAAGAGCCTGAACGGATAGGTGGGTTCCATTCTCCAAGAGCCTGAACGGATAGGCGGGTTCTATTCTCCAAGATCCTGAATGGATAGGCGGGTTCCATTCTCCAAGAGCCTGAACGGATAGGCGAGCTTCCTTTTGTGGGAAAAGCTTTAATACTGTCAAAAATAGGTAAAAATGATATGATGATGTGAGTTAGCATGCCCCTAATCCTAGGGATGCCTAACTATAAATGATGCGTGAATTATGACATCAAAATTGCTCGGACGCTTTCAATCTCCGGGTTGGTCGATCTTGACCTTCTTCTTTCTCAATTTCTTCGGGCTTTCTCATCTCTGCCAAATCTCAATATCTGGTCTTTTCTTGAAGACGACTGTTGACTTCCACTGGTCAGACTGGATATAACACTTCTCGTAGTGCTCGCTCTCAAAACATTGCCCCCTACTCAAACCGGGTGGTCAACTATTCTCTTCGTCTTAACTCGACGCGATGACTTTTCTCTTCTCTCAATAATAGGGGAATCACATGCCCCCAAGTCCCTGAACTTTTTCTAGAGTTCATTTTCTAAAGTGCTCGGACGCTTTCACTCTTTGGATTGGTCCATCTTGACCTTCTCCTTCTTCTTCTTAATCTCCTTTGGCTTTCTCCTTGCCAAATCTCAATCTTTTGATCTCTTCTCGAAAGATAACTGCTGACTTTCGCTGGTCAGACTGGACATAACACTTCTCGGAGTGCTCGCTCTCAAAATATTGCCCCCTCCACAAACTGGGTGCTCAACTTCTCTTCGTCTTTACTCAACACGACGACTTCTTCTCTCTTCTCAACGCTAGGGGAAGCACATGCCCCCAAGCCCCTAAACTTTTCTCTCGAGTTCATCAAGGTCCAATTTCATTTTCTGAACCAATCAAGGCACTTTGACGGAAACTTGCCTCGAGTCCCTGAACTGTAGGATGTGGAATCTTACTACTGTCTTTACCATGGCCACTGGTGAGCTATCATTTGGATTCATGACACTGCATTCTAATACTTTATCCCCGAAGCAATGGGAAAAAATATTGTGTTTACAAAAAGATTTAGATTGCATCTTTTAATTTCAAAATGAGATGCATTTTTGAAAACTAGACTTTTTTTTAAGTCATGGATATATCAAGCTAGATCAAATACCCCGAATATCAAGTGCACGAACGACACTACTATGGCTTACCATGGATTGTCTTAAGCATCATGTGTCTAGGAGACCTTGAAAACTGAGCTGATGTCTGAAAATGTGACATACTCTCCGAGCTATTTCAGTTTTTTAATTAATTAGACTTATCTTCTATAGGCTTCGCCTTTATCAATTTTTTACGATTTTGGGGAAGTTAACTCATCACATTCCTTTGGCTCGAAATAAATGATGGAGCAAACAACAAAACCCCGAGCTACTCGGCATTGTCATGATTTGAAAATATTACCATCACTCATGTAGCTAAAGTGAATGGTGCATAGCAACCTTATTGGTCTTTTTGCTACAACGGAGTGCCCAAAAAAATTCCACACTCGTATCCGAAAATGCCTATTACCAGGCTCCGAACATTGGAGTGCTTTTGTTAGGCTTTTAGTATTCTCGAATCTTTTCTCTTTTTCTTTCTTTTTTCTTTTTTTCTCTTTCTCTCTCTTTCTTCTTCTTTTTTTCCTTTTCTCTCTTTTTTCCTTTTCTTTATTCTTCTTTCTTTTTCTTTCTTTTTTGTCTTCTTTTTTCTTTTTTTCTTTTTTTCTCTTTTTTTAGCACGAGAGATTTCCGGTTATTCTCCCGAAGGTCCTAATTCTATGTGTACTCAATTAGATGACCAAATTAACTCGGAGTGTAAACCACATATTCATTATCTTCGCAGCTTTCGATTTCCACTAGACACAGGCTGCTCGAAATCAACCTTTGGGGTCAAGATCAATGTCCCTTGTGCAATTGATATACGGGGACACAATAGACAAATATATACACACAAAATGAAGAGGCAACTAAAACACAATGCATCCTTTCATTGAATTTAAAAATGCAATCTTAGGCCCTTATAAAAAGATTTTTTTCCTACCTTCGGGTAAAGGGTATCAAAGTGGATTCCACACATCACTTCAAGGAAAAGATTAAAATGCAATGGAATGAAAACAAGCAAACTCGGATGCACTAAAACTCTTGTTACTGCTAGGCTGGCCATCCATCCCACCCTTAAGCTTCTTCGAGGAACTCAACCTCCTTATTGTCCATCAATTCTTGAACCAACTGCATAAACTCTGGACGAATCTGAATCTCGTGCCCCACAGTCTGATGGTACTCACAAAAGGATTCATGGCCATCATATGCCCCACCTGGACCCTTCTCAAGTTGGCTTCTAACTTAGCAAAACTTTCCTCCATTTGCCTTCCTTTAATGGCAAGTAAAGTGTGGATGCGGAATCTTCGGTAGTCACGAATGCTGCCATGACCCCGAGAATTTAATCTCATGACTTAATGATGTAATGCATAAAATGTGTATGCATAACTGAAACAAATGATTGAAGGCAACAAATTAAAAAACACAAAATCGAATGCAAGGAAATGTTGATTCGACGAACATCCTCATCAAACAACGTTCCATAACGGAGATCAAGTCTTGTTACAACGAGGCAAGAAGATAAATACATAGGGTACCATTTTTAATAAATTTTCTCATCCCTTCCCTTTAATCTAGGGTGTTCCGGAAACTTCATTGTTATGGACTCTTTTCTTCTGTTGTGAAAGTTTTCAACTTTAGATTGTTCTCGAATCAACACTTCGTATGAAAATGCGATGAATATGCAAAAAAAGCGAAACAAGACAAGAAGGCAACTGGGTTAGTATCAACAATAATGAATACTTGAATACAACAAGCAAAAGGAAACACATGAAAGGAAATTAACGATGCAAGACCTAATAGCATGAATTCTAATTCTACGGTTGTCCGCATGGCTCTAATCGGGGTGGGCTTCTTAAATTCTCACTCATGTGGTTCGGTTTTAACAAGGGTACCCGAACCTATCTTATCACCTACTAAGGTGACAAAAGCCCCAATTCTGGCCCATTACAAGCTTGCGAATTGGTTTTGATTCGGGGGAAAGCACAACCTAGTGACGTGGAGGGCTGCTCACATGTCAAAGGCGTGGATTTCGGAAGTGAATTACCGACCCGTGGAGGGAGACTCGCGTCAGTATGGGCGTTTCACTCCCACTTAAGGGACGAAGCTCGGGTATAGAGCCTAATGTGTGATACAACACATGTCGGTGATTCCTTTGAAATTAAATGAAAATTTAATTCAAGACCACCAATTATCAAAGCTCGTGTAATTAAAGTCTTATTTTCAAGGAAGAACCACCTCGCTAAAGTCAAATTAAATTTCAAAAATTTCCATCATTAAAAGCAACAAGTGTTTTTCGGCTTAACTCTCTTTTGTTATGAAAAACAAAATTGTCCCCAGCGGAGTCGCCAGGCTGTGACAAGGTTTTTTTTTCTCACAATGGTCCCCACTTTTTTGAAAATGTTTAATTTAAAATGGGGAATTTTAAAAATAATTCGAGTTTAGGGAAAAAAACCTTTTAAAAATATTTTTTTTCAGTTGGAGTCGCCACCGGCCACTGAGGTAGGCCAAACACCGTAAAAACTAAACCAGAGATTCATTTGAAAGGGTTCGGGAGTTGGTTACGTGTGGGGAAGGGTTAGCACCCCCATCACGCCCGGAAATCGGTACCAAAACAATTGTTGCTTTTTAATTGATGGAAATTATCTGAAATTTAAAAAGACTTTAATTAGGGGTTCTTAATTGATAATTGGACTTTAATCGTACGAGCTTATCCAAATTGGTAGTTTCAAATTAATTCGTCGTTTAATTAAAAAGGATGACAGTACACCAGACCAAAAACTAAATCGACATCATATAAGACTGACTGTCGTGTTAGTTTAGGGTTCGGATCCCGTACGTCACCTTTGTGCATGATGCATGCAATTAAAATTATAGTGTTATGGTCTTGTTCGTTTTAATTACGGATTTACCTTTAGACAATTCGAATTAATCCGAATATTCGAGGAGTATCCAATAAGCTAGGCTAGTCGACCCGAATACGCAAATTAATAAGTATCTTCGTTTTATAATTAAAATTAATTAACATGCAAATTTAAACATTAAGGAGTCACATGAATGACATATAAAATGCATGCCACGAAAATATTCGAACCATCATGAAAACAGATAAAATATACACATATAAAGAACATGCATGGCAAAACTATACCAAACATCATAGACATGCTTAAACAAGATTTGAAAAAAAAAACATACAATTACATGTATAAACATGGCATGCACCACGAATCATATATCCACGATAAACAAATATAACAATATGGCAAAAAAGCATATATTCGATATAAATAGCATGCATGAATAACAAAAAACATAATAAAATGCTGAATAATGAAAAGAGCAATCTGGCAGAGACCAAAGCTGCAATAAACCCATTTAAAAAACTGATTACAATGCGAAACAGGGCTCAATTAAAATGACGCGGGAACCTACATGGACTAAAATGGGGAATATCCCATTCGGAAACCGATTAAAATCAAATTCGGGACGAGATTGAAAAGATTTGAAAAACAACGGGGACTGTGGGAAGGGTTTTGAAAAGTGGAAGTCCTCACCACGTGATTAACGGGACACGAGGGGGTTTTTAAAAGATTAGACCATTTTAAAAACTTTAAAACGGTATATAAGCTGAGTTATAACACTTTTACCCCTTTTCTCATTCCCAAACCCTAAACCAAAGGCACTCTCGTCCTCTCTCTAAAAATCCGAGAACGCCGCTTCGGTCGCCGTTAACCGGCGCGGAGATTTGAAAAACCTTCCTCTTTTTCGGAATCCAAAACAACCCTTCTCTTTTGTTACCTTTCGAAAACTGAAACAGAAAAACCGAATCACAAAAAAAAATAGAACGAGTGCTTTTTGGTTACCGTTCCCTCCGACTCACTATGCACGGCCTCTGGGAGGCCGAAAGGCTTATCGTCGATGAGGGAACGTGAACTGACGCAGAGAAGACAGACCAACGCCAAAGGTAAAAAAAACAAAACTCTAACTTGTTTTCTTTTTTTTTTTTTTTATGCTTCGAAAATATAAATGAGAGAAAAAAACACGGTATACCTCTGAAACTGTTTCGGTTTGTATGCACTGAAGAAATGCTCGATTACAACTTTGCTCTCTAGAAAACCTCTCATCTCTTTACATTTCGTGCTCGGGTTTATATAGCCCTAGAAATTACACATTTTTCCTTTTCTAAATTACATGTAATTCTCTGAAAAATGATGTTGGTTGTTGATTTTTGTTGGTATTCACCTCTGTCGTTTGTCATTTTACTTCTGATATTTCAGTCTTTCGGTTGCGTTTTTTTTTGCCTGACATTTTGGTTTGTTTGCATGCACTGCTCGTACGAGGATAAGGGACCAGAGAAGGCCGACCGAACGAAGTGGGGTGATCTGTGCCGTCGTTGGGGATCCGAAAGGACAGACGTGTGATGCACGCGCGCGTCTGGGCATCGGGGGAGTCACGCGTGGATCTCACGCGCTTGAGGGAGCCGATATGAGTTGTTCGATCCCGATCCCGATCCAACGGTGGATAGGAGTGCGGCGCTAGGGCTAAGGCAGATGACCTCTAGGGTTTCTTCATATTTTGTGATCTAGACCGTCAGATCTGGATCCAGATCTGACGGCTGAGGTTGGGCTGCGCAAAACATTAGGAGAGCATTAGGTTTTTTTTTCCAGATCTGATTAGGGTTGACTGTATGGGCCAAATGGGGCTCACTTGTAAATGGAATCAGTTATTAACAAAAAATTTTGGGCTTTGCTTATTTAATTGGTTTTTCCATTTATTTAATATGTTTATATATTTTTGCATTTTCCAGATTCGACTCAAAGATAATAATAATATTAATAATAGTAATACGGTAATAATAATATACGAACTTAACATAATAATTAATGGTGGTAATAGATGATAGGTAATAGTAATAACATATGTTGATAAAGTAGATAGTAATTATGATAATTATAATGGATGATAATAATATACGATAATAGTATATAAAAATAATAATAATAGATAGGGGTAAGTAATATATGGCAGTAAAGAATATAGTAATAATAGTAATATATGATACTTATAGTAATTATAATAGATAATAGTAAATAATAATAATAATAATAATAATAATAATAGATATTCTAATAGTAGTAATATATATATACTAATTTTCTAATTTTTTCCTTTTTTCTCTTTTTTTTTGGTTTTTAATCACAACATATATATAATTAACATAAATACCAAAGCCCATAATTATAAAAGGACGTGTTTAACACCCCGGACAAAATAGGTGATTACAATTGCATAATTGATATTATGATTGTCATCAAAGTATGATAAATGGCATACCATGTCCATTCATTGTTATTGGCTACCTCACTTAGACTATATAAAGTCTAATGCATTCATTTGCATAACATTTCAGGTTAAGGAAAGTAACGGATCGAGATCGGGATCAGTTGGAAGATCGGCAAGTCACTACAAGTAAAGAGTAATGCGTTTTGTCTTTATAAACTCCTAGAAGGTGGCAAAGTAATTAAACTAGTCTTGTGGCCCTACTATAGTGTATATGTTAACTATGTTTTGTATAAGATTTTAAAGCTATAATGACTTTTGAGTTAGTAATAAAATTTACATATTTGGCACTAAATTATTGATTAAAAATTTTAAGATTTATGTCTCCGATTTCCGTTTTGTTTTTCTGTAGCACTCTCCGACTCGGTTCTCGACCAGGCCGGGAAGGGGGTGTTACATTCAAACCCTGAAGAATCATGCCGCCACGCAAGACTAAGGGCAGCACTGCTCAACTAGCTACCAACATTTGCCATTGACACAAGAGCGAATACACTCCTCCGGAATAATCTCTACCATCTAACAACAGCTAAAACCAAGTTTCCTTTCCCTTTCTCATGTTTATTTTCCAATTTCTATTTATTTTTCTATCTTTCTTTTGTATGTTATTTGGTACATTGAGGGCAATGCTCATCTCGAGTTTGGGGGGGGGGTTAGCACTCATGTTGTTAGGCATAACTAGTGCATATTAGATTGCATTATGTACTTGCCTTGAAAAATTAATTGAAAAGGAAATTTTTTTAGAACTTGTGCCTATGATAGGATAGCCGACTTTAAATTTTTCGCACCAATAAAAAGAACTTAATTTTGGGGAAAGCATGAAGTAAACTTAGGATTTTTCGATAATTGCCAAAAAAATAAAACACTACTATTACTTGCTGAATTTGTTTGAATTTCTGATAAACATTGCCTACTTGAATTATTTATAAAATTCTAACATGGTTGCAGGAAGCTATCACGACAGGCAACAAATAGGATAAAGAAAAGCACTAGCACGGCAGGAAAAGAAAATTTTTATGTTGTTTATCCCTAGAGGTGCCCGAAACAGGCTCTAGGAAGAATCATGTGCAAGGACACTCCGATGCTATCAAAGTCCATGAATCTAAAAATCTTTAAAGTGACAGACATGTTAGCATGAGTGAATGAAAGTCTTCACAGAATGACTCTACTCAATGGGTTCGGGGTTTTGTAGTTTGCTCCTATCTTAATTCCAGACCTAGAAGAGTAGTTGTGATAAGCTGAAGCCCTTATTGCCATGATTATTAATTGTGCTTAAATATGTTGTCTCGGCAGCAACCTTATATCATGACAACATCTTTGTTTACTTATAATATTCTTCAGATTTATCTTGTACATAGTTTCTCCACACACTCCACTGGCATTATAGTTTAATTCTGAGGTAATTCATGTTGTTCCCCTCTCACTAATCTAATGACAGGTGCCACGGCCTTGAGGTGTTAAATTAAGTTTAAAATAGAAATTTTATTTCTAATTAGTTTAAAGGGAAAGTATATTTAGGTTGCATTGCTTGAGGACAAGCAATAGTTCGAGTTTGGGGTGTGTAAATTGTCTATAAGTTTTATATTTTGTGCACTTTCCATCACACATTATTACTGCTTTTAAGTACATTTTAGGCATAGTTAGGTTTATGCATTGCATTTTACAATATTCTCTACTTTGCCACGCT
This sequence comes from Hibiscus trionum, assembly GCA_030270665.1. Classification (NCBI taxonomy): domain Eukaryota; kingdom Viridiplantae; phylum Streptophyta; class Magnoliopsida; order Malvales; family Malvaceae; genus Hibiscus; species Hibiscus trionum. Next base: position 18,884,853 of record BSYR01000017.1, on the reverse strand, counting down.
TTTTATTGATTATCTTTTATTTGGTAAGGAAAAGGTACTGTTTTAGTTTAAGTTTTAGTTTTAGGTACTAGAGGCTTGTAGAAGGAGAGAGGAGCTGAAGGACATGATGCTGAGGCAGCATATCAAGGAGTTGTACTGATGCAATTCCAGATAGAGACAGCAGCTGTCGAGTAGCTGTCGCCGCCATACTTGCCACCCAGGGAAGCAAGCAGAGGAATTGGAGAACTAGAGTGCGATCTGTAGGGCAGAAAATCCTAATTCTAACGATGCCATCCACTCTATTTTCTTATACGTGTAGCAGCAGATAGAGCCGCCAAAGGAGGAGAACAAACTAACTTACGGAGCAATGCAACATGAAGAAGTCCACACTCAACTCAAAGAAGTCAGAATTAAACGTTGCATTTAATGCAAAAGCTAATTTGAAGACTTCTACTCCAAGGAGGACTTGACCTAGCTAATGCCTACATATACTCAATGTATTTTTACTTCAAGACAACTTAGGTTTTCCCTTAGGCATAGTTTAGGTTTTCTTGCCGTCAATTATATTCTAAATTCTTCTTTGGGTTGGGTTATGTTGTAAACTAGTGCGAGAACGGTTGGTTAGGAATTAAGTTTGCTTTAGCAATCAAGCTTCAAGGTTGCTTATTCCATGTTCTTCATAGTTTTCAATGAAGGTGAAAGATTAGTTGTTTACTATCCATTTTTCGGTATCGAGAGAGTCGAACTCACGAAAGGAGTAAGTGCGGTCTTCACCTTAATCTAGTGTTGATCAATCCAGCCTAGACATAGGTTAGGGTTTAAGGCGGCTAAAAGAGAACGAACCAAACATTGTTGTCTTTGCATGATTTACGCCGCGACTGGTATTATCTGCAGTGGGCATCAACAACATTCTGACTTAGACATAAGCGGGATCACTTTCAAAGCGTTCTGCCGAGCCTTGAAGTATTGTCGAGTTTGCCGCCGAGATAATCGTCCGTTCCACTGTCGAGGCAGCGAAAGTGTCACAACAGCCAATCTGCAATCTCCCGCCGAGACAGTAAAGTTTGGTAGCGCAAAACAATTTATCCTATTCAACGCAGTTTCACACTAGGGAGCAGCATAATCTGGCTCATTCTATCAATCTGATCTCTTCCCCTTATTTACATGTGTTTTATTTACTTTTCTTTCTTAAACAAATCAACTTATATGTGCATTTACTTTTCCTTTATGCAAGAGTTTCAATTCGAGTTAAGCTGTCCAATCCATGTGGGAGACGATATCTTATATACTATAACTTGACAGGAGTGCACACTTGTGCTCATATTTAGAGAACATTGAAACCCTCTACAGTACCCACCAGGATTTTCTTCACGGTAAATCCTGCTATCCCCGCTGAAATGACAATGGGGTTGTTGCCTTCTTCGTCGAGAATGTTATCCTCCTTTTCTTCGAGAACGAGACTCGCCAATGGTTCCACTTTTCGTCTATGCCGACTATCATATGTATGCTTCCCTGTTATCTTGATTATTTATTATGTTGTCCTGCGGTCTTGGTTGATGGGCCTCGCTGTTATCTTCTCTCTGTCTGTAGCGGGAAACCAAAAATATCTCTAGCTGCCCTCTATGGAATCGATTACATTTTTCAAATGTATACAGTCATTCGTAGAGTGGCCCTGAACTTTGTGAAATTCGAATCTTCGTCCTTAGCACTCCTAGTTCTCACCCTCTCTCATCGTTAATAGAGGTTTTAAGATTTCAGTGTGTTCAATTTGGTGCATTATTTGGGAAGTTGATTTCGTTAATTTGTGATAAGTTCTGAACGCGAACAACCTTTGACCTGGGCCGTTGAATGTTATTGGTCTTTCTGCGTTTACCGCTGCAACTAACTACTGTTTTGAACATATTGCAGTCCGCGGCGAAATTGTTGGACTCATCTACCAACTTCTAGATGAAGAGGGGGTCTGCCACGTCTGGGGCCGTGATCATCTTGCCTCCGGCTCTCAAGCTACGAACTATGTGCCATGGCTCTCATGTTGTTTGCCTCTTCATTTTCAGTGTATGACTGAACCTTCTCATATAGTTCTGACAGCGTTGTCGGTGGTCGATCTAGAAAATTGTACTTGAGATGCTGGTGCGAGGTACCATTGACGAAAGCGGGGATAATAAACTCATTGGTGGCCTCTTTGGTTTGCATGGTTGCAGTATGAAATTGCTGGACAAACTCGCACAGAGATTCTCATAGCCTCTAAAGAATGAACATAAGGTACGATGGTGATCTTTTTAATACATTGTTCGCTAAAAAATGGCTCTTGAACAGCTTCGCCAGCAGGTCGAAACTAGAGATTGAGTTCGCTGCGAGTTGGAGGTACCAAACATGAGCCGAATCCTTAAGGGTCATTGAGAATGTTCAGCATTTAACTTGGTCAAAAGCGCCAAACAAATCCATGTTATTCAAGAAATGGGACAAGTGATCTTGAGGGTCGCCTCTTCCATTATACATTAGCTTTGAGACCTTGAAAGATGTAGATACATGATGTTCTAAGATGTCTACAGATAAGGGCTCACTTTTGTATCTCTCAGGACTCTGAGAAGGATCGTCCCGCCTCTGGCTCTAGATGCTGTGAAAATTCTTCTCTAGTAGTTCCATTTTTACCCTTAATGCTTGCTTCTCGTCATCCTCCGTAGGACTGTAGTCCATATCCTCCGACTCTTAATAATCCACCCCCAACTCTCGGGGCTGTTCCTCTCTGGTTTCCTGTTGGGGAGGAGCTTGCTCCTCCTAGACAATTTTACCTCTAGTTTTCTCGGACAACTGTTTGATTAATTTCTTTCTATTCTCTTTTGAAATTTTGTGTTGTTCCGCCCAGTCTTGCATGGACTTTTGTTGTTGCTCTTACTGTTGTTTCGAGAGCACTAAAGCTTCCTTTATGCTCTTTACTTTTTATTGCATTTCCATGAATTGTTAGCCGCTGCCCTCTGATGGTGACGTCCCTCTCATTTGTTGTGTGTCTTGCCCCGCCGCAAACCACAGAGGGGGCTGGTCCCAAAACTGTTATCGAAAATCCTGTTAGAACTGTTGTAGCTGTTGCATGGCCGTCGCTATCGGCTGACCCGTTGAGATGTCATCCTCCACTACCTTTTCACCGGCCACTGCCATTGGTCGGGACTTCAGAACTTCATCCGCTGTGAGCACGTGTGTAGCCATGCGACCACTGGTGAGGAGCAATTTTACTCGTGGTTTTGTTTGTTCGCCACATATTACGAAAGGTGTCGCATAGTTTGCGGGTGATCCTGCGCGTTGTGATCTGCCTTGTGTTATACCGTCCGTGATCTTAATCGTCTTGGTTTCGACACGTGGCGACAAGTGATTATATGTATTAACAAAACACTAAATTTTAACCATAAACCTTGAATTCTAACCACACTCCCTAAATTCAAAACTCATCTACTAAAACTCTCTAAATACTAGACCCTAAACAAAATTCTTAAACCCTAAAACTAAGGCGTTTGTGTATGAAATAATTATCCTATATTTAATGGTATTAAATCCTAAATTTTACATTGTTTATACTTTATTTAAATATTTAACATAAGATTTAGGCTAATTAGCATAAAGTAACGTGAAGAGATTTGATATAGTGATAGGGGTTTATGGATATTAATTAAATATATTTGAAAAAAATACTCTTAAAATCATTTATGTAATTAATGATTTAATGTATTTCATTCTATTCCAAGCTGTTTAGTGGAATTGGGTAGATGGCGTGAACAAAAATCTTCAAGAATGCTTTTATATATACCTCAACAGTCAACACTAAAAGAATTGAACCATAAATCCTAACCTTAAACCTTAAGTCTAAGCTCTAAACTTAAACTTTTATTGTTATATCTTACTATCATTATGTTTCTGAGTTCGGGAACTCCCTTTATGTTTCGAGTATGACTTTTAGCGTGCTTCGAGTCTTTTTTCTTAAGGGTTGGTATCAACTATTAAAATTTTCCCTTGCTAAGCCCTTGTATCCACTGTTAAGTGAATTTGATTTTTTTTTTGTGAATTTTTTTTATCAGTCTATGAATGTGTGGATTTTAGAAATCAATGTTGTCGATTCCTAATATATATGAATATAGTGGTCCGATCAATGAGTTGCCCGAGGAGGAGGGGGGAGGATCAAAGCCCGTGATTCCCGTTGGAAAGGCAATTTCTTAATTTCTTGTTTTCTGCATCGGCAACAGCTTAGCATCACATTCTCATGTTAACCTCACGCATGCATCCCATTCATCGCCCCTTCACATCTTCCTTCAACACTTTATTATCTGTTCGTGCACTGCCACTGTACTTAAATCAATTATCCACCCGACTGCTCAACTTACAGATTTAAAATCAGGTCGAATCTTTAATGTATATATGCATGGTAAATATTACAACATTATTGTGTTTTATATCGCATGATATTCTATTTCGATGTAGGATTATTATTTTAAACTGTGACATTTTTTCTCATTCAATCTCGTGACAAATTTGTTATTTAGAGCGAAGTTAAAAAAATTAAGTACCAATCTCAAAATTTTTTGTGCTAACTCGTATTTTATTAAAAGCCGATGCACCAAATGATGGGTGATTTGTTTTTTAACCGGTGGCAATTTTCTTATAAAATGATATCAATTTTTATTTTCTATATATATATATATATATATATATATATATATATATAGGGTTAGGATCAACTTACATTGTCTAAAACTCAATTACTTTTATACAGGTTTTGGATCGCTGAATGATGGTAATTAATGGCTCAGATTATTTCTTTATCTTTTTTCCCAAGTGATAATCTTCACATTTTTTACTTTTAATCCCATCCATCCATTTCACTAATCCAATGGCTATGAATTAGTGTAAAACTCAATGAGTTTTACACCATGTAACTTGATCCTATCCCATAATATATATATAATTTCTTAAAAAATTTGGATTGACAGTTGCATCAGCTTGCTCCATCAATAACCGTCACGGACTGCTCGATATCGTTCTGATAGTATGACATGTTTTTTTGTTGTTCTCCGGGCTCTCCAAGGCTTTGTCTTGACTAATTTGGACTGACTGCGTCGCACATCTGGTTTTGGTGGTTGAGTCTCCCAACGGGGATTTTTTTATATACACAAGGCCTCGAACTTGAAACTTATTTAAGCGACACCAAGTTGCTTACTACTTTGACAAACGATACAATGATATGTTTAATATAATATGTAAAGTTATCAGTTTTTATATTTTATGATTTTTCTTTTTCGATATGAAATTAATTTTATGTTATATAAATATGACTTGTCACGATTTTATTTTGAAACCAGCTATATCAAATTTCTGACATTTTTTTTTCTGTATAACCCTCAAGGAGCGTTTGCTTCACATAATGTAAGATTACTTCTAGGAATATGATTCCCGGGATGCATTATTATCTTGGTAATGTTCCATTATCTTGTTTGGTTTATTTGCCAGGAATGTAAGATTACTATGTTTGGTTCAAGGTATATAAGATTACCTAGAAGTACACTTTACTAAATTGTCCATGTGTTATATTTTCTTTTTAACATGCTAAATTTTCAATATTAAATTAAAAATATCTACTTAAAAAAGTTATAAAACTAGATTTGTTATACTATTTAAAATATGCAAAAAACTATATATTTGTCATATTAATAATATAATTATTATATTAAAAAATTAAAAATATATTTTATATTTTCATATCCTCGTTACTCTCTATAAAAATAATTTTGTAAATTTTTAAATGCTAAACTTTTAATAGATTTTTTTTTACTTATAACAGATTGTCAAATAAATTAATGAAAATAATAAAATAAATCTAAAAGTTATAAAATAGTGATAAAAATTTTACATTATAAATTTAACCTACTAAAATATTTTATAATACGATAAAAACCATCTCAATCAAAGAATAAAATTTAAAACATCGTACTAGCTTATTAATTCTCAAGCAATGTGCAATCAAACATATAACCTATAAACATCATAAATATGTGTAACACCAATTAAATATTACTATTTAAATTTTAAATAAAAATATTTAAATAATTTACACCATAAATAATTAATCATCTAATTAAAATTTTAAATAAAGGATCTATATGAACAAAATTCATTAACTCAAGGGCACTATGGTCCAATGGGGCGAGAATTGATAAATAACTAAGAAATTGGTGGAAATGACATTCCCAAAAGTGGCACTATTGAAAAAAAAATTATTACCCCATAAAGAGAATGCTCTTAAATTAAATATGTGAATGTTATTCTGAAAAAAAATTAATTGTCACTATTGAAAAGAATTATTACCCCATAAAGAAAATGCTCTAAAATCAAAAATGAGAATGTTATTCTGAAAAAAATCATTACCCAGCAAACTAAACGCCTACAGAGATTTCTAGGGAACAACCTTTAAATACATGCTAAAAATGACAGACTTGTTTACCGGGTAAAAAGCGGTACACAAATTATTACATGAAATGGTACATAAATTGATACAATTTTGTAAAAGAAGAATGTATATACCTTTTTTATTACACAGTTTCACCAAGGTTCAAAATGGCTCATGTACTTGTAAGGAAAGGTGTACATACACAATTTTGCACACAAAAGCATACTTTGGTACAATATTTATAAGGAATTGTGTATATACATATATTAGTAGCAAATGTACACAAATTGTTACAAATTTATAAGAGAAAAAGGTATATACCTTTTTTAGTACACAATTTCACCAAGGTTCAATATGGCGCATGTACTTGTAAGGAAATGTGTACATACACAATTTCTTACCAAAAAGCATACTTTGGTACATGTTTTATAAGGATTTGTGTATATACACATATTATTAGAAAATGTACCCAAATTGGTACAAATTTGTAAGAGAAAATGGTATATAACTTTTTTATTTCACGGTTTCACGAAGGTTCAAAATGGCTCTTGTACTTGTAAGGAAATGTGTACATACAAAATTTCTTACCCAAAAGCATACTTTGGTACAAGTTTTATAAGGATTTGTGTATATACACATATTAGTAGCAAATATACACAAATTGGTACAAATTTGTAAAAGAAAATGGTATATACCTTTTTTATTACACAGTTTCACGAAGGTTCAAAATGGCTCTTGTACTTGTAAGGAAATGTGTACATACACTATTTCTTACCCAAAAAGCATACTTTGGTACAAGTTTTATAATGCTTTGTGTATATACACATATTAGTAGCAAATGTACACAAATTTGTAAGAGAAAATGGTATATACCTTTTTATTACACAGTTTCATGAAGGTTCAAAATGACTCTTGTACTTCTAAGGAAATGTGTACATACACAATTTCCTACCCAAAAGCATACTTTGGTACAAGTTTTATTAGGATTTGTATATATACTCTTATTAGTAGCAAATATACACAAAATGGTACAACTTTGTAAGTGAAAATGGTATATACCTTTTTTATTACACAATTTTTCCAAGGTTCAAAATGGCTCATGTACTTGTAAGGGAATGTGTGCATACACATTTTGTTACCAAAAAACATACTTTGGTACAAGCTTTATAAGGGACATCGAAATCACCTATAGGTGGTTTCGGTGCTGGTTTGGCAGAATGGGCCAAAGTTAAAGTCCTTTTTATGGCATCAAAACCACATATGTGCTGGTTGAGCAGAAATGGGGCGTATGTTTAATTTTGTTATGGTGAGATTGGATCTTGTTGTAAGGAATTATGTATACACACAATTTACTTACAAAAATACACTTTGGTATAGGTAGTACAATGATTTATGTATATAAACAAATACAAAATGGGAAAAATTGATGACATTGAAGGTGGCATCGAAACCACCATTTTGTAGTTTCGGTGCTGGTTTGGCAGATACGAAAATAATTGAAGGACTTCAAGAAACCCCTTATTAGTTGAAAATTAACAGTTGGAGTAAGATAGAAGGATCATATTAAAATTAAGGATGAAGTATATTTAAGAGACAAAAAACTAAAGTCTCAAGTTCTTCAATTACATATTGAAATATAAAAAAATGAAACTAAAAGAATGACGCCTCCTCAATCCTCATCCCTAGCCAGGGAAACGACCTCCATGCCCTCTGCCACCCAAGGCACTTGGACCAGCCTCTCGTTGTGAACTGTGCTAACCAGCCATCTCTACACATGATCTCATCTCAAATTTGACCCTATAGTTGCCTAATGAACAAAACATGTATGCATAAGTATGAGCAGAAGTGCATCCTGTATAAAAGAAGAAAATGATAAAGCAAACCTTGAGAATGGCAGTTGATGTTGTCAATGTCTTCTTTGGCAGCCATATAACCATAAAGTTGGCGTTGTCTGACTGGACCATACAAGAAGCCGTGGCAACATTCCCAAGCCTCTCTATCGAAACCTTGGGCAACAAACTAGGTATGCAGACGCTGAGCATCGAAATAACCTCTTGTCGTGCTCTCAAAAATTAGAAGGCTCATCCCACGATGGCCCTGAGGACTGTAAGAATGGCGAGCCTTAACAACAGTAACATAGGAGCTGAAATAGGCAACAAGCTCTTGGTTTCCCATACCAAGCCACTGAAGCAGAAAATGCAAGACATTACAAGTTATAGAACTACCTTCCCATTTGCATCTTGATGAAGCCTTGTGTTCATTATCATCACCATGGGTGGCCAGAGTATTTGGTGATCCTCTTCCTCATCGTTTGAAGGCGGGGGGAAGACAATATCAACATCATTCTGATCATCTCTCAAACCACTCCATTCCCCATAAGCTTGACCTTGAGGAACAGCCGAAGTACCCCTTCTACGCAATTCCTCATCAAATAGTTGAGCAAGTTGGCGATGGAGTTTGAGCTTTGGTCCGCCTTTGGTTTTGGCATGTGTCACTAGAGACTGAAGGCCCAGAAACCTGTGAGTGGCACCATGACCTCCTGGACATGCTGGATACTGCCATTGAGTAGAAGGGTCATTGATTGTGTTCATTCTATCGAAGGTCACAAAACTTCTTGAACCATCTTCTTGTTTTCAGTGTCTTATAGCTCTGTTCCTCCTCTTCGTCAGAATCAAAATAGACATCATCATTGCTTTTTGATTCTGAGTCGAAATCAAGTTTCCTCTTTGCCAATGGCTGAGGATTGTGACTACAAGCTCTGCTCGAACTCATTGTATCTGAAGATATTGAATAGAATATGGTGAAGGAGAACTTATTTTAGAGAGAAGGGTTGAGTATATTGAACATAAGATGTTGTAAAGAGTAAAGAGAAGAGTTGTTAATATATAGGGAATTTTAGTTGGGAAGGAAAGTAAAAAATAAGGAGGGAAAGTGAGAAGGAAAAATGTATGTTCATCGAAGGTACATGAACATGAAATGGTTCATGTGATTCTAGTGAAAAGACACGAAACTAAAAAGGCTGATTCGTGCTGGGGGGTATCGAACCAGTTTTATACATGAACATGAAACAGTTCATGTGATTCTAGTGAAAAGACACGAAACTGAGAAGGCTAATTCGTTCTGGAAGGTATCGAAACCAGCTTTATACATTATGAACATGAAACGATTCATGTGATTCTAGTGAAAATACACGAAACTGAAAAGGTTGATTCGTTCTGGGGGGGTATCAAAACTAGCTTTATACATGATGAACATGAAACGATTCATGTGATTACAATGAAAAGATAGAACACTGAAAAGCCAGATTCCTTTTAGTGGTATCGAAACCATCTTTAGGGGTTTTGGTACTGTATACACTTAGTAGTAGAAAATGTAGACAAATTGGTACAACTTTGCAAGAGAAAAAAGGTATATACCTTTTTTATTACACAGTTTCACGAAGGTTCAATTTGGCCCATTTACTTGTAAGGAAATGTGTACATACACAAATTCTTACCAAAAAACATACTTTGGTACATGATTTAGAAGGGAGCATCAAAACCACCTATATGGGGTTTCGGTGCTAGTTTGACTTGTAAGGAAATTTATGTACTTTTTTATTACACAATTTCACCAATATTCAAATTGGCTCATTTACTTGTAAGGAAATGTGTACATACACGATTTGTACCAAAAAGCATAATTTGGTACAAGTTGGAAAAGATTTTGCGTATATACACTTATTAGTAGCAAATATACACAACTTGCTACAAATTTATAAGAGAAAATGGTATATACCTTTTTTAGTACACAATTTCACCAAGGTTCAATATGATGCATGTACTTGTAAGAAAATGTGTACATACACAATTTCTTACCAAAAAGCATACTTTGGTGCATGTTTTATAAGGGGCATCGAAACCACTTATATGGGGTTTCGGTACTGGTTTGACCTGTAGAAAAGGTTTATACCTTTTGTATTACACCATTTCACCAAGGTTCAAAATGATGCATGTACTTGTAAGGAAATGTGTACATACACAATTTTTATTAGGGAACATACTTTGGTACAAATTTTATATGGTTTTGTGTATATACGTAAATTAGTAGCAAATGTACACAAATTGATACAAATTTGTAAGAGAAAACGGTATATACCTTTTTTGTACACAATTTCACCAAGGTTCAATATGACGTATGTACATGTAAGGAAATGTGTACATACACAATTTCTTACCAAAAAACATACTTTGGTACATGTTTTATAAGGGGCATTGAAACCATCTATATGGGGTTTCGGTGCTTTTAATTCTAGTAGGGGGCATCGAAACCACCTATATGGGGTTTCAGTGCTGGTTTGACCTGTAGAAAAGTTTTATACCTTTTGTATTACACCATTTCACCAAGGTTCAAAATGGTGCATATACTTGTAAGGAAATGTGTACATACATAATTTTTATTAGGGAACATACTTTGGTACAAGTTTTATAATGTTTTTTGTATATACATAAATTAGTAGTAAATGTACACAAATTGGTACAAATATGTAAGAGAAAAAGGTATATACCTTTTTTAGTTCACAATTTCACCAAGGTTCAATATGGCGCATGTACTTATAAGGAAATGTGTACATACACAATTTCTTACCAAAAACCACATATATTTGGTTTCGGTGCTGGTTTGGAAGAATTGTCAAAAACATAAAGTCCTTTTCGGGGAATCGAAAACTCCTATGGTCGGTTTCAGTGCTGGCTTGCGAGAATGACCACAAAATTTAAGTCCTTTAGGTTGCATCGAAACCACCTATATGGTGTTTCAGTGCTGGTTTACCAGAAATGGACCGTATGTTTACTTTTGTTAGGGTGAAGTGGATACTGTAGCGGATTTAAGGTTCTTTAAAATTTTTGGAAATGTTTGTTGCTTGTGTACAAAACTCTAAAATGATCATATGATAAGGACAAAATTTTTACTATGATATTTTTACATATTTAACAGTGTATGTTGTATTTACACAGTTACAAAAGACGAAAAAACATATAATATAGATCAGATTATCAGAGAACAATAGGTGAACAATTGACGATCTCGTTGACCTGCAGTTAATCCAAAAATGGATGATGCTTCACATATTCTTGAACATTGTCTGATGCGGCCAAGTTTTCTAAATATACCCGAATGGGACCACCTTTTTCTATGATCTATTGCAAGTACAATAATTAAATAATTAGGTTTGAATTGAAGAAAATTCTCCATCTTTATAATGAAGATGTTTGATTTCGGAAGTTTTACCTAATGCGTTATCAGTTTTCTCAGCTTGTACCTTGTAAGATTTAGGACATATGTAGGTGTTCTCCCGAAACATGAACATAATCGAAAACATAATTAGTTTCTAAAGATTCATTGATTATATGGCTGAAAGCAAGATTAAATTGGTTGAGTTCTTTACTGACTGGATTATTAATCATTTTAGCTTTGGAGTCGTCAACCAACAGCGTGTTTCCTTTGTTATACTGAGGCATATTAGCCCACACGTGCCTCAGATTTTTGGTAAATATATTTGGTTCGGAGGGATGTTGTTCGCAGTTACTCTGGTCCTTCATAATTGAAATGAAGTCCTTCAAATTTTGTAGAAATTTTTGAAGATGCTTTAAAGAACAGTAGACCGAAGTTGCCCAAATAATAATATAGAAGTTACCCAAATGAAGGCAAATCTTGGTTTAAGATCATTAAATCTCCAAAGTGCCCACTCAAGGTCGGTTAATTCAATTGATTTAGGGTGGTGGCAGAGGTCCACATTACCTTCTCCTTGAAGACCAAATAGCAACCTCATAGGCACTAAAACAAAAATATAGAAACTCCGCAACACCAGGTCTGAGTTGCACAGCTGCAAACGTAAAAAAATAATTTGGTTAACTAATTTGTAAACATTTTGAATAGAAGTGAGACAGAAAAGGAATATCGTCTCTCCTAACACTGGCAAGCACGCCAGTGTAATCAAGAATAAGAAGCTTCTTCTTCACCGCGGCAGCGGGTACGTTTCGGTACCACTCGTCATACATTTGAGGAGGACGCCTGGGTCTCTGAATTTGAGAGCCTATTTCCTTACTTGGCCTTATGTCTTGGCGATGAAGCTTCTTTCGCGTGTAAGTGCGAGTCACTTAAGACGTATAAGCACACGCATGATCATGGCCTTCTGTTGGAGCATATGCCTGATCATGCGCTGCTGGTTGAGAATCTGCATCATAGTGCTCTTGTGCAGAAGTACCTGGGATAGATTCTGTATACAAACAATCCAATGTTACGTGTACGAACACAATCAACTTGTCAAGAAAAGTAAACACAATGCAACACCAAAGGCAAGGGAGGTGTACAATTGTATAGTACAATATCAGTCCAACAATGTTCATGAAGCAGTCTAACAAAATCAACATAAGTACAACATGTAATACAACAAACTCCTTATACAATGCATAATAACCTAACCATCTTTAGGCTTCGGGGCATCATGAGGCGATGTTGGTCGAAATACATGCCGATGAAAATCAAGCTCCAATGATTTCACACGATCTTCTATGCTCCCAAGACGGGCTTGAGTCTCTGCATCACTACTGTGCATAAAAGCATCCATGTTCTGAAAGCCCATCGTGATAACAACATAGATGGACTCAAGTGTCAAGGGAGGTGGAGCATCGGCTGCATCATCATTTCCTATGGCAATTCTTTCTTTATCTTCATATCTTTTATGTACCCATTCACCCTCAATGAACGTCCACCCGTCTTCTTAGTTGTTGTTTCATCAATTTTACTCTGCAACGAGATTTCAGGGTCCATGGAGGTGTCGATCCCTAAACATTTAAAGATGTGGCTTAGCACGCATCCATAATTGAGAGAGCCTCTTGAAGGGTTACTAATGATTTCCACAAGATATTTGAAGATGATCATTGTTATATCGGGATGGCTTTCAGTCTGAAATTGGTGTAACCACCAATAATCGGTATGATGCATACGAGTGCATCATCCAACGGAGGGCCGAAAGAACCAAGTTTTCATAAGATGCAGAAGCCTTTCATGGATATGAAGATGACTGAGGCTATCATCATTAAACTTCAAGGGGACACGCTCAAATTCTTGATGTTCACCAGTAGCTTCCACACCAAGGTGTTGGGCAATAATTGATGGGGTGATTGTAAATTCAACTCCCATTAGATAGGAGTCGATAGCTACAACCTCAGTTTGTGTTCTTCCAACATGCTCAAGGGTAGCATTCGCATAGAAAATCTTCACAAGGTTGTGATAGACACGGGGTTTAAAATCGAGATATCTCATCCAATCCCATTCCACAAATAAAGGCCAAAAAGTTGAATTGATATTTCTAGGACATAAAAAAATCCAAGTCAATGGTTCGCTCCTTCCTAATCTTTTTCGCCTCGTAAACTTCATGGTATCGCTGAAGACAAGCGGGGTCATGAAAACAAATGCTCAAAATATTTCGAGGTCGAGGAGCTTTATTTGAACGTAAAGAACCACCTGTTTCAAACCGACCTCATTTACCTTTATCAGGTTTGTTTTTAGGAGCCATTGAGGAGTTATGGGCAGGAGAGGTGAAAATTTGTGTAACACACTATAATATAGGTCATATTGTCTTCCCTACAAAAAATTTTGCAGAATTAACCACAATGTTAAAAGGCATGTTTATATAAAACTAAACAAGATGCAAAACTAAGTGCATTGTTTATATAATAGTGAATAAGATGCAAAACTAGCTTGATCCAAACATATCCAAATGTAAAGTTGCAACGAAGTCCATTGTTTGAAGAACTTACAAAGACGGGATGGATTTGAAGCACCCAATGTAGAAATTGAAGAAGAAACGAACATAGTTTGTACTTCAACTTCGAATAGAGCTTATGCTGGATTTGGAAAATGTGTTCGTATTTTTCTAGGGTTTAGGGTTAGAAACTTGAGTTTTCGGAGATGAAGGAGGGAATGGGGGATTTTAATGGCCAAGTTTTCATTTACATAACTACTTTCCCACTATTTAGTGTTTGAAACCGGTTTCGAATCCCCACGTGGGGTTTGGATGCTAGTTTCCAAAAGGCTAACAAAGTTGTAGTGGTTTCTCCAGGGGGTATCGAAACCTCCTACATGTGGTTTCGATGTTGGTTTGGCAGACACGACTAATTTTACTGCTCTTCAATGTGGTGTCGAAACCCAAAAAAGGGTTTTGATGCTGATTTGCCAGAGACGCCTAATTTGAGTGTTCTTTATGGGGGATCGAAACCCAAAATGGGGTTTCAATGCTGGTTTGCTAGAGATGTCCAATTTGAGTGTTCTTTATGGGGGATTGAAACCCAAAATGTGGTTTTGATGCTGGTTTGGCAGAAACATCTACTTTTAGTGGCTCTTAAATGGGGTATCGAAACCTCCGTATATTGGTATCGAAACCCCTTTGATATTTTTAGCATTTATTGTGTTGTTACCTACTAGACAATCTGTCAAGTAATTGCACTTAATGACCTAATGCAATTTAAAGTAGCAGCCGAGAATAATGTTTTTTCACAACTACTTGTTCTTCTTTCATCCTCAAAGACAAGTAAGAAACGAAGGAAGACACAACATATCAGTGTAGGATTTTTTAGATCATCGGTGTCGAAACATGGCTGGCATAACAGTGCAAGCTACTGAAATTAGTGTACCCGATGAGTGCACAACAAATCAATGCACTGCATCAGAAAATTTGGTTGGAATGATGCTAAACTCTCGTGATGCGACGTGGAACTTTTATCGGGGTTATGCAAAGAATAACGGGTTCAGTGTCCGTCATGCTACAACTAGGCATGATGGGATGGGAAATGTACATACACAAGAGTTTTGTTGTTCACAGGGAGGACAGCTCAGACTGAAAGTTAATGAGTCCGACCGGAAACGTGCGCAACGTGCTATAACACGAATTGGTTGCAATGCAAAGGTTATTGTGAAGTGTGGAGAAAAATCAAAGTGGGAGATATCAGTATGTCACACTGAACATAATCACCCGTTGTGCGCACCTATAGTGCAACCGTTTCTTCGGTCTAGTAGAGAAGTTACTGAGGAAGATGTACTTGAGGCACGAGCTTTGAAAAGTGTTGGCCTTAGAACGTCAGAAGTAATGAATTATTTCACGCAACAGTCGGGTGGTTTCTACAATGTTGGTTTCATTCGGAATGACTTGTACAACTCCTTTCAAAAAGCGACGACGAATGAATATCGTGACGGTGATGTCAATGCTCTTCTTGCTTACTTTAACTTCAAGAAAGAGCAAGATACATGATTGTACATGCAGTTCAACACTGACCAATTAGGGGGATTGCATAATATATTTTGGTCTGATTCGACATCCAGGTCCGACTACGTATGCTACAGTGATGTCATTGCATTTGACACAACGTACAAAGGTAACATGTATGGCCAGCCTCTAATG
Source organism: Hibiscus trionum (assembly GCA_030270665.1). Lineage (NCBI taxonomy): Eukaryota > Viridiplantae > Streptophyta > Magnoliopsida > Malvales > Malvaceae > Hibiscus > Hibiscus trionum. The sequence continues at coordinate 18,869,005 of BSYR01000017.1, read as the reverse complement.
CCTATTGTTGGTGTTAATCACCACCATCAAACCATTGTCTTCGGTGTGGCAATTTTAGCTGACGAGACTGAAGACACATTTGAGTGGGTACTTAGGGAGTTTTTGCAGGCAATGTCTAACAACGCTCGTGTGTCAATCGTCACGGATGGTGATAGGGCCATGCATAGGGCTATAAAGACAATGTTCCCATGTGCACAACATCGCATATGTTCATGGCATCTTTCACGAAATGCCCAGGAAAACGTAGGTGATCCCAAATTTACATCCGCCTTTACACGGTGCATGTCCTCTTGGTGGACAATTGAGGAATTCGATTGCAAGTGGAGATCAGTTATGAAACATTTTAACATGGAGCAACATATGTGGGTTGTCGAGAAGGATCAGACGGTTGGTATATGGGCACAAGCATATCTTACTGGACATTTCTTCGCCAATGTTCGCTCCACACAATGATGTGAATCTATGAATTCCACCCTCAACATTGTCCTCAAATATAAGAAGACATATCTAGAAGTTGTCCGTGCCATTGACAATGGTATAAATGAGATGTGCATAACGGAGTTGACGGAAGAATTCAAAAATTCTTACCCGAAGCCTTTCCCAATGACCAAATTGCATGACCTTGAAGTGAGTGCAATTGACATCTTCACTCGGGCATCCTTTGAAATTGTTTAGGATGAACTCAAAAATGAGACACTGTATCGTGCTCTACATCTGATTCTTGAGCTTTAAGGCACGCGGACGCATCGTTTGACAAAGTATAAGGATCCGACAAAAATCTATGAGGTTGTGCTTGATGTCACAACACATAACCTGGCATGCTCTTGTTGGAAATTTGAGACGGTCGAACTTCCATGTCGCCATCAACTCCATGTTCTTAAGTTGGAAGACTTCTCTGAGCTCCCTAATTGTTTAATACTATCGCGCTAGACAAAAAATGCAAAGCTCTCTGCTCCATCTTATCTTCACAGTGACGTGCCTCCCGAATTAAAACAAATGTCTCGATTTGCTTCGCTACGCTCACTTTCATCGCGGTTTTGGTACCTTGCATCTCAAAAAGACGAATGTTTTCAAAGCACAAAAGATGAGTTACTCCGACTAACTGCTGATTTTGATCAGTCCATAACCTTGAATGAGTCCTCATCACATAAGGTAAGCCAATACAGCGTTCGAGACCCGCAAAAAAGGAAGCAAAATGGAAGCAGGAAACGAAACCTAATTCGTCCACAAAACGGAGTAATCACTGTTCATTCTGCAAAATGGAGGGACACAATAAGAACACATGCCCAGGACTGAAGCTTCAACTACCAATGGGTACTGCAGGGACAAGTTCAACGTTCTTCGACGATGATGAAGAATATCCTCCTAACCTAGACATGTCCCAACCTGATGCAACTGTGAGTCATCTCTACTTACGTATGTTGTATGGCAATACATGAAAAGTTAACACGAGTTTGCTATTGACTTCCACGTAGATCGTCCCATATTGTTGGAATAACGACTAGAATGTTGATAACATAGCTCCGACCATGACATCGAAGGTATTAATCAAGATTCCATCAAGTTCATTGCTTTTTTTGTTTATACTTTACCTACAAATTCATCGTGTTTCCAAATGATGATTTATTATTTACCGTGATGCAAATTCCAAACTTGTACACAATAGATCCTCTTCAGACATACAAATTCACGTATATATGCTTCAAATAACTGTAAGTACAACCAAACGATTATCTCACTCCAATATGCTTCAAATACATGTATATACAACCTAATATATCCTCTGTAGACATACGAAATTATGTGCATATGCTCATTTTATCCACTGAAATATATAATATAATTCAAATTGTTGTACAAGCGTTCGAACACATTATGGCCTCAAAATTGCATAAAATACATTCAAAAAGTTTTTAGTTTATACTTACATAACCTATTTATGCTTGCAGCACATTTCTACTACATATACTTTTGTACATATACATACAAACATGGTTACAACCCATAAAAAAGTGGGTTCCTTTGCATAATGCCACAAACAAACAGTTAAAGATTCGTTGCAATCCATTCACCTATGCCTCCCCTAACGTGTTCTTTACCAAACAAAATTGCATAAGATTACAATCATTAACTACACGTCGTAATGCATTCAATTACATAAGAAACAATGCATAGATTCCTAAACCCTTACCATTGGGGACGATGAAAGGTGCCTTGTTTTGGAAATGGTTGTGCATTTGCCTTGAAGGTAACCCATTCACCTACAACAACATTTATAGACCTCCACAAACTATTCTTATCATGACTGATAAAATCATACAAAAGAAATATTCGATACCATTTTCCAACGGTCTAGTAAGATAAGTATAAACAAATTAAGCATTAATTAAAGACCATTTTTCAGTATAGATGACCAAAGTAAGCAAAGTATAATGAAGATCATATGAACTTACCACTTCCCCTACAAGCTTATCATTCTAAAGCTGCATCCATTTGATGCAAAACATACCACAATCGTCTTTGTTTGAATACAAATTCGTCTTAACAAGTGTAATTCCCTTAGCCCGATCTAGACGGTTGACCCGAACTACGAAGATTACACGGGGAAAACCAAAGTCAACCCGAAAGTCAACCTTGATTAACGACCCTTTTTTTCTTTTTAATCTTGTCTAGATGCATATTAAACCTAAGCGTAGCCTTGAGAAGAGCATACTTGAAAAGCACAGCGATTGGTAAACATTAAGGGACTCAATTGCATAAATTACAACTATTAGGGACCAAAATGTAAATTCTGGAAATTAAGGGGACTTAACTGAATTTTAAATTACCAATATGAAATTAGTCATATTACATGCTTCTCTGTCAAATTTCACCTCAAACGGACATCTCAAACTCAAGCAATTGCATATACAAAATTCAAGACTAAAACGCAAAGCTTGCAAACCATAAATCATTCAAATCAGTGCCCAACGGTCAACTGTTTCGGAACGGGGGTTGACCGTTCTGAAACGCGGGTTCGTTTCGAGGCCTGTATCGAAACAGGGCTAGGCAATGGCCAATTCGTTTCGGAACGGCCTCTACCCGTTTTGAAATACGAAGGCCATTACAGGACCCCGTTTCGAAACGTTAGCACCCGTTCTGATACGGACTGCCCAGAAAGTGCAGATTTTGCTGGTTTAACATACATTTAACCATTCAAACACACCTTAATGACCTCCTAATCATGCCAACAAGTCATCATACATATTAGGTACATGTTTGCATCATCAAAACATATTCATGGCATCAATTAGGAAAAACCACAAGTTTATAGGAATGCATACTAATATCCAAAGCAAACAACCATCAAATCATCAAAGCAAACACCAAAATGGCCATTTACATCTCCAAAACATTTAAGGCATCATGCCACAACTAGGGAGTCCAAAACATCTCCCAAAAACACAACCTAGGTTCCCATTGCCAAAATATCAAAAACTAACAATGTTGTGAAAAAGGTCACCATACATGAGCTTAGCTTTCCCTTGGATTCTTAGCCTCCTTGCTGCCCTTTAAGCACTTCAATTCTCTGCATTATTGGTTCAAGAAAGAGAGTGTAAGCACATTTTCTTAGTGAGGCATGCTCTAAAGAAACAACACAATAATGCATTTTATAAAACACCTTACAAAAGGCCTTTAAATTCATAAACATCATTTCTCATGCAACAATGCATACACAACAAGCATCTCATGCTTCATTAACATCAACATGTCATATTGGCTTCTGTAACCCCCTTAGCCCGGCCTAGACGGTTGACCCGAACTACGAAGATTACACGGGGAAAACCAAAGTCAACCCGAAAGTCAACCTTGATTAACGACCCTTTTTTCTTCTTTTTAAGCTTGTCTAGATGCACATTAACCCTAGGTGTACTCTTGAGGTAAGAATACTCAAAAAATCACAGCAATCGAAAACCAATAAGGGACTCAATTGCATAACATACGAATTTAGGGACCAATTTGTAAATTCTGGAAATTAAGAGGACTTTACCAATTTTTGAGTTACCATTATGAAATTAATCATGTTTCATGCCTCTCTGTCAAATTTCACCTTAAACGGACATCTCGAACTCAAGCAATTGCACATACAAAAACCAGGACTAAAACGTAAAGCTTGCAAACTTCAAAACCATTCAAATCAGTGCCCAACGGTCAAGTGTTTTGAAACGGGAATAGACCGTTCAGAAACGGGGCTTGGCAGTAGCCAAAGTGTTTCGAAACACCTCTACCCGTTTCGAAACACCCAGGCCAAATCCAGCACCTGTTTTGAAACAGGCAAGGGTGTTTCGAAACACCCTGCCCAGAAACAGCAGAAAAGCATGTTTTAACTCGTCTAAACACCATCGAACATACTCTAAATCAATCCTCAACAAATCAACAACAAGCTAAGCATCATAACTACCAAATTGCATTAAAATCTAGATACAAAACAACCCCTAGGTGCACCAACTCTTTCAACACATCCAACACTTAATCATGCTTTTTAAAACAAGAAGCATAGCATAACGACTTATGAATAAGAAGATTCAAACGTTGCAAGCGTTAAACCACATAGTTCAAATCATAAACCAAACTTGTCCAACATACACAATCTCATTACACATCAATATAAAAGACTCTCCCCCCATTGCCTTTATTATATATAGCTATTAACTGAGACATACTTCTCAAGTGGAGCTCTCCTTGAATCCCTTGCTTCTTGTTGTCCCAACTTCAATTATCTGCATTGATGGACAAAAATGAGCGTAAGCACATAATGCTTAGTGAGGAATGCTCAAAACCAAAACACCATCAATGCAGCGAATCACAAAACCTTCTTAAAAAGTAGATACAATTCGATAAACCAATGCATTGTTTGAAAACTCCTTTTTAAACAACATGCTTTAAATCATGCATTGCTCAATCACGAAAACCAACCCTTAGCTTAGAAAAGCTAAAAACTCACTTCAAAGCACATTCTCGCAAAACCATCAATTAAAACCTTTCCAAGCATGAACACCTTATGCAAAGTTAAACTCAAATACCTTGAAAAACACTTCCACTTCACAACATACCTTCCATATGCTTGATGGCCATTTCAAAGCAAAACCTTTCAAAACCATTGGTTCCTTCTAACTATCTCATGCATTCAACAAATGCAAAACACATGAACTACCAAAAACAACATTGCACTACATGCCTTTTAAAACAAGTCCTCACAAGACTTCAATGCACTAAAGAGATTCCCATGCACATATGCACCATTCATAAAAGAAGATAAACACTTGTTCAAGCTTAACAAGTAATACATGCATTCTTAGAACATCACACACTTCCCATGCAACCTTGCATCATTTCAAGCATCTCATGCTTCATTACATCCAAGAACATTATATTGGCTTCCAAGTGATAATTCACAAACCATCACAACACAAGACACAATCGGATACGCGGATTACAAGCGTTGTCCCACACGCTTCATACACACAACCAAACAGCACAAGGTGGAGTTTATCGGTACAATCACAACCCCCTCAACACCCGTGATGGAGTTTAACGGTACAATCACAACCCCTCAATATCACTCATCGGAAGTTGTATAACACACTAGCGAGAGCCGGGACACATCATAAGGCTTACACATGGAAGCTACCACAACCATTGTAATCACCTTAACCAAGCTCACACACGGGAGCAACCCTCCACCGTTGTGACACTTAACAAAGTCCACCCACGAGAGCCATCCTCCATCGTGGTGACGTTTAACGAGGTTCACCCACGAGAGCCATCCTCCATCATGGTGGCACTTAACCGAGCCCTCCCACGAGAGCCATCCTCCATCGTGGTGACACCAATTTCCTCAATCGCTAGGATTCTCGGATGGAGTTTACGGTACAATTACAACCCCCTCGACATCCAAGGCGACTCGATTCACGGTGCACCCAATCCTATAGCCGGCTAACTATATCCGATTAAAGTAACCAACAACCACTTACATCACTTACCAATACCATCAATTACCATCATCACTTCACTGTTTTAAAGCATTAAACAAAGCCATTAAACAACATGCAACACTATGCATCAATTCCACAATTCCAAAGTACAAAACCAAGGATCTCTTACCTTGAGCATCCTCCAACACATGACTTTCAAAACCAGCATTAAACCATGCTAAAACATGCTTTCAAAACAGAATTTAAACATGCAAATCACATACATTGCATCCAACCATCTCAAGTGCATTAAAAACCAATTCATAACACAAACCAAGAGAGAAATTCCATTTACTTACTCTTGAGCTTAGCTAAGTTGCTTAGACTTAAACTAAGCTCCCAAAACCTTCAAACATTGGTTTTAAAGCTGAAAACCCCAACTTCACTCACCGATACACAAAACTACGCTAGCCGTTAGGCCTTCCAAGCATCCGAAACCCTCCAACGCTACCTCTATTGCTTCAGGATCATTCTCCCCTGTTTTAAACACATAACAATAGAGGATTAATGCATCATCATGCATTAAAAACACCAGCAACACAACTCAACTCGTTGCTCTACAAAAATCCAACATTTCGGCTACCAAACACAACCGAAAACATCTCCAAACTCTTCCAAAACTTAACCCAGCCAAGATCCATCACTTCTAACCATTTTTAAACATCAATTAACATCCAAAATGAACCCAAACTCGTCCTTATACCTCCAGCATTAACAGAACACCAAGATCACCCCAAAAACCACCATTTTCACAAGTAAAAACTTAGGAAAATCAACCTATTCGGGATTGCATTAATTAAACCTCAATTACACATCATTTAGACATCCAAAATACATCAAAAAGATATCTCAAAACAGAGCCCAATCATCTATTACGAATTTCTTCAAAATTAAATCCAAATCTTGCATTTTAAGCCAAAATCAAGATCACAACATTAAAACCTTTAATAAAACTCAATTTAAGGATTGAGAACTTGGGAATTTCAGTAAAGAACTGAGTATTTAGAGGAGAAGGACGTTCATACCTCTAAATGTGGATTTCTCCTTGTTTAGAGCCAAAATCCTTAAAAATTCATTAAGCAAAAGGTGAGGATTTGATATAGAAATGATTAGGAATCATTTAGGAATTGAAATCTCAACTTTAGGTGTGAAAATCAAAGGAAAAGTTGCTGTGGAAATGTGTTTGGCTGAGAGAATTTTGAGAGAAAATGAAATGGGAAAATTTTGGTAAAAGTTAGTTATGAAACTAAAAATATCTTTTTCCCTCTTTTCTTTTTATTAATTAAACATCAAATGAGTCTTAAAAATCAAGAAAATCTGGAGAAATCCTCCCTTGGGTAAATTAGCTCCTTAAAGATTCAAAGTTTCAATCCTTTTAAAACAGTCACGAACTTTTCAAAAATTACATTTTAGTCACTAACTCAAAATGTCATATTTCCAAACCTCATTTTGTAAAATTGATTTCACCACCCTCTTATATATATTAAAAGAGAATTTTTAGATATTTTTCCATATTTTTAATGCATCCCGAACTAGGCTTTCCTTAAAACCACCTTTCATATTCGAACCGAAAATCCGACCGGTCCGGCTCAAACCCAAAACTTCTAAGCCCAAAATTGGGGTGTTACAGATTCCAAGTGATACCATAACCATTTTTCAACACAAAACACAATCGGATTAGCAGATTACAAGCGTTGTCCTATACGCTTCATACACACTACCGAACACACAAGGTGGAGTTTACCGGTACAATCACAACCCCTCAACACCCGTGATCCGTGATGGAGTTTAACGGTACAATTACAACCCCTCCACATCACTCATCGGTAGTTGTATAGCATCACTAACTAGAACACGAGACACAAAACACAAGATCCTCACATGGCATTTTAACCACCATTATGATCTTAGACATCTCGTTAGTGTACTTGGATAGAGTTTACGGTACCATTACAACCCCTCAACATCCAAGGCGACTTTATTCACGGTGCACCCAATCCTATAGCCGGCTAACTATATCCGATTCAAGTACTTTAAAACCAGAACATCACTTGCCAATATACATCATTTATCATCAACATTCCACTGTTTTAAAGCGTTAATCAAAGCCATTAAACCATCATGCATCACTATGCATCGAAACCACATTTATCAATATCAAACCAAGGATCTCTTACCTTGAGCATCCTTCAACACATGGCTTTCAAAACCAGCATTAATCATGCTAAAACATGCTTTCAAAACAGAATTTAAACATGCAAATTAAACACATTGCATCCAACCATTTCATGGTTCATCAAAGAGAGAGTTTCTCCGAAAACTTACTCTTGAGCTTAGTTAAGTTGCTTACACTTAAACTAAGCTCCCAAAACCTTCAAACATTGGTTTCAAAGCTGAAAACCCAACCTCACTCACCAATTCTGTTTCGCAAGCTTGCCGAAACGCCGTTCAATCCTCCGGATCAACACCACAAGGATCAGAATGTGTCTCCCCTATTTTAAACACATCAAAGCAGAGGATTAATGCATCATCATGCATTAAAATCTTTAGCCCTTACACCTAAACTCGATGCTCACATCAAATCTAACATTCCGGCTACCAAACACAACCGAAATCACTTCCAAACTCATCCACAACATTACCCAGCCAAGATCCATCACTTCTAAACATTCTTAAACATCAACTAACATCCAAAAAGAACCTAAACTCGTTCTTATAGCTCCAGCTATAACAGAACACCAAGATCACCCAAAAAACCACCATTTTCACAAGTAAAAACTTAGGAAAATCAACCTATTCGGGATTGCATTGATTAGATCTCAATTACACATCATTAAACATCCAAAATAAATTAAAAAGACGTCTCAAAATAGAGCCCAAACATTCATTACGAATTCCTTCAAGATTAAATCCAAATCTTGAGTTTTAAGCCAAAATCAAGATCACAACATCAAAACCTTTTATAAAACTTAATTTAAGGATTGAGAACTTGAGAATTTCAGTAAAGAACTGAGTATTTAGAGGAGAAGAATATCCTTACCTCTAAATGTAGATTTCTCCTTGATTAGAGCCAAAATCCTTGAAAATTCAATAAGCAAATGAAGAGGATTTGATGTAGAAAAGCTTAGGAATCAATTGATGTTTGAAACCTCATCATTTAGTGTGAAAATCAAAAGAAAAGCTGCTGTGGAAATGTGTTTGGCTGAGGGAATTTTGAGAGAAAATAAGATGAGAAAGTTTTTAAGAAAGTTAGTTATGAAAAGCTAAATATGGTTTTCCCTAACTTCTTTTAATTAATTAAACATTAACAAAATCATTAAAATTAAGAAAAAATCTGGAGAAATCCTTCCTTGGGTAAATTAGCTCCTTAAAGATTCAAAGTTTCAATCCTTACAAAACAGTCACCACTGAACTTTTCAAAAATTACATTTTAGTCACTATTTCGAAATGTCACACTTCCAAACCTTATTTTGTAAAATTGATTTCACCACTCTCTTATATATATTAAAAGAGGATTTTTAGATATTTTTCCATATTTTTAATGCATCCCGAACTAGGCTTTCCCTAAAACCATCTTTTATATTCGAACCGAAAAATCAGACCGGTCCGGTTCAGACCCTAAACTTCCAAGCCCAAAATTGGGGTGTTACAACTCTCCCCCCCCCCTTAAGAAATTTCATCCTCGAAATTTACCTGGAGGAAAAAGGTATGGAAACTACTTCTCCATGTCATCCTTTCTTTCCCACGTGGCTTCCTCAGCACCACGATGCTTCCACAACACCTTTACCAACTCAATGGTCTTGCCTCGAAGAACTTTATTGTCCGAATCCAGAATTTCCATCGGCTCCTCATCATAGGTCAAGTCTGGATTCAACTCCACTTCTTCCACAGGCATAACATGCGAAGGATCCGATCTATACCTCCGAAGCATGGAGACATGAAACACATCATGAATCTTTTCCAACTCTTGCAGCAACCTCAACTTGTACGCAACAGGACCCACACGTTCAATCACCTCGTATGGTCCAATGTACCTAGGGCTCAACTTACCCTTTCATCCAAACCTCATCACCTTTCTTCCAAGGCGAAACTTTCAAAAACACACGGTCACCCACCGCATACTCAATCTCTTTACGCTTCAAATCCGCGTAAGACTTCCGTCGATCAGAAGCTACCTTCAATCGCTCACAAATGAGCTTCACCTTCTCAGTGGTTCCTTTCAACAAAGTTGGCATTGAAACCAACTACTGACCTGTTTCAGCTTAACAAAGAGGAGTCCTACACTTCCTCCCGTACAAGGCTTCATAAGGTGCCATTTGAATACTTGCCTGGTAGCTATTGTTATAAGCAAACTCCACCAACGACAAATGCTTCTCCCAAGAGCCTTGAAACTCAATCACACAGCACCTCAACATATCCTCCAGCACTTGGATAACACGCTCAGACTGTCCATCCAACTGTGGATGATAAGAAGTACTGAAATTCAGCCGTGTACCCAAAGCCTAATGTAAACACTCCCAGAAACGCGATGTAAACCTCGGGTCTCTATCCAACACGATCGACTTTGGCACACCATGCAGCCACACAATCTCAGCAATGTACAGCTCTGCAAGCTTGTCCAAAGTGTACGTGGTATGCACATGCAAGAGCTTTGACTCGCTGACAAACCATGCACTTGCTCACATACTCAACAACATCTTTCTTTAAACCCACCCAATAGTACTCATCACGAAGATCACGGTACATCTTAGTACTACCAAGGTGCATAGCAAAAGGACTACTATGAACTTCAGTAAGAATAGCACGCCTCAACTCAGCATCATTTGGCACTACTATCCGACTCCCAAAACATAAAACTCTATCATCATTAAAACAGAAATCCGATGGCCTATCCTCAGCAATATCCTGAACATGTGGCACCAAGGAATCATCCAATAGCTGCTTATCCTTTATCAACTGAACCAAGGATGGTTTCACTTGCAACTCAGCCACAAGACCGCCATCACGCGAAATACTCAAGCTGGCAAACATAGCCCTCAACTCCACTGCCACCTTCCTACTCAAGGCATCCGCTACAACATTAGCTTTTCCCGAATGATACTCGATCGTCAGATCGTAATCTTTAAGCAACTCCACCCAACGTCGTTGCCTAAGATTCAACTCTTTCTGAGACATCAGATACTTCAAACTCTTGTGATCCGTGTACACAGTACACTTCTCACCATACAGGTAATGTCTCCAAATTTTCAAAGCAAAAACCACCGCAGCTAACTCACTGTCATGCGTAGGATAATTGCGCTCATGCACCTTCAACTGGCGCGATGCATAAGCCACCAGCTTACCCTCTTGCATCAACACACATCCCAAACCAACGTAGGACGCGTCACTATACACCACAAACTCTTTCCCTGATTCAGGTTGAACCAAGATAGGAGCTTGCGTCAAAGCTGCCTTCAACTTTTCAAAAGCCTGCTGTCTCGCTTTCGTCCACTCAAACTTAACATCCTTCTGCAGCAACTTCGTCAAAGGTGCAACAATCTTCGAAAATCCATCCACGAACCTCCGGTAGTATCCTGCCAAACCAAGGAAACTACGGACTTCATGAACAGACTTAGCAGGCTTCCAACTCATCACTGCCTCAATCTTCTGAGGATCAACACGAATCCCCTCAGCAGAAACCACATGACCAAGGAACACAACTTCCCTGAGCTAGAACTCACACTTGCTTAGCTTAGCATAAAGCTGATTCTCCAACAAAGCCTGCAACACAATCCTCAAATGCCCTTCATGCTCCTCCTCAGTACGAGAGTACATGAGGATATCATCAATGAACACCACAACAAATTTATCCAAATATTCATGGAACACTCTATTCATCATGTCCATAAAAGCTGCAGGAGCATTCGTCAAACCAAACGACATCACAAGGAACTCATAATGCCCATACCTCGTTCTGAAGGCTGTCTTAAGCACATCCACATCCTTCACCTTCAACTGGTAATACCCTGACCTTAAGTCAATCTAAGAGAACACAACCGCTCCCCGAAATTGATCGAAAAGGTCATCAATCCTCGACAATGGATACCGATTCTTGATATTCAACTTGTTCAGCTGACGGTAATCGATGCACATTCTCATCGTTCCATCCTTTTTCTTCACAAACAAGACCAATGCACCCCAAGGTGACACACTCGGCCGAATGAAACCACGATCAAGCAACTCCTAAAGTTGCGTTTTCAGCTCTTTTAACTCCTTAGGTACCATTCGATAAGGAGTAATGGAAACTGGAGTTGTATTCTCATACAGCTCTATTCCAAACTCCACCTCACGATTAGGAGGCAACCTAGGCAACTCCTCCGGAAACACACCAGGAAACTCTCGCACAGTCCTGATATCTTGCACTCGCAACTCTTTAGAGCTAGGATTCATCACAAAAGCTAGGTAGGCTTCACAACCTTGCCTCAGCATCCGGCTCGCCTCCAATGTAGACACCACATTGGCAAGAAACTTCACATTCTCACCAACAACCACTACCTCATAATCATCCGCAAGCTTCAACGAAACTCGCTTGTTCTCAAAATCCACCACAGCTCGATGTTCAACAAGCCAATCCATACCAAGGATTACGTCAAAACCATAGAAAGGCAATTCCATAAGATCAACATGAAAAACATGGTTTTGCACAACCAAGGGACACCTTCTATACAACTTCTGTGTCACAACGGTCTCACCAAAGGAACTAGTTACACGCATACCAACATCCAAAGACTCAACAGGCAAACCAAGCAATTGAGCATGCTCACGCAATATGTATGAGTGTGTAGATCCAGAATCAATCAAGGAAAGTAATGACAAGGATTGCAAAGTGAAGGTACCTGCGATCACATCCGTGTCATTCCTCCCCTCTCGTTGTGCATACACTCGAGCCTGGCCTCCACCCTCAGGTTGGACAGCCACCACATGCGCCACATTCCTTCCGCCATCATCTCTGTGCTGGAAGTTACCACGGCCGCGCCCACGACCTCTCACTGGTGCAACAACTCCAGGAGCACGTCCCTGACCACCACCGGCCAACAAAGGACACTCCCTCCTCATGTGGTCTGCCGAACCACAATTCCAGCACGAATTACCAGCTACAACAACAGGAGTCTGAACCTCCCTCGCTGCTCGAGGACAATCACGCCTCAAATGGCCACGCGATCCACACGCCCAACATGTGTTCTGATAAGCTCTCGCCATGTCTCCCTGAACAGGCGCACCATGCCCTCCACCACCACGCCTAGCCGAAGACTGATACCTCCTATCTCGTCCTCTCTTGTTCCGTCCACCGCCGGAATTATACTCATCAGCTCTCTTGCTCGAGCCAGAACTAACACTCCTGGAAAACAAACCCAGGTTCTGCTCAATATCCTTCGCCCTACTAACCAGTACTTCAAAATCAGTGTACTCAGCTGCAAGCATATAGGTCTTTACGTCCGACACCAAACCATATCGGAAACGTTCACACCTCTCCCTCTCATCAGGGATAATCTCAGGTGCGTACTGACTGAGACGAACAAACTGGATCTCATACTCAGCTAATGTCATACTTCCTTGTGTAAGAGACATGAACTCTCTTTTCTTTTCATCCGGGTATCGCACACCTAGATACCTCCGCTTGAACGCGTTCAGAAAGAACATCCAAGTCACATCAACTTCCTCCATTCCGGAGATAGCGATCGTCCATCAGGTTTACGCATCATCATGTAACAGCGATACCACACATCCTAACTTCTGCACATCATTGCAGTTCATTTGTCCCAATATTCTCTTGGTATTTTCCAACCAAGATTTGGAACCTTCAGCAGACAAACCTCTGAACTCAGTCCCTCCCAGACTGCGCAGACGTTCCAAAGGTAGTCTAGCATTAGCATCACCCTGATGCCCAGCTCCATGAGCTACAGCTACTGCCTCCTTAAAGGCTCCAGCAATAGCATGTATCAACACCGTCATATCAGGAGCGGCTTGCCCTTGCCCAGCTTCAGGTCCAGCGACCCCAGCACCATCAACACCAGCTCCATCATCTCTAGCACCACCACCACTAGGTGGTCCACCACCAGAAGGAGGAGGTAAATCCACAACATTATCAGCATTCTCCTCATTCTCGTTCTGAGCCATAGCTCGCGTATTAATCCTCGTCTCTCTACGAGGTCCCATTCACTAAAACAATGCACTAACAGAAATGCAATAAACATAATTAGGCCCAACAAGGTAAGTAATCCAAGCACTGAAGCTCATTTTTTTCAAAAACAATTCATTTCATTAGTTTTGATATGGCAATGGGTCCCTCTAACATGCTTCAACACGGCATAACATCACAATTGCAACATACTTTACAATTCACACATCAAACTTCCATTTAAAAAGTATACCAAGCAATCATACACATATCACCCACAATTCCTTTCCCAAATACTCGAGAACTCAGCTCTGATACCACCAAATGTAACCCCCTTAGCCCGGCCTAGACGGATGACCCGAACTACGAAGATTACACGGGGAAAACCAAAGTCAACCCGAAAGTCAACCTTGATTAACGACCTTTTTTTCTTTTTAATATTGTCTAGATGCATATTAAACCTAAGCGTAGCCTTGAGAAGAGCATACTTGAAAAGCACAGCGATCGGTAAACGTTAAGGGACTCAATTGCACAAATTACAACTATTAGGGACCAAAATGTAAATTCTGGAAATTAAGGGGACTTAACTGAATTTTAAATTACCAATATGAAATTAGTCATATTACATGCTTCTTTGTCAAATTTCACCTCAAACGGACATCTCAAACTCAAGCAATTGCATATACAAAATTCAGGACTAAAACGCAAAGCTTGCAAACCTTAAATCATTTAAATCAGTGCCCAACGGTCAACTGTTTCGGAACGGGGGTTGACCGTTCCGAAACGCGGGTTCGTTTCGAGGCCTGTATCGAAACAGGGCTTGGCAGTGGCCAATTCATTTCGGAACGGCCTCTACCCGTTTCGAAACACGAAGGTCATTACATGCCCCCGTTTCGAAACGTTAGCACCCGTTCCGATACAGACTGCCCAGAAAGTGCAGAATTTGCTGGTTTAACATACATTTAACCATTGAAACACACCCTAATGACCTCCTAATCATGCCAACAAGTCATCATACATATTAGGTACATGTTTACATCATCAAAACATATTCATGGCATCAATTAGGAAAAACCACAAGTCTATAGGCATGCATCCTAATATCCAAAGCAAGCAACCATCAAATCATCAAAGCAAACACCAAAATGGCCATTTACATCTCCAAAACATTTAAGGAATCATGCCACAACTAGGGAGTGCAAAACATCACCCAAAAACACAACCTAGGTTCCCATTGCCAAAATATCAAAAACTAACAATGTTGTGAAAAAGGTCACCATACATGAGCTTAGCTTTCCCTTGGATTCTTAGCCTCCTTGTTGCCCTTTAAGCACTTCAATTCTCTGCATTATTGGTTCAAGAAAGAGAGCGTAAGCACATTTGCTTAGTGAGGCATGCTCTAAAGAAACAACACAATAATGCATTTTATAAAACACCTTACAAAAGGCCTTTAAATTCATAAACATCATTTCTCATGCAACAATGCATACACAACAAGCATCTCATGCTTCATTAACATCAACATGTCATATTGGCTTCCAAGTGATACCATAACCATTTTTCAACACAAAACACAATCGGATTAGCGGATTACAAGCGTTGTCCTATACGCTTCATACACACTACCGAACACACAAGGTGGAGTTTACCAGTACAATCACAACCCCTCAACACCCGTGATCCGTGATGGAGTTTAACGGTACAATTACAACCCCTCCACATCACTCATCGGTAGTTGTATAACATCACTAACTAGAACACGAGACACACAACACAAGATCCTCACATGGCATTTTAACCACCATTATGATCTTAGACATCTCGTTAGTGTACTTGGATGGAGTTTACGGTACCATTACAACCCCTCAACATCCAAGGCGACTTTATTCACGGTGCACCCAATCCTATAGCCGGCTAACTATATCCGATTCAAGTACTTTAAAACCAAAACATCACTTGCCAATATACATCATTTATCATCAACATTCCACTGTTTTAAAGCGTTAATCAAAGCCATTAAACCATCATGCATCACTATGCATCGAAACCACATTTATCAATATCAAACCAAGGATCTCTTACCTTGAGCATACTTCAACACATGGCTTTCAAAACCAGCATTAATCATGCTAAAACATGCTTTCAAAACAGAATTTAAACATGCAAATTAAACACATTGCATCCAACCATTTCATGGTTCATCAAAGAGAGAGTTTCTCCGAAAACTTACTCATGAGCTTAGTTAAGTTGCTTACACTTAAACTAAGCTCCCAAAACCTTCAAACATTGGTTTCAAAGCTGAAAACCCAACTTCACTCACCAATTCTGTTTCACAAGCTTGCCGAAATGTCGTTCAATCCTCCGGATCAACACCACAAGGATCCGAATGTGTCTCCCCTGTTTTAAACACATCAAAGCAGAGGATTAATGCATCATCATGCATTAAAATCTTCAGCCCTTACACCTAAACTCGCTGCTCACATCAAATCTAACATTTCGGCTACCAAACACAACCGAAATCACTTCCAAACTCATCCACAACATTACCCAGCCAAGATCCATCACTTCTAAACATTCTTAAACATCAATTAACATCCAAAAAGAAACTAAACTCGTTCTTATAGCTCCAGCTATAACAGAACACCAAGATCACCCCAAAACCCACCATTTTCACAAGTAACTTAACCCCCTTAGCCCGGCCTAGACGGTTGACCCGGACTACGAAGATTACACGGGGAAAACCAAAGTCAACCCGAAAGTCAACCTTGATTAACGACCCTTTTTTTCTTTTTAAACTTGTCTAGATGCACATTAAACCTAGGCATTCTCTTGAGATAAGCATCTCAAAAATCACAGCAAACGGAAAACAACAAGGGACCCAATTGCACAAAAAACGAATTTAGGGACCAATTTGTAAATTCTGAAAATTAAGAGGATTTAACCAGTTTTAAAGTTACCATCATGAAATTAATCATATTTCATGCCTCTCTGCCAAATTTCATCTCATTCGGACATCTCAAACTCATCCAATTGCATGTACAAACATTGGGACCAAAACGTGAGAGTTTCAAAACATTTAACCATCAGATTCAGTGCCCAACGGTCGAGTGTTCCGAAACGGGGAAGATCCGTTCCGAAACGCGGGACCGTTCCGAAACCTGTTGCGGAACAAAGCTTGGCAGTGGCAAATCCGTTTCGGAACAGCTCTTACCTGTTTCGAAACGCCATGGCCATTTCAAGCCACCTGTTCCGATACGGGATGCCCAGAAACAACAGATAGGCCTGTTCCAACACATTTAAACCCCATCGAACACGCTCCAAACCACTCCACAGCAAACCAACAACATGCCAAGCATCATACCTACCAAAATGTATCAAAAGCTAGGTACAAAACCACCCCTAGGTGCATCAACTCTTTCAACACATCCAACACTTAATCATGCTTTTTAAACAATAAGCATAGCATAACGGCTTATGAATAAGAAGATTCAAACGTTGAAAGCATTAAACCATATAGTTCAAATCATAATCCGAACTTGTTCAACATACACAATCTCATTAAACATCAACATAAAAGACTCTCCCCCCATTGCCTTTATTATCTATAGCTATTAGCCGAGACATACATCTCAAGTGGAGCTCTCCTTGAATCCCTTGCTTCTTGCTGTCCCAACTTCAATTATCTGCATTGATGGACAAAAAGGAGCGTAAGCACAAAATGCTTAGTGAGGAATGCTCAAAACCAAAACACCATCAATGCAGCGAGTCATAAAACCTCTTTAACAAGGAAACACATTTCGAAACCAAAGTAGTGTTTGAAAACCCCTTTTAAACAACATGCTTTAAATCATGCATTACTCAAACATGAAAACCAACCCTTAGCTTAGAAAAGCTAAGTAACTCAACTCAAAGCACACCCTTGCAAAATCATCAATTTAACCTTTACATGCATGAACATCATATGCAAAGTTAAATACAAATTCCTTGGAAAACACTTCCACTTCACATTATACTTTTCTCATTCTTGAAAATCATAACAAAGCAAGAAACCTTTGAAAACCACAAATCAACACTTGCATTACATGCCTTTTTAAAACAAGCCTTCACAAGACTTCAATGCACTAAAGAAATTCAATGCACTTATGCACCATTCTCAATAGAAGATAAACACTTGTTCAAGCTTAACAAGTTATACATGCATTCTTAGAACATCACACACTTCCCATGCAACCATGCATCATTTCAAGCATCTCATGCTTCATTACATTCAAGAACATTATATTGGCCTCTAAGCGATTATTCACAAAACATCATAACACAAGACACAATCGGATATGCGGATTACAAGCGTTGTCCCACACGCTCCATACACACTTCCGAACAACACAAGGTGGAGTTTACCGGTACAATCACAACCCCCTCAACACCCGTGATGGAGTTTAACGGTACAATCACAACCCCTCAACATCACTCATCGGAAGTTGTATAACACACTAGCGAGAGCCGGGACACATCACAAGGCTTACACATGGAAGCTACCACAACCATTGTAATCACCTTAACTAAGCTCACACACGGGAGCAACCCTCCACCGTTGTGACGCTTAACAAAGTCCACCCACGAGAGCCACCCTCCATCGTAGGGACTTTTAACAAGGTTCACCCACGAGAGCCATCCTCCTTCGTGGTGGCACTAAACCAAGCCCACCCACGAGAGCCATCCTCCATCGCGGTGGCACTAAACCAAGCCCACCCACGAGAGCCAACCTCCATCGTGGTGACACCAATTTCCTCAATCGCTAGGATTCTTGGATGGAGTTTACGGTACAATTACAACCCCCTCGACATCCAAGGCGACTCAATTCACGGTGCACCCAATCCTATAGCCGGCTAACTATATCCGATTAAAGTAACCAAGAACCACTTACATCACTTGCCAATATAACCATTTTACCACATTAATCCATTGACTTTACAAGCATAACCAAAATGCCAAAACCACCAATTACCATCATTATTTCACTGTTTTGAAGCATTAAGCAAAGCCATTAAACAACATGCAACACTATGCATCAATTCCACAATTCCAATGTACCAAAACCAAGGATCTCTTACCTTGAGCATCTATCACACATGACTTTCAAAACCAGCCTTAAACCATGCTATAATATGCTTTCAAAACAGAATTTAAACATGCAAATCACATGCATTGCATCCAACCATCACAAGTGCATTAAAAACCAATTCATAACACAACCAAGAGAGAAATTCCATTTACTTACTCTTGAGCTTAGCTAAGTTGTTTAGACTTAAACTAAGCTCCCAAAAACCTTCAATCATTCGTTTCAAAGCTGAAAACCCAACTTCACTCACCGATTCCGTTTCGCAAGCTTGCCGAAACACCAATCAAGCCTCCGGATCAACACCACAAGGATCCGATGATGTCTCCCCTGTTTTAAACACATCAAAGCAGTGGATTAATGCATCATCATGCATTAATATCTTCAACCAAGACACCTAAACTCGCTGCTCACATCAACACTCACATTTCGGCTACCAAACACAACCGAAATCACATCCAAACACTTCCAAAACTTAACACAGCCAAGATCCATCACTTCTAACCATTTTTAAACATCAATTAACATCCAAAATGATCCCAAACACGTCCTTATACCTCCAGCATTAACAAAACACCAAGATCACCCCAAAAACCACCATTTTCACAAGTAAAAACTTAGGAAAATCAACCTATCCGGGATTGCATTGATTAAACCTCAATTACAAATCATTTACACATCCAATAAACATCAAAAAGACATCTCAAAACACAGCCCAATCATTTAGTACGAATTTAATTAAAATTAAATCCAAATCTTGCATTTTAAGCCAAAATCAAGAACACAACATTAAAACCTTTAATAAAACTCAAATCAAGGATTGAGAACTTGGGAATTTCAGTAAAGAACTGAGTATTTAGAGGAGAAGGACGTTCATACCTATAAATGTGAGTTTCTCCTTGTTTAAAGCCAAGATTCTTGAAAATTCAATAAGCAAATGGTAATGATTTGATGTAGGAATGATTAGAAACCAATTGGAGATTGAAATCTCATCTTTAAGTGTTAAAATCAGAGTGAAAATGGCTGGGGAAATGTGTTTGGCTGAGAGAAAATGGAGAGAAAATGAAGTGGGAAAATTTTTAACAAAAGTTAGTTATGAAAACCAAAATATTCATTTCCCTCTTTTTCCTTTTTATTAAATATCTTTTAATAAATGTTTAATATTAAGAAAAACCTGGAGAAAACTCTTCTTGGGTAAATTAGCTCCTTAAAGATTCAAAGTTTCAATCCTTTTAAAACAGTCACCAACTTTTCAAAAATTACATTTTAGTCACTAACTTGAAATGTCACATTTCGAAACCTCATTTTGTAAAATTGATTTCACCACTCTCTTATATATAATAAAAGAGGATTTTTAGATATTTTTCCATATTTTTAATGCATCCCGAACTAGGTTTTCCCTAAAACCACCTTTTATATTCAAACCGAAAATCCGACCGGTCCGGTTCAAACCCAAAACTTCTAAGCCCAAAATTGGGGTGTTACAACTCTCCCCCTCTTAGGAAATTTCGTCCTCGAAATTTCAACCGGCGAAAAGAGCACAACTAAGCTTCTCAAATCAACCCACAAGGCAACACAGGAGACTTCACCACCACTGAACACCCTCCACACAAAACTCCACCAACCCAACACCACCACATACTGTTCACAGATTCCAGAACACTCAGATGTTAACCACATCTTAACCTTTCACACTTCCGGACTGCACATAGCCCCAACAATAACCTGAAGAACCTCCAAACTTTTACAGCATACACCATCTCAACTCATAACTCCCAAAACTCGTACACACGATGACACCAACCAATCCAGTTCAGCCACCATGTGACCCAAAACCTTCACTGCTTCTAAAACCCCTTGCACAACTGCTCAACCTCTTCCAAAGGTTACCACATCAAGCAAAAATTCTTAAGCATCAACTACTTATTCAAACTTCTCAACGTATTGATGACATTCCTTCACATCCGCCACTATCACCACCATAACGTCTCACCAGGACCACTCACCTAACATCCGAAAATCACGTCACAAAACCCCAACCTTGACTCCGCCAGCCGTTCACACACCACCAGCTGACTTCAGAAGGAATTTACTTATGCACGACTAGCCTACCACTTCTCACAAGAACCCGTCCAACCAACAATGGCCCTTGAACTTTGTAACACCCCAATTTTGGGCTTAGAAGTTTTGGGTTTGGACCGGACCGGTCGGTTCGCGGTTCGAATATAAAAGAGTGAATTTAGGAAAGCCTAGTTCGGGTTGCGTTAAAAATGTGGAAAAATGACTTAAAATCCTCTTTTATTATGTATAAGAGAAAAGTGAAATCAATTTTACAAAATGAGGTTTGGAAGTGTGACATTTTGGGTTAGTGACCAAAATGTAATTTTCGAAAACTGTGAGACTGTTTTAAATAGGATTGAAACTTTGAATCTTTAAGGAGCTATTTACCCAATAGGAGTTTCTCCAGATTTTTCCTAAATATTAAAGGTTTAATAAATGGTTTTTAAATAAAAGAAAAAGAGAGGGAAGATATTTTGGCATTTTCCAACTAACTTTTCCTAAAATTCTATTTTCATTTTCTCTCATCTTTTCTCTCAAACCAAACACATTTCTCCAGAGCTTTTTCCTCTGATTTTTGACATCCAAACATGAGATTTTAATTCTCTTTTGATCTCTAATCATCTATTCAACAAAACCTCACCATTTGCTACTTGGATCTTCAAGAATTTTTATTCTAAAAAGGGAGAAACTCAAGTTTAGAGGTATGAACGTCCTTCTCCTCTAAATTCTCAGTTCTTTACTGAAATTCCCAAGTTCTCAATCCTTGATTTGTGTTTAATTAAAGGTTTTACAATTGTATTCTTGATTTTGGCTTTAAAATGCAAGATTTGTTTGATTTTGATGAAATTTCGTATAATCTGATTGGGCAGTGTTTTGAGGTGTCAATTTGATGTTAAATGAATGTTTAATTGATGAGAAACTGAGATTTAATCAATGCAATCCCGGATAGGTTGAATTTCCTAAGTTTTACTTGTATTAGTGATGGTTTGTGGAGTGATCTTGATGATCTGTTATGGCTGGAGGTATAATGATGTGTTGAGATCCATTTTGGATGTTAATTAATGTTTAAAGATGTTTAGAGTTGATGAATCTTGGCTGGGTAGTGTTGTGGAGTTGTTTGGTTGTGTTTTCGGTTGTGTTTGGTAGCCGAAAATGGAGTGTGGATGACAGGAGCGAGTTTAGGTGCTTTCATTGTGGATATTAATGCATGATGATGCATTAATCTACTGTTTTGATGTGTTTAAAACAGGGGAGTCATCTTTGGATCCTAGTGGTGGAGATCCGGAAGCTTGATTGGTGTTTCGGCAAGAGGCGAAACGGAATCGGTGAGTGGATTTTGGTTTTCATCTTTGAAACCAATGTTTTGAAGGTTTGGGAGCTTAGTTTAAGTCTAAGCAACTTAGCTAAGCTCAAGAGTAAGTTTTCGGAAAAACTCTCTTGATGATGAACCATGGATTGGTTGTGTGCAATGTGGTTTGTTTGCATGTTTTAAATCCTGTTTTGGAAGCATATTTAGCATGTTTATTTGCTGAGATTATAAGCCATGTGTTGAAGGATGCTCAAGGTAAGAGATCCTTGTTTTTGAACATTGTATAAATGTGGTTTGATGCCTAAGGATGCATGATGTTTATGACTTTGTTAAATGCTTAAAAAACAGTGGAATATTGTTGTTAATAATGCATATTGGCAAGTGATGGTTAAGGTCACAAAGGTGTTTAAAAGTCCTTGTGTGAGCCTTGTTTATTTAAGAACAATATGGTGGTTAAAAGTCCATGGTTGGTTCTTGGTTAAGATCACAAAGGTGGTTAAAAGTCCTTGTGTGAATCTTGTGTATTTTAAGAACAACATGGTGTTTAAAAGTCCATGGTTGGTTCTTGGTTAAGGTTACAAAGGTGGTTAAAATTCCTTGTGTAAGCCTTGTTATTTAAGAACACCAAGGTGTTTAAAAGTCCTTGGGTGATTCTTGTTAAGGACACAAAGGTGTTTAAAAGTCCTTGTGTGGTCCTTGTCATGGTGTTTAAAAGTCCATGGATGATTCTTGTTAAGGACACAATGGTGTTTAAAAGTCCATGTGTGGTCCTTGGAAATTATAAGATCACAATGGTGTTTAAAAGTCCATGTGTGGATCTTATGTTGAATGTATCACTTGTTGCCAATGTGTCATGATATGAACTTGAAGCATGAATTGCTTGTTTTAAATGCTTTAGTGCATGTGCAAATGATGTATGATTTAAGGTTTTTAAAGGTGTTTCATAAATGCATTATTGTATGGTTTTAAATGAGCATTCCTCACTAAGCTTTTCGCTTACGCTCTCTCTCTCTCTTTTCTTAAACCAATAATGCAGAGCATTAAAGTGCATTGAGGGCAGCAAGGAGGTGAAGAATCCAAGTGGTGAACTAAGCTCATGTATGGTGAAGGTTTCTTAAACACTATTAGCTTTTGGCATTTGGCAATGGGGAACCTATGTTGATGTTTTAGGAGATGTTTTGGACTCCTTAAGTTGGTTTTATGTTGTTAATGTTGTTGGAACATGTAAATGGCCTTTATGTGGTTGATTTGGTATTTTGATGCTTGAATGGTTTATGAATTAGGAAGCTTGCCTATAGAATTGGGGATTTGCTTAATTGATGCCATGTTTGAGTATGATTGAAGCAATTATGTTCCTTGATTGTTGAATGACTTGCTGGTATATTTTGGTGGCATTTGGAGCATGTTTGATGGGTCGAATATGTGTTAATTCAGCAAAAATCTACAAATCTGGGCAGGCCATATCGGAACGGGTGCTACCGTTTCGGAACAGGGGCCTGAAATGGTCTAGGCGTTCCGAAACGGGAGGAACCGTTCCGGAACGGGAATGCCACTGCCAAGCCTCGTTTCGGAACCAGTTTCGGAACGGTCCCGCGTTTCGGAACAGGTCCTCCCTGTTTCGGAACACTCGACCGTTGAGCTCTGAAATTGATGGTTATATGTTTTGAAATGCTTGCGTTTTGGTCCCGAAATTTGTTATTGCAATTGAATGAGTTTGGAATGTCCGTTTGAGCTGAATTTTGGCAGAGAAGCATGAAAGATGATTAATTTCAAGTTGGTAACTTCTAATTGGGTTAAGTCCTTATAATGTTCAGAATTTACATTTTTGTCCCTAAAGTTGTAATTTGTTCAATTGAGTCCCTGAATGTTCTCTGATTGTTTTGATCTTTGAGTATGATTATCTTGTGAACATATCTAGGGTTAATGTGCATTTAGACAAGATTAAAAAGAAAAAAAAGGGTCGTTAATCAAGGTTGACTTTCGGGTTGACTTTGGTTTTCCCCGTGTAAACTTCTTAATTCGGGTCAACCGTCTAGGCCAGGTTAAGGGGGTTATATTTGGTGGTATCAGAGCTGAGTTCTCGAGTAATTGGGAATGATTATGTGGGTGATTGATGTATGTATGATTTGTATGCTTGTTGAGTGAAAGCATGATGTGTGAATTGTAAGCATGTTGCAATTGTGGTGTATGCTGTAGTGAAGCATGATAGGGAGACCCATTGCCAAAACAAAGCTAATGAAATGATGTTGTTTTTTATTGGGAAATGAGCTTGAGTACTTGGATTGCTTACCTTGCTGAGCCTGACTTTGTTTATTGCATTGTGATTGCGTTGTTAGTGAATGGGACCTCGTAGAGAGACGCGGGGTAATGTGCGAGCTACGGCTCAGAATGAGAATGTTGAAAGTGCGGTGGATTTACCTCCTCCACCTGGTGGTGGTGGTGCTGAGGGTGAAAGAGCTGGAGCGGCAGCTAGTGCTGGGGTCGCTGGACCTGAAGCTGGTCAGGGGCAAGCTGTACCTGACATGACAGTGTTGATTCAAGCTATTGCTAGAGCTTTTCAAGCAGCAGTAGCTGGAGCTCAAGGAGCTGGGCACCAGGGAGATGCTGGAGTTAGACTACCCTTGGAGCGTTTGCGTAGTCTGGGAGGGACTGAGTTCAGGGGTTTGTCTGCGGAAGGTTCTGAGGCTTGGTTGGAAAGTACCAAGAGAATCTTGGGTCAAATGAGTTGCACTGATGTGCAGAAGCTGGGGTGTGTGGTGTCATTGCTGCAGGATGATGCATACACGTGGTGGACAACCACAATCGCTGGGATGGCGGAAGCTGAAGTAACTTGGACGTTCTTCCAGAGTGTGTTCAAGAGAAGGTATCTAGGTGTGAGGTACCTAGATGAAAAGAAAAGGGAGTTCATGTCTCTTACCCAGGGGAGCATGTCTGTGGCTGAGTACGAGGTCCAGTTTGTTCGACTCAGTCAGTATGCACCTGAGCTTGTCCCGGATGAGCGGGAAAGGTGTGAAAGGTTCTGTTATGGCTTGGTGACGGATGTAAAGATGTATGTGCTGGCTACCGAGTATAATGATTTTGATGTGCTGGTTGGCCGAGCAAAGGACATTGAGGTGAACTTGGGTTTATCTGCTAAAAGTGCTGGGTCAAGTGCTGGTAAGCGAGCAGCTGAATATAGTTCCGGTGGTGGACGGAACAAGAGGGGGAGTGATCAGAAGTATCAGTCCTCAGCTAAGCAAGGTGGTGGTGCGCCTGCTCGGGGAGGCAACGCTAGAGTTGATCCGAGTGCATGTTGGACATGTGGTTCGCGTGGCCACATGAAACGTGATTGTCCTCGAGCTGTGAGAGAGGTGCAGGCTCCTGTTGTGGTAGCTGGTAATGCGTGCTGGAACTGTGGATCTACGGATCATATGAGGCGAGAGTGTCCTATGTTGGCTGGTGGCCAAGTGCGTGCTCCTGTAGTTGCTGCACCACAAAGAGGTCGTGGGCGCGGCCGTGGTAACTTCCAGCGTAGGGAGGATGGTGTTCGTAATGTGGCTCATGTTGTAGCTGTTCAGCCTGAAGGTGGTGGTCAGGCTAGAGTGTTTGCTCAAAGGGAGGGGAGGAATGACGCGGATGTGATCGCAGGTACTTTCACTCTGCAATCCTTGTCATTACTTTCCTTGATTGATTCTGGCTCTACACACTCATATATATTGCGTGAGCATGCTGAGTTGCTTGGTTTACCTATTGAGTCTTTGGATGTTGGTATGCGTGTCACTAGTTCTTTTGGAGAAACTGTTGTGACTCGAAAGCTTTATAGAAGATGTCCTTTGGTTGTTCAAGATCATGTTTTTCATCTTGATCTTATGGAGTTGCCTTTCTATGGTTTTGATGTAATCCTTGGTATGGATTGGCTTGCTGAGCATCGTGCTGTAGTGGATTGTGAGAATAAGCGAGTTTCTTTGAAACTTGCGGATGATTATGAGGTTGTTGTGGTTGGTGAGAATGTGAAGTTTCTTGCCAATGTGGTGTCTACATTGGAGGCGAGCCGGATGCTGAGGCAAGGTTGTGAAGCTTATCTAGCTTTTGTGATGAATCCTTGTTCTAAGGAGTTGCGTGTGCAAGATATCAGGGTTGTGAAAGAGTTTCTTGGCGTGTTTCATGAGGAGTTGCCTGGATTACCTCCTAATCGTGAGGTGGAGTTTGGGATTGAGCTGTATGAGAACACAACTCCTATGTCCATTACCCCTTATAGAATGGCACCTAAAGAGTTGAAAGAGCTGAAGACGCAGTTGCAAGAGTTGCTTGATCGTGGGTTCATTCGGCCGAGTGTGTCACCTTGGGGTGCACCAGTCTTGTTTGTGAAGAAGAAGGATGGCACTATGAGAATGTGCATTGATTATCGTCAGCTGAACAAGTTGACTATCAAGAATCGGTATCCTTTGCCGAGAATTGATGATCTCTTTGATCAATTTCGGGGAGCAGCTGTGTTCTCTAAGATTGACTTGAGGTCAGGGTATTACCAGTTGAAGGTGAAAGAGTGGATGTGCCTAAGACAGCTTTCAGGACAAGGTATGGGCATTATGAATTCCTTGTGATGCCGTTTGGTTTGACAAATGCTCCTGCAGCTTTCATGGACATGATGAATCGTGTGTTTCATGAATACCTGGATAAGTTTGTTGTGGTGTTCATTGATGATATCCTCGTGTACTCGCGTACTGAGGAGGAGCATGAAGAGCATTTGAGAGTTGTGTTGCAAGCTTTGTTGGAGAATCAGCTTTATGCTAAGCTGAGCAAGTGTGAGTTCTGGCTTAAAGAAGTGGTGTTTCTTGGGCATGTGGTTTCTGCTGAGGGGATTCATGTTGATCCTCAGAAGATTGAAGCGGTGATGAATTGGAAGGTTCCTAAGTCAGTTCATGAAGTCCGTAGTTTCCTCGGTTTGGCAGGATACTACCGGAGGTTCGTGGATGGGTTTTCGAAGATTGCCGCACCTTTGACAAAGTTGTTGCAAAAGGATGTTAGGTATGAGTGGACGGAAGCGGGACAGCAGGCTTTTGAGAAGCTTAAGGCAGCTTTAACGCAAGCTCCTATCTTGGTTCAACCTGAATCAGGGAAAGAGTTTGTGGTGTATAGTGATGCATCCTATGTTGGTTTGGGTTGTGTGTTGATGCAAGAGGGTAAGGTGGTGGCTTATGCATCGCGGCAGTTGAAGGTGCATGAGCGCAATTATCCTACGCATGACATTGAGTTGGCTGCGGTGGTTTTTGCTTTGAAGATCTAGAGGCATTATCTGTATGGTGAGAAGTGTACTGTGTACACGGATCACAAGAGTTTGAGGTATCTGATGTCTCAGAAGGAGTTGAACCTTAGGCAGCGACGTTGGGTGGAGTTGCTCAAGGATTATGATTTGACGATTGAGTATCACCCTGGGAAGGCTAATGTTGTAGCAGATGCCTTGAGTAGGAAGGTAGCTGTTGAGTTGAGGGCTATGTTTGCCAGTTTGAGTATTTCGCATGATGGTGGTCTTGTGGCTGAGTTGCAGGTGAAACCATCTTTGGTTCAGTTGATCAAGGAAAAGCAGTTGTTGGATGATTCCTTGGTATCTCATGTTCAGGATATCGCGGAGGGTAGGCCTTCGGATTTCTGCTTTAATGATGATGGAGTGTTGTGTTTTGGGAGTCGGATAGTAGTGCCCAATGATGCTGAGTTGAGGCGTGCTATTCTGACTGAAGGTCATAGTAGTCCTTTTTCTATGCACCCTGGTAGTACTAAGATGTATCGTGATCTTCGTGATGAGTACTATTGGGTGGGTTTGAAGAAGGATGTTGCTGAGTTTGTGAGCAAGTGTATGGTGTGTCAGCGAGTTAAGGCTGAACATCAGTTTCCATCAGGTTTGTTGCAACCGTTGAGAATCCCTGAATGGAAGTGGGAAAGGATTACCATGGATTTTGTATCTGGTTTGCCCTTATCACCATCGAAGAAGAATTCAGTGTGGGTGATTGTGGATCGCCTGACGAAGTGTGCGCATTTCTTGCCTGTGCATACTACGTATACCTTGGATAAGCTTGCGGAGCTGTACATTGCTAAGATTGTGCGGCTGCATGGTGTGCCTAAGTCGATTGTGTCGGATAGGGATCCGAGGTTCACATCGCGTTTCTAGCAGTGTTTGCATCAAGCTTTGGGTACGCGGTTGAATTTTAGTACGTCTTATCATCCTCAGTCGGATGGTCAGTCCGAGCGTGTTATCCAGGTTTTGGAGGATATGTTGAGGTGCTGTGTGATTGAGTTCCAGGGCTCTTGGGAGAAACATTTGCCTTTGGTGGAGTTTGCCTATAACAATAGTTATCAATCAAGTATTCAAATGGCACCTTATGAGGCTTTGTACGGGAGGAAGTGTAGGACTCCTCTTTGTTGGGCTGAAACAGGTCAGAAGTTGGTTTCGATGCCAGCTTTGTTGAAAGGAACCACCGAGAAGGTGAAGCTCATTTGTGAGCGTTTGAAGGCAGCTTCTGATCGGCAAAAGTCTTACGCGGATCTGAAGCGTAAGGAGATTGAGTATGCGGTGGGCGACCGTGTGTTTTTGAAGGTTTCGCCTTGGAAAAAGGTGATGAGGTTTGGCCGTAAGGGTAAGTTGAGCCCTAGGTACATTGGACCATACGAGGTGATTGAGCGTGTGGGTCCTGTTGCGTACAAGTTGAGGTTACCTCAGGAGTTGGAGAAGATTCATGATGTGTTTCATGTTTCTTTGCTTCGGAAGTATAGATCGGATCCTTCACATGTGATGCCTGTGGAAGAAGTGGAATTGAATCCGGATTTGACCTATGATGAGGAACCGGTGAAGATTCTGGATTCGGATAGTAAGGTTCTTCGTGGCAAGACCATTGAGTTGGTAAAGGTGTTGTGGAAGCATCGTGGTGCTGAGGAAGCCACGTGGGAACGGAGAGATGACATGCTGGAGCAGTTTCCGTATCTCTTTCCTTCAGGTAAATTTCGAGGACGAAATTTCTTAAGGGGGGGAGAGTTGTAACACCCCAATTTTGGGCTTAGAAGTTTTGGGTTTGGACCGGACCGGTCGGTTCGCGGTTCGAATATAAAAGAGTGAATTTAGGAAAGCCTAGTTCGGGTTGCATTAAAAATGTGGAAAAATGTCTTAAAATCCTCTTTTATTATGTATAAGAGAAAAGTGAAATCAATTTTACAAAATGAGGTTTGGAAGTGTGACATTTTGGGTTAGTGACCAAAATGTAATTTTCGAAAACTGTGAGACTGTTTTAAAAAGGATTGAAACTTTGAATCTTTAAGGAGCTATTTACCCAATAGGAGTTTCTCCAGATTTTTCCTAAATATTAAAGGTTTAATAAATGGTTTTTAAATAAAAGAAAAAGAGAGGGAAGATATTTTGGCATTTTCCAACTAACTTTTCCTAAAATTCTATTTTCATTTTCTCTCATCTTTTCTCTCAAACCAAACACATTTCTCCAAAGATTTTTCCTCTGATTTTTGACATCCAAACATGAGATTTTAATTCTCTTTTGATCTCTAATCATCTATTCAACAAAACCTCACCATTTGCTACTTGGATCTTCAAGAATTTTGATTCTAAAAAGGGAGAAACTCAAGTTTAGAGGTATGAACGTCCTTCTCCTCTAAATTCTCAGTTCTTTACTGAAATTCCCAAGTTCTCAATCCTTGATTTGTGTTTAATTAAAGGTTTTACAATTGTATTCTTGATTTTGGCTTTAAAATGCAAGATTTGTTTGATTTTGATGAAATTTCGTATAATCTGATTGGGCAGTGTTTTGAGGTGTCAATTTGATGTTAAATGAATGTTTAATTGATGAGAAACTGAGATTTAATCAATGCAATCCCGGATAGGTTGAATTTCCTAAGTTTTACTTGTATTAGTGATGGTTTATGGAGTGATCTTGATGATCTGTTATGGCTGGAGGTATAAGGATGTGTTGAGATCCATTTTGGATGTTAATTAATGTTTAAAGATGTTTAGAGTTGATGAATCTTGGCTGGGTAGTGTTGTGGAGTTGTTTGGTTGTGTTTTCGGTTGTGTTTGGTAGCCGAAAATGGAGTGTGGATGACAGGAGCGAGTTTAGGTGCTTTCATTGTGGATATTAATGCATGATGATGCATTAATCTACTGTTTTGATGTGTTTAAAACAGGGGAGTCATCTTTGGATCCTAGTGGTGGAGATCCGGAAGCTTGATTGGTGTTTCGGCAAGAGGCGAAACGGAATCGGTGAGTGGATTTTGGTTTTCAGCTTTGAAACCAATGTTTTGAAGGTTTGGGAGCTTAGTTTAAGTCTAAGAAATTTAGCTAAGCTCAAGAGTAAGTTTTCGGAAAAACTCTCTTGATGATGAACCATGGATTGGTTGTGTGCAATGTGGTTTGTTTGCATGTTTTAAATCCTGTTTTGGATGCATATTTAGCATGTTTATTTGCTGAGATTATAAGCCATGTGTTGAAGGATGCTCAAGGTAAGAGATCCTTGTTTTTGAACATTGTATAAATGTGGTTTGATGCCTAAGGATGCATGATGTTTATGGCTTTGTTAAATGCTTAAAAACAGTGGAATATTGTTGTTAATAATGCATATTGGCAAGTGATGGTTAAGGTCACAAAGGTGTTTAAAAGTCCTTGTGTGAGCCTTGTTTATTTAAGAACAATATGGTGGTTAAAAGTCCATGGTTGGTTCTTGGTTAAGATCACAAAGGTGGTTAAAAGTCCTTGTGTGAATCTTGTGTATTTTAAGAACAACATGGTGTTTAAAAGTCCATGGTTGGTTCTTGGTTAAGGTTACAAAGGTGGTTAAAATTCCTTGTGTAAGCCTTGTTATTTAAGAACACCAAGGTGTTTAAAAGTCCTTGGGTGATTCTTGTTATGGACACAAAGGTGTTTAAACGTCCTTGTGTGGTCCTTGTCATGGTGTTTAAAAGTCCATGGATGATTCTTGTTAAGGACACAATGGTGTTTAAAAGTCCATGTGTGGTCCTTGGAAATTATAAGATCACAATGGTGTTTAAAAGTCCATGTGTGGATCTTATGTTGAATGTATCACTTGTTGCCAATGTGTCATGATATGAACTTGAAGCATGAATTGCTTGTTTTAAATGCTTTAGTGCATGTGCAAATGATGTATGATTTAAGGTTTTTAAAGGTGTTTCATAAATGCATTATTGTGTGGTTTTAAATGAGCATTCCTCACTAAGCTTTTCGCTTACGCTCTCTCTCTCTTTTCTTAAACCAATAATGCAGAGCATTAAAGTGCATTGAGGGCAACAAGGAGGTGAAGAATCCAAGTGGTGAACTAAGCTCATGTATGGTGAAGGTTTCTTAAACACTATTAGCTTTTGGCATTTGGCAATGGGGAACCTATGTTGATGTTTTAGGAGATGTTTTGGACTCCTTAAGTTGGTTTTATGTTGTTAATGTTGTTGGAACATGTAAATGGCCTTTATGTGGTTGATTTGGTATTTTGATGCTTGAATGGTTTATGAATTAGGAAGCTTGCCTATAGAATTGGGGATTTGCTTAATTGATGCCATGTTTGAGTATGATTGAAGCAATTATGTTCCTTGATTGTTGAATTACTTGTTGGTATATTTTGGTGGCATTTGGAGCATGTTTGATGGGTCGAATATGTGTTAATTCAGCAAAAATCTGCAAATTTGGGCAGGCCGTATCGAAACGGGTGCTACCGTTTCGGAACAGGGGCCTGAAATGGTCTAGGCGTTCCGAAACGGGAGGAACCGTTCCGGAATGGAAATGTCACTGCCAAGCCTCGTTTCGGAACCAGTTTCGGAACGGTCCCGCGTTTCGGAACAGGTCCTCCCTGTTTCGGAACACTCGACTGTTGGGCTCTGAAATTGATGGTTATATGTTTTGAAATGCTTGTGTTTTGGTCCCGAAATTTGTTATTGCAATTGAATGAGTTTGGAATGTCCGTTTGAGCTGAATTTTGGCAGAGAAGCATGAAAGATGATTAATTTCAAGTTGGTAACTTCTAATTGGGTTAAGTCCATATAATGTTCAGAATTTACATTTTGGTCCCTAAAGTTGTAATTTGTTCAATTGAGTCCCTGAATGTTCTCTGATTGTTTTGATCTTTGAGTATGATTATCTTGTGAACATATCTAGGGTTAATGTGCATTTAGACAAGATTAAAAAGAAAAAAAAGGGTCGTTAATCAAGGTTGACTTTCGGGTTGACTTTGGTTTTCCCCGTGTAAACTTCTTAATTCGGGTCAACCGTCTAGGCCGGGTTAAAGGGGTTACAAACTTACATTGCCTTTCCACTTCAAGCTTTGACTACAACACTAGCCTTACCAGGACACCGCCCATTTTATACATACATATTAAGATTACGAAACTTCTATTCACCCCAGGCCAACCTTTTTCTACAACCCACAACACAACCTCTTCTCAACTCTTCGAAGGTTGCTACGAACCATCACCTACATAAACAACCCTTCTATTACAACATCAATGCCAAGTTACCTCAGCACTTTGGAAACACATCCTGCAACATCACTTAACACCAAGAAACTACCACTTCTATTAGCTATTCACAACCACCTTGACTGCTTCTAACTCTAACCGGTAATCTCCTCACCACCATACCGCTAAACTCTTTAAGCGCCAAACACTTTCCTTTTGTCAATATGCTATACCGCACTCACTATTACTGACAGCTCGCGTAATACCCTCCATTACTTCTAATATTCTCCTAGCACCAAAACAACTTTTAAAACCCCCATCCAACCTAACCCTATCACAACACTAACGGACCCGATTAACTATTAGCGAGTGTGAACATTCGTATGCATGGTCACCAATATGCCCTATCAATGCCTGATGTACATGCATGCAAAACCTCTAATGTCATGTCACATGTATGCATGGACCAGTACATATATAATATAGCATATAATAAATGATTTTAACTGTGCATCTATGTCGGTTCACACCCACCAATAACATCCTCAGAATCCGCCTAACACAACCTCTTACTTCACTTCTAACTTGACCAACTCCATCATTCTGCCAACCCATTATCCACAAAATACTCACTAATACCCTCTTCACACTAAAGTTGTTTTCAAAACAACACCAACTACTACCCCAAACATGCTAGCAACGAGACCATACCCACTACGCAAGGAAAAACCAAACCGAAACCAAACTA
The DNA here is from genome assembly GCA_030270665.1 of Hibiscus trionum. Classification (NCBI taxonomy): domain Eukaryota; kingdom Viridiplantae; phylum Streptophyta; class Magnoliopsida; order Malvales; family Malvaceae; genus Hibiscus; species Hibiscus trionum. Next base: position 18,835,165 of record BSYR01000017.1, on the reverse strand, counting down.
AGATAACTAAGGCAAAGATTACTTAACAAGGTTACCTGTAAACACCTCACCGCCCTGGATCTTCAACAGACGAGCTCTCTTACCCGCAGAACCATCATTCTCCAGCCGTACCGCTGCAGCATCAGCTAACACATTAAGGTCATTACCATCTCCCTGTGGTAAAGAACTCTGGCTACCCCGAGCCAACTTCAAACAATTTCGTCTCAAATGCCCAACAGACCCACAATTCCAACAAGATTCATTCCCCAAGCTCCTCACACCTTTCTGCCCTTCCTGCCACCTTTGAACTTTGTCTCGGCCGCGCCCACGACCCTTCAGAGACCCTTTTGCTACATCCAAAGCTGATCTCACCACTTGTGGACAATTTCGCTTCACATACTCCTTAGAACCACAGTTCCAACAAACTCCCGCACCCCAACAACCTCCAACATGGCGCCCTCCACAACGGTCAGACACTGGTAACTGAGCTACCACTCCTTGATCATGTAGCACTTGCCCCACATCTGCACTACCACCCAGACTTCGATTCAAGCAAAACCTTCTATCACGTAACCTCTTACGCCGACCGCTCCCGAGGTCAGTACCCACAGCTCTCTTGCTTAAACTTTTCTCACCTTCATAAACGGAACCCACACCCTCACATTGCTTAACCCTTGGGAATTTCTCTCCAAGGTACCTTTCATAAAAGGCAGACACAAAGAAGTCCCAATCTATATCACGGATATGTGATGCCACCGCCACAGATGTCCACCAGGCACAGGCGTCCTCCAACATCAATGAGACAACACTTCCCAGCTTACAAGCGTAGTCACAACCTTCCTGATCCAAAATCAGAATTACACTGGCCAACCAGGCCTCAAACGCCTCAGGTGTCGAACCATGATACTCCACAGCTCCCAAATCGTGCAAACGCTGTTTTGAAAAACTCGCACGTCCCACAGCTGGCACGTCTACAGGCCTCACTTTTGCCACAGCCTGAGATGTTCCCAACACCTCTTGAACAAAAGGTGATGAACTCTTCATCACAGAACCAGCTTCTCCCTCCTGCCTCACTACCTCAACTCTAGGCACTGTAGGCTGAAACGAAACACCTCCACCAAAAGGTGAATTCCACGCCTTAACAACCTGCTCTAAAGCAGCAACCATCTCACCCAACTGCCATTCTCTCATCGATTTCACCATGATATTAACAACAAGCTATCATAACAAAGCAAACAAAACGATCAGGCCAGCTTCAAGCAAGGATTCAAAACTCCAGTTATAACATAACACAATAGCTATAATAATAATAAGGCAATGGGTATCCCGAATTCCCCCTTTTACATGACATAACAGCCAATAAAAACATGGATATCACAACATCGAGCATATCAACCAACATACTTCGATCATACTCTCATCAAACAACATTCACTCGCAATAGCATAACATCAACATATCATACCCATTACACCTTCATCATTCATAAAACCAGCTCAGATCACCAGCATACCATCAGCACAAATCCACATTAGCTCAATGAAGATTCTCAAACAAAAAGCATGACAAAAACATCAACAATTCGCTCACAAACACACATTTCAACCGACTTTCAACCACACATCAGAATAAACATTAAACACTTATTACAACAATTTACCATTTTCCCCAAGCATTCGCAACTTAGCTCTGATACCACCAAATGTAACCCCCTTAGCCCGGCCTAGACGGTTGACCCGGACTACGAAGATTACACGGGGAAAACCAAAGTCAACCTTGATTAACGACCCTTTTTTTCTTTTTAAACTTGTCTAGATGCACATTAAACCTAGGCATTCTCTTGAGATAAGCATATTCAAAAATCACAGCAAACGGAAAACAACAAGGGACCCAATTGCACAAAAAACGAATTTAGGGACCAATTTGTAAATTCTGAAAAATTAAGAGGACTTAACCAGTTTTAAAGTTACCATCATGAAATTAATCATATTTCATGCCTCTCTGCCAAATTTCATCTCATTCGGACATCTCAAACTCATCCAATTGCATGTACAAACATTGGGACCAAAACGTGAGAGTTTCAAAACATTTAATCATCAGATTCAGTGCCCATCGGTCGAGTGTTCCGAAACGGGGAAGATCCGTTCCGAAACGCGGGACCGTTCCGAAACCTGTTGCGGAACAAGGCTTGGCAGTGGCAAATCCTTTTCGGAACAGCTCTTACCTATTTCGAAACGCCATGGCCATTTCAAGCCACCTGTTCCGAAACGGTAGCACATGTTCCGATACGGGATGCCCAGAAACAGCATATAGGCCTGTTCCAACACATTTAAACCCCATCGAACACGCTCCAAACCACTCCACAGCAAACCAACAACATGCCAAGCATCATACCTACCAAAATGCATCAAAAGCTAGATACAAAACCACCCCTAGGTGCATCAACTCTTTCAACACATCCAACACTTAATCATGCTTTTTAAATAATAAGCATAGCTTAACGACTTATGAATAAGAAGATTCAAACGTTGCAAGCATTAAACCATATAGTTCAAATCATAATCCGAACTTGTTCAACATACACAATCTCATTAAACATCAACATAAAAGACTCTCCCCCCATTGCCTTTATTATCTATAGCTATTAGCCGAGACATACATCTCAAGTGGAGCTCTCCTTGAATCCCTTGCTTCTTGCTGTCCCAACTTCAATTATCTGCATTGATGGACAAAAAGGAGCGTAAGCACAAAATGCTTAGTGAGGAATGCTCAAAACCAAAACACCATCAATGCAGCGAGTCATAAAACCTCTTTAACAAGGAAACACATTTCGAAACCAAAGTAGTGTTTGAAAACCCCTTTTAAACAACATGCTTTAAATCATGCATTACTCAAACATGAAAACCAACCCTTAGCTTAGAAAAGCTAAGTAACTAAACTCAAAGCACACCCTTGCAAAATCATCAATTTAACCTTTACATGCATGAACATCGTATGCAAAGTTAAATACAAATTCCTTGGAAAACACTTCCACTTCACATTATACTTTTCTCATTCTTGAAAATCATAACAAAGCAAGAAACCTTTGAAAATCACAAATCAACACTTGCATTACATGCCTTTTTAAAACAAGCCTTCACAAGACTTCAATGCACTAAAGAAATTCCATGCACTTATGCACCATTCTCAATAGAAGATAAACACTTGTTCAAGCTTAACAAGTTATACATGCACTCTTAGAACATCACACACTTCCCATGCAACCATGCATCATTTCAAGCATCTCATGCTTCATTACATTCAAGAACATTATATTGGCCTCTAAGCGATTATTCACAAAACATCATAACACAAGACACAATCGGATACGCGGATTACAAGCATTGTCCCACACGCTCCATACACACTTCCGAACAATACAAGGTGGAGTTTACTGGTACAATCACAACCCCCTCAACACCCGTGATGGAGTTTAACGGTACAATCACAACCCCTCAACATCACTCACCGGAAGTTGTATAACACACTAGCGAGAGCCGGGACACATCACAAGGCTTACACATGGAAGCTACCACAACCATTGTAATCACCTTAACTAAGCTCACACACGGGAGCAACCCTCCACCGTTGTGACGCTTAACAAAGTCCACCCACGAGAGCCACCCTCCATCGTAGTGACTTTTAACAAGGTTTACCCACGAGAGCCATCCTCCATCGTGGTGGCACTAAACCAAGCCCACCCACGAGAGCCATCCTCCATCGCGGTGGCACTAAACCAAGCCCACCCACGAGAGCCATCCTCCATCGCGGTGGCACTAAACAAAGCCCACCCACGAGAGCCAACCTCCATCATGGTGATACCAATTTCCTCAATCGCTAGGATTCTTGGATGGAGTTTACGGTACAATTACAACCCCCTCGACATCCAAGGCGACTCAATTCACGGTGCACCCAATCCTATAGTCGGCTAACTATATCCGATTAAAGTAACCAAGAACCACTTACATCACTTGCCAATATAACCATTTTACCACATTAATCTATTGACTTTACAAGCATAACCAAAATGCCAAAACCACCAATTACCATCATCATTTCATTGTTTTGAAGCATTAAGCAAAGCCATTAAACAACATGCAACACTATGCATCAATTCCACAATTCCAATGTACCAAAACCAAGGATCTCTTACCTTGAGCATCCATCACACATGACTTTCAAAACCAGCCTTAAACCATGCTAAAATATGCTTTCAAAACAGAATTTAAACATGCAAATCACATGCATTGCATCCAACCATCACAAGTGCATTAAAAACCAATTCATAACACAACCAAGAGAGAAATTCCATTTACTTACTCTTGAGCTTAGCTAAGTTGTTTAGACTTAAACTAAGCTCCCAAAAACCTTCAATCATTGGTTTCAAAGCTGAAAACCCAACTTCACTCACCGATTCCGTTTCGCAAGCTTGCCGAAACACCAATCAAGCCTCCGAATCAACACCACAAGGATCCGATGATGTCTCCCCTGTTTTAAACACATCAAAGCAGTGGATTAATGCATCATCATGCATTAATATCTTCAACCAAGTCACCTAAACTCGCTGCTCACATCAACACTCACATTTCGGCTACCAAACACAACCGAAATCACATCCAAACACTTCCAAAACTTAACCCAGCCAAGATCCATCACTTCTAACCATTTTTAAACATCAATTAACATCCAAAATGATCCCAAACACGTCCTTATACCTCCAGCATTAACAAAACACCAAGATCACCCCAAAAACCACCATTTTCACAAGTAAAAACTTAGGAAAATCAACCTATTCGGGATTGCATTGATTAAACCTCAATTACAAATCATTTACACATCCAATAAACATCAAAAAGACATCTCAAAACACAGCCCAATCATTTAGTACGAATTTAATTAAAATTAAATCCAAATCCTGCATTTTAAGCCAAAATCAAGAACACAACATTAAAACCTTTAATAAAACTCAAATCAATGATTGAGAACTTGGGAATTTCAGTAAAGAACTGAGTATTTAGAGGAGAAGGACGTTCATACCTCTAAATGTGAGTTTCTCCTTGTTTAAAGCCAAGATTCTTGAAAATTCAATAAGCAAATGGTAATGATTTGATGTAGGAATGATTAGAAACCAGTTGGAGATTGAAATCTCATCTTTAGGTGTTAAAATCAGAGGGAAAATGGCTGAGGAAATGTGTTTGGCTGAGAGAAAATGGAGAGAAAATGAAGTGGGAAAATTTTTAACAAAAGTTAGTTATGAAAACCAAAATATCCATTTCCCTCTTTTTCATTTTTATTAAATATCATTTAATAATGTTTAATATTAAGAAAAATCTGGAGAAAACTCTTCTTGGGTAAATTAGCTCCTTAAAGATTCAAAGTTTCAATCCTTTTAAAACAGTCACCAACTTTTCAAAAATTACATTTTAGTCACTAACTTGAAATGTCACATTTCGAAACCTCATTTTGTAAAATTGATTTCACCACTCTCTTATATATAATAAAAGAGGATTTTTAGATATTTTTCCATATTTTTAATGCATCCCGAACTAGGTTTTCCCTAAAACCACCTTTTATATTCGAACTGAAAATCCGACCGGTCCGGTTCAAACCCAAAACTTCTAAGCCCAAAATTGGGGTGTTACAAGTAAAAACTTAGGAAAACCAACCTATTCGGGATTGCATTGATTAAACCTCAATTACACATCATTAAACATCCAAAATACATTAAAAAGACATCTCAAAACAGAGCCCAAACATTCATTACGAATTCCTTCAAGATTAAATCCAAATCTTGAGTTTTAAGCCAAAATCAAGATCACAACATCAAAACCTTTTATAAAACTTAATTTAAGGATTGAGAACTTGGGAATTTCAGTAAAGAACTGAGTATTTAGAGGAGAAGAATATCCTTACCTCTAAATGTAGATTTCTCCTTGATTAGAGCTAAAATCCTTGAAAATTCAATAAGCAAATGAAGAGGATTTGATGTAGAAAAGCTTAGGAATCAATTGATGTTTGAAACCTCATCATTTAGTGTGAAAATCAAAAGAAAAGCTGCTGTGGAAATGTGTTTGGCTGAGGGAATTTTGAGAGAAAATAAGATGAGAAAGTTTTTAAGAAAGTTAGTTATGAAAAGCTAAATATGGTCTTCCCTCACTTCTTTTAATTAATTAAACATTAACAAAATCATTAAAATTAAGAAAAAATCAGGAGAAATCCTTCCTTGGGTAAATTAGCTCCTTAAAGATTCAAAGTTTCAATCCTTACAAAACAGTCACCACTGAACTTTTCAAAAATTACATTTTAGTCACTATTTCGAAATGTCACACTTCCAAACCTTATTTTGTAAAATTGATTTCACCACTCTCTTATATATATTAAAAGAGGATTTTTAGATATTTTTCCATATTTTTAATGCATCCCAAACTAGGCTTTCCCTAAAACCATCTTTTATATTCGAACCGAAAAATCAGACCGGTCCGGTTCAGACCCTAAACTTCCAAGCGCAAAATTGGGGTGTTACAACAAGATAACACGACTAATCATTTGCAGTTTGTTAAATAAAAATAACACAAAGTACAGTTTGAATAACAACTATGTACCCATTATCCTGATGTTTGACTTTTTCCACCATCACGCGCAGATCGCTCAACGGCCTTGATGGTGAGCCAAACACTTGGAAAAACATCTTATCCTTTAAACATTCTCCTATACTATTCCCCTACATGCACAAACATTTGTATGTTTTTACATACTATTGTGATAAGGTTTTTTCTGAAAACTGCTAAATGGGGCCTTATCACTATTTTCTTTTTGAAAAAGGGGTTTATTTTTTAAAAAAAGGGGGGAAATTCGTGTTTTGGAAAACTTGTGAAAACTTGGAGTCGCCACCGGCCACTAAGGTAGGTCGGGAACCACAAAACCAAAGATTCATTTAAAAACGGGTTCGGGAGTTGGTTACGCGTGGGGAAGGATTAGCACCCCCATCACGCCTGGAAATCGGTACCAAATTGCTTGTTGCCTTTTGATCGATAGAAATTATTTAAAAATCCAAAGTGAATTTAATAAGAATGTTCTTAAATGAAAATATGACTTAAATAGCACGGGCTTTATCAAATAGTGGCATTTAGAATTAATTAGACATTTAATTAGAAAGGATGACGGTACACCGGACCATAGACTAAACCAACATCATATAAGATTGACTGCCGTGTTAGTTTAGGGTTCGGATCCCGTACATCACCTTTATGCATGATGCACGCAAATAAAGGATGATGCATGGTATTTTCATTTTTATGCTTCCGCTTACCAAGAGACGATGAAAATTAACCTAAATATTGGATCGACATCCATTAAGCTAGGACTGTCGTTTCTCGAATACCGGGGTTAATTAATACCTCTCTTTGGGTATATTTTTAAGTTAATTAATTATCGAGAAAAATAAAAGGGTCACATGAATGACATATTAGGATGCATGTCACGAAAAAGCATATTCGAATGACATAAAAAAAGCTAGGCTATATGCACAATAAAAATGAGCATGCAACATATTAAAATTATACGTGACATTATAAAAACCATAAATTATGCATACCTTAACAAGATTTTAAGAAAGGCAAACAATCACACATTTAATAAATAAACATACATGCCATACTTAACAAATATGAATAAAAATGCAAAGACATATATTCGATATAAAAAGGCAAATGCATGAGCAACAAGAAAAAACATAATAAAATGCTAATAATAAAAATGCAAACTGGCAGGGATCAAAACTGTAAATAATCCATTTAAAAAGCTAATTAGAAGGCAAAATGAGATTAAATTAAAAAGACACGAAGAACCAAAGGGACCAAATCGGGAATTAACCCACCCGAAAATTAATTTCTACAAAACCGGGGACGAATTTGAAAACGCTGAAAAACATTGGAGGACCACGGGCGTGGTTTCGAAATGCGGAAGTCCTCCGTGTGCAATTAGTGAGACGCGGAGGGGTTAAAGAGGGGATTAGACCAATTTTAAAAGGTAAAAACTCTATATAAACCCGACTTAAACAAAATTTAGCCCCTTTTTTCATTTCATTAACCCTAATACTCAGAGAGCCCTCCCCCTTTCTATGTTTTGCTCCGGCGCCGCGAGGGTTCTGGTCGCCGTTGCCGGCGCCGGAACCCTAAAAAAAACTTTCATTTCTTCTTTCCAAAACCAAAACGCCCCCTTCTTTACTCCTTTTCAGAAACCCAAAACCAAAAACACTCCTTTTCACGAAATCAAAACAACAAACTATTTTCTTTTGTTTTTGAACCCAAATCGAAAACCAAACTAGGAAAACCCGAAAAAATACCCCACTCCTTTATGTTGCCGGCTTTAACGGCTCACCACGCGCAGCCTCGAAAAAGGGCCGCGAGGCTTATCGTCGATGAAGAAAAGCAAAAGATGAAGGGCTCAACGCGAAGGTAAAAAAAACTTAACTTTCTGTATTTTTGTTATTTTTTCTTCGAAAAGGAAAATGAAAACAAAACGATACCTCTGAAAACTTGGAGGTTTCTTCTATTCTCTGAAATGTTTCCCGATTACAATACTCTCCGAAATTTTCGAATGGGGATCCCCGATTACAATTTTTTTCCTTGAGAATCATCTTCTTTACATTGCATTCTGCTCAGCCTTTTATAGCCCGATATTACGGAATTTGTGCATTTACATAAATCTGTCGAAAATCTGTTATTGGTTACTCTGATTTGTTTGTATTCACCTCCGTTGTAATCTGTTATTGCCTCTGCATTTTTGTTTCTGATTTCCGTTGCATTTGCGCGTTTTTGCCTGACATTTTGGTTGTGTTTTTGGCTGCATGTGACCCGTGAGGAGAGGGGACCAGAGGGACATCCAACGGCCATGGATCGATCCTGAGTGACCGGGCGTGATCGACACGCGCGCGTAGAGCATCCGAGCAGTCGCGCGTGAAGTCGCGTGGGAGATGAACGGTTTTGCCTGGATCTCTCGCACAAACTGGGTTGCTTTCAGCCATCCGATCGTGTGCTCGATCCAAGGGCTGAGGCTGCGCGGCGCTAGGGTTTCCTTGGGGGGCAGCTAGGGCTTCCTTCTCCTGATATGATCTGGACCGTCAGATCTAGATCAGATTTGACGGTGGAGAGGGGGTGGCGGCTGCAAAGATAAGAGACAACATTAGGGCTTCTGGTTCAGCAGATTAGGGTTTATTTTTTGGGCCTAAACGGGCCATGTAATATATGTATAAATATTTTTGGGCTTTTTATTATGTATAATGGACTTTAAGTAATTAAACATTGGGATTTATATTATACATCTATGTTGGGCTTTATTTATATATATATATTAGTATTTTGTTTTCTGATTTTCAAAGTTAATAATAATAATAATTAATAATTAATATAATAACAACACACAGCAATATTAAATAATATTAATAACATAACACTAATAATACTGATATTATATAGTAAATAATAATACAGTAATTATAGTAATAATAATAGGTTATAATAATAGATGGTAATAATAATAATAAAGAAGATGTCATAATATATTAGTAGTGTTTAGGGGTTTTTCACATAAATGATATAATAATAGATATAATACTAATAGTAATATTTTTTGCTTTTTTTCTTGGATTTTAATGACACATTTACATAGTTAATAACTAGACAATAGCCCATATAAGCCCACTATTATAAGACGAAATAAAAAGATGTTAGCCCGGACAAAATTAGTGATTACAACTATTTCACATCTTAAACGGTGGTAGAATAAAAGTTCGCGGTTCTCACTTATTACCAGGTTCTGGGCAATAGCCACTCTTGTAGCATTGGCTCGGGTCTTTGGCAAGCTGTCGAGTACCTTCACTTCACCAGCATCAAGATCCACCACACACATAAACCAATGAGTCCTGTTGTCATTCACGTGGATAAAGATCTAAAACAATCAACGATCTCCATTGTAATATACATATGACATAAAAGTGCACGGGATGTTTAATATATTAATGCTTCTTCCTACAACATTACAGTCTATCAACCGGCCATACGGTTTGAAAATCTGACGCCAATAATCAGTAATTGAACCAGCATCTATTATCCCTTTGACAAGCTGAGACTACAAGAAAATATTTATTATTAACCATGTATCCTTACAAAACCACATCCATTTGTTGATAATAGACATAAGATTCTTTAATATTACACATACACTCAATGCACATGGGAGGTACCCTCTCCTTATTTTAGATTGCTTCCTTTTATCTTCATCAACAATTGTAAATCCAACGACATCTATAACCTAAACCATAAACAAAACATATAGCAACTATCGTACAAAATTTCTTCAAATCTGCTGCAAAATGATTAAGGGGAATAGTAAAATCTACTAACCATTAAACTGACCAAACATCCTGGTCGTAACATATCTGCATCGCTTACAGACAAATATGTATGGCCAAAATCTATAACGACTTCACTGCACCCATACTTTGAGTTTCAGATTGGTTACAGAGCACGCAAAGGCGTATTCCATATATAGTCGCACGTGTTTTTCGCTAACGCGTCTACTCCCTCCGGTACTTGCACGTACGTCAGTAACTGCAATGCTTACACATTTGTTGTTCAATACTTAATGACACAAATAAGTATTGTACGTTCAACCAATTAAAATATATTACAAAACCTCAGTAATTATAGAACCCCTACAATGAGTTTGAATAACATAAAAATTTCACCCATTATGCATAATCAAACACATCATATCATGTTCTTAAGAAACCCTACTTAAACCAAACATTCTCCACATCACACTTCCTTCAATCGTTGACTTTATTCATGTTCCGAGTTCTCATTCATACTCTTATCCCTTTGCCACTAACCTTTGCATTAGCTACTGCTATTGCCTTACCCTACAAGTTAACACCAACAATATCAACTACAATAATCCCATACCTTAACTTGATGAAACATTGATCAAAATAACTTATAATGCTTATACTTTTTCTTTGTTTTCGGGACAACATCGGTTTCTTCCTTCAACCACTCGACATCGTCCATCAATGGGTCCTCATCAATATCAAGTCCATGGTTCGGATCGGACTCTCTGACTTCCCCTTTCTCAACCAGTTCTTCTTCTTCTTGACAACAATAACAAGTTCTCCATCAGCTTTCCTCAATGACTTTTGCAATTCTATCATGTTGGCATTTAAATTCTTGCATTCCTCCTTCAATTCCCTTAAACTCTCTTCAAATTCTTTTTCCTTCTCCACACGGGCTTCCAGACTCTGTTTTATTCCACCCAACTCTAACAGTACTGTGTTCAGCATCTCCATAACCACAACATTTGTTCCATTGAATCTACCCCCTTCTTCCCCTTCCACATTTTCATCATCATACTCAAGTGCCTGCAAACATCATCAATAAATCATTTCATACAACCACAACATCATATATAATACCAAATCGTTTAACCCACTTACCTTGGGTTGTTTAGGAGGCCTTTTATCCTTGAGACTGTTTACAATCTTCCTTACTTCCATCTTGTTGCCCCAAGCATGTATGCGACCGCAACCATCAGGGTAGCAACTCTTCTGCTGGTGGTTCCACTCCAAAAAACAAATAAACTCACCTACATTTATCATTAATCAAAACATTATAATAAAACTCAATAAACTCAATCACATGAAACAACTACTACGTTCGAACAAAACATACTTTTTAACATAAATTACCTCTAATATCGCGATGCACCCGGTCATGTATGCCAACCCACCACAAACTTTCCACTTGGCTACTCCATCAAGTAACCTCTCATATGCATATTTGCACCAATTGAGTTTTTCGTTCAACCTCGCTGGGCACAACAACCGCAAATGTTCTGAGGAAGGCATCAAGTTCGCATTTGGACTTATAAAAACACCGACAATGAAAAGAATAACACGAGCTATCAACTCGTCTCCCTGAAAAGCACCGCTAAGTATCTCTTGTTCAAGTTCCTTCACTGTGGTATCCCTCCTTATTCGGTGCTTCGATGCCATTTCTTTTGCATCAACATTTCTCGTGCCCATTTCAACATTCACTCCTTCATTCCTCAAATCCAATACAACCTCCACATCTTCAACCAAGACTGGAATTTTATGTCCATCAAATTCCATCATCGAGCTGTGGACATCAAACTTCTATACTAAAGTGCGACATAGGTCGGGATGAATTGCTTTCGGTTTCATTTCCAATAACGGACGAAACCCTAACTCATTAACAATGCCCTCAATCTTCAACTTTCTCATCCCTTTAAACAGATCTGACAGCTTAATGAGGCTACATCTTGAAGATATCTCCTACAACATTTCATACAAACATTAATTACTTAACTGTTACACGAATATACATTATGTTAGGACATTTTCATCTCTTTCTCCATAAATGATTATACAAATTCACTTACCTTTTTGTCTTTTTGATAATTTACAATTTCCTTCACATTGTCTGCAGCTTTTCATTCAGACTGAGCCTGCTTCCGCTCCTCGTACATTTGTACATAAGGCTTCTTCTCATCTTTACTCACCTTGTAACACCCTGGTTTTGGGCCTAGATGTTTTAGTGGTTGAATCGGGCCGATCGAGAACGATTCAAATCTTTAAGGGAGGTTTAGGGAACACATAGTTTGGGATGCTTTAAAATTATGGAAAAAATATCTAAAAATCCTCATTTATTATATTAAAGGTTATGGTGAAAACAATTTTACAAAATGTGATTTGGAAATGCTACATTTTGGTGTAGTGACCAAATTGCAGTTTTTGCAAAAGTTGACAAGTGACTGTTTTGTAAAGGATTGAAACTTTGAATCTTTAAGGAGCTAATTTTACCAAAATGTTTTTATCATATTTCTCTTTAATTTGGGAGTTTTTAATAATGTTTTAATTAAGGAATATAGGAGAATTAAAAAGAAAGTCTAAGTTGACTTTTTCATAACTACCTTACGTTAGTTTTCTCTCATTTCATTTTCTCTCAATTTCCACTCAGCCAAACACATTTCCCTCACCAATTAACCATTGATTTTCATCTCTTTTGCTGAGATTTCATTCTCCTAAGGATTCCTAATCTTTACCTCATCAAAACCTATTGTTTTTACTTTGGATTTTCAAGAAATCTTGCCCAAATTGAGAAGAAATCAGCCATTAGAGGTAAGCTTCGTCCTTCTCCTCTAAGGATCAGTTCTTTACGGAAATTCCCAAGTTCTCAATCCTTTGTTAATTGATGTAAAACTCAAGATTCTTGGAGAGATGTTGATGATTTTCGTAATTCTTCTTTAGGCTCTGTTTTGAGGATGATTTCTAATGTATTTTGAATGGTAATTGATGTTATAAATGGGGTTTTATCAAACAAATCCCGAATAGGTTTGGATTCCTAAGTTTTACATGTTAGATTTGTGGTTTTTGGGTTGTTCTTGGTGTTCTGTTGTTGCTGGAGATATAAGGACGTGTTTATGGTAATTTTTTATGTTGATTGAGGTTTAGAAATGATTAGAATTGATAGATCTTGGCTGGGCTTTGTTTTGGGAAAGTTTGGAGATGATTTCTGTTATTTTGGGTAGCCGAAATGGTGCTTTTGTGTAGTCCAACGAGATTGATTGAGTGGCTGGTGATTTCAATGCATGATGATGCATTAATCCTCTGCTCTTATGTGTAATAAACAGGGGAGACATCTTTGGACGCTTTTGGTGTTGATCCGAAAGTGCCGGAAGCCTAGATATCGTTTCGGCAAGCAAGCGAAACGTAATCGGTGAGTGCGAATGGTTTTAGAAGTCCTTGAGGGACAAAGAAACAAGGTTTGGGGATTTAGGATTGGTTTGAAATACCATCCTAAGTCCGGAAGTAGGTATGGCTAGATTTGCTCTCAATATGTGGTTGATGCCCCTAAATGCTTTTACATGCTCTTGCTTTGAGATAGACAAATTCCTACTGTTTTGTGCATGATTTGTAGCATGAGATGATGCTATGTATTGATTACATGAGATAGCATGTTGTGGTAAAGAGTTTTGAGATTTTGATTTAATGCAAAGCATGAAATATGGTTTTGAAATGAGATGAGAAAGATTTGTGAAATGTTGCATCAAAACAGTAGGTGAGATGATGTTTTTGATATAATATATTGGCATAAATGATGAGATAATTACCAGATATAATTGGTCGACCAATAGGATGAGAGTGCACTATAAACTAAAAATTCGTACGTGCTCTTTGGAGTCGGGCAGTGGGGGTAGTGCCATCTCGATCCAAAGTGAGAATCCGATAATGAGAGATACCATCGGGGTAGGACTTGGTGAAATACCCAAGCTTTATGGCGAAGAGAGATACCGCCATGAGAGTCCGGTGATGAGAGATTCCACCGGGGTAGGACTTGACTTTGAGTCAAGCTAATCCGCATATCCGAGTAAAGATGTAATATGAAATGCCAATATATGAAATTGTATTTGATTCACATGTAACAAATGTTGAGATGATTTATGCTTTGAGAAATGCATATGAGATTTATGGTATGAAATGCTTTTGTTTTCTTTAAGCATGTGTATGACCTTGCCATGAGATTTGCATTGGTTTAATGCATGAGATAGAATAAAGGTACATGTGTTTTCTAATAGAGTGTTGCTTTGAAATGGTTTTCAAGCATGAGATAGAAAGAGCATGTTGTAGGAAATGGTTTTTGAGAAAGGGTTTAAAGATGGATTGTTGTGTTGGTTTTTCTTAGAGCTTGCCTCACTAAGCAAATGTGCTTACGCTCTCTTTTACAAACAATGCAGATAATTGAGACGTCTTGGGCAGCAAGGAGGCTAAGGACATCCAAGGAAGTGAGAAGCTCATGTATGGTGAAGTTTTCATATGCTTTAGTATTGATATTTGGCAATGGGGACCTATAGTTGGATTGGGAGATGTGTTTTGAACTCCCTATGTTTGTGGCAAGTTTGATATGGTTTTTGAGGTTGTAAATGGCCTATATGGTTTGGTTTGAGGCTTGAGGCTTTTATATGGTTTATGTGACTAGGGAGCATGCCTATAGAATCATTGATCATATGTTTGATGCCATGCTTTAGCCTAAACCTTATATTTGTGATCTCTAATGTTTAATCATGTTGTTGGTGTGTTATGCAAACTTTTGGGATGTGTTTGAATGTGAAAAGAGGAGAAAAGCCAGAAAAATATATAGTTGCAGGGCAGGGTGTATCGAAAACCCTTAACTGTTTCGGAACAGGGGCCTGAAATGGCTATAGTGTTTCGGAACGGGTAAGAGTGTTTCGGAACACTTTAGCTACTAGAGAGCCATGTTCCGATACGAGTTTCGGAACGAGCCCGATTACTGAAATGGTCAGTCCAGTTTCGATACGGTCGTTTCGATACAGGGGTCAGTGTTTCGAAACACTGCATTTTGAATTGTTCCAAGTTCTTGCTTCTTATATTTTAGTCCTTGTTGATTGTGGATGCAATTGGTTGAGTTTGGATTGTCTAGTTAAGTTGATTTTTGGTAGAGATGCATGAAACATGATTAATTGAATATTGGCAAACTTAAAACCTACAAGGTCCTCATATTTTGTAAAATTTACAATTTGGTCCCTAAAGGTCTAATTTTTACAATTAAACCCCTAAATGAATTCCAATCCCTGTGCCTTTTCTTCCAATGATTCTTGAGTGATCACATAGCTTTAATTTTGCATTTAGAAAAGTTTAAAAGAAAAAAGGGTCGTTAATCAAGGTTGACTTTCGGGTTGACTTTGGTTTTCCCCGTGTAATCTTCGTAGTTCGGGTCAAGCGTCTAGGTCAGGCTAAGGGGGTTACACACCTGCTTTCACCTCAAACCCAGTGTTTTTCTTTCCTATATTAGTCCCACAATGAGTCAAATACAAATAACATGTACACTTAACAAACCATTACACAACACACTCACATTGTTGTTCATTTCCTTCTTCCCCCTTCAAACGTTTACATTCGCTTTTACTGTAAAACAAAATTCCACGGTTAGCTTATGCAACTCATATCTAATAAATTCAACAATTCTATATACATTCAACTTCAACTTACTAGAAAAGGAAATATGGTGTACATTTCTTAGGTGCCTTAGGCACCCCTTTATCAGACTTATTCTCATGCTCCATTGTCTGCAACATGTACCTAAAATAATCAAAGATGGAATGTTGAAAGGCAAAAATGATGACAATTCTACAAAATATGAACTTCACGAATAGGATTTTGAATATGAATTCAAAGACATGTTTTATTTCACCTCTTTACATTGACATATGAATTCTGCATTTCAGTTTTAGCAAAGTATAAATAGTTTCCAACTATTTATAAGAATATGTCTAACAAATGAAAACTTTGATGTAAATGCTACCTATGGTTAAATTTTCCCTTCAAATATAATGATATTTGAAGTTTTTTGTTTCGTTCTCAAGTTCGACAAATAGTATCAACCAAGAAATATTGCTTTCAACCATATGTAATGAAAACTCATTTCCCAAAATTACATACTAGTTCAAATCACCTATTTGTTCTTAAGAAACAATCACATCCTTCCAACACATTCAATACTAGAGCATATGCAAACCATTTTTTAACCAAAAACCATAACCATCTCAACCGAAAATCATAACCATTACATGGATTTCAACACAATCCTTCTTACATTCCAATCTCCTCGACAATATTTCTTTCACATTTTCGTACCATATCAACTACAATTAAAACGGAGAAAAATGAAGGAATTAGCACTAACAAACCTAAACATTATTTCTTCCAATCCAATCTACTCTACATTTCTAACAATTATCACTCCCAATTGAAACATCACTGAATTATTCAACCTAATTTCTTTTGTTATTCAAGAAGAAAGTCAACGAGTTATTCAAGGCTCTAATCCTGTTAATAAAGGTGTTCAACACTTCTTTTAACTATTCTTATCTTTGTTCCTACTTTTAATTTCAATTTAATTGCTATTACTTGTTTATTGCAGCAGAACCCTAAACTGCCAATAACCCTAAACCCTAATAATACCTTCTTCCAATCCAATCTCCTCTACAATATTCATTATAAAGCAAAAAGGAATTTTTATGGAAGAACATTCAAACGGTTTATACAAAATCCTTCATCATTTGCAATGTGGTTTCGCTCAAATCATAAAAAAACGAAAAAAAAGGAAGAAAGAAGCAAGAACTAATCTCCAAATCCGTGTTCAAACCCAATCTCCTCCACGAATTTCCTTCAGATTTTCTTCCTTGCTTGATGGATAAAATGCCTTCGTCCTCTTGGTTTCGATGCCCTAACTTTTGGATTTCATTTTCTCACTCCCTTTCAATATATATGAACTATATCATCATAAAAGGGTTACCGATTTACCGGGTAACCATAAATCCTTTGTTTTGTTCTTTTAATCCAACGACTACTTTTAAAACTGGCTTCATCCAATAGCCTAATTTAATGATTTGTATTTAGTCGGCTTTTAAGCCGCTTGTTTTTAGAATTTCCCAAACGCCCAGTAATAAATGAGAAAGGAAGGTCTTTCATTATAGGTTTGGCAGGGAACAGTGTCAACATGGCCGCCATCTTGAGTCACACGAAGTTCTTTGTCCCATTTAGCCAAGGGACAAGATTAATATGAACAAAAATCCACTTTGAAGTAAATAGTGTTCGATTTTAAATTCAGACAAACCAAGCTCGTGGTCTGACAAATTTTCTTAAAATAGTATGATGCGAATCTCTAATTTCATCCCAGATGACTATGCTACCCCTGGTTTCATAATTCATACTCATCCAATGCATGATTTGATATCCATCCATCCATGCATTCATGTGTTACATGGGAATGCATGGATGATGTTATATACCATGATGTTATATACCGTAAGGACAATAGTAAATATTATTGTTTACTAGTCCCAATCCCGAGAGAAAGAGAAAAACAGGTTTGTCTGTCTTCCCTGTCAAGATCTAGGGTTTTCCAATCTGTTCAAAGATCTGTCTGTATAGCTTTGCTTAGAGTCGTCAATGGTTACTTTCAGCTAGTTTTCTCTGTCTTTCCCTTACAAGAAGATCAAACTCGAGTGCTCAAAGACAACAACCCTCCAAATTCCATGCTACAAATAAATTGAAGCTCAGCTTAGAAATCAAGATGGAGAAAACCAGCAGCACCGAGTGCTCAAAGACAACAACCCCATCTAAACAGAACCAGCTCCCGGCCGATGCTTCGGCCTCGGCCGAGAGCGGAAGCGAAGAGAACGATGGTGAAAGTAAGCCTAGAAATGTTGGTAGCTCGAGCAACAGCACGGTGGAAGAGAACGATAAGAAGCCATCCGTTAGGCCTTATGTCAGATCCAAGACGCCAAGGCTCCGATGGACACCCGACCTTCACCTCCGCTTCGTTCACGCCGTCGAGAGACTCGGCGGACAAGCCAGTAAGACTTCATCATCAATCTCTAGTCTTATATTAATTTGTCTGCAATTTTTTTTTGAAACTTATCTTCTCACTTCGATATAGGAGCTACCCCGAAGTTGGTTCTTCAAATGATGAACATAAAAGGACTCAGCATCGCTCATGTCAAGAGCCACCTGCAGGTTAGCATTTGACTACTTAGTATTAATTAAAACTTGTTCGGCTAACAGGACGGACACATACTTTTATGTCAAAATTGCAAATTATCAGAGTTATATTCGAAATTTAAGGGTGCGGAGTTAATTATGGATAGAAAATATATATAAAAAAAAAACTCAAACTCTATAGGAGATAACCCTTTGATCTTTATTTTTATTTTGTTCTAACAATCTTTTCCTTCAACTTTGGGGACTAATTTTTCATCAGATGTATAGAAGCAAGAAGATTGATGATCCAGGACAAGGTACGTGTGTGTAGTTTCAATTTTTTACCTTGATTTCCGTTAGGGTTTCGAAGTTCGAACTTTCGATCACTACTGGTTTTTTTCTAATACATACCTTTACATATGACAGCCATGTCTGATCATAGGCATCTTGTGGAAAGTGGAGATCGAAATATTTATAGCTTCAACCAGCTTCCCATGCTGCAAGGCGATAGTTCAAACACTTTCAGGTACTAAAATTAATTAAGAACAAATCTTCAGTCATTTTTATATCTGTCAAATGCACGTACTATTGTAGTTTAAACGCAAATTTCTGCTTCTTTTCAAGATACGGAGATGCTTCGTGGAATGGCCGCCACTTCTCGATGCGTAATCCTTATACAAGCCGGAGTTTCATTGATGAACAAAGACCGGGATTTCATGGAACAGTGACGCAGAGAATCTTCGGCAGTAATTGGACCAATTATGCTTCCAATTACAGTCTTAAATCGTTTCTGACTCAGCCAAGGCTAGGCCTCAGAGGCCAAATTACTCAAACTAAACTAGAAGATGAAACAAATTTCAGCCGAGGCAGTATGCAAGAGCGTAGAGCGACAAAAAGACCGATATCAGATAGCAACCTCGACTTGGATCTATCTTTACGGCTCACACCGATGAACGGAGAAAGGCGGAGATGTGCGGAGGAAGATGATGTTGGGCGTGAGTTATCACTGTCGTTGTGCTCGCCGTTGTCGCCAATGTTTAGCAGATTGAAAGGAAAAGATAGTAGTAGGGAGAGTGCAAGAAGGGTAAGTACTCTAGATCTGACTATATGAATGGGACAATTCTAAGTGAGATCTTGAGGTACTTATCCGAGATTGTCTAATTGTAACAGTATTACACCAATCGATAATAATCTTTTTGTTTTTATATGTAGTGGTTCTATGTCGTTTCCTTCTTATTACCAGCCCCATTCAAAGTTGAATTTACAATTATATGTGTTGAAACAAAGACAGGCTACACTCCCAGGTTCATACTGACAAAAATAGAAGACAGATAGGTCTTGTTGGCAAGAAACTAGTTCAGGTGGTTCTTTAGGACAACATTAGAGAAAAGATGATACATATATAGTCCAATCCTTAGTTAATTGATGTGGGATTGTTCTTCTTTCTCAACCCCAACTTTTTGTTAGAAATTTTGGACTCACTACGCATTGGGTATTATATTCTCGAAGTGCCTATGCTTATTAGGAAAATTCTACAATGTGCGACGAACATCGATGAACACCACTAATGATGAACACCGATGAACACCATTAAATTAATTAATAAAGATTTAAAATTTCAAGGACCCATCATACAATTAATAATTATTTTAAAAATTCAATTCAATTATTTTATATATATATATTAAATTTTTTTTTTTTAATAAGGGTAAACTATATATTTAGTACCTCACTTATTTCCGTATTTCTATTAAACCCTCATTATTTAAATATTATTTCAATTTGACCCTATTCTTTATAAAAAATAATTTAACCCTCAACTTAAAACCCTAAACTATTAAACCTTAAACCCTTAAACATATACTCTAAACCATATACCATTAAAAATAATTTCACCATCATCGATTCAATTCAATTCAATGAATCGTTGAATTAAACCGGTGGCTGCCGTGACCGGAGAAGGTTCAAGTGCCGGTGAAAATAGAATTAAACGTGGAGCTGAGCTCACCGCAGCACAAAGACAGGAGCTGCAGATGAAGAAATCAAAACTAATCAACATGCTTGATGAGGTTTAAGTTCTTATTAACGTCACTCTAGTACTAAACTGCGGTCGCGATGTTGTAGTTGCGAATATTATGTCTGTGAATTTTTTTTCTGATGTTGCGGCAAATTTCAAAATTGTTACAGTAGGACCACAATTTAATGCTATACGTCACTGAATATGATTGTTCTTCACTATTAATTGAAGGAACTAGTACTCTATGTATCCATTAGTATTCCACTAATATTGGTGGTCCTTTGTTTATGAACTTGAAGGTGGAGCAAAGATACAGACAGTACCACCACCAAATGCAAATCGTGGTTTCTTCGTTCTAGCAGGCGGCCAGATTTGGTGCGGCGAAATCCTACACCGCCCTTGCTTTGAAGACGATTTCGAAGCAATTCCGGTGTCTCAAGGACGCAATATCGGAGCAAATCAAAGCCACGAGCAAGGGTTTAGGAGAAGAGGATTGCTTGGGTACAAAAGTGGAGGGTTCGAGACTATAATACGTGGATCATCAGCTCCGGCAACAGAGAGCATTGCAGCAGTTGGGAATAGTCCAGCACAATGACCAAAGTTGGGAAAGAGTTTAAGGTTTAATAGTTTAGGGTTTTAGGTTGAGGGTTAAATTATTTTTTTTATAAAGAATAGGGTCAAATTGAAATAATATTTAAATAATGAGGGTTTAATAGAAATACGGAAATAAGTGAGGTACTAAATATATAGTTTACCCTTATTAAAAAAATAAAATTTTAATATATATAAAAATAATTTAATTGAATTTTTAAAATAATTATTAATTGTATGATGTGTCCTTGAAATTTTAAATCTTTATTAATTAATTTAACGGTGTTCATCGATGTTCATCATTAGTGGTGATCATCGATGTTCGTCGCACGTGGTAGACTCATCCTGCTTATTAATTTCAAGATTTTGTCTCCCGACTTTGAAGAGAGCGTTGGGAACACCTCTTTGATAGAGGATGGTTCACACGACTATGTAAAGAGTTCACACAAGTGTACAGACTGCAGAGAGTCACAAGCGTGAAATGTGAACATATGTATGCGACATACTCTAACCCTCGAACCCTTGACATTAAGATTAAAATTCAATTTTTTATTTAATATTTGTTGTTAGGGTAGAGTTTTTCAATGCTTGTTATTTGGAATCTAATTTTTTCAATATTTGTTATTTGGAGTCTAATTTTTTCAATACTTGTTATTAGAGGCTTGTCGACTATGCTAACGCTTGGCAAAAGAGTAGGAAATGCTATGGATTTATATGAAAACAATGCCAATATTAAGTCTTTTGCATGCAAGTAAGTTTCCGAGTATTTTTCCGGAGGAGTTGCCTGGGTTGCCACCAAACCAAGAGGTTGAGTTTGGCATTGAATTGTATGAGAATACGACTCCCGTGTCCATTGCTCCTTATCGCATGGCACCTAAGGAGTTGAAGACGCAACTTCAGGAGTTGCTTGACCGAGGATTCATAAGGCCGAGTATTTCACCTTGGGGTGCGCCGGTCTTGTTTGTGAAAAAGAAGGATTGTACGATGCGTATGTGTATAGATTATCGACAACTGAACAAGTTGACGATTAAGAACAAGTATCGTTTGCCGATGATAGATGATTTGTTTGACCAGTTCCGTGGTGCTTTTATGTTTTCGAAGATTGATTTGAGGTCAGGGTATTACCAACTAAAGGTTAAGGATGTGGATATACCTAAGACAACTTTTCGGACTAGGTATGACCACTATGAGTTTTTGGTGATGCCGTTTGGGTTGACAAATGCACCGGATAGGGTGTTCCATGAGTTTCTGGATCAGTTCGTGGTAGTGTTTATTGATGATATTCTTGTGTACTTGCGTACCGAGGAAGATCATGATAATCATTCGAGGATTGTGTTGGTTGTGCTTTTGGAGAATCAGCTTTATGCTAAGTTGAGCAAGTGTGAGTTTTGGCTCAGGGAGGTGGTTTTTCTTCGACATGTGGTGTCAGCCGAAGGTATTCGGGTTGATCCACACAAGGTCAAGGCGGTGATGAGTTGGAAAACGCCTAAGTCGGTGACGGAGGTGCGGAGTTTCCTTGGTTTGGCTTGTTATTACTAGAGGTTTGTTGAGGGTTTTTCTAAGATTGCCGCGCCTTTGACCAAGTTGTTGCAAAAGAATGTTCGCTTCGAGTGGACGGATGTTAGTCAGCAAGCTTTCGAGAATTTGAAGGAAGCTTTGACGCAAGCTCCGGTCTTGATTCAACCAGAACCGGGTAAGGAGTTTGTAGTTTATAGTGATGCACCGTATGTTGGTTTAGGCTGCGTGTTGATGCAAGGTGGGAAAGTTGTGGCTTATGCGTCTAGACAGTTGAAGGTGCATGAGCGCAATTATCCTACTCATGATCTAGAGCTAGATGCGATGGTGTTTGCATTGAAGATTTGGAGACACTATCTTTATGGTGAGAAGTGTGTGGTTTACACCGACCATAAGAGTTTGAAGTATCTTATGTCTCAAAAGGAGTTGAATCTTAGGCAATGAAGGTGGTTGGAGTTGCTTAAGGATTATGACCTGACAATTGAGTATCATCCTAGAAAGGCCTATGTGGTGGTCGATGCTTTGAGCAGGAAGGTAGCTGTTGAGCTAAGAGTGATGTTTGCTCGGTTGAGTTTATCGTGTGATGGCGGGTTGATAGCCGATTTTCAGGTGAAACCTTCCTTGATTCAGCTGATCAAGGAGAAGCAATTTCTTGATGATTCAATGGTGCCTCACGTTCAAGATATAGCTGATGGTAATGCAACAGACTTCTGTTTCAATGATAATGGAGTTCTATGTTTCAAAAGTTGAATAGTTGTGCCGGAGGATGTTGAGTTGAGGCGCATTATTTTGACTGAAGCTCATAGCAGTCGTTTTGCTATGCATCCTGGTAGTACTAAAATGTATCGTGGTTTGAAGGATGAGTACTATTGGGTGGGGTTGAAAAAGGATGTTGCTGATTTTGTAAGAAAGTGTATGGTTTGACAACGTGTGAAAGCGGAGCATCAGTTTCCTTATGGTTTGTTACAGCCTTAGAGGATACCAGAGTGGAAATGAGAAAGGATTACGATGGATTTTGTATCTGATATGCCTTTGTGACCATCTAAGAAGAACTCTGTATGGGTGATTGTGGATCGTCTTACGAAGTGTGCATATTTCTTGGTTGTGCATACTACGTATACGTTGGACAAGCTTGCAGAGTTGTATATTGCTGAGATTCTTCGTTTGCATGGTGTGCCTAAATCCATAGTGTCGAATAGGGATCTGAGGCTTACGACAAGGTTTTGGGAATGCTTACATCAGGCGTTGGGTACACGTTTGAATTTCAACACTTCATATCATCCTCAATCAGATGGACAGTCGGAACGAGTTATCCAGGTGCTGGAGGACATGTTGCGATACTGTGTGATTGATTTCAAAGGTCTTGGGAAAAGCATCTGCCTTTGGTTGAGTTTTCCTATAATAACAGTTTTCAGGCAAGTATACAAATGGCCCCGTATGAGGCCTTGTATGGGAGGAAGTGTAGAACACCTCTTTGTTGGGCTAAGGCGGGGCAAAAGTTGCTTTCCTTGCCAGATATGCTCAAGGGAACAACTGAGAAGGTAAAGCTCGTATGTGAGTGGTGGAAGGCTGCATCAGATCGTCAGAAGTCTTACTCTGATTTAAAACGTAAGGAGATTGAGTTTGCGATTGGAGATCGTGTGTTCCTTAAGGTATCACCTTGGAAGAAGGTGATGAGGTTCAGACGTAAGGGAAAGCTTAGTTTGAGGTTTATTGGACCTTATGAGGTTGTAGAGCGAGTTGGTCTTGTGGCTTATCGGTTGAGGTTGTCTCCCGAGTTGGAAAGGATCCATGATGCGTAGGGTGATTACGCTCGTGCACTTTTAATTGCCGAGTTGCATAAGCTAATACCCTACCCTCTTGCATCAACACACATCCCAAACCAACATAGGATGCATCACTACAAACCATAAACTCTTTTCCCGATTCAGGTTGAATCAAGATAGGAGCTTGTGTCAACGCTTCCTTCAATTTCTCGAAAGCTTGTTGCCTAACCTCCGTCCATTCAAACTTAACATCTTTTTGCAACAACTTTGTCAAAGGAGCAGCAATCTTTGAAAACCCATCCACGAACCTAAGATAATATCCCGCCAAACCAAGGAAACTACGCACCTCATGATCTGACTTAGGTGACTTCCAATTCATCACCGCCTCAACTTTGTGTGGGTCGACTCAAATCCCTTAGGCTGATGCTACATATCCAAGGAAAACAACTTCTTTAAGCCAAAACTCGCACTTGCTCAACTTAGCATAAAGCTAATTTTCCAACAAAACTTGTAGCACAATCCGCAAATGCTTATCATGATTGTAAGTGCCCATAAGTCCTATATTTCATGCACATCCCAACTCTCATTATTACTGTTTTTAAGCACATTTTAGGCATAAGTAGGTGCATGCATGGCATTTTACAGTATTTCCAATGCTAAAAGAACAAACCTAGGAGCTGTACTGACGCAGTTCCAGCAGAAGACAGTTGCTGCCGACCTTGCTGCCGAATATAGTTGTCATCGACTTTACTGCCCACGGCAGCTGACTATGGAAGTTGGAGAACCGAAGTGCGATATGAAGAGCTAAAAATCTTGAGTCTATCACGGACATCCACTTAATTTTCTGACATCTGTAGCAGCGGCCAGAGCTGCCGAAGCAAAAAACTCAAGATTACTTACGGGCTAAGGCAAACGGGATAAAGTCCATATTCTACGCAAAGTATTCATAGTTTAATGTCATATTAAAGATGGAAAGCTACTTTCAAGGACTTCTACTTTAAGGAGGACTTAACCTAGTCAATAGTCTATAAATACCCATTGTACTCCTCGTTCAAATCATCTTAGGTATTCTATAGACTTTGCTAGTGTTCTCTGCCGCCACCATGTTCTAAACTCTACTTGGTTTAGGGTTAAGTTGTAAACTAATTGTGAAACGGTTGTTTTAGGTTTTGAGTTATTTTTCAATAATATATTCCAAGTTTACTTAATCCATTGCTCTTCATTCTTTCAATTCTTCTACACCAGTCAGTTGAGAGAATCCATTTGTCGGGCACGAAAGTGCAAGGCTCACGAAAGGATTAAGTACAGTCACAATGTGCTGAGGCGTGACTAACATGGTTCCAAATCAGTCCACAAGTTTCGGCGGCTAAAAGGGATTACCAACCGAGTTGACTAGCCTGTGTTAGGTTGACGCTGAGATTGCTAGGTATTGGCTACATCACGTTAGCTCTCGACCATCCTAACCTAGAAATAGGAGGGATCACTATCGACTATCCTGCCGAAACTTGGAGTATCTGCTAGACTTGCTGCCATGACTTCTTTCCATTCCACCTACCGAGACAGTACACTCCTGCAGTGGTAGTGACCCGCTGCGGCCACGTGATAGGGTCGTAGCCTGCCGCCAGCCATACCCGCCGAGGCAACATATCGTGGCACCACAAGATAACTTAATCCTTTTACAACGCATTTTTCACACTAAGTGGTTGCATAACCCTGCCTACTCTATCAACCTGCTTCACTCCTTTATTACTTGTGTTTTCATTTACTTTTCATCTCAACCAACCATTCACTTGTGCTTTTATTTCACCTTGTACAGTGATTACGAAACGAGACAAGCTGTCCAATCCTCGTGATATTCGACATCTTTTATACTATAACTGGCAGGAGTTTGCACTTGCGCTCTCACAAAAAGGGAACACCTACACTGCCTACAAGTTTTTGGTGTCGTTGCCAGGGATTGGTAACAGCGTATTTCGTTTGTCAATTTCTGCACTTTTTATTTACTTTTTATTTTATCTTTATTTTTAATCAAAAAAAGAAGAATTTTACCATGTCCTTTGAAAGTGTATGACCAGGGCCAACCCTAAAGGAAATCTCCTCATTTATGACGATCTCGAACGTGAAACAAGAATGATTAAGAGGGAGCTTAGGGAAGTCCTTAAGAGAAACCAAGAAGACAAGGGAAAAGCAAAGGAAGAAACAATGGTAAACGAGGACCCACCAAATGATGCCGCAAACGGCAGAGGCAGGCAGCAAGACTTGCCGCCTAGAGGTTCGCAAGACCTACCACGGCAGGACCCCCCTGATTTGCTCAGATAACTCCAGCCTGCTCGAACTACCAGAGAATACATTGAGCATGACTTCCGAGGGTTCCACCCAATAGTGACGAAACCTGACATAAGGGCGGACCACTTTGAATTAAAGCCCATCCTGTTCAACATGATAAACACACTAGCACACTTTGAAGGGACTGCCACAAAAGATGGTCGGCAGCATTTACAAGGATTCCTGGACATTTTCCGAGCATTTAAGATACATGGGGTTCACCAGGATGTACTACGATTGAGGCTATTTCCCTATTCACTAAGGGATAGGGCGAAACAATGGTTGAATAACCAGCCAGCCGGATCTTTTAATACATGGACGGAGCTCTACAAAGATTTTCTAAACTGTTTCAGCCCGTCCAATGTAACTGATATGTAACGCCCCGGTTTTGGGTTTAGAAGTTTTGGGCGTTGACCGGTTTGGTCAAAGTGCTGTTCGAATCTTAAGAGGTAAAATTAGGAAAGCCTAGTTCGGGTTGCATTAAAAATATGGAAAAATGTTCTAAAATCATCTTTTAATATAATTAAGTGAACTGTGAAATCAATTTTGAAAAATGGGTTTTGGAAGTATGACATTTTGGCTAGTGACCAAAATGTAAATTTCGAAAGTTTGGTGACTATTTTATAAAGAGTTGAAACTTTGAATCTTTAAGGGGCTATTAATCCAAAGATGATTTCTCCAGATTTTTCTAAGATATTTAGAGTTTTAATTCTGATTTTAAAGTGAATCAAAAGGAGGGAAAATCTCATTTTGACAATTTTCTCAACTAACTTCCAATTTTCTTCTCTCTTTTTTCTCTCAAACCAAACACTATTTTTCCAGAGAATTGGATCTGATTTCTTCACCTAAATCCCTCCATTCAACTCTCATTTGATTCCTAATCAACATATCTTCAAAACCTCTTCAATTGCTTCTTGATTCTTCAAGGATTTTCATTCCAAAAAGTGGAGAAACACAAGTTTGGAGGTAAGAACGTCATTCTCCTCTAAACTATCAGTTCTTTACTGAAATTCCCAAGTTATCAACTCTTGATTGATGTTTAATTAAAGGCTTTTGAGTTTGGAATTGTATCTTGGCTTAGAATGCAAGATTTGATGGTTTTTCATGATTTTCGTTAGATCTGATTGATCTGTGATTTAAGATGTGTTTTTGATGATAAATGAACTCTAAATTGATAAGGAAATGAGTTTTGATTGATGCAATCCCGGATAGGTTGTGTTTCCTAAGTTTAGCTTAAGTTTCTTGGATGTTTTTGTGGTGATCTTGTGGATCTGTTGTTGCTGGAGGTATAAGGATGTTTGTAGGTTGTTTTTAGATGTTTTATGGTGATGATGGATGTTAGGTTTTGCTGGTTTATGGCTGGGCTTTGTTGAGAAGTGGTTTTGGTGCAATTTCGGTTGTGTTTGGTGGCCGAAATTGGTGTGGGAATGAGAGCAGCGTGTTTGAGTGCTTTCATTGAAGCTTTTGATGCTTGATGATGCATTAAACCTCTGCTTTAATGTGTTTAATTAGGGGAGGCATCTTTGGATCCAAGAGTTGTTGATCCGGAAGCTTGAATTCGTGCTTCGGCAAGTGGCGAAGTGGAATTGGTGAGTGAAAATGGGTTTTCGGCTTTGAAACCAATGTCTTGGGAGCTTAGTTTAAGTCTAAACAACTTTGCTAAGCTCGAGTGTAAGTTTTCGGAATTTCTCTCTAGTGGTGGCCATGATTTTGTTGTGATGCGAAATGATAATTTGCATGTTTTACATACTGTTTTGGAAGCATGTTTAGCATGGTTTTTGCTGTTGATGTAAGCCATATGTTGAAGGTAACTCTAGGTAGGAGTTCCTTGCTTTTGTACATTGAAATGATGTGGTTTAATGCTTTTAAATGCATGATGAATATGGCTTGGTTTTATGTTTTAAAACAGTGATGTAAGTGATGAAAATGATGTATATTGGCAAGTGATGTTTTTACAATGTTAAGGTCACTAAGGTGGTTAAAAGTCCTTGAGTGAGCCTTGTTACTTATGAACATCAAGGTGGTTAAAAGTCCTTGGATGGTTCATGTTGTGGACACTAAGGTGGTTAAAAGTCCTTAGGTGATCCTTTTCTATGGTGTTTAAAAGTCCATAGGCCAAGGTGTTTAAAAGTCCTTGGGATCAAGGTGTTTAAAAGTCCTTGATGTGATACTTCATGGTGTTTAAAAGTCCATGGCCAAGGTGTTTAAAAGTCCTTGGGATCAAGGTGTTTAAAAGTCCTTGATGTGATACTTCATGGTGTTTAAAAGTCCATGGCCAAGGTGTTTAAAAGTCCTTGGGAAGTTGATGAACTTGTTTTAAGAAATGAAATGTATCACTTGAGCCAATATGACATGTTAAGTATGTAAGAAGCATGAGATGCTTGTTTTGATATATGATATGAAGCATGAGATTGCTTGTTTTAAAGTATGCTTTGAGCATGTGCATAGGTTGACTCTAAGCATGATTTATAAATGGTTTTAATTGCATTATTGAATTGTTTTTATTGAGCATGCCTCACTAAGCTTTTGCTTACGCTCTCTACGTTTTCTTAATTCAATAATGCAGAGCATTAGAGTACCTTGAGGGCAGCAAGAAAGGGCAAGCAATCAAGTTCAAGTGAAGCTCA
This sequence comes from Hibiscus trionum, assembly GCA_030270665.1. Taxonomy (NCBI): domain Eukaryota; kingdom Viridiplantae; phylum Streptophyta; class Magnoliopsida; order Malvales; family Malvaceae; genus Hibiscus; species Hibiscus trionum. Next base: position 18,805,729 of record BSYR01000017.1, on the reverse strand, counting down.
ATGTATGAAGGTTTTATAAGTACATTTTAGCTTTTGTGTGGTTTGGCAATGGGGGACCAATGTGTATGTTTTGGGAGGTGTTGGAGACTCCCTAAGTATGTTAAATATTGATGTGTTTGCTGGTTTTTGAATTGGAACCTTATATGCTTGTATTGGAAGTTTGGTGTTGAATAGCTAGCTTGTGTAGGAAGCATGCCTTTAGAATTAGGGTTTTTTGCATATGAAGATGTTTGGATGAATTGATGATGCTAATATGTTGTTTATATGTTGAATTGCATGTTGGCAATGTTTGGTAGCATTTGGAGCATGATTGGTTGTGTAATTGCATGTTTAAAGTTGAGTTTTGGAGCAATCTGGGCAGGGTGTTTTGGAACAGCACCTACCGTTTCGGAACGGGTGCCTTAATCGTGCCCAGGCGTCCGAAACGGGAAGGGCCGTTCCGAAACGGAAAAGCCTCTGCCAGACCCCCGTTTCGAAACATGCCATGCCTGTTTCAGAACGGCCCCGCGTTTCGGAACGGGCTGTCTCCCGTTTCGGAACGGTCGACCGTTGGGGGCTGACATTGGCAGTTATGTGTTTTGGATTGTTTGCGTTTTGGTCCTGAAACTTGTTTGTGCAATTGTATGAGTTTGGGAAGTCCTTTTGAGCTGAAATTTCACAGAGAAGCATGAAACCTGATTAATCTCAAGTTGGTAACTTCAATTTGGAGTAAGTCCTTATAATTATCAGAATTTACAATTTGGTCCCTAAAGTTGTAAATTGTTCAATTGAGTCCCTGTTTGATCTCTGATGTTTGTGATCTTTTGGTATGATGTTTGTGTGATCACCATTAGGCTTAATGTGCATCTAGACAAGTTTAAAAAGAAAAAAAAGGGTCGTTAATCAAGGTTGACTTTCGGGTTGACTTTGGTTTTCCCCGTGTGACTTTCTTAATTCGGGTCAACCGTCCAGGCCGGGTTAAGGGGGTTACATTTGGTGGTATCAGAGCTAAGTTCTCGAGTAATTGGGAATGTTTGTATGCATGATTGAAGTATGTATGCTATGAATGCTTATTGTTTGAAAGCATGTTCAATAGTTTGAGGTGTTGATGCAATTGAGTTGTATGTTGTGATGTTGCATGTTGAGGGTACCCATTGCCAAACAAAAGCTAAAGGAAAGATGTTGTTTTGAAATGAAATTGAGCTTGAATACTTGGATTGCTTACCTTGCTGGGCCTGATTTTGTTTTATTTGTGTTGTGATTGCATGGTAAAAGTATGGCACCACGTAGAGAGTTAAGAGGTAATGCGAGAGCTACGGCTCCTAACGAGAATGAGAATGAAGAGCACACTGGTAGTGCTGTATTACCCCCTCCTCCGCCTGGTGGTGGTGCTGGAGGTGCGAGAGCTGAAGCTGCAACTGATGCTGGTGCTGGAGCTGCTGGACCAGAGGTTGGTCAGGGGCAAGCTATGCCTGACATGTCTGTTTTGGTACAAGCTATTGCGGGTGCTTTTCGAGCAGCAGTAGCTGGAGCTCAGGGAGCTGGGCATCAGGGAGATGCTGGAGTCAGATTGCCTTTGGAGCGTCTGCGCAGTCTTGGAGGGACTGAGTTTAGAGGTTTATCAGCTGAGAGTTCTGAGGCTTGGCTGGAAAGTACCAAGCGTATCTTGGGTCAGATGAGTTGCACGGAAGTGCAAAAGCTGGGCTGTGTTGTGTCCTTGCTGCAGGACGATGCTTATACATGGTGGACGACTACCATTGCTGGAATGGCTGAAGCTGATGTTACCTGGACATTCTTTCTGAATGTGTTTAAAAGAAGATATCTGGGAGTGAGATATCTGGATGAGAAAAAGCGGGAATTCATGTCTCTTACCCAAGGGAGCATGAGTGTAGCTGAGTACGAGGTACAGTTTGTACGGCTCAGTCAGTATGCACCGGAGCTGATACCTGATGAGAGGGCTAGGTGCGAGAGGTTTCGTTACGGTCTTGTAACGGAGGTTAAGATGTATTTGCTGGCCACCGAGTATGTTGATTTTGATGTGTTGGTGGGCCGAGCTAAGGACGTTGAGATGAACCTGAGTTTGTCTGCTAAGGGTGCTGGCAAGCGAGCTGCTGAGTATAGTTCCGGAGGTGGACGGAACAAGAGGGGACGAGATCAGAAGTATCAGTCCTCAGCCAGGAGAGGTGGTGGTGTGCCTGCTAGGGGTGGCGGTGCTAGAGCTGATCCGAGTGCTTGTTGGATCTGTGGTTCACGTGGTCACTTGAAGCGTGACTGTCCTCGTGCTGAGAGAGTGGCACAAGCTCCTGTTGCGGCTGCTGGTAACGGGTGCTGGAATTGTGGTTCTGCAGACCACAACAGGCGAGATTGTCCGAGGATGGCTGGTGAGCAGGTGCGTGCTCCTGTTGTTGCTGCACCACAGAGAGGTCGTGGGCGCGGCCGTGGTAATTTCCAGAGGAGAGAGGAAGGTGGCCGAGGGGTAGCTCATGTTGTAGCTATTCAGCCTAAAGGTGGAGGCCAAGCGAGGGTGTATGCTCAGAGAGAGGGCAGGAATGATGCAGATGTGATTGCAGGTACCTTTACTTTGCAGTCCTTGTCATTGCTTTCTTTGATTGATTCTGGATCTACGCATTCATATATTCTTCGTGAGCATGCTGAATTGCTTGGTTTGCCTGTTGAGTCTTTGGATGTTGGTGTTCGGGTCACTAGTTCTTTTGGTGAGACTGTTGTGACTCGAAAGTTGTATAGAAGGTGTCCTTTGGTTGTTCAAGAGCATGTCTTCCATGTTGATCTTATGGAGTTGCCCTTCTATGGTTTCGATGTGATCCTTGGTATGGATTGGCTTGCTGAGCATCGTGCTGTTGTGGATTGTGAGAATAAGCGTGTTTCGCTTAAGCTTGCGGATGATTATGAAGTTGTGGTGGTTGGTGAGAATGTGAAGTTTCTTGCCAATGTGGTATCTTCTTTGGAGGCGAGCAGGATGCTGAGGCAAGGTTGCGAAGCCTATCTAGCTTTTGTGATGAATCCTAGCTCTAAGGAGTTGAGGGTGCAAGATATCAGGGTTGTAAAGGAGTTTCCTGGTGTTTTTCCTGAGGAGTTGCCTGGTTTACCTCCTAACCGCGAGGTGGAGTTTGGAATTGAGCTGTATGAGAATACAACTCCTGTGTCCATTACTCCCTATAGAATGGCACCTAAGGAGCTGAAGGAGCTGAAGACGCAGTTGCAAGAGTTGCTTGATCGTGGTTTCATCCGGCCGAGTGTGTCACCTTGGGGAGCACCGGTCTTGTTTGTGAAGAAGAAGGATGGCACTATGAGGATGTGCATTGATTACCGTCAGCTGAACAAGTTGACTATCAAGAATCGGTATCCTTTGCCGAGGATTGATGATCTCTTTGATCAATTTCGGGGAGCTGCTGTGTTCTCTAAGATTGACTTGAGGTCAGGGTATTATCAGTTGAAGGTGAAGGATGTGGATGTGCCTAAGACAGCTTTCAGAACAAGGTATGGGCATTATGAGTTTCTTGTGATGCCGTTTGGGTTGACAAATGCTCCTGCTACTTTCATGGACATGATGAATCGTGTGTTTCATGAATACCTGGACAAGTTTGTTGTGGTGTTCATTGATGATATCCTCGTGTACTCGCGTACTGAGGAGGAGCATGAAGAGCATTTGAGGGTTGTTTTGCAAGCTTTGTTGGAGAATCAGCTTTATGCTAAGCTGAGCAAGTGTGAGTTCTGGTTAAGAGAGGTGGTTTTTCTTGGACATGTGGTCTCAGCTGAGGGGATTCGTGTTGATCCTCAGAAGATTGAGGCGGTGATGAGCTGGAAGGTTCCTAAGTCTGTTCATGAGGTCCGTAGTTTCCTTGGTTTGGCGGGATACTACCGAAGGTTTGTGGATGGGTTTTCCAAGATTGCTGCTCCTTTGACAAAGCTGTTGCAGAAGGATGTTAAGTATGAGTGGACAGAAGCGAGACAGCAAGCTTTTGAGAAGCTGAAGGCGGCTTTGACGCAAGCTCCTATCTTGATTCAGCCTGAATCAGGGAAAGAGTTTGTGGTCTACAGTGATGCATCCTATGTTGGTTTGGGGTGTGTGCTAATGCAGGAGGGTAAGGTGGTGGCTTATGCATCGCGGCAGTTGAAAGTGCATGAGCGCAATTACCCTACGCATGATATTGAGCTGGCTGCAGTGGTTTTTGCTCTGAAGATTTGGAGGCATTATCTGTATGGTGAGAAGTGTACTGTGTACACGGATCACAAGAGTTTGAGGTATCTGATGTCTCAGAAGGAGTTGAATCTTAGGCAACGGCGTTGGTTGGAGTTGCTCAAGGATTATGATCTGACGATTGAGTATCATCCTGGAAAATCTAATGTTGTTGCTGATGCCTTGAGTAGGAAGGTAGCTGTTGAGTTGAGAGCCATGTTTGCTAGCTTGAGCATATCGCGTGATGGTGGTCTTGTGGCAGAGTTGCAAGTGAAGCCGTCTATGGTTCAGTTGATCAAGGATAAGCAGTTGTTGGATGATTCCTTGGTGTCTCATGTTCAGGATATCGCGGAGGGTAGACCTTCGGATTTCTGTTTCAATGATGATGGTGTGCTGTGTTTTGGGAGTCGAATAGTAGTGCCCAATGATGCTGAGTTGAGGCGTGCTATTCTGACTGAAGGTCATAGTAGTCCTTTTGCTATGCACCCTGGTAGTACTAAGATGTACCGTGATCTTCGTGATGAGTACTATTGGGTTGGTTTGAAGAAGGATGTTGCGGAGTTCGTGAGCAAGTGTTTGGTGTGTCAGCGAGTTAAGGCTGAGCATCAGTTTCCTTCTGGGTTGTTGCAACCGTTGAAAGTCCCTGAATGGAAGTGGGAGAGGGTTACCATGGATTTTGTATCTGGTTTACCTTTGTCTCCATCGAAGAAGAATTCGGTCTGGGTGATTGTGGATCGCCTGACGAAGTGTGCACATTTCTTGCCTGTGCATACTACGTTTTCTTTGGATAAGCTGGCAGAGCTGTACATTGCTGAGATTGTGCGGCTGCATGGTGTGCCTAAGTCGATTGTGTCGGATAGGGATCCGAGGTTCACATCGCGGTTTTGGCAGTGTTTGCATCAAGCTCTGGGTACAAGGTTGCATTTCAGTACATCCTATCATCCTCAGTCGGATGGTCAGTCTGAGCGAGTTATCCAGGTTTTGGAGGATATGTTGAGGTGCTGCGTGATTGAGTTCCAAGGTTCTTGGGAGAAGCATCTGCCTTTGGTTGAGTTTGCTTATAACAACAGTTATCAGGCGAGCATACAGATGGCACCTTATGAGGCTTTGTACGGGAGGAAGTGTAGGACTCCTCTTTGTTAGGCTGAAACTGGTCAAAAGTTGGTTTCGATGCCGGCTTTGTTGAAAGGGACCACAGAGAAGGTGAAGCTCATTTGTGAGCGGTTAAAGGCTGCTTCTGATCGGCAGAAGTCTTACGCGGATTTGAAGCGTAAGGAGATAGAGTATGCGGTGGGTGACCGTGTGTTCTTGAAGGTTTCGCCTTGGAAGAAGGTGATGAGGTTTGGCCGGAAGGGCAAGTTGAGCCCTAGATACATTGGACCCTATGAGGTGGTTGAGCGTGTGGGTCCTGTTGCGTATCGGTTGAGGTTACCTCAGGAGTTGGAGAAGATTCATGATGTGTTTCATGTTTCTATGCTCCGGAAGTATAGATCTGATCCTTCGCATGTGATGCCTGTGGAGGAAGTGGTTTTGAATCCGGATTTGACCTATGATGAGGAACCGGTGAAGGTTCTGGATTCGGATAGCAAGGTTCTTCGTGGCAAGACCATTGAGTTGGTGAAGGTGTTGTGGAAGCATCGCGGTGTTGAGGAAGCCACGTGGGAGCGGAAGGAAGATATGCTGAAGCAGTTTCCTTATCTCTTTCCTTCAGGTAAATTTCGAGGACGAAATTTCTTAAGGGGGGGAGAGTTGTAACGCCCCGGTTTTGGGCTTAGAAGTTTTGGGCGTTGACCGGTTTGGTCAAAGTGCTGTTCGAATCTTAAGAGGTAAAATTAGGAAAGCCTAGTTCGGGTTGCATTAAAAATATGGAAAAATGTTCTAAAATCATCTTTTAATATAATTAAGTGAACTGTGAAATCAATTTTGAAAAATGGGTTTTGGAAGTATGACATTTTGGCTAGTGACCAAAATGTAAATTTCGAAAGTTTGGTGACTATTTTATAAAGAGTTGAAACTTTGAATCTTTAAGGGCTATTAATCCAAAGATGATTTCTCCAGATTTTTCTAAGATATTTAGAGTTTTAATTCTGATTTTAAAGTGAATCAAAAGGAGGGAAAATCTCATTTTGACAATTTTCTCAACTAACTTCCAATTTTCTTCTCTCTTTTTTCTCTCAAACCAAACACTATTTTTCCAGAGAATTGGATCTGATTTCTTCACCTAAATCCCTCCATTCAACTCTCATTTGATTCCTAATCAACATATCTTCAAAACCTCTTCAATTGCTTCTTGATTCTTCGAGGATTTTCATTCCAAAAAGTGGAGAAACACAAGTTTGGAGGTAAGAACGTCATTCTCCTCTAAACTATCAGTTCTTTACTGAAATTCCCAAGTTATCAACTCTTGATTGATGTTTAATTAAAGGCTTTTGAGTTTGAAATTGTATCTTGGCTTAGAATGCAAGATTTGATGGTTTTTCATGATTTTCGTTAGATCTGATTGATCTGTGATTTAAGATGTGTTTTTGATGATAAATGAACTCTAAATTGATAAGGAAATGAGTTTTGATTGATGCAATCCCGGATAGGTTGTGTTTCCTAAGTTTAGCTTAATTTTCTTGGATGTTTCTGTGGTGATCTTGTGGATCTGTTGTTGCTGGAGGTATAAGGATGTTTGTATGTTGTTTTTAGATGTTTTATGGTGATGATGGATGTTAGGTTTTGCTGGTTTATGGCTGGGCTTTGTTGAGAAGTGGTTTTGGTGCAATTTCGGTTGTGTTTGGTGGCCGAAATTGGTGTGGGAATGAGAGCAGCGTGTTTGAGTGCTTTCATTGAAGCTTTTGATGCTTGATGATGCATTAAACCTCTGCTTTAATGTGTTTAATCAGGGGAGGCATCTTTGGATCCAAGAGTTGTTGATCCGGAAGCTTGAATTCGTGCTTCGGCAAGTGGCGAAGTGGAATCGGTGAGTGAAAATGGGTTTTCGGCTTTGAAACCAATGTCTTGGGAGCTTAGTTTAAGTCTAAACAACTTTGCTAAGCTCGAGTGTAAGTTTTCGGAATTTCTCTCTAGTGGTGGCCATGATTTTGTTGTGATGCGAAATGATAATTTGCATGTTTTACATACTGTTTTGGAAGCATGTTTAGCATGGTTTTTGCTGTTGATGTAAGCCATATGTTGAAGGTAACTCTAGGTAGGAGTTCCTTGCTTTTGTACATTGAAATGATGTGGTTTAATGCTTTTAAATGCATGATGAATATGGCTTGGTTTTATGTTTTAAAACAGTGATGTAAGTGATGAAAATGATGTATATTGGCAAGTGATGTTTTTACAATGTTAAGGTCACTAAGGTGGTTAAAAGTCCTTGAGTGAGCCTTGTTACTTATGAACATCAAGGTGGTTAAAAGTCCTTGGATGGTTCATGTTGTGGACACTAAGGTGGTTAAAAGTCCTTAGGTGATCCTTTTCTATGGTGTTTAAAAGTCCATAGGCCAAGGTGTTTAAAAGTCCTTGGGATCAAGGTGTTTAAAAGTCCTTGATGTGATACTTCATGGTGTTTAAAAGTCCATGGCCAAGGTGTTTAAAAGTCCTTGGGATCAAGGTGTTTAAAAGTCCTTGATGTGATACTTCATGGTGTTTAAAAGTCCATGGCCAAGGTGTTTAAAAGTCCTTGGGAAGTTGATGAACTTGTTTTAAGAAATGAAATGTATCACTTGAGCCAATATGACATGTTAAGTATGTAAGAAGCATGAGATGCTTGTTTTGATATATGATATGAAGCATGAGATTGCTTGTTTTAAAGTATGCTTTGAGCATGTGCATAGGTTGACTCTAAGCATGATTTATAAATGGTTTTAATTGCATTATTGAATTGTTTTTATTGAGCATGCCTCACTAAGCTTTTGCTTACGCTCTCTACGTTTTCTTAATTCAATAATGCAGAGCATTAGAGTACCTTGAGGGCAGCAAGAAAAGGCAAGCAATCAAGTTCAAGTGAAGCTCAATGTATGAAGGTTTTATAAGTACATTTTAGCTTTTGTGTGGTTTGGCAATGGGGGACCAATGTGTATGTTTTGGGAGGTGTTGGAGACTCCCTAAGTATGTTAAATGTTGATGTGTTTGCTGGTTTTTGAATTGGAACCTTATATGCTTGTATTGGAAGTTTGGTGTTGAATAGCTAGCTTGTGTAGGAAGCATGCCTTTAGAATTAGGGTTTTTTGCATATGAAGATGTTTGGATGAATTGATGATGCTAATATGTTGTTTATATGTTGAATTGCATGTTGGCAATGTTTGGTAGCATTTGGAGCATGATTGGTTGTGTAATTGCATGTTTAAAGTTGAGTTTTGGAGCAATCTGGGCAGGGTGTTTCGGAACAGCACCTACCGTTTCGGAACGGGTGCCTTAATCGTGCCCAGGCGTCCGAAACGGGAAGGGCCGTTCCGAAACGGAAAAGCCTCTGCCAGACCCCCGTTTCGAAACATGCCATGCCTGTTTCGGAACGGCCCCGCGTTTCGGAACGGGCTGTCTCCCGTTTCGGAACGGTCGACCGTTGGGGGCTGACATTGGCAGTTATGTGTTTTGGATTGTTTGCGTTTTGGTCCTGAAACTTGTTTGTGCAATTGTATGAGTTTGGGAAGTCCTTTTGAGCTGAAATTTCACAGAGAAGCATGAAACCTGATTAATCTCAAGTTGGTAACTTCAATTTGGAGTAAGTCCTTATAATTATCAGAATTTACAATTTGGTCCCTAAAGTTGTAAATTGTTCAATTGAGTCCCTGTTTGATCTCTGATGTTTGTGATCTTTTGGTATGATGTTTGTGTGATCACCATTAGGCTTAATGTGCATCTAGACAAGTTTAAAAAGAAAAAAAAAGGGTCGTTAATCAAGGTTGACTTTCGGGTTGACTTTGGTTTTCCCCGTGTGACTTTCTTAATTCGGGTCAACCGTCCAGGCCGGGTTAAGGGGGTTACATGATAGGCTACGGAATGAGATCACAACCTTTAGACAAGGGGATGACGAGCCAATGTACGAGGCATGGGAGCTGTATCAACAGATGCTGAATAACTGTGCGCTAGATGGTCTACCAGCTTGGACTCAGATATCTATATTCTATAACGGGGTTAACTACCCAACTTAGATGATGATAGATGTCTCGATCAACGAGATCATCCTAGATAGACCTCTAGAGGAAGCATTGCAGCTGCTGAACATAGCCGCTAAAAATGATTACAAGTACCCAACAACCCGCCACGGTGGCACAAGGCGGCCAGCTACTGCAAATGAGGTGGAAGCCTCAGAATCTGTTAACGCCCGCCTAGACACACTGACGGAGCTGGTAATGAAGATTGTGCAACCCCCTGGGAAGGCCTATGAAGTAAAAGCTGTTGAGCCATTCTATGAAGAATGTGGTGGTAACCATGATTCCGCCAACTGTGCCGAATCTACCAATTATATGGGAGGATATGAGAGGAACAACAGATCCACTCAGAATAACTACAACCCAGGATGGAAAAACCATCCCAACTTCTCGTAGAATAACCCTAGATCTGCTGCAAACCTATCACAACAACAAGGGGATTATCAATAGAACCAGCCACGACAAATGTCACCACAACAGAATACAAACACTTCCTCCCTAGAATCTACTCTGCATACTTTCATGTCCCATACTAAAGATTTCATTTTTAATACAAATAAATTCATTGATAAAACTTAATCTTTCTTGTATAGGACTGAAAGGAGAATGAACACCCAAGAGGTAGCTTTAAAAATCCGGAGACGCAGTTCGGGAAATTTGCTCATATTATCAGCACAAGGCCAATGGGAGGATTACCCAGTGACACTGAATTAGCAAAAGGAAAATCCCTTGAATAGTGTAAGGCCGTAACAACCTAAAGCGGGGTAACACTACAGGACCTATTCATGCCCGCTGCAAGAGAAACAACGTCTACCGAACCATTCTGACCTACCGAACAATCTGCTGCGGTGGCACCATAACAAGAATCAGCAGACAACACCATGTAACCCCCTTAGCTCGACCTAGACGTTTGACCCGAACTACGAAGACTACATTGGGAAAACCAAAGTAAACCCGAAAGTCAACCTTGGTTAACGACCCTTTTTTTCCTTTTTATCTTCTCTAGATGCTCAATATCAACCTATATGTTTAGTAAATTATTTCAACAGAAGCGGCACAACAAACGGAACCCGAACATGGACTCAATTGAAAAGAATCATCTTTAAGGGTTTAAAACGTAAATTCTCAAATTTATAAGGACTAAACAAATTTTAATGTTACCAGCCCAAAATTAATCACATATCATGCCATCAGGTCAAATTTCAACTCAAACGGATCATTCAAACTCATTAAATTAAGCAACCAACATTTAGGGACCAATATGCAAGAAACAGAAACTCAAAACAGTTCAAAATTTAAACCCAACGGTCGGGCGTTTCGATACGGGTGACCCTATACCGAAACGGTCATTTTGAAACAGGGTTGGTCGTTTTGATACTCGTGTGCGTTTCGAAACCCGTATCGAAACACCCCCTTCCAGTAGCCAAAACGTTTCGATACGCCTTCACCCATTCTGAAACCTTATGACCATTTCAGGCCCATGTTCCGAAACAGGCAAGGGCGTTCCGATATGCCTTGCCCTGTAACAACAGATTTTGCTGATTTTTCATGCATAAACACATTCAAATCATTCCCGAGACATGCCACATCATGCATACAACATGAATACATATTAACAATCATCTTATCGAAGCATAAGCTATATCATGGCAATCAACATGCAAGTAAAGGTACTAAAGGCATGCTTCCTAGTCCACCAAAACCATAACAAACCAAAACCATCATCCATAACCAAATCAAACCATAAAGGCCAATCACATCTCAAAGGTAATTATCAAACATGCTCAAAGAAAAGGGAGAACATTCCCAACCATGCAATAGCATAACCCCACCCATTGCCTTTTATTACACCAAAGTAAAGCCACATACTTTGCAAGATTAAAAGCTTGGATTCCTCTTGCTTACTTGCTGCCTTCAAAGCCTAGTTTTCTGCATTGATGAAACAAAAGAGCATAAGCACAAATCTTAGTGAGGGTTGCTAAATAACATTCATCTATGCATGTCTCATATTTTGCAAAATCAACACTACACATCTCATGCCATTTTATAAAACATGTCTTCTCAAGACCTCTATGCACTTTTAACCACATGCTCATATGCATCATTTTAAAACAGCAAATAAACCTTTGCTCATGCTTTAACAAGCATCACATGCATTCTTGCATCATATACAAATATCTCATGCACCCTTGCATCATATACAAGCATCACATGCTTCGCATTATTCATTTACAGTATATTGGCTCACAAGTGATAATCCATAAACCATTTCAACACAAGACACAATCGGATACGCGGGTTACAAGCGTTGTCCCTCACGCTTCACACAAACTACCGGACTACACAAGGTGGAGATTAATGGCACAATCACAACCCCTCAACACCCGTGATGGAGATTAATGGCACAATCACAACCGCTCGACATCACTCATCGGTAGTTGTTGCGTGTAAAATAGTCTATCGCAATTGAGTGCAAGTGTACACGTCGCAAGTAATAAAGTGATACTAGAGTATCGGATATCGTCTCCACAGGGACTAGGCTAACCCTTTCCTTTGCTGTTGATAGAGAGAATGGGCTGGTATTCAATTGCTCAGTAGTGCAGGTATTGCAATGCTTAGGAAATCCAGTTCTGTCGTCGCGCCCGTCGCCGACAGCACCTGTCGCGGCGGCTGTCCATTGGCTGTCGCGGCAGCAAACACACCAACTCCGTACTCCAAGTTTGGCAAGAATCCCAGATCTGCCTTGGCCTATCCCTAGGTCCAAGTCTGTCGATGATCACGTCTTTGATGATACCTCCCGGCGTGAATCGAAGGATGAACACCGATGTGTATGAATTCTTCTTTAGCCACTTAACCTTGCCCTATCCCTAGGCACAAGATAGTTCAACTATAAACTAGAGAACTTGCTCTTATTTCTTTCGTATACTTAACTCTCCCGATGCTAAGTAAATGGATAACCTCACAATGCTCTCCCGATGCTCTTGCAAGATATTAAAAACCAAAATAAGAGAACTTGAAGTTTATTTTATTGAACTGAAAATTCCTAAAACAAAACAACCCTTGCAACTACTTTAAAAATCAACCCGTGGCCCTAGGGGGTTTTTAGAACATGTCGACGATGGGTAAACGGCGGAGGGGTTTGGTTATCGGTTATGGGGTATCTCGGCTATGGGATTATGGGGATTATGCCCTAGGTTAAAATACATGCCCTAATATAAACTTTGGGCTCAAGTATTCTAAGTTAACAAGGATTACAACTTTAATTAAAAGTATGATTCTAATAAAGACTAAATCTTCAAGGAATCTACTTTCCAGCCGTCCTCCTTGTTTCTTGGGATTTTCTCTCCTTGAACTTTGGGCTTGTCATATCTTTTGATCTGGGGCTCGAAAAAATATGAGGTTTTCACACGACAGACGAGCAAAATTTTCTCTATCCATCGAGGTCCACTTTTCTTTTTCTCTCCACAAAACTGCTGTCACCCTGCTGTCACGGCAGCACCATGGCAGCATCGTCCTCTTTGTCTGCTTGTCCAGTTCAGCTCTTCTGCTTCTCTGCCCAGCGCCTGCCCTCATCGTCTGTTACGGCGGAAACCTGCAAAACATCCATTTTTAGTAGAATCTGTGCCTTTTAATATATTTGTGATGTTTTGCTGTAAACTAACCTAAATGCAATGAATAATACTTGAATGCAGCAAAAATATGGGTTAAAAAAGGTGTAAATAATAGAACTTTTAAACACTCAACACACCCCCAAACTCAAGTTTTTGCTTGTCCTCAAGCAAATTAGACCTAAAAAAATATATATTTTTGTTTTGGCTTTCAAACAGTGACCTTTCCCTTACCTGTCGTTCGTTCCCTGTGGCGGCAGCAACCTGTCGGATAATTTAGGATCTGTCCGGAATCACCCTATAGTCCTTGTACAGTGTGTCCATGCTTGTGAACAGTTATATCCCAAGACTCTCTTAGTTTCACTAGTGTAACGCCCCGGTTTTGGGCTCAGAAGTTTTGGGCGTTGACCGGTTTGGTCAAAGTGCTGATCGAATATATAAGAGTGAATTTAGGAAAGCCTAGTTCGGGTTGCATTAAAAATATGGAAAAATGTTCTAAAATCATCTTTTAATATATAAAAGTGAACTGTGAAATCAATTTTGGAAAATGAGGTTCGGAAGGTTGACATTTTGGCTAGTGACCAAAATGTAATTTTTGAAAGTTCGGTGACAGTTTTATAAAGGATTGAAACTTTGAATCTTTAAGGAGCTATTATTCCAAAAAGGAGTTTCTCCAGATTTTTCTAAGATATTTTAAGGTTTTATTCTGATTTTAAAACATAAAGAAAGTGGAGGGAAATCATTTTTACTATTTTATAACTAACTTTTCTATTTTCTCTCAATTTTCCTTTTCTCTCATTTTCTCTCAACCCAAACACATTCTCCAGATTTTCTTCTTTGATTTTGTCAATCTAAATCACTCATTTCAACTCTCATTTGATTCCTAATCATCTCATCAACAAAACCTCTCAATTTGCAAGTTGTTTCATCAAGCTTTTTGGCTCTAAAAAGGAGAAACTCAAGTTTGGAGGTAAGAACGTCCTTCTCCTCTGAACTTCAAGTTCTTTATTGAAATTCCCAAGTTCTCAATCCTTAATTTATGATTTGTTAAAGGCTTTTCAATTGAAATCTTGATTTTGGCTTAAAATGCAAGATTTGCGATTTTGGTGAAATTTTCGTGTGATCTGTTTGGGCAGTGTTTTGAAGTGTCAAAATGATGTTAAATGAATGCTAAATTGATTAGAAGTTGAGGTTTAATTAATGCAATCCCGGATAGGTTGAATTTCCTAAGTTTGGCTTGAGTTTTTGGTTGTTTTCGGAGTGTTTTTGGTGATCTGTTATACCTGGAAGTATAGGGACGTGTTTGTGATCATTTTGGATGTTAATTGATGTTTAAAAATGGTTAGAAGTGATGGATCTTGGCTGGGTTAAGTTTTGGTAGTGTTTGGAGGTGATTTCGGTTGTGTTTGGTAGCCGAATTGTTGGTTGTGTGATGAGCAGCGAGTTTGGTTGTGTGGCTGCTGTTCTTAATGCATAATGATGCATTAATGTGCTGTTTTTGTGTGCTTGAAACAGGGGAGTTTGATCCGTGAGCTTTAGAGGTGTTGCGGAAGGTTTCGGATGCTTGGAAGGCTTGGTGGCTAGCCTTGTTTTGTGTATCGGTGAGTGAAGTTGGGTTTTCAGCTTTTAAACCAAGGTTTGAAGATTTTGGGAGCTTAGTTTAAGTCTAAACAACTTTGCTAAGCTCAAGAGTAAGTAAATGGATTTCTTTCTTGATTTGTGATATGAATTGGCTTTTTAAGCAATTGTGGTTGTTGATTGAGATGCATATGTTTTGCATGGTTTAATTCTGTTTTGAAAGCATATTTTAGCATGGTTTAATGCTGGTTTTGAAAGCCATATGTGAAGGATGCTCATGGTAAGAGATCCTTGGTTTTATACATTGAAAATGTGGTTTTGATGCATGGTGTTGCATGTTGTTCAATGGCTTTGTTTAATGCTTTAAAACAGTGAATTAATGTTGGTAAATGATGGTTTTTGCATTATGATTATGCATGTGAAACATTGGACTAATGTGGTGAGGTGGTTATATTGGCAAGTGATGTAAGTGGTTCTTGGTTCTTTGATCGGATATAGTTAGCCGGCTATAGGATTGGGTGCACCGTGAATTAAGTCGCCTTGGAGGTGGAGTGGTCAAGAGTGGACCGGTAAACTCCCTTCAAGTATCCTAACGAGATGGTTGAGGTCATAATGGAGGTGTTGCCCATTCGAGGACATTGGTTGAGCAAAGGTTATATGGTGTTTAAAAGTCCATATGTGGGAACCTTGTGCTTGTTGAGATCACAATGGCGGTGTTAAGTCCATGTGTGGATCTTGTGTAGGGTGTCCCGGATCTCGTTAGTGATGTTATACAACTACCAATCGGTGAATGCAAAGGTTGTATGGTGTTTGAAAGTCCATACATGGGAACCTTGTGCATGTCAAGGTTGTATGGTGTTTGAAAGTCCATACATGGGAACCTTGGGGAAAAGTTGAGGTTGTATGGTGTTTGAAAGTCCATACATGGGAACCTCGGGAAAGCTAAGGTTGTATGGTGTTTAAAAGTCCATACATGGGAACCTTAGGATGTTGAGGTCAAATGGTGTTTAAAAGTCCATTTGGGAGACCTTGGATTGGTAGGGTGTATGGAGCGTAGGGACAACGCTCGGAATCCGCGTATCCGATTGGGTGTTGAGTTGAAAAGTGAATGTGGTTGATCACTTGAAGGCCAATACGATGTTCTTGGTTGTGATGAAGCATGGGATGCTTGAAATGATGCATAATTGCATGTGAAGCATTAGATGCTTGAAAAGATGCATGGTTGCATGGAAAGTGTATAATGCTTGTGAATGCATGTTTACTTGTTAAGTTGAACAAGTGTTGATTATCATTTGGAAAATGATGCATGTGAGCATGAAATATCTTTAGTGCATTGGAGTCTTGTTAAGACTTGTTTTTAAAGGCATGTGATGTTGATGTTGTGGTACATATATGTTGCCTTGGTTTAATGCATGTGTTGGTTGGTTTGTGAAATGGTTTTAAAAGATTCTTGCTTGAATTGGCTTTCAAGTTTAAGAAAGGTATGTTGTGAAATGGGAGTGTTTTCCAAGGTTTTGTTTTAGCTTGCATATGGTGTTTATGCATGGTTTGGCTAAATGGTTGATTTTGCAAGTTGTGCTTTGAAAAGGGTTTTTCTTAGTTTGCTAAACTAAGGGTTGGTTTTCATGTATATGCAATGCATGGTTTTAAGCATGTTGTTGAAAAGGGTTTTTTTTCCAACTTTGCTTGCTAATCAAATCGGGTTGCTTTTCAAAGAGGTTTTTATGGCTCGCTGCATTGATGGTGTTTTGGTTTTGAGCATTCCTCACTAAGCATTATGTGCTTACGCTCCTTTTTGTCCATCAATGCAGATTCTTGAAGTTTGGACAGCGAGGAGCAAGGGATTCAAGAAGGACTCCACTTGAGATGTATGTCTCGGTTAATAGCTATAGTTAATAAAGGCAATGGGGTAGAATCTCTTGGGTTGATGTATGTGTTTGTATATGTTCGGACAAGTATGGTTTTGTGTTGTTGATGTTGTTGGAACATGGTTTGGCTTATGAGTTTGAATTGGAAGTATGTTGTTTAAATGGTTGCTTGTGTTGGAAGCTTAACCTTGAAATTGGGGTTTTTCGTGTATGTTGACATGTTGTTGAATTGTTGATGCATGTATGTCTCTTTTATGTTGAATTGCATGTTGGCAAAGTTTGGTGGCTTTTGGAGCATGATTGGATGTTTAATTGCATGTTTAAGAATGCATTTTGAGGCTTGCTGTGCAGGGTGTTTCGGAACAGCCAATACCGTTTCGGAACGGGTGCCTTAAACAAGCCCAGGCGTCCGAAACGGGAGGGACCGTTCCGAAACGGAAAGGCTACTGCCAGACCCCCGTTTCGGTACGCGTTGCGGAACGGCCCCGTGTTTCGGAACGGGCTAAGCCTGTTTCGGAACGGGTGACCGTTGGGGGCTGACATTGGCAGTTAAATGTTTTGAAATGTTGCATTTTGGTCCTGAATCTTGTTTGTGCAATTGTATGAGTTTGGGATGTCCGTTTGAGCTGAAATTTGGCAGTGAAGCATGAAACCTGACTAATTGCAATATGGTAACTTTAATTTGGGTTAAGTCCTCATATTTAACAGAAATTACAATTTGGTCCCTAAAATTGTAAATTGTTCAATTGGGTCCCTGTTTGATCTCTGATGTTTGTGGTCTTTGAGTATGATGTTTGTGTGATCACATCTAGGGTTAATGAGCATCTAGACAAGATTAAAAAGAAAAAAAAAGGTCGTTAATCAAGGTTGACTTTCGGGTTGACTTTGGTTTTCCCCGTGTAATCTTCGTAGTTCGGGTCAACCGTCTAGGCCGGGCTACGGGGGTTACATTTAGTGGTATCAGAGCTGAGTTGCGAATGCTTGGGGAAAACGGTAAGTTGTTGTGATGTGTGTTGATGTTTACCTTGTTGTGTGGATGAAAGTTGGTTGAATGTTGGTTGAAACACGTGTTTCTGGGCATGATGCTGATGTTTCTGAGCAAATTGTTGATGTTTCTGATCAAGTTGCTGATGTTTTCGAGCATGCTTTGCGTTTATGAATCATTGTTGAATTAATGTGGATATGTGCTGATGTTGTGAGCTGGTGTTATGCTTGATGATTGTGTAATGAGTATGTTATGTTGATAATAAGCTGATGCAAATGGATGCTGTTGGATGTAAGCATGATCGAGTATGTTGATTGATATGCTTGATGTTGTGATATCCACGTTGTGTTGACTGTTATGTCATGTAAAGGGGAGGATTCGGGATACCCATTGCCTTATTAATATAGCTATTGTGTTATTTTGGAGTTGGAGTTTGAATCCTTGCTTAATGCTGGTCTAACTGGTTTGTTTGTTGTTGTGATTGTATGTTTGTTGTTGTTAGTAGTATGGCTAAGACGTTGAAAGAATGGCAGTTGGGTGAGATGGTTGCTGCCTTGGGGCAGGTTGTTAAGGCGTGGAATTCACCCTTTGGTAGAGGTGTTTTGTCTCAGTTTTCTGTGCCTGGGGTTGAGGTGATAAGGCAAGGGAAAGAAGCTGGTTCTGTGGTGAAGAGTTCATCATCTGATGTTCAGGAGGTGTTGGGAACATCTTAGGTTGTGGTAAAGGTAAAGTCAGTGGATGTGCTGGCTGTGGGATGTGTGGGTTTGCCGAAGCAGCGTTTGCTTGATTTGGGTGCTGTGGAATATCGTGGTTCTACACCGGAGATGTTTGAGGCCTGGTTGGCCAGTGTGGTTCTGATCTTGGATCAGGAAGGCTGTGATCTTGCTTGTAAGCTGGGGAGTGTTGTTTCTTTGATGTTGGAGGATGCCTGTGTCTGGTGGACATCTGTGGCTGTGGCGTCACATATTCCTGATATTGATTGGGATTTCTTTGTATCTGCCTTTTATGAAAGGTATCTTGGAGGGAAGTTTCCAAGGGTTGAGCAATGTGACGGTGGTGTTGTTGTAGAGCAAGTGTTGCTTGGGCAAGGAGTGGAAGTTCAGCCACCGGTGTGTGACCGTTGTGAAAGGCGCCATGTTGGAGGTTGTTGGGGCGCGGGTGCTTGCTGGAACTGTGGTTCCAAAGTGCATGTTAAGCGTGATTGTCCTCTTGGAGTGAAGTCAGCTTTAGTGTTAGCCAAAGAGTCTTAGAAAGGCCGTGGGCACGGCCGAGGCAAGGTTCAGAAGTGGCAGAAAGAGCAGAAAGTTGTGAAGAGTGTGGGAAAGGAGAATTGCTGGAAATGTGGGTCTGCTGGACACATGAGACGTGATTGTTTGATGTTGGCTCGGAACAGCCAAGGTCCCTTACTGCAAGGAGTTGGTGGTGACCCTGGTGTGTTAGCTGGTGCTGCAGTGGTGCGGCAGGAGGATGATGGTTCCGCGAGGAAGAGAGTTCGTCTGATGAAGCTTCAGGGTGGTGTGGTGCTTTTAGGTAACCTTGTTTAGTAATCTTTGCTCTAGTTACCTTAGTTTGGTTTCTATTGGTTTTCCTTGCGTGGTAAGTTTAGTCTTGTTGCTAGCATGTTTGGGGTAATGGTTGTAGTTTGGAAACATCTTTGGTGTGAAGAAGGCTTAGGTGAGAATCTTGTGGTTAATGATTATTGGTATGATGGAGTTAGGTAAGTTAGAAGTGAGGTAGGAGGTTGTTCTTAGACGGATTTGAGGATGTTATTGGAGGGTGTGAACTGGCATTCATGCACAGTTAAAATCATTGTTATATGCTATATTATATATGTTGGTCCATGCATACATGTGGCATGACACTAGAGGTTTTGCATACATGTACATCAGGCATTGATAGGGCATGTTGGTGATCATGCATTCAATGTTCATACTCGCTAATAACTAATCGAATCTGTTAGAGTGGTGGTTGGGTTAGGTTGGATGATGGGTTTTTAGAGGTTGTTTTGGTGCTGGGTGAGAGTTAGACGTAATGGAGTATATATTAGGCTAGTTGCTAGTAATAGTGAGAGTGGTATGGTCTGATGGTGGAAGGATAGTGTTTGTTGCTTTAAGAGAGTTTAGTGGTTTGGATAGCTAAGTGGAAGGGGTAGCACCTTGATGCTAAGTGATGTTGTAGTTTAATGGTTGTGTTTCCAGGTGCTGGGGTAGCTTAGCATTTGGGTTGTTGTGGAAGGGTTGTGTTTGTAAGTGCTGGTTCTTAGCAACCTTTGAGGAGTTGAGGAGTTGGTATGTATGATAGGTTGGGCGATGTCCTGGTAAGACAAGTGTTATGGTTGAAGTTTGAGGTGGAAGGGTTATGAAAGATCGAAGGCTTTTGTTGGTTATTGGGTGCTTGTGAGAAGTGGTTGGCTGGTTGTGTGTATGTGATTTTCTTTTGAGGTCAGCTGGTGCTGTATGGAACAGCTGACGAAGTTAAGTTGGAGTTGTAATGTAAATTTTGGTTTGTGGGTGAGTAGACCTGGAGAGTCGTTTAGGTAATGTTAGCAACAGTTGTGAGGGTTTATCAGCATTCGTTGGGGAGTTTGGGTAAGCAGTTTATGTTTAAGGATTTTTGCTTATTGGGAAATTCTTGGAAGGGGTTTGAGAGTTGCAAGAGTTTTGGAAGCAGAGAAGTTTGCAGAGTGGTTGAATTGGATTGGTTAGAGTCCCTGTGTAAACCAGTTTTGGAAGTTGTGTGTTACAGTAATGTGTGCTGTGAGAGTTAAAGTTCTTCATGATTGAAGTTGGGGCTGTGTACAGTCCGGATATGTGGAAGGTTAAGTTGTGGCTATCTTTGAGTGTTCTGGGTTTGTGAACAACATGTGGTGGTGTTGGGTTCAGTGGAGTTTTGTGTGGAAAGTGTTCAGTGTTGGTTGAGGTTTTTGTGTTGCCTTGTGTGTGTTTTGAGGAAGTTGTTGTTCTCTTTTCGCCGGTTAAATTTCGAGGACGAAATTTCCTAAGGGGGGAGAGTTGTAACGCCCCGGTTTTGGGCTCAGAAGTTTTGGGCGTTGACCGGTTTGGTCAAAGTGCTGATCGAATATATAAGAGTAAATTTAGGAAAGCCTAGTTCGGGTTGCATTAAAAATATGGAAAAATGTTCTAAAATCATCTTTTAATATATAAAAGTGAACTGTAAAATCAATTTTGGAAAATGAGGTTCGGAAGGTTGACATTTTGGCTAGTGACCAAAATGTAATTTTTGAAAGTTCGGTGACAGTTTTATAAAGGATTGAAACTTTGAATCTTTAAGGAGCTATTATTCCAAAAAGGAGTTTCTCCAGATTTTTCTAAGATATTTTAAGGTTTTATTCTGATTTTAAAACATAAAGAAAGTGGAGGGAAATCATTTTTACTATTTTATAACTAACTTTTCTATTTTCTCTCATTTTCTCTCAACCCAAACACATTCTCCAGATTTTCTTCTTTGATTTTGTCAATCTAAATCACTCATTTCAACTCTCATTTGATTCCTAATCATCTCATCAACAAAACCTCTCAATTTGCAAGTTGTTTCATCAAGCTTTTTGGCTCTAAAAAGGTGAAACTCAAGTTTGGAGGTAAGAACGTCCTTCTCCTCTGAACTTCAAGTTCTTTATTGAAATTCCCAAGTTCTCAATCCTTAATTTATGATTTGTTAAAGGCTTTTCAATTGAAATCTTGATTTTGGCTTAAAATGCAAGATTTGGCGATTTTGGTGAAATTTTCGTGTGATCTGTTTGGGCAGTGTTTTGAAGTGTCAAAATGATGTTAAATGAATGCTAAATTGATTAGAAGTTGAGGTTTAATTAATGCAATCCCGGATAGGTTGAATTTCCTAAGTTTGGCTTGAGTTTTTGGTTGTTTTTGGAGTGTTTTTGGTGATCTGTTATACCTGGAAGTATAGGGACGTGTTTGTGATCATTTTGGATGTTAATTGATGTTTAAAAATGGTTAGAAGTGATGGATCTTGGCTGGGTTAAGTTTTGGTAGTGTTTGGAGGTGATTTCGGTTGTGTTTGGTAGCCGAATTGTTGGTTGTGTGATGAGCAGCGAGTTTGGTTGTGTGGCTGCTGTTCTTAATGCATAATGATGCATTAATGTGCTGTTTTTGTGTGCTTGAAACAGGGGAGTTTGATCCGTGAGCTTTAGAGGTGTTGCGGAAGGTTTCGGATGCTTGGAAGGCTTGGTGGCTAGCCTTGTTTTGTGTATCGGTGAGTGAAGTTGGGTTTTCAGCTTTTAAACCAAGGTTTGAAGATTTTGGGAGCTTAGTTTAAGTCTAAACAACTTTGCTAAGCTCAAGAGTAAGTAAATGGATTTCTTTCTTGATTTGTGATATGAATTGGCTTTTTAAGCAATTGTGGTTGTTGATTGAGATGCATATGTTTTGCATGGTTTAATTCTGTTTTGAAAGCATATTTTAGCATGGTTTAATGCTGGTTTTGAAAGCCATATGTGAAGGATGCTCAAGGTAAGAGATCCTTGGTTTTATACATTGAAAATGTGGTTTTGATGCATGGTGTTGCATGTTGTTCAATGGCTTTGTTTAATGCTTTAAAACAGTGAATTAATGTTGGTAAATGATGGTTTTTGCATTATGATTATGCATGTGAAACATTGGACTAATGTGGTGAGGTGGTTATATTGGCAAGTGATGTAAGTGGTTCTTGGTTCTTTGATCGGATATAGTTAGCCGGCTATAGGATTGGGTGCACCGTGAATTAAGTCGCCTTGGAGGTGGAGTGGTCAAGAGTGGACCGGTAAACTCCCTTCAAGTATCCTAACGAGATGGTTGAGGTCATAATGGAGGTGTTGCCCATTCGAGGACATTGGTTGAGCAAAGGTTATATGGTGTTTAAAAGTCCATATGTGGGAACCTTGTGCTTGTTGAGATCACAATGGCGGTGTTAAGTCCATGTGTGGATCTTGTGTAGGGTGTCCCGGATCTCGTTAGTGATGTTATACAACTACCAATCGGTGAATGCAAAGGTTGTATGGTGTTTGAAAGTCCATACATGGGAACCTTGTGCATGTCAAGGTTGTATGGTGTTTGAAAGTCCATACATGGGAACCTTGGGGAAAAGTTGAGGTTGTATGGTGTTTGAAAGTCCATACATGGGAACCTCGGGAAAGCTAAGGTTGTATGGTGTTTAAAAGTCCATACATGGGAACCTTAGGATGTTGAGGTCAAATGGTGTTTAAAAGTCCATTTGGGAGACCTTGGATTGGTAGGGTGTATGGAGCGTAGGGACAACGCTCGGAATCCGCGTATCCGATTGGGTGTTGAGTTGAAAAGTGAATGTGGTTGATCACTTGAAGGCCAATACGATGTTCTTGGTTGTGATGAAGCATGGGATGCTTGAAATGATGCATAATTGCATGTGAAGCATTAGATGCTTGAAAAGATGCATGGTTGCATGGAAAGTGTATAATGCTTGTGAATGCATGTTTACTTGTTAAGTTGAACAAGTGTTGATTATCATTTGGAAAATGATGCATGTGAGCATGAAATATCTTTAGTGCATTGGAGTCTTGTTAAGACTTGTTTTTAAAGGCATGTGATGTTGATGTTGTGGTACATATATGTTGCCTTGGTTTAATGCATGTGTTGGTTGGTTTGTGAAATGGTTTTAAAAGATTCTTGCTTGAATTGGCTTTCAAGTTTAAGAAAGGTATGTTGTGAAATGGGAGTGTTTTCCAAGGTTTTGTTTTAGCTTGCATATGGTGTTTATGCATGGTTTGGCTAAATGGTTGATTTTGCAAGTTGTGCTTTGAAAAGGGTTTTTCTTAGTTTGCTAAACTAAGGGTTGGTTTTCATGTATATGCAATGCATGGTTTTAAGCATGTTGTTGAAAATGGTTTTTTTTTTCAACTTTGCTTGCTAATCAAATCGGGTTGCTTTTCAAAGAGGTTTTTATGGCTCGCTGCATTGATGGTGTTTTAGTTTTGAGCATTCCTCACTAAGCATTATGTGCTTACGCTCCTTTTTGTCCATCAATGCAGATTCTTGAAGTTTGGACAGCGAGGAGCAAGGGATTCAAGAAGGACTCCACTTGAGATGTATGTCTCGGTTAATAGCTATAGTTAATAAAGGCAATGGGGTAGAATCTCTTGGGTTGATGTATGTGTTTGTATATGTTCGGACAAGTATGGTTTTGTGTTGTTGATGTTGTTGGAACATGGTTTGGTTTATGAGTTTGAATTGGAAGTATGTTGTTTAAATGGTTGCTTGTGTTGGAAGCTTAACCTTGAAATTGGGGTTTTTCGTGTATGTTGACATGTTGTTGAATTGTTGATGCATGTATGTCTCTTTTATGTTGAATTGCATGTTGGCAAAGTTTGGTGGCTTTTGGAGCATGATTGGATGTTTAATTGCATGTTTAAGAATGCATTTTGAGGCTTGCTGTGCAGGGTGTTTCGGAACAGCCAATACCGTTTCGGAACGGGTGCCTTAAACAAGCCCAGGCGTCCGAAACGGGAGGGACCGTTCCGAAACGGAAAGGCTACTGCCAGACCCCCATTTCGGTACGCGTTTCGGAACGGCCCCGCGTTTCGGAACGGGCTAAGCCTGTTTCGGAACGGGTGACCGTTGGGGGCTGACATTGGCAGTTAAATGTTTTGAAATGTTGCATTTTGGTCCTGAATCTTGTTTGTGCAATTGTATGAGTTTGGGATGTCCGTTTGAGCTGAAATTTGGCAGTGAAGCATGAAACCTGACTAATTGCAATATGGTAACTTTAATTTGGGTTAAGTCCTCATATTTAACAGAAATTACAATTTGGTCCCTAAAATTGTAAATTGTTCAATTGGGTCCCTGTTTGATCTCTGATGTTTGTGGTCTTTGAGTATGATGTTTGTGTGATCACATCTAGGGTTAATGAGCATCTAGACAAGATTAAAAAGAAAAAAAGGGTCGTTAATCAAGGTTGACTTTCGGGTTGACTTTGGTTTTCCCCGTGTAATCTTCGTAGTTCGGGTCAACCGTCTAGGCCGGGCTACGGGGGTTACAACTAGAATATTCAACTCTTAACTCGAATTTTTATGCCAAAGTTTATCTTTTTTTTGAAGGCACATTTTCATGCTTCTTTGATTTTCTGTTTTGAGTTGATTTTTTATATTTTTTTAAGCTAAAGATTCACTAGAGCCGGTTTCAGGCACCTCTAACTAACTTCCTAGAGCCGGTTTCGGGCACCTCTAGGGCTATTGAGTCTATTTTGCTAAACTTCTTTCCTAGAGCCAGTGTTAGGCACCTCTAGGGGCTATTCAAGTGCTAAGTTTCCTATTCTAGTTTGGCTAAAAGAAATCTAAGCAGTATAACAGTCACAATGGTGTTTTAAGTTTTCAGAACTATAGAAATGCTCTAAACTTCTCCTTAAACTGTCCTAAAGTTTCTGCCACGACAGAGCTGTCACGGCAGGTAAGTTCAATTCACAATTTTCAGCCAAAATTTTCAATTTTTTTTAATAAATGTGACACAATTAAAACTAAATGCTATATTAATAATTAGGAGGATTGCCTACCCCCAAACTCAAGGGTTGCATTGTCCTCAATGCATGACAAGAAAAAAATAAAGATAAAAATAGGACATCACAAAATATATAGGAGTAGACAGCATAATAAGTTAAGAAACTCAAATTTTATGCGCTGTCGTTGCTGCTGCTGCTGAGGCGGATCTGTCAGCGGGCATGGGCTTTCTTGGCTGGCTGGTGGGTGGGGGAGGCAGATGTATTCTTCGTTTTGGCCTCCCTTGGAGGTTGAATTCTGGTAGGAGAGATGTGAGGGGGTTTCTCCACTACCTGTACCTCCGAGATACTGCCCTGGATGCTGCCATGACTGCTGCCCTGGATGCTGCCACGACAGGGGTGGAGGCAGAGCTTCCTCGGGTTGCTTGTATCGTCATTGCAAGGGTTTTCTCTGTTTACCTAATAACACAAACAAACTAAAACCAATATCAAATTTCTAATTCCTAAAATAATAAAGTAAGATAAAAATAAAATACAATAAAATAAATTAAGTTAAATTAGGAGTGCCTTGAGGGGCATCTCCTAAAGTAACTGCTCCCTGTTCTATTGATGCTTGAGGGGTCGTTTCCGGTACTTCTTGAAGCTCATCCGTACCCTCCATCTAGTATTTATTCTCATGGTGGAGGCTCCTTTCTTTCTCTCCCCTTTGTAGTCCATGAAGTCCTCCCTTCTTTGTAATGTTTCTGAGGGCATGAATATATGATTAGAAAAAATCAAATTGACATTCAGCCACAAACTTACCTTGTTGTCGTTAAATGTTGTTGTGGTGGAATGTAGCCCTTGCTGTCGTGTCTGCTGCTGCGGCAGGCAGTTATTTTGACAGCCCGTTGTCAGGTTACTTTGCAGGTCAATGGGACATTGGTGAGTGCCGTCACTCTCTATACTAAATTCTGTTGACCACTCGTAGATCTCCATCAGTAGAGACTTTGATGATTCTATGTCCACCGACTTTGGTTCCTCTAATACCTGCAATGGAATTTGTGAGTTTTCAAAGAATTCAAAAGGTTCGTTTATTACCTGCTCATATTCCATCGGCGAGACATTGTCATTGGGTAGCTCTTCTTGGTGGTCGTGCGAGTGCCATGACAGGGATGGATGTGTGCAATCTTGGTCAGGCATAATCGAGGTAGTGGGTTGAGAATTTGCCTCTGATGTGGTTGCTGTCGAGGCGGCAGTTGCTGTCGAGGCGGCAGTTTCTACCGAGGCGGCAGTTTCTGCCGAGGAAGTGGTTGCTGCCGTGACATTCTCTTGAATTTCATTCAGCGTTGTCGCGGTGTTGCTCCATTCTGGCTCCTCGATCATTGCCATGGCAAGTTGTTGCTCAGACTCATCATATGTTTGGTATTCCTTCACATGGGCGTCCTCGTCATCTTGCCTCAGGATTTCAGGTTCATCTGTGGCATGAATGAGGACTGGTCTGCTCAAGAGTTCATCCATCTTGGCGATACTTGCGTTCGTAGAAGCTGACACTTTTTGAGTAAGTGCCAAGAAGGCTTGCAGTGTGTCTTCTAAGGATTTTGACTGCTCTTGAGGATGATGACATTGCCAGGGCAGGTCGGGTTCTGTAGCAAAACTGTTATGGTATAAAAATTTTTGTGGGTTTTGATCGTACCATAAATTTTTTTGCTGCTGCGGCATCGGCATTTGCTGCCCCTGTTGCTGCCACGGCTGCTGCCCTGGCAGCATATCTTTACGGTAATTGCAAGAACTTTCCCACATCAACTCTCGAATGGTTTTTCCTGGCATGTTGATGCCCTTGAACCTGTATTTTCACCTGAGTTTTTTTATTTAAAAAAATAAAAAATTTAAAAAATAAAAATAAAAGAAAAGTGCAGAAGCTAGGGTAAGAGTGTGTTGCCAGTCCCCGGCAACGACGCCAAAAACTTGTTGCGTGTAAAATAGTCTATCGCAATTGAGTGCAAGTGTACACGTCGCAAGTAATAAAGTGATACTAGAGTATCGGATATCGTCTCCACAGGGACTGGGCTAACCCTTTCCTTCGCTATCTGCACAAGGGAAAAAGAATGATTTAAGATTTTGTCACGAAAATAAATAAGAATACTGGAAAAATAAAAGTAAAGTAATCAAGATAGAGAGAATGGGCTGGTATTGAATTGCTCAGTAGTGCAGGTATTGCAATGCTTAGGAAATCCAGTTCTGTCGTCGCGCCCGTCGCCGACAGCACCTGTCGCGGCGGCTGTCCGTTGGCTGTCGCGGCAGCAAACACACCAACTCCGTACTCCAAGTTTGGCAAGAATCCCAGATCTGCCTTGGCCTATCCCTAGGTCCAAGTCTGTCGATGATCACGTCTTTGATGATACCTCCCGGCGTTAATTGAAGGATGAACACCGATGTGTATGAATTCTTCTTTAGCCACTTAACCTTGCCCTATCCCTAGGCACAAGATAGTTCAACTATAAACTAGAGAACTTGCTCTTATTTCTTTTGTATACTTAACTCTCCCGATGCTAAGTAAATGGATAACCTCACAATGCTCTCCCGATGCTCTTGCAAGATATTAAAAACCAAAATAAGAGAACTTGAAGTTTATTTTATTGAACTGAAAATTCCTAAAACAAAACAACCCTTGCAACTACTTTACAAATCAACCCGTGGCCCTAGGGGGTTTTTAGAACATGTCGACGACGGGTAAACGGCGGAGGGGTTTGGTTATCGGTTATGGGGTATCTCGGCTATGGGATTATGGGGATTATGCCCTAGGTTAAAATACATGCCCTTATATAAGCTTTGGGCTCAAGTATTCTAAGTTAACAAGGATTACAACTTTAATTAAAAGTATGATTCTAATAAAGACTAAATCTTCAAGGAATCTACTTTCCAGCCGTCCTCCTTGTTTCTTGGGATTTTCTCTCCTTGAACTTTGGGTTTGTCATATCTTTTGATCTGGGGCTCGAAAAAATATGAGGTTTTCACACGACAGACGAGCAAAATTTTCTCTATCCATCGAGGTCCACTTTGCTTTTTCTCTCCACAAAACTGCTGTCACCCTGCTGTCACGGCAACACCATGGCAGCATCGTCCTCTTTGTCTGCTTGTCCAGTTCAGCTCTTCTGCTTCTCTGCCCAGCGCCTGCCCTCATCGTCTGTTACGGCGGAAACCTGCAAAAACAGCCATTTTTAGTAGAATCTGTGCCTTTTAATATATTTGTGATGTTTTGCTGTAAACTAACCTAAATGCAATGAATAATGCTTGAATGCAGCAGAAATATGGGTTAAAAAGGTGTAAATAATAGAACTTTTAAACACTCAACAATAGTCGTATAATTCCACTAACGAGAGTATAGGACACATACACAAGACTCACACACGGGACTAATCATTCACCATCGTGATCTTAACCTCAATCGTTAGGGTACTTGGATGGAGATTACGGATCCATCACAACCCTTCGACATCCAAGGCGACTTTATTCACGGTGAACCCAATCCTATAGCCGGCTAACTATATCCGATTAAATTAACCAAAAATCATTTCCATCACTTGCCAATATAATCATTTAACATCAATAATCCACTGTTTTACAAGCATAACCACAATGCCATTTCCACAAGCATCACATGCTTTACATCAAATGCATTCAACACATGAAAACCAAGGATCACTTACCTAGTGCATCCTTAACATAACGGCATTAAAACCCAGTATTAAACCATGCTTAAAAATAGTAAACAATCCACAATCAACTCAAGTGCAAATTCGTCAAACAAAGCACATATCCAAGAGAGGGATTTCCGATTCACTTACTCTTGAGCTTAGCTAAGTGTATCAAACATACAAAAAGCTCCCAAGACCACGCTCAAAGCGTTACAAAGTAGGAAATTGCATTTCCACTCACCGATACACGAAGCCTTGCTAGCCGACACGAAAGTTACCCCTCCGGAGCCTCCAAAATCACCTCTTTTGCTTCCGGATCAAGATCCCCTATTTTCACATCATCAAAATAGAGATCTAAATGAATTAAAATGCATTCTAACACCAGCAAAAATTCACAATACGTTGCTTACCCAAACTACACCAAAATACCCTTCCAAAATAACCGAAAACTCAATCGATAGCTTCCTAAACCAAGCCCAGCTATCATACATCACTTCCAAACAATTATCAACATCAAAACACATCTAATAAACAACCTAACTCATCCTTATACCTCCAGCAAGCAAGATTCCACCATTTCACCCCAAAATCTCACTTATAACTACCAAGAAACTCAAGGATCTCAAGGATTTCGGGATCTACATTATCAACACCTCATTTTAACATATAAATCAACTTAGAAATCATTTGAAATCAACACAAAACAGAGCCTAACTCATCAAGTCCGAAAATTAGGATTTCAACCACAATTTCACAAGATTTTGATCTCCAATCAAAACTATAATGAAAACTCAACCAAAAATAGTATTTAGAAGCCAAATATCTTGGGAATTTCAATAAAGAACTTAGATTAGAGGTTGAGAACGTGATTTACCTCCAATCCTTCCTTTTCTCAATGGATGACAAGTTTTCCTTAGTAAAATCTTGAAGAACTAAGAGGGATATCTTGAAAATGATTTAGGAAATGTTGAGAGAGTTTTTTGGAAGTAAGAATTCTGGAAAAAGATGAGTGAATTTGTGTTTGGCTAAAAATGAGAGAGATTTTGGTAGTTACGTAATTGAAATCCATTAACTACCTTTTGATTATTTTAATGTAATAAAATCATTTAATTAAAAACCCTTTTAAAACACATGTCATATTGAGAGAAGGTCAAATTGACTTAAAGCCCCCTAAAGATTCTAAGATTTTGGCTTCCACCTTTAAATTTACATTTTCCTAGTTTTGAAACTTTACAATTTGGTCACTAATCAAAATGTCCCTTTTCCAAAACCATTTTTGTAAAATTGACTTGACTAACCTCTTAAATATATTTTTAAAGGATTTTAGCAATTTTCATAACATTTTTATCCTATCCCGATCATTGATTTCTTAAAATCACCTTAAGCGATTCGAACCGTTCTCGACCGGTCCGATCTGATGCCTAAAACATCTAGACCCAAAACCAGGGCGTTACACACCAGGAATGAACAGACAGAACCAACTACCCAGAATAGGATACCAGACAAAGAAAAACATGTCAACCCTGTACCTCCACTACCATTTCCCAGAGACTGAAGAAACAAAAGCAAGAGATGCAGTATAAAAGGTTCCTGGATGTGCTCAAGCAAGTCAAAATCAACCTTCCATTAATAGAGTTGATTGAACAAATGCCCAACTATGCCAAGTTCCTAAAAGATATGGTATCCAAAAGAACAAGGATTGTGGAATTTGAAAAAGTGGTAGTAACGGAAGGAAGCATGGCTATGCTACACAATAAAGCACCGCCCAAACAGAAAGACCCAGGCAGCTTATAATCCCTTGCAAAATAGGCAGCAACCACTCTGTATGAGCATTATGTGACCTAGGGGCAACATAAATTTAATGCCCAAATCTGTCTTCCAGAAACTAGTGATAGGAGACGCCCGCCCAACAACGGTGATGCTTCAGCTGGCTGACAAAACTTATGTACAACCAGAAGGAAAATTTGAGGACATCCTAGTACAGGTGGATAAATTTATTTTTCCTGCCGATTTCTTGGTGCTGGATTGTGAAGCAATTGAAAAAGCACCAATAATACTGGGGCGGCCTTTCCTTGCTACGGGCAGAACAGTGATCGATGTGGAAAAAGGCGAACTCACAATGAGGATAGATGATCAACAAGTGAAACTTAGATATGTTTTCCTAGGGCCTAATGATACACTGCCAATTATAATTTCTTCTAAGTTGCAGCCTAAACAGGAACAATCATTGACTGCACTATTTCGACAACATAAGAAGGCGATAGGCTGGACCATTGCAGATATAAAGGGAATCAACCCTGCCATTTGCATGCATAAAATCTAGCTTGAGCAGGACCAAAAACCAACTATGGACGCCCAAAGGAGATTAAATGAAGTCATGAGAGAAGTTGTCAAAAAGGAAATCATCGAGTGGCTAGATGTGAAATCATATATCCAATCTCAGATAGCAAATGGGTAATCCCGGTACAATATGCGCCAAAGAAACATGGAATAATTATGGTAAGCAATGATAATAATGAATTGATCCCAACTCGAACAGTAACTGGTTGACGAATATGCATGGATTACCGCAAGTTAAATAAAGCAACAAAAAAGATCATTTTTCGTTACCTTTTATTGATCAAATGCTTGACCGCCTCGCTGGCAAACCCTTCTATTGTTTTTTGGATGGATATTCAAGGTACAACCAAATCGCCATCGCACCAGAGGACCAGGCCAAAACAACCTTCACTTGCCTATATGGCATCTATGTTTTTCGAAGAATTCCATTCGGTTTGTGCAATGCCCCAGCCACATTCCAGCGATGCATGATGGATATCTTCTCCGACATGATATAAGATTTCATGGAAATCTTTAAGGACGACTTCTTTGTCATCGGCAGCAGCTTCGACAACTGTCTCGACAACCTTGAGAAAGTACTGACCAAATGTGAGAAAATAGACCTAGTGTTTAACTAGGAAAAAGGTCACTTTATGGTCGACGAAGGCATAGTCTTGGGGCATAAAATTTATGCACAAGGAGTAGAATTAGATAAAGCCAAAATCGAAGTCATAGCCAACTTGCCACCACCGACCGCTGTCAAGGGCATACAAAGTTTTCTTGGAAACGCAGGTTTCTATCGTAGATTCATTGAAAAATTTTCTAAAATTTCTAAACCGATGTGTACCTTGCTGGAACAGGACAAGCCATTCATCTTCAACGAGGCATGCCATGAGGCATTCAAAACATTAAAGGAAAAGCTAGTCACAACACCTGTGGTAGTCCCCCCCTGACTGGAGTCAACGCTTCGAACTCATGTGTGATGCTAGTGACACTGTTGTTGGCGCCGCTCTAGGGTAGCGTAGAGATAAGATCTTTCACGTCATATACTACGCTAGCAAAACACTAATTACTGCCCAGACCAACTACACCACTACAGAAAAAGAATTTCTAGATGTAGTATTTGCCTTCGATTAGTTTCGGCCCTACCTAATTGGCACAAAGGTGATAGTTCACACAGACCATTCTGCCTTAAGGTACATGTTCGCAAAGAAAGATGCAAAACCCCGCCTAATCCGGTGGATCCTACCGCTGCAAGAGTTTGACGTAGAAATCCGAGACAAAGGGCACAAAAAATATAGAGGCAGATCATATCTCTTGGCTGGAGAATAGACTAGAGAAACCTCCCACATTGAAATTTAGGATGAATTCCCTGACGAACAACTGCTTCTAGCCTCAGTCCTAGTAGCCGCCCTAGAAGCTGAAGGACTATTACTTGCCGCCCATTCAGAGGCAGCGACAACAACATCGATAGACACACCTTGGTACGCGAATATTGTAAATTATTTAGTATCTGGAGTTTTGCCTTATGTTTCTAAGTTGGTAGAAGCCATTGCCACTGTTGCATGTAAATAAGACTATCGCAAATAGTGCAAGTGTACACGACGCTAGTAGTAAAGTGATACTAGAGTATCGGATATCGTCTCTACAGGGACTGGAAATAACTCTAACCTTAAATTGCTGCACAAGAAAAAGAAATAGTTTAAATGATTGTTTGGAGAAATCTTGAGTAATAACTAAAGTAAAAGATAAGGTAATCAGCTTGAGAGAATAGGCCGGTATTGATTTGCTCATAAGTGCAGGTGTTGCACTGTTTATAGGAACTTCTATTGTTCTGTCGTCGTACCTGTCGCGGCAGAGGTCTGTTGATGTCGCGGCAGCGATCAACAACTTCGTACTTCAAGTTTGGCAAGAATCCCTGTTATGACTTGTCCTATTCCTAGGCCCAAGTTCTGTTGATGAACATGTCTTGGATGATACCTCCCGGCATGAATCAAAGGGTGAACACCAATGTTTGTGAATTCTTCTTTATCCACCTTAACCTTGTACTTATCCCTAAGCCAAGATGGTTTAACCATAAACTGGAAAACACGTATTTACTCCTATCGAATGCTTAACTCTCCCGATATCAGGCTAATGGATAACCTCACAATGCTCTCCCGATGCTCTTATGAGATGTTGAAAACAAGAGTAAATAAACTTGAAGTTTTATTACTTGAACAGAAAAATCCTAAGAACAATACAATCCTTACAACTACTTTACAAGATCAAACCTTAGCCCTTGGGGAAATTTAGAACATGATGGAGAGAGAGAGATGTCTAGGGTTTTGGGGGAAGACGGCTAGGATCTAGATATCCTTCCCTAGGTCGAATTACATGCCTTTATATAGGCCTTGTGTCCAAGTTTTCTAATATGGCAAGAATACAAGTTTAAATTAAAGTACAACTCTATTAAAGACTAAATCTTCTGAGTAGATGTCTTTAATTCATCATCTTTTCTTGCTTTGACTTTCTTCCTTGAACTTTGGGCCTGGCCTTCCTTCTACTCCAGGGCTCAGAAAAATATTGGAGTGATCCACGACAGACCGGCTAACAATTCTCTATCTATCGGGCCCCACTTTGCTTTTCCACCTCGGTGTCTCTCTATCATCATTGCTGCCACGACAAATGTCACGACAGACAGTGCTCTATGTCCTTCAACTCCAGCTCTGCAACTTGCCTCTGCTCCTTTGCTGCCCTGGATGTTGCCGTAGCAAATACCTGTAAAAGTGACCAAATTTAGCAGCATCTATGCAATTTTATCTAATTGTGATGTGTATGCAAAAATCTATCCTAAATGCAATTAATCATGCTTGGGTTCAGCAAAAATATGGGTAAATGAGTGGTAAAATATAGAACTTTTATGCACTCAACACACCCCAAAACTCATGTTGATCCTTGTCCTCAAGCAGATACAACCTAACTATGAATGAAAACTTTTTGGCTTGGCTTAATTTAGTGAACTACCATTACCTACAACCCCTTCACTATCAAGAGCAATACCTTTTCGATTGTTTATGGATACATCCGAAACAATGCTATAATTCTTGTGCAAGTGTGTGCAGGTTTTGTGAACAAATATGTGCTTAGACTCTTTTAGCAACTAGAATAATTATGCTACTCACTTGATTTTTATGCCAAACTAATTTTTTTCTTGGAGGTAATTCTTAAGCTCCTTTAGTTTTTCGAATTTAGACTCAAGTTTTTCTTATTTTGTTTTTACTAGAGCCTGTTTTGGGCACCTCTAGCTATATTCCTAGAGCCGATGTTAGGCACCTCTAGGGGCAACTGAGTCCAAGTGTTTCTTTTCTTTTATTCTTTTCCTAGAGCTAGTGTTAGGCACCTCTAGGGGCAACTCAAGTGATTAAGCTTTTCTACTCTAGTTCACTAACAGTAGTCTAGACAACATATAAGTCAAAAAATTGTTTTTGGAGTTCAGAACTATAGCAAGGTTCTAAATAATTCCTAAAATATCCTAAAGGCACTGTCACGACAGAGAATGTCGCGGTAGGTAAGTGCACTTCAATGACTTAAGCCAAAATTTTGCTTTTTTTGACACAAAAAATAACTAAGATAAGACACGAATTAAAAGTTCATTTAAATAACAGAGGGCTGCCTACCCCCAAACTCAAGGGTTGCATTGCCCTCAATGCATGACAACAAAATAAAATAAAAAAACAAGAAAAAGAAAACATCACAAATAGATAAAATAAACTGCAGAAACAACAAGCATAAAAGAAAAGCACTTAAGTTGATGAACTGTCGTCGCTGCTGCTACTGATGTGGAGCTGCCGGCGGGCAGTTACCTTGGTGGCCGAGGCTGGCTTGAGTGTGGGAGATGGTGAGGCTACCTTCTTTTTGGCCTCTCGAGGTGGCTGGACTCGGGTAGGTGATATCTTTGGGGCCTTATCCAGGACCTCGAGGTCGTCATCTCTACTGCTGCTGTCGTCCGATCTGTAGTGACAGGGTCCCTCAACAGTTTTGTTTAGCTTCTTCTTCTTCATTGGAGGGAAGTCTTTGGCTATTTCCCAGACGAAAAAAGGCTCCGAGTCAGAGTTATCCTGCTAGACTGAGGATGAGGAAAAACCTTTGAAGTACTTCGGATCGATCTCCGGTAGTGGTTCCTTCCGTTATTCTCCTCGTGGAGTGGCAGATCGCCTGTCGCCATCTTCGGTCGTGGCAGGTGGTGTTGTGGAGGTAGCAATTGGCGTGGGCGTTCTAGGGCTGGAAAAAAGATTTTCTGGGAAAGAGGGAAACTGCACGTTGGGATAATTTAAATCAACTTTAATGAAGTTTACCGTGGCAGTAGTGAAATCCCTCATGAATCACATGAAGTACAAATGTCATTCCTCCATCTTCTTAAGCATGTGCAAGACTTGGTTGGAGGTGTCTGTCGGTTGTGCAGCCTCGGTCTACTCAGGTTCTGCCGCGACAGGCTCTGTGGAATCAGGTTCTGCTGTTGGTTCTGTCGCGGCAGTGGGGTCCATATATGCTAGGGGGTGGCAGGCTTTAGCTCCATCAGACTGTAAATGTTCTACTGCGTCAATCCCTTGCCTTGGATCTTTACATCTTCATCGATCTCTAACACATTGTTGGCTCGGCAGAGTGTGGTGATCAAGTAGGGGAAGAAAAGGGGGCCCATTGGTCTGAGTGCACACTCGAAAATGCCGTCACAGATATATTTACTAACGTTGATCTGCCGCTCGTTGATGATTGAATGCACGAGGGCAAGTCTCTTTTGGTCTACCGTTGTGTTGTGCGATGTTGGCATAAGGCGTTTCTTCACGAAATCATTCCAAAGTTTGGCGGTTGGTGTGAGCTGGGTCCTTCGCACAGTCAATCTGTGCTTAGGATCTTCGTTCCATTGAGTGCCTGCTTCTGTCAAGTCTGCCATGATGCCATCGTAGTCTACCGGCGACAGACTATTAACGAATCTTCTATGTGCATCTTCCTTTTTTCTCACATAAAGGCCGTAAAGAGTGTTTATGTAGGCTGCCTCAAGAGAAATTTCCTTGCCCCTAACGATCACTGTCGTGGCATCTTTAGACGAGATGGTTGCATAGAACTCACAAACTAATGTGACGTTCATCTCCTCTTGCTGGACAACAAACATCTGCCACCTTAGCGCTATGATTTTCTTGGAAATAAACGAGCTCTAGATCCCCCATTTTCGTAGTGTAGGTGAAGCCTCTCTCCTCCCACATCTCCCGTTTTTGGAAGGAGTCGTAGTATCTCTTCTCTAAATCTGCCATTGAGAATCGTCTGGGGATTCTGCTGTGGCTGGGCATAGAGGCTGCCGTGGCAGAGGTGGAGGCAGCACTCCTTCGGGTTGATCGAGTTGTCATTACGAGGAAACTGTGGAAAATGAAAGAAAATTTTTGAGAGCTAAAATTCTTGAGAGCAAAGTAAAGAGAATGAAAATGAGGTGAAAATGAAATGGAAGTAGAGGTTTATATAGAACGAGATTTTCTGCCCATTGGAACTATAAAGGTGGCACAAATAACGGGGCCAGCTGTCACGCGGTTTCCTGATGCATCTGTCATGCGTTTCCGTGTTTGCTGCGTGTCTGTTACGCGTTTCCGTGTCTGTCGCGACAGCTCCGTGATAGGCTATATTTTCTGCATCTGCCGCGACAGCTGGTAGCAGGCTGTCACGACAGGTTTGTTCCATTGGGCTTTATGGGCTGTTGTGAATGTGGTGGGCTGGTTCATTCCTCCTCTTTGCTTTGCTTCCTTTATTTAACTGAAAACTAAAATAAACAATATATTAAAATCTTATTTCCTAAAAATATAAATAAATAAACTAAAATAAATAAAATAAAATAAAACTAAGTTAAATTAGGGATGCCTTGAGGGGCATCTCCTAAAGTAACTACTTTCTGCATCCTTGGGGCTTCAGTCCCATGGTAGTGCTTTAGCCTTTGTCCATTGACTTGTTGGGTCTCGTCGGCACGCCCCGTGGCGCATCGGAAAAAAATTCCGAAGTAATCCAGCCAGGATCCATGTACAGGAACGAATCCGGGGTGAAAAGATGAAGAGTTACCTTTTAAAGCTCTGGAAACTGGAAAACCGACGGTATGTCGGAATAACCACGTCAAGTAAAACCGGAATCGTCACAGGTTCGCAACGACCTCTACGGAGTCCACCCGAACAAAACGAACAAAGTTTCCGCCTCCCTAACACTTAGGGATAAATTTCGACAGGTTTGAAATCGAAATCCCTCCATGGATTCCCGGGGGAGTCTGAAATCGACCAGGAGTTCAACCGAGACTTGCAATCGAGCAAGGGAACCTCCAGGGATTTGCCAGGGGGTAAGTAGAACACCAGAAAAATATCGAACAGCTTCTCAGAGAGCTTTCTGGGATATGTCGAATTCCAGTGGGGAATCCCTAGGGGTGTTGTCGAAATATTCAAGAGGAGGAAGAGGGATGATTTGGTTGCTAGCCCTTGTCCCTTTAAATAGTATTCAAAGACTTAATTCTAGTTGAATTCCTTAAATCCAAGTTCAACCAAAATTCATAGAATCTAATTCTACTTGAAATTGGTTTACATTAAATAAACATTATATTTAATAATATTAAATGAAATATATATATATATATATATATATATATTTAATTATGTAGAATCTTATTCTACATAAAACATGGATTTAAATATACAATATATTTAATCCAAATATATATGTTTTTATTATATAGAATCTCATTCTATCTCTACTTGGATTTAAATATATATATTTTTAATTATGTGGAATCTAATTCTACATAAACTTCAAATTAAATATAAATTCCAAATATATATTTAAATTTCTAGAATCTTATTCTATAATATTTAAGTCTCTAAATATTTTCCATACTCTAAATAATATTTGATAAATACAATATTTATCCAATATTATTCCCATTTAAGGGAGTTGCCGATTTCCCCTATCCCATAGGGGATTTTCAGCAACCTCCCTAAAATAGGGAGTATGGTTTCCAATTTTTGTTCGTTTCATTTGAAGAGTGTGACCCTTGTAGGTTCATGCAACGTTAGCAACAAAATTAGAACTGTTCTAATTTTACAAAAAATGAGTGGCATCTAGCAATACATCATTGCTACCTAAGTTGCATGAAGTCATGGTTTGACTTTCCTAATTCCTGAATAAACTTCCTTTATGTATTTCATCCTTTTGTTCTTTATATCTTAGATGAACACAAGTCATGGGTTAGTCACACTTGTGTTGTCCATCTAGTGTTTCTTGATGTCTTAAGTAGATTATGATACACGAATCTCTATGATATCTCATATCATAATATTCGAGCATGGCCATGCATTTTCTAATCTCACTCAATCAAGTGGCCGAAGATATTTCTCCCATTATGTAGGAGGGACAAATCCTTTCTTGATCAACCATATTACACTACATAGGTCATCACATATCCAATCATTAGTCTTTATAATGTAGTCAGTTACTACACACGTTTGACTATGTCAAAATACGTAAATCTTTATGTTGAAATCATGTTGATCTCAAGTCTGAGGATTATACATATGTTTATCATGAGCAATGTTGTGACTGTCACATAATTACCCAAGAAACATGCTCATAGCGGGTCAATCCAGTATGTTGTTCTCTAACAAATACTTATGTGTTGATTTTGACATCTCTATGTCAATGACAACACTTGTTATCAATCAACCACATATTAGTCTTTATATATTATCACTGTCCATAACCGTAATAATATTCGAAAAAGGATCCTATTTAACAATAATCGTATTATTGTATGGACATTATTATCCAATGGTTAGTTTAATGCACATAAACATACCAAATGATAATAACGGCAATGCCATTACTTGATAAATCTAGTAAAATAGTATGTCTATTCAATCATCATATGATTGGTCTTTGGGCATACTCCAACAATCTCCCACTAGCACTAAGACCAATCATTCTCGTATCTAATACGATATGGCTTGGTGTAACTGACATGCTTATGCTGTGTCAAAAGCTTTGTCAGGGAGTTAACAAAGTTATCAACTTTGTACGTATGTTGCATACTTTCACATCTCCAAGATGTATGCACTTTAGAATATGTTTGGATTTATTGATGATATCTGGGTTTTATTTGCTTACGCAAAGGTTCCATCATAACAGAGTTATGTAGCATCTAATATGATGGGAACAACCCTTAGTTCAAAAGTGAACCTTTTAGATCCAAACATCATTCTTTATTACTATGTCGACTGTAATACATTCAGCCTATGTTGTAGAGTTAGATATTGTCTCATGTTGCTAACTCGCAGTATCTTTTATTAATGCAAAACGGATTGCGATCTTTAGTTCCTTTTGATGTGTATGTCATCTACATACAATACTTAGGAAAGTAACAATGCTCCCACTAGCTCTTTTGAAAACAAGACTCCCCTTTGTTTCTAGATAAACCAAACCTTTTGATTGTATCTTTTGAAACGAATATCCCAACTTCGAGAAGCTTGCCTTAGTCTACGGATAGACCTTTGTAGGTTACATACCTTCCAAGTGTTTACTGGAGTGACAAAACCTTCTGGATGTGTCATGTACATATATGTTTCAAGTGTTCCTTTAGGAAAGTGGTTTTGACATTCCTTTATTTGATTCCATGATCATCGTATGTAACTACTTGCAAGTGAGATTAAGATGGATTAAACATAGCTACAAGGAAGATGCTTTATCATAGTTTATACTATGAAGTTTGTCGAAAACTTTTAGCGACGAATCATCCCTAAAGTAACTACTTTCTGCATCCTTGGGGCTTCAGTCCCATGATAGTGCTTTAGCCTTCGTCCATTGACATTGAATTGGTGCCCATCCTTGATTGATCTGATTGTAATGGCACCATGAGGAAAAACTTGGAGTACTTGGAAAGGGCCAGACCACCTAGATTTAAGCTTTCCTAGAAAGAGCTTCAACCTAGAGTTTAACAACAACACCTTCTGCCCTGGGCAGAACTGTCGTGGCAGCAGCTTTCTGTCGAGCCACTTCTTTGTTTTGTCCTTGTAGATCTTGGCGTTGTCGTAGGCCATGGCTCGAATTTCTTCAATTTCATTCAAGTCTAGTAGCCTTTTCTGCCCTGCCTTGTCCCAGTCCATGTTAACTGTCTTGATATCCCAATATGCTTTATGTTCTATCTTGACGTGTAAATGGCATGTTTTTCCGTAAATGAGGCTGTAAGGTGACATTCCCAATGGCGTTTTAAATGCAATCTTGTAGGCCCATGGTGCATCATTTAGGTGAAGAGACCAGTCTTTTCGAGTTGGTTTTACCATCTTCTCTAGGATGTTTTTCACTTCTCTATTTGAGATTTCGGCCTGCCCATTGGTTTGAGGGTGATATGTTGTTGCAATTCGGTGCTTTACTCCGTATTTCTTTATTGCACTAGCAATTACCCTGTTGTCAAAGTGCCTACCCTCATCACTAATGATCGCACTTGGGATGCTAAACCTTGAGAAGATATGCTTGTGAAGAAATCTTTGCACAGTCTTGACATCGTTCTTTTGAGTGGCGATAGCTTCTACCCAGTTAGACACATAGTCTACTGCCAGCAGGATGTATAGATTCCCACATGAGGCTGGGAATGGTCCCATGAAGTCGATTCCCCAAACATAAAAAATTTCGACCTCGAGAATGTTCTGCAGTGGCATCTCATGCATTCTAGATATGATTCCAGTCCTTTGGCATTTATCACAGCTCTTGTAAAAAGCTTGTGCATCCTTGAACAGTGTAGGCCAATAGAACCCAGATTGCAGAACCTTGGCAGTAGTTTTATTTCCTCCGAAGTGTCCTCCATAAAGGGCATCATGGCAGTGGTGAAGCACTTATTTCTGTTCCTCCTATGGTATGCATCTCATGATGATATGATCTGCACAGTGCTTGAAGAGAAGAGGTTCGTCCCAATAATAATCTTTTGCATCATTTTGGAACCTCTTCCTAGCTTGATAATTAAGTTCAAGAGGTAATAAACCAGTTACAATGTAATTGACAATGTCAGCATACCAAGGGGTTTCAGGGAACTTACGTGCCACCATGGCTGTCGCGGCAGTACTGGTGGCAGTGAATAACTGCTCGTCTGAGAAAGTTTCCAGTATGTTGGTCTTGTCTTTCTCTTGATTCCTTCCCATCTCCAATCTTGACAAGTGATCTGTTACTTGGTTTTTTGTCCCCTTTTTGTCCTTGATATCAATGTCGAATTCTTGTAGCAGTAGAATCCAACGTATCAATCTTGGTTCGACATCCTTTTTGGTGAACAGATATTTGAGTGCTGAATGATCTAAGTGGACCACCATTTTTGTTCCAAGTATATATGGTCGGAACTTGTCAATTGCAAACACCACTGCTAGTAATTCCTTATCTGTTGTGGTGTAATTTATCTGGGCATCACTTAGAGTTTTGTTGGCATAGTAGATCACATGGAAGAGTTTCTCCTTCCTCTGCCCTAGTGCTGCCCCGATAGCATAATCACTAGCGTCACACATTATCTCGAATGGTAAGCTCCAGTCGGGTGGCAACACTATTGGGGCTGTTACCAGCTTTTCCTTCAGTATCCTGAATGCTTCAGTACATTCAGTGTTAAAGTCAAAGGCACGATTCTGTTCTAACAGGAGACACAAGGGTTTAGTAATTTTCAAGAAATTGGCAATGAATCTTCGATAAAACCCTGCATACCCTAAGAAACTTCTTATTCCCTTGACCGTGGTGGGTGGCGGCAGTTTTTCAGTAACTTCGATTTTAGCTCTGTCTACCTCTATGCCGCGGAAGCTAACCTTGTGTCCCAACATTATGCCCTCGTCCACAATAAAGTGGCATTTTTCCCAGTTTAAAACAAGGTTTGCCTCTTCACATCTTTCAAGCACCTTCTGTAAATTGCCTAGGCAACCGTCGAAACTGTCTCCAAAGATAGAAAAGTCATCCATGAAGATCTCTAGGAAATCCTCCACCATGTCCGAGAATATTGCCATCATGCATTGTTGAAAGGTTGTTGGTACATTGCACAGTCCAAATGGCATTCTTCGAAAGGCGTATGTGCCATATGGGCATGTGAATGTTGTTTTCTCTTGGTCTTCCAGTGCGATTGCGATTTGGTTATAACCTGAGTAATCATCAAGAAAACAGTAGTAAGGCTTTCCCGCTAATCTATCTAACATTTGATCGATAAAGGGTAAGGGGAAGTGGTCCTTCCGGGTAGCCTTATTAAGCTTTCGGTAATCCGTACAAACCCTCCAACCGGTCACAGTCTTGGTTGGGATTAGTTCGTTGTCCTTGTTTGTTACCATGGTTATGCCTCCTTTTTTGGGTACACATTGCACCGGGCTCACCCACTTGCTATCCGAGATGGCGTATATTATTCTAGCATCAAGCCACTTGAGGATTTCTTTTCGCACTACCTCTCGCATAACTTCGTTCAGTCGTCTTTGGGCATCAATCGTCGGCTTATGGTCATCCTCCATGAGGATCTTATGCATGCAAATCGCCGGACTGATGCCTTGGATGTCGGCAATGGTCCATCCAATAGCTTTCTTATGTTGATGTAGCATACTGATCAGCTGCGGTTCTTGTTCCTGCATCAACTTAGAAGAGATGATTACGGGCAACGTATCATTAAGACCAAGAAAAACATATTTAAGTTTCCCTGGAAGGGGTTTAAGGTCTAAAGTAGGTGTCTGCTCAATGGAAGGCTTTTGGATCACATGTTCATTCGAGGTATAATTCAAAGGCTCGAAGAACTTACCTGGACCTATCCAATTTAACTCCTCGGGGCCTTCAGTATCAGATATATTTGTGTCTGAGGGGTCACTATCATCGATGTTTTCGTGACAGTCTTCAAGGTGACTGCGGTGGCAGTGACCAAATTTCCTGTCGTGACAGTTTTATCTGATGCAGGGTTGGGCTAGGACTACTTCTGAAATTACCTTGCATTCTTCCTCTGTATCTGCTTGTTTTATTGCTTGGAGAACATTGAGCTTTATTTGTTGGTCATTGACTCTCATAGTCAGTTCTCCTTTCTCTACGTCGATCATTGTTCTGCCTGTGGCTAGGAAGGGTCGCCCCAGGATGATCGGTGCATTTTCATCTGCTTCACAATCTAAAACAAGAAAGTTAGCAGGAAAAATAAACTTATCCACTCTTACCAAGATATCTTCAATCTTTCCTTCTTGTTGTACGTAAGAGCGGTCTGCCAGTTGCATCATGACTGTCGTGGGCCTTGCTTGTCCAATACATAGTTTCTGAAATACAGATTCGATCATTAGATTAATGCTAGCACAAAGATCACAAAGTGCCTTACCCAAAAACTTGTCACCAATTATGCATTGTATGATGAAGCTTCTAGGATCCTTTTTCTTTGGGGGGTCGAAACTTATGTAGGATTGCCATGCATCCTTCTGTCTTCATCACTGTTTCAAATTCCCCAAGTTTGGACCTCCTGGACATTGCATCCTTCAGAAACTTTGCATAACCAGACATCTGCTTAATGGCTTCTAACAGCAGAATGTTGATGTGTACTTGCTTAAAGACATCATAGATTTTCTTAAGCTGGTACTCCTGTTTCTGTTTCTTTAACCGTTGTGGAAAAGGGGGTGGAGGACGGTAATCTTCAAGGCGTCCGTCACATGGAAGTCGGATATGAGGAGGCTCAAGATCTTCAGTTTCTTCTTTCTATTCCTTTGTTTCTTCTGCTGTCATGGCAGGTGTGACGACTACAGACTGTTTCTCTTCCGTCGGGGCA
Source organism: Hibiscus trionum (assembly GCA_030270665.1). NCBI lineage: Eukaryota > Viridiplantae > Streptophyta > Magnoliopsida > Malvales > Malvaceae > Hibiscus > Hibiscus trionum. The sequence goes on along the minus strand of BSYR01000017.1, from coordinate 18,762,110 downwards.
GTGTTCACGACATGTGTCTGTAGGGTCGGTTCCTTACTCGGTGTTTCTTTTATTATCAACCCTTGTAGTTGTTTCCCACTCCTCGTTGTAATAGCCTTGCACTGCTCATGTGTGGGTTTTCTAGTGACTCAGTATCACTAGGGATCCTCCATTCTGCCTTGGGTTTATGAACTGTGAAACCTGGCCCATTTGTGTCTATAAGGATTTTAGGGTAGCCTCATGGTTTGTCATTCTCATCTTTGTCTTGTCCATGAAGGATTTAGTTTTCTTGACAAAGTGATCCATGTTTGCCATATATGCTCATGTTTGAGACATGAACGTGGCCAGGGTCTGTTCCAGTATGCTTGTTGTGGCTGCCGGCTGCTGTTGTGGCTGCTGCTGTGGTTGCTGGCGTGACATAATCCTAAGACCTCCTTGGTTCTGGTTATTCTGGACTGGAGGGTTCAGTGCGTTGTTGGGGTTACTCCAGGAAAATTTGGGGTCCTTCCTCCAGTTTGGATTGTAGTTGTTGGAGTCATAGGTTTTATTCCTGTTATAGTTACCAACATACATCCCTTCTTCCAATTGTAAAGGACACTCCTCTGTACTGTGGTTTCCGCTACAGGTTTCACACACCTCTTGGCAGAAAATACAACTTTAGAATCCTTCCACTGTAGATTTTCAACTATCTTAGTGAGGTATGCAATCTGAGTTTTGACCGAGTTTTCAGGTTCGTATTCCTTTACAGATAGTCCTCGTCTACCTCCTCTTCGAGCTCTAGGAAACTGCTCATTGTTCTTCGTTAACTTTTTCAACACCAGCATTGCTTCGTCTGGTTCTTTATCCAGTAATAACCCATTTGTTGCTGAATCTATCCTCATTCGAGTGTGTGCATTGGCAACATTGGTTTATCATCTTCATGTTGAAAAGTAGCAATCTCATTACGCAATCTTTCAAATAATTGAGAAGAGTTAAAATGAGAAAAAAATTCACGACAGAGATCCGCCCAAGTTCTTATTGAACCCGGCGTTAACTTATTCCACCAGGTTTTTGCTCTATCCCTAATGAATGAGGAAATAGCCGGAGCCTCAGTACTTCCGGGCTTATTCCTGGTTGTCTGAACGATCCACAAATCTCCTGGAAAGTTTTCAGATGTTCACGTGCGTCCTCAGTAGAAGAACCACCAAATTGGCCAGCGGAATTTAGCATGCTGAACATTACATGTTTCAGTTCGAAGTGTTCATCTTCCACATCTGATAGCGTAGTCTCCAGTTCAACATGGTCGTTATCCATGTACTCTCGACAAGTTTGTCGTGCTGCTGAGGCAGCAAGCGGCGGCAGATCGTTTCGGGCATCATTAGGAGGATCTACATTACCCCTGGGGTTATTGTTGTTGTTGTTGTCATCTTCCCTATTGCCTTGTCTTCTGTTCACCATTGCTTCCAGTCTCTCCTAAAGATAGTTATTTCTTTCTATCAAGAATCGGGCTTTGTTCCTGAGTTGATATGTGCGTTCGATTTCTGGGTCTAATTCGTACTCAGGTTCCTTACCACGTCTCGATCTGCACATAAGCAATAAGGGAACCTTGTGAAATGCAAAGGGAAAATAAAACAACTAAAAACAAAAAAAATAAAAACAAAGTGCAGAAATAAAAAGGTAAAGGTATGTTGCCAGTCCCCGACAACGTCGCCAAAAACTTGTTGCGTGTAAATAAGACTATCGCAAATAGTGCAAGTGTACACAACGCAAGTAGTAAAGTGATACTAGAGTATCGAATATCGTCTCCACAGGGACTGGAAATAACTCTATCCTTAAATTACTGCACAAGAAAAAGAAATTGTTTAAATGATTGTTTGGAGAAATCTTGAGTATTAACTAAAGTAAAAGATAAGGTAATCAGATTGAGAGAATAGGCCGGTATTGATTTGCTAAGTAGTGCAGGTGTTGCACTATTCAGAGGAACTTCTGTTGTTCTGTCATCGTGCCTGTCGCGGCAGCACCTATCGCGGCAGAGGTCCGTTGATGTCGCGGCAGCGATCAACAACTCCGTACTTCAAGTTTGGCAAGAATCCCTGTTATGACTTGTCCTATCCCTAGGCCCAAGTTCTGTTGATGAACACGTCTTGGATGATACCTCCCGGCGTGAATCAAAGGGTGAACGCCAATGTTAGAGAATTCTTCTTTATCCATTTAACCTTGTACTTATCCCTAAGCCAAGATGGTTTAACCATAAACTGGAAAACACGTATTTACTCCTTTCGAATGCTTAACTCTCCCGATATTAAGCAAATGGATAACCTCACAATGCTCTCCCGATGCTCTTATGAGATGTTGAAAACCAGAGTAAATAAACTTGAAGTTTTATTACTTGAACAGAAAAATCCTAAGAACAATACAATCCTTACAACTACTTTACAAGATCAACCCTTAGCCCTTGGGGAAGTTTAGAACATGATGGAGAGAGAGAAACAACTAGGGTTTTGGGGGAAGACGTCTAGGAGCTAGATTGTAACCCCCGTAGCCCGGCCTAGACGGTTGACCCGAACTACGAAGATTACACGGGGAAAACCAAAGTCAACCCGAAAGTCAACCTTGATTAACGACCCTTTTTTTTCCTTTTTAATCTTGTCTAGATGCACATTAGTCCTATATGTGATCACTCAAACACCATACTCAAAGATCACAAACATCAGAGATCAAACGGGGACCCAATTGAACAAAACACAACTTTAGGGACCAAATTGTAAATTCTGAAAACTTTGAGGCCTTCACCAGATTTTAAGTTACCAACTTAAAATTAATCATGTTTCATGCATCTCGGCCAAATTTCAGCTCAAACGGACATCTCAAACTCATACAATTGCACAAACAAGATTCAGGACCAAAATGCAAACTTTTCAAAACATTTAACTGCCAATGTCAGCCCCCAACGGTCACCCGTTCCGAAACAGGCTTAGCCCGTTCCGAAATGCGGGGCCGTTTCGCAACGCGTACCGAAACGGGGGTCTGGCAGTAGCCTTTCCGTTTCGGAACGGTCCCTCCCGTTTCGGACGCCTGGGCTTGTTTAAGGCACCCGTTCCGAAACGGTATTGGCTGTTCCGAAACACCCTGCACAGCAAGCCTCAAAATGCATTCTTAAACATGCAATTAAACATCCAATCATGCTCCAAAAGCCACCAAACTTTGCCAACATGCAATTCAACATAAAAGAGGCATACTTGCATCAACAATTCAACAACATGTCAACATACACGAAAAACCCCAATTTCAAGGCTAAGCTTCCAACACAAGCAACCATTTAAACAACATACATCCAATTCAAACTCATAAGCCAAACCATGTTCCAACAACATCAACAACACAAAACCATACTTGTCCGAACATATACAAACACATACATCAACCCAAGAGATTCTACCCCATTGCCTTTATTAACTATAGCTATTAACCGAGACATACATCTCAAGTGGAGTCCTTCTTGAATCCCTTGCTCCTCGCTGTCCGAACTTCAAGAATCTGCATTGATGGACAAAAAGGAGCGTAAGCACATAATGCTTAGTGAGGAATGCTCAAAACCAAAACACCATCAATGCAGCGAGCCATAAATCACTTTTAAAACAAACTCGATTTGTTTACCAAAGCCATGTTTGAAAACCCCTTTTCAACAACAAGCTCAAACCATGCATTGCACATACATGAAAACCAACCCTTGGCTTAGCATGCTAAGAAAACCTTTTCAAAGCACAACTTACAAAATCATCCATTTAGCCAAACCATGCATAAACACCATATGCAAGCTAAAACAAAACTTTGGAAAACACTCCCATTTCACAACATACCTTTCTTAAACTTGAAAGCCAATTCAAGCAAGAATCTTTTAAAACCATTTCACAAACCAACCAACACATGCATTAAACCAAAGGCAACATATATGAACCACAACATCATCATCACATGCCTTTAAAAACAAGTCTTAACAAGACTTCAATGCACTAAAGATACTTCATGCTCACATGCATCATTTTCCAAATGATAATCAACACTTGTTCAACTTAACAAGTAAACATGCATTCACAAGCATTATACACTTTCCATGCAACCATGCATCTTTTCAAGCATCTCATGCTCCACATGCAATTATGCATCAATTCAAGCATCCCATGCTTCATCACAATCAAGAACATCATATTGGCCTTCAAGTGATCAACCACATTCACTTTTCAACTCAACACCCAAACGGATACGCGGATTCCGAGCGTTGTCCCTACGCTCCATACACCCTACCAATCCAAGGTCTCCCAAATGGACTTTTAAACACCATTTGACCTCAACATCCTAAGGTTCCCATGTATGGACTTTTAAACACCATACAACCTTAGCTTTCCCGAGGTTCCCATGTATGGACTTTCAAACACCATACAACCTCAACTTTCTCGAGGTTCCCATGTATGGACTTTCAAACACCATACAACCTCAACTTTTCCCCAAGGTTCCCATGTATGGACTTTCAAACACCATACAACCTTGACATGCACAAGGTTCCCATGTATGGACTTTCAAACACCATACAACCTTTGCATTCACCGATTGGTAGTTGTATAACATCACTAACGAGATCCGGGACACCCTACACAAGATCCACACATGGACTTAACCCCGCCATTGTGATCTCAACAAGCACAAGGTTCTCACATATGGACTTTTAAACACCATATAACCTTTGCTCAACCAAGGTCCTCGAATGGGCAACACCTCCATTATGACCTCAACCATCTCGTTAGGATACTTGAAGGGAGTTTACCGGTCCACTCTTGACCACTCCGCCTCCAAGGCGACTTAATTCACGGTGCACCCAATCCTATAGCCGGCTAACTATATCCGATCAAAGAACCAAGAACCACTTACATCACTTGCCAATATAACCACCTTACCACATTAGTCCAATGTTTCACATGCATAACCAATATGCAAAACCATTACCACATTAATCAAATGATTCACATGCATAACCAATATGCAAAACCATCATTTACCAACATTAATTCACTGTTTTAAAGCATTAGACAAAGCCATTGAACCACATGCAACACCATGCATCAAAACCACATTTCCAATGTATAAAACCAAGGATCTCTTACCTTGAGCATCCTCCACATATGGCTTTCAAAACCAGCATTGAACCATGCTAAAATATGCTTTCAAAACAGATTTAAACCATGCAAAACACATGCATTTCAATCATCAACCACAATTGCTTAAAAGCCAATTCCACAATCATAATTCAAGAGCGAAAAACCATTCACTTACTCTTGAGCTTAGCAAAGTTGTTTAGACTTACACTAAGCTCCCAAAAACCTTCAAACCTTGGTTTAAAAGCTGAAAACCCAACTTCACTCACCGATACACAAAACAAGGCTAGCCACCAAGCCTTCCAAGCATCCGAAACCTTCCGCAACACCTCAAAAGCTCACGGATCAAACTCCCCTGTTTCAAGCACACAAAAACAGCACATTAATGCATCATTATGCATTAAGAACAGCAGCCACACAACCAAACTCGCTGCTCATCACACAACCAACAATTCGGCTACCAAACACAACCGAAATCACCTCCAAACACTACCAAAACTTAACCCAGCCAAGATCCATCACTTCTAACCATTTTTAAACATCAATCAACATCCAAAATGATCACAAACACGTCCTTATACTTCCAGGTACAACAGATCACCAAAAACACTCCAAAAACAACCAAAAACTCAAGCCAAACTTAGGAAATTCAACCTATCCGGGATTTCATTAATTAAACCTCAACTTCTAATCAATTTAGCATTCATTTAACATCATTTTGACACTTTAAAACACTGCCCAAACAGATCACACGAAAATTTCACCAAAATCGCCAAATCTTGCATTTTAAGCCAAAATCAAGATTTCAATTGAAAAGCCTTTAACAAAACACAAATCAAGGATTGAGAACTTGGGAATTTCAATAAAGAACTTGAAGTTCAGAGGAGAAGGACGTTCTTACCTCCAAACTTGAGTTTCTCCTTTTTAGAGCCAAAAAGCTTGATGAAACAACTTGCAAATTGAGAGGTTTTGTCGATGAGATGATTAGGAATCAAATGAGAGTTGAAATGAGTGATTTGAGTGACAAAATCAGAGAGAAAAGATCTGGAGAGAATGTGTTTGGTTTGAGAGAAAAGATGAGAGAAAATGGTTGAGAGAAAAGTTAGTTAGAATTAGGAAAATATCTTCCCTCCACTTTTCTTTAGTTTAAAAACATTTAATTAATCATTTAATATATTTAGAAAATCTGGAGAAACTCCCATTGGGTAAATAGCTCCTTAAAGATTCAAAGTTTCAATCCTTTTTAAAACAGTCACGCAGTTTTCAAAAATTACATTTTGGTCACTAACCCAAAATGTCACCCTTCCAAACCTCATTTTCCAAAATTGATTTCACAGTTCACTTTTATATATTAAAAGATGATTTTAGAACATTTTCCCATATTTTTAATGCAACCCGAACTAGGCTTTCCTAAATTCACTCTTATATATTCGATCAGCACTTTGACCGAACCGGTCAACGCCCAAAACTTCTGAGCCCAAAACCGGGGCGTTACATGGATATCCTTCCCTAGGTCGAATTACATGCTTTTATGTAGGCCTTGGGTCCAAGTTTTCTAATATAGCAAGAATACAAGTTTAAATTAAAGTACCACTCTATTAAAGACTAAATCTTTTGAGTAGATGTCTTTAATTCGTCCTCTTTTCTTGCTTTGACTTTCTTCCTTGAACTTTGGGCCTGGCCTTTCTTCTGCTCTAGGGCTCAGAAAAATATTGGAGTGATCCACGACAAACTGGCTCACAATTCTCTATCTATTTGGCCCCACTTTGCTTTTCCACCTCAATGTCTCTTTGTCGTCATTGCTGCCACGACATATGTCACGACAGATAGTGCTCTCTGTTCTTCAACTCCGGCTCTGCAACTTGCCTCTGCTCATTTGCTGCCCTGGATGCCGCCGCAGCAATTGTGATGTGTATGCAAAAATCTATCCTAAATGCAATTAATCATGCTTGAGTGCAGCAAAAATATGGGTAAATGAGGGGTAAAATATAGAACTTTTATGCACTCAACATGTAACCCCCTTAATCCGGCCAAGACGTTTGACTTGAACTAAGAAGATTATACGGGGAAAACCAAAGTCAACCCGAAAGTCAACCTTGATTAACGACCCTTTTTATCTTTTTATCTTTTCTAACAGCACATTAAGCCTATGTGATTACTCAAGAGTCATAGGAAAGAAAGGCACAACGATCGGGAATCAATTAGGGACTTAATTGAAAGAATTACACTTTTAGGGACCAAAATGCAAATTTTGGAAAAATATAAAGACTTTGCAGAATTTAAGCTTACCAATATGTAAATAGTCATTTTACATGCACCTCTGTCAAAAATTAGCTCAAAAGGACATTCCATGCTCAATCAATTGCATCCACAACATCAAGGACTAAAATGTAAGAACAGAAACTTGAAACCATTCAAAAATGCTAGCCAATGGTCAACCGTTTCGAAACGCTGACCCTCGTATCAAAACGCCTGTATCGGAACTGGGCCGGCCATTTCGGTACTCGGGCCTGTTCCGAAACCCGTATCGGATCATGGCTCTCTAGTGGCCAAAGTGTTCCGAAACACCTTCATCCGTTCCGAAACACTATGGCCATTTCAGGCCCCAGTTTCGAAGCATACAAGGGTGTTCCGATACACCCTGCCCTACAACCTTACAATTTTCTTGTTTTTCACATCTTTTCACATTCAAACATAACCCAAATCATGCCATAACATACCAGGAACGTGATTAAACTTTTAAGGACATATTTAAGAAGCTTAAGCTACAACATGGCATCAAACACATGAACATTTAATCTATAAACATGCTTCCTAGCCACAAAACCAAATATAGACCTCAGACCTCAAACCAAACCAAATAGGACCATTTAAAAACTTCAAAAGCCATAACAAACTTGCTACAAACAGAGGGAGTTCAAAATACATCTCCCAAAAACAACCTTGAAGCCCTATTGCCAAATACCAATACTTAAGTATGTAAAAACAGCACCATACATGAACTTTACACTTCCTTGGATGTTCTTAACCTTCTCGCTGCCCAAATTTCGTCTCAATTATCTGCATTGTTGGTAAAAGAGAGCGTAAGCATATTTGCTTAGTGAGGCAAGCTCTAAAGAAAACCAACACAACAATGCATTGTTCAAAACTCTTTCTCAAAAGCCACTTTCAACAACATGCTCATTCTATCTCATGCTTGAGAACCATTTCAAAGCAAATCTCCATTTGAAAACACATGTACCTCTATTCTATCTCATGCATTTAAACCAATGAAAATCTCATGGCAAGGTCATACACATGATAAATGAAAACAAAAGCATTTCATATCATAATCTCATATGCATTTCTCATAGCATAAAACATCTCTTCATTTGGTACATGTGGTTCAAATACATTTTCATATATTATATTGGCATTTCACATTTCATCTTTACTCGGATATGCGGATTAGCTTGACTCAAGGTCAAGTCCTACCCCGGTGGAATCTCTCATCACCTGACTCTCATGGCAGTATCTCTCATCGCCATAAAGCTTGGGTATTTCACCAAGTCCTACCCCGATGGTATATCTCATCATCATATTCTCACTTTGGATCAGGATGGCACTACCCCCATTGCCCGACTCCAAGGAGCACATACAAATTTTTAGATTATAGTGCACTCTCATCCTATAGATTGATCAATTATATCTGGTAACTATCTCATCTTCTATGCCAATATATTATGTCAAAAACATCGTCTCACCTGCTGTTTTTAATGCAATATTTCTCAAATATTTCTCATCTCATTTCAAAATCATAACACTTGCTTTGCATTAAGTCAAAATCTCAAAGCTCTTCAATGCAACATGCTATCTCATGAAATCTCTACAAAGCATCATCTCATGCTACAAATCATGCATAAAAAACAGTAGAAATTTGTCTATCTCAAAACAAGATCATGTAAAAGCATTTTAGGGGCAACCACCACATATTTGAGAGAAAATCTAGCCATACTTACTTCCGAACTTAGGACGGTGTTTCAAACCAACCCTAAATTCCCAAACCTTGTTTCTTTATCCCTCAAGGTCTTCTAAAACCATTCACACTCAACGATTACGTTTTGCTTGCTCGCCGAAACGATATCTAAGCTCCCGGCACTTCCGGATCAACACCAAAAGCGTCCGAAGATGTCTCCCCTGTTCATTACACATAAGAGCAGAGGATTACTGCATCATCATGCATTGAAATCACCAGCGAACTAAACAAACTCACTGCTCTACTCACAAGCACCATTTCGGCTACCCAAAACAACCGGAATCATCTCCAAACTCTTCCAAAACGAAGCCCAGCGAAGATCTATCACTTCTAATCATTTCTAAGCCTCAATCAACACCAAAAATCACAATAAACTCGTCCTTATATCTCCAGCTACAACAGAACACCAAAAACACCCAAAAATCACCAATCTAGCATGCAAAACTTAGGAATCCAAACCTATTCAGGATTTGTTTGATAAAACCTCCTTTATAACATCGATTACCATCCAAAACACATTAGAAAACAACCTCAAAACAGAGCCTAACCAATAATTACGAAAATCATCAAGATCTCTCCAAGAATCTTGAGTTTTAACACAATTTCATGTTTCTAACATTAAAGTAACTTAAAAATCATTAACAAAGGATTGATAACTTGAGAATTTTCAGTAAAGAACTGATCATTAGAGGAGAAGGACGAAGCTTACCTCTAATGGTTGATTTCTCCTTAATTTGGGTAAGTTTTCTTGAAAAATCCAAAGTGTAAACAAGAGGATTTGATAAGGAAAAGATTAGGAATCCATAGGGGATTGAAATCTCATCAAAAAGGATGAAAATCAGAGGTTGATTGATGAAGGAATTGCGTTTGGCTGAATGGAAGTTGAGAGAAAATGAAAAGAGGGGAAAAAGATCGTAAAGTTGTTATGAAAGTCAAAATAGCATTTTCTCTTTTAATTCCCTTTATTAAATCATTACTAAAATACCCAAAATTAGAGAGAAATCTGATAAAAACATTTTGGTAAAATTAGCTCCTTAAAGATTCAAAGTTTCAATCCTTTACAAAACAGTCACTAGTCAACTTTTGCAAAAATTACGATTTGGTCACTACACCGAAATGTAGTATTTCCAAACCATATTTTGTAAAATTGTTTTCACCATAATCATTCATATAATAAATGAGGATTTTTAGATATTTTTCCATATTTTTAAAGCATCCCGAACTAGGTGTTCCCTAAATCTCCCTTAAAGGTTCGAACCGTTCTCGACCGGCCTGATTCAAACTCTAAAACATCTAGGCCCAAAATCAGGGCGTTACAACTCTCCCCCTCTTAAGAAATTTCGTCCTCGAAATTTACCTGGAGGAAAAAGGTAAGGAAATTGCTTATTCATGTCTTCCTTCCTTTCTCATGTGGCTTCCTCAACACCATGATGTCTCCACAAGACTTTGACCAGCTCGATGGTCTTACCTCGGAGAACCTTACTATCCGAATCCAGAATCTCAACATGTTCCTCATCATACGTCAAGTCTGGATTCAACTCAACCTCTTCCACAGGCATAACATGCGACGGATCTGATCTGTACCTCCGAAGCATGGATACATGAAACACATTATGTATCTTTTCTAACTCTTGAGGTAGTCTCAGCTTGTAGGCAACTTGACCCACACGTTCCATCACCTAGTATGGTCCAATGTATCTTGGGCTCAACTTGCCCTTTCGACCAAATCTCATCACCTTTTTCCAAGGTGAAACTTTCAAAAACACACGCTCGCCCACAGCAAATTCTATCTCCTTACGCTTCAAATCCGCGTAAGACTTTTGCCGATCCGATGCTGCCTTCAACCGCTCACAAATGAGCTTCACCTTCTCGGTGGTTCCTTTTAACAAAGCCGGTATCGAGACCAACTTTTGTCTCGTTTTCAGCCCAACAAAGAGGAGTTCTGCACTTCCTCCCGTATAAAGCTTCATAAGGTGCCATTTGAATACTTGCCTGGTAACTGTTGTTATAAGAAAACTTCACCAAAGGCAAGTGCTTCTCCAAAGAGCCTTGAAATTCAATAACACAGCACCTCAACATATCCTCAAGAACTTGGATAACACGCTCCGACTCCCCATCCGTTTGCGAATGATACGAAGTACTGAAATTCAACCACGTACCCAATGCTTGATGTAAACACCCCAAAACCTTACGGTGAACCTCGGATCTCTATCTGACACTATAGATTTTGTCACTCCATGCAACCGTACAATCTCCGCAATGTACAACTCCGCAAGCTTATCCAAGGTATACGTAGTATGAACATGCAAGAAATGCGCACACTTCGTAAGGCGATCCACAATTACCCAGACAAAATTCTTCTTTTATGGCGATAAAGGCAAACCAGACACAAAGTCCATGGTGATCCTCTCCCACTTCCATTCAGGGATCCTTAATGGCTGCAACAACCCTGAAGGAAATTGATGTTCAACCTTAACCCGCTGACAAACCATGCATTTGCTAACATACACAACGACATCTTTCTTCAATCCCACCCAATAGTACTCATCCTTCAGATCACGATACATCTTGGTACTACCAGGGTGCATAGTAAAAGGTCTACTATGAGCTTCGGTCAGAATAATGCGCCTCAATTCAACATCATTCAGTACCACTATCTGACTCCCAAAACATAAAACACCATCATCATTGAAACAGAAATTCGATGGCCTACCTTCTGCAATATCCTGAACATGTGGCACCAAAGAATCATCCAATAGTTGTTTATCCTTAATCAACTGAACTAGAGATGGTTTCACTTGCAATTCAGCAACAAGACCACCATCCCGCGATATGCTCAAGCTAGCAAACATCGCCCTTAATTCCACCGCCACCTTCATGCTCAAAGCATCAGCCACAACATTGGCCTTCCCCGGATGATACTCGATCGTTAGATCGTAATCCTTAAGCAACTCTACCCAACGTCGTTGCCTAAGATTTAACTCCTTCTGAGACATCAGGTACTTCAAACTTTTGTGATTCGTGTACACAGTACACTTCTCACCATAGAGATAATGTCTCCAGATCTTTAGAGCAAAAACCACTGCAGCCAACTCAATGTCATGTGTAGGGTAATTGTTCTCATGCACTTTCAACTGTCACGATGCATAAGCCACTACTCTACCCTCTTGCATCAACACACACCCCAAACCAACGTAGGATGTGTCACTATACACCACAAACTCTTTTCCTGATTCAGATTGAACCAAGATAGGAGCTTGCGTCAAAGCTGCTTTTAGCTTCTCAAAAGCTTGGTATCTTGCTTCCGTCCACTCATACTTAACATCCTTTTGCAACAACTTTGTCAAAGGGGAAACAATATTAGAAAATCCATCCACGAACCTCCGGTAGTAACCTACCAAACCAAGGAAACTACAAACTTCATGAACAGACCTAGGAGGCTTCTAATTCACCACCGCCTGAATCTTCTGAGGATCAACTCGAATCCCTTCAGCCGAAACCACATGGCCAAGAAAAAAAACTTCATTTAGCCAGAACTCATATTTGCTCAGCTTAGCATAAAGCTGATTCTCTAACAGCGCTTGCAAAACGATCCTCAGATGACCCTCATGCTCCTCCTCAGTACGAGAGTACTCAAGCATATCATCGATGAACACCACAACAAACTTATCTAAGAATTCATGGAACACCCTGTTCATCATGTCCATGAAAGCAGCATGAGCATTCGTCAGTCCAAAATACATCATCAAAAATTCATAATGCCCATATCTCGTTCGAAACGCTGTTTTCGGCACATCCACATCCTTCACCTTTAACTTGTAATATTCTGACCTCAAATCTATCTTTAAAAGTACAACCGCTCCTTGAAATTGATCAAAAAGATCATCAATCCTCGGCAAAGGATACTTGTTCTTGATGGTCAAATTATTCAACTGACGATAATCTATGCACATCCTCATCGCGCCATCTTTCTTTTTGACAAATAAGACCGGTGCACCCCAAGGGGACACACTAGGCCGAATAAAGCCTCGGTCAAGCAACTCTTGAAGTTGCATCTTCAATTCCTTCAACTCCTTGGGTGCCATGCGTTAGGGAGTAATGGACACCGGAGTTGTGTTCTCATACAACTCAGTTCCAAATTCAACCTCCCGACTAGGCGGCAAACCAGGTAACTCCTCTGGAAACACTCCAGGGAACTCACACATGGTCCTTATATCCTGTACGCGGACCTCCATTGTATTAGGATTCATAACAAAGGCTAGATAAGCCTCACATCCTTGACGCAACACCTAGTTTGCTTCGAGCGTCGACACCACATTAGATAGAAACTTCACATTTTCTCCCACCACCACAACCTCATAATCATCCGCAAGTTTCAGCGAAACTCGCTTGCTTTCAAAATCTACAATGGCTCTATGCTCAACAAGCCAATCCATACCAAGAATTAAATCAAAACCATAGAATGGTAACTCCATAAGATCACCAAGAAACGCATGATCTTGCACCATTAAAGGGCATCAACTATACAATCTTCTTGTTACAACCGTCTCACCAAAAGAACTAGTCACATGCATACCCACATCCAAAGACTCAACAGCAAACCAAGCATTTGACCCTGTTCACGCAATATATACAAGTGTGTAGATCCAGAATCAATCAAATAATGTAATGACAAGGATTGCAAAGTAAAGGTACATGCGATCACATCCGTGTCATTCCTCCCTTCTCGATGGGAATACACTCGAGCCTGGCCACCGCCTTCAGGCTGAACAGCCACCACATGTGCTACATTCCTTCCACCTTCATCTCTACACTAGAAATTACCACGGCCGTGCCCACGACCTCTCTGTGGCTCTGCTTCTCTCACTGAAGCATGACCTTCCCTCAACGGCTGAGGACAATCTTTCTTCAAATGCCCATGATTACCACAGTTCCAAAATGTACCGAGATTGCCCCAACACTCACCAGTGTGGCTCCTACCACACCGATTACACTCAGGAGTCCGCATGAAAGCATTTGGTCCTTGCTGACCTCTCCCAGGGTTACCACCCCCACGTCTAGCATCAACATGTGGCCTTCTATCCTTAGGCCTCTTATAGAGATCTCTACCAAGATCACGCTCTGCAGCTCGCTTCCTTGAGCTAGATCCTCCTGCTCGACTTGCCAGACCAAGATTCAGCTCAATGTCTTTGGTTCTGCTGACCAAGACATCGAAATCCGTGTAGTCTGTTGCGAGCATATAAGTTTTCACATCCGCCACCAGCCCGTAACAAAATCGTTCACATCTTTCCCGCTCGCTAGGAATCAACTCAAGTGCATATTGGCTAAGGCGTAAAAACTGCACCTCATATTCCGCCACCGTCATACTCCCTTGCACCAGGGACATGAATTCCCTCTTTTTCTCAACGAGGTAGCGAACTCCCAAATACTTCAGCTTGAATGCATTCAAGAAGAATGTCCAAGTCACATCATCATCTTCCATACTCGCAATCATGGTCGTCCACCACGTATATGCATCACCATGCAATAGGGACACAATGTAACGCCCTGGTTTTGGGCCTACATGTTTTAGACATCGGATCGGACCGGTCGAGAACGGTTCGAATCGCGTAAGGTGATCTTAGGAAATCAAGGATCGGGATAGGATAAAATTATGATAAAAATTGTTAAAATCCTCTAAAAATATAATTAAGAGGTTGGTCAAGTCAATTTTACAAAAAGGGTTTTGGAAAATGGACATTTTGAGTAGTGACCAAATTGTAAAGTTTCAAAACTGAGGAAAATGTTATTTTTAAGGTGGAAGCCAAAATATTAGAATCTTTATGGGGCTTTAAGTCAATATGACCTTTCGTCAATATGACATGTGATTTAAAAGGATTTTAATTAAATGATTTTTAATTGGATTTCTTATATTAATTAACTAAAAGGTAGTTAATGAGATTTTCATTTACGTAACTACCATTTTCCTCTCATTTTCAGCCAAACACCATTTTCTCTCATCTTTTTTCCAGAATTCTTCCTCCCCAAAACTCTCTCAACATTTCTTAAATCATTTTCAAGAGATCTTCCTTAATTCTTCAAGATTTTTGCAAGGAAAACTTGTCATCTATTGAAGGAAGCAAGGATTGGAGGTAAATCCCGTTCTCAACCTCTAATCTAAGTTCTTTATTGAAATTCTCAAGATATTTGGCTTCTAAATACTATTTTTGAGTGAGTTTTCAATATAGTTTTAATTCAAGATCAAAATCTTGTGAAATTGTGAATGAAATCTTGATTTTCAGACTTGATGAGTTGGGCTCTGTTTTGTGTTGATTTTAATTGGTTTCTAAGTTGTTTTACATGTTAAAATGATGTGTTGATAACATAGATCCCAAAATCCTTGAGATCCTTGAGTTTCTTGGTAGTTTTAAGTGAGATTTTGGGGTGAAATGGTGGAATCTTGATTGCTGGAGGTATAAGGGTGGGTTAGGATGTTTATTAGATGTGTTTTGATGTTGATAATTGTTTGGAAGTGATGTATGATGATTGGGCTTGGTTTAGGAAGCAATCGATTGATTTTTCGGTTGTTTTGGATGGGTATTTTGGTGTAGTTTGAGTGGGCAACGAGTTTATGAGTTGTTGCTGGCGTCAGAATGCATTTTAATGCATTTAGATCTCTGTTTTGATGATGTGAAAACAAGGGATCTTGATCCGGAAGCGAACTAGGTGAATTTGGAGGCTCCGAAGGTGTAATTTCTATGTCGGCGACCAAGGCTTCGCGTATCGGTGAGTATAAATGCAATTTCCTGCTTTGTAACACTTTGAGCGAGGCCTTGGGAGCTTAGTGTAAGTTTGATACACTTAACTAAGCTCGAGTGTAAGTGTTTCGGTAATCCCTCTCTTGGAAATGTGCTATGTTTGATGAATTTGCACTTGAGGTTGGAGTGGATTTGTTTAGTGTTTTTAAACATGTTTAAGCATGGTTTAATGCTGGATTTTAATGTCATTATGTTAAGGATGCACTAGGTAAGTGATCCTTGGTTTTCATGTGTTGAATGCATATGATGTTAAGCATGGATTGCTTGTGGAAATGGCATTGTGGTTATGCTTGTAAAACAGTGGATTAAGGTGGTTAAATGATTGTATTGGCAAGTGATGAAAATGGTTTTTGATTACTTTAATCAGATATAGTTAGCCGGCTATAAGATTAGGTGCACCGAGAATAAAGTCACCTTGGATGTCGAGGGGTTGTGATAGTGTCGTAATCTCCATCCAAGTAGCCTAACGATTGAGGTTAAGATCACAACGGTGAACTGTTAGTCCCGTGTGTGAGTCTTGTGTTGTGTCCCATACTCTCATTAGTGGAATTATACAACTACCAATGAGTGATGTTGAGGGGTTGTGATTGTGCCATTTGTTTCCACCTTGTGTAGCCCGGTAGTTTGTATGAAGCGTGAGGGACAACGCTTGTAATCTGCGTATCCGATTGTGTCTTGTGTTGGAATGGTTTATGGATTATCACTTGTGAGCCAATATAATGTAAATGAATAAGATGAAGCATGAGATGCTTATTTATGATGCAAGGTTGCATGAGATAATCGTGTTTAACGCAAGAGTGCATGAGATGCTTGGTAAAGCATGAGTAATGGTTTACTTGTTATTTATGATGTTGCATAAGTGCATGTGTTTATAAAATGCATTGATGTCTTGAAGAGACATGTTTTATGAAAAGGCATGTGTTAAAAGTGATGGCTTTGCAAGTCATGTTAAATGCATTGATGAATGTTGTTAGCGACCCTCACTAAGCTTTATGCTTACGCTCTTTTGTTTCATCAATGCAGAGAATTGAACATTTGGAGGCAACCCAAAAGCAAGAGGAATCCAAGGTTTTGTTAAAGAGATGTATGTGGTTCACTCTTAGTGTAATAAGTGGCAATGGGTGGGATTTTTACTTTGGAATGTTGAGGATGTTTCCCTTTACTTTGAGCATGTTAGATTGCTTATACTTGAATTGTAAACGGCCTTTGGAGTTTGGATTTTGGTTTGTTTGATGTTATAGCTTGTTATGCTTTTCATGTGTGTGACACCCCAATTTTGGGCTTAGAAGTTTAGGGTCTGAACCGGATCGGTCTGATTTTCGGTTCGAATATAAAAGGTGGTTTTAGGGAAAGCCTAGTTCGGGATGCATTAAAAATATGGAAAAATATTTAAAAATCCTCTTTTAATATGTATAAGAGAGTGGTGAAATCAATTTTACAAAATAAGGTTTGGAAGTGTGACATTTCGAAATAGTGACTAAAATGTAATTTTTGAAAAGTTCAGTGGTGACTGTTTTGTAAGGATTGAAACTTTGAATCGTTAAAGAGATAATTTACCCAAGGAAGGATTTCTCCAGATTTTTCTTAATTTTAATGATTTTGTTAATGTTTAATTAATTAAAAGAAGTGAGGGAAAACCATATTTAGCTTTTCATAACTAACTTTCTTAAAAACTTTCTCATCTCATTTTCTCTCAAAATTCTCTCAGCCAAACACATTTCCACAACAGCTTTTCTTTTGATTTTCACACTAAATGATGAGGTTTCAATCATCAATTGATTCCTAAACCTTTCTACATCAAATCCTCTTCATTTGCTTATTGAATTTTCAAGGATTTTGGCTCAAATCAAGGAGAAATCTACATTTAGAGGTAAGGATGTCCTTCTCCTCTAAATACTCAGTTCTTTACTGAAATTCCCAAGTTCTCAATCATTAAATTGAGTTTTATAAATGGTTTTAATGTTGTGATATTGATTTTGGCTTAAAACTCAAGATTTGGATTTAATCTTGAAGAAATTCGTAATGAATGTTTGGGCTCTGTTTTGAGATGTATTTTTAATGTATTTTTGATGTTTAATGATGTGTAATTGAGGTTTAATCAATGTAATCCCGAATAGGTTGATTTTCCTAAGTTTTTACTTGTGAAAATGGTGGTTTTTGGGGTGAACTTGGTGTTCTGTTATAGCTGGAGGTAAAAGGACGAGTTTATGATCTTTTTGGATGTTAAGTGATGTTTAAGAATGTTTAGAAGTGATGGATCTTGGCTGGGTAATGTTGTGGATGAGTTTGGATGTGATTTCGGTTGTGTTTGGTATCCGAAATATTAGATTTGGTGAGAGCAGCGAGTTTAGGTGTAATGGCTGAAGATTTTAATGCATGATGATGCATTAATCCTCTGCTTTGATGTGTTTAAAACAGGGGAGACACATTCGGATCCTTGTGGTGTTGATCCGGAGGCTTGATCGGCGTTTCGACAAGCTTGCAAAACGGAATTGGTGAGTGAAGTTTGGTTTTCAACTTTGAAACCAATGTTTCAAGGTTTTGGGGGCTTAGTTTAAGTCTAAGCAACTTAACTAAGCTCAAGAGTAAGTTTTCGGAGAAACTCTCTCTTTGATGAACCATGAGATGGTTGGATGCAATGTGTTTAATTTGAATGTTTAAATTTTGTTTTGAAAGCATGTTTTAGCATGATTAATGCTGGTTTTGAAAGCCATGTGTTGAAGGATGCTTGAGGTAAGAGATCCTTGGTTTGATATTGATAAATGTGGTTTTGATGCATAGTGATGCATGATGGTTTAATGGCTTTGATTAATGCTTTAAAATAGTGGAATGTTGATGATAAATGATGTATATTGGCAAGTGATGTTTTGGTTTTGAAGTACTTGAATCAGATATAGTTAGCCAGCTATAGGATTGGGTGCACCGTGAATTAAGTCGCCTTGGATGTTGAGGGGTTGTAATGGTACCGTAAACTCCATCCAAGTACACTAACGAGATGTCTAAGATCATAATGGTGGTTAAAATGCCGTGTGAGGATCTTGTGTTGTGTGTTCCGTGTTCTCGTTAGTGATGTTATACAACTACCGATGAGTGATGTGGAGGGGTTGTAATTGTACCGTTAAACTCCATCACGGGTGTTGAGGGGTTGTGATTGTACCGGTAAACTCCACCTTGTCTGTTCGGTAGTGTGTATGAAGCGTATGGGACAACGCTTGTAATCCGCGTATCCGATTATGTTTTATGCTGAAAATGGTTATGGATTATCACTTGGAAGCCAATATGACATGTTGATGTTAACGTAGCATGAGATGCTTGTTGTGTATGCATTGTTGCATGAGAAATGATGTTTATGAATGAAAAGGCCTTTTGAAAGGTGTTTTACATGATGCATTATTGTGTTGTTTCTTTAGAGCATGCCTCACTAAGCATTTGTGCTTACGCTCTCTTTCTTGAACCAATAATGCAGAGAATTGAAGTGCTTTGAGGGCAGCAAGGAGGCTAAGAATCCAAGGGAAGGCTAAGATCATGTATGGTGACTATTTTTACAACTTTATTAGCTTTTGATATTTGGCAATGGGAACCTAGGTTGTGTTTTTGGGAGATGTTTTGGACTCCCTGAGTTTGGCATGACGCCTATGATGTTTTGGACTTGTAAATGGCCATTTGGTGTTTGCTTTGATGATTTGATGATTGGTTGGTTTCCAATGCTAGGATGCATGCCTATAGACTTGTGGTTTTTCCTAATTGATGCCATGAATGAGTTTTGATGATGCAAATGAGTACCTTATATGTATGATGACTTGTTGGCATGATTAGGAGGTCATAGAGATGTGTTTGAGTGGTTAATTGTATGTTAAACCAGCAAAATCTGCACTTTCTGGGCAATCCGTGTCGGAACGGCACCCGCGTTTCGAAACAGGGGCCTGTAATGGCCTTCGTGTTTTGAAACGAGTAGAGGCCGTTCTGAAACTAATTGGCCACTGCCAAGCCCTGTTTCGATACAGGTCTCGAAATGAACCCGCGTTTCAGAACGGTCAACCCCCATTCCGAAACAGTTGACCGTTGGGCACTAATTTGAATGGTTTATGGTTTGCAAGCTTTACGTTTTAGTCCTGAATTTTGTATATGCAATTGCTTGAGTTTGAGATGTCCGTTTGAGATGAAATTTGACAGAGAAGCATGTAATATGACTAATTTCATAATAGTAACTTAAAAATCATTTAAGTCCTCTTAATTTCAAGAATTTACAGTTTGGTCCCTAATAGTTTTAAATTGTGCAATTGAGTCCCTTATTGCTTTCCGATTGCTGTGCTTTTCAAGTATGTTTTCCTCAAGGCTACGCTTAGGATTAATATGCATCTAGACAAGATTAAAAATAAAAA
This sequence comes from Hibiscus trionum, assembly GCA_030270665.1. Lineage (NCBI taxonomy): Eukaryota > Viridiplantae > Streptophyta > Magnoliopsida > Malvales > Malvaceae > Hibiscus > Hibiscus trionum. The sequence goes on along the minus strand of BSYR01000017.1, from coordinate 18,741,808 downwards.
AGGGTCGTTAATCAAGGTTGACTTTCGGGTTGACTTTCGTTTTCCCCGTGAAATCTTCATAGTTCGGGTCAACCGTCTAGGCCGGGCTAAGGGGGTTACAATGTGACTAGGAAGCATGCCCATAGTCTCTTTGGTCACTTGATTGATAACATGTCTAGCATAAGTTTCTTTAATATGTTCTTTGATGCCCAATCATTTTGCTGGTAGGTTATGGTATGTTTTGGGGTATGTTTGAGTGTGGAAAATGTGAAAAACCAGAAAATTATGTTGTTGCAGGGCAGGGTGTATCGGAACACCCTTGTATGTTTCGAAACAGGGGCCCGAAATGGCCATAGTTTTTCGGAACGGATAAAGGTGTTTCGGAACACTTTGGCTACTAGAAGACCCTGTTTCGATACGAGTTCCGAAACGAGCCCGAGTTCTGAAACTGTCAATTCAATTTCGGTATGACCGTTTCGATACTAGGTTAAGCGTTACGAAATGGATGACCGTTGGATTTGAATTTTGAGTTGTCCTGAGTTTCTGATTCTTACATTTTGGTCCTTTAATGTTGGCTACTTAAATTAATGAGTTTGAATGACCCGTCTGTGTTGATTTTTGACATGGTGGTATGTTATGTGATTAATTGAGGATTGGTAACTTTAAAATCACAGAAGTGCCTGGAATTTATTAAAATTACAGTTTAGTCCCTAAAATTCAAATGTATGCATTTAAAACCCTAATCGAACCCCGATCGCTATGCCGTTTTCTCCTAGTTTCTTTGTTAAACTCATAGGTTAATAATATGCACCTAGAGAAGTTAAAAAGAAAAAAGGGGTCGTAAATCAAGGTTGCTTTCGGGTGGACTTTGGTTTTCCCCGCGTAATCTTCGTAGTTCGGGTTAAACGTCTAGACCGGGCTAAGGGTGTTACATTTGATGGTATCAGAGCCATGTTACAAAAGAATTGGGAATGCTGGTATGTGAAATTGATATGTATTGAAGTATGATGTTTGAAAAGCATGCTATTGATTGAACGTTGCGCCCTATGCCATTCTTGAATTATGTGAATTGCATGTAGGATGAATATGATCATATGGTGATAATGTTATGTGGATATGTGCTGATTTTGGGATAACAAAAAGTATGTAAGCATGATGTTTTATGTATGCTATGCTCTGTGGGGGAATTTGGGTGCCCATTGCCTTATTACACTAATCAAATGTTTTGTAAACTTGGATTCTTGCTTGCAACTGGCCTAAATGGTTTGATTTGTTTTTTGTTGTGTTTGGTTAAATAGCACAATGGGACCTAGAAGGGAGTTGAGGTCCAATACGATAGTGTCTGCAGCTGATCAGGGTAACCAGGCTGAGCAAGAGGTTGATGTCCCTCTTGGTGGAGATCTACCTCCTCCGCCACCACCTGGAGGTGAGGAGTAGGTGCAACAAAGACAAGCTGGTCCTAGTTTGGGTGATTTGGCGCCTCTGGTACAGGCGATCACCGGAGCGTTTCAGGCTGCTGTTGCCGGAGCGCATGTTCAGGCCCCTGCAGCTGGGCAAGTGGGCTTATCTTTGGAGAGGTTGAGGAGCTTGGGAGCTGTAGAGTTCTTTGCTATGTCTCCTGAGGCATCTGAGGCCTGGTTGGCGAGTACGATCTGCATAATGGATCAGATGGGCTGTAATGATGTGCGTAAGCTGTGATGCGTAGTTTCTTTACTTCAAGGTGATGCTTACAGTTGGTGAATGACTACCACAGCTTGTAAAGAATCCAACGAAGTTGATTGGGAGTTCTTTAGAGGTGCTTTTCAGAGAAAGTATCTAGGTGTGAGATACTTGGATGAGAAGAAACGGGAGTTTATGTCTCTCGTTCAGGGCAACCTATCGGTGGCTGAGTACGAGGTCCAGTTCGTACGCTTGAGCCAATATGCTCCTGAGTTGGTACCTAGTGAGAGGCATCGATGTGATCGATTCCGATATGATCTAGTACAAGAAGTTAAGACGTGCATGCTAGCTGTGGATTACACTGATTTTGACGTGCTTGTTTGTTGGGCAAAGGACATCGAGCAGAAACTGGGTTTGTCTTCCAGAGGTGTTGGTTCTAGCTCTGAGAAGAGAGCTGCTGAGTATAGTTCCGGTGGTGGACAGAACAAAAGAGGACATGATAGGAGACATCGGCATGAGGGAAGGCGTGGTGCTCCGGTTCAAGGGACCATTTGAGGCGAGATTGTCCTCGAGCAGCTAGAGAGGTTCAGGCTCCTGTTGTGGTGACAGGGAACTCTTGTTGGAACTATGGTTCGGCAGACCATATGAGGAGGGAGTGTCCTTTGTTGGCTGGTGGTGGCCAAGGACGTGCTCCTATGGTAGCTGCACCTCAGAGAGGCCGTGGGCGCGGCCGTGGGAACTTTCAGAGGAGAGATGAGGGGCAGCGAGGTATTGCTCACGTTGTAGCCGTTCGGCCTGAGGGAGGTGGACCAGCGAGGGTGTATGCTCGGCGCGAGGAGCACAACGATACTGATGTGATCGCATGTACCTTTGCTCTCCGGTCTTTATCTTTGCTGGCTTTGATTGATTCTAGATCCACACATTTATATATCTTGAGTGAGCATGCACATTTTCTTGATATACATGTTGAGTTGCTTGAGGTAGGAATGCAAGTGACTAGTTGTTTTGGTGAGACTGTAGTCACTAGGAAGTTGTATAGGAGATGCCCTTTGTCTTTACAAGGTCATGTTTTCCTTGTGGATTTGATGGAGTTACCTTTCTACAGATTTGATGTAATCCTTGGTATAGATTGGTTGACGGAGCAAAGGGCAGTGGTTGACTTTGATGTTAAGCGAGTTACTTTAAAGTTGGCCAATGATTATGAGGTTGTAGTTGTAGGCGAGAATGTGAAATTCTTGTCGAATGTGATTTCAGCTTTGGAAGTGAACCGTATGATGAGGTTGGGTTGCGAGGCTTACATTCCTTATGTGATGAATCCTGGAACCAAGGATGTGCGTGTGCAGGACATCCGAACTGTTCGCGATTTTCTGGGTGTCTTTCCGGAAGAATTTCCTGGATTGCCACCAAACCGGGAAGTTGAGTTTGGTACAGAGTTGTACGAGAACACAACTCTGGTGTCCATTTCTCCTTATTGCATGGCACCCAAAGAGTTAAAAGAGTTGAAAACAGAATTGCGAGAGTTGTTGGATCGAGGTTTCATTCGGCCGAGTGTGTCGCCTTGGGGTTAACCAGTCTTGTTTGTGAAAAAGAAAGATGGGAAGATGAGAATGTGTATAGATTATCAGCAACTGAATAAGTTGACGATCTAGAACAAGTATCACTTGCCTAGAATTGATGATCTCTTTGATCAGTTCTGGGGAGCCTCAATGTTTTCTAAGATAGACTTGAGATCGGGGTATTAACAGCTGAAGGTGAAGGATGTGGACGAACCCAAAACTGCTTTTCGGACGAGGTACAGACATTATGAATTTTTGGTGATACTGTTTGGCTTGACCAACGCGCCTGCAGCTTTCATGGACATGATGAATCGTGTATTCCATGAATACTTGGATCAGTTTGTGGTGGTGTTCATCGATGATATCCTTGCGTATTCGCGTACCGAGGAGGATCATGATAGGCACTTGAGGATTATTTTGCAAGCGTTGCTGGAGAACCAGTTGTATGCCAAGCTGAGTAAGTGTGAGTTTTGGCTTTGCGAAGTGGTCTTCCTTGGACATGTTGTGTCGGCTGAGGGCATTCGTGTTGATCCGCACAAGGTAGAGGCTGTGATGAGTTGGAAAGTGCCTAAGTCAGTGACGGAGGTACGAAGTTTCCTTGGATTGGCTGGGTACTACCATAGGTTTGTCGAGGGTTTCTCGAAGATAGAAGCACCTTTGACCAAGTTGTTGCAAAAGAATGTTCGCTTTGAGTGGACGGAGGCGAGGCACCAAGCTTTTGGGAAGCTGAAAGAAGCTTTAACGCAAGCTCCTATTTTGATTCAACCCGAGTCTGGTAAGGAGTTTGTGGTCTATAGTGATGCGTCCATTGTTGGTTTGGGCTGCGTGTTGATGCAGAAGGGTAAGGTGGTGGCCTATGCATCTAGGAAGTTGAAGGTGCATGAGCGCAACTACCCTACTCATGATCTTGAGCTTGCGGCTGTGGTGTTTGCCTTGAAGATTTGGAGGCATTACCTGTATGGAGAGAAATGTGTTGTGTTCACGGATCACAAGAGCTTGAAATACCTTATGTCTCAGAAGGAGTTGAATCTTAGGCAACGACGTTGGGTGGAGTTGCTTAAGGATTATGATCTGACGATCGAGTATCACCCGGGTAAGGTTAATGTTGTAGCTGATCCTTTGAGCCGAAAAGTAGCTGTGGAGTTGAGAGCGATGTTTGCTCGTTTGAGCATATCGCGTGATGGTGGTCTTGTAGCTTAATTGCAAATGAAACCATCCTTGATACAGTTGATCAGAGATAAGAAGTTGTTCGATGATTGACTTGTTTCGCGTGTTCAGGACATTGCTGAAGGTAGACCTTCGGATTTCAGCTTTAGTGATGATGGTGTTTTGTGTTATGGTAGTCGGATAGTGGTGCCGGATGATGCTGAATTGAGGCGCACTATTCTGACCGAGGCTCATAGTAGTCCTTTTGTTGTGCCCCCTAGTAGTACCAAGATGTATCGTGACCTGAGAGATGAGTACTACTGGGTAGGGTTGAAAAGGGATGTGGCTGAGTTCGTTAGTAAGTGCATGGTGTGTTAGCGAGTGAAGGCTGAGCATCAGGTTTCTTCTGGATTGTTGCAGCCTTTGAGAATTCGAGAATGGAAGTGGGAGAGAATCACCATGGATTTTGTGTCTAGTTTGCCTTTGTCACCGGCAAAGAAGAATTCATTTTGGGTGATTGAGGATCGGCTTACGAAGTGTGCGCATTTTCTGCTTGTGCATACTACGTATACTTTGGATAAGTTGGCTGAGCTGTACATAGCTGAGATTGTGCGGTTGCACGGTGTGCCAAAGTCCATTGTGTGGGATAGAGATCCGAGGTTACAACACGATTTTGGGAATGTCTCGATCAAGCCTTGGGTACACGGTTGAATTTCAGTACTTCTTATCATCCTCAGACGGATGGACAGTCAGAACGTGTGATCCAAGTGCTTGAGGACATGTTGAGATGATGTGTGATAGATTTTCAGGGTTATTGGGAGAATCACTTGCCATTGGTTGAGTTTGCGTATAACAACAGTTACCAGGCAAGTATCCAAATGGCTCCATACGAGGCTTTGCATAGGAGAAGATGTAGAACCCCTCTCTGTTGGGCAGAAGCTGGGAAAAGGTTGATTTCAATGCCAGCTATGCTTAAGGGAACCACCGAGAAGGTGAAGCTCATTTGTGAGCGGTTAAAAGCAGCATCGGATACGCAAAAGTCTTACGCGGATTTGAAGCGTAAGGAAATTGAGTTCGCGGTTGGCGAACGTGTGTTCTTGAAAGTATCGCCTTGGAAGAGGGTGATGAGATTTGGGCATAAGGGTAAGCTTAGCCCAAGGTTTATTGGACCTTACGAGATTGTGGAGCGTATTGGTCCTGTGGCATATCGGTTGAGACTGCCTGCAGAGTTGGAGAAGATACATGATGTGTTTCATGTCTCCATGTTACAGAAGTACAGATCGGATCCTTCGCATGTGATGCCTGTTGAGGAGATAGAGTTGAATCCGAATCTGTCATATGATGAGGAACTAGTGAAGATTCTGGACTTGAGTAGCAAAGTTCTTCGTGGCAAGATGATGGAACTTGTGAAGGTGTTGTGGCGACACTGAGGAGTTGAGGAGGCCACGTGGGAAAGCAAGACGGACATGATGAGGCAGTTTCCGCATCTTTTTCCATTGGGTAAGAATTTCAAGGACGAAATTTCCTAAGTGGGGGAGAGTTGTAACGCCCTGGTTTTGGGCCTAGATGTTTTAGACATCGGATCGGACCGGTCGAGAACGGTTCGAATCGCGTAAGGTGATCTTAGGTAATCAAGGATCGAGATAGGGTAAAATTGTGATAAAAATGGTTAAAATCCTCTAAAAATATAATTAAGAGGTTGGTCAAGTCAATTTTACAAAAAAGGTTTTGGAAAATGGACATTTTGAGTAGTGACCAAATTGTAAAGTTTCAAACTGAGGAAAATGTGATTTTTAAGGTGGAATCCAAAATCTTAGAATCTTTAGGGGGCTTTAAGTCAATTTGACCTTTCTTCAATATGACATGTGATTTAAAAGGATTTTAATTAAATGATTTTTAATTGGATTTCATATATTAATTAACTAAAAGGTAGTTAATGAGATTTTCATTTACGTAACTACCATTTCCCTCTCATTTTCAGCCAAACACCATTTTCTCTCATCTTTTTCCAGAATTCTTCCTCCCCAAAACTCTCTCAACATTTCTTAAATCATTTTCAAGAGATATTCCTTAATTCTTCAAGATTTTTGCAAGGAAAACTTGTCATCTATTGAAGGAAGCAAGGATTGGAGGTAAATCTCGTTCTCAACCTCTAATCTAAGTTATTTATTGAAATTCCCAAGATATTTGGTTTCTAAATAGTATTTTTAAGTGAGTTTTCAATATAGTTTTTATTTAAGATCAAAATCTTGTGAAATTGTGGATGAAATCTTGATTTTCGGACTTGATGAGTATGTTTTGTGTTGATTTTAATTGATTTCTAAGTTGGTTTATATGTTAAAATGATGTGTTGATAACATAGATCCCGAAATCCTTGAGATCCTTGAGTTTCTTGGTAGTTTTAAGTGAGTTTTTGGGGTGAAATGGTGGAATCTTGATTGCTGGAGGTATAAGGGTGGGTTAGGATGTTTATTAGATGTTTTTTGATGTTGATAATTGTTTGGAAGTGATGTATTATGGCTGGGCTTGGTTTAGGAAGCAATCGATTGAGTTTTCGGTTGTTTTGGATGGGTATTTTGGTGTAGTTTTAGTGGGCAACGAGTTTATGAGTTGTTGCTGGTGTTAGAATGCATTTTAATGCATTTAGATCTCTGTTTTGATGATGTGAAAACAGTGGATCTTGATACGGAAGCGAACGAGGTGAATTTGGAGGCTCCGAAGGTGCAATTTCCGTGTCGACGAACAAGGCTTCGCGTATCGGTGAGTGGAAATGCAATTTCCTGCTTTGTAATGCTTTGAGCGTGGTCTTGGGAGCTTAGTGTAAGTTTGATACACTTAACTAAGCTCAAGTGTAAGTGTTTCGGTAATCCCTCTCTTGGAAATGTGCTATGTTTGATGAATTTGCACTTGAGGTTGGAGTGGATTTGTTTACTGTTTTTAAGCATGTTTAAGCATGGTCTAATGCTGGATTTTAATGCCATTATGTTAAGGATGCACTAGGTAAGTGATCCTTGGTTTTCATGTGTTGAATGCATATGATGTTAAGCATGTATTGCTTGTGGAAATGGCATTGTGGTTATGCTTGTAAAACAGTGGATTAAGGTGGTTAAATGATTATATTGGCAAGTGATGAAAATGGTTTTTGATTACATTAATAAGATATAGTTTGCCAGCTATAGGATTGGGTGCACCGTGAATAAAGTCGCCTTGGATGTCGAGGGGTTGTGATAGTGTCGTAATCTCCATCCAAGTACCATAACGATTGAGGTTAAGATCACAACGGTGAATGGTTAGTCCCGTTTGTGAGTCTTGTGTTGTGTCCCATACTCTCGTTACTGGAATTATACAACTACCGATGAGTGATGTTGAGGGGTTGTGATTCTGCCATTAATCTCCATCACGGGTAGTGAGGGGTTGTGATTGTGCCATTTGTCTCCACCTTGTGTAGCCCGGTAGTTTGTATGAAGCGTGAGGGACAACGCTTGTAATCTGCGTATCCGATTGTGTCTTGTGTTGGAATGGTTTATGGATTATCACTTGTGAGCCAATATAATGTAAATGAATAAGATGAAGCATGAGATTCTTATTTATGATGCAAGGTTGCGTGAGATAATTGTGTTTAATGCAAGAGTGCATGAGATGCTTGGTAAAGCATGAGCAATGGTTTAATTGTTGTTTATGATGTTGCATAAGTGCATGTGTTTATAAAATGCATTGATGTCTTGAAGAGACATGTTTTATGAAAAGGAATGTGTTAAAAGTGATGGCTTAGCAAGTCATGTTAAATGCATTGATGAATGTTGTTAGCGACCCTCACTAAGCTTTATGCTTACGCTATTTTGTTTCATCAATGTAGAGAACTGAACATTTGGAGGCAGCCCAAAAGCAAGAGGAATCCAAGGTTTTGTTAAAGAGATGTATGTGGTGCACTCTTAGTGTAATAAGTGGCAATGAGTGGGATTTATACTTTGGAATGTTGAGGATGTTTCCCTTTACTTTGAGCATGTTAGAATGCTTATACTTGAATTGTAAACGGCCTTTGGAGTTTGGATTTTGGTTTGTTTGATGCTATAGCTTGTTATGCTTTTCATGTGACTAGGAAGCATGCCCATAGACACTTTGGTCACTTGATTGATAACATGTCTAGCCTAAGCTTCTTAAATATGTTATTTGATGCCCAATCATGTTGCTGGTAGGTTATGGTATGGTTTGGTGTATGTTTGAGTGTGGAAAAATGTGAAAAACCAGAAAATTATACTGTTGTAGGGCAGGGTGTATCGCAAACCCTTGTCTGTTTTGAAACAGGGGCCCGAAATGGCCATAGTGTTTCGGAACGGATGAAGGTGTTTCGGAACACTTTGGCTACTAGAAGACCCTATTTCGATACGAGTTCCGAAACAAGCCCGAGTTCCGAAACGGTCAATTCATTTTCGGTATGACCGTTTCGATACCAGGGTAAGCGTTCCGAAACGGATGACTGTTGGATTTGAATTTTGAGCTGTCCTGAGTTTCTGATTCTTACATTTTGGTCCTTAAATGCTGGCTGCTTAAACTAATGAGTTTGAATGATCCGTCTGAGTTGATTTTTGACATGGTGGCATGTTATGTGATTAAATGAGGATTGGTAACTTTAAAATCATGGAAGTCCCTAGAATTTATGAAAATTACAATTTAGTCCCTAAAAGTCAAATGTATGCATTTGAAACCCTAATCGAACCCCGATCATTGTGCCGTTTTCTCCTAGTTGCGTTGTTGAACTCATAGGTTAATAATATGAACCTAGACAAGTTAAAAAGAAAAAAAAGGGTCGTAAATCAAGGTTGACTTTCGGGTTGACTTTGGTTTTCCCTATGTAATCTTCGTAGTTCGGGTTAAACGTCTAGACCGAGAAAGGGGGTTACACACAATAAATCCCAACTTTTGAAAATTAATACAGTTCAGCTGCCCGAGAATCCTCTTTGTACTCTCTAGCCAAGACTCGGAACCTTCCGGGGTCAACCCTCTGAACTCGGTCCCTCCCAGACTACGAAGTTGCTCTAACAGCAACCTCACATTAGCACCATCCTGAGGTGCAGCTCCATGAGCTCCAGCTACTGCTGCCTGGAAAGCTCCAGCAATAGCTCGTATCAACACAGACATATCAGGAGCAGCTTGCCCCTGAACTCCCTCGGGTGCAGCAACCCCAGCACCAGTTCCAACAGCACCAACCCCAGCTCCACCACCACCAGGTGGTCCACCAGGGGGAGGAGGAGGTAGATCCTCATCGTTCTCAACATTCTCATTCTCGGTCGTAGCACGAGTATTAATTCTAAGCTCTCTACGTGGCCCCATAAGAAAACAATGCAACTTACAAAATACAATAAATTCAGTTAGGCATAACAAGGTAAGTAATCCAAGTACTCAAGCTCATTTTTGAAAACAATTCTTCTCATTTGTAATGATATGGTAATGGGATCCCAACTAAACCCCAAACACAACATAGCTTCACAAACTCATCTCAATAGAACCAAACATCATCAATCATACATCATACTTTCACCAAAAAGCCATAATCATTCTTAATCACATACATTAACCACTTACCAAGCCCCAAATATTCGTAAACCTGGCTCTGATACCAACAAATGTAACCCCCTTAATCCGGCCTAGATGCTTGACCCGAACTACGAAGATTACACGGGGAAAACCAAAGTCAACCTGAAAGTTAACCTTGATTAACGACCTTTTTTTTCGTTTTATCTTTTCTAAAAGCACATTAAGCCTATGTGATTACTCAAGAGTCATAGGAAAGAAAGGAACAACGATCGGAAATCAATTTGGGACTTAATTAAAAGAATTACACATTTAGGGACCAAAATTCAAATTTTGGAAAATATAAGGACTTTGCAGATTTTAAGCTTACCAATATGTAATTAGTCATTTTGCATGCACCTCTGTCAAATATTAGCTCAAAAGGACATTCCAAGCTCAATCAATTGCATCCACAACATCAAGGACTAAAATCTAAGAATAGAAACTTGAAACCATTCAAAAATGCCAGCCAACAGTCAACTGTTTCGAAACGCTGATCCTGGTATCAAAAAGCCCGTATCGGAACTGGGTTGGCCGTTTCGGTACTCGAGCCCGTTTCGGAACCCGTATCAGAACATGGCTCTCTAGTAGACAAAGTGTTCCGAAACACTATGGCCATTTCAAGCCCCTGTTTCGAAGCAGACAAGGGTGTTCCGATACACCCTACCTTGCAAGCTTACAATTTTCTGGTTTTTCACATCTTTTCACATTCAAACATAACCCAAATCATACCATAACATACCAGCAACGTGATTAAACTTTTAAGGACATATTTAAGAAGCTTAAGCTACAACATGGCATCAAACACACGAACATTTAATCTATAGGCATGCTTCCTAGCCACAAAACCAAATATAGACCTCAGACCTCAAACCAAACCAAATAGGACCATTTACAAACATCAAAAGTCATAACAAACTTGCCACAAACATAGGGAGTTCAAAATACATCTCCCAAAAACAACCTTGAAGCCCCATTGCCAAATATCAATACTAAAGTATGTAAAACATCACCATACATGAGCTTTACACTTCCTTGGATGTTCTTAACCATCTCCCTGCCCAAATATCATCTCAATTATCTGCATTGTTAGTAAAAGAGAGCGTAAGCATATTTGCTTAGTAAGGCAAGCCCTAAAGAAAACCAAAACAACAATGCATTGTTCAAAACTCTTTCTCAAAAGCCACTTTCAACAACATGCTCATTCTATCTCATGCTTGATGTAACCCCCTTAACCCGGCCTAGACGGTTGACCCGAATTAAGAAAGTCACACGGGGAAAACCAAAGTCAACCCAAAAGTCAACCTTGATTAACGACCCTTTTTTTTCTTTTTAAACTTGTCTAGATGCACATTAACCCTAGTTATGATCATTCAAACAACATACTCAAAGATCATAAGCATCAGAGATCGAATAGGGACCCAATTGAACAAACTACAACTTTAGGGACCAATTTGTAAATTCTGATAATTATAAGGACTTCACCCAAATTAAAGTTACCAACTTGAAATTAATCATGTTTCATGCATCTCGGCCAAATTTCAGCTCAAACGGACATTCCAAACTCATACAATTGCACATACAAGTTTCAGGACCAAAATGCAAACATTTTGAAACATATAACTACCAATGTCAGCCCCCAACGGTCATCCGTTCCGAAACGGGAGACAGCCCGTTTCGAAACGCGGGGCCGTTCCGCAACGCGTACCGAAACGAGGGCTGACAGTAGCCTTTCCGTTTCGGAACGGTGTCACCCGTTTCGGACTCCTAGGCTGCTTCGAGGCACCCGTTCCGAAACGGTAGGCACTGTTCCGATACGGCCTGCACAAAATGCTGAAAAATGCTTGCTTAAACATGCAATTGACCAACCAATCATGCTCCAAATGCTATCAAACTTTACCAGCGTCTCATACAACATACAAGAGACATATTTGCATCAACCAATCATCATTATATCAACATATATGAAAAGCCCCAAATCTAAAGGCATGCTTCCTACACAAGCAACCATTCATGCACAAAAGCCTTCAAACCAACACATAATGGCCAATTACAAAAACCAACACTAACAACAACATAATTCCAACTTAGGGAGTTCCAAACATCTCCCAAAACAACAACATAGGTCCCTCATTGCCAATGCCAAAAGCTAAAAGTGTTTAAGAAAACCTTCTCATACATGAGCTTAACTTCCACTTGATTGCTTGCCCTCCTTGCTGCCCTCAATGCACTTTAATGCTCTGCATTATTGGTTTAAGAAAAGAGAGAGAGCTTAAGCAAAAGCTTAGTAAGGAAAGCTCCTTAGAACTACACAATAATGCATTTATAAAACTCATTTATAAATCATACTTCAAAATACATTTAGACATGCTCACAAGCAATCTTAAACAAGCATCTCATGCTTCACATCATAACATGTCATATTGGCCACAAGTGATAATTACCATCTTTAAAACAAGATCAACATAAGACTCACACATGGACTTTTAAACACCATTGTGATCTTAACCCCAAGGACTTTTAAACACCTTGGCCCATGGACTTTTAAACACCATGGCAAGGACCACACAAGGACTTTTAAACACCTTTGTGTCCTTAACAAGTTTCACCTCAAGGACTTTTAAACACCTTGACCCCAAGGACTTTTAAACACCTTGGCCATGGACTTTTAAACACCATGATATAAATCACCCCAAGGACTTTTAAACACCTTGGCCCCAAGGACTTTTAAACACCTTGGCCATGGACTTTTAAACACCATGATATAAATCACCCCAAGGACTTTTAAACACCTTGGCCCCAAGGACTTTTAAACACCTTGGAAAGGACCACACAAGGACTTTTAAACACCTTTGTGTCCGTAACAAGAACCATCCAAGGACTTTTAACCACCTTGATGTTCTTAAGTAAACAAGGTTCACTCAAGGACTTTTAACCACCTTAGTGACCTTAACCTTTTCAAAAACATCACTTGCCAATATACATCATATATCATCAATAATCCACTGTTTTAAAGAATTTAACCAAGCCATAAACATCATGCATCTTTAAGCATCAAACAACATTTATACAATGTTCAAAAACAAGGAACTCTAACCTTGAGCTTCCTTAAACACATGGCTTATAATCTCAGCAAACACACATGCTAGATATGCTTTAAAAACAGAATTTAAACATGCAACAAACACATTGCACCCAACCATCACATGGTTCCTCAACAAGAGAGTGTTTCCGAAAACTTACTCTTGAGCTTAGCAAAGTTGTTTAGACTTAGACTAAGCTCCCAAACCTCCAAAACATTGGTTTCAAAGCCGAAAACCAAAATCCACTCACCGATTCTGTTTCGCCTCTTGCCGAAACACCAAATCAAGCTTCCGGATCACCACCACTTGGATCCAAAGATGACTCCCCTGTTTTAACACATTAAAACAGTAGATTAATGCATCATCATGCATTAATAGCTTCAATGAAAGCACCTAAACTCGCTGCTCTCATCCTCACTCCATTTTCGGCCATCAAACACAACCGAAAATGCATCCAAACAACTCCTCAACAAAGCCCAGCCATAAACCATCAAGACTAAACATCCATTAACATCATTTAACATCTAAAAAGGACCTAACAACATCCTTATACCTCCAGCAACAACAGATCCACAAGATCACCCAAAAACAACCAAGAATCATAAGCTAAACTTAGGAAATTCAACCTATCCGGGATTGCATTAATCAAAACTCAATTCCTTATCAAATTAATGTTCATTTATCATCAAAAACACATCTCAAATCACAGCTTTAACAGATCTAACGAAAATCTATCAAAAAATCACCAAATCTTGCATTTAAAGCCAAGATCCATTTCACAACTTTAAAAGCCTTTAATAAAACATCAATTAAGGATTGAGAACTTGGGAATTTCAGTAAAGAACTGAGAGTTTAGAGGAGAAGGACGTTCTTACCTCCAAACTTGGGTTTTCTCCCTTTTAGAACCAAAAAGCTTGAAAATCCAAATAGCAAATTGCAAGGTTTTGTTGTAGAGATGATTAGGAATCCAAAGAGAATTGAAAAGATAGATTTGAGTGACAAAATCAAAAAGAAATATCTGGAGAGAAAGTGTTTGGATTGAGAGAAAATGAGAGAAAAAGGAAAATTGGGAAAATAGGAAAATTAGTTACAAAATAGCCTAAATGATTTCCCTCCACTTTTCTTTAGCTTTAAAATCAGAATTAAACATTAAAATATCTTAGAAAAATCTGGAGAAACTCCTTTTGGAATAATAGCTCCTTAAAGATTCAAAGTTTCAATCCTTTATAAAACAGTCACGCAACTTTCAAAAATTACATTTTGGTCACTAGCCAAAATGTCACCCTTCCAAACCTCATTTTTCAAAATTGATTTCACAGTTCACTTATATATATTAAAATATGATTTTAGAACATTTTTCCATATTTTTAATGCAACCCGAACTAGGCTTTCCTAATTTCACCCTTATAGATTCGAACCGCACTTTGACCGAACCGGTCAACGCCCAAAACTTCCAAGCCCAAAACCGGGGCGTCACACTTGAGAACCATTTCAAAGAAAATCTCCATTTGAAAACACATGTACCTCTATTCTATCTCATGCATTTAAACCAATGCAAATCTCATGGCAAGGCCATACACATGATAAATGAAAACAAAAGCATTTCATATCATAATCTCATATGCATTTCTCATAGCATAAAACACCTCTTCATTTGGTACATGTGGTTCAAATACATTTTCATATATTATATTGGCATTTCACATTTCATCTTTACTCGGATATGCGGATCAGCTTGACTCGAGGTCAAGTCCTACCCCGATGGAATCTCTCATCACCGGACTCTCATGGCGGTATCTCTCATCGCCACAAAGCTTGGGTATTTCACCAAGTCCTACCCCGATGGTATCTCTCATCATCGGATTCTCACTTTGGATCGGGATGGCACTACCTCCATTGCCCAACTCCAAAGACCACGTACGAATTTTTAGATTATAGTGCACTCTCATCCTATTGATCGATCAATTATATCCGGTAACTATCTCATCTTCTATGCCAATATATTATGTCAAAAACATCATCTCACCTACTGTTTTTAATACAACATTTCTCAAATCTTTCTCATCTCATTTCAAAATCATAACACATGCTTTGCATTAAGTCAAAATTCAAAGCACTTCAATGCAACATGCTATCTCATGAAATCTCTACAAAGCATCATCTCATGCTACAAATCATGCATAAAACATTAGGAATTTGTCTATCTCAAAACAAGAGCATGTAAAAGCATTTTAGGGGCAACCACCACATATTTGAGAGCAAATCTAGCCATACTTACTTCCGGACTGAGGATGGTGTGTCAAACCAACCCTAAATCCCCAAACCTTGTTTCTTTGTCCCTCAAGAACTTCTAAAACCATTCACACTCACCGATTACGTTTCTCTTGCTCGCCGAAACGATATCTAAGCTCCCGGCACATCCGGATCAACACCAAAAGCGTCCGAAGATGTCTCTTCTATTCATTACACATAAGAGCAGAGGATTAATGCATCATCATGCATTGAAATTACCAACCAACTAAACAAACTCGCTGCTCTACTCAAAAGCACCATTTCGGCTACCCAAAACAACTAAAATCATCTCCAAACTCTTCCAAAACAAAGCCCAGCCAAGATCTATCACTTCTAATCATTTCTAAGCCTCAATCAACACCAAAAATCACCATAAACTCGTCCTTATATCTCCAGCTACAACAGAACACCAAAAACACCACAAAAACCACCAATATAACATGCAAAACTTAGGAATCCAAACCTATTCGGGATTTGTTTGATAAAACCTCATTTATAACATCAATTACCATCCAAAACACATTAGAAAACAACCTCAAAACAGAGCCTAACAAATAATTACGAAAATCATCAAGATCTCTCCAAGAATCTTGAGTTTTAACACAATTTCATGTTTCTAACATTAAGGCAACATAAAAATCATTAACAAAGGATTGATAACTTGGGAATTTCAGTAAATAACTGATCATTAGAGGAGAAGGATGAAGCTTACCTCTAATGGTTGATTTCTCCTTAATTTGGGCAAGTTTTCTTGAAAATCCAAAGTGTAAACAAGAAGATTTGACGAGGAAAAGATTTGGAATCCATAGGAGATTCAAATCTCATCAAAATGGATGAAAATCAGAGGTTGATTGATGAAGGAATTGTGTTTGGCTGAATGGAAGTTGAAAGAAACTGAAAAGAGGGGAAAAAGATCGTAAAGTAGCTATGAAAGTCAAAATAGGATTTTCTCTTTTAATTCCCTTTTATTAAATCATTATTAAAACCCCCAAAATTAGAGAGAAATCTGATAAAAACATTTTGGTAAAATTAGCTCCTTAAAGATTCAAAGTTTCAATCCTTTACAAAACAGTCAGTAGGCAACTTTTGCAAAAACTACGATTTGGTCACTACACCGAAATGTAGCATTTCCAAACCATATTTTTTAAAATTGTTTTCACCATAATCATTCATATAATAAATGAGGATTTTTAGATATTTTGCCACATTTTTAAAGCATCTCGAACTAGGTGTTCCCTAAATCTCCCTTAAAGGTTCGAACCGTTCTCGACCGGCCCGATTCAAACTCTAAAACATCTAGGCCCAAAATCAGGGCGTTAAACAACAGCCACCCCTCACAATGATGCAAAGACTTTTCATAGGTTCTTACGAAAGAATATTTGCACGAGTTTCGAAGTACCAAGAGCAATCATTAGCGATGAAGGCACCCACTTTGATAACAAATTAATTGAAAAGGTACTCCAGAAGGTGGGGGTCAAGCACAAGATTGTTCCAGCCTATCATCCACAAACAAATGGGCAGTCATAAATTTCAAACAAGGAAGTCAAGACCATCTTAGAGAAAGTCGTGAACCCTAACAGAAAAAATTGGTCATTGAAACTAGACGATGCTCTTTGGGCATATCGAAAAGCATACAAATGACCGCTAGGAATGTCTCCATATCGTCTAGTATTTGGTAATTCCTGCCATCTCCCTGTCGAAATAGAACGCAAGGCGTATTGGGCAGTCAAGACAGTTAACATGGATTGGAAACATGCTGGGGAAAAGAGGCTGCTAAATCTAACAAAAATTGAAGAATTTCGGCGAGAGGCATACGAGAATGCCAAGCTGTATAAAGAAAAAAATAAAAAATTGGCACGACAGAAAGATTCAGCTGCGGCAGTTCCTGCCTGGGCAGCAAGTGCTGCTGTTCAACACTCGCCTCAGACTGTTCCCTGGAAAGCTAAAATCCAGATGGTCAGGACCCTATGAAATAGTCGAGGCCTTCCCACATGGTGCTGTAACGATAAAATCCCTAAAGGGAGGAACAGAATTCAAGGTCAATGGGCAGCTACTAAAGCATTATACAGGGGACTCTGCCATGAAAGAATAGGAAGTATTCACATTGAGGGATGCCCACCCCACTGTGACATAACCTTCTCTTGCCCGTTATTTATTGCTTTCATAGGCGTAGTTTTAGGATTAGGTTTCATTTGTTTTAATTTTTTCCTCATTCCCGTCTCACAATCAATTTTGCAGATCCAAACCCAAGAACCACAAAACACAAGGCAGCAATGCCAAGCCCGCTGTCGTCACCTGCCAATAGTAGCAACCTCAGGCGTCTTCCCTTCTTCTCACTTTAATACAACTTTTCTTATTTGTTTTGTGCATTGACAGCAATGCCCATCTTGAGTTTTGGGGGATAGATCTCGCATCATTTTTCTAGGCATCTTTAGTTGTATTTTTAGGCTGCATTGTACTTGCCTTAGTAATAATCGGAAAAGAGAAATTTGTTATGACTTGTGCGTATGATAGGATAGCCGATTAATTTATTGCTTGGGAAGAAGCATGAATTATGACTTAGAATTTTTTTTTTCTTTATGCCTGAAATGTTAAACATCTATGTTACTTGTTGAATGTGTTAGAATATTTGATGAACATGGCCTGTTTGTTTTTAGAATTCTTTGAAAAATTCTAACAATGATTACATGTAGCCGCTGAGACAGGCAAAAGAAACAGAAAAATGTAGTACTGCCACGTCATTAGAATAAAAAACAAGGAACAATGTTGTTTACCCTAGAGGTGCCCGCACAGGCTCTAGGAAGAATCATGTGCGAGGACACTCCACTACTATCAAAGTCAATGAATCTGAAAGCCTTAAAGTGACATACAAATTAGCATGAGTGAATGAAAGCCTTCATGGGATGACTCTACTCCAAGGGTTCGAGGTTTTGTAGTTTGCTTCTAACTCAACGTCAGACATGGAAGAGTAGTTGTGATAAGCTGAAGCCCTCACTGCCATGATTAAAATTATTATGCTTAAAGTGTGCTGACTCGACAACAAACTTTAAAACACAACAGCATGTTTGTTTATTTATTTATCCTGCATATTCAGCCTGTTTACAGACATACACACACATGCATGAGAAATTTAATTATGAGTTATTTTCTTGCTTATCTCCATTCATTAATTTAATATAGGTGCCACGGCCTTGAGGAATAAAATAAGGTTAAAAACAAGTTTTCTTTCTGACTATTATTAGAGCAAGTATTTTAGGTTGCATTGCTTGAGGAGAAGAAATAGTTCGTATTTGGGGGTGTGTAAATTGTACATAAGTCGTATATCTCAGGCACATTCCAACTCTCATTATTACTGTTTTAAGCACATTTTAGGCATAAGTAGGTGCATGCATGACATTTTATAGTATTTCTTTCTTTACCTTGCCTTTATAGATTATTGTAAAATGTCCAAAGGTCTTATACTTCATGCAATTTCCGACTCTTATTATTACTATTTTCAAGCTCATTTTAGGCATAAGTAAGTTCATGCATAGCATTTTACAATATTTCATTGTTCTACCTTGCTTTTAGAACTTATCATTCATTTGGTGAACAAGAGGTACTATTTTAGTGTATTCTTGCCTGTAGATACTAACAACTGAACGAGGGAGCCGAGGAACGGAGGACACAACGCTGAGGAGAAAACCCAGGAGCTGTACTGAAGCAGTTACATCTGAAGAAAGTTGCTGCTGAGCACCTGCCGAGCAAAGCTGGTGCCGACCTTGTTGCCCGCGACAACTGACTATGAAAGTTAGGAGAACCGGAGCGTAATCTGTAGAGAAAAAACTCATGAATATATCGTCGGTGGTCATGTGATTTTCTGACGTCTGTAGCAGCGGCTAAGGCTACAGAAGTGAAATTCTCAAGCTTACTTGTGGGCTAAGGAAAAAAGGAAAGGGCAAATATTCCAAGCAAAGAAGTTAGCATTTAAAGCTACATTAATGAAGAAAACTTACTTTAGAGGACTTCTACTTCAAGGAGGACTTAACCTAGTTTTAAGTTTATAAATACCCATTGTACTTCTAGTTCAAAATCATCCTAAGTTTTCTATAAACTTTAGTTGTGCTCTTATCTGTCGTCATGTTCTAAATCCTCCTTGGGTTAGGGTTATGTTGTAACTAGAGTGAAATAGTTGTTTTAGGTTTTGAGTTATTTCTTCAATAAAATATTCCAAGTTTACTTAATCCATTGTTCTTCATTCTTTCAATCTTTCTACACCAGTCGTTTGAGAGAATATTTTTGTTGGGCACGAAAGTGCAAGGCTCACGAAAGGGTTATGTACGGTCACAACAGGAGGCGTGACTAAGTTGGTTCCACACTAGTCCACAAGTTTCAGCGGCTAAAAGGGATCACTAACCGAGTTGATTGATTTGGTTCCACACTAGTCCTCAAGTTATCAATCTCGAGCATCCTAACCTAGAAATAGGAGGGATCACTGTCGACTATCCTATCAAACTTGGAGTATCTGCCAGACTTGCTGCCAGGACGTTTTTCGATTCCACTTGTCGAGATAGTACACACCCTTGTAGTGGCAGTGACCTGCTGCGGTCGCGTGACAGGGTCGTAGTTTGCCGCCAGCCGTACCCGCCGAGGCAGCATATCTTGGTAGCAAAGGGTAACTCATACCTATCACAACGCAGTTTTCACACTAAGTGGCAGCATAACCCTGCCTACTCTATCAACCTGATTCTTCTCTTACCTTTTACTTGCATTTTTATTTACTTCTCGATCTCAACCAATCACTCACTTGTGTTTTTACTTTACCATTGTACATAAACTAAAGAACGAGACAAGGTGTCCAATCCTCGTGGGGTTCAATATCTTATATACTATAACTTGACAGGAGTGTGCACTTGTGCTCCCACAAAAGGGAACACCTACACGCTTACAAGTTTTTGGCTCCATTGTCGGGGATAGGTAACAACGAATTTTGTTTTTCAATTTCTTCACCTTTTTACTTTTTCTTTTACTTTTATTTTTAATCGAAAAAAGAGAATTTTACCGTGTCTTTTGCAAGTGTATGACAAGGGCTAACCCTAAAGGAAACTTCATTATTTACGATGATCTTGAGCATAAAACTAGACGAATCAAGAGGGAACTCATGGAAGCCTTAAAGAACAAAGACAAGGGCAAAGCAAAGGAAGAAACCATGGTAAACGAGGACCCCCCTAGTTGATGCCATCAATGGCAGAGGCGGGCAGCAAGATTTGCCTCCTAGAGGACCACAAGTACATCAGAGGCAGGATCCCCATGATCCACCCCAAGTGCGGACAACTAGCGACTACCTCGAACATGACTTCCAAAGGTTCTAGCCAATAGTGACGGAACTGGAGATAGGGACAGATCATTTTGAACTGAAGCCTGTCATGTTCAACATGCTAAATCCACTAGGGCACTTCGGAGGGACTACCACAGAAGATGCTAGGCAGCATCTACGAGGATTCCTTGACATTTGCCGAGCTTTTAAGATTCATAGAGTACACCAGGAAGTATTGCGGCTGAGGCTATTTCCCTATTCACTAAGTGATAGGGCGAAACAGTGGTTGAATAACCAACCAGTCAGATCTTTCACTTCATGGGTGGAGCTCTACAAGGACTTTCTAGACCGATTCAACCCATACAACGTTACTGATAGGCTGCGGAATGAGATCACAGCCTTTAGACAAGGGGATGAAGAGATGATGTACGAGGCATGGGAGCAGTTCCAACAAATGATAAACAATTATCCGCTTCATGGTTTATCAGCTTGGACTCACGTATCTATATTCTACAATGGGGTTAACTACCCAACTCGGATGTTAATAGATGCCTCGGTTAACATCATCATCCGAGACAGACCTCCAGAGGAAGCACTACGACTGCTCAACATAGCAGCTAGAAACGATTACAATTACCTAACAGCCCGTCGAGGCGGCACAAGGCGGCCAGCTACTATAAATGAGGTTGAAGCCTCCGAATCTATTAATGCCCGCCTCGACACTCTGACGGAGCTGGTGATGAAGATGGTGCAATCCCCATGGAAGGTCCATGAAGTAAAAGCTGTTGAGCCCTTCTGTGGCGAATGTGGGGCCAACCACGATTCCTCTCAATGCACAACATCTGCAAACTACATGGGAGGATATGAGAGGAATAGCAGGCCAGCCCAGAACACATACAATCCTAACTGGAGAAACCATCCCAACTTCTCCTGGAGCAACACAAAGATAGCAGCAAATCCACAACATGTACAGGGAGGCTACCGGCAGAATTAGTCTCGGCAAAAGACTCAGCAGCCACAACACAATAATTCATTAGAAGCAACTCTATATAACTTTATGAAACAAACTGGTGAATTTATTGTTTATACAAATAAATATATTGAAAAAAATGAATCTTTTATGGACATGACAAAGATGAAGATGAACAACCAGAAGGCTGTTATTAAGAACTTGGAGACCCAATTTAGGATGTTCACCGAAATCTACCACAGCCGGACCATGGGAGCATCATCCAACAGCCCGCTAGAAGCATCCAAGCCAACTTTTGAACATTGCAAGGCCATCACTACAAGAAGTGGGAAGCAACTGGATGAACCTAGAATGGTAGAACAACTAGTAACTCAGCCGGAACAGACAAGTAAACCTGCCCCAGTAATACCAATATTAGCCGCCCCAGCAACAACACCAACTCCAGCCGCCCCAGCAGCAGAACATGAAACCAGCCCTGACAAGGATGATCCCCCCCGAACTAAACCCCCGAGCAAGGAGAAAATAGAGGACATCCACCCGCCAGCTCCATTCCCCCAAAAGCTCAAACAACAGCAGCATGAGCACCAATTCAAAAAATTCTTAGATATTCAGAAACAGGTGCATATTAACATACCTCTGATAGAAACTATACAAAGCATGCCCAACTACGCCAAGTATCTCAGAGATATAGTTTCTAAGAAGAGAAAGACATGGGAATTAGAGATAGTGGCTGTCACCGAAGAAAGCATGCCTATGCTGCATAACAAGCTGCCGCCCAAGCAGACAGATCCATGCAGCTTTGTTATATCATGTAGGCTGGGCAGCAAGCACGAGACCAGGGCCCTATGTGACTTTAGAGCCAATATAAACCTGATGCTTGAGGCCGTCTTTGAAAAACTAGGCATTGGACCTTCCAAATCAACCTCCATAATGCTTAAACTAGCTGACCACTCGTTCGTGCAACCGAAAGGAAAGATTGAATATATACTGGTCAAGGTGGGTAGCCTAATTCTTCCAACCAATTTCCTCATCTTGGATTTAGAGGCCGATGAGAAAGTCCGTATAATTCTCGGGCGACCCTTCTTGGCCACGAGCAGAACGCTGATAGATATGGAGCTCAGGGAGCTTACAATGAGGTTAGAAGACCAAAGCATAAGGAAGAATGTGCTACAACCCTCATAGGAAGGAAAAGAATGCCCAGATGAAAGAGCTGCCAAGATAAATGTGGAAACAGGACATGGCAGCAACTGTCGCGGCCGATCAAGAGGCAGATTGAAGGACCTTTCTACACAACATCTGAAAGAACAGGAGGACCCCCCAGGAGGGGAGAAAATGCTCAACCACCTTAGGAAGTGGTTATGTCTTGGAGATGCACCCAAATGCACTCCCAACATTAACTTAATTTTTATTTTTATTTTATTATTATTTTTTATTTTTACGCATTAGGACTAGAGTTTAGTTTGTTTTAACATTAGATTAATTTTCAACAATTTATTTATCAACAGTCATTTAATTATTTCTGTTTTTATTTTTTATTTAAGGATCGAGAATAAAAGAGCAGGATTACAAAGGAAGACCAGCAAAAAGCCCGCCAACCATCATGCCGAGTCAGTAGCCAACGTAGCTAAGTGTAACGGCTAGTTGGCTGCCAACGGCTCCTACAATAACGGGTAGAAAAATCTGCCACGTGCGCAAGGAAATCGAACCGTTGATTATTTAATGTCGCCCTGGCACTTCGCGGCAGCTCCTATATAAAACACTCACTCACTGCATTTTACTTCACTTCCATCTTTTTGCTAGCTTCTATCTTATTCTTCTACTCTCTCATAATATTTCCTTGCTATTTTTAGTTAGAATACAACCGTTCACATGGCTTCAACATCTACCCAAAAGCACATCTACAACATGTTTTGCTTCAAGGTAGATGAGGAGAGATATAGAGCACAATTCTCCAAGCAGGCTGTCTGGGAGGAACAAGGCTTCCATTACACGAAGCAAACAAGAGACTATGGTCTTGAGCCCGCCTTGTTCCGAACCATTCACTAAAAGGGATGTGAGATGTTTGCTCAGCAGCCTGACATAGCGAACATCACTATAGTTAGGGAATTTTACTCCCATCAGCCCTGCCCAGAAAAGCCATTCGTATATGTCCGTGGAGAGGTGGTCAAGCTCAACCCTACTGTCATCAACAACTATTATGGCCTCGATATGAACGACAACCCACAAGAGGAATGAAGGCAGTCACTGACGGTTGTCCACTATGAGGAGATCAAGGCTAGAATATGCAAGCCCAACACACCATTGCTTGGGGGAAAACATGTGGGATTTGTCCAGCGCCGCCACGTGCTACCTGAAGCTATGTTGTGGAACACATTTTTGAAAAGGCGCATGCTGCCCACATCTCACAACTCAACAGTTGACCGGCCTTGCCTAGCATTAATTCACAGTATCCTGATGAACTAGCCAATCAACGCGGGGGAAATCATTTGCACGGAAATATACAACTGCTTTAAGAAGAAGAAGGGAAGGCTGTACTTCCCGTCCCTCATCACAGGTCTCTACACTAATTTATGAGTCCCTACAGAGCCCACAGATGAGTTTACAACTGCCAAAGAGGGCTGGACCAAAAAGGTCTGCATTCAGATGATGCAGGATGCGGAGAAAGAACCAGCCACGCCCAGTCAGCCCTCTGCCACACAGTTTGAAATGCCAGCCGCCCCCGACAGTACTAACGCTGCCCTAGACAGAGAAGTCCTCCCGCTGTTCCACACACTCCTCGAACACACAAAACGAATAGAGCAACAATAGTTTGCCTTCATGAACTACGTGGGGGAGGTCCAAGAAGCCCTGGTGGCTTATTTCCTATAGAAATTCCCTGGTGAAGTGCCCACCATGCCACCCTTTCTTGATGAGCTTGCAGCAACAACAAGAGCACGAAGAACTTCACCAGCCGCCACTGCCCACCAGACAGACCATCAGGTGCCCTCTCTTATGCATTCTCTGCATCACTCAGCCGCCACCCCATCGAACATAGTGGCAGACTCACCTGAGAGGCACCAGCTGAATCTCTCCCCAGCATGCACAGCCAATACAGTAGCAGACTCCTCCTCATCAGAGGAGATTGAGCAGACGCCGTCGGAACCAGAAACAGCAGTAGAAGCGGCAAAAACAGCCATCCCAATGGCATTCATCCCTCTGGCAGTACCCACAGAGGAAGGGACAAGGAAGAGGAAGCGGTACATAATAGCAGAAGAACATGTGGACCTCGAGACAGAGTCAGAAGGAAGCGACGCATCTCCCGTCGTTCCCCCTGCCGAGCCTCCAGTAGAGCCACAACATACGCCAAAGAGAATACATCCGCCGCGAAAAGCAAAGACCTCACCTGCTAGAACCGCCGCCAAGGCATATGCCAACCGTCGCTTCATCTTCCAAACACCCTCCTTCTCCTTAGCTAACTAGAATCCAGCCTCCTCTCAACCCTCAGCAAACTTTTAACTTATTTTCTTTCTCTTTTATTTTTTTCATGTTTTATTTTTTATCTTTAACATGTATGTTTTCTTATTTTATGTTTTGTACATTGAGGGCAATGCCCATCTCGAGGTTGGGGGGGATAGCTATCACATCATTTGTAGGCATTCTTAGTTGCATATATGTTGCATTGTACTTGCTTTAGTAATAATCGGAAAAGAAAAGTTTGTTATGACTTGTGCCTATGATAGGATAACCGATAACCTTATTTTCGCACCTAATTAGAAATTGAACTTAAGCTTGGGAAAAGCATGAAATATGACGTAGATTTTTTCTTTTTGCCTGAAATGTTAAATATCTTCGTTACTTGCTGAATGTGTTAGAATATTTGATGAACACTGCCTACTTGTTTTATTTGCAAAATTTTAACAATAATTGCAGGAAGCTGCCGAGGTAGGCAAAATGCACAGTAAAATGCAGAACTGCCAAGGCAGTAAAATCAAAAACAAATAAAAAGGTGTTGTGTTACCCTAGAGGTGCCCGCAACAGGCTCTAGGAAGAATCATGTGCGTGGACACTCTGCTGCTATCAAAGTCCATGAATCTGAAAGCCTAAAAGTGACGGAAAAATTAGCATGAGTGAATGAAAGCCTTCACGGGATGACTCTACACCAAGGGTTCGGGGTTCTGTAGTTTGCTCATATCTAAACGTCAGACCGGGAAGAGTAGTTGTTATAAGCTGAAGCCCTCACTGCCTTGATTAAAAATAATAATATGCTTAACTCTGTTGCCTCAGCAACAACCTTTAAATTACATCAGTATATTTGTTTAATCTTTTAATCTGCATATTCAGCTTGTTTACAGATTTGCAAACATCACACATGCATTAGGAATTTAATTCTGAGTTGTTTCCTTACTTATTTCCCTTCATTAAGTTATATATATAGGTGCCACAACCTCGAGGGAGAAAATCAGGTTAAAAACATGCTTTTCTTTTTTACTATTGTTAGAGCAAGTACTTTAGATTGCATTGCTTGAGGACAAGCAATAGTTCGAGTTTGGGGGTGTGTAAAGTGTCCAAAAGTCCTATATTTCATGCACTTTCAAACTCTTATTATTACTGTTTTCAAGCTCATTTTAGGCATAAGTAGGTTAATGCATAGCATTTTACAGTATTTCATTGTTCTACCTTGCTTTTATAACTTATCATTCATTTGTTGAACAAGAGGTACTATTTTAGTGTATTCTTGCTTGTAGATACTAACAGCTGAACGAGGGAGCCGAGGAACAGAGGACACAACGCTGAGGAGAAAACCCATGTGCTGTACTGAAGCAGTTCCAACTGAAGTAAGTTGTTGCCGAGCACCCGCCGAGCAAAGCTGCTGCCGTCCTTGCTGCCCGCGGCAAGTGACTATGAAAGCTAGGAGAACTGGAGCACGATCTGTAGAGCAAAATCTCTTGAATCTATCGCCGGTGGTCATGTGATTTTCTGACGTCTGTAGCAGCGGCTAGGGCTGCCGAAGTGAAATTCCCAAGCTTACTTGCGGGCTAAGGAAAACGAGGAAGAGTCCATATTCCAAGCAAACAAGTCATCATTTAAAGCTACATTAAAGAAGAAAAGCTACTTTAGAGGAATTCTACATCAAGGAGGACTTAACCTAGTTTTGAGTCTATAAATACCCACTGTACTTCTAGTTTAAACCATCATAGGTTTTCTATAAACTTTACTTGTGCTCTTCTCTGCCACCATGTTCTAAATCACCCTTGGGTTAGGGTTATGTTGTATCTAGAGTGAAACGATTGTTTTAGGTTTTGAGTTATTTCTTCAATAAAATATTCCAAGTTTACTTAATCCATTATTCTTCATTCTTTCATTCTTTCTACACCAGTCGTTTCAGAGAATCTATTTGTCGGGCACAAAACTGCAAGGCTCACGAAAGGGTTAATTACGATCACAACGAGAGGCGTGACTAACTTGGTTCCACACTAGTCCACAAGTTTTAGCGGCTAAAAGGGATCACTGACCTAGTTGATTGATTTGGTTCCACACCAGTCCTCAAGTTATCATTCTCAAGCATCCTAACCTAGAAATAGGAGGGATCACTGTCGACTATCCTGCCGAACTTGGAGCATCTTCCAGACATGCCGACAGGACGTTTTTCCATTCCATCTGTCGAGACAGTACACACCCCTACTGTGGCAGTGACCTGCTGCGGCCGCGTGACAGGGTCGTAGTTTGCCGCCCGCCGAGGCAGCATATCGTGGTAGCAAAGGATAACTCATACCTTTGACAACGCATTTTTCACACTAAGTGGCAACATAACCTTGCCTTCTCTATCAACCTGATTCTTCTCTTATCTTTTACTTGCGTTTTTATTTACTTCTAGATCTCAACCAATCACTCACTTGTGTTTTTACTTTACCA
Organism: Hibiscus trionum; assembly: GCA_030270665.1. Classification (NCBI taxonomy): domain Eukaryota; kingdom Viridiplantae; phylum Streptophyta; class Magnoliopsida; order Malvales; family Malvaceae; genus Hibiscus; species Hibiscus trionum. The sequence continues at coordinate 18,714,364 of BSYR01000017.1, read as the reverse complement.
TTGTGCAGGAACTAAAGAACGAGACAAGATGTCCAATCCTCGTGGGATTCGACATCTTATATACTATAACTTGACAGGAGTGTGCACTTGCGCTCTCACAAAAAGGGAACACCTACACGCCTACAATTATCGTTTATTTGATAAGCAATATATATTGTTTTAGTGTATTTTTGTTTGTAGGTACTAACAACTGAAAGAGGGAACCAAGGAGCTGAGAAGTCAAGGCTAAAAGAACAAACCTAGGAGTTGTACTGATGCAGTTCCAGCAGAAGACAGTTGTTGCCGACCTTGCTGCCGAATAGAGTTGCTGCTGAATTTGCTGCCCACGACAGCTGACTATGGAAGTTGGAGAATCAGATTTTGATCTGAAGAGCTAAAAATCCTGAGTCTATCGCCGGCATTCACTTAATTTTACGACATCTGTAGCAGCGGCCAGAGCTGCCGAAGCAAAAATCTCAAGATTACTTGCTGGCTAAGGAAAAAGTGATAAAGTCCATATACTACGCAAAGAAGTCAGAGTTTAATGTCATATTAAAGATGGAAAGCTACTTTCAAGGACTTATACTTTAAGGAGGACTTAACCTAGTCAATAGTCTATAAATACCCATTGTACTTCTAGTTCAAATCATCATAGGTGTAACCCCCTTAGCTTGGCCTAGACGTTTGACCCGGAATACGAAGATTACACAGGGAAAACCAAAGTCAACCCAAAAGTCAACCTTGATTTACGACCCCTTTTTTTCTTTTTATCTTCTCTAGATGCATATTATTAACCTATAAGTTCAACAAAGCGATTAGGTGAAACATCACAGCGATCGGAGTTTGATTAGGGGTTCAATTGCATATAATTGACTTTTAGGGACTAAACTGTAAATACCATAAAATACAGGGACTTTCATGATTTTAAAGTTACCAATCCTCAATTAGTCATGTAATATGCCAACATGTAAAAATTCAGCTCAAATGGATCATCCAAACACATCCTATTGCACCCTCAAGATTCACGGACCAAAATGTAAGAAACAGTAACCTGATATAGTTCAAATTCAAATCCAACGGCCAAGTGTTTCGATACGGATGGCCCTGTACCGAAACGGTCATTCCGAAAAATGGTTGACCGTTTCGATACTCGGGTGCGTTCTGAGACCCGTATCGAAACACCCCCTTCCAGTAGCCAAAACGTTTCGATACACCTTCACTTGTTCCGAAACCTTATGGCCATTTCACGCCCCTGTTCCGAAACAGGTAAGGGTGTTTCGATAATCCTTGCCCTGCAATAGTAGATTATGCTGGTTTTTCATGCATTTTCACACTCGAATCATTCCCGAAACATGGCACATCAAACATACATCATGGATACATATCAATAATCATCGTTTTGAAGCATTAGCTACGATATGGTAACCAATATGCAAATGTAAATTCTAAAGGCATACTCCCTAATCCACAAAACCATAACAAGCCAAATCTACCATCCACGTCCAAAATCAAACCATAACGTCCATTTACATCTCAAAGGTGACTATCAAACATGCTCAAAGTAAAAGAGAAATCATTCTCAACCATGCAATAGCATAAACCCCACCCATTGCCTTTTATTACACCGAAGAAAAACCACATACTTTGCAAGATTGAGAGCTTGGATTCCTCTTGCCTACTTGCTGCCTTCAAAGCCTAGTTTTCTACATTGATGAAACAAAAGAGCGTAAGCACAAAGCTTAGTGAGGATCGCTAAATAACATTCATCCATGCATGTCTCATATTTTACAACCAACACTTTATATCTCATGTCATTTTATAAACATGTCTTCTTGAGACCTCAATGCACTTTTTAACCACATGCTCATATGCATCATTTTGAATCAGCAAATAAACCTTTGCTCATGCTTTAACAAGCATCACATGCATTCTTGCATCATATACAAGCATCTCACGCTTCCCATTATTCGTTTACATTATATTGGCTCACAAGTGACAATTCATATACCATTTCAACACAAGACACAATCGGATACGCGGATTACAAACGTTGTCCCTCAAGCTTCATACATACTATCGGACTACACAAGGTGGAGAATAATGACACAATCACAACCCCTCAACACCCGTGATGGAGATTAACGACACAATCACAACCCCTTTACATCACTCATCGGTAGTTGTATAATTCCACTAACGAGAGTATGGGACACATACACAAGACTCACACACATGATTACCCACTCACCGTTGTGATCTTAACCTCAATCGTTAGGGTACTTTTATGGAGATTACGGCACAATCACAACCCCTCGACATCCAAGGTGACTTTATTCACGGTGCACACAATCCTATAGCCGGCTAACTATATCCGATTAAAGTAACCAAAAACCATTTTCATCAGTTGCCAATATAATCATTTATCATCAATAATCCACTGTTTTTACAAGCATAACCACAATGCCATTTCCACAAGCATAACATGCTTACATCATTTGCATTCAACACATGAAAACCAAGGATCACATACCTAGTGCATCCTTAACATAATGGCATTAATAACCAGCATTAAACCATGCTTGAACATGCTTAAAACAGTAACAAAACCACATTTACGTTAAGTGCATTTTCAACAAAACATAGCACATATCCAAGAGAGATTTCCGAACTACTTACTCTTGAGCTTAGCTAAGTGTATCAAACTTACACTAAGCTCCCAAGATCACGCTCAAAGCGTTACAAAGCAGGAAATTGCATTTCCACTAACCGATACGCGAAGCCTTGTTCTCCGACACGGAAATTACACCTCTAGAGCCTCCAAAATCACCTCGTTTGCTCCTGGATCAAGATCCACTTTTTCACATCATCAAAATAAAGATCTAAATGCATTAAAATGCATTCTAACATCGGCAACAATTAACAAACTCGTTGCCCACTCAAACTAGACCAAAATACCCTTCCAAAACAACCGAAAATGTAATCGATTACTTCCTAAACCAAGCCCAGCCATCATACATCACTTCCAAAGCATAATAAACATATGATGAGTCGGTTTCTATGGCACTCAAAATACCCGACCTGCCCTGGCAATGTCATCATCCTCAAGAGCAGTCAAAATCCATAGAAGACACACTGCAAGCCTTCATGGCACTCACTCAAGAAGTGTCGGTTTCTATGGACGCAAGTATCGCCAAGATGGATGCACTCTTGAGCAGACCGGTCCTCATTCATGCCACGACTGAACCTGAAATCCCGAGGCAAGATGACGAGGTCGCCCATGTGAAGGAATACCAAACATATGATGAGTCTGAGCAACAACTTGCCATGGCAATGATCGAGGAGCCGGAATGGAGCAACATCGCGACAACGCTGAGTGAAATTCAAGAGAATGTCACGGCAGCAACCACTTCCGAGGCAGAAACCCCAGACAAAGCGGAAACTGCCGCCTCGACAGAAACTGCCGCCTCGGCAGAAACTGTCGCCTCGGCAGAAACTGCCGCCTCGGCAGCAACTGATGCTGAAGCAGCAACCACATCAGAGGCAAATTCTCAACCCACTACCTTGATTATGCCTGACCAAGATTGCACACATCCATTCCTGTCATGGCACTCGCACGACCACTTAGAAGAGCTACCCACTGACAATGCCTCGCCGATGGAATATGAGCAGGTAATAAACGAACCTTTTGAATTCTTTGAAAACTCACAAATTCCATTGCAGGTATTAGAGGAACCAAAGCCGGTGGACATAGAATCATCAAAGTCTCTACTGACGGAGATCTACGAGTGGTCAACAGAATTTAGTATAGAGAGTGATGGCACTTACCAATGTCCCATTGACCTGCAAAGTAACCTGACAACGGACTGTCAAAATAACTGGCTGCCGCAACAGCAGACACGACAGTAAGGGCTACATTCAACCACAACAACATTCAACGAAAACAAGGTAAGTTTGTGGCTGAATGTCAATTTGATTTTTTCTAATCATATATTCATGCCCTCAGAAACATTACCAAGAAGAGAGGACTTCATGGACTACAAAGGGAAGAGAAAGAAAAGAGCCTCCACCATGAGAATAATCACCAGATGGAGGGTACAGATGGACTTCAAGAAGTACCGGAAACGACCCATCAAGCATCAATAGAACAGGGAGTAGTTACTTTAGGAGATGCCCCTCAAGGCACTCCTAATTTAACTTATTTTATTTTTATCTTATTTTATCTTTATTATTTTAGGAATTAGAAATTTGATATTGGTTTTAGTTTGTTTTTGTTATTAGGTAAACAAAGAAAAACCCTTGCAATGACGATACAAGCAACCTGAGGAAGCTCTGCCTCCACCCCTGTCGCGGCAACAGTCATACTCTCAGGGCAGCACCCACAGCTCCTCCGACAAAGTCCAAAAAGACTGCCCGCCGACAGCTCCTCATCCAAAGCTCCAGCAGCAGCGACGACAGCCGCACAACTTAAGTTTTCTTTTTCTTTTTCTCTGTCGCCTGCTATATATATTATCTTTTTGTGATGTTTAACTTTTCTGTTTTTTTTTTCATCTTTTGTGTCATGCATTGAGGACAATGCAACCCTTGAGTTTGGGGGTAGGCAGTCCTCCTAATTATTAATATAATATTGCATTTAGTTTTAATTGTGTCGCATTTATTTTATGCAAAAAAAAATGAAAATTTTGAAAATTTTGGCTTAAAACTATGAACTGAACTTGCCTGTCGTGACAGCTCTGTCGTGGCAGAAACTTTAGGATACTTTAAGGAGAAGTTTAGAGCCTTTCTATAGTTCTGAAAACTTAAACACCATTGTGACTGTTATACTGCTTAGACTTCTTTTAGCCAAACTAGAATAGGAAGCTTAGCACTTGAATAGCCCCTAGAGGTGCCTAACACTACTCTAGGAAAGAAGTTTAGCAAAAGAGACTCAAAGCCCTAGAGGTGCCCGAAACCGGCTCTAGGAAGTTAGCTAGAGGTGCCCGAAACCGGCTCTAGTAAAACTTTAGCTTAATTTTTTTTTAAAATCGAGTCAAAACAGAAAATCAAAGGAGCATAAGAAGTGCCTTCAAGAGATAAACTTGGCATAAAAATTCGAGTTAAGAGCTGAAATTTTCTAGTGAAACTAAGAGAGTCTTGGCATATAACTGTTCACAAGCATGCACACACTGCACGAGGACTATAGGGAGATTCCGGACAGATCCTAAATTATCCGACAGGTTGCTGCCGTCACAGGGAACGAACGACGGGTAAGGGAAAGTTCACTGTTTGAAAGCCAAAACAAAAAAATATTTTTCTTTTAGGTCTGATTTGCTTGAGGACAAGCAAAGATTCGAGTTTGGGGGTGTGATCAGTACTTAAAAGTTCTATATTTTACCCATCATTTATCCTTATTTTTGCTGCACTCAAGCATGTTTAACTGCATTTTAGGTTAAGTTTTGCATAAACATCACATTTAGATAAAATTGCGCAGATACTGCTAAATTTGGTTACTTTTGCAGGTATCTGTCGTGGCAGCAGTCGTGACAGCACCCAGGGCAGCAATCGTGGCAGGCGCTGGGCAGCAATGCAGAAAATCTGGAATGAGCAGTCAAGGAGGACGTTGCTGCCATGGTGCTGCCGTGACAACATGGTGACAACAGTTTTGTGGAGAGAAAAAGCAAAGTGGACCTCGATAGATAGAGAAAATTCTGCTCGTCTGTCGTATGAAAACCTCATATTTTTCCGAGCCCCAGATCAAAAGATATGTCAAGCCCAAAGTTCAAGGAGAGGAAATCCCATGAAACAAGGAGGCGGCTGAAAAGTAAGATACTTGAAGATTAAAGTCTTTATTAGAATCTTACTTTTAATTAAAGTTGTAATCCTTGTTATCTTAGAATACTTGAGCCCAAAGCTTATATAAGGGCATGTATTTTAACCTAGGGCAGATCTCAACCTCCACATCCCATAACCCATAGCCGATTTCCCTTTAAACCGACAACCAAAAAACCCTCCGCCGTCTACCCGTCGTCTACCCGCCGTCGACATGTTCTAAACCCCCCTAGGGCCACGGGTTGATTTGTAAAGTAGTTGCAAGGGTTGTTTTGTTTTAGGATTTTCCAAGTTCAATAAAATAAACTTCAAGTTCTCTTATTTTGGTTTTAATATCTTGCAAGAGCATCGGGAGAGCATTGTGAGGTTATCTATTTACTTAGCATCGGGAGAGTTAAGTATACGAAAGAAATAAGAGCGAGTTCTCTAGTTTATAGTTGAGCTATCTTGTGCCTAGGGATAGGGCAAGGTTAAGTGGCTAAGGAAGAATTCATACACATCGGTGTTCATCCTTCGATTCACGCCGGCAGGTATCATCAAAGACGTGATCATCGACAGACTTGGACCTAGGGATAGGCCAAGGCAGATCTGGGATTCTTGCCAAACTTGAACGTACTGAGTTGGTGTGTTTGCTGCCGCGACAGGTGTTGCCAGCGACAGGCGCGACGACAGAACTGGATTTCCTAAGCAATACAATACCTGCACTACTGAGAAATTCAATACCAGCCCATTCTCTCTATCTTGATTTCTCTACTTTTATTTTCCAGTATTCTTTATTATTTTCGTGACAATATCTTAATCTATTCTTTTCCCCTTGTGCAGATAGCGAAGGAAAGGGTTAGCCCAGTCCCTGTGGAGACGATATCCGATACTCTAGTATCACTTTACTACTTGCGTCGTGTACACTTGCACTACATTGCGATAGACACTTTTACACGCAACAATATGATATCAACACATCATTTTAACATATAAATCAACTTAGAACTGAGTTAAAATCAATACAAAATAGAGCCCAAATCAACAAGTCCGAAAATCAAGATTTCATCCATAATTTCACAAGATTTTGATCTCAAATCAAAACTATATTGAAAACTCAATCAAAAATAGTATTTAGAAGCAAAATATCTTGGGAATTTCAATAAAGAACTGAGATTAGAGGTTGAGAACGAGATTTACCTCCAATCATTGCTTCTCTCAGTGTATGACAAGTTTTCCTTAGTGAAATCTTGAAGAACTAGGAGAGTTTTCTTGAAAATGTTTTAAGAAAAGTTGAGAGAGTTTTTGGGAGAAAGAATTCTGGAAAAAGATGAGTGAAATTGTGTTTGGCTGAAATGAGAAAGGATTTTGGTAGTTACGTAATTGAAAAACCAATAACTACCTTTTAATTATCTTAATATAAATTCCAATTAAAAATCATTTAATTAAAAACTCTTTTAAACCACTTGTCATATAGAGTAAAGGTCAAATTGACTTAAAGCCCCCTAAAGATTCTAAGATTTTGGCTTCCACCTTAAAATTTACATTTTCCCAAATTTGAAACTTTACAATTTGGTCACTACTCAAAATGTCCCTTTTCCAAAACCCTTTTTGTAAAATTGACTTGACCAACCTCTTAAATATATTTTTAAAGGATTTTAGCAATTTTTATCACAATTTTATCCTATCCCGATCCTTGATTTCCAAAAATCACCTTACGCGATTCGAACCGTTCTCCACCGGTCTGAACCGATGCCTAAAACATCTAGGCCCAAAACCAGGGCGTTACAATAGGTTTTCTATAGACTTTTCTAGTGTTCTCGGCCGCCACCATGTTCTAAACACTACTTGGGTTAGAGTTATGTTGTAAATTAGTTGTGAAACAGTTGTTTTAGGTTTTGAGTTATTTTTCAATAATATATTCCAAGTTTGCTTAATTCATTGCTCTTCATTCTTTCAATTATTCTACACCAGTCAGTTGAGAGAATCCATTTGTCGGGCACACGAAAGGGTTAAGTACGGTCACAACGTGCTGAGGCGTGACTAACTTGGTTCCACACCAGTCCACAAGTTAGCTCTCGAGCATCCTAACATAGAAATATGAGGGATCATTGTCGAATATCCTGCCGAACTTGGAGTATCTTCCAAACTTGCCGCCAGGACTTCTTTCCATTCCACCAATCAAGACAGTACACTCCTGCAGTGGTAGTGGCCCATTGCGGCCGCGTGACAGGGTCGTAGCCTGCCGCCCGCCATACCCGCCGAGGCAGCATATCGTGGCAACACAAGATAACTCAATCCTTTTACAACGCAGTTTTCACACAAAGTGGCAACATAACCCTGCCTGCTCTATCAACCTGCTTCACTTCTTTATTACTTGTGTTTTCATTTACTTTTCATCTCAACCAACCATTCACTTGTGCTCTTTCTATATCAAGCTTGAAATCATTTTCAAAGCAAAGTTTACATCATTTAAACACCACATGTACCATCTATCTCATGCATTAGTAAAAAATGAAAAATCTCAAGGCAAAGCCTTACATGCTTATTTCTTCATAAACATTTCTCAATGCATAATATCATATGCATTTCTTTTCATAAAGGCATTTATATTAAGGTACATGTGAATCTCGTAATCAATATCATATATTGGCATTTTAGCAACATTACTCAGATATGCGGATAGCTTGACTAAATGTCAATTCCTACCCCGATGGAATCTCTCATCACCGAACTCTCATGGCGGCATCTAACATCACCACAAAGCTTGGGTGTTTCACCAAAACCTACCATGGTGGAATCTCTCATCACCACACTCTCACTTTGGAACGAGATGGCACTACCCCCATTGCCCGAACCAAAGAGCACGTACAAATTTTTTATATTATAGTGCACTTCTCATCCTATTGGTCGACCAATTATATCCGGTAACGATAATCTCATTTTATGCCAATATAAAACATTTTTAACACCAAATATCCATTGTTTTCAATGCATCAATATAAAGCAATCCCATGCCATAACAAATGCATAGTTACAACATAGCATTTTGTCAATATCTCTACTTTTATAAAATCAACATTCTATCTCATGGGATTAATTAAACCATCAAAACATTTCTCAAATCATGCATAAACAATGGATTGTCATCTATCTTTAAAACAAGAGCATGAACATGAAAATCAATCGGACAAAAGCCGAGAAATGAGAGCGGAAGAACTCAAACTTACTTATGGGTTTAGATTAGTGTTTCAAACTCAATCTAAACCCCCAAACCTTGCTTTCAAGTCTTTGACCACTCTTTAAAACCAAATCCACTCACAAATTACGCCTCGCTTGCTTTACCGAAGCGAAATCAAGCTTCCAAAGCTTTCTAAACTTCACTAATTGTATCTGATACAAACTCCCTTGTTTATACCACACAAAAAAGAGGATTAATGCATCTCAATGCATTAAAACCACAATCAACCCATGCTATCTCGCTGCACTGCCCAAGAACACCTAAACGCTTATCTGAAACAACCGAAAACACCTTCGATTGCTTCCTAAACTTGACCCAGCCAAAATCTAACACTTCAATCAAATTTTAATCATCAATTAACATATAGAAACAACCTAATTGTATCTATAAACCTCCAGCAACATCAAAACCACATTATCAAACCAAAAACCCTAATTGATATGATAAAACCTTTATTTCAACATCATTTAAATTTCAAATCTTGATTAAATTCAATCTCAATTCCCTTAAAACAACACCCATTCGAAATCCTGAGAAATCATCATTTAAAGCTAGATTTACCCATTTTCATCAATTAAAACTCAAAACATTGTTATTAAACATATTTAGAGAGCCAAAAACTTCAGAATTTCATTAAAGAACCTTGATTAGAGGAGTTGAACCAAATTACCTCTAACCTTTTCCTTTTTCCTTCAAATGACAATATTTGATGAAAGCTCTTCAAGATTGCTTTAAGGTAGATGATGAGAAAACTAAAGAAACCCTTTGTAAAATTAAAAGAAACGAAAAGACGAAGATTTCTAGAACTTTAGAGAGAAAATAGAGTGTTTGACTATTTGGGAAAATGAGAGAAATGAAGTTTACGTCAAATCTCTTTTGGATGATAAAATGTTCCTTAATTAAATGGTAGCTCCCTAAAGATTCTATGTTTTGGCCCACTTTCAAAACAGTCCTTAAAAATAGATTTTTCACTACTTACAAAATGGCCACTAAACCAAAATCTCGGTCGTCCAAAAACCATTTTCTAAAATTGCTTTTACCAAACCTTTCTATATACTTTAAGAAGATTTTAGGAATTTTTTTCATAATCTTATCATACCCCGAACTACTTTATCCCTAAATCGCTCCCGAAAACTCGGATCTCTAGTTTAGGTTTTATTAACCCCAAAACAACGCTAAAAGGTTCTAGGCCCAAAACTCGGGAGTTACATTCATCGTATCTCAACATAATCATCATTGTAACCCCCTCGACCCGGTCTAGGCGAAAGACCGAACAGAACGGATAACACGGGGAATATTGAAGTAAATTGGAAGGTTTACCTCAATAAACAACCCTATATTTTCATTTTTTTTTTGTCTAGATGCTCATTAGGATCCTAAGTGTTTAATATCGCAGCGGAACAATTTGCAACTCGATCAAACAACGAATTGAAACTCAATTGCTTTGAAATACATAATTTTATCATAATACAGGGACTTATCCTCTTTTATAGTACTTAACAACCTTTAATTAAACATATTTCATGCTTCTTTGCCAAAACTCATCTCAAAAGAATCATTCACGATCATTTAATTGCATACACAACATTCAGGGACTAAATCACAAGGAATCAGAATTTTAGAATATTCCAACAACTAACATATCAGCTTGATATTTTGGTATAGGCTAGCCCTATATCGAAACAAGCGTACTGAAATAGGGTTCTCGTGGCTCGGAACAAGGGCCCAGATCGAAACACCCTTTGAGGTGTTTCAGGACATATGTTTCCAGTGGCAAAATTTACCAAAATAGACCTCCCAATTTCGAAACCCTTAGGCCATTTCAGGCGAACTGTTTTCGTACAATCTCGAGTGTACCAAAACACTTGGGCCTGTAATGACACTTTTTGTTGTTTTTTCAGACTTTAATCCGAACTAAAACCACTCTAACATGCTTCCAACATATTTAGAACATCAAACCACAACATACATGGCAGAAACAACATCATAGCAAGTCCATAGGCATCAAGGGAATCTATATGCATGCAACCTATGCAAAAATAGCCACTTAGAAGTGAAAACTCAAACCAAGGCATAAACCAAAAATATAGGCCATTTACAAGTCATTAAGGGCATTCAAAACTTGCCACATACCAGACAGCTTCAAAACACATCGCCCAAACAACATGGTATCCTCCCATTACCAACTTTTATTACTAATAAGCAAATGTAAAACAATATTTGAGCTTAACCACATTTCTTGGAATTCTTCTTGCCTCTTTTCTGCCCAAGTAAGCTAATTCTCTGCATTTTTGGAAAAAAGAGAGTGTAAGCACAATTGCTTAGTGGGGGATGCTCAAAACAAACCAACACAACAATGCATTTTTAAATCATTTCTCATTTAGAAATCTCTATCTCATCATGCTCGTTCTATCTCATGCTTGAAATCATTTTTCAAAGCAAAATCACAACATTTAAATCACATGTACCATCTATCTCATGCATTCAACAAATTCATAGTCTCAAGGCAAAGCCTCACATGCTTAAATCTCATAAAGTGTTTCTCAAATTATATTCTCTAATGAAAAACACAATGCATAAATTCATTTAAAACAAGGTACATGTGAAGCTCATAATCAATCTCATATATTGGTATTTTAACATCATTACTCGGATATGCGGATAGCTTGACTAAATTTCAAGTCATACCCCAGTGGAATCTCACATCACCAGACTCTCATGGCGGCATCTCTCATCGCCACAAAGATTGGGTGTTTCACCAAGACCTACCGTGGTGGAATCTCTCATCACCACACTCTCACATTGGAACGGGATGGAACTACCCCCATTGCCCGAACCAAAGAGCACGTACGAATTTTATATATTATACTACACTTCTCATCCTATTGGTCGACCAATTATATCTGGTAACAATAATCTAATTGCATACCAATATATTCATTTTAGTCCTCTCCCAAAATTTTGGATCTCTAGTCTACGCTCTACGAACCTCGAGATGACCTCAAATTCTTGTAGGCCAAAAATCGGAGCATTACAACACTCCCCCACTTTGAAATTTCGTCCTCGAAATTTTTACCTTGGGAGAAAAGATGAGGAAACTGCTTCTTCATGTCATCCTTTCTTCCCGTGTGGCTTCTTCAACACCACTATGTCGCCACAAGACCTTGACAAACTCAATGATCTTACCATGAAGAACCTTTTTGTCCGAATACAAGATATCAACTAGTTCTTTATCGTAGGAAAAATCTAGATAAACTCAATCTCTTCAACATGCATAACGTGAGACGGATCCGATCTATACTTACGAAGCATGGATACATGGAAAACATCATGTATCTTCTCTAACTCGGAAGGCAACCTCAACCTATAAGCAACATCTCCAACACGTTCTAGCACCTCATACTGTCCAATAAACCTTGGACACAACTTACCTATCCGGCCAAATCTCATCATGTTTTTCCAAGGTGAAACCTTCAGAAACACCTTATCTCCCACAACATACTTAATCTCCTTAATCTTCAAATCTGCGTAAGACTTTTGTCGGTCCGAAGTCGCTTTCTACCTTTCACTAATGAGCTTCATTTCTCCGTAGTGCCCTTAAGCACATTAGGCAAAGAAACCAACTTCTGGCATGCTTTTGCCCAACAAAGAGGTGTTCTACACTTCCTTCCAAACAAGGCCTCATAAGTAGCCATTTCAATACTCGCTTGATAATTATTATTGTAAGCAAACTCCACTAAAGGCAACTGTTTGTCCCAATAACCTTGGAAATCAATGATGCAACACCTCAACATATATTCCAACACCTGGATAACTCTTTAGGACTGACCATCATCGAGGAAGATACGAAGTGTTGAAATTCAAATGCGTACCCAACGCTTGATGAAGACTCTCCCAAAACCTTGCTGTGAAACACAGATCTCAATCCGAGACGATGGACTTAGGCATTCCATGCAAGCTCACAATCGAAAAGATATACAAATCCGCCAACTTATCTAACATATACGTAGTATGCACCGTCAAGAAATGTGCACACTTCGTAAAACGATTAACAATCACCCAAATGGAATTCTTCTTGGATGGTTTCAAAGGCAAACCCGTCACGAAATCCATGGTGATTCTCTCCCATTTCCATTATGTAATCTTCAATAGTTGCAACAAAGCTGAAGGAAACTGATGCTCAGATTTAACACGTTGAGAAACCCTGCACTTACTAACAAAATCTGCCACATATTTCTTTAAACCAACCCAATAGTACCCATCATTCAACCCGCGATACATATTTGTACTACCAGGGTGCATAGCAAAAGGACTGCTATGAGCCTCAGTCAGAATAGTGCACCTTAGCTCAACATCCTCCGACACAACTATTCGACTCTTAAAACGCAAAACACCATCACCATTGAAACAAAAGTCCATTGGATTTCCTTCTGCAATGTCTTGAACAAGCGGTACCAACAAATCATCTAACAATTGTTTTTCCGTAATCAACTCCACCAACGAGGGTTTAACTTGCAATTCAGCCACTAAACCATCATCTCGCGATATACTCAACCGAGCAAACATCACCCTTAACTCTACAACCACCTTTCTACTTAAGGCATCAGCCACAACATTAGCCTTCCCAAGATTCAAGCAACTCAAGCCACCTTCGTTGCCTAAGATTCAACTCTTTTTGGGACATCAAGTACTTCAAACGTTTGTGGTCCGTTTGCACCGTACACTTTTCAACATAAAAGTAATGCCTCCAGATTTTCAAGGCAAACACCACCACAGCCAACTCGATGTCATGTGTAGTATTATTACCCTCATGCACCTTCAATTGTCGAGATGCATAAGCTACCACCCTACCTCCTTACATTAACACACATCCCAAACCAACATAGAATGCATCACTATAAACCACAAACTATTTTCCCGATTCAGGTTGAATCAAGATAAGAGACTGCGCCAACGCTTCCTTCAACTTCTCAAAAGCTTGTTGTCGAACCTCTGTCCATTCAAACTTTATATCCTTTTGTAACAAATTTATCAAAGGAGTAGCAATTCTTGAAAAACCATCCACGAACCTATGGTAGTATCCCGCCAAACCAAGGAAACTACTGACCTCATGAACCGACTTAGGTGACTTCCAATTCATCAACGTTTCAACCTTTTGCGGATCAAATCTAATCCCATCGGCCGACACAACATGACCAAGGAAAACAACTTCCTTAAGCCAAAACTCACATCTCCTTTGTTCTAGGATTCATCGCATAAGCTAGGAAAGCTTCACATCCTGAACGCATCAACCGAATCGCTTCAAGAGCCGAAACCACATTAGATAAGAGTTTCACATTCTCACCTACAACCACCACCTCATAATCATTGGCCAGTTTCAACGAAACTCGCTTGGTATCAAAATCAACCACAACCCTATCCTCAATTAACCAATCCATACCAAGAATTACATCGAAACCATATAAATGCAATTCCATAAGATCATCCTCAAACGCATGTCCTTGAACAGAAAAAGGACATCTCCTAAACAACATCCTTGTAGCAATTGTTTTACCAAATGAACTTGGTTACACACATACCAACATCTAACAACTCAACATGCAAACCAAGAACTTGTGCATGCTCACGCAAAATGTATGAATGAGTAGAACCAGAATCTATCAAAGAAAGTAATGACAAGGATTGCAAAGTAAAGGTACTTGCGATCACATCCGTGTCATTCCTTCCTTCGTGGTGCGCATACACTCTAGCCTGTCCACCTCCCTCAGGCTGAACAACAACCACACGTGTAACATTCCTCTGACCATCACCCCTACACTACAAATTGCCACGACAGCACCCATGACCTCTCTGTGGCTCAGCAGCTCTCACCGCAGCTTGTCCATATCTAACGGGTTATAGACAATCACGCTTCATATGTCCTCACGATCCACAATTCCAACATGTGCCCAAATTACCCCAACATTCTCCCGTGTGCCTCTTACCGCACCTGTTACAATCTAGAGTACGAATGAAAGCATTCTGGCCTTGGTGGCTATAACCAGGGTTACCACCACCCCGCCTATGATCCGATTGATACTTCTGATCCTTATGATTCTTATAACAATCCATTCCACCATCATATTCAGCAGCCTTCTTTCCAGAGTTAGAACCACCCGAATGAGTAGCTAGACCCAAATTTTGTTCGATGTCGTTAGCTCGAGTGACTAAGACACCAAAGTTAGTGTAGTTCGAAGCCAAAATGTAAGTCTTAACATCCTTCACCAGCCCATAGCGAAAATAATCACATCTTTTTTGTTCATCGGGAACAAGCTCAGGAGCATATTGGCTCAATCGAATGAGTAGCTAGACCCAAATTCTGTTCGATGTCGTTAGCTCGAGTGACTAATGCATTGCGTGCATTATAACACTATATTCTCTTGTACCATGCTTTTATTGAATATATTATTATTGGTGAAGAAAAGTTACTATTTTAGTTTATTTTTTTTTTCAGGTGTTATAGCTAGGAAAGTAGAGGAGAGGACAAGACAAGGCAAGAAAGCTGGAACCAAAGAAGTTGTACTGAAGCTGCTCAAGTTGCCGCCAAGGACACTGCCAAAGCAGCATTGGCGCCAAGAGCCGTCTGGGCAGGAGTTACATCAATTTCAAGAGGACAATTTCCTAAGCCCAATGAGCTCAGTCTTGCAACTTCCTGAAGCCTGTAGCGCCCGGTAGAGTTAATTCAAGATTGATAAGTAAGAGCACTTATCCTTACTTACTGAAGAAGGCAACGTCCAAAGAGTCTGTATTTAATGCAATTTACTTTTAGAACTCCTACTTCAAGAAGGACTCAACTTAGGTCAAGAGTCCTATATATACCCAATGTATGTAAGGGTATAAGGGCATATCTCGTAGAGGGGATCATAGCCAGTCATGTGAAACCAACGACAACTACCGAAGAGAGGGAAGATGAGGGGTTAGCTAGATAAGTTGGAGTGTTGGGGGTCGCGGCCAACCTCTCCTAGGGTTTAGGCGCGTGTATGTAAAGTAATTTGGGAAACGGTTGTATAGTTTTTAGTTGTTTTGAATAAAGTTCCGAGTTTGCTTAATCTATGCTTCTTGTTCGTTCAATTAGTCTACACCAGTCAGTTAAAGAGAAAATCCATTTGTCGGGCACGAAAGTGCAAGGCTCACGAAAGGTTTAAGCACGATCACAACTCACAAAGGCGTTACTAACTTGGTTCCACACTAGTCCTTAAGTTAAGCAATCTCGAGCACCTTAACCTAGAAATAGGAGGGATCACTGTCGACTATCCTGCCGAACTTGGAATGTCTGCAAGACTTGCCACCATGACTTCTTTCCGTTCCACCATCCGAGGCAGTACACACCACTGCTACGGCAGTGACCTGCTACGATCCTGTGACAAGGTCGTAGTTTGCCACCCACCTTACCCGCCGAGGCAGCAATTCATGGCAGCGTAAAACATACTCAAGAATTTGCAATGTAGTCCAGAAGCTACTAAGCTGCACTTGTCTTACCCAGCTTATCGCCCAATCTCTCCCTATCACTCCTCTCATCACTATCCTTATCTTTACTTGTGTTTTTATATTTCCACATATTGAGATTTAATGACACATTTATTAAATCATTGTGCAGGAAACCATTCATAGGAGCTATTCTAATCTATGTGGAGACGATATCTTTTATACTATAACTTGATAGAGTGTGCACTTGCGCTCATAAATAGAGAACACCCAAACGCTCTACAAGTTTTTGGTGCCGTTGTCGGGGATTGGAAGCAGCAACTACGTTTGAATTTCTGCACTTTCATTTAGTCTTTGCACATTAAATCTCTTTCTTTTTATTTAATTGTTCAAAAAAGGAAAAATATTATATATACATCCTCTTTGCTTTCTTGGTGTATGTCCCTTTTGGGCAGCAACATCCACCTGAGGAGAGGAAGGACATTCCCAGACGAATAGCCAAACACAAAAACCCTCAGGAAGTGGTTATGATTGGGAAAAGCGCAGCCCCACATAACCTAACTATTATTTTACTTTTAATTTTATTTTTTAATTTATTTCTATGTATTAGAATTAGATTTAATTTTTAATTACAATTTTTTTGTATTTATTTTATTTCAGATTAGGAAAGAAAGACCATGAAATATGAAAAGGAGAGGCCCAACTAGCGGAAAAGGCAGCCCAAGGCAGATGAGCATAACGGCTAGTGGCTTCATAACGGCTAGCGGCAACGGCTATATTTGCCCCAGCGAGCGGAACGAATATCTGTGTAACGGCTAGAATCCTGTTATTCACGCCGCAATAATTGCCGCCCCGTTGACAGCGTGCCCGCCAAGGCAGTGGAGAGAAACGAATATATAAGTCCGACTACTCTACCACTCGTTCTTCACTTTGCTCTCTCTTTTCTCTAAATTCTTTCTACAGTCTTTACTTCCAGGATTTCTTTGCTTTATTTTATTTCACTTTCTTTTTACTTTCTTTGGGGAAAATATCATTCCACAAAAAATGGCTTCATCACAGAAACCCGCCGCCACCTCTAAAACCCAGTACATGAGGTTCTTGAAACCTGCTGTCGAGGAGACCTACAACTAGTGCTACAAAGACAGACAACTATGGGAAGAGATGGGTTTCCACTACACGCATCCTGATGGTATTTTCGGGTTGGAACCTTCCCTATTCGAGACGATCCATAATGTGGGCTGGGACCAATTCGCACAGAAGCCATAAGGGATTAACAGCAACCACGTGCAAGAGTTCTATGCCCACCGACCTAACCCAGAGAGCCCTTTTGTCTATGTACGGGGAGAAGATGTCAAGTTTACTACTGACATGATCAACAACTTCTACAACATTGAAGTTAGTGGCTACCCGCACGGAGAGTGGGAATCATATCTGACAGTGGCTGACAACAACAAGATCAAGAAGGAACTCTGTAGGCCAACCACCAAATTGCTGACAGGTAAAAATAATGGGTCAGTCAACCGCAGAGACTTGTTGCCAGAGGCCACCATTTGTAGTTACTTTGTTTAGCGCCGCCTGATGCCCAACTCGCACGGATCAACAGTAAACAGGCTGGGGCTCGTCCTTATCTGCAGCATAATGAGGGGGCGGCCGATAAACGTTGGCGATGTAATAATAAAGGAGATCTACGCCCATGCAGAAAAGCCCACCATAAAAGGTCCACTCTTCTTCCCCGCACTCATCACTGGCATGTGTGCCAATTTTGGAGTGTCGCTGCACGGAATGATGAACAAGAGGAGCACGCCGAAAAATGATGCATAGTGCAGAGCCATACAGACCCTCCACCGCCCAGCCGCCGTCCCAAGCAGCCGCCACCCCAGCCGCAGTAAGCAGTACTAATGCTGCCCTCACGTCTGCCGCAATTCCCCTACTGCGCAACCTAGTGGAAAGCTGCAAGCCGATCGAGCACAAGCAGGTGATCTTCACCAAATACGTAGGAGACGTACAAGAGGCTTGCATAGCCTACCTGCTGGATAAATAGTAGGATACCGGACCACAGTTGCCCGCCATTCCAGTGGAGCTAGCAACAACCAAACTAGTACACATCAATCTAAGACCTGTTGCTGCTTCTGCCGCCAACGACAGTGAGGGGCCGCACTATCGCCCAATGATAAGAACCTCCCCGACCCCATCCAGCCATATGATCTCACCTCTTCCACCGAATCCGAGAAGGAAGCAGATACCACTACTGCCTCCCCAATAGGCAAAGGCACTACGGCTAAGGACTCTGGCTACTCAGACATGGAGATATCAGACTTCTTTGAAGATGCACCGTCCGAGGTAGCACGAAAGAGAAAGCGGCCAGAAACAGACCCCCTGGGTGGAGAAGCTGTCGGACAAATCAAGAAAGCCACCCCAAACGTATCCAGCCGCCGCGTAGCTTGAAGAAGAGCCCAGCCGAATTGCCATCCGCTACGCGCCGCCTTATCTGCATGCCTCCTCAGATTCCTCCGCTGACGCGATAGCAACAGAGGGGAACTCCCCCAGTTTATAGCACCATTTTTCCCTCTTTATTTTTTATTTTATTTTTCTATTTTTTCTTTCAATTTTTTCCTTTTATATATGTTTTGTTTTTAATTCTTTTTATAGAGGTATTGAGGATAAGCCCAACCTTGAGTTTTGGTGGAATTAGTCCACTTTGTTTTAGATTCATATCATATAGACGCATTTGTAAATTCTGCCCCTAGTACTTAATGAAATAGAATCCTTAGTTCAAAACTTGTGCCTATGATAGCTTAGCCGATTACTTATATTCGCACCATTCTAAATTTTTTTTACATCTAACTATGAGAAGAAGCATAAAAAATACATAGAAATTTTTTTCTTTTTTGCCACCCATCTTTACACTTGTCTGTTAAAAACTGAATTTTTGCTCAAGTTCTAAGTTTAACACTGCCTGCCTTACATAATAAAAGTTTCTTGATTGACTACATGTTCGCCGCCAGGGCATCACATCAAAAAGAATAAATACCTAGAGGTTCCCGAAACATGCTCTAGGTAGAAAGAATAAAAACCTATAGGTCCCCGAAACAGGCTCTGGGAAGAATAAAGACCCTAGAGATGCCCAAAACAAGCTCTAGGAAGGATCATGAGCAAGGACACTCCACTGCTATCTAATTCCATGAATCTAAACCCAGTGGCAGACAAATTAGCAAGAGTGAATGAAAGTTTTCACGGGATGACTCTGTTCAAAGGGTTCAGAGTTTGTAGAGTGCACCTACCGTAGCTTCAAACCCGGAGAATAGTTGTGATGAGCTGAAGCCCTTAAATCCATGATCAGAAAAAGAAAAAAAAAGTGCCCAACTGTGCTGCCAAGGCAGCAACTCGTATCATTTTCAGTAACTTAATTATTATAGGCATACTTTGTTAACTTGGTAACTTCAGCATGTTTAACATAAACATAGACCTGCACACACTGCACTGGCATTAAGAAAAATTAATCTAAGTTATTTCATGTTATTCCCTATCACTAACATTATATAGGTGCCACGGCCTTGAGGCAAGAAATCAAGTTGAAAAGCTAACGTTCAATTAATTTTGTGCTAAGGGCAGTTTTACTAGTTAGGTTGCATTGCTTGAGGACAAGCAATAGTTTGAGTTTGGGGGTGTGTAGAGTGTCCATGTGTCCTATATTTTGTACACATTCCTGCCCTTATTATTGCTATTCTCGAGCTCATTTTGGCATATTTAGGTGCATTGCATGCATTATAACAACATCTTCTCTTGTAACATGCTTTTATTGAATATCTTATGATTGGTGAAGAAAAGTTATTGTTTTAGTTTAGTTTATGTTTTCAGGTGCTATAGCTAGGAAAGTAGAGGAGAGGACATGACAAGGCAAGAAAGCTGGAACCAAAGAAGTTGTACTGAAGCAGCTCAAGTTGCCACCAAGGACACTGCCAATGCAGCATTGCCGCCAAGAGCCGCCCGGGCAGGAGTTACACTGACTTAGCCAAGATGGGTTGCGATTTCAAGAGGACAATTTCCTAAGCCCAATGAGCCCAGTCTTGCAACTTCCTGAAGCCTATAGCGGCCGGTTGAGTTAATTCAAGATCGATAAGTAGGAACACTTATCCTTACTTGCTGAAGAAGACAACGTCCAAAGAGTCTGTATTTAAAGCATAAAGGAGTCTGTATTTAATGTGATTTACTTTTAGACCTCCTACTTCAAGAAGGAATAAACTTACCTCAAGATCTTTATATATACCCAATGTGTGCAAGGGTATAAGGGCATATCTCGTAGAGGGGATCATAGCATGTCGTGTGAAACCAACGCCAACTGCCGAAGAGAGTGAAGGTAGGGGGTTAGCTAGATAAGTTGGAGTGTTGGGGGTCGCGGCCCAACTCTCCTAGGGTTTAGGCGCATGTATGTAAAGTAATTTGGGAAATGGTTGTATAGTTTTGAGTTGTTTTCAACAAAGTTCTGAGTTTGCTTAATATATGCTTCTTGTTCGTTCAATTAGTCTACACCAGTCAGTTGAAGAGAAAATCCATTTGTCAGGCATGAAAGTGCAAGGCTCACGAAAGGGTTAAGAACGGTCAAAACTCACAAAGGTGTGACTAACTTGGTTCCACACTAGTCCTCAAGTTAAGCAATCTCGAGCATCTTAACCTAGAAATAGAAGGGATCATTGTCGACTATCTTGCCGAACTTGGAATGTCTGCTAGACTTGCCGCCAGGACTTCTTTTAGTTACACCTGTCGAGGTAGGACATACCCCTATTATGGCATTGACCTGCTGCGATCATGTGACAAGGTCGTCGTTTTCCCCCCACCTTACCCGCCGAGGCAGCAATTCATGGCAGCACAAAACATACTCAAGACTTCTCAATGCAGTCCTCAACCCACTAAGTTGCACTTGTCTTACCCAACTTATCGCCCAATCTCTCCCTATCATTCCTCTAATCACTATCCTTATCTTTACTTGTGTTTTTATATTTCCACATCTTGAGATTTAATGAAACATTTATTAAATCTTTGTGCAGGAAACCATTCATAGGAGCTATTCCAATCCCTGTGGAGACGATATCTTTTATACTATAACTTGACAGAGTGTGCACTTGCGCTCATAAATAGAGAACACCCAAACGCTCTATAGAAACAATCATGTTTCCTTGCACCAATGACATAAACTCTCTATTTTTCTTATCTAGATAACAAACACCCAAATACTTCTTCTTGAAAGTATTTACAAAGAATGCACAAGTAACCTCGGCAGGTTCCATACCCGCAACGATGGTCATCCACCACGAATAAGCATCTCCATAAAGCAATGAGACAACACAACCCAACTTATGCACATCACTGCAACTCATCTGACCCAGAATCCTTTTGGTACTCTCAAACCAAGTCTCAAAACTCTCAGGAGATATGCCTCAAAACTCAGTTCCACCCAAACTGCGCAAACGTTCCAAAGGTAAACCATCATTAGCACTACGCTGGGGTGCGGCCACATGCATCCCAGCTATCGCTACCTGGAAAGCCCCCAACTATAGCATTAATCAACGATGTCATATCATGAGCAGCTTGCCCTTGCACTGCTTGAGGTCCAAAACCTCCAACACCAGCTTCTGCTCCAACTCCTTCACCACCAGGAGGAGGCGGCGGTGACAAATTGTCATAATTCTCATGAATCTTATTCTCGGCCATGTTATGCACATTGCCTCTAATCTCTCGTCTCGGTCCCATTATCAAAACAATATAACTAAAATAATGCAACAATAAAAACAATCAGGCTAGCCAAAGCAAGAATCCAAGGTGATTAAGTTTTACTTTTCAAATCCAAAGTTCTCTTTACATTAGTAATAATATGGCAATGGGCACCGTTAATTTCTTCCCCAACAGTATATAACAATCACACTTCATGTTATCAAACACCATGCATCTCACACTAGTTAAACAATGATCAAAACATTGCATAATCAATCACCGTGCATAGCATTCATCAAGGATTCAACCATACAACAATAACACATCATCTTTACCCCCCAATTCTTTTGAAACATGGCTTTGATACCACCAAATATAATCCCCTTGACCTGGTCTGGGAGAAAGACCAAACCGAACGAATCACATGAGGAATATTAAATTAAACCAGAAGGTTTACCTAAATAAACAAAACTATTATTTTCATTTTATTTTGTCTAGATGCTCATTAGGACCCAAATTGTTTAACATTGCATCGGAACAATTTGCAACTCGATCAAACAAGGATTTGAAACTCAATTGCTTTCAAATACATATTAGGGACCAATTTGTAATTATAACATAATACAAGGACTTATAAACTTTTGTAGTTACCAACCTTTAATTAAACATATTCCATGCTTCTCTGCCAAAACTCAGCTCAAAAGAATCATTCATGCTCATTTCATTGCATACACAACATTCAGGGACTAAACCATAAGGAATCAGAATTTCAAAATATTCCAACAACTAATATAACAACTTGCTATTTCGGTACAAGTGTAGAGCGTTGTGGTGTTCTCTAAATATGGGCACAAGTGCACACTTTTATCAAGTTATAGTATAAAAGATATCGTCTCCCACGAGGATTGGACAGCTAATTCGAATGTTAATTTCCTCCACACAAAATATTAAATGCACAAATTAATTTTAGGTTGTTTAAGAGAAAAGTAAATAAACACAAGTAAATAGAAGAAGGGATCAAATTGATAGAATGGGTCAGGTTATGCTGCTTCGTAGTGTGAAACTACGTTGAGTAGGTTAAGTTGTATTGCGCTGCCAAAATTTGTTGCCTCGGCAGGAGATGGCAGATTGATGGTTCGACACTTTCGCTGCCTTGGTAGTGGAATGGACTGTTGGCTCGGTGGCAAACTCGGCAGACCTTCAAGGCTCGGCAGAACGCTTCCATAATGATCTCGCTTATGTCTAAGTCAGAATGTTGTTAATGCCCGCTGCAGATAATACCCGTCGGCGTGAATCTTGCAACGAACAACAACTTTTGGTTCGTCCCTTTTTAGTCACCTTAAACCCTAACTTATGTCTAGGTTAGATTGATCAACACATGGTATTGATGAGACCGTGCTTACTTCTTTCGTGAGTTTGAGTCTCTCGATACCAAACAAATTGATTGCTCCCAATTGATATTTTGAACTCAATTGAAAACAATGAAGAACATGAAATAAGCAAACCATGAATTAATTTAAAAAACAAACTTAAACCTAAACAAACGTTCTCACAACTACTTTTGTAACGCCCTGGTTTTGGGCCTAGATGTTTTAGACATCGGATCAGGCCCGTCGAGAACGATTCGAATCTTTTTGAGTGGTTCAGGGAGATCAAGGTTCGAGATAGGATAAAAATGTGACAGAAATTGTTAAAATCCTTTAAAATTATGTTTAAGTGGTTGGTCAAATTAATTTTACAAAATGGATTTTGGAAGTGGTTCATTTTGGGCAGTGACCAAATGTAAATTTTTAAAAGTGTGGGAAAATGCAATTTTCAAAAGAAGAGTAAAAAACTTGGAATTTATAGGAAGCTTTTGTGCAATTAGGCCTTCCATCAATTTGGCATGTGTTTAAATGGTTTTTAAATAAATAGTTTTATTTGGCTTTTATTTAATTAATAAGTAAGTTAGATAATTTGGGAAGTTTCAATCATATAACTAATTTTTCAACTCTCATTTCAGCCAAACACATTTTCCCAATCTCTTTTCTCCAAATTTCTTTTCTCGCAAACTCTCTTTCTCATTTCTAAACTCATTTCTAAAGTTCTTCATATTTTTCTTCAAGATTTTGAAAGATAAACTTGTCAAATTGCTAAGAAGGCAAGGATTAGAGGTATATCTCGTTCTGAACCTCTAATCAATGTTCTTTATTGAAATTCCCAAGATTATTGTCTCTATAATGATGATTTTGACTGAGTTTTAATGGTAGTTTTGATTTGAGATTGAAATCTTGTAAAATGATGCTTTAATTTCCAATTTTCGTAATGTTTATGATGTGATATGTTCATGATTGGTTTTAAGCAAGTTTTAAGTTAATCTTGATGTTGAAAATGAGTTTTGACAATATAGATCCCGAAATCCTTTAGATCCTTGAGTTTTATGATAGTTTTAGTTGAGTTTTTGAAGTGATTTGATGCCTATATGATTGTTTGAGGCATAAGAAAGGGTTTAGGTTGTTTTTAGGTGTGATTTGATGAATATTAATGGTTGGAAGTGATGATTGTTAGGAGGCAATCGAATAAGTTTTCGGTTGATTCAGATGGGTAAATTGATGTAGTTTTGCTGGGCAACGAGTTTGTGTTTAGTTGCTGGAGTTGGAATGCATTTTAATGCATTGGATCTTTGTTTTTTATGCTCTAAAAAAAGGGGACATTGACCCGGAAGCAAGCGAATCAATTTTGGATGCTTCAGATGAGTGATCTTTGCGTCGGCAAGTGAAGTTTCGCTTATCGGTGAGTGGAAAAGAGTTTTCCAGCTTTGAAACATTTTGAACGTGGTTTGAGAGCTTAGTGTAAGTTTGAAACACTTAGCTAAGCTCAAGAGTAAGTAAAGCTTAAAACTCTCTCGGATTGTGCTATATTTTGCTTTAAAATGCACTTGATTTAAATGTGGTTTGATTACTGTCTTAAAGCATGTTTAGTGCAATGTTGTTGCTGGTTTTAAATCCCATTTTGTTAAGGATGCACATTGTAAGTGATCCTTGTGTTTATGCGATTTGATAATAGATTTAAGTATGTTTTTGCTTGTGGAAAATGACATTATGGTTTATGCTTTGATAAAACAGTGAAATGTTGTTGAATAATGATTATATTGGCAAGTGATGGAAAATGGTTTTGGTTACTTTAATCAGATATAGTTAGTCGGCTATAGGATTGGGTGCATCGTGATTAAAGTCGCCTTTGATGTCGAGGGGTTGAGATTATGCCGTAAATATCATCCAAGTACCCTAACAATCGAGGCTAAGATCACAACGGAGGATGGTTTAATCTCGTATGTGATTCTTGTGGTTTATGTCCCGTGCTCTCGTTAGTAGAATTATACAACTACCGATGAGTGATATTGAGGGATTGTGATTGTGCCGTTAACTCCATCACGGGTGTTGATGGGTTGTGATTTTTCCATTAAACTCCATCTAATATATTCGGTATTGTGTATGAAGCGTGTGGAACAACACTTGTAATCCGCATATTCGATTGTGTCAATTATGTTGTGTTTTGATATGATTTTTGTTATTGATCACTTGCGAGCCAATGTAATGGTGATGATATAGTGAAATTATGATGAATGTTTATTTTGAGAAAGCATGTGATGCTTGAGATTTGTGCTAGACTGCATGTGATGCTTGGTTTAAGCATGAGAAAAGGTTTTGCTGTTGTAATTAATGATGCTATGAGCATGTTGAATTGAAAGAGG
The DNA here is from genome assembly GCA_030270665.1 of Hibiscus trionum. NCBI lineage: Eukaryota > Viridiplantae > Streptophyta > Magnoliopsida > Malvales > Malvaceae > Hibiscus > Hibiscus trionum. Next base: position 18,688,454 of record BSYR01000017.1, on the reverse strand, counting down.
AAATGGTGTTTTAAGTGCATGTTTTAAAGGAAGGCATGTGTTTACAAAGAATGATGATTTGGTTTTTAAAATGCATGGATGAATGTTTTGGTTTTATAGTGGTCCTCACTAAGCTTTATGCTTACGCTCATTTGTTTCATCAATGTAGAGAATTGAGCATATTTGGCAGCAAACAAGCAAAGGATATCCAAGTGTTTTGGCTAGGAAGAGTATGTGATTTACTTTAGTGTAATAAGAGGCAATGGGAGGGATTTCCACTCTTGGATTTTTTGGTGAAGTGAAACACCTTGAGCATGTTTAGTTTGTGTTTTGAGACTTTTATTTGGCATGTATATGGTTTATGGACTTTTATTTGGTATTTTGGCTATGCTATGGTTAGTGTCTAAAGGCATGCTTATATAGTTCTATACTGTTCATGAATTGACATGTCTAATGCTTGAAATATGCTTAGGTGTTGATACATATGTGTTAGATATACTTGTCCTAGCATGTATGGATGTTTTGGATGAAATTGCTTGATGTAAAATATGAATTGAAGGTTGTTCGAAGTGCATATCTGGTCTGGGTATCGATACTCGAGTTTGAGTATCGATACTCGAAGGGAAAACTTAGACCAAATAACACAGGGGTATCGATACGAGTTGGGAGCGTATTGATACGCCTGTGCAAAGTTTGAAGGGCGTACCGATACACATGGAAGGGTTTCGATACCTTTTTCCCAACTTTTGCTACTGCCTTCCTGCATATCGATACGGGCTTAAGGGTACCGATACCTGACTGTTATTTTCAGTTAAAATCATCTTCTTAAGTTTTGAAATGTTACATATTGGTCCCTGAATGTTGAGCATGCAACTGGATGAGTTCCGATGATCCGTTTGTGATGAAAATTGACATGGAAGCATATCTAAGAGTTTTGTTGAACATATAGGACTTAAATTGCATCTAGAAAGAATAAAAAAAGGGTCGTTAATCGAAGTCGGCTTTAACGAGTTGACTTCAGTTTTCCCCGTGTAATCTTCTTAGTTCTGGTTGGGCGTCTAGGCCGGGCTAAGGGGCTTACAAATTTACAACATAACCCAAACCCTAGAGAATTTAGAACATAGTGGCGGCAAGAAAACACAAGAGAAACCTAAGTTATGTCGATTATGAGTTGCGATCCTCTTAAAATACAAGGTATGATCGTTTATATATAGGGCATTGGCCTAGGTTATGTCCTACTTGGAGTAGAAGTCTTCCTCATGATAAAGTAGCTTTTGCATTGAATGCATCCTTTAAATTCTGGATTCTTTGACTTGAAATTGGACTCCTTGTGCCACAAGTAAGCTTAAGCCATCTTGGATAATTTCCCCTTGGGCGGCTCTGTCCGCTATTTCTGGCATCAGTAAATTGCGTGATGGGCTCATTGGACTCAGAAAATTATGCTCTTCCAATCGCACTCCAATTCACCAATTTCTCCAGTTGCTACGCTGGGCGGCAGATATGGCGGCGACAACTCCTCGATAGCACTTCTCTCTGTGTTGAGCTGCTTCAGTACAACTCCTTGACTTGTTGCCTCTGCATCAGTTCTCAGCTTTCTCCTTCTCCTGACAGCTTCTAGCACCTGAAACTAAAACTAAACTAAAACAATATATTTTCTCACCAATCAAAAGATATTCAATAGAAACTAGGCAAAGCAAAGAATACTATAAATAACACATGAACCTAATTATGCGTAAAATGCACTTAATAACAACAATAATATGAGATGGAATGCACACAAAATATAGGACTTATGAGCACTTTACACACCACAAACTTGAACTATTGCTTGTCCTCAAGCAATGCAATCCTAAACATACTTGCCCTTGCACTAACCAGAAAGAAGAACTTGTTTTAAACTTAATTTAGCACCTCAAGGCTGCGGCACCTATCATTAGATTAGTGAAAGGAGAATAGCATGAATTACCTCAGAATTTAACTACAATGCCAGTGCAGTGTGTGCAGAAACTGTGTACAGGCTGAATCTGAAGAATATTCTAAGTAAACAAAGATGTTGTCATGGTAATATAAGGTTGCTACCGAGGGAGCATAATTAAGCACATTTTATTATCATGGCAATAAGGGCTTCAACTCATCACAACTACTCTTTTAGGTCTGAAATTAAGATAGGAGCAAACTACAAAACCCGAACCCATTGAGTAGAGTCATCCCGTGAAGACATTCATTCACTCATGCCAATTTGTCCATCACTTCAAAAATTTTCAAATTCATGGACTTTGATAGCAGTGGTGTGTCCTTGCACATGATTCTTCCTAGAGCCAGTTTCGGGCACCTCTAGGAAAAACAACATAATTTTTTTTCTTTTCTGCCGTGGCAGTGCTTTTCTTTTTCTGTTTGTTGCCTGCCGCGGTAGCTTCCTGCAACCATGTTAGAATTTTACAAATAATTCAAGCAGGCAGTGTTTATCAGGAATTCAATCAAATTCAGCAAGTAACAGTAGTGTTTTTAATTTTTGGCATTTATTGAAAAATTCTAAGTTTACTCCATGCTTTCCACAAAATTAAGTTCATTTTATTATAGTGCGAAAAATTTAAGATCGGCTATCCTATCATAGGCACAAGTTATAATTTTTTTTATTTGATTAAATTTTAATAGGCAAGTACATTATGCAACCTATATGCTCTAAATATGCCTAGACAAGATGAGTGCTAACCCCCTCCCAAACTTGATATGGGCATTGCTCTCAATGCACCAAAAAAAAAACAGAAAAATAAAAGACAAGATAAATAATTAAAATCTAAAAATAAGAAAGAAAATGAAAGAAAAGAAACAACGCTAGAAGTTGGCGGATGGTTTAGAAGAGGCTGTAGTTCTTGCGGTAGAGGAGGAAGATGAAGACTGGATCACCAAGCGGCGGCTGGCAGAGGTCCGAGCGGCAGGCCTGGTAGGTGATATATTTGTTGTCCGTAGCGGTTGGACTCTCTTGAGAGTGGGGCGAGGAGCTTCACTCTGTTTCGGTTCAGATTCTGATTCCACATCCTCCAGTTCGGCTGAGATTACGTGCCGCTTCCTTTTCCTGCTTGGCTCCGTCATGGTTGCTGCCGGTGGCTCTGTCGTTTTTGTTGCTATAAGTTCTGTTGTAGCTATAAGTTCCACTGTTGCTACCGTTTGCTGCTCATATTCCTTGGACGGGGAGGTGTTTGCCACTGTCGCCACTGTGATCATTGGAGAGAGTTGTTGCTGATGCCTCTTTTGAGTGTCTGCCACCGTATGGGAGGACGACATGGCGGAGTAGGACGGGTATCGCGCTGGAGAAGGCATCTGGTGACGGAAGGTGGCGTGGCGGGCATCTTCTTCTAGTGGTGTAGTCTCTCTAGGTTCAGCTAGGGCGGCCAAGTCTTCTGGAAATGTGGGCAGTGAGGAGCCGTTGTTGGGAAATTTCTGCAGCAAATAGGCCACAAAGGCCTCTTGAACTTCCCCCACATACATCATGAATGTCATCTACTGCTTCTCTATTCTCTTGTTGCTGTCTATCAGTGTGTGGAGCAGCTGGAGGACTTTAGAGTTTTGGGTAGCCTTAGTACTGCCTCTTACTGCTGGGGCAGCGGTGTTGTCAGCCGACGGCTGACATGGTGTGATCTGTTATATCTCAGCCGCTTCCATCATCCAGAGCCTAACCTTCCTTGTCTACCCCTTCCTTGGTGTTGTCAGCACATCTTTGGAGTCGAAGGGGACGTTAAAGTTCGCGCAAAGCCCGGTGATGAGGGAAGGGAAGTAGATTATGCCGTTGGACTTCCTATAGCAGCTGTAGATTTCCTTGCAGATTATGTCTCCCACGTTGATAGGTCGGTTGTTCATGATGGAGTGGATCATGGCTTGACGGGGCCGTTCGACTGTCATGTTGTGGGAGGTGGGCAGCAGGCGTCCCTTTATAAACATATTCCACAGCATTGCCTCCGAGAGCAGACGGCGGCGTTGGACGGACCCGATGTGTTTCCCCACCAGCCACAGGGTGTTAGGTCCACAAAGACGGTCCATCATCCTGTTTTAGTCGGCTACTTTTAGTGTCTACCTCCACTCCTCATGGGGGTTGTCGTCCATTTCCAGCCCATAGTGATGGTGGCGGCGTTGAGTTTTACTGCCTCCCATTTGACAAAAACGTACGATACTTATGGGCGGGGTTGGTGGGTGTATAATTCTCAGACGAGGGTGACGTTGGCCACCTCGGGCTGCTTTGCGTAGATCTCCCATCCCTGGCCATGTATCTTCTTGAAGAGGGCGGCCTCAAGATCTAAGTCTCTTGTTTGCTTCGAGTAGTGAAACCCTTGCTCCTCCCAAACTGCCCTATTGGCGAATTGTGTGATGTGCCTCATTTAGTCTAATTTGGAGAAGAAATTCTAAAAAGATGGTTTGGATTGTGATGCTGCCATAGTTATGAGACGATTGTAAGCAGAAAGTAAACTAAAAATTGAAAATATTACGGAAGCAAGTTAACAGAGAAGAGGTTTAAACACGGAGGTGAAGTGAAGAAAATGAATGAAATAGTAAGGTATATATAGGGGTTGCCGAGAGATGTCGTGGTAGCATTAAATTCCCAACGGGCAGATTTTACGGTGCGTGTTATGAGATTAAATGCCCGTTACGCTGTAACTGTTGGCAGCTAGCCTTTAGCGGTATTCTAGCCGTTACGCATTTTTTTGTGGGCTACTTTCAGCTGTCTCGCTATCATGGTGGGCGGGCTCCTTGTTGGCCTTTTTCTTGGTTTGGCTTTATTATGAGTTCCCAATTCTCCACATCTATCAATGTTATGATCATGGCTACGAATGGTCGCCCAAGAATGATGGCGGCGTTCTCGTCTGCCTCACAGTCCAAGATAAGAAAATCAACTAGAAAAATGAAGTTGCCCACTCGTACCAGGATATCTTCAACTTTTCCTTCTGGTTGCACAAAGGAATGGTCAGCTAGTTGGAGCATGATGGAAGTTGGTTTTGCTTTTCCAATTCGTAATTTGTTGAAGACGGCATTGGGCATCAGATTAATACTTGCTCCTAGATCACATAGATTAGGGGTGGGAATTGTCGGGTACCTGGGTTTCGGGTACCCGGTTCATCCGAATACCTCAAAAAACGGCCCGTGACCCGTCCCATCTTATCCGGGTACCCGTAACACCCGGGTACCCTCCAATTTTTTTAATATATATACCTAATAAAAGAAAAGTTTGAATTATATAATCCCAACATAGACTCCCAACATAGAGTTTAATATTCGCCTTATCAAACTCAAACAACATTAAAGTCAATAATCCTAAAAAAACACAAACAACATTAAAATCCATAATCCTAAAGAAGTTTTCAAACACACAAATCTAAGTTTTTAACTTAAACGTTTAAAGTTTAAACACAATAACATGATATCAAATTCAAAGCTTCTTGGATTCTTCGAAATGATTTCTAAGCTCCTGTAAAATAGCACAAAAGAATGAATTTTCACAAAAAACACGTAAAAGAAAAATAATATATATATTCAAATAGTTGAGATCGAAATCCAACATGTTGCCAACATCATATCAAGTATCAACTATTAAGTATTATTTATAAAAATATTCAAATCAAAGTAAAGTAAAATAACACAAATGCAACATAGTAATCTAATCATTTATCAATTATATCCAACAATTGAATTTGTCCTAAAATATAAACATGTTTATTCTTGTCAAAACTCAATAGAGTTCAAACAATATACTATAGAATTTGTTGCTTACCAAAGTCTAGGACACTTCGAGTGTGGTCTCTGAAACATCAGTTGTCTCATCAATGACAATTGTTGGTTGCTCCAATGTCAAATCTTCCATCTCTGCATAACAAATTTCATGTATACAATGTCAATGTATCATGTGTGTTTTCAAACATAAATATTTAAATATCTAAACTTGAAATCGAAAACAAACCTTTTTCTTTATTCTCCAATGATAGCAAGTTCTCCTCTATTATAATAGGGTCATGAGAAGAATGAATCCAATCTTGAGTGCAAATAAGCGCTTCCACCAATGTAGGAGTCAAAGACGTGCATAATGAATCAAGTACACATCCTCATGTGCTAAAAGTGGACTCCGAAGCAACGGTAGAAACTGAAATTGCAAGAACATCACGTGCCAATCTCATAAGAATTGGATAGTTGTTTGTTTGCATAGACCACCAAACCAAGATATCAAAACCATCACTCTCATGAGCACATTTATCCCCCAAATATCTGTCTTGCTCAGTCGCTGTTTCAAAAGTATCAGCAGATTCAATCTCGGTCACATAAACCTTTCTCAAATTTGTTCCTTTTAACTTCCTTATTCCTCCCTCGCCATCTTGACCACTAGAAGTAGGATTTACGGAGCAAGGTGTCTTTTGTGTTGATGAAGGTTGCATAAAAGCATAAAAATCAAACAACGATGTCAAAACATCTTTAATCCGTTGACACAAGTCATAAGAATTGCTAGGATCGTAAGAACAACGAACGATCCACTCAACATATATTAACTTATGCCTAGGGTCAAGAACTAAAGCAATGAACATCAACACATTCAAATTGTTAACATTCGCCTAATATTTATCAAACTTCAACTTCATTTGCCATGCCATGCTCCTAAGCCTATCACTCGATTGCAAGTCATAAACATAACGATTAATTGTATACCCAATATCATATATTTGTTCCACAAAAATATTACCATTCACATACCTTGATCCAGAGAAGCTCAATGTAGTCTCATAAAATATCTCAAGGAAAGGCAAGAATGAAGAAAATTTGTCCCAATCTTCATCATCAGGAGCACCACCAACCTTTCTAAGCTCCTTTGTGTAAGGAAGGTACTTAGTTTTCAAATTTCTAAATGCTTTCTTAAACACTAAAGCACTTTTGAGCTTGGAATAGGTGGAATTCCACCTTGTTTCAACATCTAAGCAAACAAGAGCTTTGCTATCTATATTCTCCTCTTTGACACAAGATTGGAACTTTTGAAGTCTTACAGGAGAGGACCTCACGTACTTCAAAGTAGCATGAACCCTGGTAACAGAAGTGTCAACATCTTTCAGCCCATCTTTAACAAGAAAATTCAGAATATGTGCAGCACATCTCATATGCAAAAATTCACCATTCAACACAATTCCATCCCACAAATTCAGAATCTGCTTTAAATACTTGATTGCTAGATCATTAGAACTAGCATTATCAACTATCACCGTTAAGATCTTCTTAAGATCCCACTCTTGTAAGCACTTTTCAACTGCCCTACCAATAAGCTCTCCAGAATGACCGACAATTGGGCAAAAGTTGATAATATTCTTATGCAACTTCCAAGCATCATCTATAAAGTGGGCAGTAAGGCACATATATGTCAAGTTCTAAGCAAGTGTCCATGTGTCTGTCGTAAGACATACCCTAGAGGATAAATTATTGAAGAAGTTCTTCAACGATTTCCTTTTTTCAATAAAAAGAGCATAGCAATCTCTTGTAATAGTACCACGTGAAGGAGGAACAAAGTCAAGAATAGCAACTTTGCAAAACATACGAAATCCTTCACGTTCAACAAAACTAAATGGCAACTCATCCACAACCACCATTTTAGCGAGTGCTTGTCTAATCTTCTCTTGATGAAAATGCCAAAGTTTAGGAACACTAATTGTTTCTATTGTCCCAACGGTGTTGCACTTTGTCTTGGAATTAAAATCTAAGATTGTTTGTTTTTTGTCCAAGTTAAAAGGAGCTTTCTTGCACCTATTTGTGTGACGCTTCATGGCATTTGTAACACCCCAATTTTGGGCTTAGAAGTTTTGGGTTTGGACCGGACCGGTCGGGTTGCGGTTCGAATATAAAAGGGTGAATTTAGGAAAGCCTAGTTCGGGTTGCAGTAAAAATATTGAAAAATGTCTTAAAATCCTCTTTAATTATATATAAGAGAAAGGTGAAATCAATTTTACAAAATGAGGTTTGGGAGAGTGACATTTTGGGTTAGTGACCAAAATCTAAATTTTGAAAACTGGGTGACTGTTTTAAAAAGGATTGAAACTTTGAATCTTTAAGGAGCTATTTACCCAAAAGAGTTTCTCCAGATTTTTCTGAATATTAATCAATTTAATTAATGGTTTTTAATTAAGTGCAAAAGGAGGGAAAATATATTTTGGCATTTTAACTAACTTTTCTCTAAATTTCCATTTTCTTTTCTCTCAACTTTTCTCTCAATCCAAACACATTTCTCCAGCAAAATTCTCTCTGATTTTGACAACTAAAGATTAGATTTCAATCCTCATTTGATCTCTAATCAATTCTACAACAAAACCTTAGCATTTGCTTATTGGATTTTCAAGAATTGTGGTTCCAAAAAGGGAGAAACTCAAGTTTAGAGGTATGAACGTCCTTCTCCTCTAAATTCTCAGTTCTTTACTGAAATTCCCAAGTTCTCAATCCTTGATTTGTGTTTTATTTAAGGTTTTACAATTGTGTTCTTGATCTTGGCTTTAAAATGCAAGATTTGGTTAATTTGTGATGGAATTCGTATGAAATGGTTGGGTACTATTTTGAGATGTGTTTTTAATGTAAAATGGATGTATGTTTGATGAGAAATTGAGGTTTAATCAATGCAATCCCGGATAGGTTGATTTTCCTAAGTTTCTACTTGTGAAAATGGTGGTTTTTGGGGTGATCTTGGTGTTTTGTTAATGCTGGAGGTATAAGGACGTGTGTGGGATCATTTTGGATGTTAATTGATGTTTAAAAATGGTTAGAAGTGATGGATCTTGGCTGGGTTAAGTTTTGGAAGTGTTTGGGGGTGATTTCGGTTGTGTTTGGTAGCCGAAATGTTGGATTTGCAAAGAGAAGCGAGTTTAGGTGTGTTACTGGTGTTTTAATGCATTATGATGCATTAATCCTCTGTTGTTATGTGCTTGAAACAGGGGAGAATGGTCTGTGAGCAATAGAGGTGGCGTTGAAGGTTTCAAATGCTTGGAAGGCTTGTTGGCTAGCCTTGCTTTGTGTATCGGTGAGTGAAGTTGGGTTTTCAGCTTTAAAACCAAGGTTTGAAGGTTTTGGGAGCTTAGTTTAAGTCTAAACAACTTAGCTAAGCTCAAGAGTAAGTAAATGGAATTTCTCTCTTGGTTGTGTTATGAATTGGTTTTTAAAGCACTTGTGATTGTTGGATGCAACGCATGTGATTTGCATGTTTTAAACTCTATTTTGGAAGCATATTCTAACATGGTTTAATGCTGGTTTTGAAAGCCATGTGTGAAGGATGCTTAAGGTAAGAGATCCTTGGTTTTGTACATTGGAATTGTGGAATTGTTGCATAGTGTTGCATGTTGTTTAATGGCTTTGTGTAATGCTTCAAAAACAGTGGATTGATGATGGTAATTGGTGGTTTTGGCATTTTGGTTATGCTTGTAAAACAATGGATTAATATGGTAAATTGGTTATATTGGCAAGTGATGTAAGTGGTTCTTGGTTACTTGAATCGGATATAGTTAGCCGGCTATAGGATTGGGTGCACCGTGAATAAAGTCGCCTTGGATGTGGAGTGGTTGTGATTGTACCGGTGACTCCATCCAAGTACAGTAACGAGATGGTTAAGAACACCATGGTGGTTAAAAGTCCATGGGTGGGTCTTGTGTTAAGGTCATATGGTGGTTAAAATTCCATTTGAGGACCTTGTGTATGTTAAGGTCATAATGGTGGTTAAAATTCCATTTGAAGACCTTGTGTATGGTAAGATCACAATGGTGGTGTAAAGTCCATGTGTGGATCTTGTGTGTATGTCCCGTGATCTCGTTAGTGATGTTATACAACTACCAATGAGTGATGGTAAGGTCATAATGGTGGTTAAAATTCCATTTGAGGACCTTGTGAATGTTAAGGTCATATGGTGGTTAAAAGTCCATATGAGGACATTGTGTATGGTAAGGTCATAATGGTGGTTTAAATTCCATTTGGGGACCTTGAGATTGGTAGTGTGTATGAAGCGTGGGGACAACGCTTGTAATCCGCGTATCCGATTGTGTCTTGCGTTATGAAGGTTTGTGAATTATCACTTGGAAGCCAATATAATGTTCTTGAATATGATGAAGCTTGAGATGCTTGAAATGATGCATGATTGCATGAGAAGTGTGTAATGTTCTATGAATACATGTTTACTTGTTAGCTTGAACAAGAGTTTATTTTCTAATGAGAATGGTGCATGTGTGCATGAAATCTCTTTAGTGCATTAAAGTCTCACGAAGACTTGTTTTTGAAGGCATGAAATGCAAATATTGATTTTGTGGTTCGTATGTTGCGTTTGTTTAATGCATGATATATATTGAATGAGTAAGTGATTTTTAAAGGTTTCTTGCTTTGAAATGATTTTCAATGTATGAGAAAAGTATGAGGTGAAGTGGAAGTGTTTTCCAAGGATTTCGTATTTAACTTGCATACGATGTTCATGCATGGAATGGTTAAATTGTTGGTTTTGCAAGGTTGTGCTTTGAAGTGAATTACTTAGCTTTTCTAAGCTAAGGGTTGGTTTTCCATGTTTGAGCAATGCATGATTTTAAGCATGTTGTTAAAAGGGGTTTTCAAACATTGCTTTGGTTTATCGAATTGTGTTTACTTTTAAAAGAGGTTTTATGACTCGCTGCATTGATGGTGTTTTGGTTTTGAGCATTCCTCACTAAGCATTATGTGCTTACGCTCCTTTTTGTCCATCAATGCAGATATTTGAAGTTGGGACAGCGAGAAGCAAGGGATTCAAGGAGAGCTCCATTTGAGATGTATGTCTCGGTTAATAGCTATAGATAATAAAGGCAATGGGGGGAGAATCTCTTATGTTGATGTTTAATGTGACTGTGTATGTTGGACAAGTTTGGTTTATGATTTTGAACTATGTGGTTTAACGCTTGCAACGTTTGAATCTTCTTATTCTTAAGTCGTTATGCTATGCTTCTTGTTTTAAAAGCATGATTGAGTGTTGGATGTGTTGAATGAGTTGGTGCACCTAGGGGTGGTTTTGTATCTAGATTTTGATGCAAATTGGTAGGTATGATGCTTGGCATGTTGTTGATTTATTGTGGAATGGTTTGGAGCATGTTTGTTGGGTTTTAAAGGTGTTAAAACAGGCATATCTGTTGTTTCTGGGCAGGGTGTTTCGAAACACCCTTGCTTGTTTCGAAACAGGCCCTTGATTTGGCCAGGGTGTTCTTGAACGGCCTAGACCCGTTTTTGAACACTTTGGCTACTGCCAAGGGGTGTTCCTGAACGGCCTAGACCCGTTTCGGAACACTTGACCGTTGGGCATAAAATTTGAATGGTTTTGAGGTTTGCAAGCTTTACGTTTTAGTCCCGATTCTTGTATGTGCAATTGCTTGAGTTTGAGATGTCCGTTTGAGATGAAATTTGGCAGAGAGGCATGAAACATGACTAATTTCATAATGGCAACTTAAAAATTGGTAAAGTCCTCTTAATTTTCAGAATTTACAAATTGTTCCCTAAATTCGTATTTTGTGCAATTGGGTTCCTTATTGTTTTCCGATTGCTGTGATTTTTGAGTATGCTTATCTCTAGAGTATGCCTAGGTTTGGTGTGCATCTAGACAAGTCTAAAAAGAAAAAAAAAGGTTCGTTAATCAAGGTTGACTTTCGGGTTGACTTTGGTTTTCCCCGTGTAATCTTCGTAGTTCGGGTCAACCGTCTAGACCGGGGTACGGGGGTTACATTTGGTGGTATCAGAGCTGAGTTGCGAAAGCTTGGGGGAAATGGTAAATTGTTGTAATAAGCGTTAATGTTTTTTTTCTGATGTGTGGTTGAAAGTCGGTTAAAATGCGTGTTTTTGAGCGAATTGTTGATGTTCTTGTCATGCTTTTTGATTGTGAATCTTCATTGAGCTAATGTGGATTTGTGCTGATGTTATGCTGGTGTTGTGAGCTGATTTTATGAATAATGAAAGTGTAATAGGTATGATAGGTTGATATTATGCTGTTACGAGTGAATATTGTTGATGAGAGCATGATCGAAGTATGTGGATTGATATGCTTGATGTTGTGATATCCATGTTTTTATTGACTGTTATGTCATGTAAAAGGGGAGAATTTGGGATACCCATTGCCTTATTATGATAGCTATTGTGTTATTTTGGAGTTGGAGTTTTGAATCCTTGCTTAAAGCTGGTCTGATCGATTTGTTTGTTTTGTTATGATTGTCTGCTGTTAATAGCATGGTGAAATCGATGAGAGAATGGCAGTTAGGTGAGATGGTTGCTTCTTTAGAGCAGGTTGTTAAGGCGTGGAATTCACCTTTTAATGGAGGTGTTTTGTCTCAGTCTTCAGTGCCTGAAGTTGAGGTTGTAAGGCAGGAGGAAGAAGTTGGTTCTGTGATGAAGAGTTCATCACCTATAGTTCAAGAGGTGTTGGGAACATCTCAAGCTGTGGCAAAGGTAAGGCCTGTAGACGTGCCGGCTGTGGGATGTGCGGGTTTGTCGAAACAACGTTTACATGATTTGGGAGCTGTGGAGTATCATGGTTCGACGCCTGAGACGTTCGAGGCCTGGTTGGCCAGTGTAATTCTGATTTTGGATCAGGAAGGTTGTGACTATGCATGTAAGCTAGGAAGTGTTGTCTCATTGATGTTGGAGGATGCTTGTGCCTGGCGGACGTCTGTGGCGGTGGCATCGCACATCCACGATATAGATTGGGACTTCTTTGTGTCTGCATTTTATGAAAGGTACCTTGGAGAGAAATTCCCAAGAGTTAAGCAACGTGAGGGTGTGGTATCAGTTTATGAAGGTGAGAAAAGTTTAAGTGAGAGAGTTATGGGTACTGACCTCCGGAGCGGTCAGCGTAAGAGGCTACGTGATAGAAGGTTTTGCTTGAATCGAAGTCTGGGTGGTAGTGCAAATCTGGGGCAAGTGCTACATGATCAAGGAGTGGAAGCTCAGCTACCAATGTGTGACCGTTGTGGAAGGCGCCATGTTGGAGGTTGTTGGGGCGCAGGAGTTTGTTGGAACTGTGGTTCTAAAGAACATGTGAAGCGGGATTGTCCTCAAGTGGTGAGATCAGCTTCAGTGGTAGCAGAAGGGTCTCTTAAGGGTCGTGGGCACGGCCAAGACAAGGTTCGAAGAAGGCAGGAAGGGCAGAAAGGTGTGAGGAGCTTGCAGAATGAATCTTGTTGGAATTGTGGGTCTGTTGGACATTTGAGACGTAATTGTTTGAAGTTGGCTCGGGGTAGTCAGGGTTCTTTACCGCAGGGAGATGGTGATGACCTTAATGTGTTAGCTAATGCTGTAGCGGTGCGGCTGGAGAATGATGGTTCTGCGAGGAAAAGAGTTCGTTTGTTGAAGCTCCAGGGTAGTGAGGTGTTTACAGGTAACCTTGTTAAGTAACTTTTGCTCTAGTATCTTAGTTTGGTTTCAGTTGATATTTCCTTGCGTAGTGGGTATGGTCTCGTTGCTAGCATGTTTGGGGTAGTAGTTGGTGTTGTTTTGAAAACAACTTTTGTGTGAAGAGGGCATTAGTGAGTATCTTGTGGACAATGGGTTGTTAGAATGATGGAGTTGGTTAAGTTATAAGTGAGATATGAGGTTGTTTTTAGGCGGATTCTGAGGATGTGATTGGTGGGTGTGAACCGACATACATGCACAGTTAAAATCATTTGTTATATGCTATATTATATATATGTACTGGTCCATGCATACATGTGACATGACATTAGAGGTTTTGCATGCATGTACATCAGGCATTGATAGGGCATATTGGTGACCATGCATACGAACGTTCACACTCGCTGATAGTTACTCGGGTCCGTTAGTGTTGTGAAGTGTTAGTTTGGATGGGGGTTTTAAAAGTTGTGTTGGTGCTAGGAGAATGTTAGAAGTAATGGAGGGTATTAAGCGAGTTGTCAGTAATAGTGAGTGCGATATAACATGTTGGTGGAAGGAAGGTGTTTGGCGCTTAATGAGTTTAGCGGTATGGTGGTGAGGAGATTACCGTTTGAGTTAGAATCAGTCAAAGTGGTTGTGAATAGCTGGTAGAAGTGGTAGTTTCTTGGTGTTAAGTGATGTAGTAAGTTAGTGGATGTGTTCCAAAGTGCTGAGGTAACTTGGCATTGATGTTGTAGTAGAAGGGTTGTTTTTTTTTGTAGGTGATGGTTCGTAGCAACCTTCGAAGAGTTGAGAAGATGTTGTGTTGTGGGTTGTAGAAAAGGGTTAGCCTGGGAGAATAGAAGTTTCGTAACCTAAATATGTATGTATAGGTTGGGCGATGTTCTAGTAAGGCAAGTGTTGTAGTCAAAACTTGTAGTGGAAAGGCAATGTAAGGTTAAAGGCCATGGTTGGTTGGACGGGTTCTTGTGAGAAGTGGTTGGCTGGTTGTGATTAAGTAAATTCCGTCTGAAGACAGCTGGTGGTGTATGGAACGACTGGCGGAGTCAAGGTTGGGGTTTTGTGATGTGATTTTCGGGTGTTAGGTGAGTAGTCCTGGTGAATCGTTATGGTAATGATAGCGGCGGATGTGAAGGAATGTCAGCAATACGTTGAGAAGTTTGGGTGAGCAGTTGATGCTTAGGAATTCCTGCTTGATGTAGTAACCTTGGAAGAGGTTGAGTAGTTTTGCAAGGAGTTTTAGAAGCAGTGAAGGTTGTGGGTCACGTGGTGGCTGAACTGGATTGGGTGGTGTCACTGTGTGAACAAGTTTTGGGAGTTATGAGTTAAGGTGGTGTATGTAGTAAAAGTTGAGGGTTCTTCAGGTTGTTGTTGGGGCTATGTGTAGTCCGGAAGTGTGAGAGGTTAAGATGTGGTTAACATTTGAGTGTTCTGGAATTCGTGAACAGTATGTGGTGGTGTTGAGTTTGGGTGGAGTTTTGTGAGGAGAGTGTTCAGTGGTGGTTAAGTCTCCTGTGTTGCCTTGTGTGTTGCTTTGAGAAGTTTGGTTGTTCTCTTTTCGCCAGTTGAAATTTCGAGGACGAAATTTCTTAAGGGGGGGGAGAGTTGTAACACCCCAATTTTGGGCTTAGAAGTTTTGGATTTGGACCGGACCGGTCGGGTTGCAGTTCGAATATAAAAGGGTGAATTTAGGAAAGCCTAGTTCGGGTTGCAGTAGAAATATAGAAAAATGTCTTAAAATCCTCTTTTATTATATATAAGAGAAAGGTGAAATCAATTTTACAAAATGAGGTTTGGGAGAGTGACATTTTGGGTTAGTGACCAAAATCTAAATTTTGAAAACTGGGTGACTGTTTTAAAAAGGATTGAAACTTTGAATCTTTAAGGAGCTATTTACCCAAAAGAGTTTCTCCAGATTTTTCTGAATATTAATCAATTTAATTAATGGTTTTTAATTAAGTGCAAAAGGAGGGAAAATATATTTTGGCATTTGAACTAACTTTTCTCTAAATTTCCATTTTCTTTTCTCTTAACTTTTCTCTCAATCCAAACACATTTCTCCAGCAAAATTCTCTCTGATTTTGACAACTAAAGATTAGATTTCAATCCTCATTTGATCTCTAATCAATTCTACAACAAAACCTTAGCATTTGCTTATTGGATTTTCAAGAATTGTGGTTCCAAAAAGGGAGAAACTCAAGTTTAGAGGTATGAACGTCCTTCTCCTCTAAATTCTCAGTTCTTTACTGAAATTCCCAAGTTCTCAATCCTTGATTTGTGTTTTATTTAAGGTTTTACAATTGTGTTCTTGATCTTGGCTTTAAAATGCAAGATTTAGTTAATTTGTGATGGAATTCGTATGAAATGGTTGGGTACTGTTTTGAGATGTGTTTTTAATGTAAAATGGATGTATGTTTGATGAGAAATTGAGGTTTAATCAATGCAATCCCGGATAGGTTGATTTTCCTAAGTTTCTACTTGTGAAAATGGTGGTTTTTGGGGTGATCTTGGTGTTTTGTTAATGCTGGAGGTATAAGGACGTGTTTGGGATCATTTTGGATGTTAATTGATGTTTAAAAATGGTTAGAAGTGATGGATCTTGGCTGGGTTAAGTTTTGGAAGTGTTTGGGGGTTATTTCGGTTGTGGTTGGTAGCCGAAATGTTGGATTTGCAAAGAGAAGCGAGTTTAGGTGTGTTACTGGTGTTTTAATGCATTATGATGCATTAATCCTCTGTTGTTATGTGCTTGAAACAGGGGAGAATGGTCTGTGAGCAATAGAGGTGGCGTTGAAGGTTTCAAATGCTTGGAAGGCTTGTTGGCTAGCCTTGCTTTGTGTATCGGTGAGTGAAGTTGGGTTTTCAGCTTTAAAACCAAGGTTTGAAGGTTTTGGGAGCTTAGTTTAAGTCTAAACAACTTAGCTAAGCTCAAGAGTAAGTAAATGGAATTTCTCTCTTGGTTGTGTTATGAATTGGTTTTTAAAGCACTTGTTATTGTTGGATGCAACGCATGTGATTTGCATGTTTTAAACTCTATTTTGGAAGCATATTCTAACATGGTTTAATGCTGGTTTTGAAAGCCATGTGTGAAGGATGCTTAAGGTAAGAGATCCTTGGTTTTGTACATTGGAATTGTGGAATTGTTGCATAGTGTTGCATGTTGTTTAATGGCTTTGTGTAATGCTTCAAAAACAGTGGATTGATGATGGTAATTGGTGGTTTTGGCATTTTGGTTATGCTTGTAAAACAATGGATTAATATGGTAAATTGGTTATATTGGCAAGTGATGTAAGTGGTTCTTGGTTACTTGAATCGGATATAGTTAGCCGGCTATAGGATTGGGTGCACCGTGAATAAAGTCGCCTTGGATGTGGAGTGGTTGTGATTGTACCGGTGACTCCATCCAAGTACACTAACGAGATGGTTAAGAACACCATGGTGGTTAAAAGTCCATGGGTGGGTCTTGTGTTAAGGTCATATGGTGGTTAAAATTCCATTTGAGGACCTTGTGTATGTTAAGGTCATAATGGTGGTTAAAATTCCATTTGAAGACCTTGTGTATGGTAAGATCACAATGGTGGTGTAAAGTCCATGTGTGGATCTTGTGTGTATGTCCCGTGATCTCGTTAGTGATGTTATACAACTACCAATGAGTGATGGTAAGGTCATAATGGTGGTTAAAATTCCATTTGAGGACCTTGTGAATGTTAAGGTCATATGGTGGTTAAAAGTCCATATGAGGACCTTGTGTATGGTAAGGTCATGATGGTGGTTTAAATTCCATTTGGGGACCTTGAGATTGGTAGTGTGTATGAAGCGTGGGGACAACGCTTGTAATCCGCGTATCCGATTGTGTCTTGCGTTATGAAGGTTTGTGAATTATCACTTGGAAGCCAATATAATGTTCTTGAATATGATGAAGCTTGAGATGCTTGAAATGATGCATGATTGCATGAGAAGTGTGTAATGTTCTATGAATACATGTTTACTTGTTAGCTTGAACAAGAGTTTATTTTCTAATGAGAATGGTGCATGTGTGCATGAAATCTCTTTAGTGCATTAAAGTCTCGCGAAGACTTGTTTTTGAAGGCATGAAATGCAAATATTGATTTTGTGGTTCGTATGTTGCGTTTGTTTAATGCATGATATATATTGAATGAGTAAGTGATTTTTAAAGGTTTCTTGCTTTGAAATGATTTTCAATGTATGAGAAAAGTATGAGGTGAAGTGGAAGTGTTTTCCAAGGATTTCGTATTTAACTTGCATACGATGTTCATGCATGGAATGGTTAAATTGTTGGTTTTGCAAGGTTGTGCTTTGAAGTGAATTACTTAGCTTTTCTAAGCTAAGGGTTGGTTTTCCATGTCTGAGCAATGCATGATTTTAAGCATGTTGTTAAAAGGGGTTTTCAAACATTGCTTTGGTTTATCGAATTATGTTTACTTTTAAAAGAGGTTTTATGACTCGCTGCATTGATGGTGTTTTGGTTTTGAGCATTCCTCACTAAGCATTATGTGCTTACGCTCCTTTTTGTCCATCAATGCAGATATTTGAAGTTGGGACAGCGAGAAGCAAGGGATTCAAGGAGAGCTCCATTTGAGATGTATGTCTCGGTTAATAGCTATAGATAATAAAGGCAATGGGGGGAGAATCTCTTATGTTGATGTTTAATGTGACTGTGTATGTTGGACAAGTTTGGTTTATGATTTTGAACTATGTGGTTTAACGCTTGCAACGTTTGAATCTTCTTATTCTTAAGTCGTTATGCTATGCTTCTTGTTTTAAAAGCATGATTGAGTGTTGGATGTGTTGAATGAGTTGGTGTACCTAGGGGTGGTTTTGTATCTATATTTTGATGAAAATTGGTAGGTATGATGCTTGGAATGTTGTTGATTTATTGTGGAATGGTTTGGAGCATGTTTGTTGGGGTTTAAAGGTGTTAAAACAGGCCTATTTGCTGTTTCTGGGCAGGGTGTTTCGAAACACCCTTGCCTGTTTCGCAACAGGCCCTTGATTTGGCCAGGGTGTTCCTGAACGGCCTAGACCCGTTTCTGAACACTTTGGCTACTGCCAAGGGGTGTTCCTGAACGGCCTAGACCCGTTTCGGAACACTTGACCGTTGGGCATAAAATTTGAATGGTTTTGAGGTTTGCAAGCTTTACGTTTTAGTCCCGATTCTTGTATGTGCAATTGCTTGAGTTTGAGATGTCCGTTTGAGATGAAATTTTGCAAAGAGGCATGAAACATGACTAATTTCATAATGGTAACTTAAAAATTTGTAAAGTCCTCTTAATTTTCAGAATTTACAAATTGGTCCCTAAATTCGTATTTTGTGCAATTGGGTCCCTTATTGTCTTCCGATTGCTGTGATTTTTGAGTATGCTTATCTCAAGAGTATGAATAGGTTTGGTGTGCATCTAGACAAGTCTAAAAAAGAAAAAAAGGGTCGTTAATCAAGGTTGACTTTCGGGTTGACTTTGGTTTTCCCCGTGTAATCTTCGTAGTTCGGGTCAACCGTCTAGACCGGGCTACGGGGGTTACAGCATTGGTTCCATTTGTAGTTGAACAAGATATATTTGCAGCACAATAAATGCATTCAGTCCATTCTTTATCACCAACAATTGCTTTAAAATGATCTAAAGCAATAGAAGTTTTTTTGCTTTGACCTCCTTTAGTTGGTGAAGCTTCAACATGCTTCTTTCCCTTCCTTTTCTTGGTTTCAGTTCCACTTGTTGGAGTCTCCTCATTCTTTTCATGTTCTTTAGGTGACTCGGTTAAGGAAGATAGAGTGACATCAACATTTTCTCTTGTCATCGACATATCTGAAAAAGAGAAGATGAAATTATAAAATTTTAAGTGACACAAAAGTGAAACAACAGAGCACAAGTTTGCCAAAATAGTTCCAAAATTTACCAATTCGATCGACATCTTATTTTAACAACTTTGTTCTCGATAGAATTCTAAATCAGCCCAATAAGAATCATATTCAAGCAAAGACTCTCTGGATTATGCATGAATATGCCATTCTTCATGAATCATGATGCCAAGGTGAAAAACAAAACTTCTTTTACTTCGTTTTGCTTTTCTCTTTAATCTTATAAAACCACACTATCTAAAGCCAATATGCCATGTTTTTATTTTATTTTTTAATGCTTATCTCTTTAATGTTTTAAAACCACACTAACTAAAGATGAAGTAATGCATACTAGAGACGAAGATGCCAAATTTTACATTTGCCAGTAGGCAGTAGATACAATCATAAAGTTACTAAAAAAGGGGAAATCACATTGCCTAAATGTTGTTGTAAAACTAAAGTCTTTGTGTTAATCAAACATAATTCAATAAAGTTGAAATAAACTATAAACTATAAACTTTTACCTATAGAGCAAGTTATATTCCCTCTATTCAAGCATAATATATTCAAACTTAGTGTGTGCATACGCATTCAAACTTAATCTGGAAATTTTAGAACATGAGTGTTTTAATGTTTATCTCATGTAATTCACAAACCTAATATATACGATTATTAATCTATGTAGATTAAAATAAGTTTATATTTTAATAAAAACAAAATACATGGATGTTTATCTTAGCCTAGTTAATATATATGATTGTTAACCTATAGACTATAGAGCAAGTTATATTCCCTCCAATTAAAACTTAATAAATTCAAACTTAGTGTGTGCACTGCATACACATTAAAACTTAATCAAATTGGAGATTTTAGAACATGAGTGTATTAATGTTTATCTCAAGTAATTCACAATGTGTCGCATTCAAGCATTCAAACTTAGTGTGTGCATAGTGGGAGTGCATACGCATTCAAACAAGAAATTCATTCATTGAGGACCAAAAAACCAAGAAAAGCATGAGATGCTAAATTACTCAATCTGAATCATGTATAGACTGATATAAGTGGTAATATTAAAGTACAAATGAAGAAGACATGAAGGATGAAACAAGCAGGTGGTGTCTCGAACTTCTACAGGCTTCTGCAAACGACAGACTGGCGGGCGACGGCTGCTCGACTAGAACTTTCGAACAACAATAGAGCCTACTGCCTAGAGAAGGGACTGCTCGACTGGAACTTTCGAACGGCGAGGGCGAACGACGGACCAGGGAGTAGGGACTAGTGGCGAGTCGGTGGTGACAAGATGGCTGACGAAGAGAGGGAGGTGGGGCCGTGGAGGACCGTCGCGACAAGCGATGGATATTGGATTAGGGATTTTGAATTAAAATTTGGGGAAAACTGAAAAAGTCACGATGGATATTAAATATCAGTTTCTGATTTACCCATTTATTTTATAATTAAAAACAACATATATATTATAATTATAATTTAAATATAATATATATATATATATAATATGGTCGTCGGGTACCTGACTGGGACCGATTTTTTGGCCCAGGCCCGACCCGAGTACCCGGGATAAATACCGGGCCGGGTACCCGAACTGAAAAAAAAATAAAATTCAGGATATTACATGGCTAATTTAATTCGGGTCATCGGGTATTTGGGTCGGGTCAATCGGGTCGGGTAATTTTGCCCACCCCTAACATAGAGCTCGAATGTCATGGTTCCTGCATATCTTGCATGGAATGATAAAGCTGCATGGATCTTTCCTCTTGGGTGGCACCTTGTTATGCATCATAGCCATGCATTCTTTAGTGATAGCTATCGTCTCGAATTCCCCAATTCTTCTTCTCTTGGAAACCATATCCTACAGACACTTCGCGTAATTTTGCATGTTTTGTATGGCTTCTACAAGGGGGATGTTGATGTGCACCTGCTTTAGAATATCTAGAAATTTCATGAATTGGTGCTCTTGTTTTGCTATTTAAGCCTTTCGGGGGCACGGTGGCGGCAGACCGATGTCCTGGATGCGTTCGTTGTAGGGAAATCTGATTTGTGGGGGTTTAGGATCATCTGTCTTAGGGCTGCCGTCATCTACCTAGGCATTAGTTTGTTTTGCTGCCCCTGTAGGTTCTTCATGTGATGCTGCAGCGGGCAGCTCTGGCTGCTTAGCTCTAGGACCATCCAGTTGTTTCCCACTTCTTGTTGTTATCACTTTACACTGCTCTTAAACGGGATTTCATGTGACCTCTGTGTTACTAGATGAAGCACCCATTGACCTGTTGCTTATGATCTCAGTGAACTGCCCGAACTAGGTCTCCAGGTTCTTTATTATTGTCTCCTAGTTGTTCATTCGCATCTCAGTCTTGTCCATAAAAGAATCAGTCTTGTCAATAAATTATTTAGTACGAACAATAAAATCACTAGTTCGAGACATAAAGGTATGTAAAGTAAATTCAGGTGAATTGTTGTTCGTATTTTGTTGCTGCTGAGGCGACTATCGTTATAGGTTCTATTGATATCCTCCTAGTTGCTGGGTTGAATTTGCAGCTATGTTTTGGTTACTCCAGGAGAAATTCGGATGCTTTTTCCCTCATGGGTTATATGTGTTGATGTTGGGTTTGTTGTTCCTCTCATAAGTTCCCATGAAGTTTTTTGATTGACTGCATTCAGAGCAATCGTTGTTGCCCCCCCCCACTTATCACAAAAGGGTTCCACAGCCTTGGTCTCATATGTTTTCCCTTTGGCTGTATTCATTACCAGTTGTGTCAGTCTATCCAGGCGGGCATTGACAGATTCAGTGGCTTCTACTTCATTCACAATAGCTGGCCGCCTTATGCCGTTATGGAGGGCTGTAGGGAACTTGTAGTCATTCATCGCAATCTTGTTCAGAATCTGTAGTGCCTCCCCGGGTGGTCTATCGCGGTTGATTCTGTTGGCTGAGGCGTCGAGCATCATTCGTGTCGGTTGATTTACTCCATTATAGAATATCGACACTTGAGTCTAGGATGGGAAATTGTTAAGCGGGCAGTTGTTTAGCATCTGTTGGTATCTCTCCCAGGCTTCATACATTGGTTCGCCATCTCCTTGGTGGAAGGTTATGATCTTGTTTTTTAGTCGGCCAGTTACGTTTGAAGGAATGAAACGATCTAGGAAGTCCTTACACAACTCCGTCCAAGTGTTGAATGATCCTGTCGGTTGGTTGTTCAGCCATCGCTTTGCCCTATCCCTCGGTGAATAGGGAATTAATCTCAGCTTAAGCACGTCTTCATGGAATCCATGTATCTTGAAAGCTCTGCAAATGTCAAGAAATCCCTTCAAGTCCTGCCGAGAATCTTCTGTGGCAGTTCCTCCAAATTGCCCCAATGTGTTTGTCATATTGAACAACACGAGCTTCAACTCGAAGTGATCAGCTTCAATTTCAGGCTCTGCAACAGCTGGGTCAAATCTTCTGAAGACGTGCACCACATAGTCCATGGTTGTGCGCACATACTGTTGCTGCCTAGGTGGAATTGTGGGCTGCTGCCTAAGAGGTGGATCTTGCTACCCATCCCTGCCGTTGCGTGCATTGTTGGCAGGGTTGTCGTCTTGGCTGTTATGCATGGTTTCCTCTGCTTTTCCTTTCACTTTAGCTTCTTCGAGGGCTTCTCTTGCTTCTTTCTTTAGTTCTCTTGCTCTTCGTTCGATCCCGTCTATGAAAACGATTTCGGCCGATGGGTTTGCTCTGGTCATGCACTAGACAAGAAAACTATAAAATTCTTTCTGTTTTTTCGAATAGAAAGATAGAAACTGAAATTAAATGCAATAAAATAAAAGTGCAGAAAAATAAATACGAATTTACTGTTGCCAATCCCCGGCAACAGTGCCAGAAACATGTAGAGCATTAGGGTGTTCTCTAAATATGAGCGCAAGTGCACACTCTTTTCAAGTTATAATATAAAAGATATCGTGTCCCATGAGGATTGGATAGCTAATTCGAATGTCAATTTCCTGCACACAAAATGTTAAATGCACAAATTATTTTTAGGTTGTTTAAGAGAAAAGTAAATAAACACAAGTAAATAGAAGAAGAGATCAGGTTGATAGAATGGGTCAGGTTATGTTGCTTCGTAGTGTGAAACTGCGTTGAATAGGTTAAGTTGTATTGCCCTACCAAACTTTGCTGCCTCGGCGGGAGATGGCAGATTGATGCTTCGACACTTTCGTTGCCTCAGCAGTGGAACGGACGGTTGGCTCGGTTGCAAACTCGGCAGACCTTCAAGGCTCGGTAGAATGCTTCGATAATGATCATGCTTATGTCTAAGTCAGAATGTTGTTGATGCCCGCTGCAGATAATACCCGTTGGCGTGAATCTTGCAATGAAAAACATCCTTTGGTTAGTCCCCTTTTAGTCGCCTTAAACCCTAACCTATGTCTAGATTGGATTGATCAACACCTGGTATTGATGAGACCATTCTTACTTCTTTCCTTAGTTTGACTCTCTCGATACCAAACAAATGGATTGCTCCCAATCGACCTAATTGAAAACAATGAAGAACATGAAATAAGCAAACCTTGAATTTATTGAAAAAACAAACTTATACCTAAACAACCATTCTCACAACTAGTTTACAACATCACTGAAACCCTATAGAATTTAAAATATAGTGGCGGCAAGGAAACACAAGAGAAACCTAAGCTATGCCGACTATGAGTTGTGATCCTCTTAAAATACAAGGTATGATCGGTTATATATAGGGCATTGGCCTAGGTAAAGTCCTCCTTGGAGTAGAAGTCTTCCTCATGATAAAGTAGCTTTTGCATTGAATGCATCCTTTAAATTCTGATTTCTTTGACTTGAAATTGGACTCCTTGTGCCACAAGTAAGCTTAAGTCGCCTTGGATAATTCCCCCTTGGGCGGCTATGTCCGTTGTTTCCGGCATCAGAAAATTGTGTGGATGGGCTCATTGGACTCAGAAAATTATGCTCTTCCAATCGCACTTCAATTCACCAATTTCTCCGGTTGCTGCCCTTGGCGGTAGATATGGCGGCGACAGCTCCTCGACAGCACCTCTCTCTATGTTGAGGTTCTTCAGTACAGTTCCTTGACTTGCTGCCTCAACATCAGTTCCTCAGCTTTCTCCTTCTCCTGACATCTTCTAGCATCAGCAACTAAAACTAAACTATCTATTCTCACTCTAACCCCCTCGACCCAGCCTAGCCGATAGACAAAACTGAACGGGTCCCACGAGGAATATTGAAGTAAACCAGAAAGATTTACATCAATAAACGACCTTTTTTTTCTTTGTATCTTATCAATATACAAGTTAGGTTCCTATGTGTTTACACAAGCAGTGGATAAAACAACATCACAAATGCTCATCAGTTATTACCAATTCTAGTTTTAGGGACCATTTTGTAAATTTGACAATTTGCTAGGGTTATTACCATATTTGGATTACCAATCATTTATTAGGTTCATTACATGCATCTCTATCGAAACTCAGCTCAAAATAACCTTTGAAACTCATTTAATTGCATACATGACAAAAGAGGGCCAAAACGCAAAGAATAAGAACTTCAAAAATGCCCATAACGTTTAGGAACAACCAGACCCGTATCGGAACGGGTGTATCAAAACAGGGGCTCGTGTTTCGAAACGCGGGATCGTTTCAAAATAGCTAATGACTCGTTTCGAAACAGGGTTTCACAGAAGCAATGTGTACCGAAATAGACCTCCCCATTTCGATACGGCAAGGCCATTTCAAGCACCCGTTTCGAAACAAGAAAGGGTGTTTCAAAACACTTGGGCCATCAATGCTTAATTTTGCTGTTATAACTCAATTTTACCATCCAAAACTGATCTGATGTATATACAAACATGCTTGCAACTCAATTATACTTCTACAATCAAGGATTCATGGCAGAAATATCATCAAAGCATCATTAGCATTATCAAGAGATCTAAAGGCATGCATCCAAAGAAAACAAGCACCAAATGACCAATTCTCAAATCCAAGTAATTACCTACACTTAAATGCCATTTACATACCCAAATATGCATACCGAACTTGTACCAAATTGGAGAACATCAAGCAACCAACATTCATAGCATTGGACACCCCCATTACCTTTATTACTCTAGTTCATAACCAAACATACCTTCAATCAATGTCTTTCCCCGATCCCTTGCAAGTGCCACCTCGAAAGCTTAAATTGACTGCATTGATGGACAAAGAGAGCGTAACCACAACATGCTTAGTGAGGAAAGCTCAAAACCAAAAACACCATCAATGCACAAAACCATTTTTCACTCTTTTCAAAACCATCATGCCTTCTTTGATAACCATGCACTTTAACATTAAAATCAGCATGCTAAACTCCATGCAACATGAATCGCGTATTTTCCAGCAATTAAACCATTGCTACACAAGCATCAAGCCATCCTAGCATAAACACTATTATGCTAAGCTTAAGGTAAAACATGCATTATTCATAATATGCATCATCAACATTTCCATAACGTCTCATTTCATTATATTGGCTTAAAGTGATTAACAACATTTCCATTTCTCAAAAATGTATCGGATACACAGATTACGAAGGGTTTTCCCAAACACTTCATACACTCTACCTGCATCTCAAGGCTCACACACGGGAGAAACCCTCCACCGTCGTAACACCTATTGTGGGGTATTCAGTACAATTACAACCCCTCAACACCACTCATCAATAGATGTATAGCCCACTAACGAGAGACGGGACATACACAAGGTTCGCACCTAGGAGCTACCCTCAACCGTTGCAACTTTAAACAATCCTCAATCGTTAGGGGTACTTGGATGGAGTTTTTAGTATAATCACAACCCCTCAATATCCAAGGCGACTTGCTTACAGTGCACTCAATCCTATATCTAGCTAACTATATCCGATTTCATTTATAAAACACTCTATACAATATCACTTGTCAATATAAGCCACATTCCATGCATACCACAATGTTTTTCCAAAGCATTCAAGATAAGCCATAACTCAACCATTAAACCATCTTTCAAAACTCATGCATCAAAACATGCATACCAGGATCACTTACCTAGTGCATTCTTAAACCTCATGGCATCATCAACCACATTTCATATACTCAAAACATGCTTTAAAACAATAGGTTAACACAATTGAAAACAAGTTCCCAAAACCTCTTTTAAGAAGTTTCAAAGAAGGAAATCTCATTTCCACTTACCGGGTTGCGAACCACACTCGCCGATGCAACAATCAACCGTCCAAAGCCTCCAAAACCACTTCGTTCGATTCTGGAACACAATCTCCTATTTTCAACACATTAAAACAGAGGTTTCAATACATTACAATGCATCCAAAACACCGGCACTCAAAAGGAAACCCGCAGCCCTGCTCTAAAGCATCAAATCATCCATTCAAAACAACCAAAAACTTAATCGATTGACCTCCAACCTCATCCCAGCCATCAACCAACACATCCAACACATTTTAAGCATAAATCATCATCCAAAAACAACCTAAAACCATTCTTATACCTCTAGCAACTCAAATCTCACATTACACCCCCAAAACCCAATAAAAAACACTTTAAAAACCAATAATCTTAAGGATTTCGGGATTAATATGATTAAAACTCTATTTCAACATCATAAACCTTCCAAAACTTGTTTAGAAGTCATCTCAAACAGATCAAATCAAGACTTCTCTGAAAATCACATTAAAACCAACTTTTCTAACAAATTTCCATCATTTGATCAAACCAATAACAAAACCTCAATAAAAACATAGATAAAGAGTCAAGTATCTTCAGAATTTCATTAAAGAACCATGATTAGAGGGTTAGCAAGAATTTTACATCCAATCCTTGCTTCTCTTCCAATTTGGCAAGTTTAGCTTTCAAGAATCTTGAAGAAATTTGAGAGAAATCACCAAGGATAAGTTGGAAATCAAGAGAGGAAAAGAAAGTGAATGAAATCTGGAAATTGAGAGAAAATGGATAGTGTTTGGCTGAAGTTAAAAGAAGAGAATGAAAATGATCGTCAAAATCTCTTAACCAAAATAACTACCTCATTAATTAAATCAATTAAAGTCATTTTAATATTTAATAATCATTTAAAACATGTGCCAAATTAGAGAAAAGGATAAATTTCCATTTAGCTCCCTAAAGATTCTAAGATTTTGACTCTTTTTGAAAAACACACTTTTTCCATAGTTTTAAAACTTTACATTTTGGTCACTGCCCAAATTGTACACTTTCCAAAACTCATTTTGCAAAATTGATTCAACACACCTCTTAAATATAGTTTTAGAGAATTTTAGGAATATTTATCATATTTTTACCCCATCCCGATCCTTGATTTCCCTGGACCACCTTCTAACGATTTGAACAACCGATTAACGATTCTACCGGCCCAACCCGACTCGCAAAAACACATAGGCCCAAAACCGGGGCGTTACAACTCTCCCCTACTTAGGAAATTTTGTCCTTGAAATTTTACCTGAGCGAAAAAGGTGAGGAACTCTCTCATCATGTCCACCTTACTTCCCCACGCGACCTCCTCAACTCCTTAATGTCACCCCAATACCTTCACAAGTTCAACCGTCTTACCACGAATAACTTTATTGTAGGAATCAAGAACACCATCTGGGTCCTCATCATAGGACAAATCCAGATTCAACTCTACCTCTTTAATAGGCATAACATGAGATAAAAACAATCTATACCTTCACAACATAGAAACATGAAACGTATCATAGATCTTCTCCAACTCGGAAGGCAACCTCAACCGATAAGCTACAGGACCAACCCGCTCCCCAACCTCATAAGGTCCTACAAACCTTAGACTAAGCTTACCCTTACGTCTACACCTCATCACCTTCTTCCAAGGAGATACCTTAAGGAACATGCGATCTCCAACCGCAAACTCCATCTCTCAACGTTTATATCCGCGTAAGACTTCTAACGATCGTAGCAGCCTTCAAGCGCTCACATATGAGTTTCACTTTATCAATTGTTCCCTTAAGCATAACTAACAAGGAAACCAACTTTTATCCCGCCTCAAACCATCCAAGAAGCGTTCTATGTTGCGTGTAAAAGTGTCTATCGCAATGTAGTGCAAGTGTACACGACGCAAGTAGTAAATTGATACTAGAGTATCGGATATCGTCTCCACAGGGACAGGGCTAACCCTTTCCTTCGCTATCTGCACAAGGGGAAAAGAAGAGATTTAATAGTTTGTCACGAAAATAATAAAAAGTACTGGAAAATAGAAGTAAAGTAATCAAGATAGAGAGAATGGGCTGGTATTTAATAGTTTAGGAAATCCAGTTTAGGAAATAAAAAGAAGAGATTTAATAGTTTGACACACCAACTCAGTACTTTCAAGTTTGGCAAGAATCCCAGATCTGCCTTGGCCTATCCCTAGGTCCAAGTCTGTCGATGATCACGTCTTGATGATACCTCCTGGCGTGAATAGAAGGATGAACACCGAAGTGTATGAATTCTTCTTTAGCCACTTAACCTCGCCCTATCCCTAGGCACGAGATAGTTCAACTATAAACTAGAGAACTTGCTCTTATTTCTTTCGTATACTTAACTCTCCCGATGCTAAGTAAATAGATAACCTCACAATGCTCTCTCGATGCTCTTGCAAGATATTAATAACCAAAATAAGAGAACTTGAAGTTTATTTTATTGAACTGAAAATTCCTAAAACAAAATCAACCCTTGAAACTACTTTACAAAACAACCTGTGGCCCTAGGGGCAATTTATAACATGCCGGCAGCGGGTAAACGACGGGGGGTTTATGGTTGTCGGTTATGGGGTAATCGACTATGGGTTATGAGGTATGTCCTAGGTTAAAATACATGCCCTTATATAAGCTTTGGCCTCAAGTATTCTAAGTTAACAAGGATTACAACTTTAATTAAAAGTATGATTCTAATAAAGACTTAATCTTCAAGGATCCTACTTTTCAGCCGTCCTCCTTGTTTCTTGGGATTTTCTCTCCTTGAGCTTTGGGCTTGACATATCTTTTGATACGGGGCTTGGAAAAATATAAGGTTTTCACACGACAGACGAGCAGAATTTTCTCTATCTATCGAGATCCACTTTGCTTTTTCTCCACTAACTTGCTGTCGTCCTCAGCTGTCACGGCAGCACCATGGCAGCATCGTCCTCTTTGTCTGCTTGTCCAGTTCAGCTCTTCTGCTTCTCTGCCCAGAGCCTGCCCTCACCGTCCGCGATGACAGCAACCTGCAAAAACAGCCATTTTTAGTAGAATCTGTGCATTTGAATATATTTGTGATGTTTTGCTGTAAACTAACCTACATGCAATGAATAATGCTTGAATGCAGCAGAAATATGGGTTAAAAAGGGTGTAAATAATAGAACTTTTACACACTCAACACACCCCCAAACTCAAGTTTTTGCTTGCCCTCAAGCAATTAAGACATAAAAGAAAAATGAAATATTTTTGTTTTGGCTTTCAAACAGTGAACTTTCCCTTACCCGTCATTCGTTCCCTGTGGCGGCAGCAACATGTCGGATAATTTAGGATCTGTCCGGACTCTCACTATAGTTCTCGTGCAGTGTGTGCATGCTTGTGAACAGTTATATGCTAAGACTCTATTAGTTTCACTAGAATATTCAACTCTTAACTAGAATTTTTATGCCAAAGTTTATCTTTTTGAAGGCATATTTTCCTACTTCTTTTGTTTTGACTCGATTTCTTTATTTTTCAAGCTAAAGTATTACTAGAGCCAGTTTTAGGCACCTCTAGTTAACTTCCTAGAGCCAGTTTCGGGCACCTCTAGGATTTTTGAGTCTCTTTTTCTAAACTTCTTTCCTAGAGCCAGTGTTAGGCACCTCTAGGGGCTATTCAAGTGCTAAGCTTCCTATTCTAGTTTGGCTAAAAGAAGTCTAAGCAGTATAACAGTCACAATGGTGTTTAAGTTTTCAGAACTATAGAAAGGCTCTAAGCTTCTCCTTAAACTATCCTAAAGATGCTGCCACGACAGGGCTGTCATGACAGGCAAGTTCAATTCACAGTTTTAAGCCAAAATTTTCAGTTTTTTTAAGAGAACTTAGTAAAAGACACCAATAATAAACTAAGATGTACTTGGACTCCATTAATATGGAGGGTTGCCACCCCCATACTCGAGGGTTGCATTGCCCTCAATGCAAATGACAAAATGAAAATAAATGCAGGCAGTACATCACAAAATATATCAATAGCAGGCAGCAATAAGAAAATAAGAAACTTAAATTTTAATTACTGTCTTCACTGCTGCTGCTGAGGCGGATCTGGCGCTAGGTTCTGGTTCGCGGGGCGGGCTGGGCTGGTTGCTGTACAACCTGAATATTAGAGCTGTTGCCGCTGCTGTCACTACTGCTGCTGGCCTTTGGCACAGTTTTCTTATCTGCCTCTTTACCGGTGTAAATTCCTTCGACAGGTTCCTCTGAATAGAGGATTCATCGTCACTGTCTGCCCAGACGGAGGAGGAAGAGAATCCAGCAACAAAGGCAGTAAAGTCATCCGAGAGCACTGGTCATTTTGTTCCTCGAGCAGATGTTTCGGCATAGGTGCGTGGATGCGGCTAAGTCCTTGATGAATGTCATGAGGCCCAACTGTCTGTTCTCCATCCTTTGAATGCCAGCTAGGATCTGATTGGAGGGGTCTGTCAGAGCAGCTGCTGCGGTGGCAGGTTCAGGATTTGGATGCTCTGATGATTCAGCTGGGGCGGCAGCTGGGTTGAAAGATGAGAGAGGGGTTGCCACTGTCAGCTCCATGAGGCTGATGATATTCTTTTCTTGCTGCCGGTGAGGAAGTAGAGGCAGCATTGCGGCGGGTTTTTCTGGAAGACATGTTAATGCAAGGGTTGTGAAAAGTAATTGAAAGCAAATGAAAACTAAAGATGGAGAGCAAGTAAGAAAAGCAGAAGTGAGTGAAAATGAAAATGAAACGGGGTTTTATAGAAAAGGAATTGCTGCCCGTTGAAGCTGTAATGGCGGGCGCGAATAACGGGGCGGCTGTTGAGTTTTAGCGTGTCTGACGCGTCTGACACACGTTTCTGCGTCTGTTACGTGTCTGTCACACGTTTCCGCGTCTGTCGTGACAGCATGGTGACAGCCTATTTTTTCCGCGTCTGTCATGGCAGCCGTAACGATAGGCTTCAATATTGGGCTTTGTTGGGCTGATGGATGGGTGGTGGGTTGAGTTCACTTCTCCTGTTCTTCTTGGCTCATTTATTTCCTAAAAACAATAAATATAAAAAAACATTATTCGAATAAAATAAAACTTATTTCCTAATAAATAATAAATAATAAAAATAAAATAAAATTTATGTTAAATTAGGGATGCCAGGTAGGGCATCTCCTAAGGTAACCACTTCCTGCATTCCTGGGGCTTTAGTCCCCTGATAATGCTTGAGGCGTCGTTTCTGGTACTTCTTGAAGTCTATCTGTACCCTCCATCTGGTAATTATTCTCATGGTGGGGGCTCCTTTCTTTCTCTTCCCTTTGTAGTCCATGAAGTCCTCCCTTCTTGGTAATGTTTCTGAGGGCATGAATATATGATTAGAAAAAATCAAATTGACATTCGACCATAAACTTACCTTGTTTTCGTTGAATGTTGTTGTTGTTGAATGTATCCCTTGCTGTCGTGCCCGCTGCTGCGGCAGACAGTTATTTTGACAGTTCTTTATCAGGTTACTTTGCAGGTCAATGGGATATTGGTAAGTGCCATCACTCTCTATATCAAATCCTGTTGACCACCCGTAGATCTCCATTAGTAGAGACTTTGATAATTCTGAGTCCACCGGTGTTGGTTCCTCTAATATCTGCAATGGAATCGGTGAGTTTTCAAAGAATTCAAAAGGTTCGTTTATTACCTGCTCGTATTCCATTTGTGAAGAACTGTCATTGGGTAGCTCTTCTAGGTGGTCGTGCGAGTGCCATGACAGAGATGGATGTGTGCAATCTTGGCCGGGCATAACCGAGGTAATGGGTTGAGAGTTTTCCTCGGATGTGGTTGCTGCTTCAGCATCAGTTGCTGCCGAGGCGACAGTTGCTGCCGAAGCGGCAGTTTCCGCTTTGATTGGGTTTTCTGCCTCAAAAGTGGTTGCTGCCGTGACATTCTCTTGAATTTCACTCAGCGTTGTTGCGGTGTTGCTCCGTTCCGGCTCCTCGGTCATTGCCATGGCAGGTTGTTGCTCAGACTCATCATATGTTGGGTATTCCTTCACATAGGCATCCTCGTCACATTGCCTCATGATTTCAGGTTCATCTGTGGCATGAATGAGGACCGGTCTGCTCAAGAGTGCATCCATCTTGGCGATACTTGCGTCCATAGAAACCGACACTTCTTGAGTGAGTGCCATGAAGGCTTGCAGTGTGTCTTCTAAGGATTTTGACTGCTCTTGAGGATGATGACATTGCCAGGGCAGGTCGGGTTCTGTAGCAAAACTGTTATGGTATAAAAAATTTTGTGGGTTTTGATCGTACCATAAAAAATTTTGCTGCTGCGGCATCGGCATTTGCTGCCCCTGTTGCTGTCGTGGCAGCATATCTTTACGGTAATTGCAAGAACTTTCCCACATCAACTCTCGAATGGTTTTTCCTGGCATGTTGATGCCCTTGAACCTGTATTTTTCACCTGAGTTTTTGTTAAAAAAAATAAAAAAAATAAAAATAAAAGAAAAGTGCAGAAGCTAGGGTAAGAGTGTGTTGCCAGTCCCCGGCAACGGCGCCAAAAACTAGTTGCGTGTAAAAGTGTCTATCGCAATGTAGTGCAAGTGTACACGACGCAAGTAGTAAAGTGATACTAGAGTATCGGATATCGTCTCCACAGGGACTGGGCTAACCCTTTCCTTCGCTATCTGCACAAGGGGAAAAGAAGAGATTTAATAGTTTGTCATGAAAATAATAAAAAGTACTGGAAAATAGAAGTAAAGTAATCAAGATAGAGAGAATGGGCTGGTATTGAATTGCTCAGTAGTGCAGGTATTGCAGAGTTTAGGAAATCCAGTTCTGTCGTCGCGCCCGTCGCGGGCAGCACCTGTCGCGGCAGCAGTCCGTTGATCGTCGCGGCAGCAAACACACCAACTCAGTACTTTCAAGTTTGGCAAGAATCCCAGATCTGCCATGGCCTATCCATAGGTCCAAGTCTGTCGATGATCACGTCTTGATGATACCTCCCGACGTGAATCGAAGGATGAACACCGATGTGTATGAATTCTTCTTTAGCCACTTAACCTCGCCCTATCCCTAGGCACGAGATAGTTCAACTATAAACTAGAGAACTTGCTCTTATTTATTTCGTATACTTAACTCTCCCGATGCTAAGTAAATAGATAACCTCACAATGCTCTCTCGATGCTCTTGCAAGATATTAATAACCAAAATAAGAGAACTTGAAGTTTATTTTATTGAACTGAAAATTCCTAAAACAAAAGCAACCCTTGCAACTACTTTACAAAACAACCCGTGGCCCTAGGGGGAATTTATAACATGTCGGCGGCGGGTAAACGGCGGGGGGTTTATGGTTGTCGGTTATGGGGTAATCGGCTATGGGTTATGAGGTATGTCCTAGGTTAAAATACATGCCCTTATATAAGCTTTGGGCTCAAGTATTCTAAGTTAACAATGATTACAACTTTAATTAAAAGTATGATTCTAATAAAGACTTAATCTTCAAGGATCCTACTTTTCAGCCGTCCTCCTTGTTTCTTGGGATTTTCTCTCCTTGAGCTTTGGGCTTGACATATCTTTTGATCCGGGGCTTGGAAAAATATAAGGTTTTCACACGACAGACGAGCAGAATTTTCTCTATCTATCGAGATCCACTTTGCTTTTTCTCCACTAACTTGCTGCCGTCCTCAGCTGTCACGGCAGCACCATGGCAGCATCGTCCTCTTTGTCTGCTTGTCCAGTTCAGCTCTTCTGCTTCTCTGCCCAGAGCCTGCCCTCACCGTCCGTGATGACAGCAACCTGCAAAACAACCATTTTTAGTAGAATCTGTGCCTTTGAATATATTTGTGATGTTTTGCTGTAAACTAACCTAAATGCAATGAATAATGCTTGAATGCAGCAGAAATATGGGTTAAAAAGGGTGTAAATTATAGAACTTTTACACACTCAACATTCTACACTTTCTCCCATACAAGGCCACCTACGGACCAACTTGTATACTCGCCTGAAAACTATTAATATAGGAAAACTCAATCAAAGCCAGATGCTTTTCCCCAGAACCTTGGAAATCTATCACACAACATCGAAACAAGTCCTCCAACACTTGGATAACTCGTTCTGACTGTCCATCCGTCTAAGGATGATATGAAGTGCTAAAATTCAAACGCGTACCCAACGCTTGGTGTAAACATTCCCAAAACTTCGCTGTAAACCTCGAATCTGCATCCGACACTATGGAGTTAGGTACACCGTGTGAACAGACAATTTCAGCAATATACAACTCCACAAACTTATCCAGCGTATACGTAGTATGCACATCCAAGAAATGTGCACACTTCGTAAGACGATCCACAATCACCTATACGGAGTTCTTCTTATATGGTGTCAAAGCTAGACCGAACACAAAATCCATTGTAATCCTTTCGCATTTCCTCTGTAGTATTCTCTAAGGGTGTAACAGACCAGAAGGAAACGAATGCTCAGCTTTCACGCGCTGGAAAACCATACACTTGTTTAAAAAGTCAGCAACATCCTTTTTCAACCCCACCCAATAGTACTCATCCTTCAAACCACGATACATCTTAGTACTACCAAGGTGCATAGTAAAAAAATTGCTATGAGCTTCAGTCAAAATAGTGCACCTCAATTCAACATCCTCCAACATCACTATTCGACTATTGAAACATAGAACTCCGTCATCATTGAAACAAAAATCCGTTGCATTACCATCAGCTACATCCTAAACATGAGGCACCAACAAATCATCAAGCAACTGCTTCTCCTTGATCAACTTAATCATGGAAGGTCTCACCTACAACTCAGCTATCAACCCACCATCACACGATAATCTCAACCGAGCAAACATCGCTCTATGCTCCACACCTACCTTCCTACTTAAAGCATCGGCCAGAACATTGCCCTTTGTAGGATGGTACTCAAACGTTAGATCATAATCTTATAGCAACTCCAATCATCTTTATTGCCTAAGATTCAACTCCCTTTAAGTCATAAGATGCATCAACTTTTAAGATCGGTGTAGACCATACACTTTTCGCCATAAAGGTAGTGTCTCCAAATCTCCAAAGTAAACATCACCGCAGCGAGCTCTAGATTAGGAGTTTACGGTACAATCTCAACCCCTCAACATCCAAGGTGACTTTATTCACGGTGCATCCAATCCTATAGTCGGCTAACTATATCCGATTCAAGTACTTAAAAACCTTTACATCACTTGCCAATATACATCATATAACATCAACAACTCACTGTTTTAAAGCATTAAACAAAGCCATTTAACATCATGCATCACTATGCATCAAAACCACATTTACAAAATTCCAAACCAAGGATCTCTTACCTTGAGCATCCTTCAACATATGGCTTTCAAAACCAGCATTTACCATGCTAAAACATGCTTTCAAAACAGAATTTAAACATGCAAATATAATCAATGCATCGAACCACAACATGGCTCATCCAAGAGAGTATTTTCCCGAAAACTTACTCTTGAGCTTAGTTAATTTTCTTAGACTTAAACTAATCTCCCAAAACCTTCAAACATTTGTTTCAAATATGGAAATACAACTTCACTCACCAATTCCATTTCGCAAGCTTGCCGAAACACTGATCAAGCCTCCGGATCAACACCACAAGTGTCCGAAGATGTCTCCCCTGTTTTAAACACATCAAAGCAGAGGATTAATGCATCATCATGCATTGAAATCTTCAGCCAACACTCTTAAACTCACTGCTCTATCTAAAGCCAACAGTTCGGCTACCAAACAAAACCGAAATCACCTCCAAACTCTTCCAAAACTTAACCCATCCAAGATCCATCACTTCCAAACATTTCTAAACATAAATAAACATACAAAATACATTTAAACATCATTAAACACAACCTCATTTACACATCATTAAACTTCCAAAATACATTTAAAAATCATCTCAAAACAGAGCCGAAGCAATCACAACGAAATTCTTCAAGATTCCCTCCAAATCCTGAGTTTTAAGCCAAAATCAAGTTCATATCATTAAAAACCATTTATAAAACTTAAATTAAGGATTGATAACTTGGGAATTTCAGTAAAGAACTGAGTATTTAGAGGAGAAGAACAACCTTACCTCTAAATGGTGATTTCTCCTTGATTTGAGCCAATTTGCATGAAAATCCAATGAGGAAATCAAAAGGATTTGATGTAAGATGGATTAAGAACTAATTGATGATTGAAATCTCATCAATTGAAGTGAAGATCAAAGAAGATGTTGCTGGAGAAAAGTTTTTGGATGATGGAATTTTGAGAGAAAAAGGAATGAGAAAGTTTTAGGAAAAAGTAGTTATGATTTTAACAAAAGGTAGTTTCTCTTCACTTCTAATTAATTAAAACATTAATTAATTCACTCAAATTAAAGAAAAATCTGGAGAAATCATTTTTGGGTAAATTAGCTCCTTAAAGATTCAAAGTTCCAATCCTTACAAAACAATCACCACTGAACTTTTCAAAAATCGCATTTTAGTCACTATTTCAAAATGTTGCATTTCCAAACCTTATTTTGTAAAATTGACTTCACTACTCTCTTATATATTTTAAAAGAGGAGTTTTAGATATTTTTCCATAATTTTAAAGTATCCCGAACTAGGCTTTCCATAAAACCTCCTTTTATATTCGAACCGAAAATCAGACCGGTCTGGTTCAGAACCTAAACTTCTAAGCCCAAAATTGGGGTGTTACAACTCTCCCCCCCTTAAGAAATTTCGTCCTCGAAATTTACCTGGAGGAAAGAGGTACGAAAACTGCATCTTCATATCATCCTTTCTTTCCCACGTGGCTTCTATAACACCACGATGCTTCCACAACACCTTAACCAATTCAATGGTCTTGCCTTGAAGCACTTTACTGTCCGAATCCAGAATTTCAACCGGCTCCTCATCATAGGTCAAGTCTGGATTCAACTCCACTTCCTCCATAGGCATAACATGCGAAGGATCCGATCTATACTTCCGAAGCATAGAGACATGACACACATCATGAATCTTTTCCAACTCTTGCGGCAACCTCAGCTTGTACGCAATAGGACCCACACGTTCAATCACCTCGTATGGTCCAATGTACCTAGGGCTCAACTTACCCTTTCGACCAAACCTCATCACATTCTTCCAAGGCGAAACTTTAAAGAACACACGGTCACCCACCGCAAACTCAATCTCCTTACGCTTCAAATCCACGTAAGACTTCTGTCGGTCAGAAGCTACCTTCAAACGCTCACAAATGAGCTTCACCTTCTCGGTGGTTCCTTTCAACAAAGCTGGCATTGACACCAACTTCTGACATGTTTCAGCCCAACAAAGAGGAGTTCTGCACTTCCTCCCGTACAAGGCTTCATAAGGTGCCATTTGAATACTTGCCTGGTAGCTATTGTTATAAGCAAACTCTACCAAAGGAAAATGCTTCACCCAAGAGCCTAGAAACTCAATCATACAGCACCTCAACATATCTTCCAGCACTTGGATAACACGCTTAGACTGTCCATCCGACGGTGGATGATAAGAAGTACTGAAATTCAGCCGCGTACCCAAAGCTTGATGCAAACATTCCCAGAAACACGATGTAAACCTCGGATCTCTATCCGGCACAATAGACCTTGGCACACCATGCAGTCGCACAATCTCTGCAATGTACAACTCTGCAAGTTTGTCCAAAGTATACGTAGTATGCACAGGTATGAAATGCGCACACTTCGTAAGGCGATCCACAATCACCCACACTGAATTCTTCTTCGATGGCGACAAAGGCAAACCAGACACAAAATCCATGGTAATCATTTCCCACTTCCACTCAGGAATCCTCAACGGTTGCAACAACCCAGAAGGAAACTGATGCTCAGCCTTAACTCGCTGACAAACCATGCACTTACTCACATACCCCGTAACATCTTTATTTAATCCCACCCAATAGTACTCATCCTTAAGATCACGATACATCTTTGTACTACCAGGGTGCATAGCAAAAGGACTACTATGAGCTTCAGTCAGAATAGCACGCCTCAACTCAGCATCAGTCGGCACTACTATCCGACTTCCAAAACATAAAACTCCATCATCATTAAAACAAAAATCTGATGGTCTATCCTCAGCAATATCCTGAACATGTGGCACCAAGGAATCATCCAACAGCTGCTTATCCTTTATCGACTGAACCAAAGATGGTTTCACTTGCAATTCAGCCACAAGACCTCCATCTCGCGAAATACTCAAGCTGGCAAACATAGCCCTCAACTCCACTGCCACTTTCCTACTCAAAGCATCCGCTACGACATTATCTTTTCCCGGATGGTACTCGATCGTCAGATCATAATCTTTAAGCAACTCCACCCAACGTCGTCGCCTAAGATTCAAGTCTTTTTGAGACATCAAATACTTCAAACTTTTGTGATCCATGTACACAATACACTTCTCACCGTACAGGTAATGTCTACAAATTTTCAAAGCAAAGACCACCGCAGCTAACTCAATGTCATGCGTAGGATAATTGCGCTCATGCACCTTCAACTGGCGTGATGCATAAGCCACCACCTTACCCTCGTGCATCAACACACACCCCAAACCAACATAGGATGCGTCGCTGTACACCACAAACTCTTTCCCTGATTCAGATTTAACCAAGATGGGAGCTTGCGTCAAAGCAGCCTTAAGCTTCTCAAAAGCCTGTTGTCTTGCCTCCGTCCACTCAAACTTGACATCCTTCTGCAACAACTTCGTCAAAGGCGCAACAATCTTTGAAAATCCATCCACGAACCTTCGATAGTATCCTGCCAATCCAAGGAAACTACGAACTTCATGAACAGACTTAGGACGCTTCCAATTCATCACCGTCTCAATCTTCTGAGGATCAACACGAATCCCCTCAGCAGAAACCACATGACCAAGGAACACAACTTCCCTAAGCCAAAATTCACACTTGCTCAGCTTAGCATAAAGCTGATTCTCCAATAAAGCCTGCAACACAATCCTCAAATGCCTTTCATGCTCCTCCTCAGTACGAGAGTACACAAGGATATCATTGATGAACACCACAACAAACTTGTCCAAGTATTCATGGAACACTCTATTCTTCATGTCCATAAAAGCTGCAGAAGCATTCGTCAAACCAAACGACATCACAAGGAACTCATAATGCCCATACCTCGTCCTAAAGGCTGTTTTTGGCACATCCACATCCTTCACCTTGAGTTGATAATAACCTGACCTTAAGTCAATCTTAGAGAACACAGCCGCTCCCCGAAATTGATCAAAAAGATCATCAATTCTCG
Organism: Hibiscus trionum; assembly: GCA_030270665.1. Lineage (NCBI taxonomy): Eukaryota > Viridiplantae > Streptophyta > Magnoliopsida > Malvales > Malvaceae > Hibiscus > Hibiscus trionum. The sequence continues at coordinate 18,648,742 of BSYR01000017.1, read as the reverse complement.
GCAAAGGATACCGATTCTTGATAGTCAACTTGTTCAGCTGACGATAATCGATGCACATTCTCATAGTGCCATCTTTTTTCTTCACAAACAAGACCGGTGCACCCCAAGGTGACACACTCGGTCGAATGAAACCACGATCAAGCAATTCCTGAAGTTGCGTCTTCATCTCCTTCAACTCCTTAGGTGTCGTTCGGTAAGGAGTAATGGACACTGGAGTTGTGTTTTCATACAACTCAATTCCAAACTCCACCTCTCGACTAGGAGGCAATCCAGGTAACTCCTCCGAAAACACTCCAGGGAACTCTCGCACAGTCATGATATCTTGCACGCGCAACTCCTTAGAGCTAGGATTCATCACAAAGGCTAGGTAGGCCTCCCAACCCTGCCTCAGCATTCGGCTTGCTTCCAAAGAAGACACCACATTGGCAAGAAACTCACATTCTCACCAACCACCACTACCTCATAGTCATCCGCAAGCTTCAACGAAACTCGCTTGTTCTTAAAATCCACTACAGCTCAATGCTCAACAAGTCAATCCATACCAAGGATTACATCAAAACCATAGAATGGCAATTCCATGAGATCAACAAGAAAAACATGGTTTTGCACTTCCAAGGGACATCCTCTATACAACTTCCGTGTCACAACGGTCTCACCAAAAGAACTAGTTACACGCATACCACCATCCAAAGACTCAACAGGTAAACCAAGCAATTGAGCATGTTCACACAATATGTATGAGTGTGAAGATCCAGAATCAATCAAGGAAAGTAATGATAAGGATTGCAAAGTAAAGGTACATTCGATCACATCTGTATCATTTCTCCCCTCTCGCTGAGCATACACTCGAGCCTGGCCACCTACCTCAGGTTGAACAGCCGCCACATGCGCCACATTCCTTCCACCATCATCTCTGCGCTGGAAGTTACCACGGCCGCGCCCACGACCTCTATGTGGTGCAACAACCCCAGGAGCACGTCCCTGACCACCACCGGCCAACAAAGGACACTCCCTCCTCATGTGGTCTGCCGAACCACAATTCCAGCACGAATTACTGGTCACCGCAGCAGGAGCCTGCACCTCCCTCGCTGCTCGAGGACAACCTCGCCTCAGATGGCCACGCGATCCACACGTACAACACGTGTTCTGATCAGCTCTCATCCTGTCTCTCTGAACAGGCGCACCTTGATGAACTCAGTCCCTCCCAGACTGCGAAGACGTTCCAAAGGTAATCTCACGTTAGCATCACCCTGATGCGCAGCTCTGTGAGCTCCAGCTACTGCTGCCTGAAAGGCTCCAACAATAGCCTGTATCAAAACAGTCATGTCAGGAGCAGCTTGCCCCTGCACACCATCAGGTCCAGCGACCCCAGTACCAGCACCAACACCAGCACCATCACCTCCAGCACCACCACCACCGGGCGGTCCACCACCAGGAGGAGGAGGTAAATCCACAACATTATCAGCGTTTTCCTCGTTCTCATTCTGAGCCATAGCTCTCGTATTCACCCTCATTTCTCTACGAGGCCCCATTTACAAGAAAACAATGCACTGACACAAATGCAATAAACATAATTAGGCTCAACAAGGTAAGTAATCCAAGAACTCAAACTCATTTTCCAAAAACAATTCCTTTCATTAGTTTTGATTTGGATATGGGTCCCCCTAACATGCTTCAACATAGCATAGCACCACAATTGCAACAATACGACACAATTCAAACAACATTCTTTCATCCAAAAAGGCATATCATGCAAATACACATACATCACCCACACAACCATTCCCATTTACACGAGAACTCAGCTCTGATACCACCAAATGAACCCCCTTAGCCCGGCCTAGACGGTTGACCCAAACTACGAAGATTACACGGGGAAAACCAAAGTCAACCCGAAAGTCAACCTTGATTAACGACCTATTTTTTCCTTTTTACTTGTCTAGATGCAAATTAACCCTAAACGTACTCTTGAAAAACATTTATGAGAAAAGCTCAGCGATCGGATATCAATAAGGGACTCAATTGCACAAATCACAAATATTAGGGACCAAATTGAAAATTCTGGAAATTAGGAGGTCTTAACTGATTTTTAAGTAATCAATATTAAATTAGTCACATTACATGCTTCCCTGACAAATTTCACCTTAATCGGACCTCTCAAACTCATGAAATTGCATGTACAATTTTCGGGACTAAAACGTAAACTTGCAAACCTCAAAACCATTCAAATCAGTGCCCAACGGTCACCTATTTCGAAAAGGTGTTGACCGTTCCGAAACGCGGGTTCGTTTCAAGATTTGTTTCAAAATAGGGCCTTCTAGTGGCCAAACCGTTTCGATACGGCCACCAGCCGTTTCGAAACACCAAGGCCATTACAAGCCCCCGTTTCAAAACGCCTATGAGTGTATCGATACGGGTTGCCCAGAAGCTACAGATTTTGCTGGTTTAACATGCATAAAACCACTAAAACGCATCCTAATGACTTCCTGATCATGCAAACAAGTCATCATACATATAAGGTACATGTTTGCAGCTTCAAAACACATTCATGGCATTAATCATGGAATTACACAAGACTATAGGCATGCATCCTAATATCCAAAACCAAACAACCAACATAACACCAAGTCAAGTTTCAAAAGGCCAATTACAAATCCCAAAACATCAAAAGCATCAAGCCACAACTAGGGAGTCCAAGACATCTCCCAAAACACATCTTAGGTTCCCATTGCTAAAATATCAAAATCTAATAGTGTTATGAAAACATCACCATACATGAGCTTAGTTTCCCTTGGACTCTTAGCCTCCTTGTTGCCCTGAAACACTTCAATTACCTGCATTATTGGTTAAAAAGAGAGAGCGTAAGCACAATTGCTTAGTGAGGCATGCTCTAAAGAAACAACACAATAATGTTTTTTTATAAAACACTTTTAAAAATGCCTTCCATCACATAAACATCATTATTCATGCAACCTTGCATACATAGCAAGCATCTCATGCTTCATTAAAATCAACATGTCATATTGGCTTCCAAGTGATAATCCATAACCATTTACAACATAAAACACAATCGGATACGCGGATTACAAGCGTTATCCCATACGCTTCGTACACACTACCGAACACACAAGGTGGAGTTTACCGGTAGAATCACATCCCCTCAACACCCGTGATGGAGTTTAACGGTACAATCATAACCGATCAACATCACTCATCGATAGTTGTATAATTTCACTAACGAGAACACGGGACACTCAACACAAGATCCACACACGGACTTTTAACCGCCGTTGTGATCTTACCTTACTCATTAGTGTACTTGGATGGAGTTTACGGTACAATCTCAACCCCTCAACATCCAAGGCGACTTTATTCACGGTGCACCCAATCCTATAGCCGGCTAACTATATCCGATTCAAGTACTTAAAAACCTTTACATCACTTGCCAATATACATCATATAACATCAACAACTCACTGTTTTAAAGCATTAAACAAAACCATTTAACATCATGCATCACTATGCATCAAAACAACATTTACAAAATGCCAAACCAAGGATCTCTTACCTTGAACATCCTTCAACATATGGCTTTCAAAACCAGCATTTACCATGCTAAAACATGCTTTCAAAACAGAATTTAAACATGCAAATATAATCAATGCATCGAACCACAACATGGCTCATCCAAGAGAGAGTTTTCCCGAAAACTTACTCTTGAGCTTAGTTAAGTTGCTTAGACTTAAACTAAGCTCCCAAAACCTTCAAACATTTGTTTCAAAGCTGGAAATCCAACTTCACTCACCAATTCCGTTTCGCAAGCTTGCAGAAACGCCGATCAAGCCTCCGGATCAACACCACAAGTGTCCGAAGATGTCTCCCCTATTTTAAACACATCAAAGCAGAGGATAAATGCATCATCATGCATTGAAATTTTCAGCCAACACTCTTAAACTCACTGCTCTATCTAAAGCCTACATTTCAGCTACCAAACACAACTGAAATCACCTCCAAACTCTTCCAAAACTTAACCCAGCCAAGATCCATCACTTCCAAACATTTCTAAACATCAATTAACAACCAAAATGAACCTAAACTCGTCCTTATACCTCCAGCTATAACAGAACACCAAGATCATCCCAAAAACCACCATTTTCATAAGCAAAAACTTAGGAAACACAACCTATTCGGGATTGCATTGATAAAACCTCATTTACACATCATTAAACATCCAAAATACATATAAAAATCATCTCAAAACAGAGCCCAAACAATCACAACGAAATTCTTCAAGATTCCCTCCAAATCTTGAGTTTTAAGCCAAAATCAAGTTCATATCATTAAAAACCATTTATAAAACTTAAATTAAGGATTGATAACTTGGGAATTTCATTAAAGAACTGAGTATTTAGAGGAGAAGAACAATCTTACCTCTTAATGGTGATTTCTCCTTATTTGAGCCAATTTGCTTGGAACTCTAATGAGGAAATCAAAAGGATTTGATGTTAGATGGATTAGGAACTAATTGATGATTGAAATCTCATCAATTGAAGTGAATATCAAAGAAGAATTTGCTGGAGAAAAGTGTTTGGATGATGGAATTTTGAGAGAAAAAGGAATGAGAATGCTTTAGGAAAAAGTAGTTATGATTTTAACAAAAGGTAGTTTCTTTTCACTTCTAATTAATTAAAACATTAATTAATTCACTCAAATTAAAGAAAATCTGGAGAAATCATTTTTGGGTAAATTAGCTCCTTAAAGATTCAAAGTTCCAATCCTTACAAAACAGTCACCACTGAACTTTTCAAAAATCGCATTTTAGTCACTATTTCAAAATGTTGCATTTCCAAACCTTATTTTGTAAAATTGACTTCACCACTCTCTTATATATATTAAAAGAGGATTTTTAGATATTTTCCATAATTTTAAAGCATCCCGAACTAGGATTTCCCTAAAACCACCTTTTATATTCGAACCGAAATCAGACCGGTCCGGTTCAGAACCTAAACTTCTAAGACCAAAATCGGGGTGTTACAAAACATGCCTATAGACACCATGTTCATGTGATTGATGCCATGCTTTAGCTTAAGCTTCATAAAGATGTTCTTTGATGTCTAATCTTGTTGTTGGTGGGTCATGATATGTTTTGGAATGTGTTTGAATGTGTAAAGATGCGAAAAACCAGAAAATTACACAGTTACAGGGCAGGGTGTATCGAAACACCCTTATCTATTTTGAAACAGGGGCCTGAAATGGCTAAAGTGTTTCGGAACGGGTATTAGTGTTTCGGAACACTTTGGCTACTAGAGAGTCATGTTCCGATACGGGTTACGGAACGGGCCCGAGTACCAAAACGGCCAGCCCAGTTTTGATACGAGTGTTTCGATACCAGGGTTAGCGTTTCGAAATAGATGACCGTTGGCTTGCATTTTGAATGGTTTCAAGTTCTTGTTTCTTACAGTTTAGTCCTTGATGAATATGGACGCAATTGACTGTGTTTGAGAAGTCCAATTGAGCTCATTTTTTACAGAGATGTATGAAATATAACTAATTACACATTGGTCAGCTTAAAATCTGCAAGGTCCTCGCAATTTGCAAAGTTTATGCTTTGGTCCCTAAAAGTGTAATTCTATCAATTGAATCCCTAAATGTTTTCCGATCGCTGTTCCTTTTCTTCCTATGATCTTGTATGATCAAATAGGCTTAATCTTGCATTTAGAAAAGATAAAAAAAGGGAAAAAAGGGTCGTATCAAGGTTGACTTTCGGGTTGACTTTGGTTTTCTCCGTGTAATCTTCGTAGTTCAGGTCAGGTGTCTAAGCTGGGTTAAGGGGTTATATTTGTTGGTATCAGAGCCAGTTTAGCGAATATTTGGGGCTTGGTAAGTGGCTAACGTGTGTGATTAAGAATGATTGTGACTTTTTGGTGAAAGTATGATGTATGATTCTGTAACCCCCTTAACCTGGCCTAGACGGTTGACCCGAATTAAGAAGTTTACACGGGGAAAACCAAAGTCAACCCGAAAGTCAACCTTGATTAACGACCCTTTTTTTCTTTTTAATCTTATCTAAATGCACATTAACCCTAGGTATGTTCATACAATCGGCATACTCATCAGCGCATTCGGAAAACATTCAGGGACTTAATTGCACAAAACAAGAATTAGGGACCAAAATGTAAATTCTGGAAATTATAAGGACTTAACCCACTTTTGAGTTACCATTATGAAATAGTCATGTTTCATGCTTCTCTGCCAAATTTCAACTCAAACGGACATCTCAAACTCATTCAATTGCATTCACAAAGTTCAGGACCAAAACGCAAAGGTTTCAAAACATATAACCGTCAATTTCAGTGCCCAACGGTCGGGTGTTTCGGAACAGGGATGATCCGTTCCGAAACGCGGGACCGTTTCGAAACACGTTGCGCAACAAGGCCTGGTAGTGGCCAAACTTTTCCGGAACGGCTCTGCCCGTTTCGAAACACCTAGGCCATTTCAGGCCCTCCGTTCCGAAACGGCAGCACCTGTTCTGAAACAGGCTGCCCAGATTGCAGAATTTTAGCTGGTTTAAAACACAATTGACCCATCAAACATGCTCCAAAGGCAACCAAATTATATCAGCAAGACATCACATGCATAAGGAACATAATGGCATCAACAATTCATAAACATGGCATCAAACAAGGAAAGCCCCAATTCTATAGGCATGCATCCTATATTGAAAACCATTCAAACATGAAATTACCAAACAATCCTCTTAAAGGCCATTTACAAGTTCCAACAATATCAAAAGCATAAAACCAACTTAAGGAGTCCAAAACATCTCCCAAAACAACAACATAGGTTCCCCATTGCCAAATGCCAAAAGCTCAACAAGTTATGAAAATATTCACCATACATGAGCTTAGTTCTTCACTTGGATTCTTGACCTCTTGCTGCCCTTATACACACTTCAATGCTCTGCATTATTGATTTAAGAAAAGAGAGAGCGTAAGCACATAGCTTAGTGAGGAATGCTCATTTAAAACAACACAATAATGCATTTATAAACACTTTTATAAACCTTAATTCAAAACAACCTTTATCCATGCACAAAAGCATTTAAAACAAGCATACATGCTTCAAATTATTAACATGTCATATTGGCCACAAGTGATAATCATAATCTTTCCATTTCACAATACAATCAACATAAGATCCACACATGGACTTTTAAACACCATTGTGATCTTACAATTCACAAGGACCACACATGGACTTTTAACCACCATTGTGTCCTTAGCACAAGAATCACCCATGGACTTTTAACCACCATGGTGTTCTTAAAATACACAAGGCTCACACAAGGACTTTTAACCACCTTTGTGACCTTAACACAAGAATCACCCATGGACTTTTAACCACCATGGTGTTCTTAAAATACACAAGGCTCACACAAGGACTTTTAACCACCTTTGTGACCTTACAATGCACAAGGCTCACACAAGGACTTTTAACCACCTTTGTGACCTTAGCACAAGAACCAATCATGGACTTTTAACCACCATGTTGTTCTTAACACAAGAACCACCTATGGACTTTTAACCACCATAGTGTTCTTAACCTTTCTCGAAACATCACTTGCCAATACGCATCATTTAACAACAATAATCCACTGTTTTAAAGCATTTAACAAAGCGATTAATCATCATGCATCCTTATGCAACAAAACCACATTTTATCAAATGTTCAAAACAAGGATCTCTTACCTTGAGCATCCTTCAACACATGGCTTATAAAACCAGCAAATAAACATGCTAAAGTATGCTTTCAAAACAGAATTTAAAACATGCAAACAATCACATTGCACTCAACCAACTCATGGTTCATCAACAAGAGAGTTTTTCCGAAAACTTACTATTGAGCTTAGCAAAGTTGTTTAGACTTAAACTAAGCTCCCAAACCTTCAAAACATTGGTTTCAAAGCTGAAAACCAAAATCCACTCACCGATTCCGTTTCGCCACTTGCCGAAACAACAAACAAGCTTCCGGATCAACACCACAAGGATCCGAAGATGTCTCCCCTGTTTTAAACGCATCAAAACAGTAGATTAATGCACCATCATGCATTAATATCCTCAACCAATACACCTAAACTCGCTGCTCACATCAACACTCACATTTCGGCTACCAAACACAACCGAAATCACATCCAAACATCTCCACAACACTACCCAGCCAAGATCCATCAATTCCAAACATTCATAAACCTCAATTAACATCCAAAATGGATCTCATCACGTCCTTATACCTCCAGCTATAGCAGAACATCAAGATCACTCCAAAAACCACCAAAAACTTAAACAAAACTTAGGAAAATCAACCTATTCGGGATTGCATTGATTAAACCTCAATTTCTCATCAATTATACATCCATTTTACATCAAAAACACATCACAAAACAATGCCCAATCAGATCATGCGAATTTCATCAAAATTAAAGCAAATCTTGCATTTTAAAGCCAAGATCAAGAACTCAATTGCAAAACCTTTAATAAAACATAATTCAAGGATTGAGAACTTGGGAATTTCAGTAAAGAACTGAGAATTTAGAGGAGAAGGACGTTCATACCTCTAAACTTGAGTTTCTCCCTTTTTGGAACCAAGATACTTGAAAATCCAATAAGCAGATGCTAAGGTTTTGTTGTAGAAATGATTAGAGATCAAAAGGAAGTTGAAATCTCATCTTTGAATGTCAAAATTAGAGGGAAATTTGCTGGAGAAAAGTGTTTGGGTTGAGAGAAAAGTTGAGAGAAAAGAAAATGGAAAATTTGAGAAAGTTAGTTAAAATGACAAAATATCTTCTTCCCTCCTTTTTTTACCTTAATTAAAACCATTAATAAATTGATTAATATTAAGAAAAATCTGGAGAAACTCCTTTGGGTAAATAGCTCCTTAAAGATTCAAAGTTTCAATCCTTTTTAAAACACTCACCCAGTTTTCAAAAATTACATTTTGGTCACTAACCTAAAATGTCACTCTTCCAAACCTCATTTTGTAAAATTGATTTCACCTTTCTCTTATATATAATAAAAGAGGATTTTAAGACATTTTTCCATATTTTTAATGCAACCCGAACTAGGCTTTCCTAAATTCACCCTTTTATATTCGAACCACAACCCGACCGGTCCGGTCCAAACCCAAAACTTCTAAGCCCAAAATTGGGGTGTTACAGATTCTTGATGTTTGGTTCTAATGAGATGAATTTGAGATGCTATGCTATGTTGGGGTGTAGTTGGGGATCCCGTTGCCGTTTCATTACTATCGGAAAAAATTGCTTTCAAAAAATGAGCTTGAGTACTTGGATTCCAACCTTATATTGCCTAATTGAGTTTATTGTATTTTGTCAATAGTATTGTTTTCATATGGGGCCACGTAGAGAGCATAGAATTAATACTCGCGCTAAGGTTGAGAATGAGAATGTTGAGCATGAGCATGTTGACGATTTACCGCCTTCTCCTCCTGGTGGTGGTGGAGCAGGGGTTGGTGCTGCATGAGCTGGTGCAGAGGTTGTTGGACCCGAGGGAGTTCAGGGGCAAACTGCTCCTGATATGTCAATGTTGATTCAAGTTATTGCTGGAGCTTTCCAGGCAGCAGCAGGTGAAGCTCATGGAGCTGCACCTCAGGATGGTGCTAATGTGAGGTTGTCGTTGGAGCGACTCCGTAGTCTGGGAGGGACTGAGTTTAGGGGATTGACTCTGGAAGGTTCCGAGTCTTGGTTAGAGAGTACCAAGAGGATTCTCGGGCAGTTGAACTGTAACAATGTTCAGAAGTTAGGATGTATTGTGTCCCTTTTGCATGGTGACGCGTATACGTGGTGGACGACCACAATAGCGGGGATGGAAGATGATGAGGTGACTTGGACATTCTTTTTGAATGCATTCAAGCGAAAGTACTTGGGAGTCCGTTACATGGATGAGAAATAGAGGGAGTTCATGTCCCTGGTGCAAAGGAGTATGACAATGGCGAAATATAAGGTACAATTTGTACGCCTCAGCCAATATGCACCCGAGCTGATTCCTAGCGAGCGGGAAAGATGTGAACGATTCCATATGGGCTGGTGGGTGATGCGAAAACCTATATGCTCGCAGCAGACTATACTGATTTTGATGTCTTGGTCACTCTAGCCAAGGACATTGAGCTGAATCATGGTCTGGCAAGTCGAGCGGGAGGATCTAGCTCAGGGAAACGAGCTGCGGAACGTGATTTTGGTAGAGATCGGTATAAGAGACACAAGGATAGAAGGTCACATGTTGATGCTAGACGCGGGGGTGGTAACCCTGGAAGAGGTCAACAAGGACCGAATGCTTTCTTACGGACTCCTGAGTGTAATCGGTGTGGTAGGAGACACACTGGTGAGTGTTGGAGCAATCTTGGCAGCTACTGGAACTGTGGTAATCGTGGACACCTGAAGAAAGATTGTCCGCAGCTGCTGAGAGTGGCTCAGGCTACGGTGAGAGCAGCTCAGCCACAGAGAGGTGGAAGGAATGACACGGACGTGATCGCAGGTACCTTTACTTTGCAATCCTTGTCATTACTCTCTTTGATTGATTTTGGATCTACGCACTCGTACATATTGCGTGAACATGCACAAATGCTTGGTTTGCCTATTGAGTCTTTGGATGTGGGTATGCGTGTGACTAGTTCCTTTGGTGAGACAGTTGTAACAAGAACATGTATTTCTAGTTGATCTTATGGAATTGCCATTCTATGGATTCGATGTAATTCTTGACATGGATTGGCTTGTTGAGCATCGGGCCGTAGTGGATTTTGAAAATAAGCAAGTTTCATTGAAACTTGCGGATGATTATGAGGTTGTGGTGGTGGGAGACAATGTGATGTTCCTATCTAGCCTTTGTTATGATTCCTAGTACAAATGAGGTTCGCGTACAGGATATAAGGACCATGTGTGAATTCCCTGGAGTGTTTTCGGAGGAATTACCAGGTTTACCGCCTAGTAGAGAGGTTGAATTCGGAATTGAGTTTTATGAGAACACGACTCCGGTGTCCATTGCTCCCTATTGCATGGCAGCCAAGGAGTTGAAAGAGCTGAAGACGCAACTTCAAGAGTTGCTCGACGGAGGCTTTATTGGGCCTAGTGTGTCACCTTGGGGTGCACCGGTCTTGTTTGTTAAAAAGTAAGATGGCGCGATGAGGATGAGCATTGATTACCGTCAGGTGAATAAGTTGACTATCAATAACAAGTATCCTTTACCAAGGATCGATGATCTTTTTGATCAGTTTTGAGGGGAGATTGTGTTTTCAAAGATAGATTTGCGGTCTGGATATTATCAGCTAAAGGTGAAGGATGTGGATGTGCCGCAAACAACCTTTCGAACGAGATATGGGCATTTTGAATTTTTAGTGATGCCGTTCGGAGTGATGAATGCCCCTGTTGCCTTCATGGATATGATGAACATGGTGTTCCATGAATTCTTAGATAAGTTCGTTGTGGTGTTCATCGATGATATCCTTGTGTACTCTCGTACCGAGGAGGAGCATGAGGAATATTTGAGGATTGTTTTGCAAGCGCTGATAGAGAATCAACTTTATGCTAAGCTGGGCAAATGTGAGTTTTGGCTAAGGGAAGTTGTTTTTCTTGGCCATGTGGTTTCGACTGAAGGGATTCGTGTTGATCCTCAGAAGATTGAGGCGGTGGTGAATTGGAAGCCTCCTAGGTCTGTTCATAAGGTTCGTAGTTTCCTTGAGTTGGCAGGTTACTACCGGAGGTTTATGGAGGGATTTTCTAAAATTGCTGCTCCACTAACCAAGTTGTTACAGAAGGATGTTAAGTATGAATTGACGGAAGTGAGACAACAAGCTTTTTAGAAGCTAAAGACAGCTTTGACGCAAGCTCCTATCTCGGTTCAACCTGAATCAGGAAAAGAGTTTGTCCTGTATAGTGACGCATCCTGTTTTGGTTTGGGGTGTGTGTTGATGCAGGAGGGTAGAGTATTGGCTTATGCATCGCGACAGTTGAAAGTGCATGAGCGCAATTACCCTATGCATGGCATTGAGCTGGCAGCGGTGGTTTTTGCTCTAAAGATTTGGAGACATTATCTATATGGTGAGAAGTGAACGATGTACACAGATCATAAAAGTTTGAAGTATCTTATGTCTTAGAAGGAGTTAAATCTTAGGCAACAACGTTGGGGGGAGTTGCTTAAGGATTACGATCTAACGATTGAGTATCATCCGGGGAAGGCCAATGTTGTGGCCGATGCTTTGAGTAGGAAAGTGGCGGTGGATTTAAGGGCGATGTTTTCTAGCTTGAGCATATCGCGAGATGGTGGTCTTGTTGCTGAATTACAAGTGAAGCCATCTCTAGTTTAGTTGATTAAGGGTAAGAAAATGTTGGAAGATTCTTTGGTGCCACATGTTCAGGATATCGCAGAAGGTAGGCCTTCGGATTTCTGTTTCAATGATGATGGTGTTTTGTGTTTTGGGAGTCGGATAGTGGTGCCGAATAATGTTGAGTTAAGGTGCACTATTCTGACTGAAGCTCATAGTAGTCCTTTTGCTAAGCACCCTGGTAGTACAAAGATCTACCGTGATCTGAAAGATGAGTACTACTGGGTAGGATTGAAGAAAGATGTCGCTGAGTTTGTTGGAAAATGCATGGTTTGTCAGCGGGTTAAGGCTGAACATCAATTTCCTTCTAGGTTGTTGCAGCCGTTGAGGATTCTAGAATGGTAATGGGAGAGGATCACTATGGACTTTGTGTCTGGTTTCCCGTTACCGCCATCAAAGAAGAATTTTGTTTGGGTGATTGTGGATCACCTTACGAAGTGTGCGCATTTCTTGTCAGTGCATACTACGTATACCTTGAATAAGCTTGCGGAGTTGTACATTGCAGAGATTGTACGATTGCATGGTGTGCCAAAGTCTATAGTATCGGATAGAGATCTGAGGTTCACCGCATGGTTTTCGGAATGTTTACATCAAGCTTTGGGTACGGGGCTGAATTTCAGTAATTCTTATCATCCGCAAACGGATGGACAGTCGGAGCGTGTTATCCAAGTGCTTGAGGATATGTTGAGGTGTTGTGTTATTGAGTTTCAAGGCTCTTGGGTGAAGCACTTGCCTTTGGTGGAGTTTGCTTATAATAACAGTTACCAAGCAAGTATTCAAATGGCACCTTATGAGGCGTTATACGAGAGGAAGTGCAGAACTTCTCTTTGTTGGGCTGAAACGGGACAAAATTTAGTCTCGATGCCGGCTTTGTTGAAAGGAACCACCGAGAAGGTGAAGCTCATTTGTGAGCGTTTGAAGGCAGCATCGGACCGGAAGAAGGTGATGATATTTGGCCGGAAGGGCGAATTGAGTCCAAGGTTCATTGGACCATATGAGATGATAGAACGTGTGGGTCATGTTGCTTACAAGCTGAGACTACCTCGAGAGTTAGAAAGGATACATAATGTGTTTCATGTATCCATGCTTAGGAGGTATAGATCGAATCTGTTGCATGTTATGCTTGTGGAAGAGGTTGAGCTGAACCCAGACTTGACGTATGATGAGTAACCTGTTGAGATTATGGATTCGGATAGTAAGGTTCTCCGAGGTAAGACCATCGAGCTGGTCAAAGTCTTTTGGAGGCATCGTGGTGTTGAGGAAGCCACGTGGGAAAGGAAGGATGACATGAAGAAGCAATTTCCTTACGTTTTTCCTCCAGGTAAATTTTGAGGATGAAATTTCTTAAAAGGGGGAGAGTTGTAACGCCTTGATTTTGGGCCTAGATGTTTTAGAGGTTTAATCGGGCCGGTCGAGAAGGGTTCGAACCTTTAAGGGAGATTTAGGGAATGCCTAGTTCGGGATGCTTTAAAAACATGGAAAAATATCTAAAAATACTCATTTATTATATAAATGATTATGGTGAAAAACAATTTTACAAAATATGATTTTGAAATACTAGATTTCGGCGTAGTGACCAAATCGCAGTTTTTACAAAAGTTGACTAGTGACTGTCTGTTAAAGGATTGAAACTTTGAATCTTTAAGGAGCTAATTTTACCAAAATGTTTTTCATCAGATTTCTCTTTAATTTGGTTGTTTTAATAATGATTTAATAAAAGGAATTAAAAGAGAAAATCATATTTTGACTTTCATAACTACTTTACGATATTTTTCCCTCTTTTCATTTTCTCTCAACTTCCACTCAGCCAAACGCATTTCCTTCATCAATTAACCTTTGATTTTATCCCATTTGCTGAGATTTCATTCTCCTATGGATTCCTAATCTTTAGCTCATCTAAACCTCTTGTTTTTACTTTGGATTTTCAAGAAATCTTGCCCAAATTTAGGAGAAATCAACCATTAGAGGTAAGCTCCGTCCTTCTCCTCTAATGATCAATTCTTTACTAAAATTCCCAAGTTATCAATCATTGTTTAATGATTTTTGAGTTGCTTTAATGTTAGAAACATGAAATTGGGGGAAAACTCAAGATTATTGGTGAGATCTTGATGATTTTCGTAATTCTTTGTTAGGCTCTGTTTTGAGGTTTTTTTCTAATGTATTTTGGATGGTAATTGATGTTATAAATGAGGTTTTATCAAACAAATCCCGAATAGGTTTGGATTCCTAAGTTTTACATGTTAGATTGGTGGTTTTTTGGGTGGTTTTGGTATTCTATTGTTGCAGTAGATATAAGGACGAGTTTATGGTGATTTTTTATGATGATTGAGGTTTAGAAATGATTAGAATAGATGGATCTTGGCTGGGCTTCGTTTTGGAAGAGTTTGGAGATGATTTTGGTTGTTTTGGGTAGCCGAAATGGTGATTTTGGGTAGAGCAGCGAGTTTGTTTGTGTAGCTGATGATTTCAATGCACGATGATGCATTAATCCTCTACTCTTATGTGTAATAAATAGGGGAGATATCTTCAGATGCTTTTGGTGTTGATCCAGAAGTGCCGAAAGCTTAGATATCGTTTCGACAAGCAAGCGAAACGCAATCGGTGAGTTCGAATGTTTTTAGAAGTCCTTGAGGGACAATGAAACAAGGTTTGGGGATTTAGGATTGGTTTGAAACACCATCCTAAGTCCGGAAGTAAGTATGGCTAGATTTTCTCTCAAATATGTGGTTGATGCCCCTATATGCTTTTACATGCTCTTGCTTTGAGATAGACAAATTCCTATTGTTTTATGCATGATTTGTAGCATGAGATGATGCTTTGTAGAGATTCATGAGATTGCATGTTGCATTATAGAATTTTTGAGATTTTGATTTAATGCAAAGCATGAGATATGATTTTGAAATGAGATGTGAAAGACTTGAGAAATGTTGCATAAAAACAGTAGGTGAGATGATGTTTTGACATAATATATTGGCATAGAAGATGAGATAATTACCGGATATAATTGATCAATCAATAGGATGAGAGTGCACTATAAACTACAAATTCGTACGTGCTCTTTGGAATCGGGAAATGGGGGTAGTGCCATCCCGATCCAAAGTGAGAATCCGATGATGAGAGATACTATCGGGGTAGGACTTGGTCAAATACCCAAGCTTTGTGGCGATGAGAGATACCACCATGAGAGTCCGGTGATCAGAGATTCCACCGGGGTAGGACTTGACCTCGAGTCAAGCTAATCCGCATATCCGAGTAAAGTTATAATATGAAATGCCAATATAGTTTATGAAATTGTATTTTATTCACATGTACCAAAAGTTGAGATGATTTATGCTATGAGAAATGCATATGAGATTTGTTTAAGAAATGCTCTGGTTTTCACAAGCATGTCTATGGCCTTGTCATGTGATTTGCATTGGTTTAAATACATGAGATAGAAAAGAGGTACATGTGTTTTCAAATGAAGATTTGCTTTTATATGGTTTTCAAGCATGAGATAGAAAGATCATGTGGTTGAAAATGGTTTTTGAGAAAGTGATTTACAGATGCATTGTTGTGTTGGTTTTCCTTAGAGCTTGTCTCACTAAGCAAATATGCTAGTGCTCTCTTTTAGCAACAATGCAGATAATTGAGACGGCTAAGGACATCCAAGGAAGTGAGAAGCTCTTGTATGGTGATGTTTTTACATGCTTTTGTATTGATATTTGGCAATGGGGATCCAAGTTGGTTTTGGGAGATGTATTTTAAACTCTCTATGTTTGTGGCAAAATTGATATGGTTATTGAAGTTTGTAAATGGCCTATTTGGTTTGGTTCGTCGTTTGAGGCTTTTATAGGGTTTATGTGGTTAGGAAGCATGCCTATAGACACCATGTTCACGTGATTGATGCCATGCTTTAGCTTAAGCTTCATAAAGATGTTCTTTGATGTTTAATCTTGTTGTTGGTGGGTCATGATATGTTTTGGAATGTGTTTGAATGTGTAAAGATGCGAAAAACCAGAAAATTATGCAGTTGCAGGTCAGGGTGTATCGAAACACCCTTATCTGTTTCGAAACAGGGGCCCGAAATGGCCATAGTGTTTCAGAACACTTTGTCTACTGGAGAGCCATGTTCCGATATGAGTTTCGGAATGGGCCCGAGTACCAAAATAACCAGCCCAGTTTCGATACGAGCGTTTCGATACCAGGGTCAGCGTTTCGAAATGGTTGACCGTTGGCTTGCGTTTTGAATGGTTTCAAATTCATGTTTCTTACATTTTAGTCCTTGATGAATGTGGATGCAATTGATTGAGTTTGAGATGTCCAATTGAGCTAATTTTTGGCAGAGATGTATGAAATATAACTAATTACACATTGGTAAGCTTAAAATCTGCAAGGTCCTCGCAAATTGCAAAGTTTATGTTTTGGTCCCTAAAAGTGTAATTTTATCAATTGAATCCCTAAACGTTTTCCGATCGGTGTGCCTTTTCTTCCTATGATCTTGTATGATCACATAGGCTTAATCTTGCTTTTAGAAAAGATAAAAAAAGGAAAAAAAGGGTCATTAATCAAGGTTGACTTTCGGGTTGACTTTTGTTTTCCCCGTGTAATCTTCGTAGTTCGGGTCAGGTGTCTAGGTCGGGCTAAGGGGGTAACAGAAAGAGTCGTTGGGGTGTAATAAATAGACTGCACCGAGACTGGCACGATCATTTTGATACGCTAAGAGCTCGTTTCAAAACTCGTTTCGAAACATTTTGCCACTGTCAAAGCATGTATCGAAATGGCTTAGAAGCATTTCATACGCCTTAACGACAATCTTAAAATAAGTTAAAAACTTCAACGGTCATATTATTAAAACCAAGTTTGATTTCTGTTTCGAAACATTTGAGGTCGTTTCGATACTATTGTATCGAATCGGGTCAAAATGTTCTGATGTTCTTCATCCGTTTCGTAACCCGTTCCGAAACAAAGCTTAACAGTTTCAAAACTGTTCTGGAACGCCCAAGGGCCGTTCCGAAATGATGACTCGAAAATCACTGTTTTGGCTTGAACATTTTTCTTTGAATATATAGAGAGGTTTTGACTTAAACATTTTTCTTTAAATATATAGAGAGGTTTTGAGGACTTAAAAATTCTTTTTCTCTTTTTCAATTTAGTCTTTAAATTCTTTAGTTATATCAAAATCAATTTATCGATTTCACATAATCCTTAAGCAACTCCAACCATCTTCGTTACCTAATATTAAAATTCTTTTGAGACATAAGGTACTTCAAACTCTTATGTTCGGCATAAACCACACACCTTTCACCATAAAGGTAATGTCTCCAAATCTTCAAAGAAAAAATCACCGTCGCGATCTCAAGATCATCCGTAGGTGTAGAGTGTCCAAAAGTCCTATATTTTGTACACATTCATGCCCTTATAATTTCTGTTCTTAATCTCATTTAGGCATATTTAGGTGCATTGCATGCATTATAACAATATCTTCTCTTTTACCATGCTTCTACTGAATATTTTATGCTTGGTTGAGAAAAGTTAGTGTTTTAGTTTAGTTTATATTTTCAGGTGCTAGAGCTAGAAGAGGAGAGGACAGGACATGACAGAAAGCTGGAACCAAAGGTGTTGTACTGAAGCAGCTAAAGATGCCGCCAAGGACACCACCGAAGCAGCATTGCCGCCATGTGCCGCCCGGGCAGGAGTTACACCGACTTAGCCAAGATGGGTTGCGATTTCAAGAGGACAATTTCCTAAGCCCAATGAGCCCATTCATGCAATTTTCTGAAGCCTATAGCGGCATGTAGAGCTGATCCAAGACCGATAAGTAGGAACACTTATCCTTACTTGCGGAGGAAGGCAACGTCCAAAGACTCCATATTTAAGTAATAAAGGAGTATGTATTTAATGTAACTTACTTTTAGAACTCCTACTTCTAGGAGGACTCAAACATAGGCCATGAGCCCTATATATACCAACATATGTAAGGGTATAGGGGCATGATCATAACGAGGGTGAAGGGATGCGAGCCTGAGCAGCCTGTAACGCCCCGGTTTTGGGCTTAGAAGTTTTGGGCGTTGACCGGTTTGGTCAAAGTCCTGTTCGAATCTTAAGAGGTTAAATTAGGAAAGCCTAGTTCGGGTTGCATTAAAAATATGGAAAAATGTTCTAAAATCATCTTTTAATATAATTAGATGAACTGTGAAATCAATTTTGGAAAATGAGTTTTGGAAGGTTGATATTTTGGCTAGTGACCAAAATGTAATTTTCGCAAGTTTGGTGGCTGTTTTATAAAGAGTTGAAACTTTGAATCTTTAAGGAGCTATTAATCCAAAAGTGATTCCTCCAGATTTTTCCAAGATATTTTAAGTCTAAATTCTGATTTTAAAGGTTATTAAAATTGGAGGGAAGCCATTTTGGCTATTTTTAGATTTTCTAACCAACTTTTCCAATTTTCTTTCTCTCATTTTCTCTCCAACCAAACATTACCTTTTCCAGAGAATTTGATCTGATTTCTTCACCTAAAATCCTCCTTTCAACTCTCAATTGATAGCAAATCATTGTGTCTTCAAAATCTCTTCCATTGCTACAAGTTTCATCAAGGTTTTTCATTCCAAAAAGTGGAGAAACACAAGTTTGGAGGTAAGAACGCCCTTCTCCTCTAAACTATCAGTTCTTTACTGAAATTCCCAAGTTCTCAACTCTTAATTGATGTTTAATTAAAGGTTTTAAAGTGTTGAAATGAATCTTGGCTTATAATGCAAGATTTTGATGATTTTTGATGATTTTCGTTAGATCTGAGTAATCTGTGATTTAAGAGATGTTTTTGATGTTAAATGATCTCTAAATTGATAAGGAAATGAGTTTTGATCAATGCAATTCCGGATAGGTTGAGTTTCCTAAGTTTAGCTTGTGTTTTAAGGTAGTTTTTGAGGTGATCTTGTGGATCTGTTGTTGCTGGAGGTATAAGGATGTTAATAGGTTGTTTTTAGATGTTGTATGGTGTTGATGGATGTGAGGTTTTACTGGTTTATGGCTGGGCTTTGTTTAGAAGTGGTTTGGATGCAATTTTGGTTGTGTTTGGTGGCCGAAATTGGTGTATGAATGAGAGCAGCGAGTTTGAGTGCTTTCATTGAAGCTTTTGATGCTTGATGATGCATTAAACCTCTGCTTTAATGTGTTTGATCAGGGGAGGCATCTTTGGATCCAAGAGTTGTTGATCCGGAAGCTTGAATTCGTGCTTCGGCAAGTGGCGAAGTGGAATCGGTGAGTGAAAATGGGTTTTCGGCTTTGAAACCAATGTCTTGGGAGCTTAGCTTAAGTCTAAACAACTTTGCTAAGCTCGAGTGTAAGTTTTCGGAATTTCTCTCTAGTGGTGGCCATGATTTTGTTGTGATGCGAAATGATAATTTGCATGTTTTACATACTGTTTTGAAAGCATGTTTTAGCATAGTTTTTGCTGTTGATATAAGCCATATGATGAAGGTAACTCTAGGTAGGAGTTCCTTGCTTTCGTACATTGAAATGATGTGGTTTAATGCTTTTAAATGCATGATGAATATGGCTTGGTTTGATGCTTTAAAACAGTGATGTAAGTGATGAAAATGATGTATATTGGCAAGTGATGTTTTTAAAATGTTAAGGTCACTAAGGTGGTTAAAAGTCCTTGAGTGAGCCTTGTTACTTATGAACATCAAGGTGGTTAAAAGTCCTTGGATGGTTCATGTTGCGGACACTAAGGTGGTTAAAAGTCCTTAGTTGATCCTTTCTATGGTGTTTAAAAGTCCATAGGCCAAGGTGTTTAAAAGTCCTTGGGATCAAGGTGTTTAAAAGTCCTTGATGTGATTCATTCATGGTGTTTAAAAGTCCATGGCCAAGGTGTTTAAAAGTCCTTGGGATCAAGGTGTTTAAAAGTCCTTGATGAGATACTTTCTATGGTGTTTAAAAGTCCATAGGCCAAGGTGTTTAAAAGTCCTTGGGGCCAAGGTGTTTAAAAGTCCTTGGGAAAGTTGTTGAACTTGTTTTAATAAATGGAATGTTTCACTTGAGCCAATATGACATGTTAAGAATATTGAGAAGCATGAGATGCTTGTTTTAATGTTTATGTTGAAGCATGAGATTGCTTGTTAAGAATGCTTTTGAGCATGTGAAAAGGTTGATTTTAAGCATGTTTT
This sequence comes from Hibiscus trionum, assembly GCA_030270665.1. Classification (NCBI taxonomy): domain Eukaryota; kingdom Viridiplantae; phylum Streptophyta; class Magnoliopsida; order Malvales; family Malvaceae; genus Hibiscus; species Hibiscus trionum. The sequence goes on along the minus strand of BSYR01000017.1, from coordinate 18,628,205 downwards.
GTAAATGTTTTGAATTGCATTATTGAATGGTTTTTAAGAGCTTTCCTCACTAAGCTTTTGCTTACGCTCTCTTCGTTTTCTTAATTCAATAATGCAGAGCGTTAGAGTATTTTGAGGGCAGCAAGGAAGGGGCAAGCAATCAAGTTCAAGTGAAGCTCAATGTATGAAGGTTTTATAAGTTCATTTTAGCTTTTGTATGATTTGGCAATGGGGGACCAATGTGTATGTTTTGGGAGGTGTTGGAGGCTCCCTAAGTATGTTAAATGTTGATGTGTTTGCTGGTTTTTGGTTTGGAACCTTATATGCTTGTTTTGCAAGTTTGGTGTTTGAATGTCTAGCTTGTGTAGGAAGCATGCCTTTAGAATTGGGGCTTTTTGCTTGTGATGATGTTTGGATGAATTGATGATGCTATTATGTTGTTTCTATGTTGTATTGCATGTTGGCAAAGTTTGGTGATGTTCGGAGCATGTTTGAATGTGTAATTGCATGTTTAAAGTGATGTTTTGAAGCAATCTGGGCAGGGTGTTTCGGAACAGCACCTACCGTTTCGGAACGGGTGCCTTAAATGAGCCCAGGCGTCCGAAACGGGAGGGGCCGTTCCGAAACGGAAAAGCCTCTGCCAGACCCCCGTTTCGAAACAAGCTAAGCCTGTTTCGGAACGGCCCCGCGTTTCGGAACGGGCTGTCCCCCGTTTCGGAACGGTTGACCGTTGGGGGCTGACATTGGCAGTTATGTGTTTTGAATTGTTTGCATTTTGGTCCTGAATCTTGTTGGTGCAATTGTATGAGCTGTGGATGTCCTTTTGAGCTGAAATTTCACAGAGAAGCATGAAACCTGATTAATTTCAAGTTGGTAACTTCAATTTGGATTAAGTCCTTTAATTTATCAGAATTTACAATTTGGTCCCTAAAGTTGTAAATTGTTCAATTGAGTCCCTGTTTAACCTCTGATGTCTGTGATCTTTTGGTATGATGTTTGTGTGATCACCATTAGGCTTAATGTGCATCTAGACAAGTTTAAAAAGAAAAAAAAGGGTCGTTAATCAAGGTTGACTTTCGGGTTGACTTTGGTTTTCCCCGTGTGACTTTCTTAATTCGGGTCAACCGTCTAGGCCGGGTTAAGGGGGTTACATTTGGTGGTATCAGAGCTGAGTTCTCGAGTAATTGGGAATGTTTGTATGCATGATTGAAGCATGTTTGCTTTGTGTGCTTGTTGTTTGAAAGCATGTTCAGTGGCTTGAGGTGTTGATGCAATTGAGTTGTATGTTGTGATGTTGCATGCTGAGGGTACCCATTGCCAAACAAAAGCTAATGAAATGAAATTGATTTTGAATGAAATTGAGCTTGAATACTTGGATTGCTTACCTTGCTGGGCCTGACTTGTTTTATTTTGCATTGTTGTTGCATGGTAAAAGTATGGCACCACGTAGAGAGTTAAGAGGTAATGTGCGAGCTACGGCTCCCAATGAGAATGAGAATGAAGAGCACGCTGATAGTGCTGTGTTACCCCCTCCTCCGCCTGGTGGTGGTGATGGAGGTGCGAGAGCTGAAGCTGCAGCTGGTGCTGGAGCTGCTGGACCAGAGGTTGGTCAGGGGCAAGCTATGCCTGACATGACGATGTTGGTACAAGCTATTGCGGGTGCTTTTCGAGCAGCAGTAGCTGGAGCTCAGGGAGCTGGGCATCAGGGAGATGCTGGAGTCAGATTGCCTTTGGAGCGTCTGCGCAGTCTTGGAGGGACTGAGTTTAGAGGTTTATCAGCTGAGAGTTCTGAGGCTTGGCTGGAAAGTACCAAGCGTATCTTGGGGCAGATGAGTTGCACGGATGTGCAAAAGCTGGGCTGTGTTGTGTCCTTACTGCAGGACGATGCTTATACATGGTGGACGACTACCATAGCTGGAATGGCTGAAGCTGATGTTACCTGGACATTCTTTCAGAATGTGTTTAAAAGAAGATATCTGGGAGTGAGATATCTGGACGAGAAAAAGCGAGAATTCATGTCTCTTACCCAAGGGAGCATGAGTGTAGCTGAGTATGAGGTACAGTTTGTACGGCTCAGTCAGTATGCACCGGAGCTGATACCTGATGAGAGGGCTAGGTGCGAGAGGTTTCGTTACGGTCTTGTGACGGATGTTAAGATGTATTTGTTGGCCACCGAGTATGTTGATTTTGATGTGTTGGTGGGCCGAGCAAAGGATGTTGAGATGAACCTGAGTTTGTCTGCTAAGAGTGCTGGCAAGCGAGCTGCTGAGTATAGTTCCGGAGGTGGACGGAACAAGAGGGGACGAGATCAGAAGTATCAGTCCTCAGCCAGGAGAGGTGGTGGTGTGCCTGCTAGGGGTGGCGGTGCTAGAGCTGATCCTAGTGCTTGTTGGATCTGTGGTTCCCGTGGTCACTTGAAGCGTGATTGTCCTCGTGCTGAGAGAGTGGCACAAGCTCCTGTTGTGACAGCTGGTAATGCTGGTGGAAATGGGTGCTGGAATTGTGGCTCTGCGGACCACATCAGGCGAGATTGTCCGAGGTTGGCTGGTGAGCAGGTGCGTGCTCCTGTTGTTGCTGCACCGCAGAGAGGTCGTGGGCGCGGCCGTGGTAGTTTCCAGAGGAGAGAGGAAGGTGGCCGAGGGGTAGCTCATGTTGTAGCTATTCAGCCTGAAGGTGGAGGCCAAGCGAGGGTGTATGCTCAGAGAGAGGGCAGGAATGATGCAGATGTGATTGCAGGTACCTTTACTTTGCAGTCCTTGTCATTGCTTTCTTTGATTGATTCTGGATCTACGCATTCATATATTCTTCGTGAGCATGCTGAATTGCTTGGTTTGCCTGTTGAGTCTTTGGATGTTGGTGTTCGGGTCACTAGTTCTTTTGGTGAGACTGTTGTGACTCGGAAGTTGTATAGAAGGTGTCCTTTGGTTGTTCAAGAGCATGTCTTTCATGTTGACCTTATGGAGTTGCCCTTCTATGGTTTTGATGTGATCCTTGGTATGGATTGGCTTGCTGAGCATCGGGCTGTTGTGGATTGTGAGAATAAGCGTGTTTCGCTTAAGCTTGCGGATGATTATGACGTTGTGGTGGTTGGTGAGAATGTGAAGTTTCTTGCCAATGTGGTATCTTCTCTGGAGGCGAGCAGGATGCTGAGGCAAGGTTGCGAAGCTTATTTAGCTTTTGTGATGAATCCTAGCTCTAAGGAGTTGAGGGTGCAAGATATCAGGGTTGTAAAGGAATTTCCTGGTGTTTTTCCTGAGGAGTTGCCTGGTTTACCTCCTAACCGCGAGGTGGAGTTTGGAATTGAGCTGTATGAGAATACAACTCCTGTGTCCATTACTCCATATAGAATGGCACCTAAGGAGCTGAAGGAGCTGAAGACGCAGTTGCAAGAGTTGCTTGATCGTGGTTTCATCCGGCCGAGTGTGTCACCTTGGGGAGCACCGGTCTTGTTCGTGAAGAAGAAGGATGGCACTATGAGAATGTGCATTGATTACCGTCAGCTGAACAAGTTGACTATCAAGAATCGGTATCCTTTGCCGAGGATTGATGATCTCTTTGATCAATTTCGGGGAGCTGCTGTGTTCTCTAAGATTGACTTGAGGTCAGGGTATTATCAGTTGAAGGTGAAAGATGTGGATGTGCCTAAGACAGCTTTCAGGACAAGGTATGGGCATTATGAGTTCCTTGTGATGCCGTTTGGGTTGACAAATGCTCCTGCTGCTTTCATGGACATGATGAATCGTGTGTTTCATGAATACTTGGACAAGTTTGTCGTGGTGTTCATTGATGATATCCTTGTGTACTCGCGTACTGAGGAGGAGCATGAAGAGCATTTGAGGGTTGTTCTGCAAGCTTTGTTGGAGAATCAGCTTTATGCTAAGCTGAGCAAGTGTGAGTTCTGGTTAAGAGAGGTGGTTTTTCTTGGGCATGTTGTCTCAGCTGAGGGGATTCGTGTTGATCCTCAGAAGATTGAGGCGGTGATGAGCTGGAAGGTTCCTAAGTCTGTTCATGAGGTCCGTAGTTTCCTTGGTTTGGCGGGATACTACCAGAGGTTTGTGGATGGTTTTTCCAAGATTGCTGCTCCTTTGACGAAGCTGTTGCAGAAGGATGTTAAGTATGAGTGGACAGAAGCGAGACAGCAGGCTTTTGAGAAGCTGAAGGCGGCTTTGACGCAAGCTCCTATCTTGATTCAGCCTGAATCGGGGAAAGAGTTTGTGGTTTACAGTGATGCATCCTATGTTGGTTTGGGGTGTGTGCTGATGCAGGAGGGTAAGGTGGTGGCTTATGCATCGCGGCAGTTGAAAGTGCATGAGCGCAATTACCCTACGCACGATATTGAGCTGGCTGCAGTGGTTTTTGCTCTGAAGATCTGGAGGCATTACCTGTATGGTGAGAAGTGTACTGTGTACATGGATCACAAGAGTTAGAGGTATCTGATGTCTCAGAAAGAGTTGAATCTTAGGCAGCGGCGTTGGTTGGAGTTGCTCAAGGATTATGATCTGACGATTGAGTATCATCCTGGAAAAGCTAATGTTGTTGCTGATGCCTTGAGTAAGAAGGTAGCTGTTGAGTTGAGAGCCATGTTTGCTAGCTTGAGTATATCGCGTGAAGGTGGTCTTGTGGCTGAGTTACAAGTGAAGCCATCTTTGGTTCAGTTGATCAAGGATAAGCAGTTGTTGGATGATTCCTTGGTGTCTCATGTTCAGGATATCGCGGAGGGTAGACCTTCGGATTTCTGTTTCAATGATGATGGAGTGCTGTGTTTTGGTAGTCGGATAGTAGTGCCCAATGATGCTGAGTTGAGGCGTGCTATTCTGACTGAAGGTCATAGTAGTCCTTTTGCTATGCACCCTGGTAGTACTAAGATGTATCGTGATCTTCGTGATGAGTACTATTGGGTTGGTTTGAAGAAGGATGTTGCGGAGTTCGTGAGCAAGTGTTTGGTGTGTCAGCGAGTCAAGGCTGAGCATCAGTTTCCTTCTGGTTTGTTGCAACCGTTGAAAATCCCTGAGTGGAAGTGGGAGAGGGTTACCATGGATTTTGTATCTGGTTTGCCTTTGTCTCCATCGAAAAAGAATTCGGTTTGGGTGATTGTGGATCGCCTAACGAAGTGTGCGCATTTCTTGCCTGTGCATACTACGTTCTCTTTGGATAAGCTGGCAGAGCTGTACATTGCTGAGATTGTGCGGCTGCATGGTGTGCCTAAGTCGATTGTGTCGGATAGGGATCCGAGGTTCACATCGCGGTTTTGGCAGTGTTTGCATCAAGCTCTGGGTACAAGGTTGCATTTCAGTACATCCTATCATCCTCAGTCGGATGGTCAGTCTGAGCGAGTTATCCAGGTTTTGGAGGATATGTTGAGGTGCTGCGTGATTGAGTTCCAAGGTTCTTGGGAGAAGCATCTGCCTTTGGTTGAGTTTGCTTATAACAATAGTTATCAGGCGAGCATACAGATGGCACCCTATGAGGCTCTGTATGGGAGGAAGTGTAGGACTCCTCTTTGTTGGGCTGGAACTGGTCAAAAGTTGGTTTCGATGCCGGCTTTGTTGAAAGGGACCACTGAGAAGGTGAAGCTCATTTGTGAGCGGTTGAAGGCGGCCTCTGATCGGCAGAAGTCTTACGCGGATTTGAAGCGTAAGGAGATAGAGTATGCGGTGGGTGACCATGTATTCTTGAAGGTTTCACCTTGGAAGAAGGTGATGAGGTTTGGTCGGAAGGGTAAGTTGAGCCCTAGATACATTGGACCATATGAGGTGGTTGAGCGTGTGGGTCCTGTTGCGTATCGTTTGAGGTTACCTCAGGAGTTGGAGAAGATTCATGATGTGTTCCATGTCTCTATGCTTCGGAAGTATATATCTGATCCTTCGCATGTGATGCCCGTGGAGGAAGTGGTTTTGAATCCGGATTTGACCTATGATGAGGAACCGGTGAAGGTTCTGGATTCGGATAGCAAGGTTCTTCGTGGCAAGACCATTGAGTTGGTGAAGGTGCTGTGGAAGCATCGCGGTGTTGAGGAAGCCACGTGGGAGCGGAAGGAAGATATGCTGAAGCAGTTTCCTTATCTCTTTCCTTCAGGTAAATTTCGAGGACGAAATTTCTTAAGGGGGGGAGAGTTGTAACGCCCCGGTTTTGGGCTTAGAAGTTTTGGGCGTTGACCGGTTTGGTCAAAGTCCTGTTCGAATCTTAAGAGGTTAAATTAGGAAAGCCTAGTTCGGGTTGCATTAAAAATATGGAAAAATGTTCTAAAATCATCTTTTAATATAATTAGATGAACTGTGAAATCAATTTTGGAAAATGAGTTTTGGAAGGTTGATATTTTGGCTAGTGACCAAAATGTAATTTTCGCAAGTTTGGTGGCTGTTTTATAAAGAGTTGAAACTTTGAATCTTTAAGGAGCTATTAATCCAAAAGTGATTCCTCCAGATTTTTCCAAGATATTTTAAGTCTAAATTCTGATTTTAAAGGTTATTAAAATTGGAGGGAAGCCATTTTGGCTATTTTTAGATTTTCTAACCAACTTTTCCAATTTTCTTTCTCTCATTTTCTCTCCAACCAAACATTACCTTTTCCAGAGAATTTGATCTGATTTCTTCACCTAAAATCCTCCTTTCAACTCTCAATTGATAGCAAATCATTGTGTCTTCAAAATCTCTTCCATTGCTACAAGTTTCATCAAGGTTTTTCATTCCAAAAAGTGGAGAAACACAAGTTTGGAGGTAAGAACGCCCTTCTCCTCTAAACTATCAGTTCTTTACTGAAATTCCCAAGTTCTCAACTCTTAATTGATGTTTAATTAAAGGTTTTAAAGTGTTGAAATGAATCTTGGCTTATAATGCAAGATTTTGATGATTTTTGATGATTTTCGTTAGATCTGAGTAATCTGTGATTTAAGAGATGTTTTTGATGTTAAATGATCTCTAAATTGATAAGGAAATGAGTTTTGATCAATGCAATTCCGGATAGGTTGAGTTTCCTAAGTTTAGCTTGTGTTTTAAGGTAGTTTTTGAGGTGATCTTGTGGATCTGTTGTTGCTGGAGGTATAAGGATGTTAATAGGTTGTTTTTAGATGTTGTATGGTGTTGATGGATGTGAGGTTTTGCTGGTTTATGGCTGGGCTTTGTTTAGAAGTGGTTTGGATGCAATTTCGGTTGTGTTTGGTGGCCGAAATTGGTGTATGAATGAGAGCAGCGAGTTTGAGTGCTTTCATTGAAGCTTTTGATGCTTGATGATGCATTAAACCTCTGCTTTAATGTGTTTGATCAGGGGAGGCATCTTTGGATCCAAGAGTTGTTGATCCGGAAGCTTGAATTCGTGCTTCGGCAAGTGGCGAAGTGGAATCGGTGAGTGAAAATGGGTTTTCGGCTTTGAAACCAATGTCTTGGGAGCTTAGCTTAAGTCTAAACAACTTTGCTAAGCTCGAGTGTAAGTTTTCGGAATTTCTCTCTAGTGGTGGCCATGATTTTGTTGTGATGCGAAATGATAATTTGCATGTTTTACATACTGTTTTGAAAGCATGTTTTAGCATGGTTTTTGCTGTTGATATAAGCCATATGATGAAGGTAACTCTAGGTAGGAGTTCCTTGCTTTCGTACATTGAAATGATGTGGTTTAATGCTTTTAAATGCATGATGAATATGGCTTGGTTTGATGCTTTAAAACAGTGATGTAAGTGATGAAAATGATGTATATTGGCAAGTGATGTTTTTAAAATGTTAAGGTCACTAAGGTGGTTAAAAGTCCTTGAGTGAGCCTTGTTACTTATGAACATCAAGGTGGTTAAAAGTCCTTGGATGGTTCATGTTGCGGACAATAAGGTGGTTAAAAGTCCTTAGGTGATCCTTTCTATGGTGTTTAAAAGTCCATAGGCCAAGGTGTTTAAAAGTCCTTGGGATCAAGGTGTTTAAAAGTCCTTGATGTGATTCATTCATGGTGTTTAAAAGTCCATGGCCAAGGTGTTTAAAAGTCCTTGGGATCAAGGTGTTTAAAAGTCCTTGATGAGATACTTTCTATGGTGTTTAAAAGTCCATAGGCCAAGGTGTTTAAAAGTCCTTGGGGCCAAGGTGTTTAAAAGTCCTTGGGAAAGTTGTTGAACTTGTTTTAATAAATGGAATGTTTCACTTGAGCCAATATGACATGTTAAGAATATTGAGAAGCATGAGATGCTTGTTTTAATGTTTATGTTGAAGCATGAGATTGCTTGTTAAGAATGCTTTTGAGCATGTGAAAAGGTTGATTTTAAGCATGTTTTGTAAATGTTTTGAATTGCATTATTGAATGGTTTTTAAGAGCTTTCCTCACTAAGCTTTTGCTTACGCTCTCTTCGTTTTCTTAATTCAATAATGCAGAGCGTTAGAGTATTTTGAGGGCAGCAAGGAAGGGGCAAGCAATCAAGTTCAAGTGAAGCTCAATGTATGAAGGTTTTATAAGTTCATTTTAGCTTTTGTATGATTTGGCAATGGGGGACCAATGTGTATGTTTTGGGAGGTGTTGGAGACTCCCTAAGTATGTTAAATGTTGATGTGTTTGCTGGTTTTTGGTTTGGAACCTTATATGCTTGTTTTGCAAGTTTGGTGTTTGAATGTCTAGCTTGTGTAGGAAGCATGCCTTTAGAATTGGGGCTTTTTGCTTGTGATGATGTTTGGATGAATTGATGATGCTATTATGTTGTTTCTATGTTGTATTGCATGTTGGCAAAGTTTGGTGATGTTCGGAGCATGTTTGAATGTGTAATTGCATGTTTAAAGTGATGTTTTGAAGCAATCTGGGCAGGGTGTTTCGGAACAGCACCTACCGTTTCGGAACGGGTGCCTTAAATGAGCCCAGGCGTCCGAAACGGGAGGGGCCGTTCCGAAACGGAAAAGCCTCTGCCAGACCCCCGTTTCGAAACAAGCTAAGCCTATTTCGGAACGGCCCCGCGTTTCGGAACGGGCTGTCCCCCGTTTCGGAACGGTTGACCGTTGGGGGCTGACATTGGCAGTTATGTGTTTTGAATTGTTTGCATTTTAGTCCTGAATCTTGTTGGTGCAATTGTATGAGCTGTGGATGTCCTTTTGAGCTGAAATTTCACAGAGAAGCATGAAACCTGATTAATTTCAAGTTGGTAACTTCAATTTGGATTAAGTCCTTTAATTTATCAGAATTTACAATTTGGTCCCTAAAGTTGTAAATTGTTCAATTGAGTCCCTGTTTAACCTCTGATGTCTGTGATCTTTTGGTATGATGTTTGTGTGATCACCATTAGGCTTAATGTGCATCTAGACAAGTTTAAAAAGAAAAAAAAAGGGTCGTTAATCAAGGTTGACTTTCGGGTTGACTTTGGTTTTCCCCGTGTGACTTTCTTAATTCGGGTCAACCGTCTAGGCCGGGTTAAGGGGGTTACACAGCCGCACAACAAGATGTAGTTAGATAGGTTGGAGTTGTTAGGGGTTGCGACCCAACTCTCCTGGGTTTAGGCGCGTGTATGTAAAGTAGTTTGAGGGAAACGGTTGTAGTAGTTTTGAGTTGTTTTCAATAAAATTCCAGAGTTTGCTTAATCTATGCTCCTTGTTCTTTCAATTATTCTACACCAGTCAGTTGATGAGAAAATCCATTTGTCGAGCAGAAAGTCCAAGGCTCACGAAAGGTTTAAGCACGGTCACAACATGCAAAGGCGTGACTAACTTGGTTCCACACTAGTCCAGAAGTTTCAGTGGCTAAAAGGGATCACCAATCGAATGAACTTGCATGTGTTAGGTTGACGCTGAGATTGCTAGGTATTGCCTACATCACGTGAGTGTTCGAGCATCCTAACCTAGAAATAGGAGGGATCACTGTTGACTATCCCGTCGAACTTTCTAGTGTCTGCCAGACTTGCCGCCCGGACTTCTTTCCGTTCCACCGCCGAGGCATTACACTCCTGCAGTGGCAGTGACAGGGTCGTATTTTGCCGCCCGCCATCCCGCCGATGCAGCAATTCATGGCAGCGCAAAACATGCTAAGACTATACAATACAGTCCTTGTGCTACTGAGATGCATTTGTCTCACCCAATCTATCGCCCAAATCTCTCCCTATCATCTCTCCCATCACTATCTTTATTTTACTTATGTTTTTATATTTCCACATCATGAGATTTAATTACACATTTACTAAATATTTGTGCAGGAAACCATTCATAGGAGTTGCTCCAATCCATGTGGTAGACGATATCTTTTATACTATAACCTGACAACAGTGTGCACTTGCGCTCATAAAAGAGAACACCCAAACGCTCTATAACTTTTTGGCGCCGTTGCCGGGGATTGGCAAGGCAACTACGTTTGAATTTCTGCACTCCTATTTAGTTTTTGCACATTAAATCTCTTTTCATTGTTTGCTTAAAAAAAGCCTCCTTGTTTTCTAGGTGTATGTCCCGCCAGGGCAGCAAAGTTGGCAGCAATATCCACCTGAGGAGGGGAAGGACATGCCCAGATGAATAGCTAAACACAAAGACCCTCAAGAAGTGGTTATGTTTGGGAAAAACAAAGCCTGGCATAGCCTAATTTTTATTTTTTTATTTTTATCTTTAATTTATTTTTATGCATTAAGATTTGATTTAATTTTTATTTAATTCTTGTATTTAATTTATTTCAGGTTAGGAAAGAAGGAAATATTAATAGAGATGAAAGAAAGAAAGAGAAGACCAACTAGCGGCCAGGGCAGCCCAAGGCAGATAAAGCATAACGGCTAGTGGCTTCATAACGGCTAGCCGGAACGACTATATTTTGCCCCAGCGAGCTGAACGGATATTTGCGTAATGTCTAGAACCCCGTTATTTGCGCCGCAATAATTGCCACCTGTTGACAGCGTGCCCACCAAGGCAGTGTAGAGAAACGATTATATAAAGCCAAATATTCTCCCCTCGTTCTTCACTTTGCTTTCTTCTTTATTCTGAACTATTTCTGCAATCTTTGCTTCCAAGATTTTCTTTTCTTTCTTTCACGTTATTTCTTTTCTTTCTTTAGGAAACACAACCATCCCACAAACTATGGTCTCATCACAGTAACCCACCGCCACCTCCAAAACTTCATACAAAAGGTTTTTGAAACCTGTTGTCGAGGAGTCCTACAACAAGTTCTACAGAGAAAGGCAACTATGGGAGGAGATGGGCTTCAAATACAACAAATCTGAAGGTGGTGATTTTGGCTTCGAAACCTTCCTATTTGAAAGGATCCACAATATGGGCTGGGACCAGTTTGCAAGGTAGCCAGAAGGAATCAACAACAACCATGTGCGAGAGTTTTACGCCCACCGGCCAAACCCAGAGAGCCCTTTCGTCTACGTCTAGGGAGAAGGTGTCAAGTTCACTTCTGACACGATCAACAACTTTTACAGCATAGAGGTCAGCGGCGACCCGCACTGAGAATGGGAATCATATCTAACAGGGGCTGACTACAACAAGATCAAGAAGGAGCAGTGTAAGCCAAACACCAAATGGCTGATAGGAAAAAACAATGGGTCAGTCAACCGCAAAGACTTGCTGCCAAAGGCAGCCCTTTGGAGTTACTTTGTCCAGCGCCGCCTGATGTCAATTCCGCACTGATCGATAGTAAACAGGCTGCGGCTCATCCTTATCTGCAACATCATGAAGGGACGCCAGATCAATGTTGGTGATGTAATAATAAAGGAGATTTATGCCCACGCAGAAAAGCCAAATGCCAAAGGTCCTCTTTTCTTCCCTTCACTCATCACTAGCATGTGTACCAATTTTAGCGTGCCACTGCACCCAAACGACAAAATTCTTCCTATCAAGGAAGGATAGACAAGAAGGGTACGCCAACATATGATTCATAGCGCAGATCCAGACACACCTTCCACCGCCCAGTCGCTGTCCCACGCTGCAGCCACCACAGCCTCAGGAGGCAGTACTGAAGATGCCCTCCCGTCCGAGGTGATCCCCTTACTGCGTAGCCTAGTGGAAAGCTGCAAGAGGATTGAGCACAAACATGTGATCTTCACCAATTACGTAGCGAACGTGCAGGAGGCCTTTGTGGCCTACATACTACACAAGTATAAGGACGTAGGCCCTCAGTTGCCCACCTCTCCCACGTAGTTAGCAGCTTCCAAGCCAATCTACATCACTCCAAGACCAGCTACTGCTCCTGCCGCCGATGATAGTGAGGGGCCGCACCGCTGCCCCAAGAGAAGAACCTCTCCAACCCCTATCCATCCATATGAAATCACCTCCTCATCCGAATCAAAGAAGGAGAAAGAAACCATTGATGTCTCCCCATTAGCCAAAACGGCCGCTGTCGAAGATGCAGGGGACTCAGACATGGAGATCTCAGAGTCCTTCGATGACGAACCAGCAGACGAAGAAAGAAAAAGAAAGCGGCCAGCAACAGAGCCCCAGGGTGGAGGAAGTGAAAGACAATCAAAGAAGCCCACCCCCAGCCGCATCCAGCTGCCACATACCTCGAAGAAGAGCCGAGCCGAAAGACCATCAACTACGCGCCGCCTTGTCCTACCTGCCTACTCAGAATCTTCCTCTGACGCGACAGCAACAAAGGGGAACTCCCCCAGCCTATAGCACCATTTCTTTTATTTTCTTTTATTTTTAATTTTTTTTTATTTTCTTCTTATATTTTATTTTTCTGTTTAATTTATTTAGTCCTTTTTATTTTAGGTTGATAGCATTTAGATGCATTTGTAAATTCTGCCCCCTAGCACTTAATGAAATAGAAATCTTTAGTTTAAAACTTGTGCCTAGGATAGTTTAGCCGACTACTTATATTCGCACCACACTAAAAATTTCTAATCTAACTATGGGAAGAAGTATGACAAATACTTAGAATTTTTTTTTCTTTCTGCCAATTATCTTTACACTTGTCTGTTAAATGCTAAATATTTCTTGAATTTTGAGGTTAACATGGCCTGCCTTAATTAATAAAAGTTTCTTGATTGAATACAGGTTTGCCACCACGGCAGCACAGGGCAGCACAACAAAGAAGATGTAAACCCTAGAGGTGCCCGAAACAGGCTCTAGACAGAAAGATTAAATACCCTATAGGTGCCCAAAACATGCTCTATGAAGGATCATGAGCAAGGACACTCCGCTGCTATCAAAGTCCATGAATCTAAGCCAAGTGAAGGACAAATTAGCAAGAGTGAATGAAAGTCTTCACGGGATGACTCTAATCAAAGGGTTCAGAGTTTTGTAGAGTGCACATATCTTAGCTTCAAACCCAGAGAATAGTTGTGATGAGCTGAAGCCCTTAAGCCATGATCAGAAAAAGAAAACAAAAGTGCCCAACTGTGCTGCCAAGGCAGCAACTCGTATCCTTTCTTGTAACTTAATTATTTTAGGCATACTTTGATAACTTAGTAACTTCAACATATTTAGCATGAACTCAGACCTACACAAACTGCAATGGCATTAAGAAAATTAAATCTAAGTTATTTCATGCCATTACCTATCACTAACTGTAAATAGGTGCCACGGCCTAGAGGTAAGAAATCAAGTTGAAGGCTAATGTTTCTATTAATTTTGTGCTAAGGGCAGATTTACTAGTTAGGTTGCATTGCTTGAGGACGAGCAATAGTTTGAGTTTGGGGGTGTGTAGAGTGTCCATAAGTCTTATATTTTGTACACATTCCTGCCCTTATTATTGTTGTTCTTAAGCTCATTTAGGCATATTTAGGTGCATTGCATGCATTATAACAATATCTTCTCTTTTACCATGCTTCTATTCAATATTTTATGTTTGTGTTGAGTTGTGAGGGGCTCGATTCTTTCAGCCGTTCTTGCTCGCCAAATGTGGAGAAGTTGGATAAAAGGGTGATTGTAGTGTGGAAGCTAAAAAGATAAATGACAAGATGATTTATAGTGGTTCAACCTTCTAACAAAGGTCTACATCCACTACCTTAGCTTCCCACTAAGGATTTCCAATCAATCCACTATGGATTCGTCCCCTTATCTAGGCTTAGGGGGAAACTCTTATACACCGATCAAGCTTCTACCCAAAGCCTTGATCAAACCCTCTTTACAAGAGATAAGAAATATGCAAACTTAAATCCCTCTAATAGGTATTTGTTTGCTCAATAAAGCACTCACCCAAAATCTAAAACACTTGAGCAAATTTGACAATTTTGGCTCACTAGTGTTTGTCTATACAAAGAAGTGACAATTTAAGTACAAATACAATTCTTGATCATTTGTTGATTGACAATTGAATCATTAACCATTACTTGAGACTTGGAGGTCCCTTTTATACTCCTTAATGAGTTTGTAGCCGTTACTAGCCGTTGGGGTTGAATTGGAGCCGTTGGATACATAATTTCCCACCATAAATGCAGTTCTGTTGCTACCGTATCGAAATGCTCGAATCCGTTTCAATATGCTCTTCAAGTAGAAAGAGATGTTGCAGTTTGATGCAGCATCCGTACCGAAACGATGTTGGTTGTATTGAAATGCCTGTATCGAAACGCCTAGTCCCGTATCGAAACGATCGTGATCACCCGTACCGTTGTGGTCGATGCCACGTAGGCGTATCGAAACGGCATAGCCTGTATCGAAACGCTTGGCGAAAATCCTCTTCTAGAAAGGACCCCTTTCAAAACCCGTTTCGAAATGTTTTGACACTGTAAGACCTCGTACCGAAACACCTAGGGTGTTTCGAAATGCCTGGAAGGTTTTGTCTAGTTTGGCTTTGAAAACATGTAAAAACCTTTGAAAATTTCCCCTAAACATAGTTTCAAGTTATTTGGACTTTAGGAATAGGTTTGAATTCTTTTTAACTTAGTCCAAAATATGTTTCAATTATTATATCAAAACATTAGTTCTACAATTTGGTTGAGAAAAGTTATTGTTTTAGTTTAGTTTTATATTTTAAGGTGCTAGAGCTACGAGAGGAGAGGAGAGCACATGAAAGGACAGAGAGCTGGAACCAAAGGAGCTGTACTGAAACAGCTCAAGATCTCACAAAGGACACTGTCGAAGCAACATTTCCGCCATGTGTCGTCCGGGCAAGAGTTACACCGACTTAGCCAAGATAGGTTACGATTTCAAGAGGGCAAATTCCTAAGCCCAATGGGCCCAGTCTTGCAATTTTCTGAAGCCTGTAGCGTCTGGTAGAGTTGATCCAAGACCGATAAGTAGGAGCACTTATCCTTACTTGCAGAGGAAGGCAACGTCCAAAGAGTCCATATTTAAGTAATAAAGGAGTCTATCTTTAATGTAACTTACATTTAGAACTCCTACTTCAAGGAGGACTCAAACTTAGACCATGAGCCCTATATATACCCAACGTATGTAACGATATAGGGGCATGATGATAACGAGGGTGAAGGGATGCGAGCCTGAGTAGCCGCACAATGAGACGTAGTTAGATAGGTTTGAGTTGTTGGGGTTCGCGGCCCAACTCTCTTAGGGTTTAGGCGCGTGTATGTAAAGTAGTGTGAGGGAAACAGTTGTAGTAGTTTTGAGTTGTTTTCAATAATATTCCAAACTTTACTTAATCTATGCTCTTTGTTCTTTCAATTAGTCTACGCCAGTTAGTTGAAGAGAAAATCCATTTGTCGGTCACAACATGCAAAGGCGTGACTAACTTGGTTCCACACTAGTCAACAACTTTCAACGGCTAAAAGGGATCACCAATCGAATGAACTTGCATGTGTTAGGTTGATGTTGTGATTGCTAGGAGGGATCACTGTCGACTATCCTGTTGAACTTTGGAGTGTCTGCCAGACTTGCCGCTATGACTTCTTTCCGTTCCACCTGCCGAGACAGTACACTGCTGCAGTGGTAGTGACCTGTTGTGGCCACGTGACAGGGTCTTAGTTTGCCGCCTGCCATCTCACCGAGGCAGCAATTCATGGCAGCGTTAAAACATGCCAAGACTATACAATGCAGTCCACATGCTACTGAGTTGCATTTGTCTCACCCAATATATCGCCCAAATTTGTCCATATCATCTTTATCTTTATTTTACTTGTGTTTTTATATTTCCACATCATGAGATTTAATTACGCATTTACTAAATATTTGTGCAGGAAAACATTCATAGGAGCTGCTCCAATCCCTGTGGGAGATGATATCTTTTATACTATAACTTGACAAGAGTGTGCACTTGCGATCATAAAAAGAGAACACCTAAACGTTGTACAGTAGGGTAGTTGCGCTCATGCACCTTCAACTGTCTCGACGCATAAGCTACAACCTTCCCACCTTGCAACAACACACAACCCAAACCAACATATGATTCATCGCTATAAACTACAAACTTATTACCCGATTCTGGTTGAATTAAGATAGGAGTTTCGTCAAAGCTTCCTTCAACTTCTCAATAGCTTGCTGCCTCAGTCCACTCAAAGCGAACATTCTATTGCAACAACTTGGTCTAAATGGCAGCAATCTTGGAGAACCCTTCGAGAAACCTTCGGTAATAACCGGCCAAGCCAAGGAAACTACGCACTTTCGTCACTGACTTAGGCATCTTCCAACTCATCACCGCCTCAAACTTGTATGGATCAACCCGGATACCTTCGGCTGACAGCACATGTCCAAGAAAAACCACTTCCTTGAGCAAAAACTCGCACTTGCTTAGCTTAGCATAAAGCGGATTCTCCAACAACACTTGTAACACAATCCTCAAGTGCTTATCATGATCCTCCTTGGTACGTGAGTACACAAGAATATCATCGATAAACACAAGCACAAAATGATCCAGAAACTCATGGAACACCCTATTCATCATATTCATAAAAGCAGTTGGTGCATTTGTCAAGCCAAACGACATCACCAAAAACTCATAATGGTCGTACCTAGTCCGAAAAGTTGTCGTAGGTACATCCTCATCCTCATCCTTAACGCTTTACTAAGTTCTGAAGTAAGTAAAGTGAATTTCTCTCTCGGATTGTGCTAGTTTTGAACCTTTGATTTAACTTGGTTTTAATTGCATTTACCTACTATTGTAAAGCATGTTTTGAATATGTGAAATGAGGTTGATGATGCCATGTTGTTTAAGGATGCACTAGGTAAGTGATTCTTGTATGTATGTATATGTTGATGCATGAGGTTTGAAGCATGGTTTAATGCTTGATTTATGGCTTATCATGAATGCTTTGTAAAAACAATGAGGTATGCATGTGATATGGATTATATTGGCAAGTGATGTTGTATAAAATGTTTTAAAAATGAAATCGAATATAGTTAGCTGGCTATAGGATTGAGTGTACTATAAAGAAGTCACCTTGGATGTTGAGGGGTTGTGATTATGTCAAATTCTCCATCCAAGTACCCTAACGATTGAGGATTCTTTACAGTTGCAACGGTTGAGAGTAGCTCCCGGGTGCGAACCTTGTGTGTGTGTCCCGTCTCTCGTTAGTGGGTTATACATCTACTGATAAGTGGTGTTGAGGGGTTGTGATCGTACCGAATACTCCACCACTGGTGTCACAACGATGGAGGGTCACTCTCGTGTGTGAACCTTGAAATGCTGGTAGAGTGTATAAAGGGTGTGAGACAACCCTTGGTAATCCGTGTATCCGATATATGTTGTTGAGATTGTTGTTTATCACTTGTGCGCCAATATAATGAAATGAAACATTATGGAATATGTTTTTGATGCATAATTTGAAAGATGCATGTTTTGGTTTAAGCTTAGCATAAAGGTGATTATGCATGGATGGCTTGTATTATGGGTAGCAACGGTTTAATTGCTGGATTTGTATGTATCATGTTACATGATGTTCATTACAATGTTTTTGAGGTTAAAGTGCATGTTTTGTCAAGGAATCTTGATGGTTTTGAAAAGAGTGAAAAATTGTTTTGTGCATCGATGATGTTTTTGGTTTTAGCAATCCTCACTAAGCTTGTATGCTTATGCTCTATTTGTTCATCAATGCAGTCAATTTAAGCTTTTGAGGAAGCACTTGCAAGAAGATCGGTGGAAGACTTTGATTGAAGGTAAGTCTTGGTTTTGGAACTACTATAATAAAGGCAATGGAGCGTCCGATGTTATGAATGTCAGTTGCTTTAGTGTTTTGCGTGTTTGTGCAAGTTTGATATGCGAATTTGGTTGTGTGAATGACCTTTAAGCTTTGGTTTATGCTTGAATATTGTAAACCCCATAGCCCGGCCTACGAAGATTACACGGGGAAAACCAAAGTCAACCTTGATTAACGACCCACATTTTTTTCTTTATATCTTTTCTATATGCATATTAAGCCTATATGAATATTCAAGAATCATATGTGAGAAGGGCACATTGAACGGAAAACATTTAGGGACTTAAATGCGTGATTTACACTTTTAGGGACCAAAATATAATTTTTAGAAAATATAAGGACTTTGCTGATTATAGGTTTACCAATATGTAATTAATCATGCAACATGCTTCTCTGCCTAATTTCAACTTAAAAGGACATTCCAAGCTCAAGCAATTGCATCCATAACATTCAGGACTAAAATGTAAAACATTAAAACTTAAGACAATTCAAATCATCATCTAACGGTCATCCGTTTCGGAACACCAACCTTCGTACCGAAACTCCCATATCGAAATGGTGTTGACCGTTTCGGTACTCGGGTGCGTTCTGAGACCGGAATCGAAACAGGCCTCTCTAGTAGCCAAAATGTTCTGAAACACCTTCAATCGTTCCGAAACGATATGGCCATTTCAGGCCCCCGTTTCAAAACAGTTAAGGGTGTTTCGATACACCCTGCCCTGTGTCAGCAAATAATGCTGGTTTTTCACCTTTTATCCCACTCAAACATGCTTCAAATCATACCATAACATACCAGCAACATGATTAAAAATCAAGGAACATGTAGAAGTAGCATAAGCTCAAACATGGCATCAAACACGAGAACACTCAAACTATATGCATACTTCCTATCCACCAAACCAAATATAAGCATTCAAACCTCAAACCAAACCATTAGGACCATTTACAACCCATAAAAGCCATCACACACATGCCACAAACTTAGGGAGTTCAAAACACTTCTCCCAAATACAACCTTGGTACCCTATTGCCAAATATCAAAACTAAAGTGTGTAAAACATCACCATACACGAGCTTTGCATTTCATTGGATGTTCTTAACCTTCTTGCTGCCCAAAAACACCTCAATTATCTGCATTGTTGGTAATAGAGAGCGTAAGCACATTTTCTTAGTGAGGGAACCTCTAAAGAAAACCAACACAACAATGCATTATTCAAAACACTTTCTCAAAAGCTTTTTCTACAACATGCTCATTCTATCTCATGCTTGAAATCCATTTCAAAGCAAAACTTCATTGAAAACACATGTACCTCAGTTCTATCTCATGCATTTAAACCAATGCAAATCTCATGGAAAGGCCATACACATGCTTGTGAAAACTAAAGCATTTCATATACAAATCTCATATGCATTTCTCATAGCATAAATCATCTCATCAATAGGTACATGTGAATCAAAAGCATTTTCATATATTATATTGGCATTTCACATCTCATTATTACTCGAATATGCGGACAACATTCTCAAACCACTAGACTCTTCCGGGGGAATCTCACATCACCGTACTCACTTGTCTAGTAAACATAATTTCCGGTGGAATCTCACATCACCGTACTCACATGGCGGAATCTCTCATCACCACAAAGCTTGGGTATTTCACCAAGTCCTACCCGATGGAATGCCCATCATCGGTCTCTCACTTTGGATTGAATCCAAAGAGCACGTACGAATTTTTAGTTTATAGTGCACTCTTATCCTATTGATCAATCAATTATATCTGGTAAGTATCACATCTTCTATGCCAATATATTATGTCAAAACATCATCTCACCTACTGTTTTTAATGCAACATTTCACAAAGCTTTCTCATCTCATTCAAAATCATAACATTTTCCATGCTTTAAAACAAAAGCTTAAAACTCATCGATCCAACTTGTTATCTCATGAAATCTTTTCAATCATCATCCCATGCTACAAATCATGCATAAAAATAGTAGGAATTTATCTATCTCAAAATATGAGCATGTAAAAGCATTTTAGGGGCAACCACCACATATATGAGAGCAATCTAGCCAATACTTACTTACGGACTTAGGAAGGTGTTTCAAACCTTTCTAAATCCCCAAACCTTGTTTCTTTGTCCCTCAAGGACTTCTAAAACAATTTGCGCTCACTATTCACGTTTCGCTTGCTCGCCGAAACACTATCTAAACTTCCGGATCAACACAAAGGCGTCCGAAGATGTCTCCCATGTTTATAACACATAAGAGTAGAGGATTAATGCATCATCATGCATTAAAATCTTCAGCCACACACCTAAACTCGCTGCTCTACTCAAGATCCTCATTTCGGCTACCAAAAACAACCAAAATCATCTCCAAACTTTCCCAAAACAAAGCCCAGCCAAGATCAATCACTTCTAATCATTTCTAAACATCAATCAACACCAAGAACCACCACAAACTCGCATTTATACCTCCAGCTATAACAGAGCACCAAAACCACCCCAAAAACCATTATTCTAGCATGCAAAACTTATGAATCCAAACCTATTCGGGATTTTTTTGATAAAACCTCATTTATAACATCAATTACCATCAAAAGTACATTAGAAAACAACCTCAAAACAGAGTCTAACCAACAACCACGAAAATCATCAATATCCCTCCAAAAACCTTGAGTTTTTATACAATTTCTTGTTTCTAACATTAAAGCAACTCAAAAATCATTAAAAAGGATTGATAACATGGGAATTTCAGTAAAGAACTGATTATTAGAGGAGAAGGATGAAGCTTACCTCTAATGGCTGATTTCTCCTTGATTTGGGCAAGTTTTCTTGAAAATCCAATGTGAAAACAAGAGGATTTGGTGAGGAAAAGATTAGGAATCAAAGGAGATTGAAATCTCCTCAAAAGGAATGAAAATAAGAGGCTAATTGATGGATGAAATGTGTTTTGCTGAAAAGAAATTGAGAGAAAATGAAATGAGAGAAAATTGACGTAAGGTAGTTATGAAAAGTCAAATATGGTTTTTCCTTTTTAATTAACTTTATTCCCCTTAATTAAATCATTAATAAAATCACCCAAAATAAGGAGAAATCTGATTAAAAACATTTTGGTAAAATTAGCTCCTTAATGATTCAAAGTTTCAATCCTTTACAAAACAGTCACTATTTAACTTTTGCAAAAACTGCGATTTGGTCACTACACCGAAATGTAGTATTTCCAGACCTTATTTTGTAAAATTGTTTTCACCATAATAATTCACATAATAAATGAGGATGTTTAGATATTTTTCATATTTTTAAAGCATCCCGAACAAGGTGTTCCCTAAATCCACCTTTAAGATTCGAACCGTTCTTGACCGGTCCGATTCAAACTCTAAAACATCTAGGCCCAAAATCGGGGTGTTACAACTCTCCCCCTCTGATGAAATTTCATCCTCTAAATTTACTTGGAGGGAAAAGGCAAGGATTTTGCTTCTTCATGTCTTCCTTCCTTTCCCACGTGGCTTCCTCTGCACCACGATGTCTCCACAACACTTTGACCAGCTCAATGGTCTTACCACTGAGAACCTTACTATCCGAATCTAGAATCTTAACCGGTTCCTCATCATATGTCAAATCTGGATTTAACTCAACTTCCTCCACAGACATAACATGCGAAAGGTCAGTTCTATACATCTGAAGCATGGATACATGAAACACATTATGTATCTTTTCTAACTCTTGAGGTAGTCTCGGCTTATAAGCAACATGACCCACACGTTCTATCACTTCGTATGGTCCAATGAACCTTGGGCTCAACTTGCCTTTCCGAACAAATCTCATCACCTTCTTCCAAGATGAAACTTTCAGAAACACACGATCACCCACAGCAAATTCTATCTCCTTACATTTAAAATCCGAGTAAGACTTTTGCCGATCCGAGGCTGCCTTCAACCGCTCACAAATGAGCTTCACCTTCTCGATGGTTCCTTTCAGGAAAGCAGTCATCGAAACCAACTTTTGCCCCGTTTCAGCCCAACAAAGAGGAGTTCTACACTTCCTCCCGTACAAAGTTTCATATTGTGCCACTTGAGTACTCGCCTGATAACTGTTATTATAAGCAAACTCCACCAAAGGCAAGTGTTTCTCCCTAGAACCTTGAAATTCAATAACACATCACCTCAACATATCCTCAAGAACTTGGATAACACGCTCCGACTGTCCATCCGTTTGCGGATGATAAGAAGTACTGAAATTCAGCTGCGTACCCAAAGCTTGATGCAAACACTCCCCAAACCTTGCAGTGAACCTCAGATCTCTATCTGACACTAGAGATTTTGGTACGCCATGCAGACGCACAATCTCAGCAACAAGACCACCATCTCGCGATATAGTCAAGCTAGAAAAAAATCGCCCTTAACTCCACCGCCACTTTCCTGCTCAAAGCATCAGGCACAACATTGGCCTTCCCTTGATGGTACTCGATCGTTAGATCGTAATCCTTAAGCAACTCCACCCAGCGTCGTTGCCTAAGATTTAACCCCTTCTGAGACATCAAATACTTCAAACTTTTGTGATCCGTGTACACAGTACACTTTCACCATAGAGATAATGTCTCCAGATCTTTAGAGCAAAAACCACTGCAGCCAACTCAATATGATGCGTAGGATAATTGCGCTCATGCACCTTCAACTGTCGCGATGCATAAGCCAACACCTTACCCTCTTGCATTACCACACACCCCAAACCAACATAGGATGTGTCACTATACACCACAAACTCTTTCCCTGATTCTAGTTGAACCAAGATAGGAGCTTGCGTCAAAGCTGCTTTTAGCTTCTCAAAAGCTTGCTTTCTCGCTTCCGTCCACTCATACTTAACATCATTTTGCAACAACTTTGTCAAAGGGGCAGCAATCTTAGAAAATCCATCCACAAACCTTCGGTAGTATCCTGGCAACCCAAGGAAACTACGGACTTCATGAACGGACTTATGAGGCTTCCAATTCATCACCGCCTCAACCTTCTGAGGATCAACTCGAATCCCTTCTGCCGAAACCACATGACCAAGGAAAACAACTTCCTTTAGCCAAAACTCATATTTGCTCAGCTTAGAATAAAGCTGATTTTCCAATAGCCCTTGCAAAACAATCCTAAAATAACCTTCATGCTCCTCCTCAGTACGAGAGTACACAAGGATATCATCGATGTACACCGCAACGAACTTGTCCAAGAATTCATGGAACACCCTATTCATCATATCCATGAAAGCAACATGAGCATTCGTCAATCCAAACGACATCACAATGAACTCATAATGCCCATATCTTGTGCTAAAGACTGTTTTCGGCACATCCACATCTTTCACCTTTAACTGGTAGTACCTGACCTCAAGTCAATCTTTGAAAACACAACTGCTCCCTGAAACTGATCAAAAAGATCATCAATCCTCGGCAAAGGATACTTGTTCTTGACAGTCAACTTATTCAGCTGACGATAATCAATGTACATCCTCATCGTTCCATCTTTTTTTTCACAAACAAAACCGGTGCACCCCAAGGTGACACACTAGGCCGAATAAAGCCACGGTCAAGCAACTCCTGAAGTTGCGTCTTCAACTATTTCAACTCTTTGGGTGCCATGCGATAGGGAGCAATGGACACCGGAGTTGTGTTCTCATACAACTCAATTCCAAATTCAACCTCTCGACTAGGCGACAACCCAGGTAATTCCTCCGGAAACACTCCAGGGAACTCACACACGGTTCTTATATCATGTACGTGCACCTCCTTTGAACTGGGATTCATAACAAAGGCTAGGTAAGCCTTACACCCTTGACGCAACATCCGGCTTGCTTCAAGCGTCGACACCATATTAGCTAGACACTTCACATTTTTTCCCACAACCAGAACCTCATTATCATCCGCAAGTTTCAACGAAACTCGCTTGCTTTCAAAATCTACAACGGCTCTATGTTCAACCAACCAATCCATGCCCAGGATTACATCAAAACCATAGAATGGCAATTCCATAAGATCAATAAGAAATACATGATCTTGCACCTTTAAGGGGCATCTCCTATACAACTTCCTTGTTACAACCGTCTTACCAAAGGAACTAGTCACACGCATACCAACATCCAAAGACTCAACAGGAAAACCAAGAATTTGAGAATGTTCACGCAATATGTACGAGTGTGTAGATCCAGAATCAATCAAAGAAAGTAATGACAAGGATTGCAAAGTAAAGGTACTTGCTATCACGTCTGTGTCAATCCTTCCCTCACGATGGGCATACACTCGAGCATGTCCACCACCCTCAGGTTGGACAGCCACCACATGCGCCACGTTCCTTCCACCCTCATCTCTGCGCTAGAAATTACCACGGCCGCGCCCACTACCTCTCTGTGGCTCAGCTGCTCTCACCGGAGCATGTCCCTCTCTCAGCAGCTGAGGACAATCTTTCTTTATATGCCCCCGGTTTCCACAGTTCGAACAAGTACCAAGGATACCCCAACACTCACCAGCATGTCTCCTACCACACCAGTTACACTCGGGAGTCCTCAAGAAAGCATTTGGTCCTTGCTGGCCTCTTCCAGGGTTACTACCCTCGTGTCTAGCATTAAAATGCGGCTTTCTATCCTTATGCCTCTTGTTGCGATCTCTACCAAAATCACGTTCTGCAGCTCGCTTCCCCGAGCTAGATCCTCCTACTCGGCTCGGCAAACCAAGATTCAACTCAATGTCCTTGGCTCTAGTAACCAATACATTGAAATCTGTATAATCGGCTGCGAGCATACAACTTTTCACGTCCGCTAACAGCCCATAACGAAACTGTTCACATCTTTCTCTCTCATTAGGAACCAGCTCAGGTGCATATTGGCTAAGGCGAACAAACTGAATGTCATATTCCGCCACCGTCATGCTCCCTTGCACAAGGGACATAAACTCCCTCTTTTTCTCGTCGAGGTAGCAAACTCCCAAATATTTTCGCTTGAATGCATTCAAAAAGAATGTCAAAGTCACATCAACATCCTCCATTCCCGCAATAGTGGTCGTCCACCACGTATATGCATCACCATGCAATAGTGACACAATGCATCACAGCTTCTGAACATTGTTTCAATTCAGCTGTCCAAGTATCCTCTTGGTACTCTCTAACCAAGACTCGGAACCTTCCGGGGTAAAACCCCTAAATTCAATCAATCCCAGACTGCGTAGTCGCTCTAACGGCAACCTTACATTAGCACCATCATGTGGTGCAGCTCCATGAGCTCCATCTACTGCTACCTGGAAAGCTCCAGGAATAGCTTGAATCAGAACAGACATATCAGGAGCAGCTTGCCCCTAAACTCCCTCAGGTCCAGCAACCCCGACACCGACTCCAGCAGCACCAACCCAAGCTCTACCACCACCAGGTGGTCCACCAGGGGAAGAGGAGGTAAATCCTCTGCATTCTCTACATTCTCATTCTCAGCCATAGCTCTAGTATTGATTCTATGCTCTCTACGTGGCCCCATAAAAAAACAATGCATCGACAATATACAACAAACTCAATTAGGCATAGTAAGGTAAGTAATCCAAGTACTCAAGCTCATTTTTAAAAACAATTCTTCTTATTAGCAATGATATGGCAATGGGATCCCCAACTATACCCCAAACATAGCACATCATCACAAATTCATCTCAATTGAGTCAAACATCAACATTCATACATCATACTTTCACCGAAAAGTCACAAACATTCATAACTGCACACAACAACCACTTACCAAGCCCCAATTATTCATTAACTTGGCTCTAATACCAACAAATGTAACCCACTTAGCCCGGTCTAGACGCTTGACCCGAACTACAAAGATTACACGGGGAAAACCAAAGTTAACCTGAAAGTCAACCTTGATTAACGGCCCACTTTTTCTTATTTATATCTTTTCTAGATGCACATTAAGCCTATATGAATATTCAATAATAATATGAGAGAAGGGCAAAGCAAACGGAAAACATTTAGGGACTCAAATGCGTGATTTACACTTTTAGGGACCAAAATGTATTTTTTAGAAAATATAAGGACTTTGCTGATTGTAGGTTTGCCAATATGTAATTAATCATGCCACATGCTTTTCTGCCAAATTTCAACATAAAAGGACATTCCAAGCTCAAGCAATTGCATCCATAACATTCAGGACTAAAATGTAAAACATGAAAATTTAAGACAATTCAAATCATCATCTAACGGTCATCCGTTTCGGAACACCAACCTTCGTACCGAAACGCCCGTATCGAAACGGTGTTGACCGTTTTGGTACTTGGGTGCGTTCTGAGACCGGTATCGAAAGAGGCCTCTCTAGTAGCCAAAATGTTTCGAAACACCTTCAACCGTTTCGAAACGCTATAACCATTTCAAGCCCCCGTTTTGAAAAAGTTAAAGGTGTTATGATACACCCTGCCCTGTGTCAGCAGAAAATGTTGGCTTTTCACCTCTTAGCTAACTCAAACATGCTTCAAATCATACCATAACATACCAGCAACATGAATAAACATCAAGGAACATGTAGAAGAAGCATAAGCTCAAACATGGCATCAAGCACAAGAACACTCAAACTATATGCATACTTCCTATCCACCAAACCAAATATAAGCATTCAACCTTCAAACATAAACCATTAGGACCATTTACAACACATAAAAGCCATCACAAACATGACAAAAACTTAGGGAGTTCAAAACACTTCTCCCAAATACAACCTTGGTACCCTATTGCCAAATATAAAAATTAAAGTGTGTAAAACATCACCATACATGAGATTTGAACTTCCTTGGATGTTCTTAACCTTCTTGTTGCCCAAAAACACCTCAATTATCTGCATTGTTGGTAATAGAGAGTGTAAGCACATATGCTTAGTGAGGCAAGCTCTAATGAAAACCAACACAGCAATGTTTTATTCAAAACACTTTCTCAAAAGCTTTTTCTACAACATGCTCTTTCTATCTCATGCTTGAAATCCATTTCAAAGCAAAACTTCATTGAAAATACATGCACCTCAATTCTATCTCATGCATTTAAACCAATGTAAATATCACTGCAAGGCCATACACATGCTTGTGAAAACTATAGCATTTCATATATAAATCTCATATGCATTTCTCATAGCATAAATCATCTCAACAATAGTTACATGTGAATCAAAAGAATTTTCATATATTATATTGGCATTTCACATCTCATTATTACTCGGATATGCGGACAACATTCTCAAACCACTAGACTCTTCCGGTGGAATCTCACATCACCGTACTCACTTGTCTAGTAAACATAATTTCCGGTGGAATCTCACATCACCGTACTCACATGGCGGAATCTCTCATCCCCACAAAGCTTGGGTATTTCACCAAGTCCTACCCGATGGAATGCCCATCATCGGTCTCTCACTTTGGATTGAATCCAAAGAGCACGTACGAATTTTTAGTTTATAGTGCACTCTCATCCTATTGATCAATCAATTATATCCGGTAAGTATCACATCTTCTATGCCAATATATTATGTCAAAACATCATCTCACCTACTGTTTTTAATGCAACATTTCACAAAGCTTTCTCATCTCATTCAAAATCATAACATTTTCCATGCTTTAAAACAAAAGCTCAAAACTCATCAATGCGACTTGTTATCTCATGAAATCTTTTCAAGCATCATTTCATGCTACAAATCATGCATAAAAACAGTAGGAATTTATCTATCTCAAAACATGAGCATGTAAAAGCATTTTAGGGGCAACCACCACATATATGAGAGCAATCTATCCAATACTTACTTCCGGACATAGGAAGGTGTTTCAAACCTTTCCTAAATCCCCAAACCTTATTTTTTTGTCCCTCAAGGACTTCTAAAACCATTCGAACTCACCGTTCACGTTTCGCTTGCTTACCTAAACACTATCTAAGCTCCCGGATCAACACCAAAGGCGTCTGAAGATGTCTCCCCTGTTTATAACATATAAGAGCAGATTATTAATGCATCATCATGCATTGAAATCTTCAGCCACACACCTAAACTCGTTGCTCTACTCAATAACCTCATTTCGACTACCAAAAACAACTGAAATTGTCTCCAAACTTTCCCAAAATAAATCACAGCCAAGATCTATCACTTCTAATCATTTCTAAACATCAATCAACACCAAGAACCACCACAAACTCGTCCTTATACCTCCAGCTATAACAACGCACCAAAACCACCCTAAAAACCACTATTCTAGCATGCAAACTTAGGAATCCAAACCTATTAGGGATTTTTTTGATAAAACCTCATTTATAACATCAATTACCATCCAAAATACATTAGAAAACAACCTCAAAACAGAGTCTAACCAACAACCACGAAAATCATCAAGATCCCTCCAAGAACCTTGAGTTTTTATACAATTTCTTGTTTCTAACATTAAAGCAACTCAAAAATCATTAACAAAGGATTGATAAGTTGGGAATTTCAATAAAGAACTGATTATTAGAGGAGAAGGACGAAACTTACCTCTAATGGCTGATTTCTCCTTGATTTGGGCAAGTTTTCTTGAAAATCCAATGTGAAAACAAGAGGATTTGGTGAGGAAAAGATTAGGAATCAAAAGGAGATATCATCAAAAGGAATGAAAATAAGAGGATAATTGATGGAGGAAATGTGTTTTGCTGAAAAGAAATTGAGAGAAAATGAAATTAGAGAAAATTGACGTAAGGTAGTTATGAAAAGTCAAATATGGTTTTTCCTTTTTAATTAACTTTATTTCCCTTAATTAAATCATTAATAAAATCACCCAAAATAAGGAGAAATCTGATTAAAAACATTTTGGTAAAATTAGCTCCTTAAAGATTCAAAGTTTCAATCCTTTACAAAACAATCACTATTTAATTTTACAAAAACTGCGATTTGGTCATTACACTGAAATATAGTATTTCCAAACATTATTTTGTAAAATTGTTTTCACCATAATCATTCACATAATAAATGAGGATTTTTAGATATTTTTCGATATTTTTAAAGCATCTCGAACTAGGTGTTCCCTAAATCCCCCTTTAAGATTCGAACCATTCTTGATCGGTCCGATTCGAACTCTGAAGTATCTAGGCCCAAAATCGGGGTGTTACAAATATGCAATTTATCCATTTGGTGTTTTTAACACCTAGGAAGCATGCCTATAGTCCCGTAGCTTGTCGGGATGATTTCGGAGGGTAAGAACTGATTAAAACCAGCTTTTTGGAAAGTTGCAGGCCCATGCGTTTCGGAACGCCCTTACTTGTTTTAGAATAGTGGCTTGTAATCGCCTTGGTGTTTCAAAATGGTGAGGCTCATTCCGGAACCTTTTGCCTCTATGAACCATCGTACCAGAATGTATCACTATGGGTTTCGAAATGAACCCGCGTATCGAAATGGTCAGCCATGTTAAGAAACGGCTGTTCTGATACGGGGCATTCTGTTCCAAAACATTTGATCGTTGGTTCTGTATTTGAAATGTCCTGAGTTCTGTTTCTTGCATTTTGGTCCCTATTTTCCTTGAATGCAATTGGTTGAGTTTTAAATGTCATTTTGAGCTAAGATTTCATCGAGAAGCATGAAATGAACCTAATTAAAGGTTGGTAACTCGAATATGCTAATAACACTTATAATTTATGAAAATTACAAAATCGTACCTAAGCCTTAATCGGATTTAATCGAAGGGTAATTATGTTGGTGTTTTATCCGCTCCTTGTGTACGTACACATAGGAACCTGAGTTGCATCTAGACAAGACAAAAGAAAAAAAGGGCGTTTATTGAGGTAAACCTTCCCGATTTACTTCAATATCACCTGTGTGATCCATTCGGTTCGGTCTATCAGCCAGGCCGGGTCGAGGGGGTTACATTTGGTGGTATTAGGTCCAGGTTACGAAAAGTTGGGATGATGCAAGTTGTTGGTAAGTGACGTTGTTGTAATCATGCATGTTTTGGTGTCGTTTGCTTCATCGGTGAATGTTAAAGCATGTTAAGGTTAAGTATCTGATAGCTATGTGATTTATGTGATGATTGAATATGAATATAAGTTGTTATGATGTTTGGTTGGGTTGAATCTTGATGCTTGTAATGCATGATGGATGTGACATTCATGTCGTATGCATTGTGCTATGCTGGAGGGAAATTCGGATGCCCATTGCCTTATTACCTAGTAAAATGTTTTAAGCTGAAATCAAAGTTTTGGATCCTTGCTTGGAACTGGCCTGAGCAATTTGTTTTGTTTGTTTAGTAAGTTGTTGTCATGCATTAAAAATAACAGCACAATAAATTGAGGAGAGAGTAGAGATCTGGTATGATTGTTGTTGCCTTAGGGCAAGGAATATAGGAGTGTGTAAAGTGTCCTTGAGGCTAGACGCCTCGATGAGCCTTGATGTAAGTACAACCTGTGTTAGTTGGGTAAGTGTTGGATTTTATGGTGTCAGGTATATAGGCGATGTTTAGAGCTTGTGAAGCTGTTAATTCTAAGGTGCATGTGACTGCACTAGCTGGTAGATGTTTGTGAGCTGCGATTAGCGCTTATGCAAGTCGAGTAGAAGTTGAGCTTGAAGGTTGGCACCGGAGGTATCCAGGAAGTAGATGACCTGTACGAATAAGATTGTGGAATAAATTGAGTGTACTGATGCCCATAGTGTAAAGATGAGTTGTATCCCGATTATATAGAGGTGTGTTTAGTTGGTGGACAATCGTGGTTGTGGGCATAGAACCTGATGTTGTGTTCTGAGAGTTCTTTTGAACTGTTTTAAAGGATAAGTATTTGGGGGTTAGATAATTTGATGTTGAGAAATGTGAATATGTGGTTTTGGTTCGAAAATCGTAAGTTGTGGTTGAGTTAAGGTACATATTGTTTAGTTGAACATGTGTGATCCTAGATATGAAGTGGATATGAGACATCGTTGTGTTGGCACCTTTAAGGATAGAATACTTTTGATAAGCCATAATTGTTGATTTACTAGTTACATTGTTTTCGACGTGTTGGTAACATGGGCGAGGTATTTCAGTGAAACCTGAGTTTAATAGATCGTGCGAGAGGTCCAAGCGCTAGGAATTGATTTGTGAACTCCAGTTTAGTAGTAGCTAGTGTGCGAATTGTCATGCTGTAAGAGTATCGCCTAGGTTGAGGCGAGGCTGTAGTACCGTTGGATGTGTGGTTCATGGGAGCACTTGAGGAGGGGTTGCCCTCGTGCGGCTCGTGAGGTGCAGGCTCTTGTGGCTGAAGCTAGTTCATGTTGGAACTGTGGGTTCGCTGACCATTTGAGGCTTGAGTAACGTATGATACCTATTAAGTAGTTGGATAGTATTACCATGATAGGCTAGCTTGTCCATGTTTGATCGATGGGGTATAGCTTTTCGCGCCTGTTCTTGTAAGTTGCTTTGGAAGTTGTGACTCGAATGTTTGTTGCAGAGGTGTTAGATGTGGGGTTAAGAGTGGTTAGTTTCTTTGGTGAAACTGTTGGTACAAGAATACTGGATAGGAGATGTCCATCATCTATTCGAGGTCATGAGTTTTCAGTTGACTTGATGTAACTACCTTTTTATGATTTTGAAGTGATTCTTGGGATGGATTGGTTAGATGAGCACAGAGCTGTAGTAGATTTTGATGTTAAGCGAGTTACCCTGAAGCTTGTGGATGATTACAAGGTAGTAATCATAGGCGAGAACGTGAAGTTCTTGTCTAACGCAGTTTTCGCTCTTGAAGCGAGTCGGATGTTGAAGTTATAATTTGAAGCTTTCTTAGTGTGTGTTATGAAACCCGGTACGAAGGAAGTGTGAGTGCAAGTCATATGAACCGTGTGTGAGTTTTTGGGTGGCTTTCCGGAAGAGTTGTCTGGATTGCCACCCAACCGAGAGGTTGAGTTTGGTATAGAGTTGTATGAGAATACGACTCTAGTGTCCATTGCTCCTTGTCGCATGGCACCTAAGGAGTTGAAGACGTAACCTCATGACTTGCTTGATCGATGGTTTATAAAGCCAAGTTTTTCCTCTTGGGGTGCGCCGGTCTTGTTTGTGAAGAAGAAGGATGGTACCATGCGTATGTGCATTGATTATCGGCACCTGAACAATTTGACGAGTAAGAAAAAGAATCCTTTGCCAGGGGTCGATGATTTGTTTGACCAGTTTCATGGTGCTTTGGTGTTTTCGAAGGTTGATTTGAGGTCAGGGTATTAACAATTGAAGGTTAAAGATGTGGATGTACCCAAGATAGCTTTTCAGACTAGGTGTGGTCATTATGTGTTCTTGGTGACGCCGTTTAGGTTGACGAACGTACCGACTGCATTCATAGATATGATGAATAAGGTGTTCCATGAGTCAACCGGGCCTAGCCGATAGACCAAACCGAACGGGTCACACGAAGAATATTGAAGTAAACCGAGAAGGTTTACCTCAGTAAACTACCCTATTTTCTTCCTTTTTATCTTGTCTAGATGCACATTACATTCCTATGTGTTCAACAAAACAGCGGATCAAACAATAACTCAAACGCTCATCGATTTCATCTAATATCAGATTTACGGTTCATTTTGCAAATTCAACAATTTTTAAGGGTTATTGCAAAATTCGGATTACAAACCTTTAATTAAACTCATTACATACATCTCTGCCAAAGATCAACTTAAATCAACCATTAAATCACCTTTAATTGCATCCATAAGAAACAAGGACTAAAATGTAAAGGTTCAGAACATTGAAAGATGCCAAACAACCAAATTAACTAACACGGTATCAATACCCTTAGAGAGGGTATCAATACACCACTGTATCAATACCTTGAGAGAGAGTATTAATACCCAACCGTATCGATACCCTTAGAGAGGGTATCAATACCCCACCGTATCAATACCCTGAGAGGGGGTATCGATACACTTGAGGTTCGTATCGATACACCTAAAACCAGTGGCAAAAATGGGTATCGATACGCCCCTGAGTATCGGTACACCCCTTCAAAAATACACAGACCGTATCGATACTCTTACAAGGGTATCGATACCCTCAAACCTGCAATGTCAAACTTGGTTGTTTTAATCATTCTAATCCATTCCTAAGCACACCAACTTACCTCTAATATGCATACAACTCATGTAAACATCAATTCTCAAGAATAAATGGCAACAACAACATCATAACATGACATTTATCAACAAAGAATTCTAGAGGCATACTTCCTGCGGAAAATCAAGCATCAAAAGATCAATTCTCCAATCCAAACATAAACCAACACTTAAAGGCCATTTACATGCCCAAATATGCATATCAAACTTGTACTAAAACAGATAACACCAAATCAACCATCATTCATAGCATTGGACACTCCCATTGCCTTTATTACTCTAGTCCAAAACCAAAACATACCTTCAATCAAAGTCCTTCACCGATCCCTTGAAAGTGCTGCCTCCAAAGCTTAAATTGACTGCATTGATGGAAAAAGAGAGCGTAAGCAGACAATGCTTAGTGAGGAAAGCTTAAAACCAAAAACACTATCAATGCACAAAACCATTTCTCCACTCTTTCAAAACCATCATGCATTCTTTGATAAACCATGCACTTTAACATCAAAATCTACAAGCTAAACACCATGCAACTTGTATCACATAATTTCCAGCAATTAAACCATTACTACACATCATCAAGCCTTCCAAGCATAAACACCATTATGCTAAGCTTAAGGTAAAACATGCATTTTTCATAATATGCATCAACAACATTTCCATAATATTTAATTTCATTATATTGGCTCATGAGTGATAAACAACATTCTCGAAACACGTATCGGATACACGGATAACCAAGGGTTGTCCCACTCCCTTCATACACTCTACCGGCATCTCAAGGCTTGCACAAGAGAGCGTCCCTCCATCGTTGTTACACCCGTGGTAGAGTATTCGGTACAATTACAACCCCTCAACACCACTCATCAGTAGATGTATGACCCACTAACAAGAGACGGGACAAACACAAGGTTCGCACTCGGGAGCTACTCTCAACCGTTGCAACCTTAAACAATCCTCAATCGTTAGGGTACTTGGATGGAGTATTTGGTACAATCACAACCCCTCAACATCCAAGGCGACTTTTTTATAGTGCACTCAATCTTAAAGCCGACTAACTATATCCGATTTCACTTATAAAACATTTTATTCAACATCACTTGCCAATATAACCCATAACTCATGCATAACTCATTGTTTTTACAAAGCATTCATGATAAGCCATCAACAAGCATTAAACCATGCTTAAAACCTCATACATCAACACATGCATACAAGGACCACTTACCTAGTGCATCCTTAAACCACATGGCATCATCAAACACATTTTATATTCTCCAAAAACATGTTCTAAAACAATAGGTAAATGCCATTAAAATCAAGTGCAACCAAAGGCACAAAACTAGCATAATCGAGGGAGAAATTTCGATTCACTTACTTTCGAACTTAATAAAGCATTTCAAGATCTTATTAAGTTCCAAAAACCTTTTCTAAAACCTTTCCACGCTGGAAAACCAAATTCCACTCACCGACTAGCGAATCAACGCTTGTCGACTCGACTACCGATCTTCCGAAGCCTCCAAAAACACTTCATTTGCTTCAGGAACAATATCCCATGTTTTCAACACACAAAAACATAGGTTCAATGCATCAAAATGCATCTAAAACACCAGCACTCAAAAGAAAACCCGCAGCCCTGCTCTAAAGCACCAAAACACCCATCTGAAACAACTAAAAACTTAATCGATAAATCTCTAACTTCAGCCCAACCATTATCCAACTAATCCAAAGCATTTTAGGCATTAATCACCAACCAAAAACAACCTAAAACCATCCTTATACCTACAGCAACTCAAATTCCTCAAGAACACCTCAAAAACTCACCCAAAAGCACTTCAAAAACTAAGTATCTCAAGGATTTCGAGATCTATATGATTAAGACTCCATTTCAACACCAAAAACCTTTCAAAACTCATTTAGAAACAATCTCAAACCAGCCATTTAAATCAAACTCCGAAAATCACATTAAAATCTATTTTTCAATCAAGATTTCAAGAGTTTAACAATCTAACAACAAAACCTCAATCAAAATCAGTATTAAAGAGACAAATATCTTTTGAATTTCATTGAAGAACTTAGATTAGAGGGATAACATGAAAATTACATCCAATCCTTGCTTCGCCTCTAATTTGGCAAGGTTAGCTTGAAGAAACTTGAAGAAAAATGGATGAAATCAATAAAAAAAAGATAGGAATCAAGAGAGGATTTGAGAGAAAAGGATTTCTGGAAAATTGAAAGAAAAGGGAAAGTGTTTGTCTAAATTGAAAGTGAGAAATGAAAAGCTCGTCTAAAATTTCATTAACCGATTCACTAACTTTATTTAATTAATTAAATAAAACCTTTTTATTTATTTAATAAACATTTAAAACACATGCCAAATTAGGGAAAAGGCATAATTTCCAAGTAGCTCCCTAAATATTCTATGATTTTTTACTATTCTTGAAAAACACATTTTTCCAACTTTTAAATCTTTACATTTTGGTCACTACCCAAAATGTACACTTTAGAAAACCTATTTTGTAAAATTGATTTGACCAACCTCTTAAACATCATTTTAGAGGATTTTAGGAACTTTTATCATATTTTTATCCCATCCCGATCCTTGATTTCCCTAAACCACATTTTAATAGTTCGAACAACCAACACCGGTTCCACGGGCCCAACACGACTCACCAAAACACCTAAGCCCAAAATTGGGGCATTACGACCCTCTCTAAGGCGTGACATGTAACACCCTTGTTTTGGGCCTAGGTGTTTTGTGTGTCAGGTCGGGCTAGTGGAACCGGTAATCAGTTATTCGAATCGTTACAAGTTGGTTTAGGGGGATCAAGGTTCGGGATGGGGTAAAAATGTGGTAAAAATTATAAAATCCTCTAAAAATATATTTAAGAGGTTGGTTTAATCAATTTTGCAAAACAAATTTTGGGAAATGTACATTTTGGGCAGAGACCAAAATGTAAGGTTTTAAAACTACGGAAAAAATAGTGTTTTTCAAAAAGAGTCAAAATCTTGGAATCTTTAAGGAGATAATTGATAATTAAGCCTTTTCACTATTTTGGCATGTGTTTTAAATGATTTATTAAATATTAAAATGGCTTTTATTGGTTTAATTAAAGAGGTAGATATTTTGGTTAAGAGATTTTTACGATCATTTTCATTCTCTCCTTTTCACTTCCGTCAAACACTCTCCATTTTCTCTCAATTTCAATATTTCCTTCACTTTCTTTTCCTCTCTTGATTTTCAACTTCTCCGTCGTGATTTCTCTCAAATTTCTTCAAGATTGTTGAAAGCTGAACTTGCCAAAGTAGAAGAGAAGCACGGATTGGAGGTAAATTTTGTGCTAACCCTCTAATCGAGGTTCTTTAATGAAATTCCAAAGATATTTGACTCTTTATCTATGTTTTTTTTAGGTTTTATTATTGTTTTGATAAAATGACGAAATCTAGATAGAGAAGAGGATTTAATGTGATTTTCGGAGTTGTTTTGATTTGATTTGTTTGATATGGTTTCTAATTCAGTTTTGAAAGGTTTATGATTGTGAAACCGATAAACTAAATTTGATATAACTAAAGAATTTAAGGACTAATTTGAAAAAGATAAAACAAATTTTTAAGTCCTCAGCCCTCTCTATATATTTAGAGGAGAATGGCTAAGTTAAAAACAAGTTTTTAAGTGTTTTTAAAGCCAAAACATTGATTTTCGAGTCAACGTTTCGGAACGGCCTTTGGGCGTTCTGGAACACTTTTGAAACTGTGAACCCTTGTTTCGGAAAGGGTTTCGAAACGGTTTTGATACTGTGAACCTTTGTTTCAGAACGGGTAAAGAACATCGGAACGGTTTGACCCGTTTCGATACGGTAGTATCGAAACGACTTCAAACATTTCGAAATAGCATTCAAACTTTGTTTTAAAAATTTGACCGTTGAAGTTTTTAACTGTTTTTATACTGGTCGTTAAGGCGTATCGAAACACTTTTAATCTGTTTCGATACGGGCTTTGACAATGGCTAAGTGTTTCAAAACGGGTTTTGAAATGGCTCTTAATCGTATTGAAACGATCGTGCCCATTTTGGTACGATCTATTTAATACACCCCAACGGCTCTTTCTTTTTTGGTTTGTTTCAAAACAGGATCGGGCGTTTCGAAACGGGTGGTTGCAGATTACATTTATGGAGGGAAGATAGCATCCCAACGGCTCTATTGATGAATGCAACAACCCCAACGGCTAGAATTCAATTAGAGGGTATAAAAGGGACCTCTAAATGCTTCAACAACAACTATTGATCTCAAAAGAACATAAAATCCAAGCAATTGAGCCTAAACCCCATTATTTATTGTAAACCCCAATTGTGAAATTGTAATTTCCATTCCTATCCTTTCAATTGGGTTGAGTGCTTGTAATTGGGCTACTTTTTGTATTGAGAGATACTTGTTTAGCCATCATCTTCTTTGTAATTCTTGTGTGAGGATTGAGTCAAATTTTGGGTAGAAAATTTGACCGATATTGTAACGGTTACCTCCTTAGCCTAGAAAAAGGGAAGAACGATTAGTGGAATTGTTGGAAATCCTTAGTGAAGATAAGGTAGTAGATGTAGAGTTCGATTGGAACTTGAACCACTCTAAATCCTCTTGTCTATCTTTTTATTTGTCAATTCCACTACCAAAAAGTGTAAAAATCCAATTCACCCCCTCTTGGTTTATATCGATCATTTGATCCACTCAATAATTGGTATCAGAGCCTACCTCTTTGAAGGATTAACAACCACAAGAGGAGTTCCTAGGAAGAGTGTGATCATCCAAAAATCTAGCCATGGCATCTACCTCTGGGTCAAGCATGTACGAGTCTCAATCAACTACAAAACCGTCATTCTTCAACGGTGATAACTATCCATTTTGGAAGAACCGGATGCGCCTCTTCATCAAATCCAACGATTACCTTGTTTGGGATGTCATTGAAGATGGTCCCTATATTCCATTGATGAGGGACGATGAAGGAAGATCGGTTATAAAGAAGAAGATTGAGATGAGTGAAGATGAGAGAAAGAAGATCCAAACAAATGATAAAGCTCTTCACATGCTATTTTGCTCTTTCGGTCCCGACATCTACTCCAAAGTCTCCTCCATTGAAAGTGCCAATGAAGTATGGGATACACTAGAGACCACCTATGAAGGAACTAGTGATGTGAAGGAGAACAAGATTGGAACTCTCAATCTTAGTTATGAGAATTTCGAGATGGAGCCCGACGAAACCGTGTCCAAGATGTTCGATCGCTTCTCAACAATAGTCAACAGGCTCAAGGGTTTTGGAGAGATAATTCCGGGAGACAAACTAGTCCGGAAGCTACTCTACTCACTTCCCGAATCTTGGGATGGGAAGAGAACCACCATCATCGAGGCCAAAAACTTGAAGACACTCAAACTTGATGAGCTAGTGGGTTCTCTCCTTACTCATGAGATAATGAAGCAAGGAAGGGAAGATGAAAAGAAAAAGGAAGAGAGAAGATTGGAGAAGCTAGAAGTAGAAAAGAAGAAGAAGATAGAAGTGGCTCTCAAAGCTTCATTACATGAGGAGAACACTTCTAGTTAGGAGGATGTCCTAGAAGAATTGGCTATGATAGCCAAAAGGTTCTCACGATTAATGAGGTCCAACCGAGGAAGGAAGATTCAAAGAAAAATGGACTTCAAACGCAAAAACAAAGAATAAGAGATGGATCAAATCATTTTCTACGAGTGCTAAAAACCCGGTCACATTCGTTCGGAGTGCCCTCAACTCAAGAAGAAGGGCTTTGAGAAGAAGAAGAAACTCAAAGCCAAGCTTGCTACTTGGAGTTACGAGTAGTCATCTGAGGATGACGAACACGAAGTGGCCAACCTTTGCCTCATGGCACTTGAGGAGGATTCCTCCATGGTAACCTCTAACTCATCATCTTTTGACTTTACATTTTATGAATTACATGATGCGTATGATGAGTTGCAAGAGGTTTATGATGAGTTAGTTGAGAAGTACAAAGAGTCGGTCATTAGAAATAAGAAAATTATTTCGGAATTAAATGATAAAAATGACTCATTTTCTCAAGCTAACTTAAAATTTGAGAAAAAGATTTTAGGTTTAAAAGATGGACTTAAATTCTTCCAAGATGAAAATGTAGAGCTAAATAATCTTCATTCTCAATCCAATAGTGAACACCAAAAGGTGTTAGATGAGCTTAACAAGCTCAAAGAGTCTTTCAAAAATGTTGGTAATGTGAAGCATGAAAAAGGTGAATCATCTATAACAAAACAACCTAGGAGAAAGACTAATAACTACAAACAAAGTGGCTTCCCTAGACATAATAGAACTAAAAAGATTAGAAGTGTATGGGTTCCTAAGGAACTTGTCAAATCTAATAATATTGTTGCTATGTCACCTTGGATTCCTAAGGGAACCAAGCTTTTGAGAGCTAACACTCGTGGACCCAAAATGATTTGGGTACCAAAAACAAAAGTTTAATATCTTTTTTTGTAGGGGAAGCATTGCTACAAGGCCAAATCACAAAGTCAAAATTCTTGGTACCTTGATAGTGGATGCACGAGGCATATGACTGGAGACAATAGTAGATTTATGGACTTAAAGCCAAAAAGTAGAGGAGAATTGACATTTGGTGACAACTCCAAAGGCCACATTAAAGGTATTGGCTCCATAGGTAATCACTCTACCATTCTTATTGAAAAACTTTTATATGTCGATGGTCTTAAACATAATTTGTTGAGCATAAGCCAATTATGTGATAAAGGGTTTAATGTCTTATTTGATAAGAATTGGTGAAAAATTGTTAACATTAAATCAAATAATATTATAATCATAGGTCATCGCATAGGTAATATCTACATGGTGCATTTAGATGACATACATACATCCCATGCATGTTTAGTAGCTCAAAATGAAAATGATGCATGGCTATGGCATAAGAAACTAGGACATGCTAGCATTGCTGTTTTAGAAAAATTAGTTTCCCTAGATCTAGTTAGAGGTTTACCCAAGATTAAGTTCTCAAATGACAAAATTTGTGATGCATGTTCTAAGGGTAAACAACATAAGTCATCTTTTAAATCCATTAATGATGTTTCTACAAGTAGATGCTTACAACTTATTCACATGGATTTATTTGGGCCTATTAGGACTATGAGTTTGGGTGGTAAATCTTATGCATTTGTACTTGTTGATGACTATTCTAGATTTAGTTGGATTCTATTTTTAAGTACTAAAGATGAGGCTTTAGAAAAATTCGTCACATTTTCAAAATTAACCCAAAATGATCTTGAACTTATAATTTCTCATATTAGAAGTGATCATTGAACCGAATTTCAAAATCTAGGGTTTGAAGAGTTTTTAAATGAAAATGGTATTAGCCACAATTTCTCGGCTCCTCGAACTCCTCAACAAAATGGGGTAGTTGAGAGGAAAAATAGAACTTTACAAGAAATGGCTAGAACCACGCTTTGTGAAATCAATTTACCTAAATATTTTTGGGCGGAAGCCACAAACACTGCTTGCTACATTGTAAAACGAGTAATGATTAGGCCACTTTTAAAGAAAACACCATATGAGATTTTAAAATCTAAAAAGCCTAACATTAGCTATTTTCATCCATTTGGTTGCAAGTGTTTTGTTTTAAATAATGGAAAAGATAACTTAGGTAAATTGATGCAAAAAGTGATGAAGCTATTTTCATATGATATTCCTTAAACTCTATAGCCTATCGTGTATATAACAAGAGAACTTTAGTAGTAGAAGAGTCTATTCATGTTGTATTCGATGATAACCTCCTTCAAAGGAATGATTCTTGTGATGCTGATGATGTAGGAATCATTGATGCCTTTGATGGAGGACAAACTTCAAAGGAGGATGAGATTCCAACAAAAGAAGAGGATACACAAGATCCACATCTTGAAGCCTTGAAGGACTTGGCTCTTGAGGAAAAGGAAGTGAGCTACCCAAGGGAGTTCAACTATGTCAAAGGTGGTGAAATCTTGGGTGATCCATCCAAGGGGGTAACTACTAGATCTTCTCTTAAACTTATAAACCATGTTGCATTTATCTCATGCATAGAGCCTAAAAATATCAAATAAGCATTAAAAGATGATTTTTGGATTTTGGCCATGCAAGAGGAATTAAATCAATTTGAGAGAAGTGATGTTTGGACATTAGTTGATAGGCCTAGTAATCTATCTACTATAGGAACTAAATGGGTCTTTAGAAATAAACTAGATGAGAGTGGTAACATTGTGGGAAATAAAGCTAGATTAGTAGCTCAAGGTTACACTCAAGAAGAGGGAATAGATTTTGATGAAACCTATGCACCCGTAGCTAGAATGGAGGCCATTAGGATGTTGCTTGCATATACATGTTATCGTGATTTCAAGATTTTTCAAATGGATGTTAAAAGAGCATTTTAAATGGTTTTATAAATGAGGAAGTGTATGTGGAACAACCACCGGGTTTTGAAGACTCAAATTTCCAAATCATGTTTTCAAACTTACTAAAGCACTTTATGGTTTAAAACAAGCTCCTAGAGCTTGGTATGAAAGACTTTCAAACTTTTTGATTGAGAAAGGTTTTGAAAAAGGTAAGTTGGACCTACACTTTTCATAAAAAGGTATAAAAATGACATCTTAGTAGTACAAATATATGTTGATGATATTATTTTTGGATCTACTAATGAGTGTCACTGCAAAGAGTTTGCTAAGTTAATGCAAGTTGAATTCGAGACGAGCATGATGGGGGAGCTCTCATTCTTTTTGGGACTCCAAATCAAGCAAAGGAAGGATGGAACCTTCATCAATCAAGCAAAGTACATCAACGATATGCTCAAGAAGTTTGGCTTG
The DNA here is from genome assembly GCA_030270665.1 of Hibiscus trionum. Classification (NCBI taxonomy): domain Eukaryota; kingdom Viridiplantae; phylum Streptophyta; class Magnoliopsida; order Malvales; family Malvaceae; genus Hibiscus; species Hibiscus trionum. The sequence continues at coordinate 18,586,327 of BSYR01000017.1, read as the reverse complement.
GAGAATGCAAAGCCTCAAGCCACACCCATGAGCTCATCTACAAAGCTTGACAAAGATGAAGGAGGTAAGTGTGTTGACTCTAAGCTTTACCGTTCTATGATTGGATCATTGTTTTACCTTATCGCAAGTAGAACATATATCTTGTTTAGTGTTTGCTTGTGTGCTAGGTTTCAAGCTAGTCCTAGAGAGTCTCACCTTATAGCCGTTAAGAGAATCTTTAGGTACCTTAGAGATACCCCTTGTTTAGGTCTTTGGTACCCTAGAGACTCAACCTTCAACCTTCATGCTTTTTCGGATGTAGATTATGGGGGGTGTAAAATCGATAGGAAGAGTACTTCGGGAACATGTCAATTCTTAGGTAGTTTGCTCATATCTTTGTTCTCTAATAAACAAAATAGTGTAGCTCTTTCTACCACCGAAGCCGAGTACATATCCTTAGGGAGTTGTTGTGCTCAAGTCCTTTGGATGGAGTAACAACTCTTAGATTATGGTATTAGAGTTGAAACCATACCCCTTAAGCATGATAACACTAGTGTCATATGCTTAACTAAAAATCCCATCCAACACTCTTGAACCAAACATATAGAGATTAGGCATCATTTCATTAGAGATCATGTCCTTAAGGAAGATGTTGTTATAGAGTACGTTGATACCTTAAACCAACTAGCGGACATCTTTACAAAGCCTTTAGATATAGAGCGTTTTTGGTCCCTTAGGAGAGAGTTAGGTCTAACTAGCCTTTCTTGACCTTTTAGGACCCTTTTTTGTTCTTAAATTGCTTGATTTCTTGAAAATGCATTGTTTATGTGTTTTTTTACTCCTAATTTCATCAATGCTAATAGTTAGGAGGAGTATGTTTTTGTTTATACATTTCTTTCCTACTCATTCATGTCATTCGTGCATATAGGGCCTCATAAAACTCATTTTTCTGCAATATTATAGCCTCATCTGCACTTCCAGGCCTAGGTGTATCAAAACCGCTCTAACCGTTTCGATAGATGTGCTTAAAAGGGTGATCTGTGAGGAGGGTGTTTCGAAACGCCTTAAAAGGGTTTCGAAACGATTTTGGCACTGCAAAGGGGTGTATCGAAACAAGTTTTGATACGGGTCAACGAGGATTCGATATGGTCAAAGCCGTATCGGAACAGTCAGTTGGACTTGAAACGTCAGTTAATGTTTCGGTACCCGCATTTCGGAACGATCGAGCCTGTTCCGAAACGGGTATGCGAACAGCTTTAAAGAGGACTTTTAATGTTAAAATTCACTTTAATTAAAACTCTTTCGAAACCCTAAAAACCCTAAATCTATTTTTCCCTATAAAACCCTCTAAACCTCATTGTTTTTCATCAAATCTTGAGTGCTTTTACACACAAACACAAGTCTAAGCAAGCCTCATCAATATTGTGCAAGATTTTCCACTCATTCATCCAAAATTCCCTTCTAAGGTATATTTTCTACTTTTTTTCTTTTTCCTTTGATTTAATTCGATTTTAAGGTTAGAAAATTTTAATTTTGTATAGATTTTATGTTTTTCATCTTAGGTTTTTCAAAACATATAAAAAAATTCAAAATCTTAAATTTTTTGGTTCGAATATATTTTTTTCTCGTATTTTTTTTAGTTTTTCAAAAGTTGTTTTTCTCTTAAATAATTTTCTAAAATATTTTTTTAAACCTAAATGGGATTTGTTATTGGATTGAATTGAGGATATTCATCCATACACGTTAATTTCAAAATTGCTTGCTTTATGTTTTTAGGAGTTTTTCAATGGATAATGTTAACAAGAAAAGTAAGACAGGTCAATCAAGTTAGGCTAGTATTCGTCCTAATCTCACCCAGTTGTTTCTCAAAAGTCTTCAGACTATAGAGATGAGGGAACATTTCACTTATGTCAAGGAGATTGTCGTTCGTCGCGGACGTGTGGTTGATGTTTCGTTCCTTGATTCGGAGCGCTTCGCCTTCCGTTATCTAGAGCTTCTACGAGAATGGAACTTCATGGCTCTCTTGAACAAACCGAATGTGGTCTACAAGCACATGGTTCTCATCTTCTACTCGAATGCTCAGCTTGTTAATAATGAGGATCACTACGGAGTTGTTGGCATTGAGTCCTATCTCTTGGGGAAGAGTTTCGTCATAGACATACCCTTTTTAGAGACTACTCTTGACCTTAAGAACGAAGGCATCGAGAATGAGACTCATTTTGGTTCTCACACCGGTTCTGTGCTTTCCTTGGATGCTCATGATGTTGAGTTGATCGAACAATTGCAAATGGCCAAGAGGGGGGTGAATTGGCAATTAAAATTTTTGTGAAGAGAATATTGGAAAATAAAATGACACAAGGGGTTATAGTGGTTCAAGTTCAACAACCGAACTCTACATCCACTACCTTAGCTCCCACTAAGGATTTTCCAAAACAATTCACTACTTGAATTCGTCCCCTTTTCTTGGATGAGGAGGAAACCTTACAATCTAGATTAAGCTTTTCAACCCCAAGCTTAATCCACTCAAATACAAAGAAGATTTTTGGTAAACTCAAGTATTTCCTCTCAAAGGATGATTGTCTACCCACTTACAATTACAGCAACCCAAAAACTCTCAATAATATGACAAAATGAAATACAAAGAGTTGGGCACAAGAATATAGCTTTGAATAGCTCTAGGATTTGGATTTTTGCTTTGATGATGCTTGAATGTATATTGTTTTTCTTCCTGGTGAAATGAAGCTTGTATTTATACCCTTGAATCAGTTTCTAGCCGTTTGGATCATTTGACTTGTTGAAGGAGCCGTTGGGAACATTTTTCCATCTATTAAGGCAGCTCCCCAGCACCGCGTATCGATACACGACAAGGGTGTATCGATACACTAGTTTAAATTCAACTAGCCGTTGTGCATAAAAACAGAGTGTATCGATACACAAGGCGTATCGATACGGTCCAAACTCTCTGCCAAGATTTGTTGCATCAAAGCGTATCGATACAGGGGTCGTATCGATACGGTCCAAACTCTCTGTTAAAAACATTAATTTGTTGCATCAAAGAGTATCGATACTGTGACCAAGAGTATCGATACGTCATAACGGTCAAAACAAATTTTCAAATAATTATGCTAGGCGTATCGATACGTTTATTAAGCGTATCGGTACGGTTGCCCAGATGAACACTGTATCGATACGTATGGAAGGCGTATCGATACGCTATGTTCATTCAGAATTACAGTGAGTTTCAAGTGTATCGATACGCTGTGTGTATCGATACGCAGGGCCATTTTTGCATAATTTGGCTTTGAAAAACATGAAAGAGGTTTGAGAAACTTAATGTTTTGAGATCCAATCTTCAAACATTATTTTGTAAAAAACATTTTGTTAATTTTTGAAACTTGAAAGAGTTCTTAAAAATTTATTTGTTTTGCAAATTGGTCCTTAACTTTTTATGTTATATCAAAATCAATTTTAGTTTTACAATCTCCCCCTTTTTGATATAACAAAACCATAATAAATTTTTAAGTTTTTTTGAAAACTTTGAAAAAGGCTTTTCTCCCCCTTGCTTTAAGATAAATGTTTCAAAACAAATTTGTTTCTCCCCCTTACTTAAAGATAGAGAATTTTTGAAAAATTTTGACCTCTTTGAAAAAATTTTTGACCTTCTTTACACAATGAGTCCTTCTCCCCCTTTTTGTTAGATCAAAAAGAAACACAAAGATTAGAATAATCAAGCATAGGAATATCAATCATAAAACATAAAGCTCCAAATTCATAAACCAAGCAAGCATAGCAAGCATAATAATCCAAACCTTAAAAATCCTAAAACATAGAAAATAGGCATAATTCATGTTCTAATAAAAATGCAATGAAATCCTAAAATATCCTAATATGAGATGCATAATCTATGCGTCTCCACCATCATCATCATGATCATCCTCATCATCTTCTTCCTCGTCTTCATCTTCTTGAGGTGGTTGGTTCCTTCGATTTTGGTTGATCCAAGCACCATGGAAAGCGGTAAGAGAAAGATCCATTGAGTCTTGGCGAGCACTCAAGGTATCTATCTTCTTGTCCATGCCTTGAAGTCTTTCTTCCATCGATGTAAACCGATTATCTATAGCGTTGAAGCGACCGTCCATAGCATTGAACTTTTCATTGAGGAAAGTCATGAGATTTGCCATGGAGGAAGAGGAGGAGTCATGAGAAGCACGGCTAGAGGATGCGCGAGAGGCATTGACCGGGGCAGCGGGAGGATCAGCTTGAGGGTTGCGAACCCATTCATTACCGACAAAAGAGAAACCGGAGCGAGAAAGGGAATGCTCATCTATGGGTTGACCAAGGTTTTCGGGAAGGTCATGTGTGCAATCAACACCAAGGGAATGAAATAGACAACTCAATGCCGTAGTGTAGTAAAAAGATTGAACAAGTTTGGTGTGACGATTTTGAACCAAAAACACAAGATCGGCAAACATAATTTGACAAAGATTTGGTCGTTTACCCTCCCTAAAGCATGAAAGCCAAAAATCATCAATTTGACGAATGGTAGAATATCTACCACCCGAGGGACGAATAAACCAAGAGATAATAAGATGAAGTATACGATCATGAGCATCTAAAACTTTTGCTGGACCTATGTAACCCGAACCTAAAGAGTGTTCATCATCTATCCCAACATCCTCAAAACCAAAAACATTGCACAAGACTTTTTGATCAATTAGAATAGGAGTTCCCATAACCGAGGATTCAATGGCAATAACATGCTCATTGGCTTCATCATTGACACAACAAGCATTTGAAAAGAAGACAATGACAAGATTCCTATATAAAATAGGAGGAATATTCAAAAAGGTTAAAAATTTCCATTGCCTAATTAAAGGAAGATATTTAAATTTGAATTTTGCAGAGTTTAAAAACGGAATAGACACGATTCGTTCTTCCCTAAGATTGATTCCCATACAAAGCTTATAGGTTTCTCTAGCTAGGGGTGTGGGAAAACTAGTTTGGATAATATGAGGAAGGTTAGGAGTAGGATTACCCTCATCCTCATTAGAAACGGAAGCGGTGCGATGTCTCTTATTCCCCTTTTTCGGTGCCATAATCCTGAAAATACATCAAAAAGGATTCGAATATGTATGCAATTAACATCCAATTTAATCCAATAGATTCTAATAATTCAAGGTAATTTGTTTGAACAAAATTGTTTTAAAGAATATTTACAAAAAAAATTTTAGTTTTCGAAAAAAAAAAAAATTATCGAATATAAAATATATTCGAACCAAAAATTTATTTTTGAAAAATTTTATGAACAATATGAAACCCATAGTAAGTTAATCATAATGTATATAAAAATCAGTTGAAATAATAATTGAAAATTAACGAAATTTAAAGAAATTTGAAAAATAAAAAAATTTACCTTGATTTCTTAGAGTGGATGAAAGAGGGTGTGTTAGTGCACAAGATTGATGCCCAAGGATAGCCTTGATGTATGAAGAAAAATCCCTCAAGAGATTTTGAAGATTTGTGTAAAATTTTGAAGAATTTTGAGGGTTTTTATAGGGGTTTTCGGTTAGGGTTTTTGAAGAGGAGAAGAGGTGTTTTAAAATTGTGGGATTTTGATTAAAACAGCCTAAATAGGCTCTCCGTCCATCGAGTATCGATACGCTATGCTTGCGTATCGATACGCTATAACCTAATATAATCTTTGTCGTTTTATGTGTATCGATACAGATGACGTATCGATACGCACCGTGTTGACTTTTTCCCTTGACTCTGATCGTATCGATACACTATGCTGTATCGATACGTATTCATCTGCAAAAATCCCAGATTTGAATACCGTATCGATACGCTGCTATGCAGTATCGATACACGCTTGCCTGTTTCTGCAATTTTGGTATTTTTATGTGCAAAAATCCAATTTGAGACGCCCCTAAATGCATGTATGTGTTATATGAACAAGTTTTAATGACTTAATATGATACATACTTCCCTTAGCAATATGTGTAGAAGCAAAAAGAACAAAAATAACATAAACATGAATCACAAACAATCTCAAGCAAATTTTTGTCATTTTGGGACCCCAAAAAAAAATTAAGAGAGACAAGTTAGACCTAACTCTCTTCTAAGTGTCCAAAAGCGCTCTTTATCTAAAGGTTTAGTAAATATGTCTGCTAATTGGTTCAAGGTGTCAACAAATTCTATAACAACATCATTTTTCGAAACATGATCTCTAATAAAATGATGTCTAATTTCTATGTGTTTAGTTCGAGAGTGTTGAATGGGATTCTTAGTGAGACAAATAGCACTAGTGTTGTCACACCTAAGGGGTATGGTTTCCATTTTAACACCATAGTCTAAGAGTTGTTGCTTCATCCAAAGGACTTGAGCACAACAACTCCCTAAGGATATATACTCCGCTTCGGTGGTAGATAAGGCTACGCTATTTTGTTTCTTAGAGAACCAAGATACGAGCATACTACCTAAGAATTGACATGTACCGGAAGTACTTTTCCTATCTATCTTACACCCCCCATAATCCGCATCCGAAAAAGCATGAAGACTAAAAGTTGAATCCTTAGGATACCAAAGACCTAAGGTCGGTGTGTCTATTAGGTATCTAAAAATTCTTTTAATGGCAACTAAGTGTGATTCTTTAGGATTAGCTTGAAACCTAGCACACAAGCAAACACTAAACATAATATCCGGTCTACTTGCGGTAAGATAAAGCAAAGAACCTATCATGGATCTATAAAGCTTAGAATCAACACATTTACCGCCTTCATCTTTGTCAAGCTTTATGGAAGAACTCATAGGTGTGGCTTGAGGTTTTGCATTCTCTAAGCCAAACTTCTTGAGCATATCACTTACGTATTTAGCTTGATTTATGAAGGTGCCATCACTCATTTGTTTGATTTGGAGTCCCAAAAAGAATGAGAGCTCCCCCATCATGCTCATCTCGAACTCACCTTGCATTAGCTTAGAAAAATCTTTACAATAACACTCATTAGTAGAACCAAAAATAATATCATCAACATAAATTTGAACTACTAAGATGTCATTGTTATATCTTTTTATGAAGAGTGTTGTATCCACCTTTCCTTTTTCAAAACCCTTTTCAATTAAGAAAGTTGAAAGTCTCTCATACCAAGCTCTTGGAGCTTGTTTTAAACCATAGAGAGCTTTTGTAAGTTTAAACACATGGTTTGGAAATTTTGAATCCTCAAAACCTGGTGGTTGTTCAACATATACCTCTTCATTTATAAAACCATTTAAAAAGGCACTTTTTACATCCATTTGAAAAAGCTTGAAATCATGATAACATGCAAATGCAAGTAACATTCTAATAGCTTCCATTCTTGCTACGGGTGCATAAGTCTCATCAAAATCAATTCCCTCTTCTTGAGTATAGCCTTGAGCAACAAGCCTAGCCTTGTTTCTCACTATATTACCGTTTTCATCTAATTTATTCCTAAAAACCCATTTTGTACCTATAGTAGATTGATTATTAGGCCTTTCTACTAATGTCCAAACTTTACTTCTCTCAAATTGGTTTAATTCCTCTTGCATGGCCAAAATCCAAAAATCATCTTTTAAAGCTTCTTTAATGTTTTTAGGCTCAATGCATGAAAGAAACGCAACATGATTCATTAATTTGAGAGAGGATCTAGTGGTTACCCCCTTGGATGGATCACCCAAGATTTCACCATCTTTGACATAGTTTAACTCCCTTGGGTAAGATACCTCTTTTTCTTCATGAGCTAAGTCTTTTAAGTCTTCAAGAGGAGGTTCTTGTGAGTCTTCTTCTTTAGTTGGAATCTTATCCTCTTTTGATGTTTGTCCTCCATCAATAGTATCAATGATTTCTACATCATCATCATCACAAGATTCCTTTCTCGAAAGGAGGTTATCATCGAAAACAACATGTATTGACTCTTCAACAACTAGAGTTCTTTTATTAAATACACGGTAGGCTTTAGAGTTTGAAGAATATCCTAAGAAAATGGCTTCATCACTTTTAGCATCAAATTTACCTAAGTTTTCTTTACCATTATTTAAAACAAAACACTTACATCCAAAAGGATGAAAATAGCTAATGTTAGGCTTTTTGGACTTTAAAATCTCATAAGATGTCTTCTTTAAGATTGGCCTAATCATTACTCGATTTATTATATAGCAAGCGGTATTTGTAGCTTCTGCCCAAAAATATTTAGGTAAATTATTTTCGCAAAGCATGGTTCTAGCCATTTCTTCTAAAGTTCGATTTTTCCTCTCAACTACCCCATTTTGTTGAGGAGTGCGAGGTGCAGAAAAATTATGGCTAATCCCATTTTCATTTAAAAATTCATCAAAACCCAAATTTTGAAATTCACTTCCATGATCACTTCTAATATGAGAAATTTTAAGTTCAAGATCATTTTGAGTTATTTTAGAAAATGTGATGAATTTTTCTAAAGCCTCATCTTTTGTACTTAAGAATAGAACCCAAGTATATCTAGAATAGTCATCTACAAGCACAAATGCATATGATTTTCCACCCAAGCTCATTGTTCTAATTGGCCCAAAAAGATCCATATGAATCAATTGTAAACATCTACTAGTAGAGACATCATTTATGGATTTAAAAGAACTCCTATGTTGTTTACCTTTTGAACATGCATCACAAATTTTATCATTTGAAAAATTAAGTTTGGGTAAACCTCTAACTAGATTAAGGGAATTTAATTTTTCTAGAACACTCATGCTTGCATGTCCTAACTTTCTATGCCATAGCCATGAGTCATGTTCATCATGTGCAACTAAACATGCATGGGATGAATGGATGTCATCTAAATGCACCATGTAAATATTGCCTATTCTATGTCCTATGAGCATTGTTTGATTTGTTTTAATGTTTACAATTTTACAACCACTTTTATCAAATAAAACATTAAAACCTTTATCACATAACTGACTAATGCTCAACAAATTATGTTTAAGACCGTTGACATACAAAACATCTTTAATGTAGATAGAAGAGTGATTACCAATAGAGCCTATTCCTTCAATGAGTCCTTTTGAGTTATCGCCGAAGGTTACTACTCCACCACTCTTAGGCTTTATTTCCACAAATCTATTTTTGTCACCGGTCATATGTCTTGAGCATCCACTATCAAGGTACCAAGAATTTTTGCTTGAAGCTTTAGCCTTGAAGCAATGCTCCCCCTACAAACAAAGAATTTAGGCCTTGGTTTTTGGTACCCAAATCATCTTGGGTCCATGAGTGTTAGCCTTTAACAATTTGGTTCCCTTGGGAATCCAAGAAGCAATAGCATTTAAGTTATTAGAAATGATAAGTTCTTTAGGAACCCAAACATTTCTAATTTTATGACTTTTAGTTTGCTTATAAAAATTTCTTTGTTTAGGTATAAAATATTTTCTTTTTGTATATTGGGGTTTAAAATGATTTTCCTTCTCAAAATTCTTTTTCCCAATATCAAAAGATGTTTTAAGATTATCTACTTCCTTTGTGTGATAATCTTGAAAATCGGAAAGACGTTTTTCAAGTTCTAGATTTTTAGTTTTAAGATCATTTGAAAAATTGACTAAAGATAAAACTTTCTTTTCCAATTCGGAGTTATTTTTTAAAATTGTCTCATTTTGAATTTTTAAATCAGAAATTATTTTCTTGTTTTTCAAAATGGACTCCTTGTATTTTTCTACTAACTCATCATACACTTCTTGAAGTTCATCATAAGCATCTTGAAGTTCTTCAATAGAAAAATCTAAATTGTATGAATTGGAGGTTACCTTTGATTCATCATCGAAGGCCATGAGACATAGGTTGGCCACTTCTTCCTCTTCCTCGGAAGACTCATCATCACTCCAAGTTGCAATTTGTGCTTTGAGCTTGTTCTTCCTCCCAAAGCTTTTCTTTTTCAATTGAGGACATTCGGAACGAATGTGACCCGGTTTGTTGCATTCATAGCAAGTAATTGGGTCTATTTCCTCATCTTTGTTTTTACTCTTGAAGTCCCTTCTTCTCATGAATTTTCTTCCACGATTTGACTTCATAAACTGAGTAAATCGTTTGGCCAACATAGCCATTTCCTCTTCTTCATCCTCACTAGAATTGTTTTCTAATTGTGAAGCCTTTAATGCGATTCCAACTTTCTTTTTCTCAGCTTCCTTCTTTTCTGCTATCTTCTTCTCTTGTTCTCTTCCCTTTCTCATAATCTCATGTGTGAGTAGAGATCCAACAAGAGCATCTAATTTAAGAGTCTTCAAATCTTTGGCTTCAATTATGGCCGTTCTCTTGCTATCCCATGATTCCGGAAGAGAGTATAACAACTTTCTTACTAGCTTGTCTTCGGGAATGATTTCTCCGAAACCCTTTAAACCGTTGACAATGACCGAGAATCGATCAAACATTTGGGAAACACTTTCATCGGGATCCATCTTGAAGTTCTCATAGTTTAGATTGAGTAGTCCAATCTTTGTCTCCTTTACATCGCTAGTCCCTTCATATGTTGTCTCGAGAGTGTCCCAAACCTCCTTGGCATTTTCGATTGAAGACACCTTAGAGTAGATATCCGGACCAAGTGCACAAAATATTACATGAAGAGCTTTGTCGTTCACTTGCATCCTTCTTCTTTCATCATCGGTCATTTCGGCTTTGATTTTTGGAACAAGCCTTTCTCCATCTCTCCTCATGGGAATGTATGGACCTTCTTCAACTACATCCCACACCATAAAGTCGGTAGATTTAATGAAGAGCCTCATCCTATTCTTCCAATAAAGATAGTTATCCCCATTGAAGAATGGTGGCTTGGTGGTGGATTGAGATTCATAGTTGGAGGTGGATGCCATTGCTTGACTTGTTGTTGATCAAACTTTCAACTTTCCAAGGATCGACTCAAGAGGGTTGTAATCCTTCCAATGAGTGTAGCTCTGATGCCAATTGTTGAGTTGATCGAACAATTGCAAATGGCCAAGAGGGGGGTGAATTGGCAATTAAAATTTTTGTGAAGAGAATATTGGAAAATAAAATGACACAAGGGGTTATAGTGGTTCAAGTTCAACAACCGAACTCTACATCCACTACCTTAGCTCCCACTAAGGATTTTCCAAAACAATTCACTACTTGAATTCGTCCCCTTTTCTTGGATGAGGAGGAAACCTTACAATCTAGATTAAGCTTTTCAACCCCAAGCTTAATCCACTCAAATACAAAGAAGATTTTTGGTAAACTCAAGTATTTCCTCTCAAAGGATGATTGTCTACCCACTTACAATTACAGCAACCCAAAAACTCTCAATAATATGACAAAATGAAATACAAAGAGTTGGGCACAAGAATATAGCTTTGAATAGCTCTAGGATTTGGATTTTTGCTTTGATGATGCTTGAATGTATATTGTTTTTCTTCCTGGTGAAATGAAGCTTGTATTTATACCCTTGAATCAGTTTCTAGCCGTTTGGATCATTTGACTTGTTGAAGGAGCCGTTGGGAACATTTTTCCATCTATTAAGGCAGCTCCCCAGCACCGCGTATCGATACACGACAAGGGTGTATCGATACGCTAGTTTAAATTCAACTAGCCGTTGTGCATAAAAACAGAGTGTATCGATACACAAGGCGTATCGATACGGTCCAAACTCTCTGCCAAGATTTGTTGCATCAAAGCGTATCGATACAGGGGTCGTATCGATACGGTCCAAACTCTCTGTTAAAAACATTAATTTGTTGCATCAAAGAGTATCGATACTGTGACCAAGAGTATCGATACGTCATAACGGTCAAAACAAATTTTCAAATAATTATGCTAGGCGTATCGATACGTTTATTAAGCGTATCGGTACGGTTGCCCAGATGAACACTGTATCGATACGTATGGAAGGCGTATCGATACGCTATGTTCATTCAGAATTACAGTGAGTTTCAAGTGTATCGATACGCTGTGTGTATCGATACGCAGGGCCATTTTTGCATAATTTGGCTTTGAAAAACATGAAAGAGGTTTGAGAAACTTAATGTTTTGAGATCCAATCTTCAAACATTATTTTGTAAAAAACATTTTGTTAATTTTTGAAACTTGAAAGAGTTCTTAAAAATTTATTTGTTTTGCAAATTGGTCCTTAACTTTTTATGTTATATCAAAATCAATTTTAGTTTTACACATGATAGGTTCCTTCACTTGATGATCTCGTGGTTTATTCGCCCATCCGGAGGTAAATTCGCTCACATTCGTCAAGTTGATTATTTTTGGCTTGAATGTTTTCGTCGTGGAGAACACCCAAATCTTGTTAAGATTATGTTTCCCTAGATGGTCAACAATGTGAAGCTTCGTGAAATCGATGCTCTCAAATCCTTCACCTATGGAACTGTTTTAAGCTATATCTTTGGGATGCTCAATTTTTATTGCACTTATGACTCTCCGGAACCCCGCAAGCAAAAGATTGGTGAAGCTTCTCTCCACAAGTTCGTGTTCCATTACAACAATAATGGCCAATGGGAACGAGTTGATAGGCATGCTCCTCCACCACAAGTTGAACCACAACTTCAAGCTCCGGGTCCCAACAATGAAGCTCTTATGGCTTTTCTCACCGAGCGGTTCAACACAATGGAGGCGGGTCTTCGTACTATTAATACTCGCTTGCAATCCATGGAAAATCGTCTGACCTCCCTTTAGAATCAACATCAATCCATGAACTTGTCATTTTCTACCTTTTATGGTCAATGGATGACCTTTCGTTGCTCTCAAGCTAGGAACGATGATGACTCCTCCGATGTTGATGGTGACGATGGTGAGGCTTAGGATCTTTTTTATTGCATCGCATATTAGACTATCATATTAGGATTAAGTTTGCACCTTTATTTCTTTATGTTTCATGAACCTATGCTTTGATTATTTTGTTTGGGATTGAGCTTTAAACCTTATTTTTTAAGTTTTATGTTTGGATTTGGATTTTATGAATATATATTATGCTGCTTATTGCTTTTAACCTTGTTTCTTCTCTTTGAGCCTTGTTTATTATTCTTTTTGATCTAACAAAAAGGGGGAGAAAATACAAGAGCCAAAAATTTGTTTTAATTGGTTTTGAGTTTTAAAACTTAAATTTTAAATCTTTTCAAAACTTTAAAACCCATCTTAAATTGAGGGGGAGTTAGAATGTATTCAAAAGTTCAAAACTCTTAAACATTCTAACTTTAGTTTTGTTATATAAAAAAGGGGAGATTGTGAAACCGATAAAATAATTTTTGATATAACTAAAGAATTTAAGGACTAATTTGAAAAAGATAAAACAAATTTTTAAGTCCTCAAACCTCTCTATATATTTAAAGGAAAATGGTTAAGTTAAAAACTCAAGTTGGCAAAATTTTTCTAAGTGTTTTTAAAGCCAAAACAGTGATTTTCGAGTCACCGTTTCGGAACGACCTTTGGGCGTTCTGGAACACTTTTGAAACTGTAAACCCTTGTTTCGGAACGAGTTTCGAAACGGTTTTGAAACTGTGAACCTTTGTTTCGGAACGAGTTTGGAAACAGGTAAAGAACATCGAAACGGTTTGACCCGTTTCGATACGGTAGTATCGAAACGACTTCAAACGTTTCGAAACGACATTCAAACTTTGTTTTAAAAATATGACCGTTGAAGTTTTTAACTATTTTTATACTGGTCGTTAATGCGTATCGAAACACTTTCAATCCGTTTCGATACGGGCTTTGATAGTGGCTAAGTGTTTCGAAACGACTCTTAATCGTATCGAAACGACTCTTAATCGTATCGAAACCATGTATTTATTGATTGTTATGTCGTGTGTAAGGGGAGAATTTGGGATACCCATTGCCTTATTATTATAGCTATTGTGTTATGTTGGAGTTGGAGTTTTGAATCCTTGCTTGAAGTTGACCTGATCGTTTTGTTTGTTTTGTTATGATTGTTTGTTGTTAATAGCATGGTGAAATCGATGAGAGAATGGCAGTTGGGTGAGATGGTTGCTGCTTTAGAGCAGGTTGTTAGGGCGTGGAATTCACCTTTTAGTGGAGGTGTTTCGTCTCAGTCTTCAGTGCCTGGAGTTGGGGTAGTGAGGCAGGAGGAAGAAGCTGGTTTTGTGATGAAGGGTTCATCACCTATAGTTCAAGAGGTGTCGGGAACATCTCAGACTGTGGCGAAAGTGAGGCCTGTAGACGTGCTGACTGTGGGACGTGCGAGTTTGTCGAAACAGCGTTTACATGATTTGGGAACTGTGGAGTATCATGGTTCGACACCTGAGACGTTCGAGGCCTGGTTGGCCAGTGTAATTCTGATTTTGGATCAGGAAGGTTGTGACTACGCCTGTAAGCTAGGAAGTGTTGTCTCATTGATGTTGGAGGACGCTTGTGCTTGGTGGACATCTGTGGCGGTGGCATCGCATATCCACGATATAGATTGGGACTTCTTTGTGTCTGCCTTTTATGAAAGGTACCTTGGAGGGAAATTTCCAAGGGTTAAGCAATGTGGGGGTGTGGCTTCGGATTATGAAGGTGAGAAAGTATAAGTAAGAGAGCTGTGGGTACTGGCCTTGGGAGTGGTCAGCGTAAGAGGCGACGTGATAGAAGGTTTTGCTTGAATCGAAGTCTGGGTGGTGGTACAGACGTGGGTCAAGTGCGGTATGATCAAGGAGTGGTAGCTCGGTTGCCGATGTGTGACCGTTGTGGAAGGTGTCATGTTGGAGGTTGTCGGGGCGCGAGAGTTTGTTGGAACTGTGGTTCTAAGGAGCATGTGAAGCGAAAATGTCTTCAAGTGGTGAGATCAGCTTCAGTGGTAGCAAAAGGGTCTCTGAAGGGTCGTGGGCGCGGCCGAGACAAAGTTCGAAAGTGGCAGGAAGGGCGGAAAGGTGTGAGGAGCTTGGGGAAAGAATCTTGTTGGAATTGTGGGTCTGTTGGACATTTGAGACGTAATTGTTTGAAGTTGGCTCGGGGTAGTCAGGGTTCTTTACCGCAGGGAGGTGGTGATGATCTTAAGGCGTTGGCTGATGCTGTAGTGGTGCGGCTAGAGAATGATGGTTCTGCGAAGAAGAGAGCTTGTCTGTTGAAGCCCCAAGGCAGTGAGATGTTTACAAGTAACCTTGTTAAGTAACCTTTACCCTAGTTATCTTAGTTTGGTTTCGGTTTGGTTTTCCCTTGCGTAGTGGTATGGTCTTATAGCTAGCGAGTTTGGGGTAGTTGTTGGTGTTGTTTTGAAAACAACTTTAGTGTGAAGAGGGCATTAGTGGGTATTTTGTGGTTAGTGGGTTGTTAGAATGGTAGGGTTGGACAGGTTGGAAGTGAGATAGAAGGTTGTTCTTAGGCGGATCCTGAGGATGTTATTGGTGGGTGTGAACTGACATACATGCACAATTAAAACCATTTGTTATATACTATATTATATATAGGTGTTGGTACATGCATACATGTGACATGACATTAGAGGTTTTGCATACATGTACACAGGCATTGATAGGGCATATTGGTGACCATGCATACGAACGTTCACACTTGCTAATAGCTAGTTGGGTCCGTTAGTGTTGATATAGGGTTAGGTTGGATGATGGGTTTTAAAGGTTGTTTTGGTGCTAGGAGAATGTTAGAAGTAATGGAGGGTATTAAGCGAGCTGTCAGTAATAGTAAGTGCGATATAGCATGTTGGCAGAAGGAAAGTGTTTTGGTGCTTAAAGAGTTTAGCGGTGTGGTGGTGAGGAGATTACCGGTTGAAGTTAGAATCGGTCAGAGTGGTTGTGAATAGCTGGTAGAAGTGGTAGTTTCTTGGTGTTAAGTGATGTTGCAGGTTCGTGGATGTGTTCCAGAGTGCTGAGGTAACTTGGCATTGATGTTGTAATAGAAGGGTTGTTTTTGTAGGTGATGGTTCGTAGCAAACTTCGAAGAGTTGAGAAGAGGTTGTGTTGTGGGTTGTAGAAAAGGGTTAGCCTGGGTGAATAGAAGTTTCGTAATCTTAATATGTATCTATAGAATGGGCGGTGTCCTGGTAAGGCTATTGTTGTAGTCAAAGCTTGAGGTGGAAAGGCAATGTAAGTTCAAGGGCCATTGTTGGTTGGACGGGTTCTTGTGAGAAGTGTTTGGCTAGTCGCGTATAAGTAAATCCCTTCTGTAGTCAGCTAGTGGTATGTGGAACGGCTGGCAGAGCCAAGGTTGGGGTTTTGTGACGTGAATTTCGGATGTTGGGTGAGTAGTCCTGGTGAGTCGTTATGGTAATGATAGTGGCGGATGTGAAGGAATGTCATCAATACATTGAGAAGTTTGAGTAAGCAGTGGATGCTTAAGAATTTTTGCTTGATGTGGTAACCTTTGGAAGAAGTTGAGCAGTTTTGCAAGGGGTTTTAGAAGTAGTGAAGGTTGTGGGTCACATGGTGGCTGAAACTGGATGGGTTAGTGTCACCGTGTGTGTGAGTTTTGGGAGTTATGAGTTAAGGTGGTGTATGCTGTAGAAATTTGGAGGTTATTCGGGTTGTTGGGGCTATGTGCAGTTCAGAAGTGTGAAAGGTTAAGCTGTGGTTAACATCTGAGTGTTCTGGAATTTGTGAATAGTATGCGGTGGTGTTGGGTTTGGTTATAGTGTAAGATGATTTGTGGAGAAGTTGGTTTGGTGGAGTTTTGTGTGGAGAGTATTCCGTGGTGGTTAAGTCTCCTGTGTTGCTTTGTGGGTTGCTTTGAGAAGTTTGGTTGTGCTCTTTTCGCCGGTTGAAATTTCGAGGACGAAATTTCCTAAGAGGGGGAGAGTTGTAACACCCCAAATTTGGGCTTAGAAGTTTTGGGTTTGAACCGGACCGGTCGGATTTTTGGTTCGAATATAAAAGGTGGTTTTAAGGAAAGCCTAGTTCGGGATGCATTAAAAATATGGAAAAATATTTAAAAATCCTCTTTTAATATATATAAGAGGGTGGTGAAATCAATTTTACAAAATGAGGTTTGGAAATATGACATTTTGAGTTAGTGACTAAAATGTAATTTTTGAAAAGTTTGTGACTGTTTTAAAAGGATTGAAACTTTGAATCTTTAAGGAGCTAATTTACCCAGAGGAGGATTTCTCCAGATTTTTCTTGATTTTTAAGACTCGTTTAATGTTTAATTAATAAAAAGAAAAGAGGGAAAAAGATATTTTTAGTTTCATAACTAACTTTTACCAAAAATTTCCCATTTCATTTTTCTCTCAAAATTCCCTCAGCCAAACACATTTCCACAGCAACTTTTCCTTTGATTTTCACACCTAAAGTTGAGATTTCAATTCCTAAATGATTCTTAATCATTTCTACATCAAATCCTCACCATTTGCTTAATGAATTTTCAAGGATTTTGGCTCTAAACAAGGAGAAATCCACATTTAGAGGTATGAACGTCCTTCTCCTCTAAATACTCTGTTCTTTACTGAAATTCCCAAGTTTTCAATCCTTAAATTGAGTTTTATTAAAGGTTTTAATGTTGTGATCTTGATCTTGGCTTAAAATGCAAGATTTGGATTTAATTTTGAAGAAATTCGTAATAGATGATTGGGCTCTGTTTTGAGATGTCTTTTTGATGTATTTTGGATGTCTAAATGATGTGAAATGGAGGTTTAATCAATGCAATCCCGAATAGGTTGATTTTCCTAAGTTTTTACTTGTGAAAATGGTAGTTTTTGGGGTGATCTTGGTGTTCTGTTAATGCTGGAGGTATAAGGACGAGTTTGTGTTCATTTTGGATGTTAATTGATGTTTAAAAATGGTTAGAAGTGATGGATCTTGGCTGGGTTAAGTTTTGGAAGAGTTTGGAGGTGTTTTCGGTTGTGTTTGGTAGCCGAAATGTTGGATTTATGTAGAGCAGCGAGTTAAGTTGTGTTGCTGGTGTTTTTAATGCATGATGATGCATTAATCCTCTGTTGTTATGTGTTTAAAACAGGGGAGAATGATCCGGAAGCAATAGAGGTTGCGTTGGAGGGTTTCGGATGCTTGGAAGGCTTGTTGGCTAGCCTAGTTTTGTGTATCGGTGAGTGAAGTTGGGGTTTTCAGCTTTAAAACCAATGTTTGAAGGTTTTGGGAACTTAGTTTAAGTCTAAGCAACTTAGCTAAGCTCAAGAGTAAGTAAATGGAATTTCTCTCTTGGTTTGTGTTATGAATTGGTTTTTAATGCAGTTGAGATGGTTGGATGCAATGTATGTGATTTGAATGTTTAAATTCTGTTTTGAAAGCATGTTTTAGCATGGTTTAATGCTGGTTTTGAATGTCATGTGTTGAAGGATGCTCAATGTAAGAGATCCTTGGTTTTGTACTTTGGAATTGTGGAATTGATGCATAGTGTTGCATGTTGTTTAATGGCTTTGTTTAATGCTTCAAAACAGTGAAGTGATGTTGGTAATTGTTTGTATTGGTAAGTGATGTAAGTGGTTGTTGGTTACTTTAATCGGATGTAGTTAGCCGGCTATAGGATTGGGTGCACCGTGAATCGAGTCGCCTTGGATGTCGAGGGGGTTGTAATTGTACCGTAAACTCCATCTGAGAATCCTAGCGATTGAGGAAATTGGTGTCACCACGATGGAGGATGGCTCTCGTGGGTGGGCTTTGTTAAGTGCCACCACGATGGAGGATGGCTCTCGTGGGTGGGCTTGGTTAAGTGCCACCACGATGGAGGATGGCTCTCGTGGGTGAACCTTGTTAAACGTCACCACGATGGAGGATGGCTCTCGTGGGTGGAATTTGTTAAGTATCACAACGGTGGAGGGTTGCTCCCGTGTGTGAGCTTGGTTAAGGTGATTACAATGGTTGTGGAAGCTTCCATGTGTAAGCCTTGTGATGTGTCCCGGCTCTCGCTAGTGTGTTATACAACTTCCGATGAGTGATGTTAAGGGGTTGTGATTGTACCGTTAAACTCCATCACGGGTGTTGAGGGGGTTGTGATTGTACCGGTAAACTCCACCTTGTGTTGTTCGGTTGTGTGTATGAAGCGTGTGGGACAACGCTTGTAATCCGCGTATCCGATTGTGTCTTGTGTTGTGATGGTTTGTGAATTATCGCTTGGAAGCCAATATAATGTTCTTGGATGTAATGAAGCCTGAGATGCTTGAAATGATGCAAGGTTGCATGGGAAGTGTGTGATGTTCTAAGAATGCATGTATTACTTGTTAAGCTTGAACAAGTGTTTATCTTCTTTTATGAATGGTGTTTATGTGCAAGGAATCTCTTAAATGCATTGAAGTCTTGTGAAGACTTGTTTAGAAAGGCATGAAATGTAAATGTTGCTTTGGTAGATCATGTGTTGTGCATTTGTTGAATACATGAGATAGTTAGAGGGAACAAATGGTTTTCCAAAGATTTTGCTTGAATGGATCATTAAGCATGAGAAAAGCATGTTATGAAGTGGAAATGTTTATCAAGGTATTTGAGTTTAACTTTGCATAAGGTGTTCATGCTTGGAAAGGTTTTAATTGATGGTTTTGCGAGAACGTTCTTTGAAGTGAGTTTTTAGCTTTTCTAAGCTAAGGGTTGGTTTTCATGATTGAGCAATGCATGATTTAAAGCATGTTGTTTAAAAAGGAGTTTTCAAACCATGCTTTGGTTTATCGAATTGTATCTACTTTTTAAGAAGGTTTTGTGATTCGCTGCATTGACGTTGTTTTGGTTTTGAGCATTCCTCACTAAGCATTATGTTCTTACGCTCCTTTTTGTCCATCAATGCAGATAATTGAAGTTGGGACAGCAAGAAGCAAGGGATTCAAGGAGAGCTCCACTTGAGAACTATGTCTCGGTTAATAGCTATAGATAATAAAGGCAATGGGGGGAGAGTCTTTTATATTGATGTGTAATGAGATTGTGTATGTTGGGAAAGTTTGGTTTATGATTTGAACTATGTGGTTTAACGCATGCAACGTTTGAATCTTCTTATTCATAAGTCGTTATGCTATGCTTCTTGTTTTAAAAAGCATGATTAAGTGTTGGATGTGTTGAAAGAGTTGGTGTACCTAGGGGTTGTTTTGTATCTGGATTTTAATGCAATTTGGTAGTTATGATGCTTGGCATGTTGTTGATTTGTTGAGGATTGATTTAGAGTATGTTCGATGGTGTTTAGACGAGTTAAAACAGGCTTTTCTGCTGTTTCTGGGCAGGGTGTTTCGAAACACCCTTGCTTGTTTCGAAACAGGTGCTGGATTTGGCCTGGGTGTTTCGAAACGGGTAGAGGTGTTTCGAAACACTTTGGCTACTGCCAAGCCCCGTTTCTGAACGGTCTATTCCCATTTCGAAACACTTGACCGTTGGGCACTGATTTGAATGGTTTTGAAGTTTGCAAGCTTTACGTTTTAGTCCTGATTTTTGTATGTGCAATTACTTGAGTTTGTGATGTCCGATTAAGGTGAAATTTGGCAGAGAGGCATGAAACATGACTAATTTCATAATGGTAGCTTAAAAATTGGTAAAGTCATCTTAATTTCCAGAATTTACAATTTGGTCCCTAAATTTGTATGTTGTGCAATTGAGTCCCTTATTGTTTTCCGATTGCTGTGATTTTTGAGTATGCTTATCTCAAGAGTATGCCTAGGTGTAATGTGCATGTAGACAAGTTTAAAAAGAAAAAAAAGGGTCGTTAATCAAGGTTGACTTTGGTTTTCCCCGTGTAATCTTCGTAGTTCGGGTCAACTGTCTAGGCCGGGCTAAGGGGGTTACAATGTCTAGGCAGATTGATCGCACCATCTATAGATGAAATCATAGTTATTCCTTTCGTGAGTTCGACTCTCTCGATACCGAACAAATGGATAGAATTCAACTAATCTTTCTCCTTAATGGAAAACAAACTTGAAATCCTAAACAACCGTTCTCACAACTAATTACAACATAACCCAAACCCAAGGAAAGAATTAGAACATGTGGACGGCAAGAAAACCTAAACTATGCCTAAGGAAAACCTAAGTTCTGTATCTTGAAATACAAAAATATGTGAAGTATATAGGCCATAGTCTAGGTTAAGTCCTCCTTGGAGTAGAAGTCTTCAAAGAGCTTTTTGCATCAAATGTAACTTTAAATTCTGACTTCTTTGAGTTGAATTTGGACTTCTTTTCCCGCTGCCTTGCTCCACAAGTAAGCTCATTCTTTTCCTTTGGCGGCTTTGTTTGCTGCTCTAGGTGTCAGAAAATTGAGTGGATTACATTGTTAGAATCATGATTTTCTGCTCTGTCGATCGCACTCCAATTTACCAACTCCTCACGTTGCTGCCCTGGGCGGTAGGCTCACTTTGTTGTCCTGGGCGGCAGGCTCACTTTGCTGTCCTGGGCGGCAGGCTCACTTTGTTGTCCTGGGCGGCAGGTATGGTGGCGAGAGCTACTCAGCAGCTGTTGTCTCTGTCTGGAATTGCATCAGTATAACTCCCTAATCCGTTGCCTCAACATCATGTCCTCAGCTCCTCTCTCCTTCTACCAACCTCTAGTGCCTGAAACTAAAACTAAACTAAAATAGTAACGTTTCCTTACCAAATAAGAGATAATCAACAAAAAGCATGGCAAAGTAAAGAATACTGTAAAAATGCAATGCATTAGACTAATTATGCCAAAAATGTACTTAAAACGACAATAATATGAGATGGAATGTGCATGAAATATAGTACTAATGGACACTTTACAGTCATGTATTTAGAATCTGTGCAAATTGACCCACTTGAGTTTCCAATGTTTTCAAAGATGCTTCCTAGTTCTGCATCCGCATTTTAGTCTTGTCCATGAAAGCATTAACCTTATTACCAAACATATCAAAATTAGCAATATAAGCACTAGTGTGAGACATAAAAGTATTCAAAGTGGCCTCTAAAGAATTGTTTGTTGTTGGTTGTTGTTGTTGCATCTACTGTCGAGGCGGGTTCCTTTGATAGCCAATATTCTGATTGGTAGAGTTTTCTACAGTGTTAGGGTTACTCCATGAGAAGTTTGGATGTTTCCTCCAGCCCGGATTGTATGTGTTCGTGTTGGGAGTACGATTGCGGATGTAGGTTCCCATGAAATTTTTAGATTCTATACATTCTATAGAGTCATGGTCTCCATCACATTCATCGTAGAAATCTTCCACTAGTTTTACCTCATATGATTTTCCTGTAGGTTTGATCGTGTTTTCAACCAATCTGGTCAGCTTGCCTATATGGGTATTAACAAAGTCTGATGCTTCCAACTCTTTCACAGTGGCCTCTAGTCTAATGCCGCCTCGGCGAGCGGACGAAAACTGATAATCATTTTTGGCCAACTCGTTCAGAATCCTTATTCCCTCCTCTGGTACCTTATCAAGGAGTATTCCATTTGCTGATGCATCTAGCATCATCCTGGTGGGTTGATTAACACCATTGCAGAACAAAGATACTTGCATCCAAAGCGGCAGTCCATGGAGCGGGCATTTGTGCAGAAGTTCTCGGCAGCAATGACATTTGAAGGGTTGAAACGAGGCAGAAAATCTCGACACAGGTCTGTCCAGGACTCAATAGAACCAACAGTCTGGCTATTTAACCAAGTTTCCGCCCTATCTCTTAGTGAATAGGGGAATAATCGCAATTTCAGAAACTCAGGGGATGATCCTTGAATTCTAATAGACTTGCAAATCTCTAAGAATGACTTCTATCGTCTCCATAGAGATTGGAAACTGCTTCATTGATTAAATTCCTGCGCAAGGAAAAGTAAAAACACAATTGAGTTGGGATTTCAATTTATTTGATTAAAACTAAAAGCAAGTAAATTAAAAGATTGAGAATTTAGATTTGAGAGAATGTGCCGATATTGGAAAGCGTTGTAGTGTGGATTTTTGAATGTGTCTTCTTTGTCAAGTGCTGCAAAAATTGACTCAACTGCAAAGGTGAGAAACACCTGGGCCTGATTTAACTGGATTTAAATCTTTTGAAACCATTCCAACATATACCCAATCATGTTTGCAACACAAATATACATCAATCACTAACCATACGAAGCAAAGGCATCATCATAGAATCATAAACAATAATAAAGAGACTAAAGGCATGCTTCCTAAAAGAAATATGCCCCTAAAGGTCAAATTGTAATTCCAAGCATAAACCAAAACTTGAGGGCCAATTAAACAACCAAATATGCATACTGAACTTGCACCAAAACAGTAAATACAACTCCAACAACATTCATAGCATTGAACGCCCCCATTGCCTTTATTAGACTAGTCCAAAACCAAGACTTACCTTCAGTCAAAGTCTCCCACCGATGCCTTGCAAGTGCCGCCTCCAAAGCTTAAATTGACTACATTATGGACAAAGAGAGCGTAAGCACAACATGCTTAGTGGGGAATGCTCAAAACCAAAAACAGCATCAATGCACAAAACCATTTTTCACTCTTTTCAAAACCATCATGCCTCCTTTTAAAAACCATGCACTTTACCATTAGACTCGGCATGCTAAACACCATGCATCTTGAATCACATAATTTCCAGCAATTAAACCATTGCTACACAACCATCAACCCTTCCCAAGCATAAACACCATTATGCTAAGCTTATGGTAAAACATGCATTTTTCACAATACGCATCAACAACATTTTCGTAGCATTATAATCCATTATATTGGCTTACAAGTGATTAACAACAATCTCATTTCTCAAAAACACATTGGATACACGGATTACCAAGGGTTGTCCCAAACCCTTCATACACCCTACCTGCATCTCAAGGCTCACAAACGAGAGCAACCCTCAACCGTTGTGACACTCGTGGTGGAGTATTCGGTACAATCACAACCCCACAACACCACTCATCGGTAGTTGTATAACCCACTAACGAGAGACGGAACACACACAAGGTTCGCACCTGGGAGCTACCCTCAACCGTTGCAACCTTAAACAATCTTCAATCGTTAGGGTACTTGGATGGAGTTTTCGGTACAATCACAACCCCTCAACATCCAAGCCGACTTGTTTTTAGTGCACTCAATCCTATAGCTGGCTAACTATATTCGATTTCATTTGCAAAACACTTTATTCAACATCACTTGCCAATATAATCCACATTTCTTGCATAGCTTATTGTTTTTACAAAGCATTCATGATAAGCCATAACTCAAGCATTAAACCATGCTTCAAAACTCATGCATCAACACATGCATACACGGATCACTTACCTAGTGCATCCTTAAACCACATGGCATCATCAAACACATTTTATATCTCAAAACATGCTTTAAAACAGTAGGTTAACACAATTAAATCAAGTGCATTAAAAGCCTCACAATAGCACAATCTGAGAGAGAATTTCACTTTACTTACTTCCAAACTTAGTAAAGTGTTTCAAGCTCTTACTAAGTTCCTAAAACATTTTCTAAAATGTTTCCACGCTGGAAAACCAGGTTCCACTCACCGACTTGCGAAACTACGCTTGCCGACGCAACTATCGATCATCCGAAACCTCCAAAATCACTTCTTTTGATTCCAGAATACAATCCCATGTTTTCAACAGATTAAAACAGAGTTTCAATGCATTAAAATGTATCCAAAACACCAGCACTCAAAAGAGAACCCGTAGCCCTGCTCTAAGGCATTAAATCACCCACCCGAAACAACCGAAAACTCTATCGATTGACCTCTAACCTCAGCATAGCCATTGCCCAACACATTTTAAGCTTCAATCAACATTCAAAAACAACAAAAAATCATCCTTATACCTCCAGCAACTCAGATTCCACTTTACACTCCAAAAACTCAACAAAAAAACCTAAATAACCAAAGATCTCAAGGATTTCGGGATTAATATTATTTAAACTATATTTCAACATTTTAAACCTTTCAAAACTCAATTTGAAACTAAATCAAACCAATCAAATAAACTAAACTCCGAAAACCACATAAAATCCATTTTCCACCAAGATTTCATCATTTTATCAAATTAATAGCAAAACCTCAATAAAAAACATACATAAAGAGTCAAATATTTTTGGAATTTCATTAAAGAACCTTGATTAGAGGGTTAGCATGAAATTTATCTCCAATCATTGCTTCTCTTCTAATTTAGCAACATTAGCTTGAAAGAACTTGAAGGAAAATGAGAGAAATCACCAAGGAAAATTTAGAAATCAAGAGAGAATTTGGGAATGAAAAAAATCTAGAATTTGAGAGAAAACGGAGAGTGTTTGGCTGAAGTGAAAAAGAGAAATGAAAAGATCGTTGATTTGTTTGTTAACTAATTAACTACCTTTCTATTTAAATCAATGAAAAAGCCCTTTTAATTTTTAATAAAACATTTGAAATACATGCCAAATTTGAGAAAAAGTCTTAATTGCCAATAAGCTCCCTAGAGATTCTAAGACTTTGACTCTTTTTGAAAAACAAAATTTTCCACAATTTTAAAACATTACATTTTGGACACTACCTAAAATGTATACTTTCCAAAACTTGTTTTGCAAAATTGATTTAACCAACCTCTTAAATATAATTTTAGAGGATTTAGGAATTTTTATCATATTTTTATCCCATCCTGAACCTTGTTTTCCCTAAACCACCTCTTAACGATACGAACAACCGACTACCAGTTCCTCCTGCCCAACCCGACTCGCAAAACACCTAGGCCCAAAACCGGGGCGTTACAACTCCCCCCCACTTAGGAAATTTTGTCCCCAAAATTTTTTTATCTGAATGAAAAAGGTGCATAAATGTCTCAACATGTCCACCTTACTTCCTCACGTGACCTCCTCAACTTCTGAATGTCACCTCAATACCATTACAAGTTCCATTGTCATACCACGACGAACTTTACTGTAGGAGTTAAGAACACCATCCGGGTCCTAACCATAGGACAAATCTGGATCCAACTCTACCTCCTCACAGACATAACAGGAGATGAACCAATCTATACCTTCGCAACATAGAAACACGAAACGCGTCATGGATTCTCTCTAATTCGGGAGGTAACCTCAACCGATAAGCTACTGGGCCAAACTACTCCACAACTTCATAAGGTCCTACAAACCTCGGACTAAGCTTTCCCTTACGTCCGAACCTCATCACCTCCTTCCAAGGTGACACCTTAAGGAACACGCGATCTCCAACCGCAAACTCAATCTCTTTGCACCTTAAATTCGCGTAAGATTTCTGACGATCCGATGCAGCCTTCAACCGCTCACATAAGAGCTTCACTTTCTCAGTTATTCCCTTAAATTTATCCGATATGGGAACCAACTTTTACCCCGCCTCAGCCCAACAAAGAGGCGTTCTACACTTTCTCCCATACAAGGCCACATACGGAGCCACTTCTATACTTGCCTGAAAGCTATTATTATAGGCAAACTAACTCAAAGATAGATGCTTTTCCAAAGAACCTCGGAAATCAATCACACATCATCGCAACATGTCCTCCAGCACCTAGATAACCCGATCTGAATATCCCTCCATCTAAGGATGATACGAAGTGCTGAAATTCAACGGCATACCCAACGTTTGATGTAAACACTCCCAAAACCTCGCTTTAAACCTTGAATCTGTATTCGACACTATGTACTTGGGCACACCATGCAACCGTACAGATTTAGCAATATACAACTCTGCCAACTTATCCAACGTATACGTAGTATGCACAGCCAAGAAATGCGAACACTTCGTAAGACGATCCACAATTACCGACACAGAGTTATTTTTAGATGGTGACAAAGGCAGCCCAGACAAAAAAATCCATTGTAATCCTTTCCTATTTCCACTCCGGTATCCTCAAAGGTTATATCAAACTGAAAGGAATCTGATGCTCTGCCTTCACACGCTGGCAAACCATACACTTGCTTACAAAATCAGCAACATCCTTTTTCAACCTCGCCCAATAGTACTCATCCTTTAAGCCACGATACATCTTAGTACTACCAGGGTGCATAGCAAAAGAACTAGTATGAGCCTCAGTCAAAATAGTGCGCCTCAACTCGATATCTTCTGGGACCACTATTCGACTTTTGAAACATAGAACTCCATCGTCATTAAAGCAGAAATTTGTTGCCTTACCATCAACTATGTCCTGAACATGAGGTACCAATGAATCATCCAACAGCTGCTTCTCCATAATCAACTGAATCAAAGAAGGTTTCACTTGAAACTCGGCTATCAAGTCACCATCATGCGATATACTCAAACGAGCAAACATAGTTCTCAGCTCAACAACTACCTTCCTACTCAAAGCATTGGCCACAACATTGGCCTTTCTAGGATGATACTCAATGGTTAGATCATAATCCTTAATCAACTCCAACCACCTTTGATGCCTAAGATTCAACTCCCTTTCTGACATAAGATACTTCAAACTCTTATGGTTGCTGTAAACCATACACCTTTCACCATAAAGGTAGTGTCTCCAAATCTTCCAAGCAAACACCACTACAGCGAGCTCAAGATCATGCGTAGGATAGTTGCGCTCAGGCACCTTCAACTACCTAGACGCATAAGCCACAACCTTTCACCCTTGCATCTATACACAACCCAAACCAACATATGATGCATCACTATAGACTACAAACTCCTTATCCGATTCTGGTTGAATTAAGAAAGGAGCTTGCGTCAAAGCTTCCTTCAACTTCTCGAAAACTTGTTGCCTAACATTTGTCCACTCAAAGCAAACATTCTTTTGCAACAACCTGGTCAAAGGTGCAGCAAATTTAGAAAAACCCTGGACAAACCTTCGGTAATATCCAGCCAACCCAAGGAAACTTCACAATTCTGTCACTGATTTAGGCGTTTTCCAACTCATCATCGCCTCGACCTTGTGTGGATCAACTCGAATACCATCGGCTGACACCACGTGTCTAAGAAAAACCACCTCTCTAAGCCAAAACTCACACTTACTCAGCTTATCATAAAATTGATTCTCCAACAACACTAGCAACACAATTCTCAAATGCTTATCATGATCCTCCTCAGTACACAAAAACACGAGAATATCATCGATAAACACTACCACAAACTGATCCAAAAACTCATGGAATACCCTATTCATCATATCCATGATGCATCCGGTGCATTGGTTAATCCAAACAGCATCACCAAGAACTCATAATGGTCGTACCTAATCCGAAAAGCTATCTTAGACACATCCACATCCTTAACCTTTAGCTGTTAGTACCCAGACCTCAAATTTATCTTCGGAAACACCGAAGCACCACGAAACTGATCAAACAAATCATCGATCCTATGCAATGGGTACTTGTTCTTAATCTTCAGCTTGTTTAGTTGGCAATAATCTATGCACATATGCATTGTACTATCCTTCTTCTTCACAAATAAGACCGGCGCACCGCAAGGTAAAATACTTGGCCTTAAAAATCCTCGGTCCAGCAACTCCTGAAGTTGCATCTTGAACTCCATCAACTCCTTAGGTGCCACGCGACAAGGAGCAATGGACACCAGAGTCGTATTCTCACACAACTCAATGCCAAACTTAATTTCCCTGCTTGGCGGCATCCCATGCAATTCTTCCAGAAAAACACCCAGATACTCACATATGAACCGTATGTCTGGCACCCACACTTCTTTCATTCTAGGATTCATCACATACGCCATGAATATTTCACAACCCAACTCCCTCATCCGACTCGCTTCAAGAGCCAAAATTGCATTAGACAAGAATTTCACGTTCTCGCCTAGGATTACTACCTCGTAATTATCTGCAAGCTTCAAGGTGACTCGTTTAACATCAAAATCTACCACAACTCGATGCTCAACCAACCAGTCGATTCCAAGAATCACATCAAAACCAGAAAAAGGAAATTCCATCAAATCAACTGAAAACACATGGCCTTGAACAGATAATAGACACCTCATATACAATTTTTCTTGTAACAACAGTTTCACCAGAGAAACTAGCTACTCACAGTCCCACATCTAACACTTCTGAGACGAACGTTCAAACCAGAACTTCCAAAGCAGCTTGCAACAACAAGCGCAAAAAGCTATACCCCACCGTTCAAACGTGGACAAGCTCCCCTCACATGGTCATACGATCCACCTACTTAATAGGTATCAAACGCTACTCAAGCCTTGACACACTGACCCTACAATCTTTGTCCAACATTACTATAACCTCGCCACAATCCTGACGATACACTTTAAGCATGACCGTTCGTACATTGGCTACGACTAAACTAGGGTTCACAACTCACTTCCTAGCGCTAGAACATCTTGTACGGGTTATTAAACCCATGTTCTGCTCAAATACCTCGCCCGTGTTACCAACACGTCGAAAACAATGTAGCCAATAAATCAACATATATGGCTTATCATCATGCACCAATATGTAAAAGGGCAACACATCGATGTCTTACATCCAATTCCAATCCAGGAGCACACATGCTCAACTAAACAATATGTACCTTAACTCAAGTACATCTTACGATTTCCAACCCAAACCACAAATTCACATTTCTCGACATCTAAGTATCTAACCCCCAGATACTTCTCCTTTAAAACCGTTCCAAAATAACTCTCAAAAAACAACATCAGGTTCTATGCCCACAACCACAGTTTTTCACCAACTATACACATCTCTTTATATAACCGAGATACAAATCATATTTAAACTATGGACATCACTACAATCCATTTATTCCATAATCTCATTCATACAGGTCATCCACTTCATGGATACCTCCGGTGACAACCCTCGAGTTCAACTTCTACTCAGTTACGTAAGCCCTAACCGCAGCTCACAAACGTCCACCAGCTAGTGCAGTCACATGTACTTCAGCATTAACATCTTCACAAGCTCTAAACATCGCCTATATTTCAGGCACCATGCCATCCAACACTTACCCAACCAACACTGGTTGTAATTATAT
This sequence comes from Hibiscus trionum, assembly GCA_030270665.1. Taxonomy (NCBI): domain Eukaryota; kingdom Viridiplantae; phylum Streptophyta; class Magnoliopsida; order Malvales; family Malvaceae; genus Hibiscus; species Hibiscus trionum. The sequence continues at coordinate 18,556,582 of BSYR01000017.1, read as the reverse complement.
TGAGGCACATCGAGGCGTTTAGCCCCCAAGAGACTTTACACACACCTTTATTTCTTGCCCAATGGCAACTATAATGCCCTAGTTTTGGGCATAGACGTTTTAGACATCGGGTTGGACCGGTCGGAAACGGTTCAAATCGTGTTAGGTGATTTAGGGAAATCAAGGGTCGGGAAAGGATAAAAATATGGTAAAAATGGCAAAAATCCTCTTAAATCATGTTTAAAGGTTTGGTCAAATCAATTTTACAAAATAGGCTTCGGAAGTGGTACATTTTGGGTAGTGACCGAAATGTAAAGTTTCAAAACTGTGGAAAATGAAATTTTAAAAGAAGAGCCAAAAATCTTAGAATATTTAGGGAGCTATGGTGCACTTACACCTTCCATAAATTGACATGTGTTTTAGAAGGATTTTTAGATGATTAAATAAAAAGGGTTTTATTTAATTAAAATATTAAAATAGGAAAATTGAGATTTAATTTCACGTAACTACCTCTAATTTCAGCGAAACCATTTTCCCAACTCATTTCTCCAGAATTCTTTTCTCTCAAACACTCTCTCATTGGTTTCCAAAACAATTCCAAGATTTCTCTTTAAGGTTTTCAAGTTTTGTGAAGCTAAAACTTGTCAACCCTTAAGGAAGGCAAGGATTGGAGGTAAATCTTGTTCTCAACCTTCAATCTAGGTTCTTTATTGAAATTCCCATGATCTTTGTCTTCTAATTGATATTTTTGGGTGAGTTTTTATTATAGTTTTGATTTGAGATCAAAATCTTGCAAAAATAAGATTAAAATCTTGATTTTCGGATTGGATTTGATGAGCTCTGTTTTGGATTGGTTTTAATTGAGTTTTGAGTTGATTAATATGTTGAAAAAGGGTTTTATAATATAGATCCCGAAATCCTTGAGTTTCTTGATGGTTTTAGTTGGGTTTTTGGGGTGTAATGATGAATTTATTCTTGTTGGAGGTATAAGGATGGGTTTAGGTTGTCATTAGATGTGTTTTGATGTTTAATAATGGTTGAAAGTGATGTATGTTGGATGGGCTTGGTTTAGGAAGAAATCGATTGAGTTTTCGGTTGATTTGGATGGGTAAATTGGTGTAGTTTCGCTGAGCAACAAGTTTGTGTTTGGTTGCTGGTGTTGATATGCATTTAAATGCATTTGGATCTCTATTTTCATGATCTAAAAAGGGGATCTTGATCCGGACGCAAATGAAGCATTTTTGGAGACCTCAGATGTGTTATTTTCTTGTGGCGAGAAAGGTTTCGCGTATCAGTCAGTGGAAATGGATTTTCCAGCTTTGTTACGCTTTGAGCGTGGTATTGGGAGCTTAGTGTAAGTTTTAAACACTTAGCTAAGCTCACGACTAAGTGATTCAAAAGTCTCTCTCGGAATGTGCTATGTTTTCTTAAAAAATGCACTTGAATTAAATGTGGTTTTATTTACTATTTTAAAGCATGTTTTGAGCATTGATAATGCTGGTGGTTAATGTCATTTTGTTAAGGATGCACTTGGTAAGTGATCCCAGGAACTATGAAATGTATGCATTTGAGTATAAGCATGTTTATGCTTGTGAAGATGGCATTGTGATTTATGCTTGTAAAACAGCGGAATAATGATGTTAAATGATTATATTAGCAAGTGATGGAAATGGTTTTGGGTTACTTTAATCTGATATAGTTAGCCGACTATAGGATTGGGTTCACCGTGAATAAAGTCGCATTGGATGTTGAGGGGTTGTGATTGTACCTTAATACTCCATCCAAGTACCCTAACGATTGAGGTTAAGATCACAACGGTGGATGGTTAAATCCCGTGTGTGGATCTTTTGGTATGTGTCTCGTGCTCTCGTTAGTGGAATTATACAACTACCGATGAGTGCTGTTGAGGGCTTGTGATTGTACTGTTAAAATCCACTACGGGTGTCAAAACAGTTGATGACTTAATCCCGTGTGTGAGCCTTGTGTAGTCCGGTAGTGTGTATGAAGCGTGTGGGACAACGCTTATAATCTGCATATCCGATTGTTTCATTTGTGTTGGGTTTGGTATGGATTGAGAATTGATCACTTGCGAGCCAATATAATGTTGTTGATTAATGACTAAAGCATACGATGCTTGTGAATTATGCTAGAATGCATGTGATTCTTAGATTAAGCATGAGCAAAAGATTATTTTGCTGCTATTTTAATGATGCTATGAGCATGTGGTTTAAAAAGTGCAAAGATGCTTTAAAATGGCATGTTTTAAGTAAATGCATGAGATGACAAATGGTGATATTTCGATTTTGTAAAATGCATTGATGAATGTTTGGTTTTAGTTATCCTCACTAAGCTTTATGGTTACGCTCATTTGCTTCATCAATGTAGAGAATTAAGCATTTGAGGCAACGAGAAAGCAAGTGGATTCCAAGTGTCTTGACTAAACAATGTATATGGTTTTACATTGGTGTAATAAGAGGCAATGGGTAGGATTTGAACTTTGATATTATTTGGTGATGTTAAACACCTTGAGCATGTTTGGTTTGTTGATTTGGTATTGTAAATGGCCTTTGAATAATGGTTTAAGCTTGAATGTGGTTTTTAGTCTTTTTGTGGTTCTGACATCAATGAAGCATGCCTATAGTTCTAATGCTTGCAAGAATGATGCTATGTTATAGCTTGTGCTTCGGTTTGGTGGTCTTTGATGTGCATTCATATCGTATGTGTGTTATGACATGTATTGGAATGTTTCCGAAGATGAAAATTTGTGTGAAACCAACAATTTGGGAAAATTGTAGGCCCAAGCGTTTCGGAACGCCCTTTATCTGTTTCGGAACGATTACCTGTAATGGTTATGGTGTTTCGAAACGGGTAGGCACGCTCCGGAACATTTCGTCACTGTAATTCACCGTATCGAAACAAGTTATTTGGGGTCTCGGAACGCACCCGTGTATCAAAACGGTCAACATAGTTTCGAAACAACCGTTCCTATATATGGTCTTGTGTTCCGAAACACTTGGCCGTTGGATGTTGATTTTGAATAGTTCCAGGTTTTTGTTTCTTACGTTTTGGTCCCTAAATGTTGTCAGTTCAATTGGTTGAGTTTGGATGGTCCGTTTTAGTTGAGATTTGACATGCTGACATGTTATATAACAAATTTTGGATTGGTAACTTTAGAACATGGTTAGTCCTTGTATTTCCAGAAATTTACAAATTAGTCCTTAAGAATCAAATGAATGCAATTGAACCTCTAATTGGATTCCGATCGTTGTGCCGTTTTCTCCTAATCACTTTGCTAAACTTATAGGGTAATAATGTGCATCTAGAAAAGATAAAATAAAAAATAAGGGTCGTTAATCGGGGTTGACTTTTGCGAGTTGACTTCAGTTTTTCCCGTGTAATCTTCTTAGTTCGGGTCGAGCATCTAGGCCGAGCTAAAAGGGTTACAACAACATCAATCATACCAGATTGCTACTCTCTCCTCGGTTTATTATGCTATTATTATTAAGGCATGATAACAACTAACAAAACAAACAAAACAAATTGCTCAGGCTAGCTCCAAGCAAGGATCCAAGACTTTGTTTTCAACTTAAACATTCCACTAGGTAATAAGGGAATGGGCAACCCAATTTCCCCCAGCATAACACAAAGCATACAACATGTATGTCACAACCATCATGCATTACAAGCATTAAAATCCAGCCCAATTCTATCATCATACAACTGCTCACATTCATGCCACAATAACAATTTCTAGTCTCAACATCACATACTTGACATTGACATGCTCAAGACATTCACCAAACTAAGCAAACATTACCAAAAATATACATGCACACAAAAATCACCTACCAACAAGTTACCATCATCCTATCCTTTCGTAACCTGGCTCTGATACCACCAAATGTAACCCCCTCGACCCGGCCTTGCTTATAGACCGAACTGAATGGATCACACGAGGATATTGAAGAAAATTGGGAAGGTTTACCTCAATAAACGACCCTATTTTTTTGTTTTTACCTTGTCTATATGCAACTTAGGTTCCTATGTTTATACACAAGTAGTGGATAAAACAACATCACACACACGCATAATGATTGAACTCCATTAAAGGTTTAAGGACCATTTTGTAAATTCATCAAATTGAAAGGGTTATTATCAAATTCAGATTACCAACGCTTAATTAAATTCATTACAAACTTCTCTGTGAAATATAAGCTCAAAACGATCATCAAAACCCTTTTAATTGCATACATGATCAACAAGGACCAAAATGTAAGAAAACATGAACTCATAATATTCCAAAAATTGTATTAACTATCAACTGTTTCGGAATAGTGAGCCCTGTAAAGGAATGGTCGTCTCGAAACACAGCTGACCGTTTCGATACGCGGGTTCGTTTCAAAACCCTTTAAAACTCGTTTTGGAACATGGTTTCACAGATGAAAAATATTTCGAAACATGCCTCACCGTTTCCAAACACCAAGGCAATCTCAAGCCCCCATTTCGAAACAGGCAAGGGTGTTTCAAAACACCTGGGCTTGCAATGTTTTAAAAAGCTTATTTAACTCGATTTAAATCTTTCGAAACCATCCCACATATACCAAATCATTGTTGCAACACAAATATACATCAATCACTAAGCATACGAAGCGAAGGCATCACCAATCACTAAAGGTCAAATTGCAATTCCAAGCATAAACCAAAACTTCAGGGCCAATTACAAAACCAAATCTGCATACTAAATTTGCACCAAAATGGTAAATACCACTCCAACAACATTCATAGCATTAAACTCCCCAATTGCCTTTATTACACTAGTCCAAAACCAAGACTTACCTTCAGTCAAAGTCTCCCACCGATCCCTAGCAAGTGCTGCCTCCAAAGCTTAAATTTACTGCATGATGGACAAAGACAACGTAAGCACAACATGCTTAGTGAGGAATGCTCAAAACCAAAAACACCATCAATGCACAAAATCATTTTTCACTCTTTTCAAAACACTCATGCCTCCTTTAAAAACTATGCACTTTACCATTAGAATCGGCATGCTAAACACCATGCAGCATGAATCACATAATTTCCAGCAATTAAACCATTGCAACACAACCATCAAGCCTTCCCAAGCATAAACACCATTATGCTAAGCTTATGGTAAAACATGCATTTTTCACAATATGAATCAACAACATTTTCGTAGCATTATAATCCATTATATTGGCTTACAAGTGATTAAAAACAATCTCATTTCTCAAAAACACATCAGATAAACGGATTACCAAGGGTTGTCCTAAACCCTTCATACACCCTACCGTCATCTCAAGGCTCACACACGAGAGCAACCCTCCACCGTTGTGACACATGTGGTGGAGTATTCGGTACAATCGCAACCCCTCAGCACCACTCATCGGTAGTTGTATAACCCACTAACGAGAGATAGGACACACCCAAGGTTCGCACCCGGGAGCTACCCTCAACCGTTGCAACCTTAAACAAACCTCAATCGTTAGAGTACTTGGATGGAGTTTTCGGTACAATCACAACCCGTCAACATCCAAGGCGACTTTTTTATAGTTTACTCAATCCTATAGCCGGCTAACTATATCCGATTTCATTTACAAAACACTTTATTCAACATCACTTGCCAAAACATTTCGTGCATACGTCACTGTTTTTACAAAGCATTCATGATAAGCCATAACTCAAGCATTAAACCATGCTTCAAAACTCATGCATCATCACATGCATAAAAGGATCACTTACCTAGTGCATCCTTAGACCACATGGCATCATCAAACACATTTTATATACTCAAAACATGCTTTAAAATAGTAAGTTGACACAATTAAATCAAATGCATTCAAAGTCTCACAATAACACAATCCGAGAAAGAAATTCACTTTACTTACTTCCGAACTTAGTAAAGCGTTTCAAGCTCTTAATAAGTTCCCAAAAACCTTTTCTAAAATGTTTCAATGCTGGAAAACTAGGTTCCACTCACCGACTTGCGAAAACCACGCTTGATGACGCAACTATCGATTATCCGAAACCTCCAAAATCAGTTCGTTTGATTCTGGAATACAATCCTATGTTTTCAACACATTAAAACAGATGTTCAATGCATTAAAATGCATCCAAAACCCCAACACTCAAAAGAGAACCTGCATCCCTGCTCAAAGGCATAAAATCACCCATCCGAAACAACAGAAAATCAATCGATTGACCTCTAACCTCAGTCCAGCCATTACCCAACACATCCAACACATTTTAAGCATAAATCAACATTGAAAAACAACCCAAAACCATCCTTATACCTCCAGCAACGCAGATTCCACTTTACACTCCAAAAACTCAACCAAAAACACCTTAAAAACAAAAGATCTCAAGGATTTCAGGATTAATATGATTTAAACTATATTTCAACATCTTAAACCTTTCAAAATTCAATTAGAAACTAACTTAAACAAATCAAATCAACCAAACTCGGAAAATCACATAAAATCCATTTTCCACCGAGATTTCATCATTTTATCAAACTAATAGCAAAACCTCAATAAAAATATACATAAGGAGTCAAATATCTTTGAAATTTCATTAAAGAACCTTGATTAGAGGGCTAGCACAAAATTTACCTCCAATCCTTGCTTCTCTTCTAATTTGGCAAGATTAGCTTGAAAGAACTTGAAGGAAAATAAGAGAAATCACCAAGGAAAAGTTGGAAATCAAGAGAGAATTTGGGAATGAATAAAATAGAGTGTTTGGCTGAAGTGAAAAAGAGAAATGAAAAGATCGTCAATTCGTTTGTTAACTAATTAACTACCTTTCTATTTAAATCAATTAAAAATCCCTATTTAATTTTTAATAAAACATTTAAAAGCACATGTCAAATTAGAGAAAAGGCTTAACTGCCATTAAGCTCCCTAAAGATTCTAAGACTTTGACTCCTTTTGAAAAACACAATTTTCCACAGTTTTAAAACTTTACATTTTGGTAACTACCCAAAATGTATACTTTCCAAAACTTGTTTTGCAAAATTGATTTAACCAACCTCTTAAATATAATTTTAAAGGATTATTATCATATTTTTATACCATCCCGAACATTTTTTCCCTTAACCACCTCTTAACGATTCGATCAACCGAATATCGGTTCCTCCGGCCCAACCCGACACGCAAAACACCTAGGCCCAAAACCGGGGCGTTACATGGATTCAGAAAACAAGGTTCTTCACGGTAAGACCATTGAGTTGGTCAAGGTCTTTTGGCGACATCTTGGTGATGAGGAAGCCACGTGGGAAAGGAATGATGAAATGAAGAAGTAGTTTCCTTATCTTTTTCCTAAGTGGAGGAGAGTTGTAACGCCTCAATTTTGGGCCTAGAAGAATTTAAGGTCAATTTGAGGTTCGTAGGGCGTAGACTAGAGATCCAAGTTTTCGGGAACGGTTCAAGGAAATCAAGGTTTGGGTTATGATAAAAATATGAGAAAATTCTTAAAAATAATTATTAATTATATATATGATTTTGGTAAAATCAATTTTAAGAAAAGTATTTTGGAAGTGGGACATTTTGAGTTAGTGACCAAAATGCAATTTTTACAAAGTTGTTTTATTGACCGTTTTGTAAAGAGATTGAAACATTGAATCTTTAAGGAGCTACTTCACCTATTTGTTTTATCATATTTCTCTCTTAATCAGGAGCATGTTAAAAGGTTTTAACTAAGGATTAAAAAGGTTTAATAAAAGGAGAGCTAGTTATTTCATTAAAACACATTTTACGCCATTTTCTCTCATTCTATTTTCTCTCAAAGTTTTCTCGCAGCGAAACAAACTCCATTTTCAAGAAACTTGAGGTGATGCTTTTGATTTATATAGTATTTGATTTCTCAAGGATTCTTTAATATTGATTTACAAAACGTTAATGTTTTCCTTTGATTTTTCAAGAAAAACACATCGATGTTTGATGATAGTATTTTTAGTTTGCTCTAGCATATGCATTAGTAGTAGAGAACAAAATTTATGCTATGGCATTCTGTTTAGTTCAAAGATAGTCTATGAATAAGTTTATGATGACTAATGACGAATATTGACAGGCTTGGATTTAATGGAATGATATACAACTAGTTGAGATTTGTAGAATTGACTTGGGGTTTGGTATAATAATCGTAAAAAAATAAACAATTGCTTTCTCTCTCTACTTAAAATGGTTAGAAAAATTTCTAAGGATGAACTCTAGTAAACTCTAGCATGGAAACTCTAACGAACTTAATTCAAATAGACTCCCATGTACGTTAATGCTTTAAAATAAATGAATAAATGCTACTGCATAACTGTAGAAGGACACTCCTCTGTGCATTTCAGCTTTAAAAAAAAGAATAAATGGCTGAACAAGCACACGAGTGAATGAAAGTTGTCACAAGATGACTCTACCTACTAGCTCGGGGATGAGAGGTATGCTCCATGCTCATCTAGAGTTAAGGACAGTAGGTGTGTTGAGCTGACACCGTTCGTAGCAGTCCCCCTTTTGAATTTTAGGAAGTCTGAACACTATGAGTAAAAATAGAGGGACCATAGCTAAGGCATGACTAGAGAGCTTCCTTGAAAATTTCTCTTAAGCGAATTAAGCATATGCTTAGAGCATTTTTTCACACACACACATGCATCCTAGCCCTAATAAAAATTCTTATCTCAAGTGTAGTTGTTCTTAACAGTTGCCTATAGCTTTCCGAAGGCTGAAGCTTTGCCATAGCATTTCGTTGAGTAAAATCTTTGCCATTGTATTTCTTTTGTTATGTTATACTTATTGCTTGAGGACAAGCAATAGCTTAAGTTTGGGGGTGTTATAATTGCGTAATTATCCTTGTTTTCATACCTTTTTGCCTTAGCAATTGCCTGCTCTTAAGTTCATGTCATAGCATTTAGGTTGCATTTTAGTTCATTTGGGTGCAATTTTATCTTTTGTTTGGTATGGTGGTAGAAAGGTGCTGCTTGAGGAGGGTGGTTTGGTTGTGTGGTGTGTAGGACGCATGAATACAGAGTGCAAGAAAGCAGGAGAGCTAGGAAATTGTATAGCATTTAAGGACTGAAGGAACTGGCTGACACGCGAGCTGCAGAAAACACGTAAAGTGCATAAAAGACAGATCTATCTTGTGCAAGCGCCAGTACCTCCTGCAGATTGTCCTTCTTGTCCCCTTGGGAAGAGCATTGTTGGTGGATATTCCTTGAGATCACCAAAGGAATATTTAGGGCACCAAACCCTAAGAGCCTTCACTATATAAATGGTGCAATTCCTTCATTTAGACACATGCAGAAAAAAGGTGATAAGCAAGGCTAGGGTTGGAGAGAGAAAGGTAGTTTTTCTATTTTCCTTCCTCAACATAATGTCCTTAATGGTTGAAGCTCTAAGGAGTGGCCTCGCCAGCCTCGAGAGGGGTGGCGGGCCTAAGACAGTTCGTGGCAGTCCATGGCGGATCGAGAGTTCTTCTTCTCTTCTGTTTGCTTTAGCATTTCTTTATTTCATTTGGAAAGGCCTAAGACAGTTCGTCGGCCTCCATGGTTGAAATTGAAGTCATGGATCCTTGCTTGGTGTTGGCCAGTGTGTTTTGTTTGTTTGTTAGTTTGTTATCAAGCTTTAATATAATAGCGAATAAACTATGGAGAGAGTAGCGATCCTGTATAATTGTTGTTGTTGTTGGGAAACTAACAAAGAAGTGTGTAAAGTTTCCTGCGGGCTAGAAGCCTCGATGTAAGTACAACCTGTGTTGGTTGGGTAAGTTTTGGATGGCATGGTGCCTAGGACATAAGCGATGTCTAGAGCTTATGAAGTTGTTAATGTTGAAGTGCATGTGACTGTACTAACTAGTGGACGTTGTGAGTTGCGAATAGCTCTTACGAAATTGGAGTAGAAGTTGAGCTCGAGGGTTGTCGCCAAAGGTGTCCATGGAGTGGATGACCTGTACGAACGGGATTATGAAATAAGTGAGGTGTAATGATGCCCATAGTGCAAAGATGAGTTATATATCAGTTTTATGGAAATGTGTATAGTTGGTGGACAACTGTAGTTGTGGGCATAAGACATCATTGTTGTGTTATGAGAGTTCTTTTGATCTGTTCTAAAGGAGAAGTATCTGGGAGATAGATACTTGGGCGATGAGAAATGTGAATTGTGGTTTGAGTTCGAAATCGTAAGTTTGTTGTTTACTTAAGGTATGGATTGTTTAGTTGAGCTGGTTCACTCCTAGATTGATTTTGGATGTGAGACGTCGATATGATTGACTCTTTTATGGATTGGTGCATGATGTTAAACCATGTGTGTTGATTTATTGGCTACACTGTTTTCGACGTGTTGGTAACACGGGCAAGGTATTTGAGTAGAACATGGGTGTAATAATTCGTACGAGAGGTTCTAGCTCTAGAAAGTGAGTTGTGAACTCTAGCTTCAGTGATAGCCAGTGTAAGAGTGCTCTTGCTAAAAGGGTATCGTCGGAGTTGAGGCGAGATTGTAGTTGTGGTGGTCGAGGGTCGTAAGGTCAGTATTTCAAGGCTCGGACAACGTTAGATACCTAATAAGTGTGTGGATCGTGTGACCTCGTGAGGCGAGTCTGGCGTCGATGGTCGTTGGAGTATAGTTTTCTGTGGTTGTTGTTACACATTGCTTTTGGAAGTAATGGCTTGAACGTTCGTTTCAGAGGTGTTAGATGTGGGAGTGAGAGTGGTTAGTTTCTTTGGTGAAACTGTTGTTACAAGAAAACTGTATATGGGATGCCCTTTATCTGTTCAAGGCCATGTGTTTTCAGTTGATTTTATGAAATTGCCTTTTTATGGTATTGATGTGATTCTTGGAATGAACTAGTTGGTTGAGCAGCGAGCTATGGTTGATTTTGAGTGTTAAGCGAGTTTCCTTGAAACTTGCGGATGATTACGAAGTAGTAATCGTGGGTGAGGATGAGAAGTTGTTGTTCAATGCAGTTTCGGCTCTTGAAATGATTCGGATGATGGAGTATGTCTTCGAGGCATTCTTGGCGTATGTGATGAATCCTGGTACGAGGGAAGTGCGGGTGGAAGACATAGGAACAATATGTGAGTTTCCAGATGTTTTTTCGGAAGAATTGCCTGGGTTTCCAACTAAAAGGGAAGTTGAGTTTGGCATTATGTTGTAAGAGAAAATGACTCTCGTGTCCATTGCTCCTTATCGGATGGTACTTAAGAAGTTGAGGGAGTTGAAGACGCAACTTCAGGAGTTGATTGATCGAGGGTTCATAAGGCCAAGTGTTTCACTTGGGGTGTGCTGGTCTTGTTTGTAAAGAAGAAGGATTGTACAATGCGTATGTGCATAGATTATCAGCAACTGAACCAGTTGATGATTAAGAACAAGTACCCTTTGCCGAGGATTGATGATTTGTTTGACCAGTTTCGTAGGGATTCAGTATTTTTGAATATTGATTTGAGGCTAGGGTATTATCAGCTAAAGGTTAAGGATGTGGATGAACCAGATAGAGCTTTTCAGACTAGGTATGGTCATTGTGAGTTCTTGGTGATACCGTTTGTGTTGACAAATGCACCGGCTACATTCATGGATATGATAAACTGGGTGTTCCATGAGTTTTTGGATCAGTTCGTGGTAGTGTTTATCGATGATATTCTCGTGTACTCGCGTACCGAGGAGGATCATGATAAGCATTTGAGGATTGTGTTACAAGTGCATTTGGAGAGGCAAATCTATGCTAAACTGAGCAAGTGTGACTTTGGCTCATGAAAGTTGTTTTTCTTGGACATGTGGTGTCAGCCGAAGGTATATGGGTTGATCCACACAAGGTCGAGGCAGTGATGAGTTGGGAAACCCCTAAATCGGTGACGGAGGTGCAAAGTTTCCTTTGGTTGGCTAGATATTATTGAAGGTTTGTCGAGGGTTTTTCTAGGATTGCTGCTCATTTGACCAAGTTGTTGCAAAAGAATGTTCGCTTTGAGTGGACGGATGTTAGGTAGCAAGCTTTCGAGAAGTTGAAGGAAGCTCTGATATAGGCTCCGATCTTGATTCAACCAGAATCGGGTAAGGAGTTTGTGGTTTATAGTGATGCATCATATGTTGGTTTGGGTTGCGTGTTGATGCAACATTGAAAGGTTGTAGTTAATGTGTTAAGACATTTGAAGGAGCATGAGCGCAACTATCCTACTTGTGATATAAAGCTTGCTACGGTGGAGTTTGCTTTGAAGGTTTGGAGGCACCAGCTTTATGGTGAAAACTGTGTGGTTTACATCGACCATAGATGTTTGGAGTATCTCATGTCTCAAAGGGAGTTGAATCTTAGGCAACAGAGATGGTTGGAGTGGCTTAAGGATTATGTTGTGACGAGTGAGTATCGTCCTGGAAAGGCCAATGTTATGGTTGATGCCTTGAGTAAGAAGATAGATGTTGAGCTGAGAGCGATGGTTGCTCGGTTGAGTTTATTGCGTAATGGTGGGTTGATAGCCGAGTTGCAGGTGAAACCTTGCTTGATTCAGTTCATCAAGGACAAGCAGTTGTTATATGTTCGTTGGTGCCTCATGTTCAGGGTATACCTAATGGTAATGCAACATATTGTTGTTTCAATGATGATCGAGTTTTATGTTTCAAAAGTCGAATAGTGGTGTCGGAGGATGTTGAGTTGAGGCGCACTATTTTGACTGAACCTCATAGTAGTCCTTTTGCTATGCATTCTAGTAGTACTAAGATGTATCGTGCTTTGAAGGATGATTACTATTAGGTGGGGTTGAAAAAGGATGTTGCTGACTTTGTAAGCAAGTGTATAGTTTTCTAGCGTGTGAAAGTCGAGCATCTATTTCTTTCTGTTCTGTTACAGCCTTTGAGAATACAGGGGTGGAAATGGGAAAGGATTACGATAGATTTTATGTCCGGTATGCCTTTGACACCATATAAGAATAACTCTGTATGAGTGATTGTGGATCGTCTTACGAACTGTGCACATTTCTTGTTTATGCATACTACGTATACATTGGATACGTTAGCGGAGTTGTATATTGCCGAGATTGTGTAGTTGCATGATGTACCTAAGTCCATAGTGTTGGATTGAGATCCAAGGTTTACAACGAGATTTTGGGAATGTTTACACCAGGTGTAGGGATGCATTTGAATTTCAGCATTTCGTGTCATCCTCAGCCTTTGGTTGAGTTTGCCTATATAACAGCTTTCAGACGTGTATACAAATGGCTCCGTATGAGGCATTGTATGGGAGAAAGTGTAGAATGCCTCTTTGTTGGGCTGAGGCGGGGCAAAAGTTGGTTTCCTTGCCGGATATGTTGAAGGGAACAACTGAGAAAGTGAAACTTATATGTGAGTGGTTTAAGGCTGTATCGAATTGTCAGAAATCTTACGCAGATTTAAAGCGTAGGGAGATTGAGTTTGCGGTTGGCGATCGCGTGTTCCTAAAGGTATCGCCTTGGGAGAATATGATGAGGTTCGGACGTAAGGGTAAGTTTAGTGTGAGGTTTATTGGACCTTATGAGGTTGTGGAGCGAGTTGGTCTTATGGCTTATCGGTTGAGGTTGCCTCTAGAGTTGGAAAAGATCCATGATGTGTTTCATGTTTCTATGTTACGGAGGTATAGATTAGATCCATCGCATGTTATGGCAGTTGAGGATGTTGAGTTGAATCCAGTTTTATCGTATGATGAAGAACCGGTGAGGGTTCTCGATTCGAGTAGCAAGTTCTTTGTGGTAAGACGGTTGAGCTTGTGAAGGTGTTGTGGCGACACCGAGGAGTTAAGGAGGCCACGTAGGAAAGCAAGGCGAGCATGTCGAGGCAGTTCCTGCATCTTTTTCCTTCAGGAAAAATGTCAAGGACAAAATTTCCTAAGCGGGAGAGAGTTGTAACGCCCCAGTTTTGGGCCTAGGTGTTTTACGTGTCAAGTCAGGCTAGTGGAACCAGAGGTTGGCGGTTCGAGTTGCTAAAAGGTGGTTTAGGGAAATCAAGATTTAGGACAAAAATTCCTAAAACTTTCTAAAATAATATTTGAGAGGTTGGTTAAGTCAATTTTGCAAAACGAGTTTTGGGAAGTATACATTTTGGGCAGTGATCAAAATGTAAAGTTTGAAAACTGTGGAAAAAGGTATGTTTTTCAAAAAGAGGCAAAATCTTAGAATATTTAGGGAGCTTAATGGCAATTAAGCCTTTTCTCTAATTTGGCATGTGTTTTAAATGATTTATTAACATTAAAATGGTTTTAATTGATTTAATCAAAAAGGTAGTTATCTTGGTTAAAAGAATTTTACGATCATTTTCATTCTCTTCTTTTCACTTCAGCCAAACACTCTCCATTTCCTCTCAATTTCCAAATTTCATTCACTTTCTTTTCCTCTCTTGATTTTCAACTTCTCCTTTGTGATTTCTCTCAAATTTGTTCAAGATTCTTGAAAGCAAAACCTGCCAAAGTAGAAGAAAAGCAAGGATTGGAGGTAAATTTCGTTCTAACCCTCTAATCAAGGTTCTTCAAAGAAATTCCCAAGATATTTGACTATTTATTCATGCTTTTGATGGAGGTTTTAATATTGTTTTGATAAAATGATGAAATCTTGATAGAAAAGTGGATTTAATTTGATTTTCGGAGTTGTTTTGATTTGGTTTGTTTGAGATGGTTTCTAATTGAGTTTTGAAATGTTTATGACGTTTAAATAGAGTCTTAATCATATTAATCCCGAAATCCTTGAGATTATTGGTTTTTAAAATGTTTTTGGTTGGTTTTGGGGGTGTAATATGAGATTTGAGTTTCAGGAGGTATAAGGATGGTTTAGGTTGTTTTGGATGTTGATTTATGCTTTAAATGTGTTGGATGTGCTGGTTGATGGTTGGGCTGCATTTGGAGATCAATCAATTAAGTTTTCGGTTGTTTCGGATTGGTAATTTGATGCTTAAGAGCAGGTCTGCGAGTTTCCTTTTGAGTGCTGGTGTTTGAATGCATTATGGTGCATTGAATCTTTGCTTTTAATGTGTTGGAAAAAGAAGATAGTGTTCCGGAATCGAACGAAGTGGTTTTGGAGGCTACGGACGGTTGATTGTTGCATCGGCGAGTGTGGTTTTGCAAGTCGGTGAGTGGAAATGAGATTTCCTGCTTTGAAACTTCATGAAAGAGGGTTTTCAAACATAGTAAGAGCTTGAAACGCTTTACTAAGTTCGGAAGTAAGTAAAGTGAATTTCTCTCTCGGATTGTGCTATTGTGAGATTTTGAATGCACTTGATTTAATTGTGTTAACCTATTGTTTTAAAGAATGGTTTGGGTTTATGAAATGTGTTTGATGATGTAATATGGTTTAAGGATGCCTTAGGTAAGTGATCCTTGTATGCATGTGATGATGCATGAGGTTTGAAGCATGATTTAATGCTTTGGAAAAACAGTGAGGTGTGCATGAAATATGGATTATATTGGCAAGTGATGTTGTGTAAATTGTTTTGTAAATGAAATCGGATATAGTTAGCCGGCTATAGGATTGAGTGCAACTTAAACAAGTCGCCTTGGATGTTGAGGAGTTGTGATTGTACCGAAAACAGCATCCAAGTACCCTAACGATTGAGGATTGTTGAAGGTTGCAACGGTTGAGGGTAGCTCCTGGGTGCGAACCTTGTGTGTGTCCCATCTCTCATTAGTGGGCTATACATCTACCGATGAGTGGTATTGAGGGGTCATTATTGTACCGAATACTCCACCACAGGTATCACAATGGTGGAGGGTTGAAATTGTTTATAAATGATATTTGAAGGGTTTTTGGTGTTGAAGTGGAGTCTTAATCATTTAGATCCCGAAATCCTTGAGATCCTTAGTTTTTGAAGTATTTTGGGTGAGTTTTTTTGGTGTTCTTGAGGAATTTGTGTTGTTGGAGGTATAAGGATAGTTTTAGGTTGTTTTTGGAATGTTGATTAATGCTTAAAATGTGTTGGATGAGTTGGGTAATGGCTGAGTTGAGGTTAGAGGTCAATTGTTTGAGTTTTGGGTTGTTTTGGATGTGTGTTTTGGTGCCTTAGAGTAGGGCTGCGGGATTTCTTATGTGTGTTGGAGCTTTGGATGCATTTTAATGCATTGAGCCTCTACTTTAATGTGTTGAAAATATGGGATAATATTCCCGAAGCAAACGAAGTGTTTTTTGAGGCTTCGGTAGATCGGTAGTCGCGTCGGCAAGCGTGGTTTCGCGAGCCGGTGAGTGGAATTTGGTGTTCCAGCGTGGAAACGTTTTAGAAAAGGTTTTGGGAACTTTATAAGAGCTTGAAATGCTTTATTAAGTTCGGAAGTAAGTAAATCGAAGTTTCTCCCTCGGTTGTGCTAGTGTTGGGCCTTTGGTTGCACTTGATTTTATTTCCATTAATCTACTGTTTAAAAGCATCTTTTGATTGTATAAAATGTATATGATGATGCCATGTGGTTTAAGGATTGTAACCCCCTTAGCCCGGCCTAGACGGTTGACCCGAACTACGAAGATTACACGGGGAAAACCAAAGTCAACCCGAAAGTCAACCTTGATTAACGACCCTTTTTTTTCTTTTTAATCTTATCTAAATGCATATTAACCTTAGTTATGATTATAAAATCATCATGCTCAAAAATCACAGCGAACGGAAAACATTTTGGGACTCAATTGCACAATATACAAGTTTAGGGACCAAAATGCAAAATCTGGAAATTATGAGGACTTAACCATTTTTTAAGTTACCAATATGAAATTAATCATGTTTCATGCTTCTCTGCCAAGTTTCAACTCAAACGGGCATCTCAAACACATCCAATTGCATAAACAAGGTTAAGGACCAAAACACAAAGATTTCAAAACATATAACCATCAATTTAAGTGCACAACGGTCGCGTGTTCCGGAACAGGACTGAACCGTTCCGAAACGCGGGACCGTTCCGAAACTCGTTGCGGAACAAGGCTTGGTAGTGGCAAATCTGTTCCGGAACGGCTCTACCCGTTTCGAAACGCCTAGGCCATTTCAGGCCCTCTGTTCCGAAACGGTAGCACCTGTTCCGAAACAGGCTGCCCAGATTGCAGATTTTTTTCTGGTTTAAATCACTTTCAACCAATCAAACACATTCCAATTACCCTCAAATCATACCAGCAAGTCAATATATACTTAAGGAACATAGCAGCATCATCCAATCACAATCATGGCATCAATTAAGGAAAAACCCAATTCTATAGGCATACATCCTATATTAGAAATCATGCAAACATCAATCCACCAAAACCGAATAGCAAGAGGCCATTTACATGTTCCATCATTATCAAAAGCATAAAACCAACTTAGGGAGTCCAAAACATCTCCCAAAAACACAAATTAGGTCCCCATTGCCAAATGCCAAAAGCTAAACAAGTTATGGAAATAGTCACCATACATGAGCTTAAGTTTCCACTTAGATTCTTGACCACCTTGCTGCCCCTTTAAGCACTTCAATGCTCTGCATTATTGGTTTAAGAAAGAGAGAGAGCGTAAGCTTATAGCTTAGTGAGGAATGCTCATTTTAAAACATCACAACAATGCATTAGTAGAAACACCTTTCAAAGCCTTTGATTCAAACATCATTTAATCATGCACATATGCATATAAACCAAGCATTTCATGCTTCAAATCATCAACATGTCATATTGGCTTACAAGTGATAATCACAACCATTTTCCAATTCAAACACAATCGACAATCGGATACGCGGATTACAAGCGTCGTCCCACACGCTTCATACACACTACCAATATCAAGGTGGAGCATGGTACAATCACAACCCCTCAACACCCGTGATGGAGACTATGGTACAATCACAACCCCTCCACATCACTCATTGGTAGTTGTATAACATCACTAACGAGATCACGGGACATACAACACAAGATCCACACATGGACTTTTAACCACCATTGTGATCTTACAATACACAAGGTCCACACATGGACTTTAAACCACCATTGTGACCTTAACACAAGACCCACCCATGGACTTTTAACCACCATGGTGTTCTTAACCATCTCGTTAGTGTACTTGGATGGAGTCTACGGTATAATCACAACCCCTCAACATCCAAGGCGACTTTATTCACGGTGCACCCAATCCTATAGCCGGCTAACTATATCTGATTCAAGTACTTTTAAACCAAGACATCACTTGCCAATATACATCATTTAACAACAATAATCCACTGTTTTGAAGCATTTAACAAAGCCATTAATCATCATGCATCACTATGCATTAAAACCACATTTATCAATGTACAAAACAAGGATCTCTTACCTTGAGCATCCTTCAACACATGGCTTATAAAACCAGCAATAAACATGCTAAAATATGCTTTCAAAAACAGAATTTTAACATGCAAACAAATCACTTTGCATTCAACCAACACATGGCTCATCAACAAGAGAGTTTTTCCGAAAACTTACTCTTGAGCTTAGCTAAGTTGTTTAGACTTAAACTAAGCTCCCAAAACCTCCAAAACATTGGTTTCAAAGCTGAAAACCAAATTCCACTCACCGATTCCATTTCGCAAGCTTGCCGAAACACCAATCAAGCTTCCGAATCAACACCACAAGGATCCAAAGATGTCTTCCATGTTTTAAACATATCAAAGCAGAGGATTAATGCATCATCATGCATTAATATCTTCAACCAAGACATCTAAACTCGCTGCTCTCCTCAACACTCACATTTCGGCTACCAAACACAACCGAAATCACATCCAAACACCTCTACAAAATTACCCAGCCATGATCCATCAACTCCAAACATTCTTATACATCAAATAACATCCAAAAAGGATCTAAACACATCCTTATACCTCCAGCTATAACAGAACATCAAGATCACCCCAAAAACCACCACTAACACAAGCAAAACTTAGGAAAATCAACCTATTCGGGATTGCATTGATTAAACCTCAATTTCGCATCAATTATACATCCAAAATACATCAAGAAAACATCTCAAAACAGAGCCCAATCATTTAGTACGAATTTAATCAAAATTAAATCCAAAACTTGCATTTTAAGCCAATTTCAAGAACATATCACCAAAACCTTTAATAAAACACAAATCAAGGATTGAGAACTTGGGAATTTCAGTAAAGAACTGAGTATTTAGAGGAGAAGGACGTTCATACCTCTAAATGTGAGTTTCTCCTTGTTTGAAATCAAGATCCTTGAAAATTCAATAAGCAAATGCTAAGGTTTTGATGTAGAAATGATTGGAGATCAATTGAAGATTGAAATCTCATCTTTAGATGTTAGAATCAGAGGAAAATTGGCTGGGGAAAAGTGTTTGGGCTGAGAGAAAAGTTGAGAGAAAAGAAATGGAAAATTTTGAGAAAAGTTAGTTATGACAACAAAATATCTTTTTCCCTCCTTTTTCCTCTAATTAAAAATCATTAAATAAATCTTTAATATTAAGAAAAATCTGGAGAAAACTCTTCTTGGGTAAATTAGCTCCTTAAAGATTCAAAGTTTCAATCCTTTTAAAACAGTCACCAACTTTTCAAAAATTACATTTTAGTCACTAACTTGAAATGTCACATTTCGAAACCCCATTTTGTAAAATTGATTTCACCACTCTCTTATATATAATAAAAGAGGATTTTAAGATATTTTTCCATATTTTTAACGCATCCCGAACTAGGCTTTCCTAAAATCACCCTTTTATATTCGAACCGCAACCCGACCGATCCGGTCCAAACCCAAAACTTCTAAGCCCAAAATTGTGGTGTTACAAGGATGCACTAGGTAAGTGATCCTTGTATTCATGAGTTGATGCATGAGATTTGAAGCATGGTTTAATGCTTGATTTATGGCTTATCATGAATGCTTTGTAAAAACAATGAGTTATGCATGAGGTATTGGATATATTGGCAAGTGATGTTGAGTAAAATGTTTTATAAATGAAATCGGATACAGTTAGCCGGCTAAAGGACTGAGTGCACTATAAACAAGTCGCCTTGGATGTTGAGGGGTTGTGATTGTACCGAATACTCCATCTAAGTACCCTGACGATTGAGGATTGTTTAAGGTTGCAATGGTTGATGGTAACTCCAGGGTGCGAACCTTGTGTGTGTCTCGTATTTCATTAGTGGATTATACATCTACCGATGAGTGGTGTTGAGGGGTTGTGATTGTATCGAATACTCTACAACGCGCGTCACAACGATAGAGGGTCGCTCTCGTGTGTGAGCCTTGTAATGCTGGTAGAGTGTATGAAGGGTGTGGGACAACCCTTGGTAATCCGTGTATCCTATATATGTTTTTGAGATTGTTGTGTATCACTTGTGAGCCAATATAATGGATTTGTATAATGTTGAATATGTTGCTAATGCATAGTTTGAAAGATGCATGTTTTGGCTTAAGCCTAGCATAATGGTGTTTATGCTTGAAAGGCTTTGAAAATGAGTAGCAATGGTTTAATTGCTGGTTTTGATCGGATCATGTCACATGATGTTTAAAATAATGAATTTGATGTTAAAGTCCATGTTTTGTTAAGAAAGGCATGATGATTTTGAATAGAGCGAAAAACGATTTTGTGCATTGATGATGTTTGTGATTTTGAGCAATCCTCACTAAGCTTGCATACTTATGCTCTCTTTGTTCGTCAATGCAGATAATTAGGCTATCGGAGGCAGCGTCTTTGAGGAATCACACCAAGACATTTTCTTAAAAGTATGTCGTGCTTTTTGAACTAGTGTAATATGGGCAATGGGGGTGTCCAATGCAATGAAAGTTGTTGGGTTGTTAATTTCTGCTTTCATGCAAGTTTGTGATACATATTTTGTATTGTAAATGGCCTCTAAACTTGGTTTGTGCTTGAATTGGGACTTATGGTCTTTTGGTCTCTTTTGACTCTTGGGAAGCATGCTCTAGAAATCGGAAGTGATTATGATCTTTTGGCAAAAGCCCTTATAATTTACCAAATTTACGAAATGGTCCCTAAACCTTATTTGGCTATACATGATGAATGAATATGGATGAGAGTTGTTCTATGATGTTGACAGTGCTAAATTTTGATGCTTGAGTCGCATGATGGTTGTGGTATGCTTGTAGTATGCTTTATGCTATGTTGGGGGGAAATTGGGATGCCCATTGCCTTATTACCTACTGAAATGTTTTAAATTGGTTTTGAAAGTCTTGGGGTCCTTGTTAAGAGCTAGCCTGATCATTTGTTTATTTTATGTTCATGTTTAAATGTTAACTAGCACAATGGGACCGAGACGTGTGTTACGTTCTAGAGCAATAGCTCATGTTGAGGGGCAGCGTGGCCAGGAGAACAAGGTTCTACCTGGTGGAAACTTACCTCCTCCTCCCCAACCACCACCTTGGGGTAGGGAGCAGGAGCAACAAGGACAGGTTGGTCTAGGCATTGGAGATTGGACGCCTTTGGTACTGGTGATGACGGGAGCATTTCAGGCTGCTGTTGCTGGAGTGCATGTTGAGGCTCCTGCTGTTGGGCAAGTGGGGTTGCCATTGGAGCGATTGAGGAGTTTTGGAGGAGTAGAATTTCGTGGGTTATCTCCCGAGGTGTTTGAGGCATGGCTGGCTAGTACGATCCGTATATTGGATCAGATTGGGTGTAATGATGCACGGAAGCTGTGTTACGCAGTGTCGTTGTTGCATGGTGATGCATATACATGGTGGACAACTACGACCGCAGCATTGGAGCCGGAAGAGGTAGATTGGACATTCTTCTGGTCTGCTTTTAAGAGGAAGTATCTTGGGGTTAGATACTTGGATGCCAAAAAGAGAGAATTTATGTCTCTAGTTCAGGGGAATATGACCGTAGCTAAGTACGAGGTTTAGTTCGTAAGGTTGAGCCAGTATGCTCCAGAGTTGATGTCAAGTGATAGGCATCGGTGCGATCGTTTTTGGTACGGCTTGGTGCAAAAATTAAAGACGTACATGCTAGCCACTGATTATAGGGATTTTGACGTGCTCGTGACTCGAGCCAAAGATTTAGAGCAGAGTTTGGGTCTGACCTCCTGTGGGAGTTGTTCTAGTTTGGGCAAGAGAGATGCTGATGCTGGCCCTAGTGGTGGGCAAAATAAGAGAAATCAGGACCGTAGATATCATCCTGCAGCTAAGCATGGTAACTTTTGACGAGGTGCACCGGGTCAGGGCAACAGGCAGAGGTTTGAGCAGGATACATGTTGGACGTGTGGTTCACGGGAGCATTTGAGGATGGATTACCCTCGTGCAGCTCGTGAGGTAGGCTCCTGTGGCTGGAGCTAATTCATGTTGGCACTGTGGATCTGCTGACCACATGAGACATTAGTTTCCTCTGTTAGAGGGAGGTGGTCAGGGTCGAGCACCAGCTGTTGCACAATAGAGAGGTCATGGGCGCAAAGGTGGCAATTATCAGAGGAGAGAAGATGGTCGGCGAGGTGTGGCACATGTGGTTGCTGTTCAGCTAGAAGGAGGTGGTCCCACGATTGTGTATTCACATCGCAAGGGACGTAACGACACCGATGTGACTACAGGTGCCTTCACCTTGCAATCCCTATCTTTGTTAGCATTGATTGATTCTGGATTTACGCATTCATACATCTTGAGTGAGCATGCACATTTGCTTGATATTCCTGTTGAGATGCTAGACGTAAGAATGCAAGTAACAAGTTCTTTTGGTGAGACTGTTGTTACAAGTAAATTGTATAGGAGGTGCCCGTTGTGTGTTCAAGGTCATGTATTTTCTGTTGATTTCATGGAATTACCTTTTTATGATTTTGATGTGATTCTTGGAATTGGCTGGTTGGTTGAACACCGAGATGTGGTTGATTTTGATGTTAAGCGGGTTACCCTAAGGCTTGCAGATGATTACGATGTGGTAATCGTGGGCGAGAATGTGAAGTTCTTGTCTAACACAATTTCGGCTCTTGAAGCGAGCCAGATGATGGAGTTGGGATTCGAAGCTTTCTTGGCGTATATGATGAATCCTGGTATGAAGGAAGTGCGTGTGCAAGACATTCGAACCGTATGCGAGTTTCCGGGTGTCTTCCCGGAATAATTGCCTGGATTGCCACCCAGTCGATAGGTTGAGTTTGGTATAGTTCTATGAGAATACGACTCCGGTGTCCATTGTTCCTTATCGCATGACACCTAAAGAGTTGAAGGAGATAAAGATGCAACTTTAAAAGTTTCTTGACCGAGGGTTCATAAGGCCGATTATTTCACCTTGGGGTGCACCGGTCTTGTTTGTAAAGAAGAAGGATGGCACCATGCACATGTGCATTGATTATCGGCAACTGAACAAGTTGACGATTAAGAACAAGTACCCTTCGTCGAGGATCTATGATTTGTTCGATCAGTTTCGTGGTGCTTCGGTGTTTTAGAAGATAGATTTGAGGTATGGGTTCTATCAGCTTAAGGTTAAGGATGTGGATGTACCTAAGACATCTTTTCGGACTAGGTACGACCACTATGAGTTCTTGGTGATGCCGTTTGGCTTGACAAATGCACCGGCTACTTTCATGGACATGATGAATATGGTGTTCCACGAGTTTCTGGATCAGTTCGTGGTAGTGTTTATCGATGATAATCTTGTGTACTCACGTACCGAGGGGATCATGATAAGCACTTGAGGATTGTGTTACAAGTGTTGCTGGAGAATCAGCTTTGTGCTAAGCTGAGCAAGTGCGAGTTTTGGCTCAAGAAAGTAGTTTTTCTTGGACATGTAGTGTCGTCCGAAGGTTTCCGGGTTGATCCACACAAGGTTGAGGCGGTGATGAGTTGGAAGATGCCTAAGTTAGTGACGAAAGTGCGTACTTTCCTTGGGTTAGCTGGTTACTACCGAAGGTTTGTCGACAGTTTTTCTAAGATTGCTGCTTCTTTGACCAAGTTGATGCAAAAGAATGTTCACTTCGAGTGGACGGATGTTAGGCAGCAAGCGCTCGAGAGGTTGAAGGAAGCTTTGACGCAGGCTCCTGTCTTGATTAAGCCAGAATCGGGTAAGGAGTTTGTATTCTATAGCGATGCATCATATGTTGGTTCGGGTTGCGTATTGATGCAGGGTGGGAAGGTTGTGGCTTATGTGTCTAGACAGTTGAAGGTGCAAGAGCGCAATTATCCTACACATGATCTTGAGCTTGCGGCGGTGGTTTTTGCTTTGAAGATTTGGAGACATTACCTTTATGGGGACAAGTGTGGGGTTTATACCAACCATCAGAGTTTGATGTATCTTATGCCTCAATAGGAGTTGTGTTTAGTGGATTGTAGAAGCGATTTAAGCCAAGAGGGGGTGAATTGTAATTTTAGAAATTTTGGTGGTGGAGTGGAAAATAAAAATTTGCTAAACAGGAGATTTATAGTGGTTCAAGTTCGAATTGAACTCTACATCCACTGCCTTTTCTTCACTAAGGATTTTCCAACAACCAACTAGTTGATCTTCCCCTTTTCTAGGCTTAGGAGGAAACCTCTGCATGATGGTCAACATTTCTACCCAGATATTGACCCAATCCTCACTCAAATATTACAAAGAAATTTTAGGCTAATAGCTAGTATCTCTCAATACAAATGTAGCTCTTTTTACAAGCACTCAACCCAATTGAATAAATAAGATTGGAAATACAAGGTTCTACCATTGAGGTTTACAAGAAAATATGGGATTTTAGCACAATAGCTTGAATTTTGTAACCCCCTTAGCCAGGCTTAGACGGTTGACCCGAACTACGAAGATTACACGGGGAAAACCAAAGTCAACCGGAAAGTCAACCTTGATTAACGACCCTTTTTTTTCTTTTTAATCTTGTCTAGATGCTCTTTAAACCTAAGCGTATCATTGAGAAACATTTATGTGAAAAGCTCAATGATCGGATAACAATAAAGGACTCAATTGCACAAATTGCAAGTATTAGGGACCAAAACGCAAATTATGGAAATTAAGAGGTCTTAACTAATTTTTAAGTTACCAATATCAAATTAGTCATATTACATGCTTCCCTGTCAAATTTCACATTAATCGGACATCTGAAACTCATGCAATTGCAAATACAAATTTCAGGACTAAAACGTAAAGCTTACAAACCTCAAAACCATTCAAATCAGTGCCCAACGGTCACCTGTTTCGAAACGGGGTTGACCGTACCGAAACGCGGGTTCGTTTCGAGACCTGTTTCGAAACAGGGCCTTCCAGTGGCTAAACTGTTTCGATACTGTCACCAGACGTTTCGAAACACCAAGGCCATTACAGGCCCCCGTTTCGAAACGCCTGTGAGTGTATCGATACGGGTTGCCCAGAAGCTGGCGAAATTGCTGGTTTAACATGCATTTAACCACTCTAAAACATCCCAATGACTTCCTATCATGCCAACAAGACATCATGCATATAAGGTACATGTTTGCAACATCAAAACGCATTCATGGCATCAATTAAGGAAATCCGCTAATCTATAGGCATGCATCCTAATATCCAAAACCAACCAACCATCAAAACACCTAAATAAGCATTAGAATGGCCATTTACAAATCCAAAACATCAAAGGCATCATGCCACAATTAGGGAGTCCAAAACAACTCCCAAAACACAACCTAGGTTCCCATTGCCAAATATCAAAAACTAATAGTGTTGTGAAAACATCAACATACATGAGCTTAGCCTTCCTTTGGATTCTTAGCCTCCTTGCTGCCCTTTAACACTTCAATTATCTGCATTATCGGTTCAAGAAAGAGAGCGTAAGCACATTTTCTTAGTGAGACATGCTCTATGAAACAACACAATAATGCCTTTTATAAAACACTTTTAACAAAGCTTTTCATCACATAACCATCATTTCTCATGCAATCTTGCATACGCAACAAGCATCTCATGCTTCAATAAAATCAACCTGTCATATTGGCTTTCAAGTGATAATCCACAACCTTTTTCAACACAAAAAAAAATCGGATACGCGGATTACAAGCGTTGTCCCATACGCTTCATACACACTACCGAACACACAAGGTGGAGTTTACCGGTAAAATCACAACCCTTCAACACTCGTGATGGAGTTCAAGGGTACAATCACAACCCCTCAACATCACTCATCGGTAGTTGTATAACATCACTAACGAGAACACGGGACACACAACACAAGATCCACACTAGGACTTTTAACCACCATTGTGATCTTAACTTTCTCGTTAGTGTACTTGGATGGAGTTTACGGTACAATTACAACCCCTCAACATCCAAGGCGATTTTATTCACGGTGCACCCAATCATATAGCCGGCTAACTATATCCGATTCAAGTACTTTTAAACCAACACATCACTTGCCAATATACATCATTTATCATCAACAATTCATTATTTTTAAGCATTCAATCAAAGCCATTTAACAACAAATGGAGTTTACGGTACAATCAAAGCCATCACTATGCATCAAATCCACATTTTCAACATATCAAACCAAGGATCTCTTACCTTGAGCATGATTCAACATATGGCTTTCAAACCAGCATTAACCATGCAAAATCATGCTTTCAAAACAGAATTTAAACATGCAAGTTAACAACAAATGCATTGAACCACTCCATGGCTCATACAAGAGAGTTTTTCCGAAAACGTACTCTTGAGCTTAGTTAAGTTGCTTAGACTTAAACTATGCTCCCAAAACATGCAAACATTGGTTTCAAAGCTGAAAACCCAACTTCACTCACCAATTCTGTTTCGCAAGCTTGCCGAAACGCCGATCAAGCCTCCGGATCAACACCACAAGTATCCGAAGATGTCTCCCCTGTTTTAAACACATCAAAGAAGAGGATTAATGCATCATCATGCATTAAAATCTTCAGCCAACACTGTAACCCCCTTAACCCGGCCTAGACGGTAGACCCGAATTAAGAAGATTACACGGGGAAAACCAAAGTCAACCCGAAAGTCAACCTTGATTAACGACCCTTTTTTTTAAACTTGTCTAGATGCACATTAACCCTAGTTGTGATCAAACAAACAACATACTCAAAGAACATAAACATCAGAGATCAAACAGGGACCCAATTGAACAAATTACAACTTTAGGGACCAATTTGTAAATTCTGGTAATTATAAGGACTTAACCCAAATTAAAGTTACCAACTTGAAATTAATCATGTTTCATGCATCTCTGTCAAATTTCAGCTCAAACGGACATCCCAAACTCATACAATTGCACAAACAAGAATCGGGACCAAAATGCAAACATTTTGAAACATATAACTGCCAAAGTCAGCCCCCAACGGTCAGGTGTTCCGAAACAGGGAGAGCCTGTTTCGAAACGCAGGGCCGTTCCGCAACGCGTACCGAAACGAGGGCTGGCAGTGGCCTATCCGTTTCGGAACGGTGTCTCCCGTTTCGGACGCCTGGGTTGCTACAAGGCACCCGTTCCGAAACGGTGGCTACTGTTCCGATACGGCCTGCACAGATTGCAGAAAAATTCATGCTTAAACACACAATTGACCAACCAATCATGCTCCAAATGCAACCAAACTTTACCAGCAACTCATACAACATACAAGAGACATATTTGCATCAACCAATTATCATTATATCATCATATATGAAAAGCCCCAAATCTAAAGGCATGCTTCCTACTCAAGCAAACCATTCATGCACTAAAACCTCCAAACCAACACATAATGGCCGATTACATGTACCAACATTAACAACAACATAAATCCAAAATAGGGAGTCCAAAACATCTCCCAAAACAACAACATAGGTCCCCCATTGCCAAAAACCAAAAGCTAAAAGTGTTTAGGAAAACCTTCCCATACATGAGCTTATCTTCCACTTGATTGCTTGCCTTCCTTGCTGCCCTTAATGCACCTTAATGTTGTGCATTATTGGTTTAAGAAAAGAGAGATAGCGTAAGCAAAAGCTTAGTGAGGAAAGCTCAAATAAACCATTCAATAATGCATTTATAAAACACTTTTATAAAACATACATCAAAATACATTTAGACATGCTCACAAGCAATCTCAACCAAGCATCTCATGCTTCATATCATAACATGTCATATTGGCCACAAGTGATAATTACCATCTTTTAAGAAGATCAACATAAGACTCACACATGGACTTTTAAACACCATTGTGATCTTATCCCCATGGACTTTTAAACACCATGGCCCATGGACTTTTAAACACCATGGCAAGGACCACACAAGGACTTTTAAACACCTTTGTGTCCTTAACAAGTTTCACCTCAAGGACTTTTAAACACCTTGACCCCAAGGACTTTTAAACACCTTGGCCCATGGACTTTTAAACACCATGACATGAATCACCCCAAGGACTTTTAAACACCTTGGCCCCAAGGACTTTTAACCACCTTGGAAAGGACCACACAAGGACTTTTAAACACCTTTGTGTCCGTAACAAGAACCATCCAAGGACTTTTAACCACCTTGATGTTCTTAAGTAAACTAGGCTCACTCAAGGACTTTTAACCACCTTGGTGACCTTAACCTTTTCAAAACATCACTTGCCAATATACATCATTTATCATCAATAATCCACTGTTTTAAAGCATTTAACCAAGCCATAAACATCATGCATCTTTAAGCATTAAACCACATTTAAACAATGTTCAAAAGCAAGGAACCCTAACCTTGAGCTTCCTTAAACACATGGCTTATAATCTCAGCAAACAAACATGCTAGATATGCTTTAAAAATAGAATTTAAACATGCAACAAACACATTGCACCCAACCATCACATGGTTCCTCATCAAGAGAGTTTTTCCGAAAACTTACTCTTGAGCTTAGCAAAGTTGTTTAGACTTAGACTAAGCTCCCAAACCTCCAAAACATTGGTTTCAAAGCCGAAACCCAAAATCCACTCACCGATTCCGTTCCGCTTCTTGCCGAAACACCAAATCAAGCTTCCGGATCACCACCACTTGGATCCAAAGATGACTCCCCTATTTTAACACATCAAAATAGTAGATTAATGCATCATCATGCATTAAATAGCTTCAATGAAAGCACCTAAACTCGCTGCTCTCATCCACACTCTATTTTCGGCCACCAAACACAACCGAAAATGCATCTAAACAACTCCTCAACAAAGCCCAGCCATAAACCATCAAAACTAAGCATCCTTAAACATCATTCAACATCTAAAAAGGACCTAACAACATCCTTATGCCTCCAGCAACAACAGATCCACAAGATCACCCAAAAACAACCAAGAATCACAAGCTAAACTTAGGAAATTCAACCTATCCGGGATTGCATTAGTTAAAACTCAATTTCCAATTAATTTAACATTCATTTATCATCAATTATACACCTCAAATCACTGCTTTAACAGATCCAACGAAAATTCACCAAAATCAATCAAATCATGCATTTAAAAGCCAAGATCCATAACACAACCTTAAAACCATTTATAAAACACAATTTAAGGATTGAGAACTTGGGAATTTCAGTAAAGAACTTAGAGTTCAGAGGAGAAGGACGTTCTTACCTCCAAACTTGAGTTTCTCCCTTTTAGAATCAAGTTTTCTTGAAAATCCACTTAGCAAATGGTGAGGTTTTCTTGTAGAGATGAATAGCAATCAAAAGGTAATTGAAAAGATGAATTTAGGTGACAAAATCAGAGAGAAAAGCTCTGGAGAAAAGGTGTTTGGCTTGAGAGAAAATGAGAGAAAATAGAATTGAGAGAAAAGTTAGTTAAAACCAAGATATCTTCCCTCCACTTTGTTTTTTATTTAAAACCTTTTAATTAATCATTTAATATCTTTTGAAAATCTGGAGAAACTCCCATTGGGTAAATAGCTCCTTAAAGATTCAAAGTTTCAATCCTTTTTAAAACAGTCTCACAGTTTTCAAAAATTACATTTTGGTCACTAGCCCAAAATGTCACCCTTCCAAACCTCATTTTGCAAAATTGATTTCACAGTTCACTTATATATATTAAAAGAGGATTTTAGAACATTTTTCCATATTTTTAATGCAACCCGAACTAGGTTTTCCTAATTTCACCTTTTTAGATTCGACAGCACTTTGACCGAACCGGTCAACGCCCAAAACTTCTAAGCCCAAAACCGGGGCGTTACAAACACACTTTAACTCGCTGCTCTACCTAGAGCCAACATTTCGGCTACCAAACACAACCGAAATCACCTCCAAACTCTTCCAAAACTTAACGCAGCCAAGATCCATCACTTCTAACCATTTCTAAACATCAATCAACATCCAAAATGAACCTAAACTCGTCCTTATACCTCCAGCTATAACAGAACATCAAGATCACCTCAAAAACCACCATTTTCATAAGCAAAAACTTAGGAAATTCAACCTATTCGGGATTGCATTAATAAAAACTCATTTACACATCATTAAACATCCAAAATACATTTAATAATCATCTCAAAATAGAGCCCAAACAATCACAACGAAATTCTTCAAGATTTCTTCCAAATCTTCAATTTTAAGCCAAAATCAAGTTCATATCATTAAAACCATTTATAAAACTTAAACTAAGGATTGATAACTTGGGAATTTCAGTAAATAAATGAGTATATAGAGGAGAAGAACAACCTTACCTCTAAATGTAGATTTCTCCTTGATTAGAGCCAATTTTCTTGAAAATCCAATAAGCAAATCAAAAGGATTTGATGTAGAAAGGATTAGGAATTAATTGTCGATTGAATCCTCATCAATTGCTTTGAAAATCAATGGAAAAGATGCTGGAGAAAAGTGTTTGGATGAGGGAATTTTGAGAGAAAAAGAGATGAGAAAGTTTAAGAAAAGTTAGTTATGAAAATCTAAAAATTGATTTTCTCCTTTTCATTTAATTAATTAAACATTAATTAAATCATTTAAATCTAAGAAAAATCTAGAGAAATCATTCTTGGGTATATTAGCTCCTTAAAGATTCAAAGTTTCAATCCTTACAAAACAGTCACCACTGAACTTTTCAAAAATCGCATTTGTCACTATTTCAAAATGTTGCACTTCCACACCTTATTTTGTAAAATTGATTTCACCACTCTCATATATATATATATTAAAATAGGATTTTTAGATATTTTTTCCATATTTTTAAAGCATCCCGAACTAGGCTTTCCCTAAAACCTCCCTTTTATATTCGAACCGCAAAATAGACTAGTCCGGTTCAAACCCTAAACTTCTAAGCCCAAAATTGGGGTGTTACAACTCTACCCCCTTAAGAAATTTCATCCTCAAAATTTACCTGGAGGAAAGAGGTACGAAAACTGCTTCTTCATGTCATCCTTCCATTCCCACGTGGCTTCCTCAATACCACGATGCTTCCACAACACCTTTACCAAATCAATGGTCTTGCCTCGAAGAACTTTACTGTCCGAATCCAGAATTTCCACTGGCTCCTCATCATAGGTTAAGTCTGGATTCAACTCCATTTCCTCCACATGCATAACATGCGAAGGATCCGATCTATACTTTCGAAGCATAGAGACATGAAACACATCATGAATCTTTTCCAATTCCTGCGGTAACCTCAACTTGTACGCAACAGGACCCACACGTTCAATCACCTCGTATGGTCCAGTGTACCTAGGGCTCAACTTACCCTTTCGACCAAACCTCATCACCTTTTTCCAAGGCGAAACCTTCAAAAACACACGGTCACCTACCGCAAACTCAATCTGCTTACGCTTCAAATCCGCGTAAGACTTCTGGCGATCAGAAGCTGCCTTCAATCGCTCACAAATGAGCTTCACCTTCTCATTGGTTCCTTTCAACAAAGTTGGCATTGAAACCAACTTCTGACCTGTCTCAGCCCAACAAAGAGGAGTTCTGCACTTCCTCCCGTACAAGGCTTCATAAGGTGCCATTTGAATACTTGCCTGGTAGCTATTATTATAAGCAAACTCCACCAAGGGAAAATGCTTCTCCCAAGAGCCCTGAAACTCAATCACACAGCACCTCAACATATTTTCCAGCACTTGGATAAAGAAGAGCAGGTCTGCGAGTTGCTAGAAGGTGGTTTAGGGAAATCAGAGGTTGGCGTGTCAGGTCAGGCTAGGTGTTTTGGGCCTAGGTGTTTTGCGTGTCAGGTCAGGCTAGTGGAACCAGAGGTTGGCGGTTTGAGTTGCTAAAAGGTGGTTTAGGGAAATCAAGATTTAGGACAAAAATTCCTAAAATTTTCTAAAATAATATTTGAGAGGTTGGTTAAGTCAATTTTGCAAAACGAGTTTTGGGAAGTATACATTTTGGGTAGTGACCAAAATGTAAAGTTTGAAAACTGTGGAAAAAGGTATGTTTTTCAAAAAGAGGCAAAATCTTAGAATATTTAGGGAGCTTAATGGCAATTAAGCCTTTTCTCTAATTTGGCATGTGTTTTAAATGATTTATTAACATTAAAATGGTTTTAATTGATTTAATCAAAAAGGTAGTTATCTTGGTTAAAAGAATTTTACGATCATTTTCATTCTCTTCTTTTCACTTCAGCCAAACACTCTCCATTTCCTCTCAATTTCCAAATTTCATTCACTTTCTTTTCCTCTCTTGATTTTCAACTTCTCCTTTGTGATTTCTCTCAAATTTGTTCAAGATTCTTGAAAGCTAAGCCTGCCAAAGTAGAAGAAAAGCAAGGATTGGAGGTAAATTTCGTGCTAACCCTCTAATCAAGGTTCTTCAAAGAAATTCCCAAGATATTTGACTATTTATTCATGCTTTTGATGGAGGTTTTAATATTGTTTTGATAAAATGATGAAATCTTGATAGAAAAGTGGATTTAATTTGATTTTCGGAGTTGTTTTGATTTGGTTTGTTTGAGATTGTTTCTAATTGAGTTTTGAAATGTTTATGACGTTTAAATAGAGTCTTAATCATATTAATCCCGAAATCCTTGAGATTATTGGTTTTTAAAATGTTTTTGGTTGGTTTTTGGGGTGTAATATGAGATCTGAGTTTCAGGAGGTATAAGGATGGTTTAGGTTGTTTTGGATGTTGATTTATGCTTTAAATGTGTTGGATGTGCTGGTTGATGGTTGGGCTGCATTTGGAGATCTATCAATTAAGTTTTCGGTTTTCCTGGCATTGGTAATTTGATGCTTAAGAGCAGGTCTGCGAGTTTCCTTTTGAGTGCTGATGTTTGAATGCATTATGGTGTATTGAATCTTTGCTTTTAATGTGTTGGAAAAAGAAGATAGTGTTATGGAATCGAACGAAGTGGTTTTGGAGGCTACGGACGATTGATTGTTGCATCGGCGAGTGTGGTTTTGCAAGTCGGTGAGTGGAAATGAGATTTCCTGCTTTGAAACTTCATGAAAGAGGGTTTTCAAACATAGTAAGAGCTTGAAACGCTTTACTAAGTTCGGAAGTAAGTAAAGTGAATTTCTCTCTCGGATTGTGCTATTGTGAGATTTTGAATGCACTTGATTTAATTGTGTTAACCTTTTGTTTTAAAGAATGGTTTGGGTTTATGAAATGTGTTTGATGATGTAATATGGTTTAAAGATGCCCTAGGTAAGTGATCCTTGTATGCATGTGATGATGCATGAGGTTTGAAGCATGGTTTAATGCTTTGGAAAAACAGTGAGGTATGCATGAAATATGGATTATATTGGCAAGTGATGTTGTGTAAATTGTTTTGTAAATGAAATCGGATATAGTTAGCCGGCTATAGGATTGAGTGCAACTTAAACAAGTCGCCTTGGATGTTGAGGAGTTGTGATTGTACCGAAAACAGCATCCAAGTACCCTAACGATTGAGGATTGTTGAAGGTTGCAACGGTTGAGGGTAGCTCCTGGGTGCGAACCTTGTGTGTGTCCCATCTCTCATTAGTGGGCTATACATCTACCGATGAGTGGTATTGAGGGGTCATTATTGTACCGAATACTCCACCACAGGTATCACAATGGTGGAGGGTTGAAATTGTTTATAAATGATATTTGAAGGGTTTTTGGTGTTGAAGTGGAGTCTTAATCATTTAGATCCCGAAATCCTTGAGATCCTTAGTTTTTGAAGTATTTTGGGTGAGTTTTTTTGGTGTTCTTGAGGAATTTGTGTTGTTGGAGGTATAAGGATAGTTTTAGGTTGTTTTTGGAATGTTGATTAATGCTTAAAATGTGTTGGATGAGTTGGGTAATGGCTGAGTTGAGGTTAGAGGTCAATTGTTTGAGTTTTGGGTTGTTTTGGATGTGTGTTTTGGTGCCTTAGAGTAGGGCTGCGGGATTTCTTATGTGTGTTGGAGCTTTGGATGCATTTTAATGCATTGAGCCTCTACTTTAATGTGTTGAAAATATGGGATAATATTCCCGAAGCAAACGAAGTGTTTTTTGAGGCTTCGGTAGATCGGTAGTCGCGTCGGCAAGCGTGGTTTCGCGAGCCAGTGAGTGGAATTTGGTGTTCCAGCGTGGAAACGTTTTAGAAAAGGTTTTGGGAACTTTATAAGAGCTTGAAATGCTTTATTAAGTTCGGAAGTAAGTAAATCGAAGTTTCTCCCTCGGTTGTGCTAGTGTTGGGCCTTTGGTTGCACTTGATTTTATTTGCATTAATCTACTGTTTAAAAGCATCTTTTGATTGTATAAAATGTATATGATGATGCCATGTGGTTTAAGGATTGTAACCCTGTAACCCCCTTAACCCGGCCTAGACGGTTGACCCGAATTAAGAAAGTCACACGGGGAAAACCAAAGTCAACCCGAAAGTCAACCTTGATCAACGACCCTTTTTTTTTCCTTTTTAAACTTGTCTAGATGCACATTAAGCCTAATGGTGATCACACAAACATCATACCAAAAGATCACAAACATCAGAGGTTAAACAGGGACCCAATTGAACAATTTACAACTTTAGGGACCAAATTGTAAATTCTGATAAATTAAAGGACTTAATCCAAATTGAAGTTACCAACTTGAAATTAATCAGGTTTCATGCTTCCCTGTGAAATTTCAGCTCAAAAGGACTTCCCAAACTCATACAATTACACAAACAAGATTCAGGACCAAAACGCAAACTTTTCAAAACACATAACTGCCAATGTCAGCCCCCAACGGTCAACCGTTCCGAAACGGGAGACAGCCCGTTCCGAAACGCGGGGTCTGGCAGAGGCTAAACCGTTCCGGAACGGTCCCTCCCGTTTCGGACGCCTGGGCTCATTTAAGGCACCCGTTCCGAAACGGTAGGTGCTGTTCCGAAACACCCTGCCCAGATTGCTTCAAAACATCACTTTAAACATGCAATTACACATCCAAACATGCTCCGAACACTACCAAACTTTGCCAACATGCAATTCAACATATAAACAACATATTAGCATCAACAATTCATCCAATCATCATCATATGCAAAAAGCCCCAATTCTATAGGCATGCTTCCTACACAAGCTAGGCATTCAAACACCAAACTTACAAAGCAAGCATATAAGGTTCCAATTCAAAAGCCAACAAACACATCAACACTTAACATACTTAGGGAGTCTCCAACACCTCCCAAAACATACACATTGGTCCCCCATTGCCAAATCATACAAAAGCTAAAATGTACTTATAAAACCTCATACATTGAGCTTCACTTGAACTTGATTGCTTGCCCCTTTCTTGCTGCCCTCAAGGTACTCTAATGCTCTGCATTATTGAATTCAGAAAACGAAGAGAGCGTAAGCAAAAGCTTAGTGAGGAAAGCTCTTAAAAACCATTCAATAATGCAATTCAAAACATTTACAAAACATGCTTTAAATCAACCTTTTCACATGCTCAAAAGCATTCTTAACAAGCAAACTCATGCTTCAACATAAACATTAAAACAAGCATCTCATGCTTCTCAATATTCTTAACATGTCATATTGGCTCAAGTGAAACATTCCATTTATTAAAACAAGTTCAACAACTTTCCCAAGGACTTTTAAACACCTTGGCCCCAAGGACTTTTAAACACCTTGGCCTATGGACTTTTAAACACCATAGAAAGTATCTCATCAAGGACTTTTAAACACCTTGATCCCAAGGACTTTTAAACACCTTGGCCATGGACTTTTAAACACCATGAATGAATCACATCAAGGACTTTTAAACACCTTGATCCCAAGGACTTTTAAACACCTTGGCCTATGGACTTTTAAACACCATAGAAAGGATCACCTAAGGACTTTTAACCACCTTAGTGTCCGCAACATGAACCATCCAAGGACTTTTAACCACCTTGATGTTCATAAGTAACAAGGCTCACTCAAGGACTTTTAACCACCTTAGTGACCTTAACATTTTAAAAACATCACTTGCCAATATACATCATTTTCATCACTTACATCACTGTTTTAAAGCATCAAACCAAGCTATATTCATCATGCATTTAAAAGCATTAAACCACATCATTTCAATGTACGAAAGCAAGGAACTCCTACCTAGAGTTACCTTCATCATATGGCTTATATCAACAGCAAAAACCATGCTAAAACATGCTTCCAAAACAGTATGTAAAACATGCAAATTATCATTTCGCATCACAACAAAATCATGGCCACCACTAGAGAGAAATTCCGAAAACTTACACTCGAGCTTAGCAAAGTTGTTTAGACTTAAGCTAAGCTCCCAAGACATTGGTTTCAAAGCCGAAAACCCATTTTCACTCACCGATTCCACTTCGCCACTTGCCGAAGCACGAATTCAAGCCTCCGGATCAACAACTCTTGGATCCAAAGATGCCTCCCCTGATCAAACACATTAAAGCAGAGGTTTAATGCATCATCAAGCATCAAAAGCTTCAATGAAAGCACTCAAACACGCTGCTCTCATTCATACACCAATTTCGGCCACCAAACACCACCGAAATTGCATCCGAACCACTTCTAAACAAAGCCCAGCCATAAACCAGCAAAACCTAACATCCATCAACACCAAACAACATCTAAAAACAACCTATTAACATCCTTATACCTCCAGCAACAACAGATCCACAAGATCACCTCAAAAACTACCTTAAAACACAAGCAAAACTTAGGAAACTCAACCTATCCGGGATTGCATTGATCAAAACTCATTTCCTTATCAATTTAGAGATCATTTAACATCAAAAACATCTCTTAAATCACAGATTACTCAGATCTAACGAAAATCATCAAAAATCATCAAAATCTTGCATAATAAGCCAAGATTCATTTCAACACTTTAAAACCTTTAATTAATCATCAATTAAGAGTTGAGAACTTGGGAATTTCAGTAAAGAACTGATAGTTTAGAGGAGAAGGGCGTTCTTACCTCCAAACTTGTGTTTCTCCACTTTTTGGAATGAAAAACCTTGATGAAACTTGTAGCAATGGAAGAGATTTTGAAGACACAATGATTTGCTATCAATTGAGAGTTGAAAAGGAGGATTTTAGGTGAAGAAATCAGATCAAATTCTCTGGAAAATGTAATGTTTGGTTGGAGAGAAAATGAGAGAAAGAAAATTGGAAAAGTTGGTTATAAAATCTAAAATAGCCAAAATGGCTTCCCTCCAATTTTAATAACCTTTAAAATCAGAATTTAGACTTAAAATATCTTGGAAAAATCTGGAGAAATCACTTTTGGATTAATAGCTCCTTAAAGATTCAAAGTTTCAACTCTTTATAAAACAGCCACCAAACTTGCGAAAATTACATTTTGGTCACTAGCCAAAATATCAACCTTCCAAAACTCATTTTCCAAAATTGATTTCACAGTTCACTTAATTATATTAAAAGATGATTTTAGAACATTTTTCCATATTTTTAATGCAACCCGAACTAGGCTTTCCTAATTTAACCTCTTAAGATTCGAACAGGACTTTGACCGAATCGGTCAACGCCCAAAACTTCTAAGCCCAAAACCGGGGCGTTACAACTCTCCCCCCCTTAAGAAATTTCGTCCTCGAAATTTACCTGAAGGAAAGAGATAAGGAAACTGCTTCAGCATGTCTTCCTTCCGCTCCCACGTGGCTTCCTCAACACCGCGATGCTTCCACAGCACCTTCACCAACTCAATGGTCTTGCCACGAAGAACCTTGCTATCCGAATCCAGAACCTTCACCGGTTCCTCATCATAGGTCAAATCCGGATTCAAAACCACTTCCTCCACAGGCATCACATGCGAAGGATCAGATCTATACTTCCGGAGCATAGAAACATGGAACACATCATGAATCTTCTCCAACTCCTGAGGTAACCTCAACCGATACGCAACAGGACCCACACGCTCAACCACCTCATATGGTCCAATGTATCTAGGGCTCAACTTGCCCTTCCGACCAAACCGCATCACCTTCTTCCAAGGCGAAACCTTCAAGAACACACGGTCACCCACCGCATATTCTATCTCCTTACGCTTCAAATCCGCGTAAGACTTCTGCCGATCAGAAGCAGCCTTTAACCGCTCACAAATGAGCTTTACCTTCTCTGTGGTCCCTTTTAACAAAGCAGGCATCGAAACCAACTTTTGACCAGTTTCAGCCCAACAAAGAGGAGTCCTACACTTGCTCCCATACAAAGCCTCATAAGGTGCCATCTGTATGCTCGCCTGATAACTGTTGTTATAAGCAAACTCAACCAAAGACAGATGCTTCTCCCAAGAACCTTGGAACTCGATCACGCAGCACCTCAACATATCCTCCAAAATCTGAATAACTCGCTCAGACTGACCATCCGACTGAGGATGATAGGAGGTACTGAAATGCAACCTTGTACCCAGAGCTTGATGCAAACACTGCCAAAACCGCGATGTGAACCTCGGATCCCTATCCGACACAATCGACTTAGGCACACCATGCAGCCGCACAATCTCAGCAATGTACAGCTCTGCCAGCTTATCCAAAGAGAACGTAGTATGCACAGGCAAGAAATGTGCACACTTCGTCAGGCGATCCACAATCACCCAGACCGAATTCTTCTTCGAAGGAGACAAAGGTAAACCAGATACAAAATCCATGGTAACCCTCTCCCACTTCCACTCAGGGATTTTCAACGGTTGCAACAAACCAGAAGGAAACTGATGCTCAGCCTTAACTCGCTGACACACCAAACACTTGCTCACGAACTCCGCAACATCCTTCTTCAAACCAACCCAATAGTACTCATCACGAAGATCATGATACATCTTAGTACTACCAGGGTGCATAGCAAAAGGACTACTATGACCTTCAGTCAGAATAGCACGCCTCAACTCAGCATCATTGGGCACTACTATCCGACTACCAAAACACAGCACACCATCATCATTGAAACAGAAATCCGAAGGTCTACCCTCCGCGATATCCTGAACATGAGACACCAAGGAATCATCCAACAACTGCTTATCCTTGATCAACTGAACCAAAGATGGCTTCACTTGTAACTCAGCAACGAGACCACCATCACGCGATATGCTCAAGCTAGCAAACATGGCTCTCAACTCAACAGCTACCTTCCTACTCAAGGCATCTGCAACAACATTAGCTTTTCCAGGATGATACTCAATCGTCAGATCATAATCCTTGAGCAACTCCAACCAACGCCGCTGCCTAAGATTCAACTCCTTCTGAGACATCAGATACCTCAAACTCTTGTGATCCGTGTACACAGTACACTTCTCACCATACAGATAATGCCTCCAGATCTTCAGAGCAAAAACCACTGCAGCCAGCTCAATATCGTGCGTAGGGTAATTGCGCTCATGCACTTTCAACTGCCGCGATGCATAAGCCACCACCTTACCCTCCTGCATCAGCACACACCCCAAACCAACATAGGATGCATCACTGTAAACCACAAACTCTTTCCCTGATTCAGGCTGAATCAAGATAGGAGCTTGCGTCAAAGCCGCCTTCAGCTTCTCAAAAGCCTGCTGTCTCGCTTCTGTCCACTCATACTTAACATCCTTCTGCAACAGCTTTGTCAAAGGAGCAGCAACCTTGGAAAAACCATCCACAAACCTTCGGTAGTATCCCGCCAGACCAAGGAAACTACGGACCTCATGAACAGACTTAGGAACCTTCCAGCTCATCACCGCCTCAATCTTCTGAGGATCAACACGAATCCCCTCAGCTGAGACCACATGCCCAAGAAAAGCCACCTCTCTTAGCCAGAACTCACACTTGCTCAGCTTAGCATAAAGCTGATTCTCCAACAAAGCTTGCAAAACAATCCTCAAATGCTCTTCATGTTCCTCCTCAGTACGCGAGTACACGAGGATATCATCAATGAACACCACAACAAACTTGTCCAGGTATTCATGAAACACACGATTCATCATGTCCATGAAAGCAGCAGGAGCATTTGTCAACCCAAACGGCATCACAAGGAACTCATAATGCCCATACCTTGTCCTGAAAGCTGTCTTAGGCACATCCACATCTTTCACCTTCAACTGATAATACCCTGACCTCAAGTCAATCATAGAGAACACAGCAGCTCCCCGAAATTGATCAAAGAGATCATCAATCCTCGGCAAAGGATACCGATTCTTGATAGTCAACTTGTTCAGCTGACGGTAATCAATGCACATTCTCATAGTGCCATCCTTC
The DNA here is from genome assembly GCA_030270665.1 of Hibiscus trionum. NCBI lineage: Eukaryota > Viridiplantae > Streptophyta > Magnoliopsida > Malvales > Malvaceae > Hibiscus > Hibiscus trionum. The sequence continues at coordinate 18,516,209 of BSYR01000017.1, read as the reverse complement.
TTCTTCACAAACAAGACAGGAGCACCCCAAGGCGACACACTCGGCCGGATGAATCCACGATCAAGCAACTCTTGCAACTGCGTCTTCAGCTCCTTCAGCTCCTTAGGTGCCATTCTATATGGAGTAATGGACACAGGAGTTGTATTCTCATACAGCTCAATTCCAAACTCCACCTCGCGGTTAGGAGGTAAACCAGGCAACTCTTCAGAAAAAACACCAGGAAACTCCTTTACAACCCTGATATCTTGCACCCTCAACTCCTTAGAGCTAGGATTCATCACAAAAGCTAGGTAAGCTTCACAACCTCGCCTCAACATCCTACTCGCCTCCAAAGAAGATACCACATTGGCAAGAAACTTCACATTCTCACCAACCACCACAACTTCATAATCATCCGCAAGCTTAAGCGAAACACGCTTATTCTCACAATCCACAACAGCCCGATGCTCAGCAAGCCAATCCATACCAAGGATCACATCAAAACCATAGAAGGGCAACTCCATAAGATCAACATGAAAGACATGCTCTTGAACAACCAAAGGACACCTTCTATATAACTTTCAAGTCACAACAGTCTCACCAAAAGAACTAGTGACCCGAACACCAACATCCAAAGACTCAACAGGCAAACCAAGCAATTCAGCATGCTCACGAAGAATATATGAATGCGTAGATCCAGAATCAATCAAAGAAAGCAATGACAAGGACTGCAAAGTAAAGGTACCTGCAATCACATCTGCATCATTCCTGCCCTCTCTCTGAGCATACACCCTCGCTTGGCCTCCACCTTCAGGCTGAATAGCTACAACATGAGCTACCCCTCGGCCACCTTCCTCTCTCCTCTGGAAATTACCACGGCCGCGCCCACGACCTCTCTGCGGTGCAGCAACAACAGGAGCACGCACCTGCTCACTAGCCAACCTCGGACAATCTCGCCTGATGTGGTCCGTAGAACCACAATTCCAGCACCCATTTCCACCAGCATTACCAGCTGCTACAACAGGAGCTTGTGCCACTCTCTCAGCACGAGGACAATCACGCTTCAAGTGACCACGGGAACCACAGATCCAACAAGCACTAGGATCAGCTCTAGCATTGCCTCCTCTAGCAGGCACACCACCACCCCTCCTGGCTGAGGACTGATACTTCTGATCCCGTCCCCTCTTGTTCCGTCCACCTCCGGAACTATACTCAGCAGCTCGCTTGCCAGCACCCTTAGCAGACAAACTCAGGTTCATCTCAACATCCTTTGCTCGGCCCACCAACACATCAAAATCAACATACTCGGTGGCCAACAGATACATCTTAACATCCGTCACAAGACCGTAACGAAACCTCTCGCACCTAGCCCTCTCATCAGGTATCAGCTCCGGTGCATACTGACTGAGCCGTACAAGCTGTACCTCGTACTCAGCTACACTCATGCTCCCTTGGGTAAGAGACATGAATTCCCGCTTTTTCTCATCCAGATATCTCACTCCCAGATATCTCCTTTTAAACACATTCTGAAAGAATGTCCAGGTAACATCAGCTTCAGCCATACCAGAAATGGTAGTTGTCCACCATGTATAAGCATCGTCCTGCAGCAAGGACACAACACAGCCCAGCTTTTGCACATCCGTGCAACTCATCTGTCCCAAGATACGCTTGGTACTTTCCAGCCAAACCTCAGAACTCTCAGCTGATAAACCTCTAAACTCAGTCCCTCCAAGACTGCGCAGACGCTCCAAAGGCAATCTGACTCCAGCATCTCCCTGATGCCCAGCTCCCTGAGCTCCAGCTACTGCTGCTCGAAAAGCACCCGCAATAGCTTGTACCAACATCGTCATGTCAGGCATAGCTTGCCCCTGACCAACCTCTGGTCCAGCAGCTCCAGCACCAGCTGCAGCTTCAGCTCTCGCACCTCCATCACCACCACCAGGCGGAGGAGGGGGTAACACAGCACTATCAGCGTGCTCTTCATTCTCATTCTCATTAGGAGCCGTAGCTCTCGCATTACCTCTTAACTCTCTACGTGGTGCCATACTTTTACCATGCAACAACAATGCAAAATAAAACAAGTCAGGCCCAGCAAGGTAAGCAATCCAAGTATTCAAGCTCAATTTCATTTCAAAACAACATCTTTCCTTTAGCTTTTGTTTGGCAATGGGTACCCTCAGCATGCAACATCACAACATACAACTCAATTGCATCAACACCTCAAGCCACTAAACATGCTTTCAAGCAACAAGCATACAAGGCAAACATGCTTCATTCATGCATACAAACATTCCCAATTACTCGAGAACTCAGCTCTGATACCACCAAATGTAACCCCCTTAACCCGGCCTAGACGGTTGACCCGAATTAAGAAAGTCACACGGGGAAAACCAAAGTCAACCTTGATCAACGACCCTTTTTTTTTCCTTTTTAAACTTGTCTAGATGCACATTAAGCCTAATGGTGATCACACAAACATCATACCAAAAGATCACAAACATCAGAGGTTAAACAGGGACCCAATTGAACAATTTACAACTTTAGGGACCAAATTGTAAATTCTGATAAATTAAAGGACTTAATCCAAATTGAAGTTACCAACTTGAAATTAATCAGGTTTCATGCTTCCCTGTGAAATTTCAGCTCAAAAGGACTTCCCAAACTCATACAATTACACAAACAAGATTCAGGACCAAAACGCAAACTTTTCAAAACACATAACTGCCAATGTCAGCCCCCAACGGTCAACCGTTCCGAAACGGGAGACAGCCCGTTCCGAAACGCGGGGCCGTTCCGAAACAGGCATAGCCCGTTTCGAAACAGGGGTCTGGCAGAGGCTAAACCGTTCCGGAACGGTCCCTCCCGTTTCGGACGCCTGGGCTCATTTAAGGCACCCGTTCCGAAACGGTAGGTGCTGTTCCGAAACACCCTGCCCAGATTGCTTCAAAACATCACTTTAAACATGCAATTACACATCCAAACATGCTCCGAACACTACCAAACTTTGCCAACATGCAATTCAACATATAAACAACATATTAGCATCAACAATTCATCCAATCATCATCATATGCAAAAAGCCCCAATTCTATAGGCATGCTTCCTACACAAGCTAGGCATTCAAACACCAAACTTACAAAGCAAGCATATAAGGTTCCAATTCAAAAGCCAACAAACACATCAACACTTAACATACTTAGGGAGTCTCCAACACCTCCCAAAACATACACATTGGTCCCCCATTGCCAAATCATACAAAAGCTAAAATGTACTTATAAAACCTCATACATTGAGCTTCACTTGAACTTGATTGCTTGCCCCTTTCTTGCTGCCCTCAAGGTACTCTAATGCTCTGCATTATTGAATTCAGAAAACGAAGAGAGCGTAAGCAAAAGCTTAGTGAGGAAAGCTCTTAAAAACCATTCAATAATGCAATTCAAAACATTTACAAAACATGCTTTAAATCAACCTTTTCACATGCTCAAAAGCATTCTTAACAAGCAAACTCATGCTTCAACATAAACATTAAAACAAGCATCTCATGCTTCTCAATATTCTTAACATGTCATATTGGCTCAAGTGAAACATTCCATTTATTAAAACAAGTTCAACAACTTTCCCAAGGACTTTTAAACACCTTGGCCCCAAGGACTTTTAAACACCTTGGCCTATGGACTTTTAAACACCATAGAAAGTATCTCATCAAGGACTTTTAAACACCTTGATCCCAAGGACTTTTAAACACCTTGGCCATGGACTTTTAAACACCATGAATGAATCACATCAAGGACTTTTAAACACCTTGATCCCAAGGACTTTTAAACACCTTGGCCTATGGACTTTTAAACACCATAGAAAGGATCACCTAAGGACTTTTAACCACCTTAGTGTCCGCAACATGAACCATCCAAGGACTTTTAACCACCTTGATGTTCATAAGTAACAAGGCTCACTCAAGGACTTTTAACCACCTTAGTGACCTTAACATTTTAAAAACATCACTTGCCAATATACATCATTTTCATCACTTACATCACTGTTTTAAAGCATCAAACCAAGCCATATTCATCATGCATTTAAAAGCATTAAACCACATCATTTCAATGTACGAAAGCAAGGAACTCCTACCTAGAGTTACCTTCATCATATGGCTTATATCAACAGCAAAAACCATGCTAAAACATGCTTCCAAAACAGTATGTAAAACATGCAAATTATCATTTCGCATCACAACAAAATCATGGCCACCACTAGAGAGAAATTCCGAAAACTTACACTCGAGCTTAGCAAAGTTGTTTAGACTTAAGCTAAGCTCCCAAGACATTGGTTTCAAAGCCGAAAACCCATTTTCACTCACCGATTCCACTTCGCCACTTGCCGAAGCACGAATTCAAGCCTCCGGATCAACAACTCTTGGATCCAAAGATGCCTCCCCTGATCAAACACATTAAAGCAGAGGTTTAATGCATCATCAAGCATCAAAAGCTTCAATGAAAGCACTCAAACACGCTGCTCTCATTCATACACCAATTTCGGCCACCAAACACCACCGAAATTGCATCCGAACCACTTCTAAACAAAGCCCAGCCATAAACCAGCAAAACCTAACATCCATCAACACCAAACAACATCTAAAAACAACCTATTAACATCCTTATACCTCCAGCAACAACAGATCCACAAGATCACCTCAAAAACTACCTTAAAACACAAGCTAAACTTAGGAAACTCAACCTATCCGGGATTGCATTGATCAAAACTCATTTCCTTATCAATTTAGAGATCATTTAACATCAAAAACATCTCTTAAATCACAGATTACTCAGATCTAACGAAAATCATCAAAAATCATCAAAATCTTGCATAATAAGCCAAGATTCATTTCAACACTTTAAAACCTTTAATTAATCATCAATTAAGAGTTGAGAACTTGGGAATTTCAGTAAAGAACTGATAGTTTAGAGGAGAAGGGCGTTCTTACCTCCAAACTTGTGTTTCTCCACTTTTTGGAATGAAAAACCTTGATGAAACTTGTAGCAATGGAAGAGATTTTGAAGACACAATGATTTGCTATCAATTGAGAGTTGAAAGGAGGATTTTAGGTGAAGAAATCAGATCAAATTCTCTGGAAAATGTAATGTTTGGTTGGAGAGAAAATGAGAGAAAGAAAATTGGAAAAGTTGGTTATAAAATCTAAAATAGCCAAAATGGCTTCCCTCCAATTTTAATAACCTTTAAAATCAGAATTTAGACTTAAAATATCTTGGAAAAATCTGGAGAAATCACTTTTGGATTAATAGCTCCTTAAAGATTCAAAGTTTCAACTCTTTATAAAACAGCCACCAAACTTGCGAAAATTACATTTTGGTCACTAGCCAAAATATCAACCTTCCAAAACTCATTTTCCAAAATTGATTTCACAGTTCACTTAATTATATTAAAAGATGATTTTAGAACATTTTTCCATATTTTTAATGCAACCCGAACTAGGCTTTCCTAATTTAACCTCTTAAGATTCGAACAGGACTTTGACCGAATCGGTCAACGCCCAAAACTTCTAAGCCCAAAACCGGGGCGTTACAAACCCCCTTAGCCCGGCCTAGACGGTTGACCCGAAGTACGAAGATTACACGGGGAAAACCAAAGTCAACCCGAAAGTCAACCTTGATTAACGACCCTTTTTTTTCTTTTTAATCTTATCTAAATGCATATTAACCTTAATTATGATTATAAAATCATCATGCTCAAAAATTACAGCGAACGGAAAACATTTTGGGACTCAATTGCACAATATACAAGTTTAGGGACCAAAATGCAAAATCTGGAAATTATGAGGACTTAACCAGTTTTTAAGTTACCAATATGAAGTTAATCATGTTTCATGCTTCTCTGCCAAATTTCAACTCAAACGGGCATCTCAAACACATCCAATTGCATAAACAAGGTTAAGGACCAAAACGCAAAGATTTCAAAACATATAACCATCAATTTCAGTGCCCAACGGTCGCGTGTTCCGGAACAGGACTGAACCGTTCCGAAACGCGGGACCGTTCCAAAACTCGTTGCGGAACAAGGCTTGGCAGTGGCAAATTTGTTCCGGAACGGCTCTACCCTTTTCGAAACGCCTAGGCCATTTCAGGCCCTCTGTTCCGAAACAGTAGCACCTGTTCCGAAAACACGCTGCCCAGATTGCAGATTTTTTTCTGGTTTAAATCACTTTCAACCAATCAAACACATTCCAATTACCCTCAAATCATACCAGCAAGTCAATATATACTTAAGGAACATAGCAGCATCATCCAATCTCAATCATGGCATCAATTAAGGAAAAACCCAATTCTATAGGCATACATCCTATATTAGAAATCATGCAAACATCAATCCACCAAAACCGAATACCAAGAGGCCATTTACATGTTCCATCATTATCAAAAGCATAAAACCAACTTAGGGAGTCCAAAACATCTCCCAAAAACACAAATTAGGTCCCCATTGCCAAATGCCAAAAGCTAAACAAGTTATGGAAATAGTCACCATACATGAGCTTAAGTTTCCACTTAGATTCTTGACCACCTTGCTGCCCCTTTAAGCACTTCAATGCTCTGCATTATTGGTTTAAGAAAGAGAGAGAGCGTAAGCTTATAGCTTAGTGAGGAATGCTCATTTTAAAACATCACAACAATGCATTATTAGAAACACCTTTCAAAGCCTTTGATTCAAACATCATTTAATCATGCACATATGCATATAAACCAAGCATTTCATGCTTCAAATCATCAACATGTCATATTGGCTTACAAGTGATAATCAAAACCATTTTCCAATTCAAACACAATCGACAATCGGATACGCGGATTACAAGCGTCGTCCCACACGCTTCATACACACTACCAATATCAAGGTCGAGCATGGTACAATCACAACCCCTCAACACCCGTGATGGAGACTATGGTACAATCACAACCCCTCCACATCACTCATTGGTAGTTGTATACCATCACTAACGAGATCACGGGACATACAACACAAGATCCACACATGGACTTTTAACCACCATTGTGATCTTACAATACACAAGGTCCACACATGGACTTTAAACCACCAGTGTGACCTTAACACAAGACCCACCCATGGACTTTTAACCACCATGGTGTTCTTAACCATCTCGTTAGTGTACTTGGATGGAGTCTACGGTACAATCACAACCCCTCAACATCCAAGGCGACTTTATTCACGGTGCACCCAATCCTATAGCCGGCTAACTATATCTGATTCAAGTACTTTTAAACCAAGACATCACTTGCCAATATACATCATTTAACAACAATAATCCACTATTTTTAAGCATTTAACAAAGCCATTAATCATCATGCATCACTATGCATTAAAACCACATTTATCAATGTACATAACAAGGATCTCTTACCTTGAGCATCCTTCAACACATGGCTTATAAAACCAGCAATAAACATGCTAAAATATGCTTTCAAAAACAGAATTTTAACATGCAAACAAATCACTTTGCATTCAACCAACACATGGCTCATCAACAAGAGAGTTTTTCCGAAAACTTACTCTTGAGCTTAGCTAAGTTGTTTAGACTTAAACTAAGCTCCCAAAACCTCCAAAACATTGGTTTCAAAGCTGAAAACCAAATTCCACTCACCGATTCCGTTTCGCAAGCTTGTCGAAACACCAATCAAGCTTCCGGATCAACACCACAAGGATCCAAAGATGTCTTCCCTGTTTTAAACACATCAAAGCAGAGGATTAATGCATCATCATGCATTAATATCTTCAACCAAGACATCGAAACTCGCTGCTCTCCTCAACACTCACATTTCGGCTACCAAACACAACCGAAATCACATCCAAACACCTCTACAACATGTCATCCTTCCGTTCCCACGTGGCTTCTTCAACACCACGATGCTTCAACAACACCTTTACCAACTCAATGGTCTTGCCCCGAAGAACCTTACTATCTGAGTCCAGAATCTTCACTGGTTCCTCATCATAGGTTAAGTCTGGATTCAACTCCATTTCCTCCACATGCATAACATGCGAAGGATCCGATCTATACTTTCGAAGCATAGAGACATGAAACACATCATGAATCTTTTCCAACTCTTGCGGTAACCTCAACTTGTACGCAACAGGACCCACACGTGCAATCACCTCGTATAGTCCAATGTACCTAGGGCTCAACTTACCCTTTCGACCAAACCTCATCACCTTTTTCCAAGGCGAAACCTTCAAAAACACACGGTCACCTACCGCAAACTCAATCTGCTTACGCTTCAAATCCGCGTAAGACTTCTGGCGATCAGAAGCTGCCTTCAATCGCTCACAAATGAGCTTCACCTTCTCATTGGTTCCTTTCAACAAAGCTGGCATTGAAACCAACTTCTGACCTGTCTCAGCCCAACAAAGAGGAGTTCTGCACTTCCTCCCGTACAAGGCTTCATAAGGTGCCATTTGAATACTTGCCTGGTAGCTATTATTATAAGCAAACTCCACCAAGGGAAAATGCTTCTCCCAAGAGCCCTGAAACTCAATCACACAGCACCTCAACATATCTTCCAGCACTTGGATAACACGCTCAGACTGTCCATCCGTCTGTGGATGATAAGAAGTACTAAAATTCAGCTGTGTACCCAAAGCTACATTCCTGCCACCATCATCTATGCGCTGAAAATTACCACGGCCGCGCCCACGACCTCTCTTTGGCTCAGCTGCTCTCACCAGAGCCTGTCCCTCTCTCAGAGGCTGAGGACAATCCTTCTTCAAATGTCCACGGTTCCCACAATTCCAGCATGTCCCAAGGTTACCCCAACATTCGCCACCATGCCGTCTACCACAACGGTTACACTCAGGAGTCCTCTGAACATCATTAGGTCCTTGCTGACCGCTACCAGGGTTACCACCCCCGCGCCTAACATCATAATGTGGCCTCCGATCCTTATGTATCTTGTTGTGATCTCTCCCATAATCGCGTTCAGCCACTCGCTTCACCAGAGCTAGATCCTCCCACACGACTAGTCAAACCAAGATTGACTCAATGTCCTTGGCTCTAATGACAAAGACATCGATATTTGTATAATCAGCCGCAAGCATGAAAGTCTCTTCACATCCGTTACCAACCCATAATGGAATCGTTCACACCTTTCCTGCTCATTAGGGATTAGCTCAGGTGCATACTGACTAAGGCGGACAAACTGAATCTCATACTCAGCTACAGACATGCTACCTTGCATAAGAGACATAAACTCTCTTTTCTTCTCATCTAGGTAACGCACACCTAGATACTTTTCGCTTGAACGCATTCACAAAGAACGTCCAAGTCACCTCATCATCCTCCATCCCAGAAATAGTGGTCGTCCACCACGTATAAGCATCACCATGCAGCAGTGATACTACACAACCCAACTTTTGCACATTATTGCAGTTCATCTGACCCAAAATCCTCTTGGTGCTCTCTAACCAAGACTCAGATCCTTCCGGAGATAAACCTCTGAACTCAGTCCCTCCCAGATTACGAAGACGTTCCAAAGGCAATCTCCCATTAGCATCATCCTGATGCGCAGCTCCATGAGCTCCAACTACTACTTCTTGGAAAGCTCCAGCAATTGCCTGAATCAACATGGTCATGTCAGGAGCAGCTTGCCCCTCCGCACCCTCGGGTCCAGCAACCCCAGCACCATCACCATCATTACCAGCTCAAGCACCACCACCACTGGGTGGTCCACCACCAGGATGAGGAGGTAAATTCTCAACATTCTCCTCATTCTCATTCTCATTCTGAGCCATAGCTCTTGTATTTATCCTCATCTCTCTACGTAGCCCCATTAAATGATAAACAATGCACTGAACTAAAATGCAATAAACACAATTAGGCACAATAAGGTAAGTAATCCAAGTACTCAAGCTCATTTTCGAAAACAATTCCTTTCATTAGTTTTGACTTGGCAATGGGATCCCTATCACACTCTAACATAGCACAATATCACAAATACATCACAATCGAAGTCATACATCACCATTCACACAACATTCTTTCACCAAAAGGGAACATCATGCAATCACACATACATCATCCACATAACAAACCCCAATCATATGAGAACCAAGCTCTGATACCACCAAATGTAACCCTCTTAGCCCGACCTAGACGATTGACCCGAAATACGAAGATCACACAAGGAAAACCAAAGTCAACCCGAAATTCAACTTTGATTCACGACCTTTTTTTCTTTTTAATCTTGTCTATATGCTTGTTAACCCTAAGTGAATACTCACGAGATGCGATAGAGAAAGCCACAGCGATGGGATTTCAAAAAGGGACTCAATTGCACAAAATACAAATTTGAGGACCAAAATGTATTTTCTGAAAATTAGAAGGTCCTTACTGATTTTAAAGTTACCAATATGAAATTAGTCATGTTACATGCTTCTCTGCCAAATTTCAACTTAATTGGACATCCCAAGCTCAAGCAATTGCAATCTCAATATTTAGGACTAAAATGTAAAACATGCAAACTTCAGTACAATTCAAATCTGTGACCAACAGTTACCTGTTTCGAAACATCTACCAGCCGTATCGAAACAATAGGGAAAAAAACTCCCCCGTTTCGAAACTTGTTCCGAAACACGGCTCTCCAGTAGCCAAAACGTTTCGAAACAGCCTCCAACCGTTTCGAAACACGAAGGCAATTACAGGCCCCCGTTTCGATACAGTTTGCCCAGAAACTGCAGAAATTGCTGGTTTTTCACCCAAAAACCCATTCATACTCATCCTGATAACATTCTAACCATACCAACATGCCAACATACATACAAGGTACATATTTAGAACCCCTAAACACATTCATAGCATCAAACATGAAATCTCACAAGTCTAGAGGCATGCTTCCTATTATCAAATCACAAAAAGACAATCCAACCTCAAAACAAGTAATTAAGGCCATTTACAATTCAAACCAACCAAGGCAAATCTGCCACAACCTTAGGGAGTTTAACACATCTCCCAAAACAAATCTTGGTTTCCCATTGCCAATTTATCAAAACTAAAGTGTATGAAAACTTCAACATACATGAGCTTGGACTTCCTTGGATGGACTTAGCTTCCTTGATGCCCGAAAACACCTCAATTATCTGCATTATTGGTAAAAGAGAGCGTAAGCACAAATGCTTAGTGAGGCATGCTCTAAAGAAAACCAACACAATAATGCACATCTAGAAAACACTTTCATCAAAGCTTTTAAACCACATGCTCATCTCTTTCTCATGCTTGGAAAACTTTCAAAGCAAATCTCATTGTAACCACATGTACCTCTATTCTATCTCACGCATTAAAACCAATGAAAATCTCATGGAAAAGCCATTCACATGCTTGTATTGCCAAATCCTTTCTAAACAAATCACATATGCATATCTCATAGCATTAATCATCTCATCAAAGGTACATGTGTAACAAAAACCATTTCATCATTTATATTGGCATTTAACATCTCATTAATACTCGGATATGCGGACACATTTCTACACTAGACTCTTCCGATGGAATATCGCATCACCGTACTCACTTGTCTAGCAACATAGCTTCTGGTGGAATCTCTCATCACCGTACTCACATGGCAGAATCTCTCATCGGCACAAAGCTTGGGTATTTCACCAAGTCCTACCCGATGGAATGCCCATCATCGGAATATCTCCCTTTGGCTTAACCAAAGAGCTCGTACGAATTTTTAGTTTATGGTGCACTCTCATCCTATTGATTGATCAATTATATCCGGTAAGTTTCTCAACATCTATGCCAATATAATGTGTTAAAATATCATCACACCTACTGTTTTTCATGCAATATAACTCAAAGGTTTTCTCACCGCATTTCAAATCATAAAACATACTTTGCTTCAAACCAAAAGCTCAAATCTATTTAATGCAACATGCCATCTCATGGCATCCCTACAAGCATAATCTCATGCTCTAAATCATGCATAAAAACAGTAGGAATTTATCAATCTCAAACCATGAGCATGTAAAAGCATTTTAGGGGCAAACACCACTTTAGAGAGAGGCCAAATCAAACCATACTTACTTTCGGATTTAGGAAGGTGTTTCAAACCTCTCCTAAACCCCCAAACCTTATATTTTTGTCCTCATGGACTTCTAAACCAATCGCACTCACAGATTTTGTTTCGCTTGCTTGCCGAAACGCCAATTAAGCTTCCGGATCAACACCAAAAGTGTCCGAAGATGTATCCCTTGTTTTTGACACATAAAAGCATAGGATTAATGCATCATCATGCATTGAAATCTTCAGCCAACACTCCAAAACTCGCTGCTCTACCTAAACCCAACATTTCGGCTACCAAACACAACCGAAATAACCTCCAAACTCTTCCAAAACATAACCCAGCAAAGATCCATCACTTCTAAACATTTCTAAACATCAATTATCATCAAAAACAACCCTAAACTCGTCCTTATACCTCCAGCTATAACAGAGCACCAAGAACACCTCAAAAACCACCATTTTCATAAGCAAAAACTTAGGAAACACAACCTATTCGGGATTGGATTGATAAAACCTCATTTCTAACATCATTTAACATCCAAAAACATTATAAAACCATCTCAAAATAGAGCCCAATCAATTATAACGAAAATCCACAAGATCTCTTCCAAAATCTTGTTTCTAACATTAAAACCATTAATAAATATTTAGTAAAGGATTGACAACTTGGGAATTTCAGTAAAGAACTGAGTATTTAGAGGAGAAGAACAATCTTACCTCTAAAAGATAATTTCTCCTTGATTTGGGAAAATTTCCATGAAAATACAATGTAGAAATCACAAGGATTTGTTGCAAGATTGATTAGGAAACATTGAGTATTGAAAATCTCATCAAATGAAGTGGAAATCAAAGTGAATTTTGCTGGAGAAAGAGTGTTTGTATGATAGGATTTTGAGGGAAAAAGAATTGAGAGAAAATTTGAGAAAAGTAGTTATAAAAGTAAAAAGTAGTTAAACGCCTTTCTTTTATTTAATTAAATCATTAATTAAATCACCCAAATTAAGGAAAAATCTGGAGAAAACATTTTGGGTAAATTAGCTCCTTAAAGATTCAAAGTTTCAATCCTTTACAAAACAGTCACTACTAAACTTTGCAAAAATCGCAATTTGGTCACTACACCGAAATGTAGTATTTCCAAACCTTATTTTGTAAAATTGATTTCACCACTCTCTTATATATATTAAATGAGGATTTTTAAATATTTTTCTATATTTTAAAGCATCCCGAACTAGGCTTTCCCTAAAACACCCTTTTATATTCCAACCGTTTCTCAGACCGGTCCGGTTCAAACCCTAAACTTCTAAGCCCAAAATTAGGGTATTACACCTCACGTTCAGGACATAGCTGATGGTAAGGCTACTGATTTCTATTTTAATGATGATGAGGTTCTATGTTTTCAGAAGTCGAATAGTGGTGCCATAAGATGTTGATTTGAGGCGCACTATTTTGATTGAGGCTCATAGCAGTCCTTTTGTTATGCACCCTGGTAGTACTAAGATGTATCGTGACTTGAAGGATGAGTACTATTAGGTGGGTTTGAAAAAGGATGTGGCTGATTTTGTAAGTAAGTGTATGTTTGGCCAACGGGTGAAGGCTGAGCATCAGTTTCCTTCTGGTTTGTTACAACCTTTGAGGATATCGGAGTGGAAATGATAAAGGATTATGATTGATTTTGTGTCTGGGGTGCCCTTGACACCGTCAAGGAAGAACTCAGTGTGGGTAATTGTGGATCGTCTTATGAAGTGTGCACATTTCTTGAATGTGCATACTACGTATATGTTGTATAAGTTGGTTGAGTTGTATATTGCTGAGATTGTGCATTTGCACGGTGTGCCCAAGTCCATAGTGTCGGATAGAGATTCGAGGTTCACAGCGAGATTTTGGGAATGTTTACATCAGACGTTGGGGTACATGATTGAATTTTAGCACATCATATCATCCTCAGTCGGATGGGCAGTCGGAACGAGTTATACAGTTGCTAAAGGATCTGTTGCGATGTTGTGTGATTGATTTCCAAGGTTCTTGGGAAAAGCATCTGTCGTTGGTTGAATTTGCTTATAACAACATCTTTTAGGAAAGTATACAGATGACACCGTATGAGACCTAATATGGGAGGAAGTGCAATATGCCTCTTTGTTGGGCTGAGGAGGGGCAAAAGTTGCTGTCATTGCCGGATATGCTAAGGGGAACAACTGGAAAAGTTAAGCTCATATATGAGCGGTTGAAGGCTACATCAGATCGTCAGAAGTCTTATGCGGATTTAAAGCGTAAATAGGTTGAGTTTGCGGTTGGTGATCGCGTGTTTCTTAACGTATCGCCTTGGAAGAAGGTGATGAGTTTCGGACGTAAGGGAAAGCTTAGTCTGAGCTTTATTGGACCTTATGAGGTTATGGAGCGAGTTGGTTATGTGGCTTATCGGTTGAGGTTGCCTTCCGAGTTGGAAAAGATCCATGACATGTTTCATGTATCTATGTTGCGGAGGTATAGATCGAATCCTTTGCATATGATGCTGGTTAAGGAGATTGAGTTGAATCCAGATTTGTCCTATGATGAGGAAACAGTGGGAATTCTGGATTCGAGTAGCAAGGTTCTTCGTGGCAAGAAGATTGAGCTTGTGAAGGTGTTGTGGCAACACCGAGGAGTTGAGGAGGCCACATGGGAAAGCAAGGCGGACATGCTGAGGCAATTCCCGCATCTTTTTCCTTCGGGTAAAAATTTCTAGTACGAAATTTCCTAAGTGGGGGAGAGTTGTAACGCCCCTGTTTTGGGCCTAGATGTTTTGACGAGTCGGGTTGGACCAGTGAAAGCAGTGTCGATTGTTCGGACAATTAGAAGTTTGTTTAGGGAAATCAAGGTTCGGAATGAGATAAAAATATGATAAAAATTGCTAAAATCCTCTAAAAATGTGTTTAAATGGTTGGTCAAATCAATTTTACAAAACGGGCTTTCTAAAGTGTACATTTTGTGTAGTGGCCAAAATGTAAAGATTTAAATGTTGGAAAAATGTGTTTTTCAAGAAGAGTCAAAATCTTAGAATCTTTAGGGAGCTACTTAGCAATTATGCCTTTTCCCTAATTTGGCATGTGTTTTAATGGTTATTAAAAGTTAAAAAGGCTTTTAATTTGGTTTAATTAAGAAGTTAGTTAATCTGTTAAAAAGTTTTCCCGATCATTTTCATTCCTCTCTTTCATTTCAACCAAACACTTCTCATTTTCTCCCAAATCTCCAGATTTTCTTCACTCTCAAATCCTCTTTTGAGTTCCACCTTTTGCTTATTGATTTCTTGCATTTTCCTTCAAGTTTCTTCAAGAAAATTTTGCCAAATTCGAGGAGAAGCAAGGACTGGAGGTAATTTTTGTGCTCTCTGTAACCACCTTAGCCCGGTCTAGACGGTTGACCCGAACTGAGGTGTTTACATGGGGAAAACCGAAGCCAACTCGTTAAAGCCGAATCTGATTGACGACCTTTTTTTGTTATTTTTATCCTTTCTATATGCAATTTAAATCCTACATGATCACCAAAGAGCGTAGGAAGAAACGACACATCGATCGAAATCCGTTTAGGGGTTTAATTATGCAAAAAGGGCATCTAGGGACCAAAATGTAATTTATACAAATTAAAAGGACTTTTCTGATTTTAAAGTTACCATTATTCAATTAGTCATGTTTCATGCTTCTCTATAAATTTTCATCACAATCACACCTACCAAACTCATCCAATTGCATACATGAAGTTTAGGGACTAAAAAATAACATTTCGAACTTCAAAAGATGCCACTAAGAAAAATTAACGGTCGCATATCGGTATGCCTAGGGACCGTATCAATACGCGGGGCGGCAGTGACCAAACTCGTAGAAAAGGTATCGATACGCTCTACTACGTATCGATACGCCCTTCAAACTTAGCCTACCCGTATCGAAACACTTTCCATCCGTACCGACACCCTGTACAAAAAGGCACAAGTTTGGCTTATACGTATCGATACGTAAGCCCGAGTATCGATACGTATACCAAAAATGACCCACAAACAGCCCCAAATTTAAAACAAACCTAAACAAACCATCATTAAATCATATGGATATGTTTATGGCAACCACTCTAACATACAAGCATGCAATTCTAAGCATATGGTAAACATTTGAGGGATCATCAAAAGAATTGCAAGGCATATACTAGATCATGCTTGAACCACAAACCATTAGCATACCAAAAGGCAAACTAAAGCATCAAAACCAATATAAAGGCCTTCTACAAACCAAATAAACCACATAAAACTTGCATCAACATCAGGGAGTCCAAAACACATCTCCCAAAACAAACCAATAAATCCCATTGCCATATATCATTACTAAAGTAAAAGTATAACACCATACTTGAGCTTAACAATCCTTGAACTTCTTAAACCTCATTGTTGCCCAAAACGTGTCAATTATATGCAATGTTGGTAAAAAAGAGCATAAGCACAATAACTTAGTGAGGCATGCTCTAGAAACTTCTTAAAACTCTATCTTGAAAACCATTTCTAAAACCATGCTCTTTCTATCTCATGCTTGAAAACCATTTCAAAGCAAATCACCATTTGAAAATCACATGTACCATCTATCTATCTATCTCATGCATTCAACCAATGCAAACCTCATGGAAAAGCCACACATGCTTAATATTCAAAAGCATTTCATAAATCTAAAAATCTCATATAAATTTCTCATAGCATAAAATCATTTCAACATTGGTACATGTGAATCAAAGTTCTTTCTTATATATTGGCATTTCATATTCCATCTTTACTCAGATATGCAGATTATCTTGACTCGAGGTCAAGTCCTACCCCGGTGGGATCTCGCCACCGGACTCTCATGGCGGTATCTATCTTCGCCACAAAGCTTGGGTGTTTCACCAAGACCTACCCCAATGGTATCTCTCATCATCAGACTCTCACTTTGGATTGAGATGGCACTACCCCTATTGCCCAACTTCAAAGAGCACGTACGAATTTTTAGTTTATAGTGCACTTTACATCCTATTGGTCGACCAATTATATCCGATAATATCTCATCATTTATGTTAATATATTATATTAAAATAATCATCTCACCTACTGTTTTGATGCAACATTTCTAAATCAATCTCATCCCATTTCAAAACCACAGTTCATGCATAGCATTTAATAAAAATCTCAAAACTCTTTGAATGTTATTCTATCTCATGGGATCAATATGAAACATCATTTCATGTCATAAATCATGCACAAAACAGTAGGAATTTGTCTATCTCAAATCAAGAGCATGTCAAAAGCATTTAGGGGCATCATCCACATTTCGAAAGCAAATCTAAACATACTTACTTTCGTACTTAGGATGGTGTTTCAAGCCAATCATAAATCCCCAAAACTTGTTTCATTGTCCCTCAAGGACTTCTAAAACAAATTCCACTCACCGATAACTTTTCGCTTGCTTGCCGAAACGATTTCTAAGCTTCCCGCACTTCTGGATCAACACCAAACGCATTCGAAGATTTCTCCCCTGTTTATTACACATAAGAGCAGAGTATTAATGCACCATCATGCATTAAAATCACCAGCCACTCATTCTAACTCGCTGCTCTACTCAAAACTAACATTTAAGCTATCCGAAACAACCGAAATCACTTCCAAACTTTCCCAAAACAATGCCCATACAAGATCTAACAATTCTAACATCTTCTCAACCTCAATGAACATAAAAAATCAACATAAAAACGACCTTATACCTCCAGCAATAGCAGATCGCCAAAAACACCTCAAAAACCACAAATCTAGCATCTCAAACATAGGAACCCAAACCTATTCGAGATTAATTTGTTAAAACCTCATTCTCAGCATCAAATAACATCCAAAATATGCTAGAAATCAACCTCAAATCAGAGCTTATCATATAAATAAGAAATTCACCAAGATATCATCAAGAATCTTGATTTTAACAACTATTTCATGTTTATATCATTAAACAACTCAAAAGGCATTAACAAAGGATTGATAACTGGGGAATTTTAGTAAAGAACTGATCATTAGAGAAGGACGAAGCTTACCTCTAATGGTTGATCTCTCCTTAATTTGGGCAAATTTCCTTGATAACCCAAAGCAAAATCAAAAGGATTTGATGAAACAAAGATAGGAAAATCTTTTGGAAGATGAAATCGCAGCAAACAAGATGAAAATCAGAGGTTCTTTGATGGGAGAAAAGTTTTTGGCTGACTGGATGTTGAGAGAAAATGAAAAGAGAAAATCTGTCGTAAAGTTGGTTATGAAAAGTCAACCTTTGATTTTCTTTTAAATCCCTTTTATTTCTTTAATAAAATCATTATTAAAAGCACCCAAATTAAAGAGAAATCTGATGGAAAACAAATGGTAAAATTATCTCCTTAAAGATTCAGTGTTTCAATCCTTTCCAAAACAATCACTAACTAACTTTAGCAAAAACTGCATTTTGGTCACTATACCAAAATGTAATATTTTCAAAGCTTATTTTGTAAAATTGTTTTCACCACAATCATTTATATATTAAATGAGGATTTTTAGATATTTTCCTATATTTTTAAAACATCTTGAACTAGTTTTTTCCTAAACCAACCTCAAGGGTTCGAACCGTTCATGACCGGCCCGATTCAACATCTAAAACATCTAGGCCCAAAACCAGGGTGTTACAATCTCCCTCTAATCTAAGTTCGTTAATGAAATTCCAAAGATATTTGACTTTTTAATACTGATTTTGATTGAGGTTTTGTTGGTAGATTATTAAACTCTTGAAATCTTGTTTGAAAAATAGATTTTAAGGTGATTTTCAAATTTTAATTTAAATGGCTGGTTTGAGATTGTTTCTCAATGGGTTTTTGAAAGGTTTTTGGTGGTGAAGTGGATTCTTAATCATATAGATCACGAAATCCTTGAGATCCTTAGTTTTTGAAGTGTTTTGGGGTGTTCTTGAGGAATTTTAGTTGATGGAGGTATAAGGATGGTTTTAGGTTGTTTTTGGAATGTTTATTAATGCTAAAAATGTGTTGGATGAGTTGGTTAATGGTTGAGCTGAGGTTAGAGGTCAATAGATTGAGTTTTCAGTTGTTTCAGATTGGTGTTTTGGTGCTTTAGAGTAGGATTGTGAGATTTCTTGTGTGTGATGGAGCTTTGGATGCATTTTAATGCATTAAGCCTATGTTTTGATGTGTTGAAAACAATGGATAATATTCCGGAAGCGAACTAAGTGTTTTTGGAGGCTTTGGAAGATAGGTAGTTGCGTCGGCAAGCATGGTTTCGTGAGTCGGTGAGTGGAATTTGGTTTTCCAGCGTGGAAACGTTTTAGAAAAGGGTTTGGGAACTTAATAAGAGCTTGAAATGCTTTATTAAGTTCAGAAGTAAGTAAATCGAAATTTTTCCCTCGATTGTGCTAGTTTTGGGCCTTTAGTTGCACTTGATTTTAATTGCATTAATCTATTGTTTAAAAGTATTTTTTGATTGTATAAAATGTGTATGATGATGCCATTTGGTTTAAGGATGCACTAGTTAAGTGATCCTTGTATGCATGCGTTGATGCATGAGATTTGAAGCATGGTTTAATGCTTGATTTATGGCTTATCATGAATGCTTTGTAAAAATAGTGAGTTATGCATGAGGTATTGGTTATATTGGCAAGTAATGTTGAATAAAATGTTTTATAAATGAAATCGGATATAGTTAGCCGGCTAAAGGACTGAGTGCACCATAAACAAGTCGCCTTAGATGTTGAGGGGTTGTGATGGTACCGAATACTCCATCCAAGTACCCTAACGATTCAAGATTGTTTAAGTTTGCAATTGTTGAGGGTAGCTCCTGGGTGCAAACCTTCTGTGTGTCCCGTTTCTCCTTAGTGGATTATACATCTACCGATGAGTGGTGTTGAGGGGTTGGGATTGTACCGAATACTCCACCACGGGCGTCACAACGATGGAGGCTTGTTGAGTGCATAAATGTTCTATATTTTAGCCCTGATTTATCCATATTATTGATGCACTCAAGCATGTTTAGTTGCACTTTAGGATAGAATTTGCATAAACATCATAGATCGATAATTTCGTACAGATGCTGCTGATTTCGATCAACTCTTGCAGGTACCTGTCGTGGAAGCATCCAGGGCAGTAGAGGAATAGAATATAACCACAGAGCTGGAGTGAAGGATTGAAGAAAACTTCCTCATACATCACTGTCGAGACAGAAGTGGCGACAGTGAAGAAGAAAACTGCCTCATACATCACTGTCGTGACAGTTGCCATGACAGAAGTGGCGACAGTGAATAAGAAAATTGCCTCATACATCATTGTCGCGACAGTTGTCGTGATAGAAGTGGCGATAGTGAAGAAGAAAACTACCTCATACATCACTTTCGTGACAGTTGCCGTGACAGAAGTGGCGACAGTGAAGACAACAAAGATGGAAAATGTGAAGTGGAGTTCGACTGATAGAGGATTTCAAGCCTATTTTTGTAGACCACTTGCATAATTTTTGGAGCCCAAAATCACAAGGAAGGCCTTGCCCAAAGTTTGAGGAGAAAGTCAAAGCAAGAACATAGAACGGATTAAGGGACGTTTATTCAAAGATTTAGTGTTTAAATAAGTTGTACTTTAATTCAAATTAGTATTCTTGGCCCCTAAGGAAGATTACACCTAAGGCCTATATAAATGCTTTTATTTCGACAAGGGAATATAACCTAGCTCTTAGCCGTCTTGTAACGCCCCAATTTGGGCATAGAAGTTTTAGAGTTTGAGTCGGGCCGGTCGAGAACAGTTCGAACCTTTAAGTGAGATTTAGGGAACACCTAGTTCGGGATGTTTTAAAAATATGAAAAAAATATCTAAAAATCCTCATTTATTATATGAATGGTTAGGGTGAAAACAATTTTACAAAATAAGGTTTGGAAATACTATATTTCGGTGTAGTGACCAAATCGCAGTTTTTGCAAAAGTGGAACAGTGACTGTTATGTAAAGGATTGAAACTTTGAATCTTTAAGGAGCTAATTTTACCAAAATGTTTTTAATCAGATTTCTCTTTATTTTCGGTGTTTTTATTAATGTTTTAATTAAGGGAAATAAGGATTATTAAAAAGAAAATCTATCTTTGACTTTTCATAACTACCTTACGTTAGTTTTCTCTCATTTCATTTTCTCTCAATTTCTTTTCAGCCAAACACATTTCCTCCATCAATTAGCCTCTGATTTTCATTCCTTTTGATGAGATTTCAATCTCTTTTTGGTTCCTAATCTTTTCCTCACCAAATCCTCTTGTTTTCACTTTGGATTTTCAAGAAAACTTGCCCAAATCAAGGGGAAATCAGCCATTAGAGGTAAGCTTCGTCCTTCTCCTCTAATGATCAGTTCTTTACTGAAATTCCCAAGTTATCAATCTTTGTTAATGATTTTTGAGTTACTTTAATGTTAGAAACATGAAATTGTGTTAAAACTCAAGATTTTTGGAGAGTTCTTGATGATTTTCGTGGTTGTTGGTTAGGCTCTTTTTTGAGGTTGTTTTCTAAAGTATTTTGGATGGTAATTGATGTTATAAATGAGGTTTTATCAAACAAATCCTGAATGGGTTTGGATTCCTAAGTTTTGCATGCTAGAATGGTGGTTTTTAGGGTGGTTTTGGTGTTCTATTATAGCTGGAGGTATAAGGACGAGTTTATGGTGATTTTTGGTGTTGATTGATGTTTAGAAATGATAGGAAGTGATAGATCTTGGCTGGGCTTTGTTTTGGAAGAGTTTGGAGATTGTTTCGGTTGTTTTTGGTGACCGAAATGAGGCTTTTGAGTATAGCAGCGAGTTTAGGTTTGTGGCTGATGATTTCAATGCATGATGATGCACTAATCATCTGCTCTTATGTGTTATGAACAAGGGAGACATCTTCAGACACCTTTGGTGTTGATCCGGGAGTGCCGGGAACTTAGATAGCATTTCGGCGAGCAAGCGAAACGTAATCGATGAGTGCAAATGGTTTTAGAAATCCTTAAGGGACAAAGAAACATGGTTTGGGGATTTAGGAAAGGTTTGAAACACCTTTCTAAGTCCGGAAGTAAGTATGGCTAGATTTGCTCTCAATTATGTGGTTGTTGCCCCAAAAATGCTTTTACATGCTCTTGCTTTGAGATAGACAAATTCCTAATGTTTTTATGCATGATTTGTAGCATGAGATGATGCTTGAAGAGATTTCATGAGATAGCATGTTGCATTGATGAGTTTTTATATTTTGATTTAATGTAAAACTTGTGTTATGATTTTGAAATGAGTTGAGAAGGTTTCGAGAATTATCGCATTAAAACAGTAGGTGAGATGATGTTTTGACATAATATATTGGCATAGAAGATGAGATACTTACCGAATATAATTGACCGATTAATAGGTTGAGAGTGCACTATAAACTAAAATTCGTATGTGCTCTTTGGAGTTGGGCAATGGGGGTAGTGTCATCCCAATCCAAAGTGAGAATCTGGTGATGAGAGATTCCACCGGGGTAGGACTTGACCTTGTGTCAAGCTAGTCCGCATATCTGAGTAATGATGAAATGTGAAATGCCAATATAAAATATGGAAATGTATTTGATTCACATGTACAAAATGAAGAGATGTATAATGCTATGAGAAATGCATATGAGATAATGATATGAAATGCTTTTGTTTTCATTTATCATGTGTATGGCCTTTCCATGAGATTTGCATTGGTTTAAATGCATGAGATAGAATAGAGGTACATGTGGTTTCAAATGAAGATTTGCTTTGAAATGGTTTTCAAGCATGAGATAGAATGAGCAAGTTGTTGAAAATGGCTTTTGAGAAAGTGTTTTGAATAATGCATTGTTGTGTTGGATTCTTTAGAGCTTGCCTCACTAACCAAATATGCTTACGCTCTCCTTTACCAACAATGGAGATAATTGAGGTGATTTTGGGCAGCAAGAAGGTTAAGAACATCCAAGGAAGTATAAAGCTCATGTATGGTGATGTTTTTATATACCTTAGTTTTGATATTTGGCAATGGGGATTTTCATAGTTGTATTTGGGAGATGTGTTTTGAACTCCCTAAATTTGTGGCAAGTTTGTGTTGGCTTTTGAAGGTTGCAAATGGTCTTCTATGGTTTGTTTGAGGTTTGAAGTTTATAATTGGTATTGTGGTTAGGAAGCATGCCTTTAGACTTAATGTTCGTGTGTTTGATGCCATGCTATAGTTTGAGCTTCTTATATATGTTCTCTAATGTCTTAACAAGTTGTTGGTAGGTTATGGTATGTATTGGAGCATGTTTGATAGTGTTAAGATGTGAAAAACCAACAATTAATGCTGTTGCAGGGCAGGGTGTATCGAAACACCCTTATCTATTTCGAAACAGGGGCCCGAAATGGCCATAGTGTTTCGAAACAGATGAAGGTGTCTCGGAACACTTTGGTTACTGGAGAGGCCTGTTCTGATACTGGTCTCGTAACGCACCCGAGTTCCGAAACAGTCAACACCATTTCAATACGGGTGTTTCGGTACGAAGGTCAGTGTTCTGGAACGGTTGACTGTTGGTCTGTGCATTTGAATTGTTTCAGGTTTTCAAGTTTTACATTTTAGTCCTGGATGTTGTGCATGCAATTGCTTGAGCTTGGAATGTCCTTTTAAGCTGAAATTTGACATACAGGCTTGTAATATGACTAATTACTTATTGGTAAACTTAAAATCTACAAAGTCCTTATATTTTACAAAATTTAAATTTTGGCCCCTAAAAGTGTAATCCATGCAATAGAGCTTTTAAATGTTTTTCAATCGATGTGCTTTTCTCTCCTATGTTCCTGAGTGATCACTTAGTCTTAATGTGCATCTAGAAAAGATAAAAAGAAAAAGAAAGGGTCGTTAATCAAGGTTGACTTTCGGTTTGACTTTGGTTTTCCCCGTGTAATCTTCGTAGTTCGGGTCAATCGTCCAGGCTGGGCTAAGGGGGTTACATTTTTGGTATCCGAGCCAGGTTAACGAATGTTTGAGGCTTGGTATGTGGTTCATGTATGTGATTATGAATGATTGTGACTTTTCGGTGAAGGTATGATGTATGATTGTTGATGTGTGGTTTTAATGGGATGAAATTGTGATACTATGCTTTGTTTGGGGTTTAGTTGGGGATCCCATTGCCATATCATTACTAACGAGAAGAAGTTTTTTCAAAAATGAGCTTGAGTACTTGGATTACTTACCTTATTATGCCTAATTGGATTAATTGTATTTTGTCAGTTGTATTGTTTTATTTTGGGGCCACGTAGAGAGCTTTGAATCAATACTCGTTCTACGACTGAGAACGAGAATTTGGAGAATGTAGAGGATCTACCTCCTATTCCCCCTGGTGGACCACCTGGTGGTGGTGGAGTTGCTGGACCCGAGGGAGTTCAGGGGCAAGCTGCTTTTTATATGTCTGTGTTGATACAATGTTAGATTGTCGTTGGAGCGTCTCCGCAGTCTGGGAGGGACTAAGTTTAGAGGGTTGACCCTGGAAGGTTCCGAGTCTTGGTTGGAGAGCACCAAGAGGATACTTGGACAGTTGAATTGCAACAATGTTCAGAAGTTGGGATGCATTGTGTCCCTGTTGCACGGTGATGCATATACGTGGTGGACGACCACAATTGCGGGAATGGAAGATGATGATGTGACTTGGACATTGTTTTTGAATGCGTTCAAGCGAAAATATTTGCGAGTTCGCTACCTCGATGAAAAAAAAGAGGGAATTCATGTCCCTTGTGCAAGGGAGCATGACGGTGGCAGAATATGAGGTGCAGTTTGTGCGCCTAAGCCAATATGCGCCCAAGCTGATTCCTAGCGAGCGAGAAAGATGTGAACTGTAATCCCCTTAGCCCGGCCTAGACGATTGACCCGAACAACGAAGATCACACAGGGAAAACCAAAGTCAACCCGAAAGTCAACCTTGATTTACGACCTTTTTTTCTTTTTAATCTTGTCTAGATGTTTGTTAACCATAAGTGAGTACTCACGAGATACGATAGAGAAAAACACAGCGATCGGATTTCAAAAAAGGGACTCAATTGCACAATATACAAATTTGGGAACCAAAATGTAATTTCTGAAATTATGAAGGTCTTTACTGATTTTAATGTTACCAATATGAAATTAGTCATGCTACATGCTTCTTTGCCAAATTTTAACTTAATTGGACATCCCAATCTCAAGCAATTGCAATCTCAACATTTAGGACTAAAATGTAAAACATGCAAACTTCAGAACAATTCAAATTTGTGACTAACGGTCACCTGTTTCGAAACACTTACCAGCCGTTTCGAAACGCTAGGGCAAAACACTCCCCCATTTCGAAACTTGTTTCGAAACACGGCTCTCTAGTAGCCAAAATGTTTCGAAACAGCCTCCAACTGTTTCGAAACACGAAGGCCATTATAGGCCCCCGTTTCGAAACACTAGAGAGTGTTTCGATACAGTTTGCCCAGAAACTGCAGAATTTGCTGGTTTTTCATCCATAAACACATTCAAACACATCCTAAAGACTCTCTAATCATGCCAATATGTCAACATACATACAAGGTACATATTTAGAGCCCCTAAACACATTCATAGCATCAAACATGAAATCTCACAAGTCTAGAGGCATGCTCCCTATTATCAAATCACAAAAAGACAATCCAACGTCAAAACAAGTAATTAAGGCCATTTACAATTCAAACCAACCAAGGCAAACATGCCACAACCTTAGGGAGTTTAACACATCTCCCAAAACAAATCTTGGTTTCCCATTGCCAATTTATCAAAACTAAAGTGTATGAAAACTTCACCATAAATGAGCTTGGACTTCCTTGGATGGACTTAGCTTCCTTGATGCCCGAAAACACCTCAATTATCTGCATTATTGGTAAAAGAGAGCGTAAGAACAAATGCTTAGTGAGGCATGCTCTAAAGAAAACCAACACAATAATGCACATTTAGAAAACACTATCATCAAAGCTTTTAAACCACATGCTCATCTCTTTCTCATGCTTGGAAAACTTTCAAAGCAAAACTCAGTGAAACCACATGTACCTATATTATATCTCATGTATTAAAACCAATGCAAAATCTCATGGCAAGTCCATTCACATGCTTGTATTGCCAAAGCATTTCTAAACAAATCACATATGCATATCTCATAGCATAAATCATCTCATCAAACGTACATGTGTAAGAAAAACCATTTCATCATTTATATTAGCATTTAGCATCTCATTAATACTCGGATATGCGGACACATTTCTACACTAGACTCTTCCAGTGGAATCTCGATCACCGTACTCACTTGTCTAGCAACATAGTTTCCGGTGGAATCTCACATCACCGTACTCACATGGCAGAATCTCTCATCGCCACAAAGCTTGGATATTTCACCAAGTCCTACCTGATGGAATGCCCATCATCGGAATATCTCCCTTTGGCTTAACCAAAGAGCACGTACGAATTTTTAGTTTATAGTGCACTCACATCCTATTGATCGATCAATTATATCCGGTAAGTTTCTCAACATCTATGCTAATATAATGTGTTAAAATATCATCACACCTACTGTTTTTCATGCAATATAACTCAAAGGTTTTCTCACCACATTTCGAATCATAAAACATACTTTGCTTCAAACCAAAAGCTCAAATCTATTCAATGCAAAATTCCATCTCATGACATCTCTACAAGCATAATCTCATGCTCTAAATCATGCATAAAATCAGTAGGAATTTATCAAACTCAAACCATGATCATGTAAAAGCATTTTAGGGGAAAACACCACTATAGAGAGACCAAATCAAACCATACTTACTTCCGGATTTAGAAAGGTGTTTCAAACCTCTCCTAAACCCCCCAAACCTTGTATTTTTTTCCTCATGGACTTCTAAACCAATCGCACTCACCGATTTCGTTTCTCTTGTTTGCCGAAACGCCAATTAAACTTCCGGATCAACACCAAAAGTGTCTGAAGATGTATCCCTTGTTTTAGACACATAAAAGCAGAGGATTAATGCATCATCATGCATTGAAATCTTCAGCCAACACTCCAAAACTCGCTGCTCTACCTAAACCCAACATTTCGGCTACCAAACACAACTGAAATCACCTCCAAACTCTTCCAAAACATAACCCAGCCAAGATCCATCACTTCTAAACATTTCTAAACATCAATTATCATCAAAAACAACCCTAAACTCGTCCTTATACCTCAAGCTATAACAAAACACAAAGAACACCTCAAAAACCACCATTTTCATAAGCAAAAACTTAGGAAACACAACCTATTCTGGATTGGATTGATAAAACCTCATTTCTAACATCATTTAACATCCAAAATACATTAGAAAACCATCTCAAAACAGAGCCCAATCAATTACAACGAAAATCCTCAAGATCTCTTCCAAAATCTTGAGTTTTAAGCCAAAATCATGTTTCTAACATTAAAACCATTTATAAAACTTTAACAAAGGATTGACAACTTGAGAATTTCAGTAAAGAACTGAGTATTTAGAGGAGAAGAACAATCTTGCCTCTAAATGATGATTTCTCCTTGATTTAGGCAAAATTCCATGAAAATGTAATGTGGAAATCAAAAGGATTGGTTGCAAGATTGATTAGACACCAATAGATGATGAAAATCTCATCAATTGAAGTGAAGATCAATGTGAATTTTGTTGGAGAAAATGCGTTTGGATGATAGGATTTTGAGAGAAAAAGGAATGAGGGAAAATTAGAGAAAGGTATTTATGAAAATCAAAAAGTAGTTTTCTCCTTTCTTTTATTTAATTAAAACATTAATTAAATCACCCAAATTAAGGAAAAATCTGGAGAAAAACATTTTGGGTAAATTAGCTCCTTAAAGATTCAAAGTTTCAATCCTTTACAAAACAGTCACTACTAAACTTTGCAAAAATCGCAATTTGGTCACTACCCCAAAATGTAGTACTTCCAAACCTTATTTTGTAAAATTGATTTCACCACTCTCTTATATATATTAAATGAGGATTTTTAGATTTTTTTCTATATTTTAAAGCATCTCGAACTAGGTGTTCCCTAAAACTCCCTTTTATATTCGAACCGTTTCTCAGACCGGTCCGGTTCAAACCCTAAACTTCTAAGGCCAAAATTGGGGTGTTACAACTCCCCCCTCTTAAGAAATTTAGTCCTCGAAATTTACCTGGGGGAAAAAGATAAGGAAACTGCTTCTCCATGTCATGTTTCCTTTCCCACGTGGCTTCCTCAACACCATGATTCCTCCACAACACCTTAACCAACTCAATGGTCTTACCACGAAGAACTTTACTGTCCAAATCCAGACTCTCAACCGGCTCCTCAACATAGGTCAAGTCTGGATTCAACTCAACTTCCTCTACAAGCATAACATGCGAAGGATCCGATCTATACCTCCGAAGCATAGAGACATGAAACACATCATGAATCTTTTCCAACTCTTGGGGTAATCTCAGCTTATAAGTAACAGGACCCACACGTTCAATCACCTCGTATGGT
Source organism: Hibiscus trionum (assembly GCA_030270665.1). Classification (NCBI taxonomy): domain Eukaryota; kingdom Viridiplantae; phylum Streptophyta; class Magnoliopsida; order Malvales; family Malvaceae; genus Hibiscus; species Hibiscus trionum. The sequence continues at coordinate 18,487,628 of BSYR01000017.1, read as the reverse complement.
CCAATATACCTAGGGCTCAACTTACCCTTCCGGCCAAACTTCATCACCTTCTTCCAAGGTGAAACCTTCAAGAACACACGGTCACCCAGCGCAAACTCAATCTCCTTACGTTTCAAATCCGCGTAAGACTTCTGTCGATCAGAAGCTGCCTTCAACCGCTCACAAATGAGCTTCACCTTCTCAGTGGTTCCTTTCAATAAAGCCGGCATCGAGACCAACTTATGACCTGTTTCAGCCAGCAAAGAGGAGTCTTACACTTCCTCCTATACAAGGCTTCATAAGGTGCCATTTGAATACTTGCCTGGTAGCTATTGTTATAAGCAAACTCCACCAAAGGCAAATGCTTCTCCCAAGAGCCTTGAAACTCAATCACGCAGCACCTCAACATATCCTCAAGCACTTGGATAACACGCTCAGACTGTCCATCCGACTGTGGATGATAAGAAGTACTGAAATTCATCTGCGTACCCAAAGCTTGATGCAAACAGTCCCAAAAGCACGATGTGAACCTCGGATCTCTATCTGACACTATAGACTTTGGTACACCATGCAAACGCACAATCTCAACAAAGTACAACTCAGCAAGCTTATCCAAGGTATACGTAGTATGCACAGGCAAAAAATGTGCACACTTCGTAAGGCGATCCACAATCACCCACACCGAATTCTTCTTCGATGGCGACAAAGGTAAACCAAACACAAAGTCCATGGTGATCCTTTCCCACTTCCATTCAGGTATCCTCAACGGTTGCAACAACCCTGAAGGAAACTGATGCTCAGCCTTAACCTGCTGACAAACCATGCACTTACCCACATATTCCGCAACATCTTTCTTCAAACCCACCCAATAGTACTCATCCTTCAGATCACGATACATCTTTGTACTACCAGGGTGCATAGCAAAAGGACTACTATGAGCTTCGGTCAGAATAGTACGCCTCAACTCCACATCATTCGACACTACTATCCGTCTTCCGAAACATAGAACTTCATCATCATTAAAATAGAAATTAGATGGTCTATCCTCAGCAATATCATGAACATGTGGCACCAAAGAATCATCCAACAACTGCTTATCCTTAATCAACTGAACCATAGATGGTTTCACTTGCAATTCAGCCACAAGACCTCCATCTCGCGAAATGCTCAAGCTAGCAAACATAGCCCTTAACTCAACCGCCACTTTCCTGCTCAAGGCATCCGCCACAACATTAGATTTTCCCGGATGGTACTCGATCGTTAGATCATAATCTTTATGCAACTCCACCCAACGTCGTTGCCTAAGATTTAACTCTTTCTGAGACATTAAATACTTCAAACTCTTGTGATCCGTGTACACAGTACACTTCTCACCATAATGTATTTATTATTTTACTCAAGTAATGTATTTATTATTTTACTCCTAGGGAGGTGTCAAGGTAGCTAAACTAGTCTTAATGCCCTTTTTGTTGTGGTGATGGCTTGTCCATTTTGTATTAAGGTTTAAGGCTTAAAATGCCCCTTTTTGTTTTTACTTATGTAGTCTAAAGCATGCACTTTTGGTATAAAGTTAAAATGGAGTAAACGTATTTGTATAACTATAAAATCTATAAAAACCAGATAAAAATCTGTCATTTCAGACCACTGTATCGAAACGGGTGATGGCGTTTCGATACAGGTGCCCTGTTTTTGGACCTGAGAGTAAGGGCATTCCGGAACGAAGTAATGTCGTTTCGGAACATTTTTGCCATTGTCAACCCCAGTACCAAAACGGGTTTCGAAACGAAATCACCACTAGAGGCATGTGTTCCGAAACGGGTCTCGAAACGGTCAAGTCAAGGTCATCACTAGTCAACATGTTTCGATACAGGTCAAACCTGTATCGAAACGGACTGTCAAGTTAAATCTTCAGGAATGAATTTTTAGTAACCGTTCCGAAACACCTCATGGTGTTTCGGAACGGAGTTAGGTAAATCTGTTAAGGACCTTTGGGACAGTTTTAAAATCTTACTGTTTGGTCACCAATTTTTACGAATTAAATTGGATAATGATGTAACTGATTAAATTTAATAAGTATAACCTCCTAGCGATGGATTTCAAATTGTTAAGAGATTAATTGGCAAGGGTCCCATGTTGTTAAAAAATTTTACGATTTAGTTCTCAACTTAAAAAAATAGTTGAAAATGATCATTTTTTGTTTTCCGGTAACACACTTCGACTCGGTTCTCTCCTAGACCGGGAAGAGGGTGTCACACCTAAGGATAAAAGGCCTTATGGTGATGCTAGACGCGGGGGTGGTAACCCTGGGAGAGGTCAGCAAGGACCAAATGCTTTCTTGAGAACTCCTGAGTGTAACCGGTGTGGTAGGAGACATGCTGGTGTGTGTTGGGGTAATCTTGGTACATGTTAGAACTGTGGCAATCGAGGGCACATGAAGAAGGATTGTCCTCACCCGTTGAGAGCATCTGAGCCACAGAGTGGTCGTGGGTGCGGTCGTTGTAGTTTCCAGCGCAGAGATGAGGGTGGTAGGAATGTGGCACATGTGGTGGCTGTTCAACCTGAGGGTGGTGGCCAGGCTTGAGTGTATGCCCATCGAGAGGGAAGGAATGACACGGACGTGATTGTAGGTAGCTTTACTTTACAATCCTTGTCATTACTTTCTTTGATTGATTATGGATCTACACATTCATACATATTGCGGAACATGCTCAAATGCTTGGTTTGCCTGTTAAGTCTTTTGATGTTGGTATGCGTGTGACTAGTTCCTTTGGTGAGAGGGTTGTAACGAGAAGGATATATAGAAGATGCCCCTTAATGGTGCAAGATCATGTGTTTCTTGTCGATCTTATGGAATTACCATTCCATGGTTTTGACGTAATTCTTGGCATGTATTGGCTTGTTGAGCATAGAGCCGTTGTGGACTTTGAAAGCAAGCGAATTTCACTGAAACTTGTGGACGATTATGAGGTTTTGGTGGTGGGAGAAAATGTAAAGTTTTATCTAATGTGGTGTCTACGCTTGAAGCAAGCCGGATGTTGCGTCAAGGATGTGAGGCTTATCTAGCCTTTGTCATGAATCCTAGTACAAAGGAGGTCCGCGTACAGGATATAAAGACCGTGTGTGTTTCCTTGGAGTGTTTCCGGAGGAATTACCTGGTTTACCGCCTTGTCGAGAGGTTGAATTTGGAATTGAGTTGTACGAGCACACAACTCCGATGTCCATTGGTCCATATCGCATGGCACCCAAAGAGTTGAAGGAGCTGAAGACGCAATTTCAAGAGTTGCTTGACCGAGGCTTTTTTCGGCCTAGTGTGTCACCTTGGGGTGCACCGGTCTTGTTTGTTAAAAAGAAAGATCGCACAATAAGAATGTGCATTGATTATCGCCAGTTGAATAAGTTAACCATAATTAACATGTATCCTTTGCCGAGGATTCATGATCTCTTTGATCAATTTTGAGGAGCGGATGTGTTTTCAAAGATAGATTTGAGGTTAGGGTATTATTAGTTAAAGATGAAAGATGTGGACGTGCCGAAAACAGCCTTCCGAACGAGGTATGTGCATTATGAGTTTCTAGTGATGTCGTTTGGGTTGATGAATGCTCCTGATGCTTTCATGGACATGATGAATAGGGAGTTCCATGAATTCTTGGACAAGTTCGTTGTGGTGTTTATCGATGGTATCCTTGTGTACTCTCGTATTGAGGAGGAGCTTGAAGGTCATTTGAGGATCGTTTTGCAAGCGCTGTTGGAAAATCAGCTTTATGCTAAGATAAGCAAATGGGAGTTTTGGCTAAAGGAGGTTGTTTTCCTTGGTCATGTGGTTTCGGCTGAAGGGATTTGAGTTGATCCTCTGAAGATTGAGGCGGTGATGAATCGGAAGCCTCTTGGATCCGTTCAGGAGGTTCGTAGTATGAGTGGATGGAAGCAAGACAACAAGCTTTTGAGAAGCTAAAATCATCTTTGACGCAAGCTCCTATCTTGGTTCAACCTGAATCAGGGAAAGAGTTTGTGGTGTATAGTGACGCCTCATATGTTGGGTTGGGGTGTGTGTTAATGCAAGAGGGTAAGGTGGTGGCTTATGCATCGCGATAGTTGAAAGTGCATGAGCGCAACTATCCTATGCATGACATTGAGTTGGCAGCAGTGGTTTTTGCTTTAAAGATCTGGAGGCATTATCTCTATGTTGAGAAGTGTACTGTGTACACAGATTATAAGAGTTTGAAGTATCTGATGTCTTAGAAGGAGTTAAATCTTAGGCAACGACATTGGGTGGAGTTGCTTAAAGATTACGATCTAACGATCAAGTATCATCCGGGGAAGGCCAATGTTGTGGCCGATGGTTTGAGCAGAAAGGTGGCGGTCGAATTAAGAGCGATGTTTGCTAGCTTGAACATATCGCGAGATGGTGGTCTTGTTGCTGAGTTGCAAGTGAAACCATCTCTAGTTCAATGGATAAAGGACAAACAACTATTGGATGATTCTTTGGTGCCACATGTTCAGGATATTGTAGAAGGTAGGCCGTCGGATTTTTGTTTCAATGATGATGGTGTTTTACGTTTTGGAAGTCCTATAGTGGTGCTAGATGATGTTGAGTTGAGGCGCACTATTCTGACTGAAGCTCATAGTAGTCCTTTTGCTATGCACCCTGGTAGTACGAAGATGTACCGTGATCTGAAGGATGAGTACTATTGGGTGGGTTTGAAGAAAGATGTCGCTGAGCATGTCAGTAAATACATGGTTTGTCAGCAAGTTAAGGCTGAATATCAATTTCTTTCAGGATTGTTGCAGCCGTTAAGGATTCCTGAATGGAAGTGGGAGAGGATCACCATGGACTTTGTGTCTGGTTTGCCTTTATCGCCGTAAAAGAAGAATTCTGTTTGGGTGATTGTGGATCGCCTTACGAAATGTGCGCATTTGTTGCCTGTGCATACTACTTACACCTTGAATAAGCTTGAGAAGCTGTATATTGTTGAGATTGTACGTTTGCATGGAGTGCCAAAATCTATAGTGTCAGATAGAGATATGAGGTTCACCGCAAGGTTTTGGGGGTGTTTGCATCAAGCTTTGGGTACGCGGCTGAATTTCAGTACTTCTTATCATCCGCAGACGGATGGACAGTCTGAGCGTGTTATCCAAGTGCTTGAGGATATGTTGAGGTGCTGCGTGATTGAGTTTCAAGGCTCTTGGGAGAAGCACTTGCCTTTGGTGGAGTTTTCTTATAATAATAGTTACCAGGCGAGTATTCAAATGGCACCTTATGAAGCTTTATACGGGAGGAAGTGTATAACTCCTCTTTGTTGGGCTGAAACGGGAAAAAAGTTGGTCTCGATGCCAGCTTTGTTAAAAGGAACCACTGAGAAGGTGAAATTCATTTGTTAGCAGTTGAAGGCATCATCGGATCGGCAAAAGTCTTAAACGGATTTGAAGCGTAAGGAGATAGTATTTGCTGCGAGTGAGCGTGTGATTTTGAAAGTTTCACCTTGGAAGAAGGTGATGAGATTTGGCCGGAAGGGCAAGTTGAGCCCAAGGAACATTGGACCTTACAAGGTGATAGAACGTGTGGGTCCTATTGCTTACAAGCTGAGACTACCTCAGGAGTTAGAAAAGATACATTATGTGTTTCATGTATCCATGCTTCGGAGATATAGGTCGGATCCGTCGCAGGTTAAGCATGTGGAAGAGGTTAAGTTGAATCCGGACTTGACGTACGATGAAGAACCTGTTGAGATTTTGGATTCGGATAGTAAGGTTCTCTTAGGTAAGACCATCGAGCTGGTTAAAGTCTTGTGGAGACATCGTGGTGTAGAGGAAGCCACGTGGGAAAGGAAGGAAGACATGAAGAAGCAATTTCCTTACCTTTTTCCTCCAGGTAAATATTGAGGACGAAATATCTTAAGGGGAGAGAGTTTTAACGCCCCGATTTTGGGCCTGGAAGTTTTAGAGTTTGAGTCGGGCCGGTCGAGAACGGTTGGAACCTTTAAGGGAGATTTAGGGAACACCTAGTTCGAGATGTTTTAAAAATATGGAAAAATATCTAAAAATCCTCATTTATTATATGAATGATTATGGTGAATTTTTTTTTACAAAATAAGGTTTGGAAATACTACATTTCGGTGTAGTGACCAAATCACAGTTTTTGCAAAAGTGGAATAGTGACTATTTTTAAAAGGATTGAAACTTTGAATTTTTAAGGATCTAATTTTACCAAAATGTTTTTAATCAGATTTCTCTTTATTTTGGGTGTTTTTATTAATGTTTTAATTAAGGGAAATAAGGATTATTAAAAAGAAAATATATCTTTGACTTTTCATAACTACCTTACGTTAGTTTTCTCTCATTTCATTTTCTCTCAATTTCTTTTCAGCCAAACACATTTCCTCCATCAATTAGCCTCTGATTTTCATTCCTTTCGATGAGATTTCAATCTCCTTTTGATTCCTAATCTTTTCCTCACCAAATCCTCTTGTTTTCACTTTGGATTTTCAAGAAAACTTGCCCAAATCAAGGAGAAATCAGCCATTAGAGGTAAGCTTCATCTTTCTCCTCTAATGATCAGTTCTTTACTTAAATTCCCAAGTTATCAATCATTTGTTAATGATTTTGAGTTACTTTAATGTTAGAAACATGAAATTGTGTTAAAACTCAAGATATTTGGAGAGATCTTGATGATTTTCGTGGTTGTTGGTTAGGATCTGTTTTGAGGTTGTTTTCTAAAGTATTTTGGATTGTAATTGATGTTATAAATGAGGTTTTATCAAATAAATCCTGAATAGGTTTGGATTCCTAAGTTTTGCATGCTAGAATGATAGTTTTTAGGGTGGTTTTGGTGTTCTGTTATAGCTGCAGGTATAAGGACGAGTTTATGGTGATTTTTGGTGTTGATTGATGTTTAGAAATGATTGGAAGTGATAGATCTTGGCTGGGCTTTGTTTTGGAAGAGTTTGAGATGGTTTCGGTTGTTTTTGGTGATCGAAATAAAGCTTTTGAGTAGAGCAGCATGTTTAGGTGTGTGGCTAATGATTTCAATGCATGATGATGCATTAATCCTCTGCTATTATGTGTTATGAACAGGGGAGACATCTTCAAACACCTTTGGTGTTGATTCGGGAGTGCCGGGAGCTTAGATAGCATTTCAGCGAGCAAGCGAAACGTAATCGGTGAGTGCGAATGGTTTTAGAAGTCCTTGAGGGACAAATAAACAAGGTTGGGGATTTAGGAAAGGTTTGAAACAACTTCCTAAGTCCGGAAGTAAGTATGGCTAGATTTGCTCTCAATTATGTGGTTGTTGCGCCAAAAATGCTTTTACGTGCTCTTGCTTTGAGATAGACAAATTCCTACTGTTTTTATGCATGATTTGTAGCATGAGATGATGCTTGAAGTGATTTCATGAGATAGCATGTTGCATTGATGAGTTTTGATATTTTGATTTAATGCAAAACATGTGTTATGATTTTGAAATTAGTTAAGAAGGTTTCGAGAATTATCGCATTAAAACAGTAGGTGAGATGATGTTTTGACATAATATATTGGCATAGAAGATGAGATACTTACCTGATATAATTGATCGATTAATAGGATTAGAGTGCACTATAAACTAAAATTCGTACGTGCTCTTTGGAGTTGGGCAATGGGGGTAGTGCCATCCCAATCCAAAGAGAGAATCCGATGATGGACATTCCATCGGGGTAGGACTTGGTGAAACACCCAAGCTTTTTAGCAATGAGAGATACCGCTATGAGAATCAGGTGATGAGAGATTCCACCGGGGTAGGACTTGACCTTGAGTCAAGCTAGTCCGCATATCCGAGTAATGATGAAATGTGAAATGCCAATATAAAATATGGAAATGTATTTGATTCACATGTCCCAAATGAAGAGATGTATAATGCTATGAGAAATGCATATGAGATTATGATATGAAATGCTTTTTTTTTCATTTATCATGTGTATGGCCTTGCCATGAGATTTGTATTGGTTTAAATGCATGAGATAGAATAGAGGTTGATGTGGTTTCAAATGAAGATTTGCTTTGAAATGGTTTTCAAGCATGAGATAAAATGAGCATGTTGTTGAAAATGGCTTTTGATAAAGTGTATTGAATAATGCATTGTTGTGTTGGTTTCTTTAGAGCTTGCCTCACTAAGCGAATATGCTTACGCTCTCCTTTACCAACAATGCAGATAATTGAGGTGATTTTGGGCAGCAAGAAGGTTAAGAACATCCAAGGAAGTATAAAGCTCATGTATGGTGATGTTTTTATATCACTTAGTTTTGATATTTGGCAATGGGGATTTTCAAGGTTGTATTTGGGAGATGTGTTTTGAACTCCCTAAATTTGTGGCAAGTTTGTGTTGGCTTTTGAAGGTTGCAAATGGTCTTTTATGGTTTGTTTGAGGTTTGAAGTTTATAATTGGTATTGTGGCTAGGAAGCATGCCTTTAGACTTAATGTTCGTGTGTTTGATGCCATGCTATAGTTTGAGCTTCTTATATATGTTCTCTAATGTCTTAACAAGTTGCTGGTAGGTTATGGTATGTATTGAGGCATGTTTGATAGTTTTAAGATGTGAAAAAACAGCAATTAATGTTGTTGCAGGGCAGGGTGTATCGAAACACCCTTATCTGTTTCGAAACAGGGGCCCGAAATGGCCATAGTGTTTCGGAACACTTTGGCTACTGGAGAGGCCTGTTCTGATACTGGTTTCGGAACACACCCGAGTTCTGAAACAATCAACACCGTTTCGATATGGGTGTTTCGGTACAAAGGTCAGCGTTCCGGGACGGTTGACCGTTGGTCTGTGCATTTGAATTGTTTCAGGTTTTCAAATTTTACATTTTAGTCCTGGATGTTGTGCATGCAATTGCTTGAGCTTGGAATGTCCTTTTAAGCTGAAATTTAACATAGAGGCATGTGATATGACTAATTACTTATTCGTAAACTTAAAATCTGCAAAGTCCTTATATTTTACAAAATTTACATTTTTGTCCCTAAAAGTGTAATCCATGCAATTGAGCCTTTAAATGTTTTCCAATCGCTGTGCTTTTCTCTCCTATGTTCCTGAGTGATCACTTAGGCTTAATGTGCATCTAGAAAAGATAAAAAGAAAAAGAAAGGGTCATTAATCAAGGTTGACTTTCGGGTTGACTTTTGTTTTCCCCGTGTAATCTTCGTAGTTCGGGTCAGTCGTCCAGGCCGAGCTAAGGGGATTACACGTCTTCCATCATAAACCCTAGCTTTTCTCTTCTTCATCATGTTCTAATTCTTCCTCAGGGCTAAGGATTGATCTTGTAAAGTAGTTGAAAGGGTTAAACTATTTCTTAGGTTTTTTTGGTAAATCAATAAAACTTCAAGTTTATTTACTCTAGTTTCAACATCTTGTAGAGTTATATATTTACTTAATATCGGGAGAGTTAAGTATAAGAAAGGAGTAAATACAATTTCCCAGTTTATGGTTACACTATCTTGGCCTAGGGATTGGTACAAGGGTAAGCGACTAAAGAAGAATTCACAATATCGATGTTCATCCTTTGATTCACGCCGGGAGGTATCATCCAAGACGTGTTCGCCGACAGAACTTGGACCCAGGGATAGGACAAGTCACCACAGGGGTTCTTGCCGAACATGAAGTAACGTATTTGTTGATCGCTGCCGCGACAACAGCAGACCTCTGCCGCGACAGGTGCTGCCTCGACAGGTTCCATGACATAAGCAACAGAAGTCCTCTGAATAGTGCAATACCTGCACTACAGATCAAATCAATACCACCCTACTTTTTATCAATCTGATTTCCTCCTCTATTTCCCTTTTCTACTTTAGTTTTACTTCAATGCAACCAATTCTCAATTATCTGTGTTTTTTTGTTCAGGAAAATTAATTATGAAGTTGTCCCAATCCCTGTGGAGACGATATCTTTTATACTATAACTTGACACGGGTGTACACTTGTGCTCCAATTTAATAAGAATCTTTTACACGCATCAAGTTTTTGGTTTTTTACACTTGCCGAGGACTGGAGCACAACTTCGTGTTTTTTTTCATGCACTTATATTTATTTTCTTCCATTATTTTATTCGGGTTTTTTTTCTTCTTTTGTAAAAAAACTCAGGTGCAATACAGGTTCAAGGGCATCAACATGTTGGGAAAAACCATTCGAGGGCTAATGTGGGAAAGTTCTTGCAATTACCGTGAAGGTAATCATGCACTCGAAGGTTGTCCCCATCATTTCGGTGAATATATGGACAACCAATGTTGGAACCAACAAGAACAAGATATTCTGCCACAACAGCAATAGGGACAATAGATGCTGCTGCCGCAGCAGCAAAATTTTTTATGGTATGATCAAAACCCGCAAATTTTTTTACCATAGCAGTTTTGCTGCAGAACCCGACATGCCCTGCCAATGTCATCATCTTCAAGAGCAGTGAAATTCCTTAGAAGACACACTTCAAGCCTTCATGGCACTTACTCAAGGATTGTCGGCTTCTATGGACAAAAGAATCGCCAAGGTGGATGCAATCTTGAGCACACCGGTCCTCATTCATGCCACGGAGGAACCTGAAATCCCGAGGCAAGATGACAAGGATGCCAATGAAAGAGACTGCCCAACACATGATGATCCTGAGCAGCAACTTGCCTTAGTAATGATCAAGGAGCCTAAACAGAACAACGCCGCAACAACACCTAGTTTAGTTGAGAAGAATGCCACGACGGCAACCACTTCTGAGCCAAAACCTCCACCCACTACCTCGGTTATGCCCGACAAAGATTGCATACATCCACCTTCGCCATGGTACTCGCAAAACCACATGCAAGAGCAACTCGATGACAATGCCTCGCCAATGGAATATGAGCAGGTAATAAACAAACCTTTTGAACTCTTCGAAAACTCACCAATTCCATTGCAGGTATCTTCCAATGCCCCCTTGACCTGCAAAGAAACCTGACAAAGGACTGTCAAAATAACTGGCTGCCGCAGCAGCAAACACGACAACAAAGGCTACTTTCCCCCATAACGGACTTCGAAAATAATGAGGTAAGTACATGGTTGGAAATAGATATAATTTGTCCTAAACAATTGTTCATGTGTTCAGGAACAATGCCAAGATGGGAGGACTTTATGGACTACAAAGGAACTAGAAAGAAAGTCAACCCACCATGATAAAACAAAAAGGAGTAGCCACGATCACATTGGCCCACCCCTTTTTGGGAAAAATTGTAACTCGATGGAGGGTGCGGATGGACCATAAGAAATATCGGAAACGACGCTCCTCAAATTTTATTTAGTTTCAGATTTTAATTTCATTATTTTTGGATAAGAGTTTCAAGGATTAATTCCCTCTTAAACTCTTAAGTTTTTATTTTATTTGTTTTTCTTGCCTTTTCCAATAAAGAACTCACAACAACCTAAAAACCCAAGGCCATCAAGACATGATGTTCTCTGCCTCGGCAATATCTAGTTTCGCTGTCCTGGCAGTAGAGGAGGCATCCTTTGAAAGATCGGCAACCCAGGCACCCGCCACCCGGCAGTACTGATGCTGTCGCCCTGCACCCGCCACCCAACATCACCTGCCCATACTGCCGCCCCAGCATCACCACCTGCATCTACTGCTGCAACACCCTTGGTCGCCCAAACTACCTCATCATCCGCCAAGGGAAGCAAAGATACTTGCCAGAGCAGGATGTGGCAGCAGCAGCTGAAAGGAGGAAATCAGAGCAAATGGACAAAGCTCGAGGTTCTGGACAAAGCTCCAAAATTTTCACCTATCAGAATCCAGCCGGCTCGAGAGGCAAAGAAAAAGGCAGCCTCATCCTCTCCAACCACGAAGGCAGCACCTAAACTTCCCCAGAAGAAATCCAAAGTAACTGCCCGCCAACAGCAGTGATGACAGCAATGTTGGCACTTCAAATTAACTTTATTGCTCCTTTTTTCTTCTGTTTTTTCTATTTTCTATTTGTGATGTTTTTTTAATCTTTCTGTTTTTGTTTGTCTTGCATTGAGGACAATGCAACCCTCAAGTTTGAGTGTTGACAGTCTTCTTATTAAGAATAGACTAATTATATTTTGTGTTTATAACTATTTATTTTTGTGTCCATGCATAAAAAAATAATAATAAAAAATGGCTTAAGTTTTTTAGCTACTCTTACCTGTCGTGGCCTTCACTGTCGTGACAGTAGATTTGAATATTTTAGGAAATATTTAGAGCCTTACTATAGTTTTGAACTCTTAAAACACTTTTGTGACTTATATGTTGTTAAGACAACTGTTAGTAAACTTAGAATAGGAAGCTTAGCCACTTGAGTTGGAAAAAAAACTTAGACTCAGTTTACTCCTAGAGGTGCCTGACACTAGCTCTAGGAAGATAACTAGAGGTACTCCTAGAGGTGCCTAACACTGGCTCTAGGAAGATAACTAGAGGTTCCCGAAACCGGCTCTAGTAGAAATAGAAAAACTTCAATCTAAGTTAGGAAGAAAACTAGAGGTGCTTGAAATTGGCACTAGTTAAGAATTATTTATTTTGAAGTAACACTCAAGTGAGTTGAGTAACTATTCTGGTTGATAAAGAGTCTAGGTTCATATTTGTTCACAAAACCTGCACTCACTCACACGAGAGTTATAGTATTGCTCCGGATAAGTCTGTAAACATCTGAAAAGGTATTGATCTTGATGGTGAAGGTGCTGTAGGTAATGGTTATTCATTGAGTTAAGACAAAGCCAAAAGAAAATTTCATTCTTAGTTAGATTGCATTTGCTTGAGGACAAGAAATAATTCGAGTTTGGGGGTGTGTTGAGTGCATAAATGTTCTATATTTTAGCCCTCATTTATCCATATTATTGATGCACTCAAGCAAGTTTAGTTGTATTTTAGGATACAATTTGCATAAACATCACATATGGATAATTTCGCACAGATGCTGCTGATTTCGATCAACACTTGCAGGTACCTGTCGTGGCAGCATTCAGGGCAGCAGAGGAACAAAAGATAACCGCTGAGCTGGACTGAAGGTTTGAAGAAAACTGCCTCATACATCATTGTCGTGACAGTTGCCGTGACAGAAGTGGCGACAGTGAAGAAGAAAACTGCCTCATACATCACTGTCGTGACAGAAGTCGCAACAGTGAAGAAGAAAATTGCCTCATACATCAGTGTCATGACAGTTGCCGTGACAAAAGTGGTGACAGTGAAGACAACAAAGATGGAAAATGCGAAGTGGAGTTCGACTGATAGAGGATTTCAAGCCTTATTTTTGTAGACCACTCGCATAATTTTTGTAGCCCACAAGCACAAGGAAGACCTTGCCCAAAGTTTCAGGAGAAAGTCAAAGCAAGAAGATAGGGCGAATTAAGGGACGTTTATTTAGAGATTTAGTCTTTAAATAAGTTATACTTTAACTAAAATTAGTATTCTTGGCCCCTAAGGAAGCTTACACCCAAGGCCTATATATATTGTCACAGGGGAACTTTTTGCGACCGAGCCAGCCGCACCCATAGGTGCGGACCCTTGCGCACCATACCTCCCACCCGACCGAGGGGCCCGAGTAGCTGCCGATGCCACACACCAAGGGGCCATGCACAACGCCCTTGGTGGTGTCCGCGCCCAAGAGAGCCAAGCTGGGCCAGTTCCAGCGCACCATGTGGCCTTGTCAAGCACCCCATGTGCTGCCCATGAGTCTTGCACCCGAGGGGGCCCAACACACGCACCCGAGGGGCCTTTGCCTTGCACCCTCCATGACGCCCAAGACATGGAGCCCGAGCCCGCACCCAACGTGCGCATCAAGGAGGCCGAGTCCACACATGATGGGGCCTTGCCATGCACCCTCCATGCCACCCAAGCCATGGAGCCCGAGCCCGCACCCGACGTGCACGCCAAGGAGGTCGAGTCTGCACCCGAGGTGCACGCCAACAGGCCTAGGGGTTGCCCATCCGAGTTGCCCACACCCCTAGGGCCCGACTTAGCATCCAACATGCTAGAGAGGGGATTTTGGACACCAAGATTGGACCATGAGATGCCCAATCCGCCCAAGCATCCATATCCCATGCCAAGTTGTCATCCTTGGAGAAATACATATGGAAAGCTAGCCATCCATGGGGAAAGTATTTCAAGACAACCAAGCTATGATGAAATAGGCTTTTTATTAGGGGCAATAGTGTTTGTAATCAAGGCAAGTCAATATGAATATGACAAACTTGCCTTGAATAGGAGATTCTTTTGTGAGACTCATCCATGGCCCTTGGATCGAGTCATTGCTAGCCATTGGATCGAGGGGGATTAGACTATAAATAGAGCCCTCCTCCATCCATCTTAGGCATTCCACTTTTCACCATTTTCTATCTTTTTTGTAAGCTTTACTCTTCTTTGTTAATAAAGAAGCTTTGGTACTCTTTTCTCCCCATCTAGGCTTAGGGGGAGTTTTTAACGAGGCTTTAGCTTTCTTAAACAATGTGTGCATCCTCTTCCTTTCTTTGCCTTGTGAGCCATCACCCCTTTCATTTTCCAAGAGAGATTTCGCAATCCGAGACTAAGCCTTCCAAGCTTAGTGAGTAAGGCTGACTTGGCCGCTTTTCAAGCCCTTTCCGAGCGCTTCGCGACCAAGGCCGTAAGAGACTAGACCCGCCTAGACCTAGCCCCATGACAAGTGATATCAGAGCCATTTTCTGCATCCTATCGAGTCGAGAGATGGCGCAAAGAAGAAAGAACGTTGCAGCAAAGAAGAGAGTGGAATCAGCAGACGTCTCGTATAAAAGCGAGGTGAGCAAATATGAGTTCAGTGATATTCTTATTACAAAACCGTTGTTTTGTTTTCGTTGCAGTGAATATCACGATGACTGCCCAAAGAGGAGGCCGTCAAAGTGCTGCAAGTGTGGAGAGCCACACGAGTCTTTCCGATGCCCGCACAATTTCAAGCAGTCCAAGGTACAGGACGAGCCCGACGAGACCGAGGCTTCGAAGCTTGATGCGAGGTGCACTGTGCTACCAGTGAGTATGGTAGAGGCGTTCGAGGAGCGAAGCTTGCCCAATGAGACCGAGGCCATGAAGCTTGCTTCCTTGTTCGGGGAACAATCATCAGCGAGTATGATGGATGGGGCGTCAAACTTCAAGAGTGAAGTAAGGGAAAGGTTGCAAGAGTGCAACGAGGCCACACAACCATGGGAGAAGCCAGGTTACGTGGAGTGTTCCAGCGCCGATGACGAGTCATGTTGGGAGTCAAGTGTAGTCGAGAGCGACTACGAGGAAGAGGAGCCAATGTTTGTCGACATAGTGTTCCGTGATGCGACGCTAAGTGCACTAGTTGATCCAAGTGCATACGTTCTGCTCATATCCGAGCGCGTAGCCGAGTGGTTAAACCTTCAGGTTGAGAAGGTTGAAGAACAAGTTGAGACGGTCAACTTTCGAGAGGAGCCAGTTGTGGGAATCGCGAAGGATGTGTACCTTCAAATCGGCGATTATCGAGGCACAACAAACATCAAGGTAATGTCTTACCATTCCCTTGGTGAACATATAATTGTTATTGGTTATTCTTGTTTAGAACAGATTAACGCACTTGTTTTGCTAGAAGCCGAGGGTGAGTATAATGCAGGTTTGCAACAAAGCGATGACGAGTTGTTAAGCCAAGATGAATGCAACCAAGTGTGCGAGTCCAAGGTAACCAATGACGATGAAGCCATGGAAGAGTCCATGGAAAGTTCCAACACAACGGGACGAGTCTTTGAAGAGATCAAAGACGAGGAGAAGTCTTTGGAGCTACCAAAGGCACCAAAGAGCGAGATACTTCATAAAGTGGAGTACCCATCCGAATCATCCGAGTTTGATGAAGTGTTTCGAGAGCCATCCGAGTTTGGTGAAGTAGATCAAGCCGATGGAGAGGAGCTAGCAACCTTTTGCGAAGAGTTGCAAGCCGAGTTCGACGAATGGTCGATTTCCATGGACGAGTGGCATGAGTCCATGGAACCAAGTCAAAGCACCGAGGTGCCCAAGCCCATTGATGAGGGGCCCAACCATGCCAACACTTGCCTTGGGTATCGACAAGGCAAAGTGGACCGAGACGACAAGGACTTTGAGTCTGAGGTAAGTGAGCCCATTTTCCATCTAATTTGGGACTAACTCACTTTGGTTTTGTTTATAGGTCGCCAACGAGAGCATGCGAAGAACAAAGCCATTCCATGAAGCAAGTAGGCACGACGGCCTACCTAAATGAGTTGCAATCCGAGAGAGTGCAAGAGTGCACCGAAGAGGGGCTTTTCCAAGACCCCGCCATCATCACATGTCTTGAGTATCGACAAGGCATCGTGACACCATCCGAAGAGGACCTTGCGTCCAAGGTAAGTATGCCGAATTTGTGTGAAAATTTTGGACTAACTTGCTTTAGTTCCTTGCGCAGGTTGCTCGTGAGTTCGAGTAAAGAGTCGATACAAGAGCGAGTAGGCGAAGATGCCTACAAGTTGAGTTTTCCAACAAGCGATCATGTGGACCACAACTTCGTCCCCAAGCCGTTAGACGAGTATGGTCGAGAGTGGTTCAAGGCTAGTCACGCACCAAGCATGGCAAACATCACAAGAGACGAGAAACCACCACTCGAGATTGATCGTGGATCAAGGCATGAGAGCCTTGAGCTTTGGAGGTTGTTTCCCGATGCCAAGCGGGAAAAAGAGGAGATGTCGAGGCCGTTCGAGAACAAGACGATCGAGTCTCTTCAAAGCCTATCGACGAGGGCGTCGGTAGATTTAGTGGGGGAGAAAGTCATAGCGGAACTTTTTGCGACCGAGCCAGCCGCACCCATAGGCGCGGACCCTTGCGCACCATACCTTCCACCCGACTGAGGGGCCCGAGTAGCTGCCGATGCCACACACCAAGGAGCCATGCACAACGCCCTTGGTGGTGTCCGCGCCCAAGAGAGCCAAGCTGGGCCAGTTCCAGCGCACCATGGGGCCCTGTCAAGCACCCCATGTGCTGCCCATGAGTCTTGCACCCGAAGGGGGCCAACACACGCACCCGAGGGTCCTTTGCCTTGCAACCTCCATGCCGCCCAAAACATGGAGCCCGAGCCCGCACCCAACGTGCGCATCAAGGAGGCCGAGTCCACACACGAGGGGGCCTTGCCTTGCACCCTCCATGCCGCCCAACCCATGGAGCCCGAGCCCGCACCCGACGTGCACGCCAAGGAGGCCGAGTCTGCACCCGAGGTGCACGCCAACAGGCCTAGGGGTTGCCCATCCGAGTTGCCCACACCCCTAGGGCCTGAATTAGCATCCACCATGCTAGAGAGGGGATTTTGGACACCAAGATTGGACCATGAGAAGCCCAATCCGCCCAAGCATCCATATCCCATGCCAAGTTGTCATCCTTGGAGAAATACATATGAAAAGCTAGCCATCCATGGGGAAAGTATTTCAAGAAAACCAAGCTATGATGTAATAGGCTTTGTATTAGGGGCAATAGTGTTTGTAATCAAGGCAAGTCAATATGAATATGACAAGCTTGCCTTGAATAGGATATTCTTTTGTGAGACTCATCCATGGCCCTTGGATCGAGTCATTGCTAGCCATTGGATCGAGGGGGATTAGACTATAAATAGAGCCCTCCTCCATCCATCTTAGGCATTCCACTTTTCACCATTTTCTATCTTTTTGTAAGCTTTACTCTTCTTTGTTAATAAAGAAGCTTTGGTACTCTTTTCTCCCCATCTAGGCTTAGGGGGGTTTTTAACGAGGCCTTAGCTTTCTTAAACCAGTGTGCACCCTCTTTCTTTCTTTGCCTTGTGAGCCATCACCCCTTTCATTTTCCAAGAGAGCTTCTGCAATCCGAGACTAAGCCTTCCAAGCTTAGTGAGTAAGGCTGACTTGGCCGCTTTTCAAGCCCTTTCCGAGCGCTTCGCGACCAAGGCCGCACGAGACTAGACCCGCCTAGACCTAGCCTCGTGACAAGTGGTATCAGAGCCATTTTCTGCATCCTATCGAGTCGAGAGATGGCGCAAAGAAGAAGGAACGTTGCAGCAAAGAAGAGAGTGGAATCACTAGGCGTCTCGTATAAAAGCGAGGTGAGAAAATCTGAGTTCAGTGATATTCTTATTACAAAACCGTTGTTTTGTTTTCGTTGCAGTGAATATCACGATGACTGCCCAAAGAGGAGGCCGTCAAAGTGCTGGAAGTTTGGAGAGCCACACGAGTCTTTCCGATGCCCGCACAATTTCAAGCAGTCCAAGGTACAGGACGAGCCCGACGAGACCGAGGCTTCGAAGCTTGATGCGAGGTGCACTGTGCTACCAGTGAGTATGGTAGAGGCGTTCGAGGAGCGAAGCTTGCCCGATGAGACCGAGGCCATGAAGCTTGCTTCCTTGTTCGGGGAACAATCATCAGCGAGTATGATGGATGGGGCGTCAAACTTCAAGAGTGAAGTAAGGGAAAGGTTGCAAGAGTGCAACGAGGCCACACAACCATGGGAGAAGCCAGGTTACGTGGAGTGTTCCAGCGCCGATGACGAGTCATGTTGGGAGTCAAGTGTAGTCGAGAGCGACTACGAGGAAGAGGAGCCGATGTTTGTCGACATAGTGTTCCGTGATGCGACGCTAAGTGCACTAGTTGATCCAAGTGCATCCGTTCTGCTCATATCCGACCGCGTAGCCGAGTGGTTAAACCTTAAGGTTGAGAAGGTTGAAGAACAAGTTGAGACGGTCAACTTTCGAGAGGAGCCAGTTGTGGGAATCGCGAAGGATGTGTACCTTCAAATCGGCGATTATCGAGGCACAACAAACATCAAGGTAATGTCTTACCATTCCCTTGGTGAACATATAATTGTTATTGGTTATTCTTGTTTAGAACAGATTAACGCACTTGTTTTGCTAGAAGCCGAGAGTGAGTATAATGCAGGTTTGCAACAAAGCGATGACGAGTTGTTAAGCCAAGATGAAGGCAACCAAGTGTGCGAGTCCAAGGTAACCAATGACGATGAAGCCATGGAAGAGTCCATGGAAATTTCCAACACAACGGGACGAGTCTTTGAAGAGATCAAAGACGAGGAGAAGTCTTTGGAGCTGCCAAAGGCACCAAAGAGCGAGATGCTTCATAAAGTGGAGTACCCATCCGAGCCATCCGAGTTTGATGAAGTGTTTCGAGAGCCATCCGAGTTTGGTGAAGTAGATCAAGCCGATGGAGAGGAGCTAGCAACCTTTTGCGAAGAGTTGCAAGCTGAGTTCGACGAATGGTCGAATTCCATGGACGAGTGGCATGAGTCCATGGAACCAAGTCAAAGCACCGAGGTGCCCAAGCCCATTGATGAGGGGCCCAACCATGCAAACACTTGCCTTGGGTATCGACAAGGCAAAGTGGACCGAGACGACAAGGACTTTGAGTCCGAGGTAAGTGAGCCCATTTTTCCATCTAATTTGGGACTAACTCACTTTGGTTTTGTTTATAGGTCGCCAACGAGAGCATGCGAAGAACAAAGCCATTCCATGGAGCAAGTAGGCACGACGGCCTACCGAGATGAGTTGCAATCTGAGAGAGTGCAAGAGTTCACCGAAGAGGGGCTTTTCCAAGACCCCGCCATCATCACATGTCTTGAGTATCGACAAGGCATCGTGACACCATCCGAAGAGGACCTTGCGTCCATGGTAAGTATGCCGAATTTGTATGAAAATTTTGGACTAACTTGCTTTAGTTCCTTGCGCAGGTTGCTCGTGAGTTCGAGTAAAGAGTCGATACAAGAGCGAGTAGGCGAAGATGCCTACAAGTTGAGTTTTCCAACAAGCGATCAAGTGAACCACAACATCGTCCCCAAGCCGTTAGACGAGTATGGTCGAGAGTGGTTCAAGGCTAGCCACGCACCAAGCATGGAAAACATTACAAGAGACGAGAAACCACCACTCGAGATTGATCGTGGATAGAGGCATGAGAGCCTTGAGCTTTGGAGGTTGTTTCCCGATGCCAAGCGGGAACAAGAGGAGAAGTCGAGGCCGTTCGAGAACAAGATGATCGAGTCTCTTCAAAGCCTATCGACGAGGGCGTCGATAGATTTAGTGGGGGAGAATGTCACAGGGGAACTTTTTGCGACCGAGCCAGCCGCACCCATAGGTGCGGACCCTTGCGCACCATACCTCCCACCCGACCGAGGGGCCCGAGTAGCTGCCGATGCCACACACCAAGGGGCCATGCACAACGCCCTTGGTGGTGTCCGCGCCCAAGAGAGCCAAGTTGGGCCAGTTCCAGCGCACCATGGGGCCTTGTCAAGCACCCCATGTGCTGCCCATGAGTCTTGCACCCGAGGGGGCCCAACACACGCACCCGAAGGGCCTTTGCCTTGCACCCTCCATGCCGCCCAAGACATGGAGCCCGAGCCCCCACCCAACGTGCGCATCAAGGAGGCCGAGTCCACACACGAGGGGGCCTTGCCTTGCACCCTCCATGCCGCCCAAGCCATGGAGCCCGAGCCTGCACCCGACATGCACGCCAAGGAGGCCGAGTCTGCACCCGAGGTGCATGCCAACAGGCCTAGGGGTTGCCCATCCGAGTTGCCCACACCCCTATGGCCCGACTTAGCATCCAACATGCTAGAGAGGGGATTTTGGACACCAATATTGGACCATGAGAAGCCCAATCCGCCCAAGCATCCATATCCCATGCCAAGTTGTCATCCTTGGAGAAATACATATGGAAAGCTAGCCATCCATGGGGAAAGTATTTCAAGACAACCAAGCTATGATGTAATAGGCTTTGTATTAGGGGCAATAGTGTTTGTAATCAAGGCAAGTCAATATGAATATGACAAGCTTGCCTTGAATAGGAGATTCTTTTGTGAGACTCATCCATGGCCCTTGGATCGAGTCATTGCTAGCCATTGGATCGAGGGGGATTAGACTATAAATAGAGCCCTCCTCCATCCATCTTAGGCATTCCACTTTTCACAATTTTCTATCTTTTTGTAAGCTTTACTCTTCTTTGTTAATAAAGAAGCTTTGGTACTCTTTTCTCCCCATCTAGGCTTAGGGGGAGTTTTTAACGAGGCTTTAGCTTTCTTAAACGAGTGTGCATCCTCTTCCTTTCTTTGCCTTGTGAGCCATCACCCCTTTCATTTTCCAAGAGAGCTTCCGCAATCCGAGACTAAGCCTTCCAAGCTTAGTGAGTAAGGCTGACTTGGCCGCTTTTCAAGCACTTTCCGAGCGCTTCGCGACCAAGGCCGCACGAGACTAGACCCGCCTAGACCTAGCCCCGTGAAAATATGCTTGTATTTCGACAAGGGAATATAACCTAGCTCCTAGCCGTCTTCCATCATAAAACCTAGCTTTTCTCTTCTTCATCATGTTCTAATTCTTCCCCAAGTCTTAGGGTTGATCATGTAAAGTAGTTGTAAGGGTTAAATTTTTTCTTAGGGTTTTCTATTAAATCAATAAAACTTCAAGTTTATTTACTCTGGTTTCAACATCTCATAAAAGTATCGAGAGAGCATTATGAGGTTATCTATTTATTTAATATCAGGAGTGTTAAGTATAAGAAAGGAGTAAATAGAGTTTTCCAATTTATGGTTAAACTACCCTGGCCTAGGGATACGTACAAGGTTACGTAGCTAAAGAAGAATTCACAACATCGGTGTTCGTCCTTCGATTCACTCCGGGAGGTATCATCCAAGACGTGTTCGCCGACATAACTTGGACCTAGGGATAGGACAAGTCACAATAGGGGTTCTCGCGAACTTGAAGTAACAAAGTTGTTTATCGCTTCTGCGACAACATCAGACCTCTGCAGCGACAGCTGTTGCCGCGACGGTTTCCATGACATAAGGAACATATGTCCTCTAAATAGTGCAATACCTGCACTACAGAACAAATAATACCATCCTATTTTATCAATATGATTTCCTCCTCTATTTCCCTTGTCTACTTTAGTTTTACTTCAATCAAACCAATTCTCAATTGTCTGTGTTTTTATTTTTCTTGTGCAGGAAAATTAATTCTGAAGTTGTCCCAATCCCTGTGGAGACGATATCTTTTATACTATAACTTGACACGGGTGTACACTTGCTCTCATATTTAACAGGGCTCTTTTACAAGCATCAAGGGTCGCTCTCGTGTGTGAGCCTTGTAATGCCGGTAGAGTGTATGAAGGGTGTGGGACAACCCTTGGTAATCCATGTATCCGATATATGTTTTTGAGATTGTTGTGTATCACTTGTGAGCCAATATAATGGATTTGTATAATGTGGAATATTTTGCTAATGCATAGTTTGAAAGATGCATGTTTTGGCTTAAGCTTAGCATAATGGTGCTTATGCTTGAAAGGCTTAGAAAATGAGTAGCATTGGTTTAATTGTTGGTTTTGATCGGATCATGTCGCATGATGTTTAAAACAATGAATTTGATGTTAAAGTGCATGTTTTGTTAAGAAAGGCATGATGGTTTTGAAAATAACGAAAAACGATTTTGTGCATTGATGATGTATGTGATTTTGAGTAATCCTACCTAAGCTTGCATGCTTACGCTCTCTTTGTTCATCAATGCAGATAATTAGGCTTTTGGAGGCAGCGTCTTTGAGGAATCACACCAAGACATTTTGTTTAAAGAATGTCGTGCTTTTTGAACTAGTGTAATATGGGAAATGGTGGTATCCAATGCAATGAATGTTGTTAGTTTGTTAATTTCTTGTTTCGTGCAAGTTTGTGATGCATATTTTGTAATGTAAATGGCCTTTAATCTTGGTTTGCACTTTAAGTGGGACTTATGGTCTTTTGGTCTCTTTTAACTCTTAGGAAGCATTCCTGTAGAAATAAGAAGTGATGATCATGATGTTTTGACAATTTCCTTCTCTTGTACTCTTGCGTATTGATGTCTTCTTGAGTGCAAGTATGCCTAATAATGTGTTGGAATGGTCTGAATTGGTCGTTGAGGTTCAAAATCTACATTTTGGGCTTTTGCAGTCTGTAGTGTATCGATACACCTCAGAATGTATCGACACAGCCTCATTGATTGTGAGGGGCATACCGGTACACGGGATCGTATCGATACTCTCTTTAGTCACTGGAGGAGGGCGTACTGGTATGGTAACTCAACGTACCGATACGGTCTGGTGATGCAAAGCCTTGGAAGTCTGACCATTAAGGGCGTATCGATACCCTCCCTAACGGTACCGATACGCGGGTTGTTAATTTGGTTAAACCTTATTTTTGAATATTCTATTTTCTTACGATTTGATCCCTTTTGCCTTGCATGCAATTGGATGAGTTCTAAATGTCATTTTGAGCTGAGATTTCACCGTTAAGCATGTAACAAACATAATTGAAGGTTGGTAACTTGAATTTGGCAATAGCCTTTATAATTTACCAAATTTACAAAATGGTCCCTAAAACTTATTTAGCTATAATTAATTGGCAATTGATTGTGTTGATGTTTTATCCGCTGCTTGTGTGCGTACACTTAGGAACCTAAGATGCATCTACACAAAATAAAAAGAAAAAAGGTTCATTTATTGAGGTAAACTTTCTCAGTTTACTTCAATTTTCCCTATGTGATCCATTCGGTTCGGTCTATCGGCCAGGCCAGGTCGAGGAGGTTACAAATTTAAAATGCATATGCATGTTACCTCCTAAAAATCTACTTTGGTGTTGCAGTCTTGGTGGCTTTGTTCTTGATCTTTGGTTTCTTCCTTAGTGCTGCAATGGGCTCATCGACCTCATCTTGTTGGTTTGGTTGGCTAGGTGGATCCTTCTCAGTCGACTGGTCATCGATAGCAACGTCGGAATCATCATCAGATGGGGCAGTCCATGCACGCCCTGTCGTGTGCTTCCGGCAACTCCTTGATTTTGCTGTAGCATCCTGAGTCAGGGTAGGTTGTGATGCTAGAGCATCTTCAGCTATCTCCTCGCTGTCACTATCAGCATTTACAGGCTCTTCGACTGGTGGTTCATGTGGTGGTGGGGTACTGAGGGGAGCTTTTCCTTTCCTTTGCCTCAATGTCTAAGAGCTTTTTCTCAAAATGACAGTTTCTATTTTAGGAGCAGGTGTTTGATGCAGAGAAGGTTCTCGACGCGGAACAATTGGTGAGCATTTTGATGAAGTTCCTTTTAGAGCCGGTGTAGCTTGCGAGCATGGCTGATCCTTCTTGGGTAAAAACAAATCATCGAGGAAGAGTGAGATGTCAATTTCCATGTGTAGGAGCATCTTCTTGAAGTAAGAGTTGAGAGTCGCATCCCTTTCCTTGACACACTTCAAATAAGTTGCCAAGCTTCCCTTCATCTCACTCATCTCCTCTTGCATGTTCTTGGTGGAGGCAACGAGGGATGCAATTCTTGATCTTACAATAGTTCTGCCTCCACCCTCCAATGTTTCCGCTAGAGCAACCTCATCGAATCCTCTCAGCCCAGGGATTTGTTGTGGGTTATTGGACCCTTGCCATTGTCAATCTCGTCTGTTTGGGGGTCTTGGAAGACTTGCTTTTTGCGGCAAAATTGTCTGATAAGGTTGGGGAAGATGAGAGGGCTCGACTTCCTCTTCAGGCAGGAATAGACTTCATCAATGATGGTTTTTCCCACATCTATCGGTCGGCCATTGAGGATGGAATGCAAAGGATCAACATGGAGACATGCACAATAACCATGTGGGAAGTGGGCATCATGCGTAATTTGAGGTAGTAATTCCAAACCTTGGCTTTTGGCTTCAAACGTCCACGCTCACCGACCTAGTGGCTGGGTCTAACTCCGTCCCACTAAAACCCAAGTCCTCAAGGACCTCCTCATATGTTTGAGCTTTGGTTGCTTCAACAAATAGAGTGTGTTGATCCACTAGATTCTTCAGGACGTAGAATTTGTTGATTGCTGCAACAGTGAACTTCACCTGGTCACCTCGCACAAACACACCAGACTGGGTAGGGCTCGTTAGGCGCGCGTAGAACTCCCTTACGAGAGACACACAAATATCGCCTGGGTGTTTAACGAAGGACTCCCAGTTCTGCTTAGTGGTGACTTCCATCACTTCATTATCAAAGCCGCTTCCCCATCAATAGGGAGCTTGAAACCTTGCTCAGCAAAGGGCTGTCTTTCTTTTATCAACTGGAAGCGTTCCTTAGCGGCATGTTGAAAAACTTCTTTATCTCAATGAAGGGTGGGGCGTGTTCACTGTTGGAAGCATATGTGGCATTCTTGCATCGGATCATGGTTGTTAGGGGGAAAGCAAGAATTTCTGGGAGGATTGTTTTGGGGTTTCAGTGAGGGAACGGTAATGTAGAATGGAGTTGTTGAGGAAAAAAAGAAAACTAGTGGAGAAGATGGAGTTGAAGAAAGAGAAAAGTGGAAGAAAGAAGATATGAGGAAGGGCGTTGAATGGTTTGGTAACCGCCCCACGCGATTGGAGAGAGAAGGAGATGGGGACAGTTATGCGGCATGGGAAGGTGATAGGTATTTAATGAAAAGGTGGAGAGAGAATGTTTAGGGTTAATGATTAATTAGGGTTTAAAAAATATTAAAAGTAACTTTCCCCTTTTTACTTTTTTTAATGTCGTCTCCCCCAAAACATAGGACTTTTTTTGTCTCTTTGCACTTCCCTTAATGAGAAAAAAAACAAACCCTAACCCTAATAGGAAAAAGCTAGCATTCATGCATAAGGCCTTGGCGTGCCACCTGCAACCTAGGGACAATTCAAATGTTGGGTAATAAAGGTAAGTATAAGATAAAAACAAGAGAATAAAACAAACGACTAAGGGACTATATAAAAAACTAAATTATTTATGTACATAAAACATGCAAATGCAATAGCATAAATAGTAAAGGTACGGTGGTGTAAACTCTTTAAGGATCTTGAAAATGCATGACTGATTTGTCTCGCAGGATGGGAGCTCCATTGTAGACCTTTAGCCTTTGGCCGTTGACCTTGAAGACTATGTCATCATCAAGCTTCTTGATGTCCACCGCACCATGAGGATAAACCTTGCGCACCAGGAAAGGGCCTGACCATCGCGATTTTAGCTTTCCTGGGAAGAGCTTGAGCCTTGAGTTGTAAAAGAGCACTTGTTGGCCTTCAGAGAAATGTCGTGGCAAAAGATGCATGCCAAGCCACTTCTTTGTTTTTTTCCTTTTACAAGCGGGTATTCTCATAAGCTTAGGCTTGAAACTCATCCATCTCCTTCATTTCTAACAACCTTCTTCTCCAGCCAATTGGGCATCCATATTGAGTTTTTAATGGCCCAATATGCCTTATGTTCTATCTCTACGGGAAGATGACATTCTTTGCCATAGACGAGCTTTAATGGGGACATTCCCAAGGTTGTCTTGAAAGCTGTCAGATAAGCCCAGAATGCTTAATCGAGTCTTAGAGACCAATCATTCCTCTGGGGATTGACCACCTTCTCTAGAATTTGTTGTATCTCACGATTAGAGATCTCAACTTGGCCATTGGTCTGAGGGTGGTATGCCTTTGCAATTTTATGCCTCTCTCCATACCACTGCAATGCTTTAGCAATGAGTTTGTTATCAAAGTAGGAGCCTTCATCACTTATGATGGCTCTTGGGGCTCCAAACCTTGTGAAGATTTTCTTGTGAAGAAACTTCTAAACAGTCTTGGAGTGATTCTTTAGTGTAACTATTGCTTCAACCCATTTAGACACAAAATCCACAACTAATAGGATGTAAAGATCTCCAAAAGATGATGGGAAGAGTCCCATGAAATCTATTCCCCATACATCGAAGAGCTCCACCTCCAAAATGCTTTGCAATGGCATTTTTTGCCTTCACGATATGTTCCCCGTTCTTTGGCATCTATCACATGCCTTGCAGAATTCATGCGCAACCTTGAAAAGTGTGGGCCAATAGAATCCTGATTGTAGGACCTTTGCAACCATCCTAGCTCTTCCAAAATGGCCTCCACACGAAGATGGATGGCAATGGAATAAGATCTCACAATACTCTTCTTCGAGGACACATCTTCGAATCATTTGGTCTACACATTGCTTGTGTAACGCCCCGATTTTGGGCTCAGAAGTTTTGGGCGTTGACCGGTTTGGTCAAAGTGCTGATCGAATATATAGAGTGAATTTAGGAAAGCCTAGTTCGGGTTGCATTAAAAATATGGAAAAATGTCCTAAAATCATCTTTTAATATAATTAAGTGAACTGTGAAATCAATTTTGGAAAATGAGGTTCGGAAGGTTGACATTTTGGCTAGTGACCAAAATGTAATTTTTGAAAGTTCGGTGACAGTTTTATAAAGGATTGAAACTTTGAATCTTTAAGGAGCTATATTCCAAAAAGAGTTTCTCCAGATTTTTCTAAGATATTTTAAGGCTTTATTCTGATTTTAAAGTTTATGAAATGTGGAGGGAAATCATTTTATCATTTTATAACTAACTTTTCTATTTTCTCTCAATTTTCCTTTTCTCTCATTTTCTCTCAACCCAAACACATTCTCCAGATTTTCTTCTTTGATTTTGTCAATCTAAATCACTCATTTCAACTCTCATTTGATTCCTAATCATCTCATCAACAAAACCTCTCAATTTGCAAGTTGTTTCATCAAGCTTTTTGGCTCTAAAAAGGAGAAACTCAAGTTTGGAGGTAAGAACGTCCTTCTCCTCTGAACTTCACGTTCTTTATTGAAATTCCCAAGTTCTCAATCCTTGATTTGTGTTTTGTTAAAGGCTTTTCAATTGAAATCTTGATTTTGGCTTAAAATGCAAGATTTGGTGATTTCTGGTGAAATTTCGTGAGATCTGTTTGGGCAGTGTTTTGAGGTGTCAAATTGATGTTAAATGAATGTTAAATTGATAAGGAATTGAGGTTTTATCAATGCAATCCCGAATAGGTTGAATTTCCTAAGTTTTGCTTGATGTTTTTGGTTGTTTTTGGGGTGTTTTTGATGATCTGTTATACCTGGAAGTATAGGGACGTGTTTGTGATCATTTTGGATGTTAATTGATGTTTAAAAATGGTTAGAAGTGATGGATCTTGGCTGGGTTAAGTTTTGGTAGTGTTTGGAGGTGATTTCGGTTGTGTTTGGTAGCCGAATTGTTGGTTGTGTGATGAGCAGCGAGTTTGGTTGTGTGGCTGCTGTTCTTAATGCATAATGATGCATTAATGTGCTGTTTTTGTGTGCTTGAAACAGGGGAGTTTGATCCGTGAGCTTTAGAGGTGTTGCGGAAGGTTTCGGATGCTTGGAAGGCTTGGTGGCTAGCCTTGTTTTGGTTATCGGTGAGTGAAGTTGGGTTTTCAGCTTTTGAACCAAGGTTTGAAGGTTTTTGGGAGCTTAGTGTAAGTCTAAACAACTTTGCTAAGCTCAAGAGTAAGTGAATGAATTTTCGCTCTTGAATTATGATTGTGAAATTGGCTTTTAAGCAATTGTGGTTGATGATTGAAATGCATGTGTTTTGCATGGTTTAAATCTGTTTTGAAAGCATATTTTAGCATGGTTTAATGCTGGTTTTGAAAGCCATATGTGAAGGATGCTCAAGGTAAGAGATCCTTGGTTTTATACATTGAAAATGTGGTTTTGATGCATGGTGTTGCATGTTGTTCAATGGCTTTGTTTAATGCTTTAAAACAGTGAATTAATGTTGGTAAGTGATGGTTTTTGCATTATGGTTATGCATGTGAAACATTGGACTAATGTGGTAAGGTGATTATATTGGCAAGTGATGTAAGTGGTTCTTGGTTCTTTGATCGGATATAGTTAGCCGGCTATAGGATTGGGTGCACCGTGAATTAAGTCGCCTTGGAGGTGGAGTGCTCAAGAGTGGATCGGTAAACTCCCTTCAAGTATCCTAACGAGATGGTTGAGGTCATAATGGAGGTGTTGTCCATTCGAGGACCTTGGTTGAGCAAAGGTTATATGGTGTTTAAAAGTCCATATGTGAGAACCTTGTGCTTGTTGAGATCACAATGGCGGTGTTAAGTCCATGTGTGGATCTTGTGTAGGGTGTCCCGGATCTCGTTAGTGATGTTATACAACTACCAATCGGTGAATGCAAAGGTTGTATGGTGTTTGAAAGTCCATACATGGGAACCTTGTGCATGTCAAGGTTGTATGGTGTTTGAAAGTCCATACATGGGAACCTTGGGGAAAAGTTGAGGTTGTATGGTGTTTGAAAGTCCATACATGGGAACCTCGGGAAAGCTAAGGTTGTATGGTGTTTAAAAGTCCATACATGGGAACCTTAGGATGTTGAGGTCAAGTGGTGTTTAAAAGTCCATTTGGGAGACCTTGGATTGGTAGGGTGTATGGAGCGTAGGGACAACGCTCGGAATCCGCGTATCCGATTGGGTGTTGAGTTGAAAAGTGAATGTGGTTGATCACTTGAAGGCCAATATGATGTTCTTGATTGTGATGAAGCATGGGATGCTTGAAATGATGCATAATTGCATGTGAAGCATTAGATGCTTGAAAAGATGCATGGTTGCATGGGAAGTGTATAATGCTTGTGAATGCATGTTTACTTGTTAAGTTGAACAAGTGTTGATTATCATTTGGAAAATGATGCATGTGAGCATGAAATATCATTAGTGCATTGGAGTCTTGTTAAGACTTGTTTTTAAAGGCATGTGATGTTGATGTTGTGGTACATATATGTTGCCTTGGTTTAATGCATGTGTTGGTTGGTTTGTGAAATGGTTTTAAAAGATTCTTGCTTGAATATGCTTTCAAGTTTAAGAAAGGTATGTTGTGAAATGGGAGTGTTTTCCAAGGTTTTGTTTTAGCTTGCATATGGTGTTTATGCATGGTTTGGCTAAATGGTTGATTTTGCAAGTTGTGCTTTGAAAAGGGTTTTCTTAGTTTGCTAAACTAAGGGTTGGTTTTCATGTTTATGCAATGCATGGTTTTAAGCATGTTGTTGAAAAGGGTTTTTCCAACTTTGCTTGCTAATCAAATCGAGTTGCTTTTCAAAGAGGTTTTTATGGCTCGCTGCATTGATGGTGTTTTGGTTTTGAGCATTCCTCACTAAGCATTATGTGCTTACGCTCCTTTTTGTCCATCAATGCAGATTCTTGAAGTTTGGACAGCGAGGAGCAAGGGATTCAAGAAGGACTCCACTTGAGATGTATGTCTCGGTTGATAGCTATAGTTAATAAAGGCAATGGGGTAGAATCTCTTGGGTTGATGTATGTGTTTGTTTATGTTCGGACAAGTATGGTTTTGTGTTGTTGATGTTGTTGGAACATGGTTTGGCTTATGAGTTTGAATTGGAAGTATGTTGTTTAAATGGTTGCTTGTGTTGGAAGCTTAACCTTGAAATTGGGGTTTTTCGTGTATGTTGACATGTTGTTGAATTGTTGATGCAAGTATGCCTCTTTTATGTTGAATTGCTTGTTGGCAAAGTTTGGTGGCTTTTGGAGCATGTTTGGATGTTTAATTGCATGTTTAAGAATGCATTTTGAGGCTTGCTGTGCAGGGTGTTTCGGAACAGCCAATACCGTTTCGGAACGGGTGCCTTAAACAAGCCCAGGCGTCCGAAACGGGAGGGACCGTTCCGAAACGGAAAGGCTACTGCCAGACCCCCGCTTCGGTGCGCGTTGCGGAACGGCCCCGCGTTTCGGAACGGGCTAAGCCTGTTTCGGAACGGGTGACCGTTGGGGGCTGACATTGGCAGTTAAATGTTTTGAAAAGTTGCATTTTGGTCCTGAATCTTGTTTGTGCAATTGTATGAGTTTGGGATGTCCGTTTGAGCTGAAATTTGGCAGTGAAGCATGAAACCTGACTAATTGCAATATGGTAACCTTAATTTGGGTTAAGTCCTCATATTTAACAGAAATTACAATTTGGTCCCTAAAATTGTAATTTGTTCAATTGGGTCCCCGTTTGATCTCTGATGTTTGTGATCTTTGAGTATGGTGTTTGAGTGATCACATATAGGACTAATGTGCATCTAGACAAGATTAAGAAGGAAAAAAAAGGGTCGTTAATCAAGGTTGACTTTCGGGTTGACTTTGGTTTTCCCCGTGTAATCTTCGTAGTTCGGGTCAACCGTCTAGGCCGGGCTACGGGGGTTACATTTGGTGGTATCAGAGCTGAGTTGCGAATGCTTGGGGAAAACGGTAAGTTGTTGTGATGTGTGTTGATGCTTACCTTGTTGTGTGGATGAAAGTTGGTTGAATGTTGGTTGAAACACGTGTTTCTGGGCATGATGCTGATGTTTCTGAGCAAATTGTTGATGTTTCTGATCAAGTTGCTGATGTTTTCGAGCATGCTTTGCGTTTATGAATCATTGTTGAATTAATGTGGATATGTGCTGATGTTGTGAGCTGGTGTTATGCTTGATGATTGTGTAATGAGTATGTTATGTTGATAATATGCTGATGCAAATGGATGCTGTTGGATGTAAGCATGATCGAGTATGTAGATTGATATGCTTGATGTTGTGATATCCATGTTGTGTTGACTGTTATGTCATGTAAAGGGGAGGATTCGGGATACCCATTGCCTTATTAATATAGCTATTGTGTTATTTTGGAGTTGGAGTTTGAATCCTTGCTTAATGCTGGTCTAACTGGTTTGTTTGTTGTTGTGATTGTATGTTTGTTGTTGTTAGTAGTATGGCTAAGACGATGAAAGAATGGCAGTTGGGTGAGATGGTTGCTGCCTTGGGGCAGGTTGTTAAGGCGTGGAATTCACCCTTTGGTAGAGGTGTTTTGTCTCAGTTTTCTGTGCCTGGGGTTGAGGTGATAAGGCAAGGGAAAGAAGCTGGTTCTGTGGTGAAGAGTTCATCATCTGATGTTCAGGAGGTGTTGGGAACGTCTCAGGCTGTGGTAAAGGTAAAGTCAGTGGATGTGCTGGCTGTGGGATGTGTGGGTTTGCCGAAGCAGCGTTTGCTTGATTTGGGTGCTGTGGAATATCGTGGTTCTACACCGGAGATGTTTGAGGCCTGGTTGGCCAGTGTGGTTCTGATCTTGGATCAGGAAGGCTGTGATCTTGCTTGTAAGCTGGGGAGTGTTGTTTCTTTGATGTTGGAGGATGCCTGTGTCTGGTGGACATCAGTGGCTGTGGCGTCACATATTCCGGATATTGATTGGGATTTCTTTATATCTGCTTTTTTTAAAGGTATCTTGGAGGGAAGTTTTCAAGGGTTGAGCAATGTGAAGGTGGTGTTGTTGTAGAGCAAGTGTTGCTTGGGCAAGGAGTGGAAGTTCAGCCACCGGTGTGTGACCGTTGTGAAAGGCGCCATGTTGGAGGTTGCTGGGGCCCGGGTGCTTGCTGGAACTGTGGTTCCAAAGTGCATGTAAAGCGTGATTGTCCTCTTGGAGTGAAGTCAGCTTTGGGGTTAGCCAAAGGGTCTCAGAAAGGTCGTGGGCACGGCCGAGGCAAGGTTCAGAAGTGGCAGAAAGAGCAGAAAGTTGTGAATAGTGTGGGAAAGGAGAATTGCTGGAAATATGGGTCTGCTGGACACATGAGACGTGATTGTTTGATGTTGGCTCGGAACAGCCAAGGTCCCTTACTGCAAGGAGTTGGTGGTGACCCTGGTGTGTTAGCTGGTGCTGCAGTGGTGCGGCAAGAGGATGATGGTTCCGCGAGGAAGAGAGTTCGTCTGATGAAGCTTCAGGGTGGTGTTTTGCTTTCAGGTAACCTTGTTTAGTAATCTTTGCTCTAGTTACCTTAGTTTGGTTTCTGTTGGTTTTCCTTGCGTGGTAAGTTTAGCCTTGTTGCTAGCATGTTTGGGGTAATGGTTGTAGTTTGGAAACATCTTTGGTGTGAAGAAGGCTTAGGTGAGAATCTTGTGGTTAATGATTGTTGGTATGATGGAGTTAGATAAGTTAGAAGTGAGGTAGGAGGTTGTTCTTAGACGGATTTGAGGATGTTATTGGAGGGTGTGAACTGGCATTCATGCACAGTTAAAATCATTGTTATATGCTATATTATATATGTTGGTCCATGCATACATGTGGCATGACATTAGAGGTTTTGCATACATGTACATCAGGCATTGATAGGGCATGTTGGTGATCATGCATACGATGTTCATACTCGCTAATAACTAATCGAATCTGTTAGAGTGGTGGTTGGGTTAGGTTGGATGATGGGTTTTTAGAGGTTGTTTTGGTGCTGGGTGAGAGTTAGACGTAATGGAGTATATATTAGGCTAGTTGCTAGTAATAGTGAGAGTGGTATGGTCTGATGGTGGAAGGATAGTGTTTGTTGCTTTAAGAGAGTTTAGTGGTTTGGATAGCTAAGTGGAAGGGGTAGCACCTTGATGCTAAGTGATGTTGTAGTTTAACGGTTGTGTTTCCAGGTGCTGGGGTAGCTTAGCATTTGGGTTGTTGTGGAAGGGTTGTGTTTGTAAGTGCTGGTTCTTAGCAACCTTTGAGGAGTTGAGGAGTTGGTATGTGTGGTAGGTTGGGCGATGTCCTGGTAAGACAAGTGTTATGGTTGAAGTTTGAGGTGGAAGGGTTATGAAAGATCGAAGGCTTTTGTTGGTTATTGGGTTCTTGTGAGAAGTGGTTGGCTGGTTGTGTGTATGTGATTTTCTTTTGAGGTCAGCTGGTGCTGTATGGAACAACTGGCGGATTCGAGTTGGGGTTGCGATGTGATTTTTGGAATCTGGGTGAGTGATCCTGGTGAGATGTTGTGGTAATGTTAGCAACAGTTGTGAGGGTTTATCAGCATTCGTTGGGGAGTTTGGGTAAGCAGTTTATGTTTAAGGATTTTTGCTTGTTGGGAAATTCTTGGAAGAGGTTTGGGAGTTTGCAAGAGTTTTAGAAGCAGAGAAGGTTGAATAGTGGCTGAATTGGATTGGTTGTTGACTCTGTGTAAACAGGTCTTGGGAGTTGTGTGTTGCAGTGATGTGTGCTGTAAGAGCTGAAGTTCTTCAGGTTGATATTGGGGCTGTGTACAGTCCGGTTATGTGAAAGGTTAAGTTGTGGTTATCTTTGTGTGTTCTGGGTTTGTGGACAGCATGTGGTGGTGTTGGGTTCAGTGGAGTTTTGTGTGGAAAGTGTTCAGTGTTGGTTGAGGTTTTTGTGTTGCCTTCTGTGTGTTTTGAGAAAGTTGTTGTTCTCTTTTCGCCGGTTAAATTTCGAGGACGAAATTTCCTAAGGGGGGGAGAGTTGTAACGCCCCGGTTTTGGGCTCAGAAGTTTTGGGCGTTGACCGGTTTGGTCAAAGTGCTGATCGAATATATAGAGTGAATTTAGGAAAGCCTAGTTCGGGTTGCATTAAAAATATGGAAAAATGTCCTAAAATCATCTTTTAATATAATTAAGTGAACTGTGAAATCAATTTTGGAAAATGAGGTTCGGAAGGTTGACATTTTGGCTAGTGACCAAAATGTAATTTTTGAAAGTTCGGTGACAGTTTTATAAAGGATTGAAACTTTGAATCTTTAAGGAGCTATATTCCAAAAAGAGTTTCTCCAGATTTTTCTAAGATATTTTAAGGCTTTATTCTGATTTTAAAGTTTATGAAATGTGGAGGGAAATCATTTTATCATTTTATAACTAACTTTTCTATTTTCTCTCAATTTTCCTTTTCTCTCATTTTCTCTCAACCCAAACACATTCTCCAGATTTTCTTCTTTGATTTTGTCAATCTAAATCACTCATTTCAACTCTCATTTGATTCCTAATCATCTCATCAACAAAACCTCTCAATTTGCAAGTTGTTTCATCAAGCTTTTTGGCTCTAAAAAGGAGAAACTCAAGTTTGGAGGTAAGAACGTCCTTCTCCTCTGAACTTCAAGTTCTTTATTGAAATTCCCAAGTTCTCAATCCTTGATTTGTGTTTTGTTAAAGGCTTTTCAATTGAAATCTTGATTTTGGCTTAAAATGCAAGATTTGGTGATTTTTGGTGAAATTTCGTGAGATCTGTTTGGGCAGTGTTTTGAGGTGTCAAATTGATGTTAAATGAATGTTAAAATGATAAGGAATTGAGGTTTTATCAATGCAATCCCGAATAGGTTGAATTTCCTAAGTTTTGCTTGATGTTTTTGGTTGTTTTTGGGGTGTTTTTGATGATCTGTTATACCTGGAAGTATAGGGACGTGTTTGTGATCATTTTGGATGTTAATTGATGTTTAAAAATGGTTAGAAGTGATGGATCTTGGCTGGGTTAAGTTTTGGTAGTGTTTGGAGGTGATTTCGGTTGTGTTTGGTAGCCGAATTGTTGGTTGTGTGATGAGCAGCGAGTTTGGTTGTGTGGCTGCTGTTCTTAATGCATAATGATGCATTAATGTGCTGTTTTTGTGTGCTTGAAACAGGGGAGTTTGATCCGTGAGCTTTAGAGGTGTTGCGGAAGGTTTCGGATGCTTGGAAGGCTTGGTGGCTAGCCTTGTTTTGGTTATCGGTGAGTGAAGTTGGGTTTTCAGCTTTTGAACCAAGGTTTGAAGGTTTTTGGGAGCTTAGTGTAAGTCTAAACAACTTTGCTAAGCTCAAGAGTAAGTGAATGAATTTTCGCTCTTGAATTATGATTGTGAAATTGGCTTTTAAGCAATTGTGGTTGATGATTGAAATGCATGTGTTTTGCATGGTTTAAATCTGTTTTGAAAGCATATTTTAGCATGGTTTAATGCTGGTTTTGAAAGCCATATGTGAAGGATGCTCAAGGTAAGAGATCCTTGGTTTTATACATTGAAAATGTGGTTTTGATGCATGGTGTTGCATGTTGTTCAATGGCTTTGTTTAATGCTTTAAAACAGTGAAATAATGTTGGTAAGTGATGGTTTTTGCATTATGGTTATGCATGTGAAACATTGGACTAATGTGGTAAGGTGATTATATTGGCAAGTGATGTAAGTGGTTCTTGGTTCTTTGATCGGATATAGTTAGCCGGCTATAGGATTGGGTGCACCATGAATTAAGTCGCCTTGGAGGTGGAGTGGTCAAGAGTGGACCGGTAAACTCCCTTCAAGTATCCTAACGAGATGGTTGGGGTCATAATGGAGGTGTTGCCCATTCGACGACCTTGGTTGAGCAAAGGTTATATGGTGTTTAAAAGTCCATATGTGAGAACCTTGTGCTTGTTGAGATCACAATGGCGGTGTTAAGTCCATGTGTGGATCTTGTGTAGGGTGTCCCGGATCTCGTTAGTGATGTTATACAACTACCAATCGGTGAATGCAAAGGTTGTATGGTGTTTGAAAGTCCATACATGGGAACCTTGTGCATGTCAAGGTTGTATGGTGTTTGAAAGTCCATACATGGGAACCTTGGGGAAAAGTTGAGGTTGTATGGTGTTTGAAAGTCCATACATGGGAACCTCGGGAAAGCTAAGGTTGTATGGTGTTTAAAAGTCCATACATGGGAACCTTAGGATGTTGAGGTCAAATGGTGTTTAAAAGTCCATTTGGGAGACCTTGGATTGGTAGGGTGTATGGAGCGTAGGGACAACGCTCGGAATCCGCGTATCCGATTGTGTGTTGAGTTGAAAAGTGAATGTGGTTGATCACTTGAAGGCCAATATGATGTTCTTGATTGTGATGAAGCATGGGATGCTTGAAATGATGCATAATTGCATGTGAAGCATTAGATGCTTGAAAAGATGCATGGTTGCATGGGAAGTGTATAATGCTTGTGAATGCATGTTTACTTGTTAAGTTGAACAAGTGTTGATTATCATTTGGAAAATGATGCATGTGAGCATGAAATATCTTTAGTGCATTGGAGTCTTGTTAAGACTTGTTTTTAAAGGCATGTGATGTTGATGTTGTGGTACATATATGTTGCCTTGGTTTAATGCATGTGTTGGTTGGTTTGTGAAATGGTTTTAAAAGATTCTTGCTTGAATTGGCTTTCAAGTTTAAGAAAGGTATGTTGTGAAATGGGAGTGTTTTCCAAGGTTTTGTTTTAGCTTGCATATGGTGTTTATGCATGGTTTGGCTAAATGGTTGATTTTGCAAGTTGTGCTTTGAAAAGGGTTTTCTTAGTTTGCTAAACTAAGGGTTGGTTTTCATGTTTATGCAATGCATGGTTTTAAGCATGTTGTTGAAAAGGGTTTTTCCAACTTTGCTTGCTAATCAAATCGGGTTGCTTTTCAAAGAGGTTTTTATGGCTCGCTGCATTGATGGTGTTTTGGTTTTGAGCAATTCTCACTAAGCATTATGTGCTTACGCTCCTTTTTGTCCATCAATGCAGATTCTTGAAGTTTGGACAGCGAGGAGCAAGGGATTCAAGAAGGACTCCACTTGAGATGTATGTCTCGGTTGATAGCTATAGTTAATAAAGGCAATGGGGTAGAATCTCTTGGGTTGATGTATGTGTTTGTTTATGTTCGGACAAGTATGGTTTTGTGTTGTTGATGTTGTTGGAACATGGTTTGGCTTATGAGTTTGAATTGGAAGTATGTTGTTTAAATGGTTGCTTGTGTTGGAAGCTTAACCTTGAAATTGGGGTTTTTCGTGTATGTTGACATGTTGTTGAATTGTTGATGCAAGTATGCCTCTTTTATGTTGAATTGCTTGTT
The DNA here is from genome assembly GCA_030270665.1 of Hibiscus trionum. NCBI lineage: Eukaryota > Viridiplantae > Streptophyta > Magnoliopsida > Malvales > Malvaceae > Hibiscus > Hibiscus trionum. The sequence continues at coordinate 18,450,307 of BSYR01000017.1, read as the reverse complement.
GGCAAAGTTTGGTGGCTTTTGGAGCATGTTTGGATGTTTAATTGCATGTTTAAGAATGCATTTTAAGGCTTGCTGTGCAGGGTGTTTCGGAACAGCCAATACCGTTTCGGAACGGGTGCCTTAAACAAGCCCAGGCGTCCGAAACGGGAGGGACCGTTCCGAAACGGAAAGGCTACTGCCAGACCCCCGTTTCGGTGCGCGTTGCGGAACGGCCCCGCGTTTCGGAACGGGCTAAGCCTGTTTCGGAACGGGTGACCGTTGGGGGCTGACATTGGCAGTTAAATGTTTTGAAAAGTTGCATTTTGGTCCTGAATCTTGTTTGTGCAATTGTATGAGTTTGGGATGTCCGCTTGAGCTGAAATTTGGCAGTGAAGCATGAAACCTGACTAATTGCAATATGGTAACCTTAATTTGGGTTAAGTCCTCATATTTAACAGAAATTACAATTTGGTCCCTAAAATTGTAATTTGTTCAATTGGGTCCCCGTTTGATCTCTGATGTTTGTGATCTTTGAGTATGGTGTTTGAGTGATCACATGTAGGACTAATGTGCATCTAGACAAGATTAAGAAGGAAAAAAAAGGGTCGTTAATCAAGGTTGACTTTCGGGTTGACTTTGGTTTTCCCCGTGTAATCTTCGTAGTTCGGGTCAACCGTCTAGGCCGGGCTGTGTGGGTTACAGCTTGAACAAATAAGGTTCGTCCCAAAAATAGAATCGCACATCATGCTTGAATTTCTTTTTGCCCCGGCTATTCAAATGAGGAGGAAAACACCACTAGCATGAAAGTTAACAATACCATCACTCCATGGAATTGCTGTATCATATAAGATTTTCTCATCAGGGAATTCCTCCTTAATTTCTAGGTTATCCTTACTTTCAAACTTGTTTTCTACACTAGAAAGATGATCAACAACTTGATTTTCATAGCCCTTTCTATCCCTAACATCTAAGTCAAACTCTTTCAAGAGGAGTATCCACCTAATACGTCTAGCCTTAGCATCATTTTTAGCCACTAAGTACTTAATAGTAGAATGATCGGTATGTACAATGACCTTAGTGCATATCAAGTATGCTTTAAACTTATCAAAGGCAAGCACAACATCAAGCATTTCTTGTTCGATGGTTGTGTAATTTATTTGTGCATCATTTAAAGTACGACTAGCATAATAAATAACATGGAAAAGTTTACCTCATCGTTGTCCAAGTGTTGCCCCCAATGCATAGTCACTTGCATCACACATAAGCTCGAATGGTGAGGTCCAATATGGGGGAACAATTATGGGTGCTAAGATAAGTTTTTTTCCTTGTGTTCGTCGAATCCGCTGTGGCAAGCATCATCAAACTAGAAGGGCTGGTTTTGCTGTAGCAAAGTACACAATGGCTTTGAAACTTTGGACAAGTCTTTGATGAACCTTATATAGAAGCCAACATGGCCCATGAAACTTCGAATGCCTTTCACAGTGGTTGGAGGAGGTAGCTTCTTGATCACTTCAACCCATGCCATGTCCACCTCTATTCCTTTTTGCAAGATCTTGTGGCCTAGAACAGTCCATTCGGATAGCATGCATTTTTTAAAGGTGGATGGAGCATTCCAAAGACCAAAAGACATCCTTCTAAATGCGTAAGTACCATAGGGGCATGTGAAGGATGTCTTCTATTGATCCTCTGGTGCTATAGAATTTTGGTTGTAACCTAAATATCTATAAAGGAAACAATAAAAGGATGTAACCCCCTCGACCTAGCCTGGCCGATAGACCGAACCAAATGGATCACATGGGGAATATTGAAGTAAACCGGGAAGGTTTACCTCAATAAAAGACCCTAATTTTTTTACTCTTTCCATCTTGTCTAGATGCAACCTAGGTTCCTATGTGTATACATAAGCAGCAGATAAAACAACGTCACACAAACACTCGATGATTGAACTCGATTAAAGGTTTAAGGACCACTTTCTAAATATGTCAAATTGTGTAAGGGTTATTACCAAATTCGAATTACTAACCCTTAATTAAATTCATTTAAAACTTATCTGTGAAATCTCATCTCAAAACGACCACTAGAGCTCATTTAATTGCATACATGTTCAACAGGGACCAAAGTGTAAGAAAACATGAACTCAAAATATTCCAAAACCGTATTAACTACCAACCGTTTCAGAACAATGAGCCCTGTATCGGAACGGTAGTTTTGAAACACAGCTGACTGTTTCGATACACGAGTTCATTTCGAAACCCTTTAAGACTCGTTTCGGAACAATATTTCATAGAGGCAAAACGTTTCGAAACATGCCTCACCGTTTTGGAACACCAAGGATATTTCAAGCCTCCGTTTCGAAACAGACTAGGGTGTTTCGAAACACCTAGGCCTGCAATGTTTTAAAAAGTTGATTGAACTTGATTTAAATCTTTCAAAACCATCCTGACATATACCCAATCATGTTTGCAACACAAATATACATCAATAACCAAAGATTCATAGTAGCTCTATCATCATAGCATCATTTTCAATTGCAAATAGACTAGAGGCATGCTTCCTAAGAGAAATAAGCACCATAAGGGCAAATCTCAATTCCAAGCATTAACCAAAATTCAAAGGCCATTTACATAACCAAAATGGCATATCAAACTTGCACCAAACCAGAAATCATCAAGCAACCAACATTCATAGCATTGGACACCCCGATTGCCTCTATTACTCTAGTTCATATCCAAACATACCTTCAATCAAAGTCTTCCATAGATCCCTTGCAAGTGCCGCCTCCAAAGCTTAAATTGACTACATTTATGAACAAAGGGAGCGTAAGCACTACATGCTTAGTGAGGAAGGCTCAAAACCAAAAACACCATCAATGCAACAAAATTGTTTTCAGTCCTTTGTAAACCATCATGTCTTCTTTAATAAACCATGCATTTTACCATCAAAATCAGCATGTTAATCATCATACAACATGACTCATGCACTTTCCAGCAACTATACCATTGCTACACAAACATCAAGCTTTCCAAGCATGAACACCATTATGATAAGCTTAAACTGAAACATGCATCTTTCAAAATATGCATCAACAACATCTTCCATAACATTCAATTCCATTATATTGGCTCGCAAGTGATAAACAACAATTTCAAAACACATCGGATACACAGATTACCAAGGGTAATCCCACACCCTTCATACACTCTACCGACATCTCAAGGCTCACACACGAAATCAAACCCTCCATTGTTGTAACATGTAACGCCCTGGTTTTGGGCCTAGATGTTTTAGACGTTGAATCGGGCCGGTCGTGAACGGTTCGAACCCTTAAGGTTGGTTTAGGGAACACCTAGTTCGGGATGTTTTAAAAATATGGAAAAATATCTAAAAATCCTAATTTATTATATAAATGATTATGTTGAAAACAATTTTACAAAATGTTATTTGGAATTATTACATTTTGGTATAGTGACCAAAATGTAGTTTTTGCAAAAGTTGACTAGTAACTATTTTGTAAAGGATTGAAACTTTGAATCTTTAAGGAGATAATTTTACCAAATTTTTTTATCAGATTTCTCTTTAATTTGGGAACTTTTAATAATGATTTAATTAAAGAAATAAAATAGAATTAAAAAGGAAATCAAAATTGACTTTTTCATAACTACTTTTACTATAGTTTTCTCTTTTCATTTTCTCTTAACTTCCAATCAGCCAAACACTTTTCTCTCATCAATTTTCATTATGTTTGCTGAGATTTTAACTTCCAAAAGATTTCCTATCTTTGTTTCAACAAATCCTTTTGATTTTTGCTTTGGATTTCAAGAGAACTTGCCCAAATTGAAGAGAGATCAACCATTAGAGGTATGCTTCGTCCTTCTCCTCTAATGATCAGTTCTTTACTGAAATTCCCAAGTTATCAATCCTTTGTTAAAGATTTTTGAGTTGTTTTATGTTATAAACATGAAATAATTGTTAAATTCAAGATACTTGATGAGATATTGGTGTTTTTCGTATTTCTATGTTAGGCTCCATTTTGAGGTTGATTTATAACATGTTTTGTATGTTATTTGATGTTGAGAATAAGATTTTAACAAATATATCCCAAATAGGTTTGGGTTCCTAAGTTTAAGATGTTATATTTGTGGTTTCGAGGTGTTTTTGATGATCTGCTGTTGCTGGAGGTATAAGGTCGTGCTTGTGTTGCATTTTTATGTTAATTGATGTTTAGAAAAGGTTAGAATTGATGGATCTTGGCTGGGCTTTGTTTGGTGAATGTTTATAGATGTTTTCGGTTATTTCGGATAGCTGAAATGCTTGTTTTGAGTAGAGCAGCGAGTTAGAGAGAGTGTCTGGTGATTTTAATGCATGGTGATGCATTCATCCTCTGCTCTTATGTGCTAAAAATAGGGGAGAGTGATCCGGAAGCAATCAAAGTAGCGTTGGAGGTTTCGAACACTTGGTTGGCTCGTCGGCTAGCGTAGTGTTGCGTATCGGTGAGCGAGAACACGTTTTCCAGCTTTGGAATGGTTTTTAAAAGTGGTTTGGGAACTTAAATCTAGGCTTGAAACGCTGGTTTAAGTTCGAAAGTAAGTGAAGTAGATTTCTCTCTCGGTTTGTGCTATTATTGTTTTGAAAATATTAAATTGGGTTTTGATGTGCTTGGTTTGGCAATATAGTTTGATTTGTTGTTTGAGCATGGTTTTTAAGCATGAGAGTTGGTTATCAAACTTGGTTTGGTGAAGGAAGCATGGAACTAATGATTCTTTAGAATATATGGTGTTAATTTGTGTTTTAAGGGCATGGTTTAACATTTTGGCTGTAACCCCCTTAACCCGGCCTAGACGGTTGACCCGAATTAAGAAGTTTACACGGGGAAAACCAAAGTCAACCCGAAAGTCAACCTTGATTAACGACCCTTTTTTTCTTTTTAATCTTATCTAAATGCACATTAACCCTAGATATGTTCATAACAACAGCATACTCAAAGATCAGCGCATTCGGAAAACATTTAGGGACTTAATTGCACAACATACAAGTTTAGGGACCAAAATGTAAATTCTGGAAATTATAAGGACTTAACCAACTTTTGAGTTACCATTATGAAATTAGTCATGTTTCATGCTTCTCTGCCAAATTTCAACTCAAACGGACATCTCAAACTCATTCAATTGCATACACAAAGTTCAGGACCAAAACGCAAAGGTTTCAAAACATATAACCGTCAATTTCAGTGCCCAACGGTCGGGTGTTTCGGAATAGGGATGATCCGTTCTGAAACGCGGGACCGTTCCGAAACCCGTTGCGCAACATGGCCTGGCAGTGGCCAAACTGTTCCGGAACGGCTCTGCCCGTTTCGAAACGCCTAGGCCATTTCAGGCCCTCTGTTCCGAAACGGCAGCACCTGTTCCGAAACAGGCTGCCCAGATTGCAGAAATTTAGCTAGTTTATCACACAATTGACCCATCAAACATGCTCCAAAGGCAACCAAATTATATCAGTAAGACATTACATGCATAAGGAACATAATGGCATCAACAATTCATAAACATGGCATCAAACAAGGAAAGCCCCAATTCTATAGGCATGCATCCTATATTGAAAACCATTCAAACACCAAATCACCAAACAATCCTCTTAAAGGCCATTTACAAGTTCCAACAATATCAAAAGCATAAAACCAACTTAAGGAGTCCAAAACATCTCCCAAAACAACAACATAGGTTCCCCATTGCCAAATGCCAAAAGCTAATAGTGTAAAGAACTTTCACCATACATGAGCTTAGTTCTTCACTTGGATTCTTGACCCCCTTGCTGCCCTTAAGCACTTCAATGCTCTGCATTATTGGTTTAAGAAAAGAGAGAGCGTAAGCACATAGCTTAGTGAGGAATGCTCATTTAAAACAACACAATAATGCATTTATAAACACCTTTATAACCTTAGTTCAAAACAACCTTTATCCATGCACAAAAAGCATTTAAAACAAGCATACATGCTTCAAATTATTAACATGTCATATTGGCCACAAGTGATAATCATAATCTTTCCATTTCACAATACAATCAACATAAGATTCACACATGGACTTTTAACCACCATTGTGATCTTACAATTCACAAGGACCACACATGGGCTTTTAACCACCATTGTGTCCTTAGCACAAGAATCACCCATGGACTTTTAACCACCATGGTGTTCTTACAATACACAAGGTCTACACAAGGACTTTTAACCACCTTGTGACCTTAACACAAGAATCACCCATGGACTTTTAACCACCATGGTGTTCTTAAAATACACAAGGCTCACACAAGGACTTTTAACCACCTTTGTGACCTTAGCACAAGAACCAATCATGGACTTTTAACCACCATGTTGTTCTTAACACAAGAACCACCTATGGACTTTTAACCACCATAGTGTTCTTAACCTTTCACGAAACATCACTTGCCAATATGCATCATTTAACAACAATAATCCACTGTTTTAAAGCATTTAACAAAGCCATTAATAATCATGCATCCTTATGCATCAAAACCACATTTTATCAAATGTTCAAAACAAGGATCTCTTACCTTGTGTATCCTTCAACACATGGATTATAAAACCAGCAAATAAACATGCTAAAGTATGCTTTCAAAACAGAATTTAAAACATGCAAACAATCACATTGCACTCAACCAACTCATGGCTCATCAACAAGAGAGTTTTTCCGAAAACTTACTCTTGAGCTTAGCAAAGTTGTTTAGACTTAAACTAAGCTCCCAAACCTTCAAAACATTGGTTTCAAAGCTGAAAACCAAAATCCACTCACCGATTTCTGTTTCGCCACTTGCCGAAACACCACTCAAGCTTCCGGATCAACACCATGAGGATCGGAAGATGTCTCCCCTGTTTTAAACACATCAAAACAGTAGATTAATGCACCATCATGCATTAATATCCTCAACAAAGACATCTAAACTCGCTGCTCACATCAGCACTCACATTTCGGCTACCAAACACAACCGAAATCACATCCAAACATCTCCACAACACTACCCAGCCAAGATCCATCAATTCCAAACATTCATAAACCTCAATTAACATCCAAAATGGATCTCAACACGTCCTTATACCTCCAGCTATAGCAGAACATCAAGATCACTCCAAAAACCACCAAAAACTTAAACAAAACTTAGGAAAATCAACCTATTCGGGATTGCATCGATTAAACCTCAATTTCTCATCAATTATACATCCATTTTACATCAATAACACATCACAAAACAATGCCCAATCAGATCATACGAATTTCATCAAAATTAAAGCAAATCTTGCATTTTAAAGCCAAGATCAAGAACTCAATTACAAAACCTTTAATAAAACATAATTCAAGGATTGAGAACTTGGGAATTTCAGTAAAGAACTGAGAATTTAGAGGAGAAGGACGTTCATACCTCTAAACTTGAGTTTCTCCCTTTTTGGAACCAAGATTCTTGAAAATCCAATAAGCAAATGCTAAGGTTTTGTTGTAGAAATGATTAGAGATCAAAAGGAAGTTGAAATCTCATCTTTGAATGTCAAAATCAGAGGGAAATTTGCTGGAGAAAAGTGTTTGGGTTGAGAGAAAAGTTGAGAGAAAAGAAAATGGAAAATTTGAGAAAGTTAGTTAAAATGACAAAATATCTTCTTCCCTCCTTTTTTTACCTTAATTAAAACCATTAATAAATTGATTAATATTAAGAAAAATCTGGAGAAACTCCTTTGGGTAAATAGCTCCTTAAAGATTCAAAGTTTCAATCCTTTTTAAAACAGTCACCCAGTTTTCAAAAATTACATTTTGGTCACTAACCCAAAATGTCACTCTTCCAAACCTCATTTTGTAAAATTGATTTCACCTTTCTCTTATATATAATAAAATATGATTTTAAGACATTTTTCCATATTTTTAATGCAACCCGAACTAGGCTTTCCTAAATTTACCCTTATATATTCGAACCGCAACCCGACCGGTCCGGTCCAAACCCAAAACTTCTAAGCCTAAAATTGGGGTGTTACATTGGCCATGATGGTGTTGCATGCTTTGAAAACAGTAGATGTGTTAATGATTTTAATATGATATATTGAAATAAAGGATGAGAAGATTACAAGATCTAACTGGTCGACCAATAGGATGTAGAGTACACTATAAACTAAAAATTCGCACGTACTCTTGGGATTCGTTCCAAAGAGAGTGATCGATGATGTGCATTCCATCGGATAGGACTTGGTGAAATACCCAAGCTTAATGGCATTGAATGGTTCCGCCATGAGAGACCGATGTTGTAAATTCCGTCGGATAGGACTTGGTGAAAGACCCAAGCTTTATGTGTTGGGTCACGTCGGCACGCCCCGTGGCGCAATGGAAAAATAATCCGACGTAATCCAGCCAGGATCCATGTACAAGAACGAATCTGGGGAGAAAAGATGAAGAGTTACCTTTTAAAACTCTAGAAACTGGAAAACCGACGATATGACGGAATAACCACGTCAAGTAAAACCGGAATCGTCATAGGTTCGCAACGACCTCTACGGAGTCCACCCGAACAAAACGAACAAAGTTTACGCCTCCCTAACACTTAGGGATAAATTTCGACAGGTTTGAACACCTTCCAGGGAGAAGTCGTAATCCCTCCAGGGATTTTTGAGGGAGTATAAAATCGACCAGGGGTTCTACCGGGACATGGATTCAAACTAGGAAATCGCCAGGAATTTTCCAGGGGGCAAGAGGAACACCAAAAAAATATCGAACATCTTCTTAGAAGAAATCTGGGACTTGTCGAAAATTCCAGAGGGGAATTCCCAGGGATATGTCGAAATTTGCAAGGAGGAATAGGGATGATTTGGTTGCTAGCCCTTGTCCCTTTAAATAGTATTCAGATACTTAATTATAGTTGAATTTTTTAAATCCAAGTTCAACCAAAATTCATAGAATCTAATTCTACTTGAAATTGGTTTATATTAAATATACATTATATTTAATAATATTAAATGAAATATATATTTAATTATGTAGAATCTTATTCTACATAAAACATGGATTTAAATATACATTATATTTAATCCAAATATATACATATATTTTTATTATATAGAATCTCATTCTATCTTTACTAGGATTTAAATATATTTAAATATATGTTTTTAATTATGTGGAATCTAATTCTACATAAACTTAGAATTAAATATACATTATATAAATTCAAAATATATATTTAAATTTCTAGAATCTTATTCTATAATATTTAAGTCTCTAAATATTTTCCATACTCTGAATAATATTTGATAAATACAATATTTATCCAATATTATTCCAATTTAAGGGAGTTACCGATTTCCCTTATCCCATAGGGGATTTTCAGCGACCTCCCTAAAATAGGGAGTATGGTTTCCAATGTTTGTTCGTTTCATTCGAAGGGTGTGACCCTTTTAGGTTCATGCAACGTTAGCAGAAAAATTAGAACTGTTCTAATTTTACAAACAATGAGTGGCATCTAGCAATACATCATTGCTACCTAAGTTGTATGAAGGCATGGTTGTACTTTCCTAATTCCTGAATAAACTTCCTTTATGTATTTCATCCTTTTGTCCTTTATATCTCAGATGAACACAAGTCATGGGTTAGTCACACTTGCGTTGTCCATCCAGTGTTTCTTGATGTCTTGAGTAGATTATGATAAACGAATCTCTATGATATCTCATATCATAATATTCGAGCATGGCCATGCATTTTCTAATCTCACCCAATCAAGTGGCCGAAGATATTTCTCCCATTATGTAGGAGGGACAAATCCTTTCTTGATCAACCATATTTCACTACATAGGTCATCACGTATCCAATCATCAGTCTTTATAATGTAGTCAGTTACGACACACGTTTGACTATGTCAAAATACGTAAATCTTTATGTTGAAATCATGTTGATCTCAAGTCTGAGGATTATACATATGTTTATCATGAGCAATGTTGTGACTGTCACATAATTACCCAAGAAACATGCTCATAGCGGGTCAATCCAGTATGTTATTCTCTAGCAAATACTTATGTGTTGATTTTGACATCTCTTTGTCAATGACAACACTTGTTATCAATCAACCACATATTAGTCTTTATATATTATCACTGTCCATACCAGTAATAATATTCGACTAAGGATCCTATTTAACAATAATCGTATTATTGTATGGACATTATTATCCAATGGTTAGTTTGATGCACAGAAACATACCAAATGATAATAACGACAATGCCATTACTTGATAAATCTAGTAAAATAGTATGTCTATTCAATCATCATATGATTGGTCTTTGGGCATACTCCAACAATCTCCCACTAGCACTAAAACCAATCATTTTCGTATCTAATACGACATGGCTTAGTGTAGCTGACATGCTTATGTTGTGTCAAAAGCTTTGTCAAGGAGTTGACAAAGTTATCAACTTTGTGCATATGTTGCATACTTTCACATCTCCAAGATGTAAGCACTTTAGAATATGTTTGGATTTATTGATGAGATCTGGGTTTTATTTGCTTACGCAAAGGTTCCATCATAACAGAGTTATGTAGCATCTAATATGCTGGGAACAACCCTTAGTTCAGAAGTGAACCCTTTAGATCCAAACATCATTCTGTATTGCTATGTCGACTGTAATACATTCAGCCTATGTTGTAGAGTTAGGTACTGTCTCATGTTGCTAACTCGCAGTATCTTTTGTTAATGCAAAACGGATTGCGATCTTTAGTTCCATTTGATGAGTATGTCATCTACATACAATACTTAGGAAAGTAACAATGCTCCCACTAGCCTTTTTGAAAACAAGACTCCCATTTGTTTCTAGATAAACCAAACCTTTTGATTGTATCTTTTGAAATAAATATCCCAACTTTGAAAAGCTTGCATTAGTCTATGGAATGACCTTTGTAGCTTACATACCTTCCAAGTGTTTACTGGAGTGACAAAACCTTCTGGATGTGTCATGTACACATCTGTTTCAAGTTTTCTGTAACACCCCAATTTTGGGCTTAGAAGTTTTGGGTTTGGACCGGACCGGTCGGTTCGCGGTTCGAATATAAAAGAGTGAATTTAGGAAAGCCTAGTTCGGGTTGCGTTAAAAATGTGGGAAAATGTCTTAAAATCCTCTTTTATTATGTATAAGAGAAAAGTGAAATCAATTTTACAAAGTGAGGTTTGGAAGTGTGACATTTTGGGTTAGTGACCAAAATGTAATTTTCTAAAACTGTGAGACTGTTTTAAAAAGGATTGAAACTTTGAATCTTTAAGGAGCTATTTACCCAATAGGAGTTTCTCCAGATTTTTCCTAAATATTAAAGGTTTAATAAATGGTTTTTAAATAAAAGAAAAAGAGAGGGAAGATATTTTGACATTTTCCAACTAACTTTTCCTAAAATTCTATTTTCATTTTCTCTCATCTTTTCTCTCAAACCAAACACATTTATCCAGAGCTTTTTCCTCTGATTTTTGACATCCAAACATGAGATTTTAATTCTCTTTTGATCTCTAATCATCTCTTCAACAAAACCTCACCATTTGCTGCTTGGATCTTCAAGAATTTTGATTCTAAAAAGGGAGAAACTCAAGTTTAGAGGTATGAACGTCCTTCTCCTCTAAATTCTCAGTTCTTTACTGAAATTCCCAAGTTCTCAATCCTTGATTTGTGTTTAATTAAAGGTTTTACAATTGTATTCTTGATTTTGGCTCTAAAATGCAAGATTTGTTTGATTTTGATGAAATTTCGTATAATCTGATTGGGCAGTGTTTTGAGGTGTCAATTTGATGTTAAATGAATGTTTAATTGATGATAAATTGAGATTTAATCAATGCAATCCCGGATAGGTTGAATTTCCTAAGTTTTACTTGTATTAGTGATGGTTTGTGGAGTGATCTTGATGATCTGTTATGGCTGGAGGTATAAGGATGTGTTGAGATCCATTTTGGATGTTAATTAATGTTTAAAGATGTTTAGAGTTGATGAATCTTGGCTGGGTAGTGTTGTGGAGTTGTTTGGTTGTGTTTTCGGTTGTGTTTGGTAGCCGAAAATGGAGTGTGGATGAGAGCAGCGAGTTTAGGTGCTTTCATTGTAGATATTAATGCATGATGATGCATTAATCTACTGTTTTGATGTGTTTAAAACAGGGGAGTCATCTTTGGATCCTAGTGGTGGAGATCCGGAAGCTTGATTAGTGTTTCGGCAAGAGGCGAAACGGAATCGGTGAGTGGATTTTGGTTTTCAGCTTTGAAACCAATGTTTTGAAGGTTTGGGAGCTTAGTTTAAGTCTAAGCAACTTAGCTAAGCTCAAGAGTAAGTTTTCGGAAAAACTCTCTTGATGATGAACCATGGATTGGTTGTGTGCAATGTGGTTTGTTTGTATGTTTTAAATCCTGTTTTGGAAGCATATTTAGCATGTTTATTTGCTGAGATTATAAGCCATGTGTTGAAGGATGCTCAAGGTAAGAGATCCTTGTTTTTGAACATTGTTTAAATGTGGTTTGATGCCTAAGGATGCATGATGTTTATGGCTTTGTTAAATGCTTAAAAACAATGGAATATTGTTGTTAATGATGCATATTGGCAAGTGATGGTTAAGGTCACAAAGGTGTTTAAAAGTCCTTGTGTGAGCCTTGTTTATTTAAGAACAACATGGTGGTTAAAAGTCCATGGTTTGTTCTTGGTTAAGATCACAAAGGTGGTTAAAAGTCCTTGTGTGAATCTTGTGTATTTTAAGAACAACGTGGTGTTTAAAAGTCCATGGTTGGTTCTTGGTTAAGGTTACAAAGGTGGTTAAAATTCCTTGTGTAAGCCTTGTTATTTAAGAACACCAAGGTGTTTAAAAGTCCTTGGGTGATTCTTGTTAAGGACACAAAGGTGTTTAAAAGTCCTTGTGTGGTCCTTGTCATGGTGTTTAAAAGTCCATGGATGATTCTTGTTAAGGACACAATGGTGTTTAAAAGTCCATGTGTGGTCCTTGGAAATTATAAGATCACAATGGTGTTTAAAAGTCCATGTGTGGATCTTATGTTGAATGTATCACTTGTTGCCAATGTGACATGTTATGAACTTGAAGCATGAATTGCTTGTTTTAAATGCTTTAGTGCATGTGCAAATGATGTATGATTTGAGGTTTTTAAAGGTGTTTCATAAATGCATTATTGTGTGGTTTTAAATGAGCATTCCTCACTAAGCTTTTCGCTTACGCTCTCTCTCTCTTTTCTTGAACCAATAATGCAGAGCATTAAAGTGCTTTGAGGGCAGCAAGGAGGTGAAGAATCCAAGTGGTGAACTAAGCTCATGTATGGTGAAGGTTTCGTAAACACTATTAGCTTTTGGCATTTGGCAATGGGGAACCTATGTTGATGTTTTAGGAGATGTTTTGGACTCCTTAAGTTGGTTTTATGTTGTTAATGTTGTTGGAACATGTAAATGGCCTTTATGTGGATGATTTGGTATTTTGATGCTTGAATGGTTTATGAAATAGGAAGCTTACCTATAGAATTGGGGATTTGCTTAATTGATGTCATGTTTGAGTATGATTGAAGCAATTATGTTCCTTGATTGTTGAATGACTTGTTGGTATATTTTGGTGGCATTTGGAGCATGTTTGATGGGTTTAATATGTGTTAATTCAGCAAAAATCTGCAAATCTGGGCAGGCCGTATCGGAACGGGTGCTACCGTTTCGGAACATGGGCCTGAAATGGTCTAGGCGTTCCGAAACGGAAGGAACCGTTCCGGAACGGAAATGCCACTGCCAAGCCTCGTTTCGGAACCAGTTTCGGAACGGTCCCGCGTTTCGGAACAGGTCCTCCCTGTTTCGGAACACTCGACCGTTGGGCTCTGAAATTGATGGTTATATGTTTTGAAATGCTTGCGTTTTGGTCCCGAAAATTTGTTATTGCAATTGAATGAGTTTGGAATGTCCGTTTGAGCTGAAATTTGGCAGAGAAGCATTAAAGATGATTAATTTCAAGTTGGTAACTTCTAATTGGGCTAATTCCTTATAATTTTCAGAATTTACATTTCGGTCCCTAAAGTTGTAATTTGTTCAATTGAGTCCCTGAATGTTCTCTGATTGTTTTGATCTTTGAGTATGATTATCTTGTGAACTTATCTAGGGTTAATGTGCATTTAGACAAGATTAAAAAGAAAAAAAGGGTCGTTAATCAAGGTTGACTTTCGGGTTGACTTTGGTTTTCCCCGTGTAAACTTCTTAATTCGGGTCAACCGTCTAGGCCGGGTTAAGGGGGTTACATTTGGTGGTATCAGAGCTGAGTTCTCGAGTAATTGGGAATGATTATGTGGGTGATTGATGTATGTATGCTTTGTATGCTTGTTGAGTGAAAGCATGATTTGTGAGTTGTAAGCATGTTACAATTGTGGTGTATGCTGTAGTGAAGCATGATAGGGAGACTCATTGCCAAAACAAAGCTAATGAAATGATGTTGTTTTTAATTGGGAAATGAGCTTGAGTACTTGGATTGCTTACCTTGCTGAGCCTGACTTTGTTTATTTGCATTGTGATTGCGTTGTTAGTGAATGGGACCTCGTAGAGAGACGCGGGGTAATGTGCGAGCTACAGCTCAGAATGAGAATGAGAACGATGAGAATGTTGAAAGTGCAGTGGATTTACCTCCTCCACCTGGTGGTGGTGGTGCTGAGGGTGAAAGGACTGGAGCGGCAGCTGGTGCTGGGGTCGCTGGACCTGAAGCTGGTCAGGGGCAAGCTGTACCTGACATGATAGTGTTGATTCAAGCTATTGCTGGAGCTTTTCAAGCAGCAGTAGCTGGAGCTCAAGGAGCTGGGCATCAGGGAGATGCTGGAGTTAGACTACCCTTGGAGCGTTTGCGCAGTCTGGGAGGGACTGAGTTCAGGGGTTTGTCGGCGGAAGGTTCTGAGGCTTGGTTGGAAAGTACCAAGAGAATCTTGGGTCAAATGAGTTGCACTGATGTGCAGAAGCTGGGGTGTGTGGTGTCATTGCTGCAGGATGATGCATACACGTGGTGGACAACCACAATCGCTGGGATGGCGGAAGCTGATGTAACTTGGACGTTCTTCCAGAGTGTGTTCAAGAGAAGGTATCTAGGTGTGAGGTACCTAGATGAAAAGAAAAGGGAGTTCATGTCTCTTACCCAGGGGAGCATGTCTGTGGCTGAGTACGAGGTCCAGTTTGCTCGACTCAGTCAGTATGCACCTGAGCTTGTCCCGGATGAGCGGGAAAGGTGTGAAAGGTTCCGTTATGGCTTGGTGACGGATGTAAAGATGTATGTGCTGGCTACCGAGTATAATGATTTTGATGTGCTGGTTGGCCGAGCAAAGGACATTGAGATGAACTTGGGTTTATCTGCTAGAAGTGCTGGGTCAAGTGTTGGTAAGCGAGCAGCCGAATATAGTTCCGGTGGTGGACAGAACAAGAGGGGGCGTGATCAGAAGTATCAGTCCTCAGCTAAACGAGGTGGTGGTGCGCCTGCTCGGGGAGGCAACGCTAGAGTTGATCCGAGTGCATGTTGGACATGTGGTTCGCGTGGCCACATGAAACGTGATTGTCCTCGAGCTGTGAGGGAGGTGCAGGCTCCTGTTGTGGCAGCTGGTAATGCGTGCTGGAACTGTGGATCTACGGATCATATGAGGCGAGAGTGTCCTATGTTGGCTGGTGGCCAAGTACGTGCTCCTGTAGTTGCTGAACCACAAAGAGGTCGTGGGCGCGGCCGTGGTAACTTCCAGCGTAGGGAGGATGGTGTTCGTAATGTGGCTCATGTTGTAGCTGTTCAGCCTGAAGGTGGTGGTCAGGCTAGAGTGTTTGCTCAAAGGGAGGGGAGGAATGACGCGGATGTGGCCGCAGGTACTTTCACTTTGCAATCCTTGTCATTACTTTCCTTGATTGATTCTGGCTCTACACACTCATATATATTGCGTGAGCATGCTGAGTTGCTTGGTTTGCCTGTTGAGTCTTTGGATGTTGGTATGCGTGTCACTAGTTCTTTTGGAGAAACTGTTGTGACTCGAAAGCTTTATAGAAGATGTCCTTTGGTTGTTCAAGATCATGTTTTTCATGTTGATCTTATGGAGTTGCCTTTCTATGGTTTTGATGTAATCCTTGGTATGGATTGGCTTGCTGAGCATCGTGCTGTAGTGGATTGTGAGAATAAGCGAGTTTCTTTGAAACTTGCGGATGATTATGAGGTTGTTGTGGTTGGTGAGAATGTGAAGTTTCTTGCCAATGTGGTGTCTACATTGGAGGCGAGCCGGATGCTGAGGCAAGGTTGTGAAGCTTATCTAGCATTTGTGATGAATCCTTGTTCTAAGGAGTTGCGTGTGCAAGATATAAGGGTTGTGAAAGAGTTTCCTGGCGTGTTTCCTGAGGAGTTGCCTGGATTGCCTCCTAATCGTGAAGTGGAGTTTGGGATTGAGTTGTATGAGAACACAACTCCTGTGTCCATTACCCCTTATAGAATGGCACCTAAAGAGTTGAAAGAGCTGAAGACGTAGTTGCAAGAGTTGCTTGATCGTGGGTTCATTCGGCCGAGTGTGTCACCTTGGGGTGCACCAGTCTTGTTTGTGAAGAAGAAGGATGGCACTATGAGAATGTGCATTGATTATCGTCAGCTGAACAAGTTGACTATCAAGAATCGGTATCCTTTGCCGAGAATTGATGATCTCTTTGATCAATTTTGGGGAGCAGCTGTGTTCTCTAAGATTGACTTGAGGTCAGGGTATTACCAGTTGAAGGTGAAAGATGTGGATGTGCCTAAGACAGTTTTCAGGACAAGGTATGGGCATTACGAATTCCTTGTGATGCCGTTTGGTTTGACAAATGCTCCTGCAGCTTTCATGGACATGATGAATCGTGTGTTTCATGAATACCTGGATAAGTTTGTTGTGGTGTTCATTGATGATATTCTCGTGTACTCGCGTACTGATGAGGAGCATGAAGAGCATTTGAGAGTTGTGTTGCAAGCTTGGTTGGAGAATCAGCTTTATGCTAAGCTGAGCAAGTGTGAGTTCTGGCTTAAAGAAGTGGTGTTTCTTGGGCATGTGGTTTTTGCTGAGGGGATTCGTGTTAATCCTCAGAAGATTGAAGCGGTGATGAATTGGAGGGTTCCTAAGTCGGTTCATGAAGTCCGTAGTTTCCTCGGTTTGGCAGGATACTACCGGAGGTTCATGGATGGGTTTTCGAAGATTGCCGCACCTTTGACTAAGTTGTTGCAAAAGGATGTTAGGTATGAGTGGACGGAAGCGAGACAGCAGGCTTTTGAGAAGCTTAAGGCAGCTTTAACGCAAGCTCCTATCTTGGTTCAACCTGAATCAGGGAAAGAGTTTGTGGTGTATAGTGGTGCATCCTATGTTGGTTTGGGTTGTGTGTTGATGCAAGAGGGTAAGGTGGTGGCTTATGCATCGCGGCAGTTGAAGGTGCATGAGCGCAATTATCCTACGCATGACATTGAGTTGGCTGCAGTGGTTTTTGCCTTGAAGATCTGGAGACATTATCTGTATGGTGAGAAGTGTACTGTGTACACGGATCACAAGAGTTTGAGGTATCTGATGTCTCAGAAGGAGTTGAACCTTAGGCAGCGACGCTGGGTGGAGTTGCTCAAGGATTATGATTTGACGATTGAGTATCACCCTGGGAAGGCTAATGTTGTAGCAGATGCCTTGAGTAGGAAGGTAGCTGTTGAGTTGAGGGCTATGTTTGCCAGTTTGAGTATTTCGCATGATGGTGGTCTTGTGGCTGAGTTGCAGGTGAAACCATCTTTGGTTCAGTTGATCAAGGAAAAGCAGTTGTTGGATGATTCCTTGGTATCTCATGTTCAGGATATCGCGGAGGGTAGGCCTTCGGATTTCTGCTTTAATGATGATGGAGTGTTGTGTTTTGGGAGTCAGATAGTAGTGCCCAATGATGCTGAGTTGAGGCGTGCTATTCTGACTAAAGGTCATAGTAGTCCTTTTGCTATGCACCCTGGTAGTACTAAGATGTATCGTGATCTTCGTGATGAGTACTATTGGGTGGGTTTGAAGAAGGATGTTGCTGAGTTTGTGAGCAAGTTAATGGTGTGTCAGCGAGTTAAGGCTGAACATCAGTTTCCATCAGGTTTGTTGCAACCGTTGAGAATCCCTGAATGGAAGTGGGAAAGGATTACCATGGATTTTGTATCTGGTTTGCCCTTGTCACCATCGAAGAAGAATTCGGTGTGGGTGATTGTGGATCGCCTGACGAAGTGTGCGCATTTCTTGCCTGTGCATACTACGTATACCTTGGATAAGCTTGCGGAGCTGTACATTGCTGAGATTGTGCGGCTGCATGGTGTGCCTAAGTCGATTGTGTCGGATAGGGATCCGAGGTTTACATCGCGATTCTGGCAGTGTTTGCATCAAGCTTTGGGTACGCGGTTGAATTTCAGTACGTCTTATCATCCTCAGTCAGATGGTCAGTCCGAGCGTGTTATCCAGGTTTTGGAGGATATGTTGAGGTGTTGTGTGATTGAGTTCCAGGGCTCTTGGGAGAAACATTTGCCTTTGGTGGAGTTTGCCTATAACAATAGTTATCAATCAAGTATTCAAATGGCACCTTATGAGGCTTTGTATGGGAGGAAGTGTAGGACTCCTCTTTGTTGGGCTGAAACAGGTCAGAAGTTGGTTTCGATGCCGGCTTTGTTGAAAGGAACCACCGAGAAGGTGAAGCTCATTTGTGAGCGTTTGAAGGCAGCTTCTGATCGGCAAAAGTCTTACGCGGATCTGAAGCGTAAGGAGATTGAGTATGCGGTGGGTGACCGTGTGTTTTTGAAGGTTTCGCCTTGGAAAAAGGTGATGAGGTTTGGCCGTAAGGGTAAGTTGAGCCCTAGGTACATTGGACCATACGAGGTGATTGAGCGTGTGGGTCCTGTTGCGTACAAGTTAAGGTTACCTCAGGAGTTGGAGAAGATTCATGATGTGTTTCATGTTTCTATGCTTCGGAAGTATAGATCGGATCCTTCACATGTGATGCCTGTGGAAGAAGTGGAATTGAATCCGGAATTGACCTATGATGAGGAACCGGTGAAGATTCTGGATTCGGATAGTAAGGTTCTTCGTGGCAAGACCATTGAGTTGGTAAAGGTGTTGTGGAAGCATCGTGGTGCTGAGGAAGCCACGTGGGAACGGAAAGATGACATGTTGGAGCAGTTTCCGTATCTCTTTCCTTCAGGTAAATTTCGAGGACGAAATTTCTTAAGGGGGGGAGAGTTGTAACACCCCAATTTTGGGCTTAGAAGTTTTGGGTTTGGACCGGATCGGTCGGTTCGCGGTTCCAATATAAAAGAGTGAATTTAGAAAAGCCTAGTTCGGGTTGCGTTAAAAATGTGGAAAAATGTCTTAAAATCCTCTTTTATTATGTATAAGAGAAAAGTGAAATCAATTTTACAAAATGAGGTTTGGAAGTGTGACATTTTGGGTTAGTGACCAAAATGTATTTTTTGAAAACTGTGAGACTGTTCTAAAATGATTGAATCTTTAACGAGCTATTTACCCAATAGGAGTTTCTCCAGATTTTTCCTAAATATTAAAGGTTTAATAAATGGTTTTTAAATAAAAGAAAAAGAGAGGGAAGATATTTTGGCATTTTCCAACTAACTTTTCCTAAAATTCTATTTTCATTTTCTCTCATCTTTTCTCTCAAACCAAACACATTTCTCCAGAGCTTTTTCCTCTGATTTTTGACATCCAAACATGAGATTTTAATTCTCTTTTGATCTCTAATCATCTCTTCAACAAAACCTCACCATTTGCTACTTGGATCTTCAAGAATTTTGATTCTAAAAAGGGAGAAACTCAAGTTTAGAGGTATGAACGTCCTTCTCCTCTAAATTCTCAGTTCTTTACTGAAATTCCCAAGTTCTCAATCCTTGATTTGTGTTTAATTAAAGGTTTTACAATTGTATTCTTGATTTTGGCTTTAAAATGCAAGATTTGTTTGATTTTGATGCAATTTCGTATAATCTGATTGGGCAGTGTTTTGAGGTGTCAATTTGATGTTAAATGAATGTTTAATTGATGAGAAATTGAGATTTAATCAATGCAATCCCGGATAGGTTGAATTTCCTAAGTTTAACTTGTATTAGTGATGGTTTGTGGAGTGATCTTGATGATCTGTTATGGCTGGAGGTATAAGGATGTGTTGAGATCCATTTTGGATGTTAATTAATGTTTAAAGATGTTTAGAGTTGATGAATCTTGGCTGGGTAGTGTTGTGGAGTTGTTTGGTTGTGTTTTCGGTTGTGTTTGGTAGCCAAAAATGGAGTGTGGATGAGAGCAGCGAGTTTAGGTGCTTTCATTGTAGATATTAATGCATGATGATGCATTAATCTACTGTTTTGATATGTTTAAAATAAGGGAGTCATCTTTGGATCCTAGTGGTGGAGATCCGGAAGCTTGATTGGTGTTTCGGCAAGAGGTGAAATGGAATCGGTGAGTGGATTTTGGTTTTCAGCTTTGAAACCAATGTTTTGAAGGTTTGGGAGCTTAGTTTAAGTCTAAGCAACTTAGCTAAGCTCAAGAGTAAGTTTTCGGAAAAACTCTCTTGATGATGAACCATGGATTGGTTGTGTGCAATGTGGTTTGTTTGTATGTTTTAAATCCTGTTTTGGAAGCATATTTAGCATGTTTATTTGCTGAGATTATAAGCCATGTGTTGAAGGATGCTCAAGGTAAGAGATCCTTGTTTTTGAACATTGTTTAAATGTGGTTTGATGCCTAAGGATGCATGATGTTTATGGCTTTGTTAAATGCTTAAAAACAATGGAATATTGTTGTTAATGATGCATATTGGCAAGTGATGGTTAAGGTCACAAAGGTGTTTAAAAGTCCTTGTGTGAGCCTTGTTTATTTAAGAACAACATGGTGGTTAAAAGTCCATGGTTTGTTCTTGGTTAAGATCACAAAGGTGGTTAAAAGTCCTTGTGTGAATCTTGTGTATTTTAAGAACAACGTGGTGTTTAAAAGTCCATGGTTGGTTCTTGGTTAAGGTTACAAAGGTGGTTAAAATTCCTTGTGTAAGCCTTGTTATTTAAGAACACCAAGGTGTTTAAAAGTCCTTGGGTGATTCTTGTTAAGGACACAAAGGTGTTTAAAAGTCCTTGTGTGGTCCTTGTCATGGTGTTTAAAAGTCCATGGATGATTCTTGTTAAGGACACAATGGTGTTTAAAAGTCCATGTGTGGTCCTTGGAAATTATAAGATCACAATGGTGTTTAAAAGTCCATGTGTGGATCTTATGTTGAATGTATCACTTGTTGCCAATGTGACATGTTATGAACTTGAAGCATGAATTGCTTGTTTTAAATGCTTTAGTGCATGTGCAAATGATGTATGATTTGAGGTTTTTAAAGGTGTTTCATAAATGCATTATTGTGTGGTTTTAAATGAGCATTCCTCACTAAGCTTTTCGCTTACGCTCTCTCTCTCTTTTCTTGAACCAATAATGCAGAGCATTAAAGTGCTTTGAGGGCAGCAAGGAGGTGAAGAATCCAAGTGGTGAACTAAGCTCATGTATGGTGAAGGTTTCGTAAACACTATTAGCTTTTGGCATTTGGCAATGGGGAACCTATGTTGATGTTTTAGGAGATGTTTTGGACTCCTTAAGTTGGTTTTATGTTGTTAATGTTGTTGGAACATGTAAATGGCCTTTATGTGGATGATTTGGTATTTTGATGCTTGAATGGTTTATGAAATAGGAAGCTTACCTATAGAATTGGGGATTTGCTTAATTGATGTCATGTTTGAGTATGATTGAAGCAATTATGTTCCTTGATTGTTGAATGACTTGCTGGTATATTTTGGTGGCATTTGGAGCATGTTTGATGGGTTTAATATGTGTTAATTCAGCAAAAATCTGCAAATCTGGGCAGGCCGTATCGGAACGGGTGCTACCGTTTCGGAACATGGGCCTGAAATGGTCTAGGCGTTCCGAAACGGAAGGAACCGTTCCGGAACGGAAATGCCACTACCAAGCCTCGTTTCGGAACCAGTTTCGGAACGGTCCCGCGTTTCGGAACAGGTCCTCCCTGTTTCGGAACACTCGACCGTTGGGCTCTGAAATTGATGGTTATATGTTTTGAAATGCTTGCGTTTTGGTCCCGAAAATTTGTTATTGCAATTGAATGAGTTTGGAATGTCCGTTTGAGCTGAAATTTGGCAGAGAAGCATTAAAGATGATTAATTTCAAGTTGGTAACTTCTAATTGGGCTAATTCCTTATAATTTTCAGAATTTACATTTCGGTCCCTAAAGTTGTAATTTGTTCAATTGAGTCCCTGAATGTTCTCTGATTGTTTTGATCTTTGAGTATGATTATCTTGTGAACTTATCTAGGGTTAATGTGCATTTAGACAAGATTAAAAAGAAAAAAAGGGTCGTTAATCAAGGTTGACTTTCGGGTTGACTTTGGTTTTCCCTGTGTAAACTTCTTAATTCGGGTCAACCGTCTAGGCCGGGTTAAGGGGGTTACATTTGGTGGTATCAGAGCTGAGTTCTCGAGTAATTGGGAATGATTATGTGGGTGATTGATGTATGTATGCTTTGTATGCTTGTTGAGTGAAAGCATGATTTGTGAGTTGTAAGCATGTTACAATTGTGGTGTATGCTGTAGTGAAGCATGATAGGGAGACTCATTGCCAAAACAAAGCTAATGAAATGATGTTGTTTTTAATTGGGAAATGAGCTTGAGTACTTGGATTGCTTACCTTGCTGAGCCTGACTTTGTTTATTTGCATTGTGATTGCGTTGTTAGTGAATGGGACCTCGTAGAGAGACGCGGGGTAATGTGCGAGCTACAGCTCAGAATGAGAATGAGAACGATGAGAATGTTGAAAGTGCAGTGGATTTACCTCCTCCACCTGGTGGTGGTGGTGCTGAGGGTGAAAGGACTGGAGCGGCAGCTGGTGCTGGGGTCGCTGGACCTGAAGCTGGTCAGGGGCAAGCTGTACCTGACATGACAGTGTTGATTCAAGCTATTGCTGGAGCTTTTCAAGCAGCAGTAGCTGGAGCTCAAGGAGCTGGGCATCAGGGAGATGCTGGAGTTAGACTACCCTTGGAGCGTTTGCGCAGTCTGGGAGGGACTGAGTTCAGGGGTTTGTCGGCGGAAGGTTCTGAGGCTTGGTTGGAAAGTACCAAGAGAATCTTGGGTCAAATGAGTTGCACTGATGTGCAGAAGCTGGGGTGTGTGGTGTCATTGCTGCAGGATGATGCATACACGTGGTGGACAACCACAATCGCTGGGATGGCGGAAGCTGATGTAACTTGGACGTTCTTCCAGAGTGTGTTCAAGAGAAGGTATCTAGGTGTGAGGTACCTAGATGAAAAGAAAAGGGAGTTCATGTCTCTTACCCAGGGGAGCATGTCTGTGGCTGAGTACGAGGTCCAGTTTGCTCGACTCAGTCAGTATGCACCTGAGCTTGTCCCGGATGAGCGGGAAAGGTGTGAAAGGTTCTGTTATGGCTTGGTGACGGATGTAAAGATGTATGTGCTGGCTACCGAGTATAATGATTTTGATGTGCTGGTTGGCCGAGCAAAGGACATTGAGATGAACTTGGGTTTATCTGCTAGAAGTGCTGGGTCAAGTGTTGGTAAGCGAGCAGCCGAATATAGTTCCGGTGGTGGACAGAACAAGAGGGGGCGTGATCAGAAGTATCAGTCCTCAGCTAAACGAGGTGGTGGTGCGCCTGCTCGGGGAGGCAACGCTAGAGTTGATCCGAGTGCATGTTGGACATGTGGTTCGCGTGGCCACATGAAACGTGATTGTCCTCGAGCTGTGAGGGAGGTGCAGGCTCCTGTTGTGGCAGCTGGTAATGCGTGCTGGAACTGTGGATCTACGGATCATATGAGGCGAGAGTGTCCTATGTTGGCTGGTGGCCAAGTACGTGCTCCTGTAGTTGCTGAACCACAAAGAGGTCGTGGGCGCGGCCGTGGTAACTTCCAGCGTAGGGAGGGTGGTGTTCGTAATGTGGCTCATGTTGTAGCTGTTCAGCCTGAAGGTGGTGGTCAGGCTAGAGTGTTTGCTCAAAGGGAGGGGAGGAATGACGCGGATGTGGCCGCAGGTACTTTCACTTTGCAATCCTTGTCATTACTTTCCTTGATTGATTCTGGCTCTACACACTCATATATATTGCGTGAGCATGCTGAGTTGCTTGGTTTGCCTGTTGAGTCTTTGGATGTTGGTATGCGTGTCACTAGTTCTTTTGGAGAAACTGTTGTGACTCGAAAGCTTTATAGAAGATGTCCTTTGGTTGTTCAAGATCATGTTTTTCATGTTGATCTTATGGAGTTGCCTTTCTATGGTTTTGATGTAATCCTTGGTATGGATTGGCTTGCTGAGCATCGTGCTGTAGTGGATTGTGAGAATAAGCGAGTTTCTTTGAAACTTGCGGATGATTATGAGGTTGTTGTGGTTGGTGAGAATGTGAAGTTTCTTGCCAATGTGGTGTCTACATTGGAGGCGAGCCGGATGCTGAGGCAAGGTTGTGAAGCTTATCTAGCATTTGTGATGAATCCTTGTTCTAAGGAGTTGCGTGTGCAAGATATAAGGGTTGTGAAAGAGTTTCCTGGCGTGTTTCCTGAGGAGTTGCCTGGATTGCCTCCTAATCGTGAAGTGGAGTTTGGGATTGAGTTGTATGAGAACACAACTCCTGTGTCCATTACCCCTTATAGAATGGCACCTAAAGAGTTGAAAGAGCTGAAGACGCAGTTGCAAGAGTTGCTTGATCGTGGGTTCATTCGGCCGAGTGTGTCACCTTGGGGTGCACCAGTCTTGTTTGTGAAGAAGAAGGATGGCACTATGAGAATGTGCATTGATTATCGTCAGCTGAACAAGTTGACTATCAAGAATCGGTATCCTTTGCCGAGAATTGATGATCTCTTTGATCAATTTTGGGGAGCAGCTGTGTTCTCTAAGATTGACTTGAGGTCAGGGTATTACCAGTTGAAGGTGAAAGATGTGGATGTGCCTAAGACAGCTTTCAGGACAAGGTATGGGCATTATGAATTCCTTGTGATGCCGTTTGGTTTGACAAATGCTCCTGCAGCTTTCATGGACATGATGAATCGTGTGTTTCATGAATACCTGGATAAGTTTGTTGTGGTGTTCATTGATGATATTCTCGTGTACTCGCGTACTGATGAGGAGCATGAAGAGCATTTGAGAGTTGTGTTGCAAGCTTGGTTGGAGAATCAGCTTTATGCTAAGCTGAGCAAGTGTGAGTTCTGGCTTAAAGAAGTGGTGTTTCTTGGGCATGTGGTTTTTGCTGAGGGGATTCGTGTTAATCCTCAGAAGATTGAAGCGGTGATGAATTGGAGGGTTCCTAAGTCGGTTCATGAAGTCCGTAGTTTCCTCGGTTTGGCAGGATACTACCGGAGGTTCATGGATGGGTTTTCGAAGATTGCCGCACCTTTGACTAAGTTGTTGCAAAAGGATGTTAGGTATGAGTGGACGGAAGCGAGACAGCAGGCTTTTGAGAAGCTTAAGGCAGCTTTAACGCAAGCTCCTATCTTGGTTCAACCTGAATCAGGGAAAGAGTTTGTGGTGTATAGTGGTGCATCCTATGTTGGTTTGGGTTGTGTGTTGATGCAAGAGGGTAAGGTGGTGGCTTATGCATCGCGGCAGTTGAAGGTGCATGAGCGCAATTATCCTACGCATGACATTGAGTTGGCTGCAGTGGTTTTTGCCTTGAAGATCTGGAGACATTATCTGTATGGTGAGAAGTGTACTGTGTACACGGATCACAAGAGTTTGAGGTATCTGATGTCTCAGAAGGAGTTGAACCTTAGGCAGCGACGTTGGGTGGAGTTGCTCAAGGATTATGATTTGACGATTGAGTATCACCCTGGGAAGGCTAATGTTGTAGCAGATGCCTTGAGTAGGAAGGTAGCTGTTGAGTTGAGGGCTATGTTTGCCAGTTTGAGTATTTCGCATGATGGTGGTCTTGTGGCTGAGTTGCAGGTGAAACCATCTTTGGTTCAGTTGATCAAGGAAAAGCAGTTGTTGGATGATTCCTTGGTATCTCATGTTCAGGATATCGCGGAGGGTAGGCCTTCGGATTTCTGCTTTAATGATGATGGAGTGTTGTGTTTTGGGAGTCAGATAGTAGTGCCCAATGATGCTGAGTTGAGGCGTGCTATTCTGACTAAAGGTCATAGTAGTCCTTTTGCTATGCACCCTGGTAGTACTAAGATGTATCGTGATCTTCGTGATGAGTACTATTGGGTGGGTTTGAAGAAGGATGTTGCTGAGTTTGTGAGCAAGTTAATGGTGTGTCAGCGAGTTAAGGCTGAACATCAGTTTCCATCAGGTTTGTTGCAACCGTTGAGAATCCCTGAATGGAAGTGGGAAAGGATTACCATGGATTTTGTATCTGGTTTGCCCTTGTCACCATCGAAGAAGAATTCGGTGTGGGTGATTGTGGATCGCCTGACGAAGTGTGCGCATTTCTTGCCTGTGCATACTACGTATACCTTGGATAAGCTTGCGGAGCTGTACATTGCTGAGATTGTGCGGCTGCATGGTGTGCCTAAGTCGATTGTGTCGGATAGGGATCCGAGGTTTACATCGCGATTCTGGCAGTGTTTGCATCAAGCTTTGGGTACGCGGTTGAATTTCAGTACGTCTTATCATCCTCAGTCAGATGGTCAGTCCGAGCGTGTTATCCAGGTTTTGGAGGATATGTTGAGGTGTTGTGTGATTGAGTTCCAGGGCTCTTGGGAGAAACATTTGCCTTTGGTGGAGTTTGCCTATAACAATAGTTATCAATCAAGTATTCAAATGGCACCTTATGAGGCTTTGTATGGGAGGAAGTGTAGGACTCCTCTTTGTTGGGCTGAAACAGGTCAGAAGTTGGTTTCGATGCCGGCTTTGTTGAAAGGAACCACCGAGAAGGTGAAGCTCATTTGTGAGCGTTTGAAGGCAGCTTCTGATCGGCAAAAGTCTTACGCGGATCTGAAGCGTAAGGAGATTGAGTATGCGGTGGGTGACCGTGTGTTTTTGAAGGTTTCGCCTTGGAAAAAGGTGATGAGGTTTGGCCGTAAGGGTAAGTTGAGCCCTAGGTACATTGGACCATACGAGGTGATTGAGCGTGTGGGTCCTGTTGCGTACAAGTTAAGGTTACCTCAGGAGTTGGAGAAGATTCATGATGTGTTTCATGTTTCTATGCTTCGGAAGTATAGATCGGATCCTTCACATGTGATGCCTGTGGAAGAAGTGGAATTGAATCCGGAATTGACCTATGATGAGGAACCGGTGAAGATTCTGGATTCGGATAGTAAGGTTCTTCGTGGCAAGACCATTGAGTTGGTAAAGGTGTTGTGGAAGCATCGTGGTGCTGAGGAAGCCACGTGGGAACGGAAAGATGACATGTTGGAGCAGTTTCCGTATCTCTTTCCTTCAGGTAAATTTCGAGGACGAAATTTCTTAAGGGGGGGAGAGTTGTAACACCCCAATTTTGGGCTTAGAAGTTTTGGGTTTGGACCGGATCGGTCGGTTCGCGGTTCCAATATAAAAGAGTGAATTTAGAAAAGCCTAGTTCGGGTTGCGTTAAAAATGTGGAAAAATGTCTTAAAATCCTCTTTTATTATGTATAAGAGAAAAGTGAAATCAATTTTACAAAATGAGGTTTGGAAGTGTGACATTTTGGGTTAGTGACCAAAATGTATTTTTTGAAAACTGTGAGACTGTTCTAAAATGATTGAATCTTTAACGAGCTATTTACCCAATAGGAGTTTCTCCAGATTTTTCCTAAATATTAAAGGTTTAATAAATGGTTTTTAAATAAAAGAAAAAGAGAGGGAAGATATTTTGGCATTTTCCAACTAACTTTTCCTAAAATTCTATTTTCATTTTCTCTCATCTTTTCTCTCAAACCAAACACATTTCTCCAGAGCTTTTTCCTCTGATTTTTGACATCCAAACATGAGATTTTAATTCTCTTTTGATCTCTAATCATCTCTTCAACAAAACCTCACCATTTGCTACTTGGATCTTCAAGAATTTTGATTCTAAAAAGGGAGAAACTCAAGTTTAGAGGTATGAACGTCCTTCTCCTCTAAATTCTCAGTTCTTTACTGAAATTCCCAAGTTCTCAATCCTTGATTTGTGTTTAATTAAAGGTTTTACAATTGTATTCTTGATTTTGGCTTTAAAATGCAAGATTTGTTTGATTTTGATGCAATTTCGTATAATCTGATTGGGCAGTGTTTTGAGGTGTCAATTTGATGTTAAATGAATGTTTAATTGATGAGAAATTGAGATTTAATCAATGCAATCCCGGATAGGTTGAATTTCCTAAGTTTAACTTGTATTAGTGATGGTTTGTGGAGTGATCTTGATGATCTGTTATGGCTGGAGGTATAAGGATGTGTTGAGATCCATTTTGGATGTTAATTAATGTTTAAAGATGTTTAGAGTTGATGAATCTTGGCTGGGTAGTGTTGTGGAGTTGTTTGGTTGTGTTTTCGGTTGTGTTTGGTAGCCAAAAATGGAGTGTGGATGAGAGCAGCGAGTTTAGGTGCTTTCATTGTAGATATTAATGCATGATGATGCATTAATCTACTGTTTTGATATGTTTAAAACAGGGTAGTCATCTTTGGATCCTAGTGGTGGAGATCCGGAAGCTTGATTGGTGTTTCGGCAAGAGGTGAAATGGAATCGGTGAGTGGATTTTGGTTTTCAGCTTTGAAACCAATGTTTTGAAGGTTTGGGAGCTTAGTTTAAGTCTAAGCAACTTAGCTAAGCTCAAGAGTAAGCTTTCGGAAAAACTCTCTTGATGATGAACCATGGATTGGTTGTGTGCAATGTGGTTTGTTTGCATGTTTTAAATCCTGTTTTAGAAGCATATTTAGCATTTTATTTGCTGAGATTATAAGCCATGTGTTGAAGGATGCTCAAGGTAAGAGATCCTTGTTTTTGAACATTGTTTAAATGTGGTTTGATGCCTAAGGATGCATGATGTTTATGGCTTTGTTAAATGCTTAAAAAAGGTGGAATATTGTTGTTAATGATGCATATTGGCAAGTGATGGTTAAGGTCACAAAGGCGTTTAAAAGTCCTTGTGTGAGCCTTGTTTATTTAAGAACAACATGGTGGTTAAAATTCCATGGTTGGTTCTTGGTTAAGATCACAAAGGTGGTTAAAAGTCCTTGTGTGAATCTTGTGTATTTTAAGAACAACATGGTGTTTAAAAGTCCATGGTTGGTTCTTGGTTAAGGTTACAAAGGTGGTTAAAATTCCTTGTGTAAGCCTTGTTATTTAAGAACACCAAGGTGTTTAAAAGTCCTTGGGTGATTCTTGTTAAGGACACAAAGGTGTTTAAAAGTCCTTGTGTGGTCCTTGTCATGGTGTTTAAAAGTCCATGGATGATTCTCGTTAAGGACACAATGGTGTTTAAAAGTCCATGTGTGGTCCTTGGAAATTATAAGATCACAATGGTGTTTAAAAGTCCATGTGTGGATCTTATGTTGAATGTATCACTTGTTGCCAATGTGACATGTTATGAACTTGAAGCATGAATTGCTTGTTTTAAATGCTTTAGTGCATGTGCAAATGATGTATGATTTAAGGTTTTTAAAGGTGTTTCATAAATGCATTATTGTGTGGTTTTAAATGAGCATTCCTCACTAAGCTTTTCGCTTACGCTCTCTCTCTCTCTTTTCTTAAACCAATAATGCAGAGCATTAAAGTGCTTTGAGGGCAGCAAGGAGGTGAAGAATCCAAGTGGTGAACTAAGCTCATGTATGGTGAAGGTTTCGTAAACAGTATTAGCTTTTGGCATTTGGCAATGGGGAACCTATGTTGATGTTTTAGGAGATGTTTTGGACTCCTTAAGTTGGTTTTATGTTGTTAATGTTGTTGGAACATGTAAATGGCCTTTATGTGGATGATTTGGTATTTTGATGCTTGAATGGTTTATGAAATAGGAAGCTTGCCTATAGAATTGGGGATTTGCTTAATTGATGCCATGTTTGAGTATGATTGAAGCAATTATGTTCCTTGATTGTTGAATGACTTGCTGGTATATTTTGGTGGCATTTGGAGCATGTTTGATGGGTTTAATATGTGTTAATTCAGCAAAAATCTGCAAATCTGGGCAGGCCGTATCGGAACGGGTGCTACCGTTTCGGAACAGGGGCCTGAAATGGTCTAGGCATTCCGAAACGGAAGGAACCGTTCCGGAACGGAAATGCCACTGCCAAGCCTCGTTTCGGAACCAGTTTCGGAACGGTCCCGCGTTTCGGAACAGGTCCTCCCTGTTTCGGAACACTCGACCGTTGGGCTCTGAAATTGATGGTTATATGTTTTGAAATGCTTGCGTTTTGGTCCCGAAAATTTGTTATTGCAATTGAATGAGTTTGGAATGTCCGTTTGAGCTGAAATTTGGCAGAGAAGCATGAAAGATGATTAATTTCAAGTTGGTAACTTCTAATTGGGCTAAGTCCTTATAATTTTCAGAATTTACATTTCGGTCCCTAAAGTTGTAATTTGTTCAATTGAGTCCCTGAATGTTCTCTGATTGTTTTGATCTTTGAGTATGATTATCTTGTGAACTTATCTAGGGTTAATGTGCATTTAGACAAGATTAAAAAGAAAAAAAGGGTCGTTAATCAAGGTTGACTTTCGGGTTGACTTTGGTTTTCCCCGTGTAAACTTCTTAATTCGGGTCAACCGTCTAGGCCGGGTTAAGGGGGTTACATTTTCCCTTAGGAAAGTGGTTTTGACATTCCTTTGTATGTTTTTCGAAAACTTTTAGCGACGAATCATTCTTTGTATGTTTTATCATCCATGTCGGTTTTTCCTTTTTGAAAACCTCATCCATACCTCTTAGGTTTTACCCTTTTAGGTAACCAAAGTCTATACTTGGTTTTAGACATGGATTCCATCTCATATCTCATGGCTCTTAGCCATTTCTCGAATTTTGGGCTCACCATTGCTTTCTGATAAGACCTAGTCTTTATCTTGATCCGAAAAGAAGAGTGTTTCCATGTACGGATAGTGAGAAATCCATATTTCTCAAGTATATGCTATTCTCTTAAGGATCAACACAATGGTTGTGTTTTGTTCCAATGTTCCTTGATTATTTGTGGAACATTCTCAATCTTTGGTTCATAAATTTGTTGTCTAAAATTTCTTCACATTTCAAATTCCTTTTGTGAGAGGTAATCTCTTTCGAGAGAAACTCTCGTTTGAGCAACAACCATTTTGTTCTCGTTAAAAAATGAAATCCCTTAGTGATAAGTATTCTCTTTCGAGATAAACTATCGTTTGAGTAACAAATATTTTGTTCTCGTTCAAGTTGAAGAAATAATATCCCTTTGTAAGAATTAATCTCTTTCAAGATAAACTCTCGTTTGAGAAACAAACGCTTTGTTCTCGTTAGGATAAACAACAAATGGAGTTTTTAAGGTTCGAACTTTGTAAACATTTTAACATGTAAGTAACCTTAAAACTACAAAGGTATTCTAGAACAATTTTTGTCCATATCTTATATGGCGTTTCGGAAAAAAAACATGATTAAGGATGAGAGTTATTTTTCTAGTGTGTAAAGAAGTCGAAAATGACTTGTTCTGAATCAAAACATGTCTAACATATTTGATTCTCTTTCAAAGACTTTTCGTTCCACTTGTGGGATTTAATTATGGGACAATCCCATATTCTTTGAAAGTTCATCAAACTTTAAATATTCTTGAATTTTATCTCATCAAATTACCTTAATACTTTTTATGAGTTTGAGATTAGTA
Source organism: Hibiscus trionum (assembly GCA_030270665.1). Taxonomy (NCBI): domain Eukaryota; kingdom Viridiplantae; phylum Streptophyta; class Magnoliopsida; order Malvales; family Malvaceae; genus Hibiscus; species Hibiscus trionum. The sequence goes on along the minus strand of BSYR01000017.1, from coordinate 18,418,554 downwards.
ATTTGTTTTATTTCTCTTATAAATATTATTGATTTGACTAGTTTAAAGATCATTGATTCGTTGTGCTATAAGATATTAAAAGAATAACATTTATTTAAATAATCTCAAAATTAAAATATCTTGTCCTTACAAGATAACTAAAACTTAGGCACAAAATAATAATCTTAAAAACTAAAACAAATCTATTCAAGCAAAAACACACGTCCTAATGGATGATGTAGCAACTCTTGCTTTATTTCCATTCGCATGTCTATGTCTATTCTGATGCCTTCTCTTTAGAAGCCTCTGAGGTTGATTCCTCACTCGTTTTTGCTTTCTTGACTTCTTGTAGGTGTGTGGGACAGTTTCTCTTCCAATGTTCGGTCTTGCCGCAATGGAAACATTTTCCATCCTTCTTGATTCCCTTCTTAGGTTTCAATGCCTCATTTCCTTCGGTTTTGGTCTTACCATCACCTTTAGACTTTGCTGCCGATTTACCTTTCTTCTTGCCCTTGCGGACCATCAGAACAAGTTTAGGTCCTACCTTCTTCAGGTTGATTTCAGCAGTTCTCAACATGCCGAGCAACTGTTGCTGCGTCTTGTTAATTTCATTCATATTGAAATTAAGGACGAACTGATTGAAACTATCCGGCAACGATTGCAAGATGACATTAGTAGCTAATTCGTCTTTCAACGGAAAGCTGAGCTTCTCCAACGTTTGGATGTAGCCCATCATTTTGATGACGTGAGCTCCTATGGGAGATCCCTCACTCATCTTGCATTGAAACAGAGCTTTAGAGGTCTCATACCTCTCTTGACGAGCTTGCCCTTCATAAATCTCCTTGAGATTTTGAATCATATCATAAGCTACCATGTCCTCATGTTGCTTCTGAAGCTCAGGGTCATGGAGGCAAGCATAAGACAACCGACATCCAGTATGTCGTCCATTGTTTCTTAAACTTCTCTTTGTCAGCTCTGGAAGCAGTGGCAACCGGTTCATTAGGAACATTTTCTTCAATGACATATTCCTTCTTTTCCTGTTTGAGAACAATTCTCAAATTACGGAACCAGTCAAGGAAGTTTATGCCATTGAGCTTATCCTTCTCAAGGATAGATCGCAGAGATAGACTATTATTTGTCATTAATTCTACAACAAAGAAAATATGCTACATAAGTTTTACTAAATTTTAAAATTTATAGATAGGTCTTTACTATAAATTTACTCCCACTATTTTCTTCAAAATTAAAAACCCTCTAGTTTTAATTTCGGAAAAATGTTTCGATAGTTTTTCTAGTGAGTGAGGATCCGTATTTCACCATTCCTAAATCAGCTTTGGCCAGTCTTTTAAGAAATGGTTATTTAGGTAAGTAACACCTTACTAATTACATCTCATGTAATTCCTCATCTTTTGGCGAACAACTCTTGTTCTTTAAATCATCTTATGATTATCCAAAACTTTTAACCACTAGGTTTTCTAATCCTATTAGAACAACCCAGCTAAGTCAATACCAATATCTCAACCGGCGAATATCACTAGCTTATTCTTCGCGTTTAACTAAGATAGATAAATGTGACATTGCTTTGGCAAAGCTCGCTCTATATCGATCGAAGCTTTAACGAGGGTAAATATTTGATGGTTAAAACACACTTAGAATTACAGTGAGGGATTTACTTAATTATCTCATCATTTTAACATTGATCCTATCAATAGAACTATGTTTAATCATGCTTATAAAACATCCATTGCATCACATCCAAGGTAAATATAAGCGGTAAATAAATATGCAATGATTATATCCCTTCTTAACCTAAGGCGACCCGTCCCAAGCCAATGGGAGTACCATTCTACTGAAGATTGAATCTGCTTCTGAAACGCCCGGTCCACTAGGGAAGGCCCACCACGCTGCTACCTTGGTTCTTGCTTTATCTCAATGAGTATTTACAATTTTTAGAAACTCGCGTTATATGCGAGGGAGTGAGATGAGAAGAGAAGTACAATAGAAGATAGAGAAAGGCACGACACGCAGGCCGAATTTATAAAAACCAAAACTATAAAGGGTATGGGCTATAACCATGCAAAACAAACATCGTGCAATCTAACATGCATTTCAAACATCGTGCCAACAAAGTAACGACGTGTTTACGGAGCTTTAAACTGATTATCCCTATGTTGCGGTTAATCGGCAAAAGAAGGATCACAAGGTTTCATAAACCATTTGCGTTAACGAACAAATGCACCAGGAGGTCAACATAAAAGAGAGGTGGCACACTAGGCACACTTAAGTATCATGTCTTTGATGATGCCAATCCTAGACATGCATTTTTCATAACGTCTAACCATAACTCTTATGGATTCACCGTGAAAGATAGTTTGATAAATTTTATCAAATTAGATGCACTTTCAGAGATTTCATAAATCTATGAAACTACGAACAACTACTTGTTCTCTAGACTAACTATTAGTCTCAACATGTTAACATTTAACATTGAAGCAACCTAACATAGTTATGATTAACTCTTAATCATTCAGTTATAATCGAAATAAGTCTTTATTAGGTGTGATACGATAAACGATAAATATCTAAATCGAATCAAACTGCATGCATCTCATACATAAACTTCACCCAAGAATTTAAGTCCGAATTCGTATGATACAAGTGGCTCTGATACCACTGTTGGGTCACGCCGGCACACCTTGTGGCGCAACAGAAAAATAATCTGATGTAATCCAGCCAGGATCCATGTACATGAACGAATCTGGGGAGAAAAGATGAAGACTTACCTTTTAAAACTATGGAAACTGGAAAACCGACGGTATGTCGGAATAACCACGTCAAGTAAAACCGGAATCGTCACAGGTTCGCAACGACCTCTACGGAGTCCACCCGAACAAAACGAACAAAGTTTCTACCCCCTAACACTTTGGGATAAATTTCAACATGTTTGCACACCTTCTAGGGAGAAGTCGGAATCCCTCCAGGGATTCTTGAGGGAGTCTGAAATCGACCAGGGGTTCTACCGGGATATGGATTCGAACTAGGAAATCGCCAGGAATTTGCCAGCGGGCAAGAGGAACACCAAAAAAATATCGAACAGCTTCTTAGAAGAAATCTGGGACTTGTCGAAAATTCCAGAGGGGAATTCCCAAGGATATGTCGAAATTTGCAAGGAGGAATATGGATGATTTGGTTGCTAGCCCTTGTCCCTTTAAATAGTATTCAGAGACTTAATTCTAGTTGAATTCCTTAAATCCAAGTTCAACCAAAATTCATAGAATCTAATTCTACTTGAAATTGGTTTACATTAAATATACATTATATTTAATAATATTAAATAATATATATATATATATATTTAATTATGTAGAATCTTATTCTACATAAAACATGGATTTAAATATGCATTATATTTAATCCAAATATATATATTTTTATTATATATAATCTCATTCTATCTTTACTTGGATTTAAATATATTTAAATATATGTTTTTAATTATGTGGAATCTAATTCTACATAAACTTGGAATTAAATATACATTATATAAATTCCAAATATATATTTAAATTTCTAGAATCTTATTCTATAATATTTAAGTCTCTAAATATTTTCCATACTCTAAATAATATTTGATAAATACAATATTTTTCCAATATTATTCCCATTTAAGGGAGTTGCCGATTTCCCTTATCCCATAGGGGATTTTCGGCAACCTCCCTAAAATAGGGAGTATGGTTTCCAATTTTTGTTCATTTCATTCGAAAGGTGTGGCCCTTGTAGGTTCATGCAACGTTAGCAGCAAAATTAGAATTGTTCTAATTTTACAAACAATGAGTGGCATCTAGCAATACATCATTGCTACCTAAGTTGTATGAAGTCATGGTTTGACTTTCCAAATTCCTAAATAAACTTCCTTTATGTATTTCATCCTTTTATCCTTTATATCTTAGATGAACACAAGTCACGGGTTAGTCACACTTGCGTTGTCCATCTAGTGTTTCTTGATGTCTTGAGTAGATTATGATAAACGAATCTCTATGATATCTCATATCATAATATTCGAGCGTGGCCATGCATTTTCTAATCTCACTCAATCAAGTGGCCGGAGATATTTCTCCCATTATGTAGGAGGGGCAAATCCTTTCTTGATCAACCATATTTCACTACATAGGTCATCACGTATCCAATCATCAGTCTTTATAATGTAGTCAGTTACGACACATGTTTGACTATGTCAAAATACATAAATCTTTATGTTGAAATCATGTTGATCTCAAGTATGAGGATTATACATATGTTTATCATGAGCAATGTTGTTCTCTAACAAATACTTATGTATTGATTTTGACATCTATATGTCAATGACAACACTTGTTATCAATCAACCACATACTAGTCTTTATATATTATCACTGTCCATACCCGTAATAATATTCGACTAAGGATCCTATTTAACAATAATCGTATTATTGTATGGACATTATTATCCAATGGTTAGTTTGATGCATAGAAACTTACCAAATGATAATAACGACAATGCCGTTACTTGATAAATCTATTAAAATAGTATGTCTATTCAATCATCATATGATTGGTCTTTGGTCATACTCCAACATTATGGCATCAAATGTTATCGCCATGAGAAACCGATGATGTGCATTCCATCGGAGTAGGACTTGGTGAAATACCCAAGCTTTATAAAGCAATAGAGTCTGGTGATAGAGATACCACCGGGGTAGGACTTGACCTCGAGTCAAGCTATCCGCATATCCGCGTAAAGTAGAATATGAAAATGCCAATATATGAGAAAGAAATGTGTTTTACATATACAAATATTTTGAATGATTTTTGTGAAATGAGAAATGCTTTTGAGCTAATGAGATTGTGAAATGCTTTTGAGCATCAAGCATGTAAGGCCTTGCCATGAGAATTGTATTGGTTGAATGCATGAGATAGATAGATGGTACATGTGATTTTCAAGATGAGAATTGATTCGAAATGATTTTCAAGCATGAGAAAGAAAGAGCATAATTTAGAAATGGTTTCCAAGAAAATGGGGTTTAAACTTTAAATGAAGCGTTTATGCATGGGAGGGTTTAAATGGAAGTAATTACAAGGATGATGTCTAAGATTGAGATACATGTTGTATTTGGGTTTTAATGCTGGTTTTATATGTTGAGCGATGCATGATTTAAGTCAACGATGTTTTCAAGTGAATTTTTCAAACAATACATTGGTTTATAGAAATGTGATTTCAAATAAAGGGTGTTTTATGGTTTTGCTGCATTGACGATGTTTTGGTTTTGAGCATTCCTCGCTAAGCATTATGTGCTTATGCTCCTTTTTATCCATCAATGCAGATAGTTGAATTTGGGACAGCAAAAAGCAATGGATTCAAGAAGAACTCCACTTGGAAAGCATGTTTTGTTTTATAGCTATAGATAATAAAGGCAATGGGGGAAAACCTACTTTTTGTTGTGTGATGAGGTTGATTACCTAGAACAAGTTTGGTTTATGGGTTGAGACTTGTTATGGCCATTATGTGGTGTTTGGATCCTCATTTTGCATTTTAGTTTTGCTATGGTTTATGTTTTAAAAGAATGCTTGATTGGTTAGTGACTCTCCATGAATTGTCATGCTTGTTGTTTATGTGGTGGATGTTTGTTGATATAAGTGTTGGTATGTTGATTATTATATGTATGAATGATTTGGAACATCCCCGGATGTGTTTGGGTGTGGAAAACCAACAAAGTTGTAGTTGCATGGTTGTGCGTATCAAAACGTTCTTATCTATTTCGAAACGATGGCCTGAAATGGTCATCAGGTTTTGGAACAGGGAGGAATGTTCCAGAACGCTTTGGCTACTGGAAAGCCATGTTTCGATACGGGTCTCGGAACGCACCCGAGTACCGAAACGGTCAACTTAGTTTCGATACGACCGTTCTGATACAGGGCTTAGCGTTTCGAAACACCCGACCGTTGGTCTAGATTTTGAACTGTTTCAGGTTCTTGTTTCCTACATTTTGGTTCCCTAATGTTGTGGATGCAATTGAATGAGTTTGTATGATCCGTTTGAGCTGAAATTTGGCATGTTGGCATGTTACATGGCTAATTGAAGGTTGGTAAATTTAAAATCTTGAAAGTCCCTACATTTTATGGAAATTATAGTTTAATCCCTAAAAGTCAAATAAATGCAATTGAACCCCTAATTGAACTCCGTTCGCTGTGTCGTCTTCACCTAATTGCTTTGCTGAACATAGAGGGTAATAATGTTCATATAGAGAAGATAAAAGGAAAAAAAGAGGGCCGTTAATCGAGGTTGACTTTAACGAGTTGGCTTCGGTTTTCCCCGTGTAATCCTTCTAGTTTGGGTCAGGCATCTAGGTCGGGCTTAGAGGGTTACATTTGTTGGTATCAGAGCCAGGCTTGCGAACATTTGGGGCGATAGTAAGTTTGTGGTAAGTTTTTATGGTTAGTTTGGATGTCTGTTTTGGTGTCTGGTTGAAAGTTGGTTGAAAAATGTGTTTTTTGGGTGACATGTTGTAGTTTATATCTTGCTTAATTGTTATGAATCATATGTGAGTTAATGTGAACATGTATTGATGATATGATGACGTTGTAAGCTGATTTTGAATGATGAAAAGTATGTTGAGTGTGATATGTTGCTTTTACGATGTTGAAGGTGAATGTTGTTTGATGAGAGCATGATTGAATTTTGCTGTTTGATATGCACTGTGTTTGTTATATCAATGTTAATATTGATTATTATGTCATACAAGAGGGGAAAATTCGTGATACCCATTGCCTCATTATTATAGCAAATGTGTTAACTTGGAGTTGGAGTCTTGAATCCTTGCTTGAAGCTGGCCTGATTGTTTTGTCTGTTTTGTTATCATTGCCATGTTAATTATAGCACAATGGAATCAAGGAGAGAATTGCAATCGGGTACGATTGTTGCTGCTTTAGAGCAGGTTGTTGGGAGGTGGAAGTCACCATAAGGTGACAGTGTGTCTTTATAGTCGTCAGTGACTGGAGTTGAGGCGGTAAGGCAACATGAGGGGGCTGACCCTGTGATGAAAGGTTTGTCGTCTGTGGTTCAGGAGATGTCAAGAACATCTCAAGCCGCGGTGAATATAGGGACTGCGTATGTGTCGGCTATCAGACAAACTAGTTTCTCAAAGAAGCGTCTGTATGAGTTGGGAGCGGTTGAGTATCATGGGTCGACGCCTGAGGCTTTCTAGGCTTGGTTAGCCAGTACGGTTCCAATCCTGGATCAGGAAGGGTGTGACAACGCCTGTAAGCTGGGAAGCGTTGTGTAACGCCCCGGTTTTGGGCTTAGAAGTTTTGGGCTTGGACCGGTTCGGTCAAAGTGCTGTTCGAATATAAAAGAGTGAATTTAGGAAAGCCTAGTTCGGGTTGCATTAAAAATATGGAAAAATGCTCTAAAATCCTCTTTTAATATATATAAGTGAACTGTGAAATCAATTTTGCAAAATAAGGTTTGGAAGGGTGACATTTTGGGCTAGTGACCAAAATGTAATTTTTGAAAACTGTGAGACTGTTTTAAAAAGGATTGAAACTTTGAATCTTTAAGGAGCTATTTACCCAATGGGAGTTTCTCCAGATTTTCTAAAGATATTAAATGATTAATTAAAAGGTTTTAAATAAAAACAAAGTGGAGGGAAGATATTTTGGTTTTAACTAACTTTTCTATCAATTCTATTTTCTCTCATGTTCTCTCAAGCCAAACACCTTTTCTCCAGAGCTTTTCTCTCTGATTTTTTCACCTAAATTCATCTTTTCAATTACCTTTTGATTGCTAATCATCTCTACAACAAAACCTCACCATTTGCTAAGTGGATTTTCAAGAAAACTTGATTCTAAAAGGGAGAAACTCAAGTTTGGAGGTAAGAACGTCCTTCTCCTCTAAACTCTCAGTTCTTTACTGAAATTCCCAAGTTCTCAATCCTTAAATTGTGTTTTATAAATGGTTTTAAGGTTGTGTTATGGATCTTGGCTTTTAAATGCAAGATTTGATTGATTTTGGTAAATTTTCGTATGATCTGTTAAAGCAGTGATTTGAGGTGTATTTTTTATGCTAAATGAATGTTAGTTTGATGAGGAATTGAGGTTTAATCAATGCAAACCCGGATAGGTTTGATTTCCTAAGTTTAGCTTGTGTTCTTGGTTGTTTTTGAAGTGATCTTGTGGATCTGTTGTAGTTGGAGGTATAAGGATGTTGTTAGATCCTTTTTGGATGTTAAATGATGTTTAAGGAAGCTTGGATTTGATGAACCTTGGCTGGGTAATGTTGAGAAGTTGTTTGGATGCATTTTCGGTTGTGTTTGGTAGCCGGAAATGGGTTGTGGATGAGAGCAGCGAGTTTAGGTGCTTTCATTGAAGTTATTAATGCATGATGATGCATTAATCTACTGTTTTGATGTGTTTAAAACAGGGGAGTCATCTTTGGATCCAAGAGGTGGTGATCCGGGAGCTTGATTTGTGTTTCGGCAAGAGGCGAAACGGAATCGGTGAGTGGAAATTGGTTTTCGGCTTTGAAACCAGTGTTTTGAAGGTTTGGGAGCTTAGTTTAAGTCTAAGCAACTTAACTAAGCTCAAGAGTAAGTTTTCGGAAAAACTCTCTTAGTGATGGCCATGGATTGGTTGTATGCAATGTGGTTTGTTTGCATGTTTCAATTCCGTTTTAAAAGCATATCTAGCATGTTTATTTGCTGAGATTATAAGCCATGTGTTGTAGGAAGTTCAAGGTAAGAGTTTCCTTGTTTTTGAACATTGTTAAAATGTGGTTGATGCTTAAAGTGCATGATGTTAATGGCTTGGTTAAATGCTTTTAAAACAGTGAATATTGTTGATAAATGATGTATATTGGCAAGTGATGTTTTGAAAAAGGTTTAAGAACATCAAGGTGTTTAAAAGTCCTTGGATGGTTATTGGTTAAGATCACAAAGGTGGTTAAAAGTCCTTGTGTGGATCTTGTGAATTTTAAGAACAACATGGTGTTTAAAAGTCCATGGTTGGTTCTTGGTTAAGGCTCAAGGTGGTTAAAATTCCTTGGGGAAAGCCTTGTTTACTTAAGAACATCAAGGTGTTTAAAAGTCCTTGGATGGTTCTTGTTAAGGACACAAAGGTGTTTAAAAGTCCTTGTGTGGTCCTTGCCAAGGTGTTTAAAAGTCCTTGGGGCCAAGGTGTTTAAAAGTCCTTGGGGCCAAGGTGTTTAAAAGTCCTTGGGGTGATACTTGTTAAGGACACAAAGGTGTTTAAAAGTCCTTGTGTGGTCCTTGTGAATTATAAGATCACAATGGTGTTTAAAAGTCCATGTGTGAGTCTTATGTTGATCTTGTTTTTAAAAGATGATGATTATCACTTGAGGCCAATATGACATGATTATGATGTGAAGCATGTATTGCTTGTTTAAAATGCTTTTGAGCATGCCTAAGTGTGGTTATGAAGTATGTTTTGTAAAGATGTTTTATAAATGCATTATTGCGTGGTTATTGAGCATTCCTCACTAAGCTTGTGCTTACGCTCTCTCTCTTTTCTTAAACCAATAATGCATAGCATTAAAGTACTTTTGAGGGCAGCAAGGTGGTGAAGAATCCAAGTGTTGGTTAAAGCTCATGTATGGTGAACTTTTCCTCAAACCATTAGCTTATGGGAATTTGGCAATGGGGGACCTATGTTGTTGTTGTTTGGGAGATGTTTTGGACTCCCTAGGTTGGATTTATGTTGTTGTTAATGTTGATATTTGTAATTGGCCTCTATGTGTTGGATTATGGTATTTTGATGCATGAGTGGTTGCTAAATAGGAGGCATGCTTTTAGAATTGGGGCTTTTCATTTTGGATGCCATGTTGATGCTTTGTTGGTTCAAGTATGTTCCATGTATGTTGAATGACCTGCTGGTAAAGTTTGGTTTCATTTGGAGCATGTTTGGTAAGTCAATTGCATGTTAAACCAGCCACTTTTCTGCAATCTGGGCAACCTGTTTCGGAACAGGTGCTACCGTATCGAAACGAGGGCCTGAAATGGCCTAGGCGTTCTGAAACGGTAGGCACTGTTTTAGAACAGTTTGGCTACTACCAAGCCGTGTTTCGGAACACGTTGCGGAACGGCCCCGCGTTTCGAAACAGGTCCTCCCTGTTTCGGAACACCTGACCGTTGGGAGCTGACAACGGCAGTTATATGTCTTGGAATGTTTGCGTTTTGGTCCTAAATCTTGTTTATGCAATTGTATGAGCTTGGAATGTCCTTTTGAGCTGGAATTCGATAGTGAAGCATGAAACCTGACTAATTTTATATTGGTAACATTAATTTGGGTTAAGTCCTTTTATTTTGCAGAATTTACATTTTGGTCCCTAAAGTTCTATCTTGTGCAATTGGATCCCTGAATGATCTCTGGAAGTTATGATCTGTGAATATGATGTCTGTATGAACATAACTAGGGTTAACGTGCATCTAGATAAGATTTAAAAGAAAAAAAGGGTCGTTAATCAAGGTTGACTTTTGAGTTGACTTTGGTTTTCCCCATGTAAACTTCTTAATTCGGTTCAACCGTCTGGGCCGGGTTAAGGGGGTTACATTTGGTGGTATCAGAGCTGAGTTTTTGAGTAATTGGGAATGTTTATGTGAATGTTTAAAGTATGTATGCTTTGTATGCTTGTTGGGTGAAAGCATGTTGAGTGAATTGCATGTATGTTGCAATTGAGATGTGTGCTGTGATGAAGCATGTTGTGGGTACCCATTGCCAAATCAAAGCTAATGAAATGAAGTTGTTTTAATTGAAAATGTGCTTGAGTACTTGGATTGCTTACCTTGCTGGGCCTGATTTTGTTTATTTGCATTGTGATTGCATAGTTAGAGTATGGCACCTCGTAGAGAGTTGAGGAGTAATGTGCGAGCTACGGCTTAGAATGAGAATGAAAATGAAGAGAATGTTGAGAGTACGGTCTTACCCCCTCCACCTGGCGGTGGTGGTGCTGGGGATGAAGAAGCTGGAGCTGCAGCTGGTGCTGGGGCTACTGGACCTGAGGCTGGTCAGGGGCAAGTTGTACCTGACATGACGGTGCTGATTCAAGCTATAGCTGGTGCTTTTCAAGCAGCGGTAGCTGGAGCTCGTGGAGCTGGGCATCAGGAAGATGCTGGAGTTAGACTACCCTTGGAGCGTTTGCGCAGTCTGGGAGGGACCGAGTTCAGGGGTATGTCTGCTCAAGGTTCTGAGGCTTGGTTAGAGAGTACCAAGAGAATCTTGGGTCAGATGAGTTGCACTGATGTGCAGAAGCTTGGCTGTGTAGTATCTTTGCTACAGAAGGATGCTTATACGTGGTGGACAACCACTATCGTTGGGATGGCGGAGGCTGATGTAACTTGGACATTCTTTCAGAATGTGTTCAAGAGAAGGTATCTAGGTGTGAGGTACCTAGATGAAAAGAAGAGGGAATTCATGTCTCTTACCCAGGGGAGCATGACGGTGGCTGAGTATGAAGTGCAGTTTGTTCGACCCAGTCAGTATGCACCTGAGCTGGTCCCTGATGAGCGGGCTAGGTGTGAAAGGTTCCGTTATGGTTTAGTGACGGATGTGAAGATGTATGTGCTGGCTACCGAGTATGATGATTTTGATGTGTTGGTGGGCCGAGCAAAGGATATTCAGATGAACTTGGGTTTATCTACTAGAAGTGCTGGATCAAGTGCTGGGAAGCGAGCTGCTGAATATAGTTCCGGTGGTGGACGGAACAAGAGGGGACGTGATCAGAAGTATCAGTCCTCAGTTAAGCGAGGTGGTGGTGCGCCTGTTCGGGGAGGCAGTGCTAGAGCTGATCCGAGTGCTTGTTGGACATGTGGTTCGCATGGCCATATGAAACGTGATTGCCCTCGAGCTGTGAGGGAGGTGCAAGCTCCTGTTGCGGCAGCTGATCCGAGGTGCAAGCTCCTGAGAGTGTCCTATGTTGGCTGGTGGCCAAGTGCGTGCTCCTGTTGTTGCTGCACCGCAAAGAGGTCGTGGGCGCGGCCGAGGTAACTTCCAGCGGAGAGAGGAAGGTGGGCGTGGAGTGGCTCATGTTGTAGCTGTACAACCAGAGGGTGGTGGCCAGGCTAGAATGTTTGCTCAGCGGGAGGGGAGGAATGACGCGGATGTGATCGTAGGTACTTTTACTTTGCAATCCTTGTCATTACTTTCCTTGATTGATTCTGGATCTACGCACTCTTACATATTGCGTGAGCATGCTGAATTGCTTGGGTTGCCTGTTGAGTCTTTGGATGTTGGTGTGCGTGTCACTAGTTCTTTTGGAGAAACTGTTGTGACTCGAAAGCTTTATAGAAGGTGTCCTTTGGTTGTTCAAGATCATGTTTTTCATGTTGGCCTTATGGAGTTACCTTTCTATGGTTTTGATATAATCCTTGGTATGGATTGGCTTGCTGAGCATCGTGCTGTGGTGGATTGTCAGAATAAGCGAGTTTCGTTGAAGCTTGCGGATGATTATGAGGTGGTTGTGGTTGGTGAGAATGTGAAGTTTCTTGCCAATGTGGTGTCTTCTTTGGAGGCGAGCCGGATGTTGAGGCAAGGTTGTGAAGCTTACCTGGCTTTTGTGATGAATCCTAGTTCTAAGGAGTTGCGTGTGCAAGATATCAGGATTGTGCGAGAGTTTCCTGGTGTGTTTCCTGAGGAGTTGCCTGGTTTACCTCCTAATCGCGAGGTGGAGTTTGGGATTGAGTTGTATGAGAATACAACTCCTGTGTCCATTACTCCCTATCGGATGGCACCTAAGGAGCTGAAAGAGCTGAAGACGCAGTTGCAAGAGTTGCTTGATCGTGGTTTCATTCGGCTGAGTGTGTCGCCTTGGGGTGCACCGGTCTTGTTTGTGAAGAAGAAGGATGGCACTATGAGAATGTGCATTGATTACCGTCAGCTGAATAAGTTGACTATCAAGAATCGGTATCCTTTGCCGAGAATTGATGATCTGTAACGCCCCGGTTTTGGGCTTAGAAGTTTTGGGCGTTGACCGGTTTGGTCAAAGTGCTGTTCGAATCTAAGAGAGTGAATTTAGGAAAGCTTAGTTCGGGTTGCATTAAAAATATGGAAAAATGTTCTAAAATCATCTTTTAATATATTTAAGTGAACTGTGAAATCAATTTTGGAAAATGAGTTTCGGAAGGGTGACATTTTGGCTAGTGACCAAAATGTAATTTTTGAAAGTTTTGTGACTGATTTCGAAAGGGTTGAAACTTTGAATCTTAAGGAGCTATTTACCCAAAGGGGAGTTTCTCCAGATTTTCTTGAATATTAAATGATTTAATAATGGTTTAAAATAAAAGTAAAAGGAGGGAAAGATATTTTAGTCATTTTTAACTAACTTTCTAAATTTTCCAATTTCTCTTTTCTCTCATTTTCTCTCAACCCAAACACTTTCTCTCCAGAGATTTCTTTCTGATTTTGTCACCCATTTCTCTCCTTTCAACTCTCTTTTGATTCCTAATCATCATATCTACAAAACCTCTCAATTTGCTACTTGATTCGTCAAGCTTTTTGGTTCCAAAAGAGGAGAAACTCAAGTTTGGAGGTAAGAACGTCCTTCTCCTCTGAACTTCAAGTTCTTTAATGAAATTCATAAGTTCTCAATCCTTAATTGATGTTTTATAAATGGCTTTTAAGATTGTTTAATGGATCTTGGCTTAAAATGCAAGATTTGGTGTGTTTTTGATGAAATTTCGTTGGATCTGTTTAAGCAGTGTTTTAAGGTGTTAAAATGATGATTAATGAGTGTTAATTTGATAAGGAATTGAGTTTTGATTAATGCAATCCCGGATAGGTTGAATTTCCTAAGTTTAGATTATGATTCTTGGTTGTTTTTTAGGTGATCTTGTGGATCTGGTGTTGTTGGAGGTATAAGGATGTTGTTAGGTTCTTTTTAGATGTTATATGATGTTAAAGGATGTTAGGTTTTGTTGGTTAATGGCTGGGCTATGTTGAGAAGTGGTTTGGATGCATTTTCGGTTGTGTTTGGTGGCCGAAAATGGAGTGTGGATGAGAGCAGCGAGTATAGGTGCTTTCATTGAAGCTATTAATGCATGATGATGCATTAATCTACTGTTTTAATGTGTTAAAACAGGGGAGTCATATTTGGATCCAAGTGGTGGTGATCCGGAAGCTTGTTTTGGTGCTTCGGCAAGAGGCGAAGTGGAATCGGTGAGTGAAATTGGGTTTTCGGCTTTGAAACCAATGTCTTAGGAGCTTAGTTTAAGTCTAAACAACTTTGCTAAGCTCAAGTGTAAGTTTTCGGAAATACTCTCTAGTGGTGGCCATGATTTGATTGTTGTGCAACGTGGTTTATTGCATGTTTTAAATTCTGTTTTGAAAGCATGATTTAGCATGGTTAATGCTGTTTTTGTAAGCCATATGTTGAAGGAAGCTCAAGGTAAGAGCTCCTTGTTTTTGAACATTGATTAAATGTGGTTTGATGCTTTTAAATGCATGATGAATATGGCTTGGTTTAATGCTTTAGAACAGTGGATAAATTGATGACAATGATGTATATTGGCAAGTGATGTTTTGAAAAGGTTGAGGTCACTAAGGTGGTTAAAAGTCCTTGAGTGAGCCTTGTTACTTAAGAACATCAAGGTGGTTAAAAGTCCTTGGATGATTCTTGTTACGGACACAAAGGTGTTTAAAAGTCCTTGTGTGGTCCTTTCTATGGTGTTTAAAAGTCCATAGGCCAAGGTGTTTAAAAGTCCTTGGGGTCAAGGTGTTTAAAAGTCCTTGAGGTAATTTATATCATGGTGTTTAAAAGTCCATGGCCAAGGTGTTTAAAAGTCCTTGGGGTCCAAGGTGTTTAAAAGTCCTTGGGGTGAAAGTTGATGAACTTGTTTTAAAAGAAATGAAATGTATCACTTGTGGCCAATATGACATGTAATGAAATGAAGCATGAGATGCTTGTTAAAGTATGCTTTTGAGCATGTGTAAATGATGATTTGAAGCATGATTTATAAAGTGTTTTATAAATGCATTATTGGATGGTTTTATTGAGCATTCCTCACTAAGCTTTTGCTTACGCTCTCTTTGTTTTCTCAAATCAATATTGCAGAGCATTAAAGTACTTTGAGGGCAGCAAGGAAGGCAAGCATTCAAGTGGTAGTAAAGCTCAAAGTATGGAAGGTTTTCTTAAGTACATTTAGCTTTTGGTAATTTGGCAATGGGGGACCTATGTGTATGTTTTGGGAAATGTTTTGAACTCCCTAAGTATGTTGAATGTTGTTGAGAATGCTGGTTTTTGTGGTTGACCTCTATATGCTTGAATTGAAAGTTTATGCTTGAATGGTTGCTTGTGTAGGAAGCATGCCTATAGATTTGGGGCTTTTCATATATGTGGATGTTTTGATGAATTGTTGATGCAAGTATGTCTCATATATGTTGAATTGCATGTTGGCAAAGTTTGGTGGCATTTGGAGCATGATTGGTTGGTCAATTGCATGTTTAAGTATGCATATTTGGGTAATCTGTGCAGGGTGTTTCGGAACAGCACCTACCGTTTCGGAACGGGTGCCTTAAACAAGCCCAGGCGTTCGAAACGGAAGGGACCGTTCCGAAACGGATAGGCTACTGTCTGCCCCCGTTTTGGTACGCGTTGCGGAACGGCCCCGTGTTTCGAAACGGGCTGTCTCCCGTTTCGGAACGGGTGACCGTTGGGGGCTGACATTGGCAGTTAAATGTTTTGAAATGTTTGCATTTTGGTCCTGAATCTTGTTTGTGCAATTGTATGAGTTTGGGAAGTCCTTTTGAGCTGAAATTTCACAGAGAAGTATGAAACCTGATTAATTTCAAGTTGGTAACTTCAATTTGGGTTAAGTCCTTATAATTATCAGAATTTACAATTTGGTCCCTAAAGTTGTAAATTGTTCAATTGGGTCCCTATTTGATCTCTTATGTTTACGATCTTTGAGTATGCTGTTGTACGATCATATCTAAGGATTAATATGCATCTAGACAAGTTTAAAAAGAAAAAAAGGGCCGTTAATCAAGGTTGACTTTCGGGTTGACTTTGGTTTTCCCCGTGTGACTTT
The DNA here is from genome assembly GCA_030270665.1 of Hibiscus trionum. Taxonomy (NCBI): domain Eukaryota; kingdom Viridiplantae; phylum Streptophyta; class Magnoliopsida; order Malvales; family Malvaceae; genus Hibiscus; species Hibiscus trionum. The sequence goes on along the minus strand of BSYR01000017.1, from coordinate 18,402,505 downwards.
CTTAATTCGGGTCAACCGTCTAGGCCGGGTTAAGGGGGTTACATTTGGTGGTATCAGAGCTGAGTTCTCGAGTAATTGGGAATGAATGTGTGCATGATTGAAGTGTGTATGCTTTGTATGCTTGTTGAGTGGAAGCATGTTGAGTGAATTGCATGTATGTTGCATTTGAGATGTATGTTGTGATGTAGCATGTTGTGGGTACCCATTGCCAAATAAAAGCTAATGAAATGGTGTTGATTTTGAATGAAATTGAGCTTGAATACTTGGATTGCTTACCTTGCTGGGCCTGACTTTGTTTTATTTGTGTTGTGATTGCATGGTAAAAGTATGGCACCACGTAGAGAGTTACGAGGTAATGTGCGAGCTACGGCTCCTAATGAGAACGAGAATGAGGAAAACACGGGTAGTGCGGTGTTACCTCCTCCTCCACCTGGTGGTGGTGGTGCTGGGGCTGAGGAAGCTGGAGCTGCAGCTGGTGCTGGAGCTGCTGGACCTGGGGCTGGTCAGGGGCAAGCTATGCCTGATATGACAATGTTAGTGCAAGCTATTGCTGGTGCTTTCCAAGCAGCAGTAGCTGGGGCTCGTGGAGCGGGGCATCAGGAAGATGCTGGAGTTAGACTACCTTTGGAGCGTCTGCGCAGTCTTGGTGGGACTGAGTTCAGGGGTATGTCTGCTGAGAGTTCTGAAGCTTGGCTAGAGAGTACCAAGCGAATCTTGGGCCAGATGAGTTGCACTGATGTGCAGAAGCTGGGTTGTGTTGTGTCCTTGCTGCAGAAGGATGCGTATACGTGGTGGACAACCACTATTGCTGGGATGGCAGAAGCTGATGTGACTTGGACATTCTTTCAAAATGTGTTCAAGCGGAGATATCTTGGTGTGAGATATCTTGATGAGAAGAAGTGTGAATTCATGTCTCTTACCCAAGGGAGCATGAGTGTGGCTGAGTATGAAGTGCAGTTTGTGCGACTCAGTCAGTATGCACCTGAGCCGGTACCTGATGAGCGGGCAAGGTGCGAGAGGTTCCGTTATGGCTTAGAGACGGATGTAAAAATGTATTTGCTGGCCGCCGAGTATGATGATTTTGATGTGTTGGTGGGCCGAGCCAAGGACGTTGAGATGAATTTGAGTTTATCTGCTAAGGGTGCTGGCAAGCGAGCTGCTGAGTATAGTTCCGGAGGTGGACGGAACAAGAGGGGACGTGATCAGAAGTATCAGTCTTCAGCTAAGAGAGGTGGTGGTGCACCTGCTAGAGGAGGCAATGCTAGAGCTGATCCGAGTGCTTGTTGGATCTGTGGTTCACGTGGTCACATGAAACGTGACTGTGCTCGTGATGTGAGAGAGGTGCAAGCTCCTGTTGCGGCAGCTGGTAATGGGTGCTGGAATTGTGGATCCGCAGAGCATTTGAGGCGTGATTGTCCTAGGTTGGCTGGTGATCAGGTGTGTGCTCCTGTTGTTGCTGCACCGCAGAGAGGTCGTGGGCGCGGCCGTGGTAATTTCTAGAGGGGAGAGGAAGGTGGTCATGGAGTGGCCCATGTTGTGGCTATTCAGCCTGAAGGTGGAGGCCAAGCGAGGGTGTATGCTCAGCGTGAGGGAAGGAATGATGCGGATGTGATTGCAGGTACCTTTACTTTGCAATCCTTGTCATTGCTTTCTTTGATAGATTCTGGATCTACGCATTCATACATTTTGCGTGAGCATGCTGAATTGCTTGGTTTGCCTGTTGAGTCTTTGGATGTTGGTGTTCGTGTCACTAGTTCTTTTGGTGAGACTGTTGTGACTCGTAAGCTTTATAGAAGGTGTCCCTTTGTTGTTCAAGAACATGTTTTTCATATTGATCTTATGGAGTTGCCCTTTTATGGTTTTGATGTAATCCTTGGTATGGATTGGCTTGCTGAGCATCGTGCTGTTGTGGATTGTGAAAACAAGCGAGTTTCGCTTAAGCTTGCAGATGATTATGAAGTTATTGTAGTTGGTGAGAATGTGAAGTTTCTTGCCAATGTGGTGTCTACCTTGGAGGCGAGCAGGATGCTGAGGCAAGGTTGCGAAGCCTATCTAGCTTTTGTGATGAATCCTAGCTCTAAAGAGTTAAGGGTGCAAGATATCAGAGTTGTGAAGGAGTTTCCTGGTGTTTTTCCTGAGGAGTTGCATGGGTTACCTCCTAATCGCGAGGTGGAGTTTGGAATTGAGCTGTATGAGAATACAACTCCTGTGTCCATTACTCCCTATAGAATGGCACCTAAGGAGCTGAAGGAGATGAAGACGCAGTTGCAAGAGTTGCTTGATCGTGGTTTCATCCGGCCGAGTGTGTCACCTTGGGGAGCACCGGTCTTGTTTCTGAAGAAGAAGGATGGCACTATGAGAATGTGCATTGATTACCGTCAGCTGAACAAGTTGACTGTCAAGAATCGGTATCCTTTGCCGAGAATTGATGATCTCTTTGATCAATTTCGGGGAGCTATTGTGTTCTCTAAGATTGACTTGAGGTCAGGGTATTATCAGTTGAAGGTGAAGGATGTGGATGTGCCTAAGACAGCTTTCAGGACAAGGTATGGGCATTATGAGTTCCTTGTGATGCCGTTTGGGTTGACAAATGCTCCTGCTGCTTTCATGGACATGATGAATCGTGTGTTTCATGAATACCTGGACAAGTTTTTTGTGGTGTTCATTGATGATATCCTCGTGTACTCGCGTACTGAGGAGGAGCATGAAGAGCATTTGAGGATTGTTTTGCAAGTTTTGTTGGAGAATCAGCTTTATGCTAAGCTGAGCAAGTGTGAGTTCTGGTTAAGGGAGGTAGTGTTTCTTGGGCATGTGGTTTCAGCTGAGGGGATTCGTGTTGATCCTCAGAAGATTGAGGCGGTGATGAATTGGAAAGTTCCTAAGTCTGTTCATGAGGTCCGTAGTTTCCTTGGTTTGGCGGGATACTACCGAAGGTTTATGGATGGTTTTTCCAAGATTGCTGCTCCTTTGATGAAGCTGTTGCAAAAGGATGTTAAGTATGAGTGGACGGAAGCGAGACAGCAGGCTTTTGAGAAGCTTAAGACGGCTTTGACGCAAGCTCCTATCTTGATTCAGCCTGAATCAGGGAAAGAGTTTGTGGTTTACAGTGATGCATCCTATGTTGGTTTGGGGTGTGTGCTGATGCAGGAGGGTAAGGTGGTGGCTTATGCATCGCGGCAGTTGAAAGTGCATGAGCGCAATTACCCTACGCATGATATTGAGCTGGCTGCAGTGGTTTTTGCTCTGAAGATCTGGAGACATTACCTGTATGGTGAGAAGTGTACTGTGTACACAGATCACAAGAGTTTGAGGTATCTGATGTCTCAGAAGGAGTTGAATCTTAGGCAGCGGCGTTGGTTGGAGTTGCTCAAGGATTATGATCTGACGATTGAGTATCATCCTGGAAAAGCTAATGTTGTAGCGGATGCCTTGAGTAGGAAAGTAGCTGTTGAGCTGAGGGCTATGTTTGCTAGCTTGAGCATATCGCAAGATGGTGGTCTTGTTGCTGAGTTGCAAGTGAAACCCTCTTTGGTTCAGTTGATCAAGGATAAGTAGTTGCTGGATGATTCCTTGGTGCCGCATGTTCAGGATATCGCGGAGGGTAGACCTTCGGATTTCTGTTTTAATGATGATGGTGTGTTGTGTTTTGGGAGTCGGATAGTAGTGCCTGCTGATGCTGAGTTGAGGCGTGCTATTTTGACTGAAGGTCATGGTAGTCCTTTTGCTATGCACCCTGGTAGTACCAAGATGTACCGTGATCTTCGTGATGAGTACTATTGGGTGGGTTTGAAGAAAGATGTTGTGGAGTTTGTTAGCAAGTGTATGGTATGTCAGCGAGTTAAGGCTGAACATCAGGTTCCTTCAGGGTTGTTGCAACCGTTGAAAATCCCTGAGTGGAAGTGGGAAAGGGTTACCATGGATTTTGTATCTGGTTTACCTTTGTCTCCTTCGAAGAAGAATTCTGTTTGGGTGATTGTGGATCGCCTGACGAAGTGTGCACATTTCTTGCCTGTGCATACCACGTTTTCTTTGGATAAGTTGGCAGAGCTGTACATTACTGAGATTGTGCGGCTGCATGGTGTGCCTAAGTCGATTGTGTCGGATAGGGATCCGAGGTTCACATCGCGGTTCTGGCAGTGTTTGCATCAAGCTCTGGGTACAAGGTTGCATTTCAGTACATCCTATCATCCTCAGTCGGATGGTCAGTCTGAGCGAGTTGTCCAGATTTTGGAGGATATGTTGAGGTGCTGCGTGATTGAGTTCCAAGGTTCTTGGGAGAAGCATCTGCCTTTGGTTGAGTTTGCTTATAACAATAGTTATCAGGCAAGTATACAGATGGCACCTTATGAGGCTTTGTACGGGAGGAAGTGTAGGACTCCTCTTTGTTGGGCTGAAACTGGTCAAAAGTTGGTTTCGATGCCGGCTTTGTTGAAAGGGACCACAGAGAAGGTAAAGCTCATTTGTGAGCGTTTGAAGGCAGCTTCTGATCGGCAAAAGTCTTACGCGGATTTGAAGCGTAAGGAGATAGAGTATGCGGTGGGTGACTGTGTGTTCTTGAAGGTTTCGCCTTGGAAGAAGGTGATGAGGTTTGGCCGGAAGGGTAAGTTGAGCCCTAGGTACATTGGACCATATGAGGTGGTTGAGCGTGTGGGTCCTGCTGCGTATCGGTTGAGGTTACCTCAGGAGTTGGAGAAGATTCATGATGTGTTCCATGTCTCTATGCTCCGGAGGTATAGATCTGATCCTTCGCATGTGATGCCTGTGGAGGAAGTGGTTTTGAATCCGGATTTGACCTATGATGAGGAACCGGTGAAGGTTCTGGATTCGGATAGCAAGGTTCTTCGTGGCAAGACCATTGAGTTGGTGAAGGTGCTGTGGAAGCATCGAGGTGTCGAGGAAGCCACATGGGAGCGAAAGGAAGACATGCTGAAGCAGTTTCCTTATCTCTTTCCTTTAGGTAAATTTCGGGGACGAAATTTCTTAAGGGGGGGGGGAGAGTTGTAACACCCCGGTTTTGGGCTTAGAAGTTTTGGGCGTTGACCGGTTTGGTCAAAGTGCTGTTCGAATCTAAGAGAGTGAATTTAGGAAAGCTTAGTTCGGGTTGCATTAAAAATATGGAAAAATGTTCTAAAATCATCTTTTAATATATTTAAGTGAACTGTGAAATAAATTTTGGAAAATGAGTTTCGGAAGGGTGACATTTTGGCTAGTGACCAAAATGTAATTTTTGAAAGTTTTGTGACTGATTTCGAAAGGGTTGAAACTTTGAATCTTAAGGAGCTATGTACCCAAAGGGGAGTTTCTCCAGATTTTCTAGAATATTAAATGATTTAATAATGGTTTAAAATAAAAGTAAAAGGAGGGAAAGATATTTTAGTCATTTTTAACTAACTTTCTAAATTTTCCAATTTCTCTTTTCTCTCATTTTCTCTCAACCCAAACACTTTCTCTCCAGAGATTTCTTTCTGATTTTGTCACCCATTTCTCTCCTTTCAACTCTCTTTTGATTCCTAATCATCATATCTACAAAACCTCTCAATTTGCTACTTGATTCATCAAGCTTTTTGGTTCTAAAAGAGGAGAAACTCAAGTTTGGAGGTAAGAACGTCATTCTCCTCTGAACTTCAAGTTCTTTAATGAAATTCCTAAGTTCTCAATCCTTAATTGATGTTTTATAAATGGCTTTTAAGATTGTTTAATGGATCTTGGCTTAAAATGCAAGATTTGGTGTGTTTTTGATGAAATTTCGTTGGATCTGTTTAAGCAGTGTTTTAAGGTGTTAAAATGATGATTAATGAGTGTTAATTTGATAAGGAATTGAGTTTTGATTAATGCAATCCCGGATAGGTTGAATTTCCTAAGTTTAGCTTATGATTCTTGGTTGTTTTTGAGGTGATCTTGTGGATCTGGTGTTGCTGGAGGTATAAGGATGTTGTTAGGTTCTTTTTAGATGTTATATGATGTTAAAGGATGTTAGGTTTTGTTGGTTAATGGCTGGGCTATGTTGAGAAGTGGTTTGGATGCATTTTCGGTTGTGTTTGGTGGCCGAAAATGGAGTGTGGATGAGAGCAGCGAGTATAGGTGCTTTCATTGAAGCTATTAATGCATGATGATGCATTAATCTACTGTTTTAATGTGTTAAAACAGGGGAGTCATCTTTGGATCCAAGTGGTGGTGATCTGGAAGTTTGTTTTGGTGCTTCGGCAAGAGGCGAAGTGGAATCGGTGAGTGAAATTGGGTTTTCGGCTTTGAAACCAATGTCTTGGGAGCTTAGTTTAAGTCTAAACAACTTTGCTAAGCTCAAGTGTAAGTTTTCGGAAATACTCTCTAGTGGTGGCCATGATTTGATTGTTGTGCAACGTGGTTTATTGCATATTTTAAATTCTGTTTTGAAAGCATGATTTAGCATGGTTAATGCTGTTTTTGTAAGCCATATGTTGAAGGAAGCTCAAGGTAAGAGCTCCTTGTTTTTGAACATTGATTAAATGTGGTTTGATGCTTTTAAATGCATGATGAATATGGCTTGGTTTAATGCTTTAGAACAGTGGATAAATTGATGACAATGATGTATATTGGCAAGTGATGTTTTGAAAAGGTTGAGGTCACTAAGGTGGTTAAAAGTCCTTGAGTGAGCCTTGTTACTTAAGAACATCAAGGTGGTTAAAAGTCCTTGGATGATTCTTGTTACGGACACAAAGGTGTTTAAAAGTCCTTGTGTGGTCCTTTCTATGGTGTTTAAAAGTCCATAGGCCAAGGTGTTTAAAAGTCCTTGGGGTCAAGGTGTTTAAAAGTCCTTGAGGTAATTTATATCATGGTGTTTAAAAGTCCATGGCCAAGGTGTTTAAAAGTCCTTGGGGTCCAAGGTGTTTAAAAGTCCTTGGGGTGAAAGTTGATGAACTTGTTTTAAAAGAAATGAAATGTATCACTTGTGGCCAATATGACATGTAATGAAATGAAGCATGAGATGCTTGTTAAAGTATGCTTTTGAGCATGTGTAAATGATGATTTGAAGCATGATTTATAAAGTGTTTTATAAATGCATTATTGGATGGTTTTATTGAGCATTCCTCACTAAGCTTTTGCTTACGCTCTCTTTGTTTTCTCAAATCAATATTGCAGAGCATTAAAGTACTTTGAGGGCAGCAAGGAAGGCAAGCATTCAAGTGGTAGTAAAGCTCAAAGTATGGAAGGTTTTCTTAAGTACATTTAGCTTTTGGTAATTTGGCAATGGGGGACCTATGTGTATGTTTTGGGAAATGTTTTGAACTCCCTAAGTATGTTGAATGTTGTTGAGAATGCTGGTTTTTGTGGTTGACCTCTATATGCTTGAATTGAAAGTTTATGCTTGAATGGTTGCTTGTGTAGGAAGCATGCCTATAGATTTGGGGCTTTTCATATATGTGGATGTTTTGATGAATTGTTGATGCAAGTATGTCTCATATATGTTGAATTGCATGTTGGCAAAGTTTGGTGGCATTTGGAGCATGATTGGTTGGTCAATTGCATGTTTAAGTATGCATATTTGGGTAATCTGTGCAGGGTGTTTCGGAACAGCACCTACCGTTTCGGAACGGGTGCCTTAAACAAGCCCAGGCGTTCGAAACGGAAGGGACCGTTCCGAAACGGATAGGCTACTGTCTACCCCCGTTTTGGTACGCGTTGCGGAACGGCCCCGTGTTTCGAAACGGGCTGTCTCCCGTTTCGGAACGGGTGACCGTTGGGGGCTGACATTGGCAGTTAAATGTTTTGAAATGTTTGCATTTTGGTCCTGAATCTTGTTTGTGCAATTGTATGAGTTTGGGAAGTCCTTTTGAGCTGAAATTTCACAGAGAAGTATGAAACCTGATTAATTTCAAGTTGGTAACTTCAATTTGGGTTAAGTCCTTATAATTATCAGAATTTACAATTTGGTCCCTAAAGTTGTAAATTATTCAATTGGGTCCCTGTTTGATCTCTTATGTTTATGATCTTTGAGTATGCTGTTGTACGATCATATCTAAGGATTAATATGCATCTAGACAAGTTTAAAAAGAAAAAAAAGGGTCGTTAATCAAGGTTGACTTTCGGGTTGACTTTGGTTTTCCCCGTGTGACTTTCTTAATTCGGGTCAACCGTCTAGGCCGGGTTAAGGGGGTTACATGATCTCTTTGATCAATTTCGGGGAGCAGCTGTGTTCTCTAAGATTGACTTGAGGTCAGGGTATTATCAGTTGAAGGTGAAGGATGGGGATGTACCTAAGACAGCTTTTAGGACAAGGTATGGGCATTATGAGTTCCTTGTGATGCCGTTTGGTTTAACAAATGCTCCTGCTGCTTTCATGGACATGATGAATCGTGTGTTTCATGAATACCTGGATAAGTTTGTTGTGGTGTTGATTGATGATATCCTTGTGTACTTGCGTACTGAGGAGGAACATGAAGAGCATTTGAGGATTGTGTTGCAAGCTTTGTTGGAGAATCAGCTTTATGCTAAGCTGAGCAAGTGTGAGTTCTGGTTAAGTGAAGTGGTGTTTCTTGGGCATGTGGTTTCTGCCGAGGGGATTCGTGTTGATCCTCAGAAGGTTGAGGCGGTGATGAATTGGAAGGTTCCTAAGTCTGTTCATGAAGTCCGTAGTTTCCTTGGTTTGGCGGGATACTATCGGAGGTTTGTGGATGGGTTTTCTAAGATTGCGGCACCTTTGACAAAGTTGTTGCAAAAGGATGTTATGTATGAATGGACGGAAGCGAGACAGCAGGCTTTTGAGAAGCTTAAGGCGCCTTTGACGCAAGCTCCTATCTTGGTTCAACCTGAATCAGGGAAAGAGTTTGTGGTGTATAGCGATGCGTCCTATGTTGGTTTAAGATGTGTGTTGATGCAAGAGGGTAAGGTGGTGGCTTATGCATCACGGCAGTTGAAGGTGCATGAGCGCAACTATCCTACGCATGATATAGAGTTGGCTGCGGTGGTTTTTGCTTTGAAGATCTGGAGACATTACCTGTATGGTGAGAAGTGTACTGTGTACACGGATCACAAGAGTTTGAAGTATCTGATGTCTCAGAAGGAGTTGAACCTTAGGCAGCGACGTTGGGTGGAGTTGTGGTGGTCTTGTGTGATGGTGGTCTTGAGTATTTCGCGTGATGGTGGTCTTGTGGCTGAGTTGCAAGTGAAACCATCTTTGGTTCAGTTGATAAAGGAAAAGCAGTTGCTGGATGATTCCTTGGTACCTCATGTTCAGGATATCGCGGAGGGTAGGCCTTCGGATTTCTGTTTCAATGATGATGGTGTGTTGTGTTTTGGGAGTCGGATAGTAGTGCCCAATGATGCTGAGTTGAGGCGTGCTATTCTGACTGAAGGTCATAGTGGTCCTTTTGCGATGCACCCAGGTAGTACTAAGATGTACCGTGATCTTCGTGATGAGTACTATTGGGTGGGTTTGAAGAAGGATGTTGCTGAGTTTGTGAGCAAGTGCATGGTGCGTCAGCTAGTTAAGGCTGAGCATCAGGTTCCTTCAGGGTTGTTGCAACCGTTGAGAATCCCTGAGTGGAAGTGGGAAAGGGTTACCATTGATTTTGTATCTGGTTTACCCTTGTCACCGTCGAAGAAGAATTATGTGTGGGTGATTGTGGATCGCCTGACGAAGTGTGCACACTTCTTGCCTGTGCATACTACGTTTTCTTTGGATAAGCTTGCGGAGCTATACATTGCTGAGATTGTGCGGCTGCATGGTGTGCCAAAGTCGATTGTGTCGGATAGGGATCCGAGGTTTACATCGCGGTTCTGGCAATGTTTGCATCAAGCTTTGGGAACAAGGTTGAATTTCAGTACGTCTTATCATCCTCAGTCGGATGGTCAGTCCGAGCGTGTTATCCAGGTTTTGGAGGATATGTTGAGGTGCTGCGTGATTGAGTTCTAGGGCTCTTGGGAGAAACATTTGCCTTTGGTGGAGTTTGCCTATAACAATAGTTATCAGGCGAGTATTCAAATGGCACCTTATGAGGCTTTGTACGGGAGGAAGTGTAGGACTCCTCTTTGTTGGGCGGAAACGGGTCAGAAGTTGGTGTCGATGCCGGCTTTGTTGAAGGGAACCACCGAGAAGGTGAAGCTCATTTGTGAGCGTTTGAAGGCAGCTTCTGATCGGCAAAAGTCTTACGCGGATTTGAAGCGTAAGGAGATTGAGTATGCGGTGGGTGACCGTGTGTTTTTGAAGGTTTCGCCTTGGAAAAAGGTGATGAGGTTTGGCCGTAAGGGTAAGTTGAGCCCTAGGTACATTGGGCCATACGAGGTGGTTGAGCGTGTGGGTCCTGTTGCGTACAAGTTGAGGTTACCTCAAGAGTTGGAGAAGATTCATGATGTGTTTCATGTCTCTATGCTTCGGAAGTATAGATCGGATCCTTCGCATGTGATGCCTGTGGAGGAAGTGGAGTTGAATCCGGATTTGTCTTATGATGAGGAACCGGTGAAGATTCTGGATTCGGATAGCAAGGTTCTTCGTGGCAAGACCATTGAGTTGGTGAAGGTGTTGTGGAAGCACCGTGGTGTTGAGGAAGCCACGTGGGAACGGAGGGATGACATGCTGAAGCAGTTTCCTTATCTCTTTCCTTCAGGTAAATTTCGAGGACGAAATTTCTTAAGGGGGGGAGAGTTGTAACGCCCCGGTTTTGGGCTTAGAAGTTTTGGGCTTGGACCGGCTCGGTCAAAGTGCTGTTCGAATATAAAAGAGTGAATTTAGGAAAGCCTAGTTCGGGTTGCATTAAAAATATGGAAAAATGCTCTAAAATCCTCTTTTAATATATATAAGTGAACTGTGAAATCAATTTTGCAAAATAAGGTTTGGAAGGGTAACATTTTGGGCTAGTGACCAAAATGTAATTTTTGAAAACTGTGAGACTGTTTTAAAAAGGATTGAAAGTTTGAATCTTTAAGGAGCTATTTACCCAATGGGAGTTTCTCCAGATTTTCTAAAGATATTAAATGATTAATTAAAAGCTTTTAAATAAAAACAAAGTGGAGGGAAGATATTTTGGTTTTAACTAACTTTTCTCTCAATTCTATTTTCTCTCATTTTCTCTCAAGCCAAACACCTTTTCTCCAGAGCTTTTCTCTCTGATTTTGTCACCTAAATTCATCTTTTCAATTACCTTTTGATTGCTAATCATCTCTACAACAAAACCTCACCATTTGCTAAGTGGATTTTCAAGAAAACTTGATTCTAAAAGGGAGAAACTCAAGTTTGGAGGTAAGAACGTCCTTCTCCTCTAAACTCTCAGTTCTTTACTGAAATTCCCAAGTTCTCAATCCTTAAATTGTGTTTTATAAATGGTTTTAAGGTTGTGTTATGGATCTTGGCTTTTAAATGCAAGATTTGATTGATTTTGGTAAATTTTCGTATGATCTGTTAAAGCAGTGATTTGAGGTGTATTTTTTATGCTAAATGAATGTTAGTTTGATGAGGAATTGAGGTTTAATCAATGCAAACCCGGATAGGTTTAATTTCCTAAGTTTAGCTTGTGTTCTTGGTTGTTTTTGAAGTGATCTTGTGGATCTGTTGTAGTTGGAGGTATAAGGATGTTGTTAGATCCTTTTTGGATGTTAAATGATGTTTAAGGAAGCTTGGATTTGATGAACCTTGGCTGGGTAATGTTGAGAAGTTGTTTGATTGCATTTTCGGTTGTGTTTGGTAGCCGGAAATGGGTTGTGGATGAGAGCAGCGAGTTTAGGTACTTTCATTGAAGTTATTAATGCATGATGATGCATTAATCTACTGTTTTGATGTGTTTAAAACAGGGGAGTCATCTTTGGATCCAAGAGGTGGTGATCCGGGAGCTTGATTTGTGTTTCGGCAAGAGGCGAAACGGAATCGGTGAGTGGAAATTGGTTTTCGGCTTTGAAACCAGTGTTTTGAAGGTTTGGGAGCTTAGTTTAAGTCTAAGCAACTTAACTAAGCTCAAGAGTAAGTTTTCGGAAAAACTCTCTTGGTGATGGCCATGGATTGGTTGTATGCAATGTGGTTTGTTTGCATGTTTCAATTCCGTTTTAAAAGCATATCTAGCATGTTTATTTGCTGAGATTATAAGCCATGTGTTGTAGGAAGTTCAAGGTAAGAGTTTCCTTGTTTTTGAACATTGTTAAAATGTGGTTGATGCTTAAAGTGCATGATGTTAATGGCTTGGTTAAATGCTTTTAAAACAGTGAATATTGTTGATAAATGATGTATATTGGCAAGTGATGTTTTGAAAAAGGTTTAAGAACATCAAGGTGTTTAAAAGTCCTTGGATGGTTCTTGGTTAAGATCACAAAGGTGGTTAAAAGTCCTCGTGTGGATCTTGTGAATTTTAAGAACAACATGGTGTTTAAAAGTCCATGGTTGGTTCTTGGTTAAGGCTCAAGGGGGTTAAAATTCCTTGGGAAAGCCTTGTTTACTTAAGAACATCAAGGTGTTTAAAAGTCCTTGGATGGTTCTTGTTAAGGACACAAAGGTGTTTAAAAGTCCTTGTGTGGTCCTTGCCAAGGTGTTTAAAAGTCCTTGGGGCCAAGGTGTTTAAAAGTCCTTGGGGTGATACTTGTTAAGGACACAAAGGTGTTTAAAAGTCCTTGTGTGGTCCTTGTGAATTATAAGATCACAATGGTGTTTAAAAGTCCATGTGTGAGTCTTATGTTGATCTTGTTTTTAAAAGATGATGATTATCACTTGAGGCCAATATGACATGATTATGATGTGAAGCATGTATTGCTTGTTTAAAATGCTTTTGAGCATGCCTAAGTGTGGTTATGAAGTATGTTTTGTAAAGATGTTTTATAAATGCATTATTGCGTGGTTATTGAGCATTCCTCACTAAGCTTGTGCTTACGCTCTCTCTCTTTTCTTAAACCAATAATGCAGAGCATTAAAGTACTTTTGAGGGCAGCAAGGTGGTGAAGAATCCAAGTGTTGGTTAAAGCTCATGTATGGTGAACTTTTCCTCAAACCATTAGCTTATGGGAATTTGGCAATGGGGGACCTATGTTGTTGTTGTTTGGGAGATGTTTTGGACTCCCTAGGTTGGATTTATGTTGTTGTTAATGTTGATATTTGTAATTGGCCTCTATGTGTTGGATTATGGTATTTTGATGCATGAGTGGTTGCTAAATAGGAGGCATGCTTTTAGAATTGGGGCTTTTCATTTTGGATGCCATGTTGATGCTTTGTTGGTTCAAGTATGTTCCATGTATGTTGAATGACCTGCTGGTAAAGTTTGGTTGCATTTGGAGCATGTTTGGTAAGTCAATTGCATGTTAAACCAGCCACTTTTCTGCAATCTGGGCAACCTGTTTCAGAACAGGTGCTACCGTATCGAAACGAGAGCCTGAAATGGCCTGGGCGTTCCGAAACGGTAGGCACTGTTTCGGAACAGTTTGGCTACTGCCAAGCTGTGTTTCGGAACACGTTGCGGAACGGCCCCGCGTTTCGAAACAGGTCCTCCCTGTTTCGGAACACCTGACCGTTGGGAGCTGACAACGGCAGTTATATGTCTTGGAATGTTTGCGTTTTGGTCCTAAATCTTGTTTATGCAATTGTATGAGCTTGGAATGTCCTTTTGAGCTGGAATTCGACAGTGAAGCATGAAACCTGACTAATTTTATATTGGTAACATTAATTTGGGTTAAGTCCTTTTATTTTGCAGAATTTACATTTTGGTCCCTAAAGTTCTATCTTGTGCAATTGGATCCCTGAATGATCTCTGGAAGTTATGATCTGTGAATATGATGTCTGTATGAACATAACTAGGGTTAACGTGCATCTAGATAAGATTTAAAAGAAAAAAAAAGGTCGTTAATCAAGGTTGACTTTCGAGTTGACTTTGGTTTTCCCCGTGTAAACTTCTTAATTCGGTTTAACCGTCTGGGCCGGGTTAAGGGGGTTACACGTTGTCTCGTTAATGCTGGAGGATGCTTGTATTTGGTGGACATCTGTGTTGGTTGCATCGAATATCCACGATATGGAATGGGAGTTCTTTTTATCTGCCTTTAATAGGAGATACCTTGGAGATAAGTTCTCAGGGGTTAAACAACGTGAGAGTGTGGCTTCAGTTTATGATGGTGAGAAAAATACAAGCAAAAGAGCCGTGATTTCTAGCCTCGAGAGTGGGCAGCGTAAGAGACTTCGTGACAGAAGGATTTTCCTGAATCAGAGTTTTGGTGGTAGTGGTGATGTCAAGTGCAACAAAGCCAAAGAGTGGTAGTTCATTTACCGGAGTGCGACCGTTGTAGAAGACGTCATATTGGGGTTTGCTGGGGTGTTGGAGCTTGTTGGAATTGTGGTTCAATGGAGTATGTGAAGCGTAATTGTCCTCAAGTAGTGAGACCAGCTTCAGAGCGTGCAAATGAGTCTTAGAGGGTCTGTGAGCGCGGCCGAGATAGGGTTTGGAGGTGGCAAGAAGGGCAGAGAGGTGCGAGGCGTACTGTGGTTGAATCTTGTTGGAATTGTGGGTCTGCTGGACATTTGAGGCGAGATTGTCCAGAGTTAGCTCGGGGTGGTTAAGGTGGGATGTCTGTCAAAGCTCCTCGCAAACGTGAGTGTAGTTAGGGTTCTTTACTGCAAGGGGACAGTGATGACCTCAAGGTGTTGGTCGATGCTGTGGTGGTGCGACCAGAGAATGGTGGTTCTACGGGGGTGAGTGCTTGTCGCTTGAAGCTCCAGGACAATGGTGTAGTTGCATGTATCTTTACCGAGCAATCTCTGTCATTATTATCTTTGTTTAGTTCTGGTTTTGCGTCTTCATGTGTAGTAGATAAGGTCCTATAGTTAGTGAGTTTGGCTAATAACCGATGTTGTATTTGAGAACAACATTAATGGCGAAAGTGTAATAGCTGGAGTAGTTTGTTGTTAGCGAGTTGATAGAATGGTGGGGCTGGAAAACTTGGAAATAAGGTAAGAGGATGTTTTTGGGCAGATTCTGAGGATGTTATTGGTAAGTGTGAACAGACATACATGCACATGTAAAATCATTTGTATATATAATATATATATTGGTACATGAATACATATGGCACGACATTAGTGGTTTGCATACATGCGCACAAGCATTGATAAGGGCATGTAGGTGACCATGCATACAAACGTTCACACTTGCGAATAGCTAATTGGATCTGATAGTGATATGGTAGGATTAGGGTAGTTTGTGGGTTTAAAGTGTTGTTTTGGTTCAAGGTAAATGCTAGATGTGATGGTAAGAAGTAAACAAGTTGCCGGTAGTAATGGGCGTGACCTAGGCTGGTTTGCAGGAGGAAAGGTGCTTTAGGTGTTTTAAGAGCCTTTGGCGGCATAGTGGTAAGAAGGTGACCGTTTGCGGTTAGAATTGGTCGAGGTTGGTTGGAGTGTATTTAGAAGCATTTTGGAATAGAAGTTAGGTGTGGCAGTTTCTTTGTGTTGGACGGTTGTTGTAGGCTCGTGGATGTGTTTTCGAAGTGTTGATACATCCTTGTATAAATGGTTACAATAAAATGGTTGTTCTGAGTGGGTGACTGTTCGGCTGTAACCTTAGAGGAGTTTGAAGGAAGTTCTGATGAGAGCTGTAATCGAGGTTTAGCTTGAGATGAGTAGAGGATTCATGGACCTAGTATGTATAATATGTGGATGGAATGGATGGCCAGGTAGGTTGGAAAAGCTGTAGTGTGTGCTTCTGGAAGTTAGTAAGTGCTTGGGAGTGAATTTTATGCTTGGCATGTTGTTGTTGTTTTTGTGTGAGGGTTAAGAATTGTTGTGGGTGGCATCCGGGTAATATTAGTATCATAGCCGGAGCTTGAGTGGGGAAAAGTATTGTAAGTTCAAAGGCCATGTTAGTGTGGCTGGGTCCTTGTGAGAGGGTGGTTTGTTGACTGAGTGTAAGTAAATCTTTCTTGAGACAATTGAGGTAAGTGAAGCAACTGTTGGAGATAAGGTTAGAGTCTCGCGACGAGGTTTTTCAGATTATGTGTGGGTAGATTTTGGTGAACTGTTGAGGTTTGTGATGGTGCTCTGGGTTTTGTATCTTGATGGTTGAATGTATGGGTCATATTGTAGTGGATGTGTTGGAATATTTGTTAATACGTTGGGGAATGTGAGTAAGTAGTTGTTACCTAGGAAAAAATTTGTGTGTCGTGTTGCTTTTCGAGCTAGAGTTTGAGCGGTTTGAAGGAGGTTTTGGAAAGTGGAGTAGGTTGTAGATCACAAGGTGGCTTGAAAATAAATGGGTTGGCGTCACCGTGTGTGTTGTGTTGAAAGAATTATGAGGGAAGGCGGAGTATGTTGCGAAGGTTTAAGAGTTCTTTGGGTTGATGGAAGTCTTACACAGTTTAGAGGTGTGGGGATCTAAGTTGAGACTGGTAAGTGCGTGTTCTGGAAATCTCACCGTGAGTGATGATGTTGAAGTTTGGGCGTAGGGTGAGTTTGGTCCAAGGGTTATTGGATCGTAAGAGGTTGAGAAGTGTGATGGTTTCATTGTGTTTGGGTTGAGGATGTTTTCCGTGATAGTTATGCCTCTTGTGTTTATGTTGTGTTTTGTTTTTGGGAGGTGGTGTATCGCGTTTTCTTCTAAAGTTGAAAATTTCGAGGACGAAATTTCTTAAGTGGGGGTGAGTTGTAACGCCCTGGTTTTGGGCCTAGATGTTTTAGAGGTTGAATCGGGCCGGTCGAGAACGGTTCGAACCCTTAAGGTTGGTTTAGAGAACACCTAGTTTGGGATGATTTAAAAATATGGAAAAATATCTAAAAATCATCATTTATTATATAAATGATTATGGTGAAAACAATTTTACAAAATGTGATTTGGAAATATTACATTTTGGTATAGTGACCAAAATGCAGTTTTTGAAAAGTTGACTAGTGACTATTTTGTAATGGATTGAAACTTTGAATCTTTAAGGAGCTAATTTTACCAAATGTTTTTATCAGATTTCTCTTTAATTTGGGAGCTTTTAATAATGATTTAATTAAAGAAATAAAATAGAATTAAAAATGAAATCAAAGTTGACTTTTTCATAACTACTTTCACGATACTTTTCTCTTTTCATTTTCTCTCAACTTGCACTCAGCCAAACACTTTTCTCTCATCAATTTTCATTGTGATTGCTGAGATTTTAATTTCCAAAAGATTTCCTATCTTTGTTTCAACAAATCCTTTTGATTTTTGCTTTGGATTTCAAGAAAACTTGCCCAAATTGAAGAGAGATCAACCATTAGAGGTAAGCTTCGTCCTTCTCCTCTAATGATCAGTTATTTACTGAAATTCCCAAGTTATCAATCCTTTGTTAAAGATTTTTAGTTGTTTTAATGTTATTAATATGAAGTAGTTGTTAAATTCAAGATTCATGATGAGATATTGGTGATTTTCGTATTTCTATGTTAGGCTCTATTTTGAGGTTGATTTCTAACATGTTTTGGATGTTATTTGATGTTGAGAATAAGGTTTTAACAAATAAATCCCGAATAGGTTTGGGTTCCTAAGTTTAAGATGTAAGATTTGTGTTTTTTGAGGTGTTTTTGATGATCTGCTGCATTTGGAGGTATAAGGTTGTGTTTGTGTTGCTTTTTGATGTTAATTGATGTTTAGAAAAGGTTAGAATTCATTGATCTTGGCTAGGCTTTGTTTGGTGAATGTTTGGAGATGTTTTCGGTTATTTCGGATAACCGAAATGCTTGTTTTGAGCAGAGCAGCGGGTTAGAGATAGTGGCTGGTGATTTTAATGCATGGTGATGCACTAATCCTCTACTCGTATGTGCTAAAAACAAGGGAGAGTGATCCGGAAGCAATCGAATTAGCATTGGAGGTTTCAGCGCTTGGTTGGCTCGTCGACTAGCGTAGTGTTGCGTATCGGTGAGTGAGAACGCGTTTTCCAGCTTTGGAATGATTTTCAAAATAGGTTTGGGAACTTAAATCTAGGCTTGAAATGTCGGTTTAAGTTCGAAAGTAAGTGAAGTAGATTTCTCTCTCGGTTTGTGCTATTATTGTTTTGAAAATATTAAAATGGGTTTTGATGTGCTTGGTTTGGCAATATGGTTCGATTTGATGTTTGAGCATGGTTTTTAAGCATGAGAGTTGGTTATCAAACTTGGTTTGGTGAAGGAAGCATGGAACTAATGATTCTTGAGAATATGTGGTGTTAATTTGTGTTTTAAGGGCATGGTTTAACATTTTGGCCTTGATGGTGTTGAATGCTATGAAAACAGTAGATGTATTAATGATTTTAATATGATATATTGGCATAAAGGATGAGAAGATTACCAGATATAATTGGTCGACCAATAGGATGTAGAGTGCACTATAAACTAAAAATTTGTACGTGCTCTTGGGATTCGTTCCAAAGAGAGAGACCGATGATGTGCATTCCATCAGATAGGACTTGGTGAAATACCCAAGCTTAATGGCATTGAATGGTACCACCATGAGAGACCGATGTTGTAAATTCCATCGGATAGGACTTGGTGAATGAGCCAAGCTTTTATGGCATCAAATGTTATCGCCATGAGAAATCGATGATGTGCATTCCATCGGAGTAAGACTTGGTGAAATAGGCAAGCTTTGTAAAGAGATAGAGTGCGGTGATGGAGATACCACCGGGGTAGGACTTGACCTCGAGTCAAGTTAGCTGCATATCCACGTAAAGTAGAATATGAAAATGCCAATATATGAGAAAGAAATTTGTTTTACATGTACCAATGTTTTGAATGATTTTTGTGAAATGAGAAATGCTTACGAGCTAATGAGATTGTGAAATGCTTTTGAGCATCAAGCATGTAAGGCCTTGCCATGAGAATTGTATTGGTTGAATGCATGAGATAGATAGATGGTACATGTGATTTTCAAGATGAGAATTGATTCGAAATGATTTTCAAACAAGAGAAAGAAAGAGCATAATGTAGAAACGGTTTCCAAGAAAATGGGGTTTAAACTTTGCATGAAGCGTTTATACATGAGAGGGTTTAAATGGAAGTAATTACAAGGATAATGTCTAAGATTGAGATACATGTTGT
Source organism: Hibiscus trionum (assembly GCA_030270665.1). NCBI lineage: Eukaryota > Viridiplantae > Streptophyta > Magnoliopsida > Malvales > Malvaceae > Hibiscus > Hibiscus trionum. The sequence goes on along the minus strand of BSYR01000017.1, from coordinate 18,383,538 downwards.
ATTTGGGTTTTAATACTGGTTTTATATGTTGAGCGATGCATGATTTAAGGCAATGATGTTTTCAAGTGAAGTTTTCAAACAATACATTGGTTTATAGAAATGTGATTTCAAATAAAGGATGTTTTATGGTTTTGCTGCATTGATGGTGTTTTGGTTTTGAGCATTCCTCACTAAGCATTATGTTCTTACGCTCCTTTTTGTCCATCAATGCAGATAGTTGAATTTGGGACAACAAGAAGAACTCCACTTGGAAAGTATGTTTTGTTTTATAGCTATAGATAATAAAGGCAATGGGGGAAATCCTTCTTTTTGTTGTGTGATGAGGTTGATTACCAAGAACAAGTTTGGTTTATGGTTTGAGACTTGTTATGGCCATTATGTGGGGTTTGGATCCTCATTTTGCATTTTAGTTTTGCTATGGTTTATGTTTAAAAAGAATGCTTGATTGGTTAGTGACTCTTCATGAATTGCCATGCTTGTTGTTTATGTGGTGGATGTTTGTTGATATAAGTGTTGGTATGTTGATTATTATATGTATGAATGACTTGGAACATTCCCGGATGTGTTTAGGTGTGGAAAACCAGCAAAGTTGTAGTTGCAGGGCTGGGTGTATCGAAACATTCTTATCTGTTTCGAAACGGTGGCCTGAAATGGTCATCAGGTTTCGGAACGGGGAGGAACGTTCCGGAACGCTTTGGCTACTGGAAAGCCATGTTTCGATACGGGTCTCGGAACGCACCCGAGTACCGAATTTGTCAACTCAGTTTTGATACGACCAGTCCGATACAAGGATTAGCGTTTCGAAACACCCGACCGTTAGTCTGGATTTTGAACTGTTTCAGGTTCTTGTTTCCTACATTTTGGTCGCTGAATGTTGTGGATGCAATTGAATGAGTTTGGATTATCCGTTTGAGCTGAAATTTGGCATGTTGGCATGTTACATGGTTAATTAAAGGTTGGTAACTTTAAAATCTTGAAAGTCTCTATATTTTATTAAAATTATAGTTTAGTCCCTAAAAGTCAAATAAATGCAATTGAACCCCTAATTGAACTTCGTTCGTTGTGCCGTCTTCACCTAATTGCTTTGCTGAACATATAGGGTAATAATGTTCATCTAGAGAATATAAAAGGAAAAAAAGAGGGTCGTTAATCGAGGTTGACTTTAACGAGTTGGCTTTGGTTTTCCCGGTGTAATCCTCTAAGTTCGGGTCGGGCGTCTAGGACGGGCTTAGGGGATTACATGACACTTGTGGTGGAGTATTCGGTATATTAACAACCCCTCAATACCACTCATTGGTAGATGTATAACCCACTAACTAGATACGGGACACACACAAGGTTCACACCCGGGAGCTACCCTCAATCGTTGCAACCTTAAACAATCCTCAATCGTTAGGGTACTTGGATGGAGTTTTCTGTACAATCACAACCCCTTAACATCCAAGGCGACTTGTTTATAGTGCACTCAATCCTATAGCTGGCTAACTAAATCCGATTTAATTTATAAAACTCTTTATACAACATCACTTGCCAATATAATTCACATTTCATGCACACCTCAATATTTTTACAAACCATTCATGATAGCCACAACTCAAGCATTAAACCATGCTTCAAAAAAATATCATGCATCAACACATGCATACAAGGATCACTCACCTAGTGGCTCCTTAATTCACATGGCATCATCAAACAAATTTTATATACTCAAAACATGCTTTAAAATAATAGGTAAATGCAATTAAAATCAAGTGTAATCAAAGGCTCAAACTAGCACAATCCGAGAGAGATATTCACTTTATTTACTTCTAAACTTAGTAAAGTGTTTCAAGCTCTTACTAAGTTCCCAAAACTTTTTCTAAAACGTTTCCACACTAGATAACCAAGTTCCACCCATTGACTCGTGAAACCAAACTTGCTGACGCAGCTATCGATCCTCTAAAGCCTCCAAAATCAGTTCGTTTCATTCCGGATTACTATTCCCTATTTTCAACGTATTAAAACAGAGATTCAATGCATTAAAATTCATGCAAAACACTAGCATTTAAAGGTAACCTGTAGCCCTGCTCTAAAGCACCAATTTACCCAATCGATAGAACAAAAAACTCAATCGATTGTACTCAAACCTCAGCCCAGCCATGTAACCCCCTTAGCCCGGCCTAGACGCCTGACCCGAACTAAGAAGATTACACGGGGAAAACCGAAGTCAACTCGTAAAAGTCAGCCTCGATTAGCAACCCTTTTTTATCTTTTCTAGATGCATATTATTATCCTACGTGATTAATAAAGCGGTTAGGCGAAAACGGCACAACGATCGGAAACCAATTAGGGGTTCAATTGCATTCATTTGAATTTTAAGGACTAATTTGTAAAATCCAGGAATTACAAGGACTAACCATGTTTTAAAGGTACCAATCCAAATTTAGTCATATATCATGTCAACATGTCAAATCTCAACTAAAACGGACCATCCAAACTCATCGAATTGAACTTACAACATTCAGGGACCAAAACGTAAGAAACATAAACTTTGAAATATTCAAAATCAACATCCAACGGTCAAGTGTTTCAGAACACAAGTCCCTGTATCGAAACAGCCGTTTCGAAACCATGTTGACCGTTTTGATACGCGGGTACGTTCCGAGACCCCAAATAACATGTTTCGATACGGTGAATCACAGTAGCGAAATGTTCCGGAACGTGCCTACCCGTTTCGAAACACCATGACCATTACATGCCACCGTTCCGAAACATATAAGGGTGTTCTGTAATGCCTGGGCCTGCAATTTTCAAAATTGATGGTTTTACACAAATCTTCACCTTTGAAACCATTCCAACACATGTCTTAACACACAAACAACATGAATACACATCAAAGAACACCAAAACGAAGCACAAGCTATAACATAGCATCATTCTTGCAAGCTTTAGAACTATAGGCATGCTTCCTAGATGTCAAAACCACAATAAGGCTAAAAACCACATTCGAACTTAGACCCATATTCAAAGGCCATTTACAATACCGAATCAGTAAACCAAACATGCTCAAGGTGTTTAACATCACCAAATAATATCAAAACTAGAAATCCCACCCATTGCCTCTTATTACACCAAGGTAAAATCACATACTTTGTTTGGTCTAAGATACTTGGAATCCACTTGCTTTCTCGCTGCCCAAATGCTTAATTTTCTGCATTAATGAAACAAATGAGCGTAAGCATAAATCTTAGTGAGGATCGCTAAAACCAAACATTCATCAATGCATTTTACAAACCAAAACATCACCATTTGTCATCTCATGACTTTACTTAAATCATGCCCTTTTAAAGCATCAATGCACTTTTTAAACCACGTGCTCTTAGCATCATTGAAATAACAGCAAATAATCCTTTGCTTATTGTTGAGTGTGTAAAAGTTCTATTATTTACACCCTTTTTAACCCATATTTCTGCTGCATTCAAGCATAATTGCATGGCATTTAGGTTAGTTTTCAGTAAAACATCACAAATGAACTAAAGGCACGGATTCTACTAAAAGATGGCTATTTTTGCAGGTATCTGCCATAGTAGATGTTGAAGGCAGGCGCAGGGCAGAGAAGCAGGAGGGCTGAACTGGACAAGCAGACGAAGAAGACGAACCTGTCGTGGACCTGTCGTGACAGCAAGGTGACAGCAACCTTATGAAGAGGAAAAGTAAAGTGGACCTCGATAGATAGAGAAAAATCTGCTCGTCTGTCGTGTGAAAGCCAAATAATTTTCCAAGCCCCGGATCAAAAGATATGTCAAGCCAAAGCTCAAGGAGAGGAAATTCCTAGAAACAAGGATGGCGGCTGGAAAGTAGGAGTCTTTAGAGATTTAGTCTTTATTAGAATCTTACTTTTAATTAAAGTTGTAATCCTTGTTACCTTAGAGGACTTGAGCCCAAAGCTTATATAAGGGCATAGATTTAACCTAGGAGGCATAACCGATTACCCCATAACCGAAACCTAAACCCCCTGTCGTCCACCCGTCACCGACATGTTCTAAATCCCCCCTAGGGCTACGGGTTGTTTTGTAAAGTAGTTGCAAGGGTTGCTTTGTTTTAGGATTTTCTAAGTTCAATAAAATAAACTTCAAGTTCTTTTATCTTGGTGTTAATATCTTACAAGAGCATCGGGAGAGCATTGTGAGGTTATCCATTTACTTAGCATCGGGAGAGTTAAGTATACGAAAGAGATAAGAGCGCGTTCTCTAGTTTATAGTTGAACCATCTCGTGCCTAGGGATAGGGCGAGGTTAAGTGGCTAAGGAAGAATTCATACACATCGGTGTTCATCCTTCGATTCACGCCGGGAGGTATCATCAAAGACGTGATCATCGACAGACTTGTGCCTAGGGATAGGGCAAGGCAGATCTGGGATTCTTGCCAAGCTTGAAGTACAGAGTTGGTGTGTTTGCTGCCGCGACAACCAACGGACAGCTGCCGCGACAGGTGCTGTCGGCGACAAGCGCGACGACAGAACTGGAGATCCTAAGCAGTTCAATACCTGCACTACTGAGCAACTCAATACCAGCCCATTCTCTCTATCTTAATTTCTCAATTCTTTATTTTACGTTTTTACCTTATTATTCTCGTGACAACTCTTAATTATTTTCTTTACTTTCGTGCAGTAGACAAGGTGAAGTCATTAGCCCAATCCCTGTGGAGACGATATCCGATACTTCGTATCACTTTACTACTTGCGTCGTGTACACTTGCACTACAATTGCGATAGACTATTTTACACGCAACAAGTTTTTGGCGCCGTTGCCGGGGATTGGCAACATAACTACATCTTTCTTTTATTGCACTTTTTGCTTTTATTTTTTATTTTCGTTTTTATTTTTTTTTCTTTTCTTTAATTTTTCTTTTGTGTTTTCAACTCTTGCTTTTCACGAGGTTTTCTTGTTTATGCGCAGATCCAAAAGAGGTGAAGATCCTGAGTATAAATTAGATCCGGAGATCGAACGTTCCTTCAATCTCAAGAAACAACTTCGCCGACTTTTAGACAGAAACGAATATCTCGAAGAACAGCTAGAGAAGATGGCCCATAACCAACCTGCTGGTGGTTTCATACCACCCCTTGGCAATAATAACCCACCTGTCGGCGATCCGCCCGCAGCAGGTGGACGACGGACATGTCGTGACTACATGCTGAATGATCATGTAGAGCTGGAGACCACGCTGCCGGATATTGATGTTGATAACTTCGAACTTAAACCTGTCATGTTTAGTATGATCAACAACGCCGGACAGTTTAGTGGTTCTGCAACAGAAGATGCTAGGGAGCATCTCAAAACGTTCCAGGAGATCTGTGGTTCGTTTAGACTGCCAGGAGTTAGTCTGGAGATACTGAGGCTTCGGTTATTTCCCCATTCCTTGAGGGACAGAGCTAAAACTTGGTGGAATAAACTAACACCGGGTTCCATTATGACTTGGGCAGATTTAACTCGTGAATTTTTATCTCGTTTTAATCCTTCGCATTTATCTGAGCGATTACGTAACGAAATTGCTACTTTTCAACAGGAAGATGACGAGCCAATGCACGAGGCCTGGGACAGGTTTACTACTCTTCTTCGAAACTGCCCTATGCATGGATTCCCCGTCTGGAATCAGGTTACGAAGTTCTATAATGCTGCCAACTTACAAACTCGCATTAGAATTGATTCTGCAGCAAATGGACTATTATTGGATAAAGATCCTGACGAGGCACTGCAAGTTCTGAAAAATCTAGCTAAGAATGAAGAACAGTTTCCGACAGCTAGAAGAGGGGGTAAACGGGTACTTGCTGTCAAGGACTATGAGGCCGACAGCACTATGAAATCACAGGTGGCATTCCTCACTAAAGCCATGAAACACTTATTGAATGAAGAGGACTTACGAGGATTTGCTGTCGAGGAAGTTTGTGCTACTTGTGAGGGAAATCATAGTAGGGATGAATGCCCTATAAATATAGAAGAGGGAAAATATGTTGGAAATTACAAGCCAAACTACAATTCCAACAACTACAATCCTAATTGGAGGAAAGATCCCAAATTTTCTTGGAGTAACCCCAACAATGCTCTGAATCCGCAAGCGCATCATCAGAATCAAGGGGGTCCTAGATTGTTGACGCGACAACAACAGCAGCCGCAGAACCTGCCGCAGAACCTGTCGCCGCAACAACAACAGCAGCCACCACCTGCCACGAGTAGTGTATTGGAGCAGACTCTGGCCACTTTTATGTCTCAGACTGGTACGTATATGGACAATATTAATCAGTTTGTCAAGAAGACGGAAAACTTTATGGATGAAACCAAGATGAGAATGACAAATCATGAGGCTACCTTGAAATCTCTAGAGACACAAATGGGTCAGGTGTCCCAGCATATTAAGCCAAGGCAGAATGGAGGTTTTCCTAGCAATACTGAAAATGCTAGACCGCCTCCACATGAGCAATGTAAGGCGATTACTACTAGGAGTGGGAAAAAGTTACCAAGACCGGAAAAAGCTGAAACATAAAAGGAACCTGCCTTAGATAAACCTGCCGAGGAAGTTGCCCCGACAGGTGATAAACAGACTGCTGCCGATGAGCCTGTCACGACAGCAGAAGCGACAGAGGAGAAAAATGAAGAACATCGTCCTCAGATTCGTATGCAGTGGGAAGGACGTGTTGCTGATTACCGTCCCCCACCACCCTTTCCTCAACGGATACAGCAAGCTAAACAAGAATCTCAACTTAAAAAGATTTATGATATTTTTAAGCAGGTTCAGATTAATATTCTGCTGTTAGATGTCGTTAGGGAGATGCCCGGTTATGCTAAATTTCTCAAGGATTTCATGTCAAAGAAATATAAACTTGGGGAGTTTGAAACGGTAAGGATGGCAGATGGTTGCATGAGTATTATTCATCGGCAGCCACCCCAGAAGAAGAAGGATCCAGGGAGCTTCCTCATACCTTGTGTAATCGGTGACAAATTTGTGGGTAAGGCACTTTGCGATCTTGGAGCTAGTGTTAATCTAATGCCCAAATCTGTTTTTCAGAAATTAGGTATTGGGAAGGCGCGGCCCACGACAGTTACCCTACAGCTAGCCGACCGCTCTTACGTTCATCCAGAGGGAAAGATTGAAGACATTCTGGTAAGAGTGGATAAGTTTATTTTTCCTGCTGACTTTCTTGTTTTAGATTGTGAGGCAGATGAAAACGCACCAGTCATCCTTGGGCGACCCTTCTTAGCCACGGGAAGATCACTGATTGATGTGGAGAAAGGAGAACTCACCATGCGAGTAAACGATCAAGAGATTAAGTTGAATGTTCTCCAATCAATGAAACGTGCTGATTTGGACGAGGAATGCAAGGCCATCATTAAGGTGACCTTTGATTACCCCTGCATCAGGTCGGGCTGCCGTGATAAAAAATTTGGTCACTGCTGCGACAGCCATCTACAGACCTGTCACGACAGCGATGACGACAGCACCGACGACAACAACTCCTCTGAATCTGATATATCTGATACTGAAGGTCATGAGGAGGTAAACTGGTTAGACCATCGTCCAGGTAAGTTATTCGAACCCTTGAACTACACTTCGGATAACCATTTAATCCAAAAGCCCTCTACTGTTGAACCACCTGTCTTAGAACTTAAGCCCCTGCCAGGGCAGCTTAAATATGCTTATCTTGGTTGTGATGACACACTGCCCGTAATCATCTCTGCTAAGCTGCCGCAGGAACAGGAACGACAGCTGATCGACATGCTAAGGCAGCACAAAAAGGCGATTGGATGGACGATAGCAGACATTCAGGGCATTAGTCCGGCGTTATGCATGCACAAAATCCTCCTTGAGGAAAATCATAAGCCGACTATAGATGCCCAAAGGCGGCTAAACCATGCGATGAAGGCGGTAGTGCGTAAGGAGATCATTAAATGGTTAGATGCTGGTATTATTTACGCCATCTCCGACAGCAAATGGGTAAGCCCGGTGCAATGTGTTCCCAAGAAAGGAGGCATGACCGTGATAACCAACGAAAACAATGAACTAATCCCAACCAGGACTGTAACCGGTTGGAGGGTTTGTATGGACTATCGGAAGCTTAACAAAGCTACCCGAAAGGACCACTTCCCTTTACCCTTTATTGATCAAATGCTTGATAGATTAGCGGGTAAATCTTATTATTGTTTTCTTGATGGTTATTCAGGTTATAACCAAATTGCTATTGCACCGGAGGATCAAGAGAAAACGACTTTCACATGCCCCTACGGAACATACGCATTTAGGAGGATGCCGTTCGGCCTTTGTAACGCACCTGCCACCTTCCAAAGGTGCATGATGGCAATATTCTCCGACATGGTAGAGGACTTCCTTGAGATTTTCATGGATGATTTTTCCGTCTTTGGAGACAATTTTGAGAGCTGCCTCAGCAACCTTCAAAAGGTACTTGAAAGATGTGAAAAAGCTAATCTTGTTCTAAATTGGAAAAAATGCCATTTTATGGTAGATGAAGGGATAGTTCTAGGCCATAAGATTAGCTGCCGTGGGATAGAAGTCGACAGGGCAAAAATTGAAGTCATAGAGAAGCTGCCGCCGCCAACCACAGTCAAGGGCATTAGGAGTTTCTTAGGGCATGCTGGTTTTTATAGAAGATTTATTGCAAATTTTTCAAAGATCACCAAGCCGCTATGCCATCTCCTAGAGCAGAACCGACCCTTTGACTTTAATGAGGAATGTACTGAAGCATTCAAGGTTCTGAAGGAAAAGTTAGTGACAGCCCCCATAGTACTGCCACCAGACTGGACACAACCATTTGAGATCATGTGTGATGCTAGTGACTATGCTGTCGGGGCAGCACTTGGGTAGCGCAGAGACAGGCTTTTTCACGTCATATATTATGCTAGCAAAACATTAAATGAAGCCCAAGTGAACTATACCACCACAGAAAAGGAGCTGTTAGCTGTGGTGTTCTCCATCGACAAGTTTCGTTCTTACATACTTGGAATGAAGGTAATAATACACACCGACCATTCTGCCCTCAAGTATTTGTTCGCAAAGAAGGATGCGAAGCCTAGGCTGATACGATGGATCTTGCTATTACAAGAGTTCGACCTTGAGATCAAAGATAAAAAGGGGACAGAAAATCAAGTGGTAGACCACTTGTCGAGGTTGGAGACGGGACAGAGTCTACCGTTAGATGAGACACACATACTGGAGACCTTCCCAGATGAGCAGCTCTTTGCTGCCGCTGTCGCTGTCGCGACAGCCATGGCGGCAGGTAAGTCTTCTAACCATCCCTGGTATGCTGATTTCGTTAATTTTATAGTTAGCGGAATATTACCTTCTGATCTTAATTATCAAGCAAGGAAGAGGTTCCAAAATGACGTTAAACATTATTATTGGGACGAACCTCTTCTTTTCAAAATGTGCGTAGATCAGGTTATAAGAAGGTGTGTACCACAAGAAGAACAAGAAGACATTCTCCATCACTGTCATGCGTCACAATATGGAGGTCACTTAGGAGGCAATAAAACTGCTGCCAAGGTGCTGCAGTCAGGGTTCTACTGGCCAACACTTTATAAAGATGCACAGGAATTTTACAAAAGCTGTGACAGGTGCCAGCGGACAGGTAACATCTCGAGGAGAAATGAGATGCCACTGCAGAATATTCTCGAAGTAGGAATCTTTGATGTTTGGGGGATTGATTTTATGGGACCTTTTCCATCTTCGTGTGGAAATCTTTACATCCTCCTAGCAGTGGACTATGTCTCCAAGTGGGTTGAAGCAATCGCAACTCAAAAGAATGATGCCAAGACGGTCCAAAAGTTTTTGCATAAAAACATTTTTTCTAGATTTGGCATCCCTAGGGCGATTATCAGTGATGAGGGGAGACATTTTGATAATAGGGTAATTGCTGCTGCCTTAAAGAAATATGGTGTCAAGCACAGGATCGCGACAGCATACCACCCACAGACCAATGGACAGGCTGAGATATCCAATAGGGAAGTGAAGAACATCCTTGAAAAGATGGTTAAACCAACTAGGAAAGATTGGTCTTTACTTCTGAATGATGCATTATGGGCATACCGGACAGCTTTCAAGACTCCATTGGGAATGTCTCCATTCCGACTGATTTATGGGAAAACCTGTCACTTGCCTGTCGAGATCGAGCACAAAGCATATTGGGCAATCAAGGCAGTAAATATGGACTTGGACAAGGCCGGCCAAAAAAGGTTATTAGATCTAAACGAGATTGAAGAATTACGGACAATGGCCTACGACAACGCAAGGATTTACAAGGAAAAGACTAAGAAGTGGCACGACAAGAAACTGCTGCCACGTCAGTTCTGCCCAGGGCAGCTTGTGTTGTTATTCAATTCTAGACTTAAACTCTTCCCAGGAAAGCTAAAGTCTAGATGGTCTGGCCCGTTCCAAGTAGTTCAAGTTTTTCCCCATGGTGCCATCACAATTCAATCATTAAAAGACGGGCATCAATTCAAAGTCAATGGACAGCGCCTCAAGCACTATCAGGGGACTGAAGTCCCAGGAATACAGGAAGTGGTTACTTTAGGTGATGCCCCACAAGGCATCCCTAATTTAACCTAATTTTTATTTATTTTATTTATTTATTATTAGGAAATTAGGTTAATTTTCGAATAATGTTTTGTTTTTTTTAATTTCAGTTTTTAGGAAATAAAGGAGTCAAGAAGGAAAGAAGAAGTGGACCAAGCCCACCGCCCATCCATCAGCAAATAAAGCCCATTTATGATAACCTGTCGTTTCGGCTGCCGCCGCGGACGGATATGACAGGCTGTCAACAGATTGACACGGCAGACGCAGAAGCGTGCGGTAGACGCGTAACAGACGCATAAATGCGTATCAGACACGTCAGACACGCTACATCCAATCTGCCGCTCCGTTCTTCACGCCTGCCGTTGCGGCATTAAATGGGCAGCTACTCGACCGCTATATAAACCCCTTCCCATTTTCATTTTTCATCACTTCTGATTTTTCTCTCTTGTTTTTCTCCTCTAGTTTTATTTGCTTTCTCTTTTTCACAGCCCTTGCAACCAATATGTCATCGAGACAAACCCGCCGTAGCACTGCTGCCGCCTCTTCTTCCGCAGCAGCATCCCCCTTCGCCAACAAAGAGTTATGGGAGGAACGTGGCTTCGTGTACATCCGACAGACGCCCAACATGGGACTCCGGCCGTTCATTTTTAAGGCCATCAAGGCTCAACTATGGGAGTCTTTTGCTGAACAACCGGCCGAGCTTAACGACACCTTAGTCCGAGAATTCTACGCAGCCATAGACAGCAGAACGGCGACATCTGTCACTGTTCGAGGAGTGCAAGTACCTTTCACTGCCGACAGCATCAATCACATGTTTGGCCTTTTCTTTGGCCCCGGTGATGATGCTCACTAGGAATTCATCGACTCCCTCGACTCTGCCACTTACGATGCCATCATGGTGGAGTTAACAGAGGCCGGTACATCATGGACCACCAGCAAGAAGAACCCCCACTCCGTCAATAGGGGGCAGCTCCGCCCGGAAGCCAAACTTTGGAACGCTTTCATCAAAAAGCGTATCCTGCCCTCGTCCCACCACACGATAGTTAACCGACAGCGGCTTGCCCTGATTCACTCCATCATGCACAACAGGGCCATTAATGTGGGCAGGTATATGAGGGACAGCATCCTAGACTGTGCCTTCCGCTCTGACTCTCGCCTCTGCCTGCCGTTCACCATAACTTCCCTCTGCCGATGTGCTGCGGTGGCCGAGGATCCCTCCGACAGAATCAGGAAGGGCAGAGGTTGGACAGACAATAACATCAACAGCCTCATGGAGCTGATCGCGGCTACACCTGTCTCCTCCTTCAACCCTGCCGGCTCACCCGCAGAATCATCAGAGGAACCACCCACCGACCCTGCCACCGAGCCTGCCCCTGATGCTGAAACCAACGCCACTCCGACAAACCAGTCTGCCCTCATCCTAGCTACTTTACAACGGGTACAGGAACGCCAATTGGGATTGATGACATTTATTCGGGACTTCACAAACTCCACGGTAAATTTTATTACCCAAACTTTAAATTTTCCCGATGTTCAATTCCCTACTTTTCCTGCCCATTATTTCCATATCCCCACTCCTGTCCACACACCTATCCACACGCCCACACCACCTGCCTCCCCGTCCCACTCGACTGCTTCCACCAAATCACCTGCCCCGACGGCAGAAGGCAACCCACCGGCAGACACTTCCCCTCGAGGAACCAAGAGACCTGCCACTGATGACAGCCCTCTTATCCGGAGGAATTTGGAGAGTGACTTTACTAGGGTCAAGAGAATTAAACATGTGGCGGACAAGAAAAGGCTGCCTAAGGCTAGTACCACTACTACCAGCAGTTGGGACAACGGCAGCAGTTCTGATGTTCAGCCCGTGGAGCAACCTGTCCCTGAACCTGTTTCTGAACCTGTCCAGCCTCCCCCACAGCGCAGACGCCACCGGCAGATCCGAATCAGCAGCAGCAGCGAGGGCAGCGACTGAAAATTTAAGTTTTTTTTTTATTCTCCTCTGATTGCTGCCTGCCTTTATATTTTGTGATGTACTTTTTCTTTATTTTATTGTTCATGTCATTTTGCATTGAGGGCAATGCAACCCTCGAGTTTGGGGGTGGCAACCCTCCATCATTAATGGAGTCTTAAGTACACCTTTTTATTATTTGTGTGTCTTTTATTTTAAAGTTCTTTTAAAAAAAATCAGAAAAGATTAAACTGTTGGCTTAAAACTGTGAAGTTAACTTACCTATCATGACATCTTTGTCGTGGCAGCATCTTTAGGACAGGTTAAGGAAAAGTTTAGAGCCTTTCTATAGTTCTGAAAACTTAAACACTTTTGTGACTGTTATACTGCTTAGATTTCTTTTAGCCAAACTAGAATAGGAAAGCTTAGCACTTAGAGTAGATAAGAGACTAGAATCTCAGGAAACCTAGAGGTGCCTATCACTGGCTCTAGGCAAATAACCAGAGAAAAACTTCTAGAGGTGCCTATCACAGGCTCTAGACAGTTAACTAGAGGTGCCTGAAATACTGGCTCTAGTAAAAGAGAAGAAATTTAAAAAAAGAAATAACTAGAGGTGCCCAATTCTGGCTCTAGTAAGAAAAAGAAAGAAAACAGTCTCGTAGGAAAAACTCTAAACAGGCTAAAGTCGAATATTCTAGTGAAACTAAGAGAGTCTTAGCATATAATTGTTCACAAGCATGCACACACTGCACGAGAGCTATAGGGAGATTCCGGACAGATCCTAACCTATCCGACAGGTTGCTGCCGCCATAGAGAACGAGCGACGGGTAAGGGACAGTTCACTATTTGAAGGCCAACACAAAATTTTTTTCTTGTTTTCATTTTTGTTTGTTTGTTTAGGTTTAATTGCTTGAGGGCAAGCAAAGACTTGAGTTTGGGGGTGTGTTGAGTGTGTAAAAGTTCTATTATTTACACCCTTTTTAACCCATATTTCTGCTGCATTCAAGCATAATTGCATGGCATTTAGGTTAGTTTTCAGTAAAACATCACAAATGGACTAAAGGCAAGGATTCTACTAAAAGATGGCTATTTTTGCAGGTATCTGCCATAGTAGATGTTGAAGGCAGGCGCAGGGCAGAGAAGCAGGAGGGCTGAACTGGACAAGCAGACGAAGAAGACGAACCTGTCGTGGACCTGTCGTGACAGCAAGGTGACAGCAACCTTATGAAGAGGAAAAGTAAAGTGGACCTCGATAGATAGAGAAAAATCTGCTCGTCTGTCGTGTGAAAGCCAAATAATTTTCCAAGCCCCGGATCAAAAGATATGTCAAGCCAAAGCTCAAGGAGAGGAAATTCCTAGAAACAAGGATGGCGGCTGGAAAGTAGGAGTCTTTAGAGATTTAGTCTTTATTAGAATCTTACTTTTAATTAAAGTTGTAATCCTTGTTACCTTAGAGGACTTGAGCCCAAAGCTTATATAAGGGCATAGATTTAACCTAGGAGGCATAACCGATTACCCCATAACCGAAACCTAAACCCCCTGTCGTCCACCCGTCACCGACATGTTCTAAATCCCCCCTAGGGCTACGGGTTGTTTTGTAAAGTAGTTGCAAGGGTTGCTTTGTTTTAGGATTTTCTAAGTTCAATAAAATAAACTTCAAGTTCTTTTATCTTGGTGTTAATATCTTACAAGAGCATCGGGAGAGCATTGTGAGGTTATCCATTTACTTAGCATCGGGAGAGTTAAGTATACGAAAGAGATAAGAGCGCGTTCTCTAGTTTATAGTTGAACCATCTCGTGCCTAGGGATAGGGCGAGGTTAAGTGGCTAAGGAAGAATTCATACACATCGGTGTTCATCCTTCGATTCACGCCGGGAGGTATCATCAAAGACGTGATCATCGACAGACTTGTGCCTAGGGATAGGGCAAGGCAGATCTGGGATTCTTGCCAAGCTTGAAGTACAGAGTTGGTGTGTTTGCTGCCGCGACAACCAACGGACAGCTGCCGCGACAGGTGCTGTCGGCGACAGGCGCGACGACAGAACTGGAGATCCTAAGCAGTTCAATACCTGCACTACTGAGCAACTCAATACCAGCCCATTCTCTCTATCTTAATTTCTCAATTCTTTATTTTACGTTTTTACCTTATTATTCTCGTGACAACTCTTAATTATTTTCATTACTTTCGTGCAGTAAACAAGGTGAAGTCATTAGCCCAATCCCTGTGGAGACGATATCCGATACTTCGTATCACTTTACTACTTGTGTCGTGTACACTTGCACTACAATTGCGATAGACTATTTTACACGCAACACTTATTCTTAAACCAAGCATCACATGCATTCTAGCATAATTCACCAGCATCACATGCTTAAATCATTAATCAACAACATTATATTGGCTTGCAAGTGATAAATTCTCAAACCATACCAAAAACAAACTCAAATGACACAATCAGATACTCGGATTACAAGCGTTGTCCCACACGCTTCATACACACTACCGGACTATGCAAGGTTCACACACGGGATTAGACTATCAACCATTTTGACGCCCAAGGTGGAGTCTACGGTACAATCACAACCCCTCAACACTCGTGATGGAGTTTAACGGTACAATCCCAACCCCTCAACATCACTCATCGGTAGTTGTATAACCCACTACGAGAGTCGGGACACAAAACAAGGCTTACACATGGGAGCTACCTCAACCATTGTAATTACCTTAACCAAACTCACACACGGGAGAAACCCTCCACCGTTGTGACGCTTAACCAAGTCCACCCACGAGAGCCAACCTCCATCGTGGTGACGCCAACACCTCAATCGCTAGGGTATTTGGATGGAGTTTACGGTACAATCACAACCCCTCAACATCTAAGGCGACTTTATTCATGGTGCACCCAATCCTATAGTCGGATAATTATATCCGATTTAAGTAACCAAAAACCATTTCCATCACTTGCTAATATAATCATTAAACAACATTATTCCACTATTTTATAAGCATAAACCACAATGCCACTTCTACAAGCATAAACATGCTTAATCTCAAATGCATACATTTCATAATTCCTAGGATAACCTACCAAGTGCATTCTTAACAAAATGGCATTGAACACCAGCATTATCAATGTTCAAAACATACTTAAAACGGTAATTAAATCCATGTTTAATTCAAGTGCATTTTCCAACAAAAACATAGCACATTCCGAGAGAGACTTTCGAATCACTTACTCTTGAGCTTAGCTACGTGTTTCAAACTTACACTAAGCTCCCAAGACCACGCTTCAAAGCGTAACAAAGCTGGAAATCCATTTCCACTCACCGATACGCGAAATCCCACTCGCCGACGCGAAAATCGCCCTTCTGAAGCCTCCAAAAATGCTTCGTTTGCTTCTGGATCAAGATCCCCTGTCTTTAGATCATCAAAACACAGATCCAAATGCATTAAAATGCATTTCAACACCAGCAACCAAACACAAACTCGTTGCTCACCAAAACTACACCAATTTACCGATCCGAAACAATCGATAACTCAATCGATTGCTTCTTAAACCTAGCCCAGCCAACATACAACACTTCCAACCATTATTAAGCATCAAAACACATCTAAAAACAACCTTAACCCATCCTTAAACCTCCAGCAAGCATAAAACCACATTTCCACCTCAAAACCCCAACTAAAACCATTAAGAAACTCAAGGATTTCGTGATCTATATTAGTAAAACTCTTTTTCAACATAATAATCAGCTCAGAACTCAATTAAAACCAACCCAAAATAGAGCTCATCAAATCAAATCCGAAAATCAAGATTTTAATCATATTTTTGCAAGATTTTGATCTCAAATCCAAAACTATAATAAAAACTCACCCAAAAACATCAATTAGAAGCCAAAGATCTTGAAAATTTCAATAAAGAACCTAGATTGAAGGTTGAGAATGTGATTTACCTCCAATCCTTGCCTTCCTTAAGGTTTGATAAGTTTTAACTTCACAAAACATGAAAATCTTGAAGAGAAATCTTGAATTGATTTGGAAATCAATGAGAGAGTGTTTGGGAGAAAAGAAATCAATGAGAAAGTGTTGAGAAAATGATTTTGCTTCTTAATGAAAGTTAGTTAAGTGATAAACTTCTCATTTTACTATTTTAATATTTTAATTTAATAAAAATCCTTTTTATTTAATCATAAAAAAAACCCTTTTAAAACACATGTCAATTTAAGGAAGGTGCAACTGCACCATAGCTCCCTAAAGATTCTAAGATTTTGACTACTCTTTTAAAATTACATTTTCCATAGTTTTGAAACTTTACATTTTGGTCACTACACAAAATGTACCACTTCCAAAGCCTATTTTGTAAAATTGATTTAACCAACCCCTTAAACATGATTTAAGAGGATTTTAGCAATTTTTACCATATATTTATCCTTTCTCGATCCTTGATTTCCCTAAATCACCTAACGCGATTTGAACCGTTTCTGACCAGTCCGATCTGATGTCTAAAACATCTAGGCCCAAAACCAGGGCGTTACAAGCCATCGACCAACACATCCAACACATTCTAAGCTTTAATTAACATCCAAAAGCAATTTAAAACCATCCTTATACCTGCAGCAACTCGGATTCCATAATACACCCCAAAATTACAACTATAAAAACCTTTAAAATCAATGATCTCAAGGACTTCTGGATTAATATGATTCAGGCTATACTTCAAATCATTAACATTCCAAAGCACATTTAGAAATCATCTCAAACTAACCAAATCATCACAACTCCGAAAATCACATTTTAATCACCTTTTTCAACAATATTTCATCATTTTATTAAAACAATAACAAAACCCCAATCAAAAACATTAATAAAGAGTCAAATATCTTTGGAATTTCATTAAAGAACCTTGATTAGAGGGTTAGCACGAAATTTAGCTCCAATCTTTGCTTCTCCTCTAATTTGGCAAGTATAGCTTCAAAGATTCTTGAAGAAAATTGAGAGAAATCACTAAGGAGAAGTTGGAAATCAAGAAAGGAAAAGAAAGTGTATGAAATATGAAAATTGAGAGAAAATGGATAGTGTTTGGCTGAAGATAAATGAAGAAAATGAAACGATCGTCAAATTTCCTTAACTAAATTAACTACCTTTTGATTAAATCAATAATAGCCCTTTTAATTATTTAATAAAACATTTAAAACACATGCTAGTTTAGAGAAAAGGCTTAATTTCCAAATAGCTCCCTAAAGATTCTAAGACTGACTCTTGTTTGAAAAATACCCTTTTCCCATAGTTTTAAAACTTTACATTTTGGTCAGAAACCAAAATGTATATTTTCCAAAATCTTTTTTTGAAAAATTGATTTAACCAGTCTCATAAATATATTTTTAGATGATTTTAGGAATTTTTATCATATTTTTATCCCATCCCGAACTTTGATTTCCTTACACCATCTTTTATAATTCGAACCGCCAACCTCCGGTTCCACTAGCCTGACCCGGCACGCAAAACACCCAGACCCAAAACCGGGGTGTTACAACTCTCCCCCTCTTAGGAAATTTCGTCCTCGAAATTTTACCTGAAAGAAAAAGATGCGGAAATTGCCTCAGCATGTCCGCCTTATTTTCCCACGTGGCCTTCTCAACTCCCTGATGTCGCCACAACACCTTCAGAAGCTCAATCGTCTTGCCACAAATAACTTTGCAACTAAAATCTAGAATTCTCATCGGTTCCTCATCATAGGATAAATCCGGATTTAACTCAATTTCCTCAACTGACATCACATGCGAAGGATCTGATTTACACCTCCGCAACAAAGAAACATGAAACACATCATGGATATTTTCCAACTCGGGAGGCAACCTCAACCGATAAGCCACAAGACCAACTCGCTCCACAACCTCCTATGGTCCAATAAACCTCGGACTGAGCTTTCCCTTACGTCCGAATCACATCACCTTCTTCCAAGGTGATACTTTAAGGAACACGCGATCTACAACCGCAAACTCAATCTCCCTACGCTTTAAATCCGCGTAAGATTTTGACGATTCGATGCAGCCTTCAACCGCTCACATATGAGCTTCACTTTCTCAGTTGTCCCCTTAAGCATATTCGGCAAGGAAAGCAACTTCTGCCCCGCCTCAGCCCAACAAAGAGGTGTTCTACACTTTCTTCCATACAAGGCCTCATATGGAGCCATTTGTATACTTGCCTGAAAACTATTATTATAGGCGAACTCAACCAAAGGCAGATGATTTTCCCAAGAACCTTGGAAATCAATCACACAACATCGCAACATATCCTCCAGCACCTGGATAACTCATTCTGACTGTCCATCCTTCTGAAGATGATATCAAGCACAGCTAAGAAATGTGCACACTTCGCAAAACGATCCACAATCACCCATATAGAATTCTTCTTAGATGGTGACAAAGGCAGATCATATACAAAATACATCGCAATCCTTCCCCATTTCCACTCTGGTATCCTCAAAGACTGTAACAAACCAGAAGGAAAATGATTCCCAACTTTCACAAGCTGGCAAACCATACAATTGCTTACAAATTCAGCAACATCCTTTTTCAACCCCACCCAATAGTACTCATCCTTCAAACCAGGATACATTTTAGTACTACCAGGGTTCATAGCAAAAAAGGCTGCTATGAGCTTCAGTCAAAATAGTGCACCTCAATTCGATATCTTCTGGCACCACTATTCGACTTTTGAAACATAAAACCCCATCATCATTGAAACATAAGTATGTTGCATTACCATCAGCTATATCTTGAACATGAGGCACCAATGACTCATCAAACAACTGCTTCTCCTTGACCAACTGAATCAAGGAAGGTTTCACCTGCAACTCGGCCATCAAGCCACCATCAGGCGATATACTCAAACGAGCAAACATAACTCTCAGCTCAATAGCTACCTTCTTACTCAAAGCATCGGCCACCACATTGGCCTTCCCAGAATGATACTCAATGGTCAGATCATAATCCTTAAGCAACTCCAACCATCTTCGCTGCCTAAGATTCAACTCCTTCTGTGACATAAGATACTTCAAACTCTTAAGGTCAGTGTAAACCACACACCTTTCACCATAAAGGTAGTGTCTCCAAATGTTCAAAGCAAACACCACTGCAGCGAGCTCAAGGTCATGCGTAGGATAGTTGCGCTCATGCACCTTGAACTGCTTAGACGCATAAGCCACAACCTTTCCACCTTGCATCAATACGAAACCCAAACCAACATATGAATCATCATTATAGACTACAAACTCCTTCCCCGATTCCGGTTGAATCAAGACAGGAGCTTGCGTCAAAGCTTCCCTCAACTTCTCTAAAGCTTGTTGCCTAACATTCGTCCACTTAAAGTGAACATTCTTTTGCAACAGCTTTGTCAAAGGTGCTGCAATCTTAGAAAAACCTTCAACAAACCTCCGTTAATATCCAGCCAACCCAAGGAAACTCCGCACTTCCGTCACTGATTTTTGCGTCTTTCAACTCATCACCGCCTCGACTTTGTGTGGATCAACCCGAATACCTTCGGCTGACACCACATGCCCAAGGAAAACCACTTCCTTGAGCAAAAACTCACACTTACTCAGCTTAGCATCAAGCTGATTATCCAATAGCACTTGTAACACATTCCTCAAAAGCTTATCATGACCCTCCTCGGTAAGCGAGTACTCGAGAATATCATCGATATACACTATCACGAACTAATCTAAAAACTCATGGAATACCATATTCATCATAACCATGAATGTAGTCGGTGCATTCGTCAACCCAAACGGCTTCACTAGAAACCCATAATTGCCATACCTAGTACGAAAGGCTGTCTTAGGTACATCCAGATCCTTAACCCTTAGCTGATAGTACCCATACCTCAAATCTATCTTCGAAAACAACAAAGCACCACAGAACTGATCAAACAAATCATCGATCCTTGGAAAAGGGTACATGTTCTTAATCGCTAACTTGTTCAACTGCCGATAATTTATGCACATACGCATTGTACCACCCTTCTTTTTCACAAACAAGACCGACACACCCCAAAGTGAAATAATTGGCCTTATGAATCCTCGGTCGAGCAAATCCTGAAGATGCGTCTTCAATTCCTTCAACTACTTAGGCGCACTGCGATAAGGAGCAATAGACACTGGACTCGTATTCTCGTACAACTCTATACCAAACTCAACCTATCGATTTGGTGGCATCCCAAGCAACTCTTCCGGAAAGACACCTGGAAACTCACATACGGTTCGTATGTCCAGCACCCGCTCCTCTTCCGTACCAAGATTCATCATATACACCAAGAAATCTTCGCAACACAACTCCATCATCCGACTCGATTCAAGAGCCGAAATTGCACTAGACAAGAACTTCACTTTCTCGCCCACGGTTACTACCGCGTAATCATCCGCAAGCTTCAGGGTAACTCGCTTAACATCAAAATCCACCACAGTTCCGTGCTCAACCAACCAATCCATTCCAAGAATCACATCAAAACCATAAAAAGGCAGTTCCATCAAATCAACTAGAAATACATGGCCTTGAACAGATAATGGACATCTCCTATCCAGTTTTCTTGTAACAACAGTTTCACCAAAGAAACTATCTACACACATTCCTACATAGAACACTTCTAAAACGAACGTTCAAGCCACAACTTCCAAAGCAATTTGCAACAATAGGTGCACAAAGCTACACCCCACCAATCAAACGTGGACAAGCTCGCCTCACGTGGTCATATGATCTGCCTACTTATAGGTATCAAATGCTACTCAAGCCTTGTCACATTAACCCCACAATCTTTGTCCAACTCAAGCCTTGTCACACTGACCATTCTTACACTAGCTACTACTAACACTAGAGTTTACAACTCAATTTTTGGCGCAAGAACCTCCCGCACGAGTTATTAAACCCATGTTCTGCTCAAATACCTCGCCTGTGTTACCAACACGACGAAAACAATGTTGCTAATAAATCAACATGTAGGTCTTAACATCATGCACTAATCCATAAAAGTGCCAACACATCGATATCTCACATCCCATTCCAATCCATGACCACACATGCTCAACTAAACAATTTGTACCTTACTCAACTACAACTTTCGATTTCGAACCTGAACCACAAATTCACATTTCTCGTCACCCAAGTATCTAACCCCCAGATACTTCTCCTTTATAACAATTCAAAAGAACTCTCAAAATACAACGTCAGGTTCTATGCCCACAACCATAGTTGTCCACCAACTACACACATCTCTATATAACCGAGATACAACTCATCTTTACACTTTGGGCATCACTATACTCCATTCATTCCATAATCTTATTCATACATGTCATCCACCCCATGGATACCTCCAATGACAAACCTCGAGTTCAACTTCCTCTTAATATACGTAAGCGCTAGCCACAACTCCCAACGTCCACTGGTTAAAGCAGACACATGCACTCCAGCATTAACAGCTTTACAAGCTCTAGACACCGCCTACATACTTGGTGCCACACCATCCAACGCTTACCCAACCAACATAGGTTGTACTTACATCAAGGCACATTGAGGCATTTACCCCCAGGAGACTTTACACACTCCTTAATTTCTTGCACAACGGCAACAACAATCATAGAAGATCGCTACTCTCTCCTCGATCTATTGTCCTATTATTATTTAGGGATCATAACAACTAACAAAACAAATAAAACAAATTGCTCAGACCGACTCCAAGCACAGATCCAAGACTTTGATTTCAACTTAAAACATTTCACTAGGTAATAAGATAATGGGCAACCCAATTTCCCCCAGCATAACTCAAAGCATACAACATGTATGTCACAACCATCATGCATAACACGCATTAAGATTCATCCCATTCCAACATCATTTATAACAGCTCACATTCATAATCAATCACCATATATAACATCACCATCACATACTTAACATTTGCATGCATAAAACATTCACCATGCAAAGCAAACATTACCAATAACACACTTTCACATCAAAACAACTTACCATTACCCCAACCTTTCATAACCCGGCTCTGATACCACCAAATGTAACCCTCTCGACTCGGTCTGGCCGATAGACCAAACCGAACGGATCACACGGGGAATATTGAAGTAAACCAGGAAGGTTTACCTCAATAAATGATTATAATTTTTTTACTCTTTCTATCTTGTCTAGATGCAACTTAGGTTCCTATGTGTATACATAACTAGCGGATAAAACAACGTCACACAAACACTCAGTGTTTGAACTCGATTAAAGGTTTGAGGACCACTTTGTAAATTTGTCAAATTATGTTAGGGTTATTACAAAATTCGAATTACCAACCCTTAATTAAATTCATTTCAAACTTCTATATGAAATCTCAGCTCAAAATGAACACTAGAGCTCGTTTAGTTGCATACATGTTCAACAAGGACCAAAGTGTAAGAAAACATGAATTCATAATATTCTAAAAACTGTATTAACTACCAACCGTTTTGGAACAGTGAGCCCTGTATCGAAACGGTCATTTCAAAATGCAACTGACTATTTCGATACGCGGGTTCATTTCGAAACCCTTTAAGACTAGTTCCGGAACAAGGTTTCACAGAGGCAAAACGTTTCGAAACAGACCTCACCATTTCGGAACACCAAGGCAATTTCAAGCCCCCGTATCGAAACATGAAAAGGTGTTTCGAAACACCCGAGCCTGCAATGTTTTAAAAAGATGATTTAACTCGATTTAAATCTTCTGAAACCATCCCGACATATACCCAATCATGTTTGCAACACAAATATACGTCAATAACCAAAGATTCATAGCAGCTCTATCATCATAGCATCATTTTCAATACCAAAAACACTAGAGGCATGCTTTCAAAGAGAAATAAGCACCATAAGGCCAAATTTCAATTCCAAGCATTAACCAAAACTCAAAGGCCATTTACATAACCAAAAATGTATATCAAACTTGCACCAAAGTAGAAATCATCCAGCAACACACATTCATAGCATTTGACACCCCCATTGTCTTTATTACTCTAGTTCATATCCAAACATACCTTCAATCAAAGTCTTCCATCGATCCCCTGCAAGTGCCGCCTCCAAAGCATAAACTGACTGCATTGATGATGAAACAGAACGGAATGTGGAGCGTTTGGGTGTTCTCTATTTGTTAGCGCAAGTGCACACTCTGTCAAGTTATAGTATAAAAATACCATCTCCACAGGGATTGGAATAGCTCCTATGAATGGTTTCCTGCACAAAGATTTAGTAAAAGTGCCATTAAATCTCATAATGTGGAAATATAAAAACACAAGTAAAGATAAAGATAGTGATGAGCGGAATGATAGGGAGAGTTTGACCGATAAGCTGGGTAAGACAAGTGCAGCTTAGTAGCTTGTGGACTGCTTTGTAAGGCTTTGAGTATGCTTTATACTGCCGTGAATTGCTGCCTCTGCAGGTATGGCGGGCGACAAACTACGACACTGTCACGCGGCCGCAGTAGGTTACTACCTTTGCAGGGGTTTGTACTGTCTAGGCAGGTGGAACGGAAAGAAGTCTTGGCAGCAAGTTTAGTAGTCATTCCATGTTCGATAGGATAGTCGATATTGATCCCTCCTATTTCTAGGTTAGGATGCTTGAGATTTCTTCACTTGAGTATCCCCGCCTGTCACGCGGCGGATACTATGGGACCAAATTCATCAACTCGTTTAGTAATCCCTTTTAGCCGTTCAAACTTGTGGACTAGTGTGGAACGAAGTTAGTCACACCTCTCATTGTGACTGTGCTTAACCCTTTCGTGAGACTTGCACTTTCGTGCCCGACAAATGGATTTTCTCTTCAAATGACTGGTTGTTGAGTGGATCGAATGATCGAACTAAACCAAGAGGGGGGTGAATTGGATTTTTAATGTTCTTGGTGGTGGAAATTACAAATAAAAAGATTGGCAATGAATTTTAGAGTGGTTCAAGTTCCAAATGAACTCTACATCCACTACCTTAGCTTCACTAAGGATTTGCAACAATTCCACTAATTGCTCTTCCCCTTTTCTAGGCTAAGGAGGTAACCCTTACAATTTTCGGTCAAATTTTCTACCCAAAATTTGACCCAATCCTCACACAATTAAAACAAAGAATTTGTTGGCTAAACAAGTATCTCTCAATACATAAACTAGCCCAATTACAAGCACTCAACCCAATTGAAATGATAAGAATGAAAATTACAATTGGGGTTTCTAGACAATATTGGGATTTAGGCACAAATTCTTGGATTTGATGTTTGGATGTTTGCTTTTGGATCAATAGTTGTTGATGGAGCTTTTAGAGGTCCCTTTTATACCTTCTCATTGATTTCTAGCCGTTGTGGTTGTTGCATTCATCAATAGAGCCGTTGGGGTGTTATCTCACCTCCATTAATGCAGTCTGCAACCAACCGTTTCGAAACGCCCGACCCTGTTTCGAAACAGACCAAAAAAGAAAGAATCGTTGCGGTGCATTAAAGTGCTCGTATCGAAACGGTCAGACCTGTTTCGATACGCTAAGAGCCGTTTCCAAACTTGTTTCGAAACATTTTTCCACTGTCAAGGGTCGTATCGAAACGTCTTGAACTCGTTTCGAAACGCCTTAACGGTTGGCACGAAAGTGCAAGTCTCTTTGTTCTAAAGCTGTTTCGAAACTTGTTTCGAAACACGAGTTGGCAGTGTTGAAATTGTTTCGATACCCATTTCGAAACATAGGTTCACAGTTTCAAAACTGTTTCGAAAAGCCTTAGACCGTTTCGAAACAGGGACTCGAAAATCACTGTTTTGGCTTTAAGAACACTTAGAAAATATTTGATAAACTTGGTTTTTAACTTAGGCATATTCTTTGAATCATATAGGGATGTTTGAGGACTTAAAAATTCGTTTTCACATTTTCAATTTAGTCCTTAGGTTCTTTAGTTATATCAAAATTAAAATATCGGTTTCACAATCTCCCTCTTTTTGATATAACAAAACCAAAGTTAGAATTTTTAAGAGTTTTGAAATTTTTAAATACATTCTAACTCCCCCTCAATTTAAGATAGGTTTTTAAAGTTTTAAAAGGATTTAAATTTAAAATTCAAGGTTTAAAACTTAAAAACACTTTAAACATTTAAAACGAATTTTTGGCTCTTATATTACTTCTCCCCCTTTTTTGTTAGATAAAAAATAATAAACAAGGCTCAAGAGAAGAAATAGGGCTAATAGCAATAATCATTAAACAATAAGCAATAAGCAACATAATATTAATTCATAAAATTAAAATATCCAAAACATAAAACTTCGACAATAAGTTCAAAGCATAATCCCAAATAAAATCAAAAGCATAGGTTCATAAAACATAATGGAAATAAAGATGCAAACTTAATCCTAAAATGCATATCTAATATGATATGTCATGAGAAACCTAGGCCTCGTCGTCACCATCATTACCCGAGGACTCATCATCGCTCTTGACTTGAGATTGACGAAACATCATCCATTGGCCATAAAAGGTAGAGAAAGACATATCCATGGCCGAGTGTTGATTCTCAAGGGATTGGAGTCGATCCTCTACATTTTGCAAGCGTGTGTTAATAGCACCAAAGCCCGAAGCCATGTTAGTGTCCATGGCGTTGAACCGCTCGGTAAGGAAAGCCGTGAGAGCTTCATTGTTCCCAACTTGAGCTTGTGGTTGAGGTTCAATGGGAGGAGGAGGAGGAGGTGCTTTCCCATCAACACGTTCCCAATGTCCATTATTTACATAGCGAAAACCGGACTTACGGAGAGAGGACTTACCAATTTTTGACTTGCGGGGTTCCGGAGAGTCATAGGTGCAATCAAGATTAAGCTTGCTAAAGATGTTACTTAAAATCGTTCCATAAGTGAATGATTTTAGTGCATCGGTGTCACGAAGCTTAACATTGTTAACAGTTTCGGCAAATATGATCTTAACTAGATTAGGACGCTCACCACGACGGAAACATTCAAGCCAAAAATAGTCAACTTGACGAATGTGAGAATATTTACCTCCGGAGGGGCGAAGAAACCATGAGACCATCAAATGGATGAATCGATCGTGCACATCAAAGGTAAGCACCGAGCCGGTGTGAGAACCAAAGTGACTCTGTAAAACCTATGTTTGATTTTGATATAACTAGATCTTTAAGGATCAATTTAAAAAAACTTAAAATTGTTTTTACAAGTCCCTTAACAAGTTTTGAAACACCAACACTTTAAAACTGATTTGTAAAACTCAAACTCAAAATATTTTCTAAGTGTTCCTAGCCAAATCTATTGAAAATCGTCAGAGAGTATCGATACCCATGGAGGAGTATCGATACCTTTTTGCCAAAATTGGCTACTGTCGGAACACGTATCGATACAGAAAACCCTCGTATCGATACGCCCCTGTGTTAAACTTCAAAGAGTTTGAAAGCGTGTATCGATACGGTAACACCAGTATCGATACTGGTTTAAAGATTTTTAAAGCATTTAAGTCGGTTTAAAAATATGACCGTTGGTGTCAGTTGGTTGGTAACCAAATTTTAAAAAAGTCGTTGACCGGTATCGATACGCCTAACCCCAGTATCGATACTCGTTTTGGCAGTGAGCTATGTTGAGAAAAAGGTATCGATACGACCTTTTCCGTTTCGATACCCTGTACCGATACGCTTACGTGCGTATCGATACGCCCCATTAATTACACACAACGGCTATTTTCTTTGTGAGACAGGTATCGATACCCATTCCCGAGTACCGATACTCGTAGCTGTAGAGGTGCATTTATGGTGGTAAGAGAGGGTTCCAACGGCTCCATTTACATCTCCAACCACCCAAACGGCTAGAAATTAATGAAGAGGTATAAAAGAGACACTCTAAAGCATCAGCAACAACTATTGAACCTTCAAGCATCATCAAAGCAAAAATCCAAACCCTTGAGCTATTAAGAGTCAAATCTTTGTACCCAACTCTAGTGTATTTCAAATTGTCAATTTGTATTGTGAGTTTGGGATTGTTTAAATTGTATTTGGGTAGACAATCATCCTTTGAGAGGAAACATTTAAGTTTACCAAAATATCTCTTGTATTTGAGTGGATTAAGCTTTGGGTAGAAAGCTTAATCGAAATTGTAAGGTTTCCTCCTCATCCAAGAAAAGGGGACGAATTCTAGTAGTGAATTGTTTGAAAATCCTTAGTGGTAGCTAAGGTAGTGGATGTAGAGTTCAATTGGAGAACTTGAACCACTATAACCCCTTGTGTCACTTTTATTTTCTATCTTTCACTTCACCAAAATTTTTAATTGCCAATTCACCCCCCTCTTGGCCATTTGCAAGTGTTCGATCAACTCAACAATTGGTATCAGAGCTACACTCATTGGAAGGATTACAACCCTCTTGAGTCGATTCTAGGCGAGTTTGATCAACAACAAGTCAAGCAATGGCATCCACCTCAAACTATGAGTCCCAATCCACCACCAAGCCACCATTCTTCAATGGGGATAACTATCCTTATTGGAAGAATAGGATGAGGCTTTTCATCAAGTCTACCGACTACATGGTGTGGGATGTAGTTGAAGAAGGTCCATTCATTCCCATGAAGAGAGATGGAGAAAGACTTGTCCCTAAAGTCAAAGTCGAGATGACGGATGATGATAGAAGAAGGATGCAAGTGAATGACAAAGCTCTACATGTAATATTTTGTGCACTTGGTCCGGATATCTACTCCAAGGTGTCTTCAATCGAAAGTGCCAAGGAGGTTTGGGACACCCTCGAGACAACTTATGAGGGAACTAGTGATGTCAAGGAGACAAAGATTGGGCTACTCAATCTAAGCTATGAGAACTTCAAGATGGATCCCGAAGAAAGCGTCTCCAAAATGTTTGATCGTTTCTCGGTCATTGTCAACGGTTTGAAAGGTTTCAGCGAAATCATTCCCGAAGACAAACTAGTGAGAAAGTTGTTATACTCTCTTCCGGAGTCATGGGATGGTAAGAGAACGACCATTATTGAAGCTAGAGATTTGAAGACTCTCAAGCTTGATGCTCTTGTTGGATCTCTACTCACCCATGAGATCATGAGGAAGGGAAGAGAAGAAGAGAAGAAGATAGAGGAGAAGAAGGAAGTTGAGAAGAAGAAAGTGGGAATCGCACTAAAAGCTTCATATCAAGAAAGCGATTCTAGTGAGGATGAAGATGAGGAGATGGCTATGTTGGCTAAACGCTTTACTCGGTTCATGAAGTCAAATCGTGGAAGAAAGTTCATTAGAAAGGGAGACTTCAAGAGTAAAAGCAAGGAAGAGGAGAAGGATCCAATTACTTGCTATGAATGCAAGAAACCGGGTCACATCCGTTCCGAGTGTCCTCAATTGAAGAGGAAAAGCTTTGGGAAGAAGAAGAACCTCAAAGCACAAGTAGCTACTTGGAGTGACGATGAGTCTTCCGAGGAAGAGGATGAAGTGGCCAACCTATGTCTCATGGCCATCAATGATGAACCTAAGGTAAACTCTAATTCATCCAATTTTGATTTTACTATAGATGAACTTCAAGATGCTTACGATGAATTGCAAGAAGTGTATGATGAGTTAGTAGGAAAATATAAAGAGTCCATTTTGAAAAACAAGAAAACAATTTCCGATTTAAAAATTCAAAATGAGACGTTTTCAAAATCTAACTCCGAATTGGAAAAGAAGGTTTTGTTTTTAGTTAATCTTTCAAATGATCTTAAAACTAAAAACCTTGAGCTTGAAAAACTTCTTTCCGAATTTCAAGATTATCACACAAAGAAAGTGGATAATCTTAAAACATCTATTGCTATTGGGAAAAACAAGTTTGAAAAAGGAAATCACTCTAAATCCCAATATGTAAAAAGAAAACATTTTGTACCTAAACAAAGAAATTTTAATAAGCAAACTAGAGGTCATAGAGTTAGGAGTGTTTGGGTTCCTAAGGAACTCATTATTTCTAATGATATAAATGCTATTGCTTCTTGGATTCCTAAGGGAACCAAAATGTTGAAGGCTAACACTCATGGACCCAAAATGATTTGGGTACCAAAAATCAAAGCCTAATTTCTTTGTTTGTAGGGGGAGCATTGCTACAAGGCCAAATCACAAAGTCAAAACTCATGGTACCTTGATAGTGGATGCTCGAGGCACATGACCGGAGACAAGAGTCGATTCATGGATCTAAAGCCAAAAGGTGGAGGAGTAGTAACATTTGGTGACAACTCCAAAGGCCACATTAAAGGTATTGGCTCCATAGGTAATCACTCTACTATTCTCATTGAAAATGTGTTATATGTCGATGGTCTTAAACACAATCTATTGAGCATAAGTCAATTATGTGATAAAGGATTTAATGTTTTATTTGATAAAAATGGATGCAAAATTGTAGACATTAAATCTAATAACATTATGCTCATTGGTCATCGCATAGGGAATATATACATGGTGCATCTAGATGACATACATACATCTCATGCATGCTTAGTTGCTCATAATGAAAATGATGCATGGTTGTGGCATATGAAACTAGGACATGCTAGCATAAGTGTTTTGAAAAAACTAGTCTCTCTTAACCTAGTTAGAGGTTTACCCAAGATAAAATTTTCAAATGATAAAATTTGTGATGCATGCTCAAAGGGTAAACAACATAGGTCTTCTTTTAAGTCCATTAATGATGTTTCTACTAGTAGATGCTTACAACTTATCCACGTGGATTTATTTGGGCCAATTAGGACTATGAGCTTGGGTGGTAAATCTTATGCATTTGTGCTTGTTGATGATTTTTCTAGATATACTTGGGTTTTATTTTTAAGTACTAAAGATGAGGCTTTGAAAAAATTCATCACATTTTCAAAAACAACCCAAAATGATCTTGAACTTAGAATTTCACACATTAGAAGTGATCATGGAACCGAGTTTCAAAATTTAGGGTTTGAAGATTTTTTAAATGAAAACGGTATTAGCCATAATTTTTCGGCTCCTCGAACTCCTCAACAAAATGGCGTAGTTGAGAGGAAAAATAGAACTTTACAAGAAATGGCTAGAACTATGCTTTGTGAAAACAATTTACCTAAATATTTTTGGGCGGAAGCCACAAACACCGCTTGCTACATCATAAATCGAGTAATGATTAGGCCAATTTTAAAGAAAACACCTTATGAACTTTTAAAATCTAAAAAGCCTAACATTAGCTATTTTCACCCTTTTGGTTGCAAGTGTTTTGTTTTAAACAATGGAAAAGACAACTTAGGTAAATTTGATGGAAAAAGTGATGAAGCCATTTTTATAGGTTACTCTTTAACCTCTAAAGCCTATCGAGTATTTAACAAAAGAACTTTAGTAGTAGAAGAATCTGTTCATGTTGTATTCGATGATAACCTCCTTCCTAGGAAGGATTCTTGTGATGATGATGATGTAGGAATCATAAATGCCTTTGATGGAGGTCAAACTTCAAAGGAGGATGAGATTTCAACAAAAGAAGAGGACTCACAAGATCCACCTCTTGAAGCCTTGAAGGACTTGGCTATTGAGGAAAAGGAACTGAGCTACCCAAGGGAGTTAAACTATGTCAAAGATGGTGAAATATTGGGTGATCCATCCAAGGGTGTAACCACTCGTTCTTCTCTTAGATTAATGAACCATGTTGCATTTATCTCATGCATAGAGCCTAAAAATATAAAAGAAGCATTGAAAGATGACTTTTGGATTTTGGCTATGCAAGAAGAATTAAATCAATTTGAGAGAAGTAATGTATGGACATTAGTTGATAGGCCTAGTAATCAATCTACAATAGGAACTAAATGGGTCTTTAGGAACAAACTAGATGAGAGTGGTAACATTGTGAGAAATAAAGCTAGACTAGTTGCTCAAGGTTACACTCAAGAAGAGGGAATAAATTTTGATGAAACCTATGCACCCGTAGCTAGGATGGAAGCTATTAGGATGTTGCTTGCATATGCATGTTATCATGATTTCAAGCTTTTTCAAATGGATGTAAAAAGTGCCTTTCTAAATGGTTTTATAAATGAAGAGGTGTATGTTGAACAACCACCGGGTTTTGAGGATTCAAATTTTCCAAACCATGTGTTTAAACTTACAAAAGCTCTCTATGGTTTAAAACAAGCTCCAAGAGCTTGGTATGAGAGACTTTCAAATTTCTTAATTGAAAAAGGTTTTGAAAAAGGAAAGGTGGATACAACACTCTTCATAAAAAGATATAACAATGACATCTTAGTAGTTCAAATTTATGTTGATGATATTATTTTTGGTTCTACTAATGAGTGTTATTGTAAGGAGTTTTCTAAGCTAATGCAAGGTGAGTTCGAGATGAGCATGATGGGGGAGCTCTCATTCTTTTTGGGACTCCAAATCAAACAAAGGAAGGATGGCACCTTCATAAATCAAGCCAAGTACGTGAATGATATGCTCACGAAGTTCGGCTTGGAGAATGCAAAACCTCAAGCTACTCCTATGAGCTCATCCATAAAGCTTGACAAAGATGAAGGAGGTAAGTGTATTGATTCTAAGCTTTATAGATCCATGATAGGTTCTTTGCTTTACCTTACCGCAAGTAGACCGGATATTATGTTTAGTGTTTGCTTATGTGCTAGGTTTCAAGCTAGTCCTAGAGAATCACACTTAGTTGCCATTAAGAGAATTTTTAGATACCTTAGAGACACACCTACTTTAGGCCTTTGGTATCCTAAGGATTCTTCCTTTAGCCTTCATGCTTATTCGGATGCGGATTATGGGGGTGTAAGATAGATAGGAAAAGTACTTCCGGGACATGCCAATTCTTAGGTAGTATGCTAGTATCTTGGTTCTCTAAGAAACAAATTAGCGTAGCCTTATCTACCACCGAAGCGGAGTACATATCCTTAGGGAGTTGTTGTGCTCAAGTTCTTTGGATGAAGCAACAACTCTTAGACTATGGTGTTAAAGTAGAAACCATACCCCTTAAGTGTGACAACACAAGTGCCATTTGTCTTACTAAGAATCCCATCCAACACTCTAGAACTAAACACATAGAAATTCGACATCACTTTATTAGAGATCATGTTTTGAAAAATGATGTTGTTATCGAATATGTTGATACCTTGAACCAATTAGCGGATATATTTACAAAACCCTTAGACAAAGAGCGTTTTTGGTCCCTTAGGAGAGAGTTAGGTCTAGCTAGCCTATCTTGACCTTTTAGGACCTCTTTTGTGCTTAAAATGCTTGATTTTGTGAAATTGCCATGTTTATGTGTTTAAACTCCTAATTTTATCCATGCCTATAGTTAGGGGGAGTATGCTTCTGTTAAAACATGCTTAGAACTGTTCATTCATCATTTGCATACTTTTAGGAGGTGTTAAGTTCGAGCCTTTGGTTGTTCTTAGAACTAAACAGGTCATTCTGGGCATATGGTATCGATACGGCTATACGCGTATCGATACGTGTTCTTCATTCTGGTTCCCAGAATTTTCCTTGCTTCACGGGTATCGATACGCTTAATATCGTATCGATACTGGTCGTTTCGATACGGGCCCCACCGTTTCGATACGACTTTCCAATGGGCATTTTTGAGAAAAGACAATTCTATCCCCGTATCGATACCCCCTCAGGCGTATCGATACCCTATCGCGCAGATGGCATTAAATCAGTCTTAAATGAGATCTAATTTTACCAAAATTAAAACTCTTTAACCCTAACAAACCCTAGCCGTTTTTGCCTATAAAAAGGCCCTTCCTCCTTCATATTTTTCACACTACAACTCAATTCTAAAAGAATTTTTGCATCAAGCAAAGAATTGTGCTCTCTCTCAAGATTTTCTTCAATCTTCAAAGTTTCCTTCAAGGTAATCTCTTCTTTTTACTCTTTTTTGTTCTTTTTTTTTAAAACCCTTTGTTTTCTTAAATCTCTTTGCTTTTCAAAATTTTTTTTCTCTTAAAAAATCCTTTTTACCTTGATTTTTACTCAAATTGAAGAAACCCTTTTTTTTCTTGCTTCATTTTCTTTCAGATTATGGCACCTAAAGAACATTCGAGGAAGCGACCGAGGGTTACTCATGCCGGTGAATCTTCAACTCCCGGAACGGTTGCACGCCCGGATTATGCTACAATTTATAACAGATCCTTTGAAACTTCCGCGGGTCTTCCCTATTTTCGCCAATTTGAGAACTACAAAATTCATGCGGAAAGGGTCGTCTCCATTCCTTTTCTCTACTCCGAGCGCTTCAAGTTTGAATATCTTCCCTTGCTTCGCAATTGGGAATTCATGGAGTTTCTATCTATCCCCGGTATTTACTATCGTCTTTTGGTTTTAATTTTCTATTCTAATGCCAAAGTTATTACTCGCAATGGGGAAGTTGTTGCCATCCGCTCTTATCTTATGGGGAAGCAAATCATTCTCGATGTCAAAGGGATTTGTGATGTTTTTAAGTTAGAGGATGAAGGCTTAGATGATGAGAATGCCTTGGGCCATGTTCTCGGTGGTTCCGTAACCGTCCTCAATGCTCACGATCGAATCCTACATTTGATGGTGTCTTGGTGGTTACGTCCCTCCGGTGGCAAATACTCTACCATCCGTCAAGTGGATGATTTTTGGATCCGTTGTTTCCGTCAACGACAGCGCCCAAACCTAGCTCGAATCATGTTCAATGAGATCGTCTATCATGTTCAAAATCGCCACACCACTCTCATCACATCTTTTATCTACGGTACGGCTTTAAGTTACTATTTTGTGAAAAAGGATATTGATTGCTCATTTGATCTTGCATCTCCTCTTACCGATCCTATTGATGAGCGATCCCTTGCTCGGGGTAAGTTCCATTACTTTAATGGAAGTTGGTTACGTCTTTCCGAGCTTCCACCCGAGGCCGCAGCCGTATTGGAACAACCACAAGCTCCTCAAGCTCCTCCGGCTCCTCAAGTCCCACAGCCCAATTTGGATGCTCTCATGACCTATCTCAATGAGCAATTTACCGGGCTACGTACGGACATGAACACTCGTCTAACCTCCATGGAAACCACCTTCGATACAAGGATGACGGGTATGGAGAATCGCCTTACATCCCTTGAAAGCGGGCTAAATTCCTTGAATATTTCTGTTGCCGCTTTCCATGATGAATGGCGTAATAGCATGCGGAGCAATAAGCCTATGGTCGATGATGATGAAGATGATGAAGACGACGAAGACAATGCCTAGACATCTCTTCTTGCATATCATTCATAATCATCTAGGATTTTCTATTTTTATGCACCTATGTTTCTATTTTTAGGATTAAGTTTGTTTTAGGATTAAAAACCTATGCTTTGATTTCTTGTTTGTTTTTGTTTGGATTTCCCTTTTTTATGCTATGATGAATAAAATTATGTTGCTTATTATTATTATACCTTTGATTTCATTATGCACTTTATTGTCTCAATGCATTTTTGATCTAACAAAAAGGGGGAGAAGAAACTTGCTCACAACTTTAAAATATTTTGATTTTAACTCAAAGGTTACCAAGCTTATATTAAGGGGAAGTTACTTTATAAAGGTTATTCAAAAGTGTCAAAATTTTAAGTTTTGGTTTTGTTATATCAAAAAGGGGGAGATTGTAAAACCTATGTTTGATTTTGATATAACTAGATCTTTAAGGATCAATTTAAAAAAACTTAAAATTGTTTTTACAAGTCCCTTAACAAGTTTTGAAACACCAACACTTTAAAACTGATTTGTAAAACTCAAACTCAAAATATTTTCTAAGTGTTCCAAGCAAAATCTATTGAAAATCGTCAGAGAGTATCGATACCCATGGAGGAGTATCGATACCTTTTTGCCAAAATTGGCTACTGTCGGAACACGTATCGATACGGAAAACCCTCGTATCGATACGCCCCTGTGTTAAACTTCAAAGAGTTTGAAAGCGTGTATCGATACGGTAACACCAGTATCAATACTAGTTTAAAGATTTTTAAAGCATTTAAGTCGGTTTAAAAATATGACCGTTGGTGTCAGTTGGTTGGTAACCAAATTTTAAAAAGTCGTTGACCGGTATCGATACGCCTAACCCCAGTATCGATACTCGTTTTGGCAGTGAGCTATGTTGAGAAAAAGGTATCGATACGGCCTTTTCCGTTTCGATACCCTGTACCGATACGCTTACATGCGTATCGATACGCCCCATTAATTACACACAACGGCTATTTTCTTTGTGAGACAGGTATCGATACCCATTCCCGAGTACCGATACTCGTAGCTGCAGAGGTGCATTTATGGTGGTAAGAGAGGGTTCCAACGGCTCCATTTACATCTCCAACCACCCAAACGACTAGAAATTAATGAAGAAGTATAAAAGAGACACTCTAAAGCATCAGCAACAACTATTGAACCTTCAAGCATCATCAAAGCAAAAATCCAAACCCTTGAGCTATTAAGAGTCAAATCTTTGTACCCAACTCTAGTGTATTTCAAATTGTCAATTTGTATTGTGAGTTTGGGATTGTTTAAATTGTATTTGGGTAGACAATCATCCTTTGAGAGGAAACATTTAAGTTTACCAAAATATCTCTTGTATTTGAGTGGATTAAGCTTTGGGTAGAAAGCTTAATCGAAATTGTAAGGTTTCCTCCTCATCCAAGAAAAGGGGACGAATTCTAGTAGTGAATTGTTTGAAAATCCTTAGTGGTAGCTAAGGTAGTGGATGTAGAGTTCAATTGGAGAACTTGAACCACTATAACCCCTTGTGTCACTTTTATTTTCTATCTTTCACTTCACCAAAATTTTTAATTGCCAATTCACCCCCCTCTTGGCCATTTGCAAGTGTTCGATCAACTCAACAGACTCTCATTCGTAAGACCTTCGTCCTTGAGAGAAAATGTAGACTGCAAAAGAGGGACATCAACAACAATCCTCTTGCCCAAGATAGAAGACTCAAGGCCAACCACTTCGGTATTATCTTCATTATTGATAAATTGAGCATTGGAGTAAAAGAGGAGTACCATGTGTTTGTAGCAAATGTCCGGGATGCTCAAAAGACCAAGGAAACTCCATTCTCTCAAACGATCAAGGTAACGAAAAAGAAAGCGCTCTGAGTCAAGAAACTTGAGATCAATGACACGCTCACGACGAACTTCGTACTCATTGACATAAGTGAATCGATCCCTCATCTCTTGAGTTCGAAGAGTTTTCTGAAAAAGTTGGGTGAGATTGGGACGAATACTCAATTTACTAGCTTGATCGGTCTTACGCTTTTTGCTAACATTCTCCGTAGATATCCTAAAAACATTAAGCAAGCGATTTAAAACAAGTTTAAGTGTAAGCATGAGATTTCGTAATTCAATCCAATGATAAATCCCACTTAGGTTTAAAAACAAGTTTTTAAAACGAATATACAAAACAACACACACAAAAATTTTAAGAGAAAAACCGTAAAGAAAAATACGAGTGAAAATTTTTATATTCGAATCATCAAATTAAAGATTTTGAAATTTTTTTACAAGATTTGAATAACCCAAGTGTAAAAACATATAAACTATACAAAATTTAAATTTTCTAACCTAAGATTCGAACATAAATTGAAGGAAAAAGAAAAAAGAAAGAAAATACCTTAATTTGGGATTTTGGATGAATAGAGGAAAATCCTTGCACAAGATTGTTGAAGCTTGCTTAGACTTGAGTTTAAGAGAAAAACCCCTCAAGATTTTGTGAAAAACAAAAAGGTTTAGAGGGATTTTATAGGGAAAAACAGAATCTAGGGTTTTTAGGCTTTTAGGAGAGTTTTAATTTGTGTTAAACTTTAACATTAAAAGCCCCTTTAAAGTAGTCCGCGAAACTGTTTTGAAACGGGCTTGACCGTTTCGAAACGCGGGCATGAAAGATTGACAGACTTTTCAACTCCAGCTGACTATTTCGATACGGGTTTGACCGTATCGAATCCCCGTTGACTCGTATCGAAACTTGTTTCGATACACCCCTTGGCAGTAGCCAAAACGTTTTGAAATCCTTGGAAGGTGTTTCGAAATGCCCTTTTCTCAGATAGAAATTTAAAGCATCCGTATCGAAACAGGTTCACCCGTTTCGATACACCTGGGCCTGGAAGTGCAGATGGGGCTCTAAAAGTGCAGAAAAATGAATATTTCTAAGGCCTAACTTGCATGAATGACATGAATGAGCAGGAAAAACACATGCAAACATAAACATACTTCCCCTAGCTATAGGCATGGATGAAATTAGGAGTAAAAACACATAAACATGGCATTTCACAAGATCAAACAATTTTAAGCATAAAAGAGGTCCTAAAAGGCCAAGATAGGCTAGCTAGACCTAACTCTCTCCTAAGGGACCAAAAACGCTCTTTGTTTAAAGGTTTTGTAAATATGTCCGCTAATTGATTTAAGGTGTCAACATACTCTATAATCACATCTTCTTTAAGGACATGATCTCTAATGAAATGATGTCTTATTTGTATGTGTTTGGTTCTAGAGTGTTGGATGGGATTTTTTGTCAAGCATATAGTACTAGTGTTATCACATTTAAGGGGTATGGTTTCAACTTTAATACCATAATCTAAGAGTTGTTGCTTCATCTAAAGGACTTGAGCACAACAACTCCCTAAGGATATGTACTCAGCTTCGGTGGTAGATAAGGCTACACTATTTTGTTTCTTAGAGAACCAGGATATGAGCATACTACCTAGGAATTGACAAGTTCCTGAAGTACTCTTCCTATCGATTTTACATCCCCCATAATCTGCATCTAAATAAGCATGAAGGTTGAAGGTGGAGTCTCTATGGTACCAAAGACCTAAGCAAGGAGTATCTCTAAGGTACATAAAGATTCTCTTAACGGCTATAAGGTGAGACTATCTAGGACTAGCTTGAAACCTAGCGCACAAGAAAACACTAAACAAGATATACGGTCTACTTGCGGTAAGGTAAAGCAATGATCCAATCATAGAACGGTAAAGCTTAGAGTCGACACACTTACCTCCTTCATCTTTGTCAAGCTTTGTAGATGAGCCCATGGGTGTGGCTTGAGGCTTTGCATTCTCCAAGCCAAACTTCTTGAGCATATCCTTTATGTACTTTGCTTGATTGATGAAGGTGCCATCCTTATTTTGCTTGATTTGGAGTCCCAAAAAGAATGAGAGCTCCCCCATCATGCTCATCTCGAATTCACCTTGCATTAGCTTAGCAAACTCTTTGCAATGACATTCGTTAGTAGAACCAAAAATAATATCATCAACATAAATTTGTACTACTAAGATGTCATTTTTATACATTTTTTATAAAAAGTGTAGTGTCCATCTTGCCTTTATCAAAACCCTTT
Organism: Hibiscus trionum; assembly: GCA_030270665.1. Taxonomy (NCBI): domain Eukaryota; kingdom Viridiplantae; phylum Streptophyta; class Magnoliopsida; order Malvales; family Malvaceae; genus Hibiscus; species Hibiscus trionum. Next base: position 18,344,727 of record BSYR01000017.1, on the reverse strand, counting down.
TCAATTAAAAAGTTTGAAAGCCTTTCATACCAAGCTCTAGGAGCTTGTTTTAAACGATAAAGAACTTTAGTAAGTTTGAAAACATGATTTGGAAATTTTGAGTCTTCAAAACCCGGTGGTTATTCCACATACACTTCCTCATTTATAACACCATTTAAAAACGCGCTTTTAACATCCATTTCAAAAAGCTTGAAATCATGATAACATGCATATGCAAGCAACATCCTAATGGCTTCCATTCTAGCTATGGGTGCATAGGTTTCATCAAAATCTATTCCCTCTTCTTGAGTGTAACCTTGTGCTACTAGTCTAGCTTTATTTCTCACAATGTTACCACTCTCATCTAGCTTGTTTCTAAAGACCCATTTGGTTCCTATGGTAGATTGATTACTAGGCCTATCAACTAATGTCCAAACGTTACTTCTCTCAAATTGATTTAACTCTTCTTGCATAGCCATAATCCAAAAATCATCTTTCAATGCTTCTTTTATTTTCTTAAGCTCTATGCATGAGATAAATGCAACATGATTCATTAATCTAAGAGAAGATCGAGTGGTTACCCCCTTGGATGGATCACCCAAGATTTCACCATCTTTGACATAGTTAAACTCGCTTGGGTAGCTCACTTCCTTTTACTCAAGAGCCAAGTCCTTCAAGGCTTCAAGAGGTGGATCTTGTGTGTCCTCTTCTTTTGTTGGAATCTCATCATCCTTTGAAGTTTGTCCTCCATCAAACGTATTTATGATTCCTACATCATCATCATCACAAGAATCCTTCCTTGGAAGGAGGTTATCATCGAATACAACATGTACAGATTCTTCTACTACTAAAGTTCGTTTGTTAAATACTCGATAGGCTTTAGAGGTTAAAGAGTATCCTATAAAATAGCTTCATCACTTTTTGGATCAAATTTACCTAAGTTGTCTTTTCCATTATTTAAAACAAAACACTTGCAACCAAAAGGGTGAAAATAGCTAATGTTAGGCTTTTTAGATTTTAAAATCTCATAAGGTGTTTTCTTTAAAATTGGCCTAATCATTACTCGGTTAACAATATAGCAAGCGATGTTTGTGGCTTCCGCCCAATAATATTTAGGTAAAATATTTTCACAAAGCATGGTTCTAGCCATTTCATGCAAAGTTCTATTTTTCCTCTCAACTACCCCATTTTGTTGAGGAGTTCGAGGAGCCGAAAATTTGTGGCTAATACCATTTTCATTCAAAAAATCTTCAAACCCTAAATTTTGAAACTCGGTTCCATGATCACTTCTAATATGTGAAATTCTAAGTTCAAGATCATTTTGGGTTAGTTTTGAAAATGTGATGAATTTTTCTAAAGCCTCATCTTTAGTACTTAAAAATAGAACCCAAGTAAATCTAGAGAAATCATCAACAAGTACAAATGCATAAGATTTACCACCCAAGCTCATAGTCCTAATTGGCCCAAATAAATCCATATGGATAAGTTGTAAACATCTACTAGTAGAAACATCATTAATGGATTTAAAGGAAGACTTATGTTGTTTACCCTTAGAGCATGCATCACAAATTTTATCGTTTGAGAATTTAATCTTGGGTAAACCTCTAACTAGATCAAGGGAAATTAATTTTTCTAAAACACTAATGCTAGCATGTCCTAGTTTCCTATGCCACAACCATGCATCATTTTCATTTTGTGTTACTAAGCATGCATGAGATGTATGTATGTCATCTAGATGCACCATGTATATATTCCCTATGTGATGACCTATGAGCATAATATTATTAGATTTAATGTCAACAATTTTGCACCCATTTTTATCAAATAAAACATTAAATCCTTTATCACACAATTGACTTATGCTCAACAAGTTATGTTTAAGACCATCGACATATAAGACATTTTCAATATGAATAGTAGAGTGATTACCTATGGATCCAATACCTTTAATGTGGCCTTTGGAGTTGTCACCAAATGTCACCACTCCTCCACTTTTTGGCTTTAGATCCATGAATCTACTCTTGTCTCCGGTCATATGCCTTGAGCATCCACTATCAAGGTACCATGAGTTTTGACTTTGTGCTTTGGCCTTGTAGCAATGCTCCCCTACTAACAAAGATATTAAGCTTTTGTTTTTGGTACCCAAATCATTTTGGGTCCATGAGTGTTAGCTCTCATTAACTTGGTTCCCTTAGGGTTCCAAGGTGACATAGCAAAAATATTATTAGATTTTACAAGTTCCTTAGGAACCCATGCACTTCTAATCCTTTTAGTTCTACTATGTCTAGGAAGATTACCTTGTTTGTAGTTATTGGTCCTTTTCTTAGGTTGGTTTGTCTTAGAAGATTCACCTATATCAAGCTTCACACTACCAACATTTTTAAAGGACTCCTTGAGCTTGTTAAGCTCATCTAACACCTTTTGGTGTTCACTATTACATTGAGATAAAAGATTATTAAGGTCAACATTCTCATCTTGGAAGAATTTTAGCTCATCTTTCAACCCTAAAATCTTTTTCACAAAATTTTAAATTAGCTTGAGAAAGTGAGTCATTTTTATCATTTAATTCCGAAATAATTTTCTTATTCCTAATGACCGACTCCTTGTATTTCTCAACTAATTCATCATAGACCTCTTGCAACTCATCATATGCATCATTTAATTCATCATATGTAAAATTAAAAGATGATGAGTTAGAGGTTACCATAGAGGAATCTTCCTCAAGTGCCATAAGGCAAAGGTTGGCCACTTCTTGTTCGTCATCCTCCGATGACTCCTCATCACTCCAAGTAGCAAGCTTGGCTTTGAGCTTCTTCTTCTTCTCAAAGCTCTTCTTCTTGAGTTGAGGGCACTCCGAACGTATATGGCCAGGTTTATTTCACTCGAAGCAAATGATTTGATCTCTTGCTTCTTCTTTGTTTTTACCTTTGAAGTCCATCTTTCTTTGAATTTTTCTTCCCCAGTTGGACCTCATAAAGCGTGAGAATCGTTTGGCTATCATAGCCAATTCTTCTAGATCATCCTCCTCATTAGAAGAGCTCTCCTCAAGTAATGAAGCTTTGAGAGATATTCCCATCTTCTTCTTCTTTTCCACCTCTAGCTTTTCTACTCTCTTCTCTTCCTTCTTCTTCTCTTCTTCCCTTCCTTGCTTCATAATCTCATGAGTAAAGAGAGAACCCACTAGCTAATCAAGGTTTAAAGTCTTCAAATTTTTAGCTTCTATGATGGTGGTTCTCTTCCCATCCCAAGACTCGGGAAGTGAGTATAGTAGCTTCCGGACAAGCTTGTCCTCCGGTATTGTCTCTCCAAACCCTATGAGCCCATTGACTATGGTGGAGAACCGATCAAACATCTTGGACACCGTCTCATCGGGCTCCATCTTGAAATTTTCATAACTAAGATTGAGAATTCCAATTTTAGTTTCCTTGACATCATTGGTTCCCTCATAGGTAGTCTCAAGAGTGTCCCACACTTCTTTGGCACTCTCAATGGATGATACAAAAGAGCATGTGGAAAGCTTAGTCATTTATTTAAATCTTTCTCCTTTCTTCTTCACTCATCTCCAACTTTTTCTTCAAAATCATCTTCCCTTCACTATCTTGCTTCAATGGAATGTAGGGGTCATCTTCAATTACATCCCAAACCATGTAGTCATTGGACTTGATGAGGAGGCGCATTCTATTCTTCCAAAACGGATAGTTGTCACCATTGAAGAATGGTGGTTTTGTAGTGGATTGACACTCATACATGCCCGAACCGGAGGTAGAAGCCATCTCTTGATATTTTGATGATCACACTCTTCCTAGGAACTCCTCTTGTGGTTGTTAATCCTCAATGTGGTAGGCTTTGATACCAATTGTTGAGTGGATCGAATGATCTGTGGAGGAAGTGGAGTTGAATCCAGACTTGACCTATGATGAGGAGCCGGTGGAAATTCTAGATTCAGACAGTAAAGTTCTTCGAGGCAAGACCATTGAGTTGGTAAAGGTGTTGTGGAAGCACCGTGGTGTTGAGGAAGCCACGTGGGAACGGAAGGATGACATGAAGAAGCAGTTTCCGTACCTCATTCCTCCAGGTAAATTTCGAGGACAAAATTTCTTAAGGGGGGGGGGGAGAGTTGTAACACCCCAATTTTGGGCTTGGAAGTTTAGGGTCTGAACCGGACCGGTCTGATTTTCGGTTCGAATATAAAAGTTGGTTTTAGGGAAAGACTAGTTCGGGATGCATTAAAAATATGGAAAAATATCTAAAAATCCTCTTTTAAAATATATAAGAGAGTGGTGAAATCAATTTTACAAAATAAGGTTTGGAAGTGTGACATTTTGAAATAGTGACTAAAATGCGATTTTTGAAAAGTTCAGTGGTGACTGTTTTGTAAGGATTAAAACTTTGAATCTTTAAGGAGCTAATTTATCCAAGAAAGATTTCTCCAGATTTTTCTTAGATTTAAATTGTAACGCCCCGGTTTTGGGCTCAGAAGTTTTGGGCGTTGACCGGTTTGGTCAAAGTGTTGTTCGAATCTAAAGAGGTGAAATTAGGAAAGCCTAGTTCGGGTTGCATTAAAAATATGGAAAAATGTTCTAAAATCATCTTTTAATATATAAAAGTGAACTGTGAAATCAATTTTGGAAAATGAGGTTCGGAAGGTTGACATTTTGGCTAGTGACCAAAATGTAATTTTTGAAAGTTCGGTGACAGTTTTATAAAGGATTGAAACTTTGAATCTTTAAGGAGCTATTTACCCAATGGGAGTTTCTCCAGATTTTCTAAATATATTAAATGATTAATTAAGTGTTTTTAAACAAAAGAAAAGTGGAGGGAAGATATTTTCCTAAATCTAACTAACTTTTCTCTCAACCATTTTCTCTCATCTTTTCTCTCAAACCAAACACATTCTCTCCAGATTTCCTCCTCTGATTTTGTCACTCAAATCACTCATTTCAACTCTCATTTGATTCCTAATCATCTCATCAACAAAACCTCTCAATTTGCAAGTTGTTTCATCAAGCTTTTTGGCTCCAAAAAGGAGAAACTCAAGTTTGGAGGTAAGAACGTCCTTCTCCTCTGAACTTCAAGTTCTTTACTGAAATTCCCAAGTTCTCAATCCTTGGTTTGTGTTTTGTTAAAGGCTTTTCAATAGAAATCTTGATTTTGGCTTAAAATGCAAGATTTGGTGATTTTGGTGAAATTTTCGTGTGATCTGTTTGGGCAGTGTTTTGAAGTGTCAAAATGATGTTAAATGAATGCTAAATTGATTAGAAGTTGAGGTTTAACTAATGCAATCCCGGATAGGTTGAATTTCCTAAGTTTTGCTTGAGTTTTTGGTTGTTTTTGGAGTGTTTTTGGTGATCTGTTATACCTGGAAGTATAAGGACGTGTTTGTGATCATTTTGGATGTTAAATGATGTTTAAAAATGGTTAGAAGTGATGGATCTTGGCTGGGTTAAGTTTTGGAAATGTTTGGAGGTGATTTCGGTTGTGTTTGGTAGCCGAATTGTTGGATTTGTGTCGAGCAGCGAGTTTGGTTGTGTGGCTGCTGTTCTTAATGCATAATGATGCATTAATGTGCTGTTTTTGTGTGCTTGAAATAGGGGAGTTTGATCCGTGAGCTTTAGAGGTGTTGCGGAAGGTTTCGGATGCTTGGAAGGCTTGGTGGCTAGCCTTGTTTTGGTTATCGGTGAGTGAAGTTGGGTTTTCGGCTTTTAAACAAAGGTTTGAAGGTTTTGGGAGCTTAGTTTAAGTCTAAACAACTTTGCTAAGCTCAAGAGTAAGTAAATGGATTTCTTACTTGATTTGTGATATGAATTGGCTTTCTAAGCAATTGTGGTTGATGATTGAAATGCATGTGTTTTGCATGGTTTAAATCTGTTTTGAAAGCATATTTTAGCATGGTTTAATGCTGGTTTTGAAAGCCATATGTGAAGGATGCTCAAGGTAAGAGATCCTTGGTTTTATACATTGAAAATGTGGTTTTGATGCATGGTGTTGCATGTTGTTCTATGGCTTTGTCTAATGCTTTAAAACAGTGAATTAATGTTGGTAAATGATGGCTTTTGCATATTGGTTATGCATGTGAATCATTTGATTAATGTGGTAATGGTTTTGCATATTGGTTATGCAAGTGAATCATTTGATTAATGTGGTAATGGTTTTGCATAATGGTTATGCATGTGAAACATTGGACTAATGTGGTAAGGTGGTTATATTGGCAAGTGGTGTAAGTGGTTCTTGGTTCTTTGATCGGATATAGTTAGCCGGCTATAGGATTGGGTGCACCGTGAATTAAGTCGCCTTGGAGGTGGAGTGGTCAAGAGTGGACCGGGAAACTCCCTTCAAGTATCCTAACGAGATGGTTGAGGTCATAATGGAGGTGTTGCCCATTTGAGGACCTTGGTTGAGCAAAGGTTATATCGAGGTGTTGCCCATATGTGAGAACCTTGTGCTTGTTGAGATCACAATGGCAGTGTTAAGTCCATGTGTGGATCTTGTGTAGGGTGTCCCGGATCTCGTTAGTGATGTTCTACAACTACCAATCGGTGAATGCAAAGGTTATATGGAGGTGTTGCCCATATGTGAGAACCTTGTGCATGTCAAGGTTGTATGGTGGTTAAAAGTCCATACATGAGAACCTTGGGGAAGAGCTAAGGTTGTGTGGTGTTTAAAAGTCCATACATGGGAACCTTAGGATGTTGAGGTCATAATGGAGGTTGTTGCCCATTCGAGGACCTTGGATTGGTAGGGTGTAGGGAGCGTAGGGACAACGCTCGGAATCCGCGTATCCGATTGGGTGTTGAGTTGAAAAGTGAATGTGGTTGATCATTTGAAGGCCAATATGATGTTCTTGATTGTGATGAAGCATGTGGTGCTTGAAATGATGCATATTTACATGTGAAGCATGAGATGCTTGAATTGATGCATAATTGCATGTGAAGCATGAGATGCTTGAAAAGATGCATGGTTGCATGGAAAGTGTATAATGCTTGTGAATGCATGTTTACTTGTTAAGTTGAACAAGTGTTGATTATCACTTGGAAAATGAGGCATGTGAGCATGAAATATCTTTAGTGCATTGGAGTCTTGTTGAGACTTGTTTTTAAAGGCATGTGATGATGATGTTGTGGTTCATATATGTTGTCTTTGGTTTAATGCATGTGTTGGTTGGTTTGTGAAATGGTTTTAAAGGATTCTTGTTTGTTTTGGCTTTCAAGTTTAAAGAAAGGTATGTTGTGAAATGGGAGTGTTTCCAAGGTTTTGTTTTAGCTTGCATATGGTGTGTATGCATGGTTTGGCTAAATGGTTGATTTTGCAAGTTGTGCTTTGAAGAGGGTTTTCTTAGTTTGCTAAACTAAGGGTTGGTTTTCATGTATGTGCGATGCATGGTTTTGAGCTTTTTGTTGAAAAGGAGTTTTCAAACATGGCTTTGGTAAACAAATCGAGTTTGTTTTAAAAGTGATTTATGGCTCGCTGCATTGATGGTGTTTTGGTTTTGAGCTTTCCTCACTAAGCATTATGTGCTTACGCTCCTTTTTTGTCCATCAATGCAGATTCTTGAAGTTTGGACAGCGAGGAGCAAGGGATTCAAGAAGGACTCCACTTGAGATGTATGTCTCGGTTAATAGCTATAGTTAATAAAGGCAATGGGGTAGAATCTCTTGGGTTGATGTATGTGTTTGTTTATGTTTAGACAAGTTTGGTTTTGTGTTGTTAATGTTGTTGGAACATGGCTTGGCTTATGAGATTGAATTGGAAGTATGTTGCTTAAATGGATTGCTTGTGTTGGAAGCTTAGTCTTAAAATTGGGGCTTTTCATGTATGATGGCATGTTGGTGAATTGTTGATGCAAGTATGCCTCTTTTATGTTAAATTGCATGTTGGCAAAGTTTGGTGGCTGTTGGAGCATGATTGGATGTTAATTGCATGTTTAAGTGGGCAAAATTCTGCATTTTGTGCAGGGTGTTTCGGAACAGGGTGAACCGTTTCGGAACGGGTGCCTTGAAGCAGCTCAGGCGTCCGAAACGGGTGACACCGTTCCGAAACGGAGAGGCCTCTGCCCGACCCCTGTTTCGGTACCCGTTGCGGAACGGCCCCGCGTTTCGAAACGGGCTGTCTCCCGTTTCGGAACGGTTGACCGTTGGGGACTGACAGTGGCAGTTATGTGTTTCAAAATGTTTGCATTTTGGTCCTGAATCTTGTATGTGCAATTGTATGAGTTTGAGATGCCCGTTTGAGCTGAAATTTGGCCGAGATGCATGAAATATGATTAATTTTAAGTTGGTAACTTAAAATCTGGTTAAGGCCTCAAAGTTTTCAGAATTTACAAATTGGTCCCTAAAGTTGTGTTTTGTGCAATTGGGTCCCTGAATGATCTCTGATGGTTGTGATCTTTGAGTATGTTGTTTGTGTGATCACATCTAGGGTTAATGAGCATCTAGACAAGTTTTAAAAGAAAAAAAAGGGTCGTTAATCAAGGTTGACTTTGGTTTTCCCCGTGTAATCTTCGTAGTTCGGGTCAACTGTCTAGGCCGGGCTACGGGGGTTACATTTGGTGGTATCAGAGCTGTGTTGCGAATGCTTGGGGAAAACGGTAAGTTGTTGTGATGTGTGCTTGTTGTTTACCCTGATGTGTGGTTGAATGTTGGTTGAAACACGTGTTTCTGGGCATGATGCTGGTGTTTCTGAGCAAATTGCTGATGTTTCTGAGCATGTTGCTGATGTTTTCAAGCATGTTTTATGGTTATGAATCTTGGTTGAGCTTATGTGGTCTGTGCTGATGATAAGCTGGTGCTGTGAGTATGTTATGTAATAATATGCTGTTGCAAGTGGATGCTGTTTGATGTAAGCATGGTCAAGGTGTGTTGTTTGATATGCTTGATGTTGTGATATCCATGTTGTGTTGACTGTTATGTCATGTAAAGGGGAGGATTCGGGATACCCATTGCCTTATTAATATAGCTATTGTGTTATTTTGGAGTTGGAGTTTGAATCCTTGCTTAATGCTGGTCTAACTGGTTTGTTTGTTTGTTGTGATTGTATGTTTGTTGTTGTTAGTAGTATGGCTAAGTCGATGAAAGAATGGCAGTTGGGTGAGATGGTTGCTGCCTTGGGGCAGGTTGTTAAGGCGTGGAATTCACCCTTTCGTGGAGGTGTTTTGTCTCAGTTATCTGTGCCTGGGGTTGAGGTGATAAGGCAAGGGAAAGAAGCTAGTTCTGCGGTGAAGAGTTCATCATCTGATGTTCAGGAGGTGTTGGGAACATCTCAGGCTGTGGTAAAGGTAAAGTCAGTGGATGTGCTGGCTGTGGAATGTGTGGGTTTGCCGAAGCAGCGTTTGCTTGGTTTGGGTGCTGTGGAATATCATGGTTCTACACCAGAGATGTTTGAGGCCTGGTTGGCCAATGTGGTTCTGATCTTGGATCAGGAAGGCTGTGATCTTGCTTGTAAGTTGGGGAGTGTTGTTTCTCTGATGTTGGAGGATGCCTGTGTCTGGTGGACATCAGTGGCTGTGGCGTCACATATTCCTGATATTGATTGGGATTTCTTTGTATCTGCCTTTTATGAAAGGTATCTTGGAGGGAAGTTTTCAAGGGTTGAGCAAAGTGACGGTGGTGCTGTTGTGGAGCAAGTGTTGCTTGAGCAAGGAGTGGAAGTTCAGCCACCGGTGTGTGACCGTTGTGAAAGGCGCCATGTTGGAGGTTGTTGGGGCGCGGGTGCTTGCTGGAACTGTGGTTCCAAAGTGCATGTTAAGCGTGATTGTCCTTTAGGGGTGAAGTCAGCTTCAGTGATAGCCAAAGGATCTCAGAAAGGTCGTGGGCACGGCCGAGGCAAGGTTCAGAAGTGGCAGAAAGAGCAGAAAGTTGTGAAGAGTGTGGGAAAGGAGAATTGCTGGAAATGTGGGTCTGCTAGACACATGAGACGTGATTGTTTGATGTTGGCTCGGAACAGTCAAGGTTCTTTACCGCAAGGAGGTGGTGGTGGCCCTAGTGTGTTAGCTAGTGCTGCAGTGGTGCGGCAGGAGGATGATGGTTCCGCAAGGAAGAGAGCTCGTCTGATGAAGCTTCAGAGAGGTGTTGTGTTTTCAGGTAACCTTGTTTAGTAATCTTTGCTCTAGTTACCTTAGTTTGGTTTCTGTTGGTTTTCCTTGCGTGGTAAGTTTAGTCTTGTTGCTAGCATGTTTGGGGTAATGGTTGTAGTTTGGAAATGTCTTTGATGTGAAGAGGGCTTTGTGAGAATCTTGTGGTTAGTAGTTGCTGGTATGATGGAGTTAGATAAGCTAGAAGTGCGGTAGGAGGTTGTTCTTAGACGGATTTGAGGATGTTATTAGAGGGTGTGAACTGGCATTCATGCACAGTTAAAATCATTGTTATATGCTATATTGTATATGTTGGTCCATGCATACATATGGCATGACATCAGAGGTTTTGCATACATGTACATCAGGCATTGATAGGGCATGTAAGTGATCATGCATACGATGTTCACACTCGCTAATAATTAATCGAATCTGTTAGAGTGGTGGTTGGGTTAGGTTGGATGGTGGGTTTTTAGAGGTTGTGTTGGTGCTGAGTGGAAGTTAGAGGTAATGGAGTTTGTTAAGCTAGTTGCTAGTAATAGTGAGGGTGGTATAGCCTGTTGGTAGAAGATTGGTGTTTGATGCTTTATGAGTTTAGTGGTTTGGTGGTGAGGGGTACCGGTTGAGGTTAGAATTGATCAGGTGGTTTGATAGCTAAGTGGGAGTGGTAGTTCCTTGGTGCTAAGTGAGGTTGCAGTTTGGTGGTTGTTTTTCCAAGTGCTGAGGTAGCTTAGCATTTAAGTTGAAGTGGAAGGATCATGAAGGATCGAAGGCTTGTGTTGTTTGTAAGGATTCTTATGAGAAGTGGTTGGCTGGTTGTGTGTATGTGAATTTCTTTTGAGGTCAGCTGGTGGTGTATGGAGCCGCTGGCGGAGCCGAGTTGAGGTTGCGATGTAATTTTGGTTTGTGGGTGAGTAGACCTGGTGAGTCGTGGTGGTAATGTTAGCAACAGTTGTGGAGGTTTATCAGCTTTTGTTGAGGAGTTTGGGTAAGCAGTTGATGCTTAAGAATTTTTGCTTGTTGGGAAGATTCTTGGAAGAGGTTTGAGAGTTGCAAGAGTTTTGGAAGCAGAGAAGTTTGTATGGTGGTTGAATTGGATTGGTTAGAGTCCCTGTGTGAACCAGTCTTGGAAGTTGTGTGTTACAGTAGTGTGTGCTGTGAAAGCTAAAGTTCTTTATGGTTGAAGTTGGGGCTGTGTACAGTCTGGAGATGTGGAAGGTTAAGTTGTGGCTATATTTGAGTGTTCTGGGTTTGTGAACAGCATGTAGTGGTGTTGGGTTCAGTGGAGTTTTGTGTGGAAAGTGTTTAGTGTTGGTTGAGGGTTTTGTGTTGCCTTGTGTGTGTTTTGAGAAAGTTGTTGTTCTCTTTTCGCCGGTTGAAATTTCGAGGACGAAATTTCCTAAGGGGGGGAGAGTTGTAACGCCCCGGTTTTGGGCTCAGAAGTTTTGGGCGTTGACCGGTTTGGTCAAAGTGTTGTTCGAATCTAAAGAGGTGAAATTAGGAAAGCCTAGTTCGGGTTGCATTAAAAATATGGAAAAATGTTCTAAAATCATCTTTTAATATATAAAAGTGAACTGTGAAATCAATTTTGGAAAATGAGGTTCGGAAGGTTGACATTTTGGCTAGTGACCAAAATGTAATTTTTGAAAGTTCGGTGACAGTTTTATAAAGGATTGAAACTTTGAATCTTTAAGGAGCTATTTACCCAATGGGAGTTTCTCCAGATTTTCTAAATATATTAAATGATTAATTAAGTGTTTTTAAACAAAAGAAAAGTGGAGGGAAGATATTTTCCTAAATCTAACTAACTTTTCTCTCAACCATTTTCTCTCATCTTTTCTCTCAAACCAAACACATTCTCTCCAGATTTCCTCCTCTGATTTTGTCACTCAAATCACTCATTTCAACTCTCATTTGATTCCTAATCATCTCATCAACAAAACCTCTCAATTTGCAAGTTGTTTCATCAAGCTTTTTGGCTCCAAAAAGGAGAAACTCAAGTTTGGAGGTAAGAACGTCCTTCTCCTCTGAACTTCAAGTTCTTTACTGAAATTCCCAAGTTCTCAATCCTTGGTTTGTGTTTTGTTAAAGGCTTTTCAATAGAAATCTTGATTTTGGCTTAAAATGCAAGATTTGGTGATTTTGGTGAAATTTTCGTGTGATCTGTTTGGGCAGTGTTTTGAAGTGTCAAAATGATGTTAAATGAATGCTAAATTGATTAGAAGTTGAGGTTTAACTAATGCAATCCCGGATAGGTTGAATTTCCTAAGTTTTGCTTGAGTTTTTGGTTGTTTTTGGAGTGTTTTTGGTGATCTGTTATACCTGGAAGTATAAGGACGTGTTTGTGATCATTTTGGATGTTAAATGATGTTTAAAAATGGTTAGAAGTGATGGTTCTTGGCTGGGTTAAGTTTTGGAAATGTTTGGAGGTGATTTCGGTTGTGTTTGGTAGCCGAATTGTTGGATTTGTGTCGAGCAGCGAGTTTGGTTGTGTGGCTGCTGTTCTTAATGCATAATGATGCATTAATGTGCTGTTTTTGTGTGCTTGAAACAGGGGAGTTTGATCCGTGAGCTTTAGAGGTGTTGCGGAAGGTTTCGGATGCTTGGAAGGCTTGGTGGCTAGCCTTGTTTTGGTTATCGGTGAGTGAAGTTGGGTTTTCGGCTTTTAAACAAAGGTTTGAAGGTTTTGGGAGCTTAGTTTAAGTCTAAACAACTTTGCTAAGCTCAAGAGTAAGTAAATGGATTTCTTACTTGATTTGTGATATGAATTGGCTTTTTAAGCAATTGTGGTTGATGATTGAAATGCATGTGTTTTGCATGGTTTAAATCTGTTTTGAAAGCATATTTTAGCATGGTTTAATGCTGGTTTTGAAAGCCATATGTGAAGGATGCTCAAGGTAAGAGATCCTTGGTTTTATACATTGAAAATGTGGTTTTGATGCATGGTGTTGCATGTTGTTCTATGGCTTTGTCTAATGCTTTAAAACAGTGAATTAATGTTGGTAAATGATGGCTTTTGCATATTGGTTATGCATGTGAATCATTTGATTAATGTGGTAATGGTTTTGCATATTGGTTATGCAAGTGAATCATTTGATTAATGTGGTAATGGTTTTGCATAATGGTTATGCATGTGAAACATTGGACTAATGTGGTAAGGTGGTTATATTGGCAAGTGGTGTAAGTGGTTCTTGGTTCTTTGATCGGATATAGTTAGCCGGCTATAGGATTGGGTGCACCGTGAATTAAGTCGCCTTGGAGGTGGAGTGGTCAAGAGTGGACCGGGAAACTCCCTTCAAGTATCCTAACGAGATGGTTGAGGTCATAATGGAGGTGTTGCCCACATTGAGGACCTTGGTTGAGCAAAGGTTATATGGAGGTGTTGCCCATATGTGAGAACCTTGTGCTTGTTGAGATCACAATGGCAGTGTTAAGTCCATGTGTGGATCTTGTGTAGGGTGTCCCGGATCTCGTTAGTGATGTTCTACAACTACCAATCGGTGAATGCAAAGGTTATATGGAGGTGTTGCCCATATGTGAGAACCTTGTGCATGTCAAGGTTGTATGGTGGTTAAAAGTCCATACATGAGAACCTTGGGGAAGAGCTAAGGTTGTGTGGTGTTTAAAAGTCCATACATGGGAACCTTAGGATGTTGAGGTCATAATGGAGGTTGTTTCCCATTCGAGGATCTTGGATTGGTAGGGTGTAGGGAGCGTAGGGACAACGCTCGGAATCCGCGTATCCGATTGGGTGTTGAGTTGAAAAGTGAATGTAGTTGATCATTTGAAGGCCAATATGATGTTCTTGATTGTGATGAAGCATGTGGTGCTTGAAATGATGCATATTTGCATGTGAAGCATGAGATGCTTGAATTGATGCATAATTGCATGTGAAGCATGAGATGCTTGAAAAGATGCATGGTTGCATGGAAAGTGTATAATGCTTGTGAATGCATGTTTACTTGTTAAGTTGAACAAGTGTTGATTATCACTTGGAAAATGAGGCATGTGAGCATGAAATATCTTTAGTGCATTGGAGTCTTGTTGAGACTTGTTTTTAAAGGCATGTGATGATGATGTTGTGGTTCATATATGTTGTCTTTGGTTTAATGCATGTGTTGGTTGGTTTGTGAAATGGTTTTAAAGGATTCTTGTTTGTTTTGGCTTTCAAGTTTAAAGAAAGGTATGTTGTGAAATGGGAGTGTTTCCAAGGTTTTGTTTTAGCTTGCATATGGTGTGTATGCATGGTTTGGCTAAATGGTTGATTTTGCAAGTTGTGCTTTGAAGAGGGTTTTCTTAGTTTGCTAAACTAAGGGTTGGTTTTCATGTATGTGCGATGCATGGTTTTGAGCTTGTTGTTGAAAAGGAGTTTTCAAACCTGGCTTTGGTAAACAAATCGAGTTTGTTTTAAAAGTGATTTATGGCTCGCTGCATTGATGGTGTTTTGGTTTTGAGCTTTCCTCACTAAGCATTATGTGCTTACGCTCCTTTTTTGTCCATCAATGCAGATTCTTGAAGTTTGGACAGCGAGGAGCAAGGGATTCATGAAGGACTCCACTTGAGATGTATGTTTCGGTTAATAGCTATAGTTAATAAAGGCAATGGGGTAGAATCTCTTGGGTTGATGTATGTGTTTGTTTATGTTTAGACAAGTTTGGTTTTGTGTTGTTAATGTTGTTGGAACATGGCTTGGCTTATGAGATTGAATTGGAAGTATGTTGCTTAAATGGATTGCTTGTGTTGGAAGCTTAGTCTTAAAATTGGGGCTTTTCATGTATGATGGCATGTTGGTGAATTGTTGATGCAAGTATGCCTCTTTTATGTTAAATTGCATGTTGGCAAAGTTTGGTGGCTGTTGGAGCATGATTGGATGTTAATTGCATGTTTAAGTGGGCAAAATTCTGCATTTTGTGCAGGGTGTTTCGGAACAGGGTGAACCGTTTCGGAACGGGTGCCTTGAAGCAGCCCAGGCGTCCGAAACGGGTGACACCGTTCCGAAACGGAGAGGCCTCTGCCCGACCCCCGTTTCGGTACCCGTTGCGGAACGGCCCCGCGTTTCGAAACGGGCTGTCTCCCGTTTCGGAACGGTTGACCGTTGGGGGCTGACAGTGGCAGTTATGTGTTTCAAAATGTTTGCATTTTGGTCCTGAATCTTGTATGTGCAATTGTATGAGTTTGAGATGCCCGTTTGAGCTGAAATTTGGCCGAGATGCATGAAATATGATTAATTTTAAGTTGGTAACTTAAAATCTGGTTAAGGCCTCAAAGTTTTCAGAATTTACAAATTGGTCCCTAAAGTTGTGTTTTGTGCAATTGGGTCCCTGAATGATCTCTGATGGTTGTGATCTTTGAGTATGTTGTTTGTGTGATCACATCTAGGGTTAATGAGCATCTAGACAAGTTTTAAAAGAAAAAAAAGGGTCGTTAATCAAGGTTGACTTTTGGGTTGACTTTGGTTTTCCCCGTGTAATCTTCGTAGTTCGGGTCAACCGTCTAGGCCGGGCTACGGGGGTTACATAAATGATTTAATTAATGTTTAATTAATTAAATGAAAAGGATAAAACAAATTTTTAGATTTTCATAACTAACTTTTGTTAAACTTTCTCATCTCATTTTCTCTCAAAATTCTCTCAGCCAAACACATTTCTACAGCAACATTTCTATTGATTTTCACACCAAATGATGAGGTTTCAATCATCAATTGATTCCTAATCCTTTCTACATCAAATTATATTGTTTTGCTTATTGGATTTTCAAGGAAATTGTCTCTAATCAAGGAGAAATCTACATTTAGAGGTAATGTTGTTCTTCTCCTCTAAATACTCAGTTCTTTACTGAAATTCCCAAGTTCTCAATCCTTAAATTAAGTTTTATAAATGGATTTAATGTTATGAACTTGATTTTGGCTTAAAACTCAAGATTTGAAAGAAATCTTGAAGAAATTCGTGGTGATTGTTTGGGCTCTGTTTTGAGATGGATTTTAAATGTGTTTTGGTTGTTTAATGATGTGTAATTGAGGTTTAATCAATGCAATCCCGAATAGGTTGAATTTCCTAAGTTTTTGCTTAAGAAATGGTGGTTTTTGGGGTGATCTTGGTGTTCTGTTATAGATGGAGGTATAAGGACGAGTTTAGGTTCTTTTTGGATGTTAATTAATGTTTAAGAATGGTTAGAAGTGATGGATCTTGGCTGGGTTATGTTGCGGAGGAGTTTGTAAGTGATTTCGGTTGTGTTTGGTAGCCGAAATGTTAGATTTGGTTAGAGCAGCGAGTTTAGGTGTATTGGCTGGAGATTTTAATGCATGATGATGCATTAATCCTTTGCTTTGATGTGTTTAAAATAGGGGAGGCATCTTCGGATACTTGTGGTGTTGATCCGGGGGCTTGATCGGCGTTTCGGCAAGCTTGCGAAACGGAATTGGTGAGTGAAGTTGGGTTTTCAGCTTTGAAACCAATGTTTGAAGGTTTTGGGAACTTAGTTAAGTTGCTTAGTTTAAGTCTAAGCAACTTAACTAAGCTCAAGAGTAAGTTTTCGGGGAAACTCTCTCTTTGATGAACCATGAGATGGTTGGCTGCAATGTATTTAGTTTGCATGTTTAAATTCTGTTTTGAAAGCATGTTTTAGCATGATTAATGCTGGTTTTGAAAGCCATGTGTTGAAGGATGCTCAAGGAAAGAGATCCTTGGTTTCATATTAGTAAATGTGGGTTTGATGCATAGTGATGCATGGTAGTTTAATGGCTTTGATTAATGCTTTAAAACAGTGGATTATTGATGATAAATGATGCATATTGGCAAGTGATGTGTTGGTTTTAAAGTACTTGAATCAGATATAGTTAGCCGGCTATAGGATTGGGTGCACCGTGAATAAAGTCGCCTTGGATGTTGAGGGGTTGTAATTGTACCGTAAACTCCATCCATGTACACTAACGAGATGGTTAAGATCACAATGGTGGTTAAAAGTCCATGTGTGGATCTTGTGTTGTGTGTCCCGTGTTCTCGTTAGTGATGTTATACAACTACCGATGAGTGATGTTGAGGGGTTGTGATTGTAACGTTAAACTCCATCACGGGTGTTGAGGCATTGAGATTATACCGGTAAACTCCACCTTGTGTGTTTGGTAGTGTGTATGAAGCGTATGGGACATCGCTTGTAATCCGCGTATCCGATTGTGTTTTATTTTGTAAATGGTTATGGTTTATCACTTGGAAGCCAATATGACATGATGATGTTAATGAAGCATGAGATGCTTGTTGTGTATGCATTGTTGCATGAGAAATGATGTTTATGTGTTAAAAGGCTTGAGGAAAGTGTTTTATAAAATGCATTATTGTGTTGTTTCTTTAGAGCATGCCTCTCTAAGCAATTGTTCTTACGCTCTCTCTCTTGAACCAATAATGCAGATAATTGAGGTGTTTGAGGGCAGCAAGGAGGCTAAGAATCCAAGGAAAAGCTAAGCTCATGTATGGTGACGTTTTCACAACATTATTAGTTTTTGATATTTGGCAATGGGAACCTAGATTGTGTTTTTGGGAGATGTTTTGGACTCCCTAATTGTGGCATGATGCCTTTGATGTTTTGGATTTGTAAATGGCCATTTTGATGCTTGTTTTGGTGATTTGATGATTTGTTGGTTTTGGATATTAGGATGCATGCCTATAGACTTGTGGATTTCCTTGATTGATGCCATGAATGTGTTTTGATGATGCAAACATGTACCTTATATGCATGATGACTTGTTGGCATGATTAGGAAGTCATTGGAATGTTTTAGAGTTGTTAAATGCATGTTAAACCAGCAATTTCTGCAGTTTCTGGGAAACCCGTATCGATACACTCACAGGAGTTTCGAAACGGGGGCCTGTAATGGTCTTGGTGTTTCGAAACGGCTGGTGACCGTATCGAAACGGTTTGGCCACTGGAAGGCCCTGTTTCGAAACATGCCTCGAAACGAACCCGCGTTTCGGTACGGTCAACCCCGTATCGAAACAGGTGACCGTTGGGCACTGATTTGAATGATTTTAAGGTTTCCAGGCTTTACGTTTTAGTCCTGAAAATTGTATTTGCAATTGCTTGAGTTCGAGAGATCTGTTTGAGGTGAAATTTGACAGAGATGCATGTAATGTGATTAATTAAGTATTGGTAACCTTAAAATCAGTTAAGTCCTCAATCTTTCCAGAATTTACATTTGGGTGCCTAATATTTGTAATTTGTGTAATTGCGTCCCTTAATGTAATTCGATCGCTGTGCTTTTCAAGTGTGTGTTTCTCAAGAGTATACTTAGGATTAATGTGCATCTAGACAAGTTTAAAAAGAAAAAAGGGTCGTTAATCATGGTTGACTTTGGTTTCCCCGTGTAATCTTCGTAGTTTGGGTCAACCGTCTAGGTCGGGCTAGGGGGTTACAATATGACAGATCCGAATTCAACTCTATCTCCTCAACAGGCATCACATGCTAAGGATTCGATCTGTACCTCCACAACATCGAGACATGAAACACAACATGTATCTTTTCCAGCTCCGAAGGCAATCTCAAACGATATGCCATATGACCAATATGCTCCACAACCTCATAAGGTCCAATAAACCTTGGGCTAAGCTTACCCTTACGCCCAAATCTCATCACCTTCTAAAAATAATGTAGATCCGTAGACCCTTTGGAAAGCAATGGTGCAAGGGAGGTGATCCAAGTGTCCGCTCTTAGCTCAAGTATGACTTTTCTTAGATAATAATGTGTGTGGCAATGAGGGTGAACCTTGTTTATATTTTGTGAGTGTTGGTAAACTCCTTGTGTTGAGATCATGTTGATGTTTATCTTGTTGGTTTGTCCTTACCCTATATCTTGCTATTATGGTTTTGGATTGTGTTATATATATGTTTGATCTTGAGGCTTTCTCTTTTAACCGTTTGTAAAGCATGCTTATGATTCCCTTGATCTTGGACATGTGTGTTTGTTGATTTTTGTGTATGTATGCCTTCCTTGTTGTTACTCTGATGTATGTGGTGATTGGAACCAAGTTAAATACCCTTAGAGATGCTTAAATTGCAGTTTTGTTGTTTCTGCATCAAGGTGTTTCGAAACGGGCTCGAACGATTCGAAACAACCCTTGCTTTTGCCTTGGCATTCCGAAACACATATCGAAACGGGCTAAGCAGGGCTGGAACGGTCTCAAGCCGTTTCATAACGTTTCACTACTGTGAAGCACCGTTCCGATACGGGTATCGAAACAGGGGTTGTTGGAATTAGTTAAAGGCATCTTTAAAGTTATTTTTCTTGCATTTTGGTCCTAGTTTATGATGTTTTCAATTGTGGATGTTTTTATGCATGTTTTATGTTGCATTTCATCATGGAAGCATGAAATGGGTTTAATTAAACAATGTTCACCTTAATTACATCATAGGTCCCTATATTATGCTAGTTTTGCATGTTGGTCCTCAATTGCCTTTTTGTTCGAATCGATGCTCATTTTTGTTGTTCTTTCTTCCGCTACGTGTTCTTAAACATAAGGTTAATTTGAGCATCTAGAAAAGATAATAATCAACACTTTTAGGGTTGCTAATCGGAGGGAAATCTTCATATCTTTCTCTGATTAGTCTCGTGTAGTCCACTCGATACGGTCTGGTGGCTAGGTCGGGTCGAGGGGGTTACAAGAAGGAAACTGATGCTGAGCCTGCAAACGCTGGGAAACCATACACTTGCTTTCATAATCAGCAACATCCTTTTTCAATCCCACCCAATAGTTCTCATCATTCAAACCACGATACAAATTAGTACTACCAGGGTGCATAGCAATGAAATGTGCACACTTTGTAAGATGATCCACAATAACCCATACGGAGTTCTTTGATGGAGTCAAAGGCAGCCCGGACACAAAATCCATCATAATCTTTTACCATATCCACTCTGGTATCCTCAAAGGCTGTAACAAACTAGAAGGAAACTGATGCTCAGCCTGCAAACGTTGGCAAACCATACACTTGCTTACATAACCAGCAACATCCTTTTTCAACCCCACCCAATAGTACTCATCCTTGTAAAACATATGTTTGATTTTTATATAACAAAGTGTTTTAATGACCAAATTGTAAAACTTGAAATGAATTTTTATGTCCCTTAAAAGGTTTCAAATCAACAAGGCTTTGCTCTAGTTTGAAAAACTCAAACTCCAAAATATTTTCTAAGTGTTCCAAGGCCAAATTGCTCAATAACGTATATGCGTATCTATACGCTCCTTACCGTATTGATACCTTTTTACAAACTTGGATACAAGAGACAAACATTTCGATGTTCTCTTTATCGTATCGAAACAGGGTATCGAAACAGATTCCATCTGTATCGATACGGTCTCTCCTAAAATCCCTAGGACTCTAAATTGAGTATCGATACGGTTTCACTGTATCGATACGGTTTAAAAGATTTTGAAAAATCAGAGCCTTCAATATTTCAACCGTTGCTTGTCAGTTAGTAGGTAACCAATTTTTAAAGTGGTGGTTAATGATTATCGATACGCTCTTACTCGCATCGATACGAATTCCTCTAGTGAGCTATGTTGAAAAAATTGCATCGATACAGTCTTTCCCGTATCAAAGCGGTTCCCTAACCCGTACCGATACGACTGAACGTGTATCAATATGCCCCTCTTATATTTGTGCAACGACTCTTTCTTTTTTGAGACAGGTATCGATACGCTTCCTCGAGTACCGATACGGTAGGCTGTAGAGGTGCATTTATGGTGGTAAAAGAAAGTTCCAATGGCTATAATCAATTCCCTAACCACCCAAACGGCTAGAATTAAAGGAGAAGTTATAAAAACAAGTCTATTGAAGACCAGCAAAAAATATTGCATTCAAGAGAAACATCTACACAAAAAATCCAAGCTCAAATGCCTAAATTCTCATTCTTGTAAAATCCCAAATTGTATTGAGTGAAATTCTTATATTGTATTTCAATTTGGGTTGAGTGCTTGTATTCAAAGAGGAAAATTTGTATTGAGAGATATTCTTATTGCCTTCAATTTGTTCTTTATAACCAAGTGAGGGTATGATCAATTTTGGGTAGAAAATTGAACAGTCTTGTTAAGGTTTCATCCTAATCCTAGAAAAGGGGAAGATCAATTAGTGGAATTGTTGGAAAATCCTTAGTGGGAGCTAAGGTTGGGAATGTAGAGTTCATTTGGAACTTGAACCACTATAATTGCCTTGTTCTTCATTTTTATTCACTCCACTTCACTTCCTAAATTTAAACAAGAACCCAATTCACCCGCTATTGACTTTGATCAATCCTTTGATCCACTCAAAAATTAGTATTAGAGCCTACCTCTTTGAAGGATTAACAACCGAAAGTGTAGATTCTAAAAAGTGTGTGATCATCTACAAAGCAAGCCATGGCATCTACCTCCGGCTCTAGCATGTACGACTCTCAATCGATCACCAAACCACCTTTATTCAACGGTGACAACTATCCTTTTTGGAAGAACTGGATGCGTCTCTTCATAAAGTAAAGTGATTACCTTGTTTGAGATGCTATAAAGAATGGTCCCACCATTCTGATGAAGAGATATGATGAAGGAAGACTTGTGCCAAAAAGAAAAGGGGAAATGAGTGAAGATGATCGAAAGAAGCTTCAAATCAATGAGGCTCTTCACATGCTATTTTGTGCTTTTGGACCGGATATCTACTCCAAAGTTTCTTCCATCGAAA
Source organism: Hibiscus trionum (assembly GCA_030270665.1). NCBI lineage: Eukaryota > Viridiplantae > Streptophyta > Magnoliopsida > Malvales > Malvaceae > Hibiscus > Hibiscus trionum. The sequence goes on along the minus strand of BSYR01000017.1, from coordinate 18,322,984 downwards.
GTGCTAAAGAAGTGTGGGATACACTTCAGATAACCTATGAAGGGATAAGCGATGCGAAGGAAACAAAGATTAGACTTCTCAATCTTAGCTATGAGAATTTCAAGATGGAGCCCAACGAAATCGTATATAAGATGTTTGATCTCTTTTCAACCATCGTCAATGGGCTAAAAGGTTTTGAAGAGATCATCCCGGTGGACAAGCTAGTCCGAAAGCTACTCTACTCTCTTCCCGAGTCTTGGGATGGGAAAAGAACTGCTATCATCGTGACAAAGAACTTGAAGACACTAAAGCTTGATGAGCTAGTTGGTTCTCTCCTAACTCATGAAATCATGAAGCAAGGAAGGGAAGATGAAAAAAAGAAAAAAAGAAAAAAGAGTGGAGAAGATTGAGGTAGATAAGAAGAAGAAAGTTGGAGTGGCTCTCAAAGCTTCTCTACATGAGGAGAGCACTTCTAGTGAGGAGGAAGATCTTGAAGAATTGTCTATGATAGCCAAGAGATTCTCACGGTTTATGAGGTCCAACCGAGGTAGAAAGTTTCAAAGAAAGATGGACTTCAAGGCCAAGAACAAGGAAGAAGAAAATGATCTAATCATATGCTATGAGTGCAAGAAATTGGGTCCTATTTGTTCCCAGTGTCCTCAACTCAAGAAGAAGGTCTTTGAGAAGAAGAAGAAGCTCAAAGCTAAGCTTGCTACTTGGAGTGATGAGGAGTCATCTAAGGATGAGGAATAAGAAGTGGCCAACCTTTGCCTCATTGCTCTTGAAGAGGATTCTTCTATAGTAACCTATAACTCATCTACTTTTGATTTTACATATGAGGAATTGTATGAAGCATATGATGAGTTACAAGAGGTGTATGATGAGTTAGTTGAGAAGTATAACGAGTCCGTTTTGAAAAATAAAAAAGTCATTTCGGATTTGATTGCTGAAAATATTTAATTTCTCAAGCTAACTTGGAATTTAAGAAAAAAAATTTAGGTCTACAAGATGAACTTGAATACTTTCAAAATGAAAATGTGGATTTAAATAATCGTATTTCTCAATGTAACATTGATCACCAAAAGGTGTTATATGAGCTCAATAGCTCAAAAAGTCTTTCAAGAGTGTTGGTAATTTGAAAAATGAAATAGGTGAATCATCTAGAACAAACAACCCTAAGAGAAAGAACTTTAACTACAAACAAAGTTGCTCTTATAGGCATACTAAAACTAAAATAATTAGAAGTATATGGGTTCCTAATGAACTTGTTAAATCTAATAATGTTGATGCCACGTCACCTTGGATTCCTAAGGGAACCAAGCTTTTGGGAGCTAACACTCATGGACCCAAAATGATTTGAGTACCAAAAATCAAAGCTTAATCTCTTTGTTTGTAGGGGGAGCATTGCTACAAGGCCAAAGCGCAAAACCAAAACTCATGGTACCTTGATAGTGGATGCTCAAGGCACATGACCGGAGGCAATAGTCTAATCATGGAATTAAAGCCAAAAAGTGGAGGAGTAGTGACATTTGGTGACAACTCCAAAGGCCACATTGAAGGTATTGGCTCCATAGGTAATCACTCTACCATACTCATTGAAAATGTGTTATATGTCAATGGTCTAAAACATAATTTGTTGAGCATTAGTCAATTGTGTGATAAAGGGTTTAATGTCTTATTTCATAAAAATGGGTGTAAAATTGTTTATATTAAATCTAATAAAACAATGCTCATTGGTCATCGCATAGGAAATATATATATGGTGCATCTAGATGACATTCATTCATCACATGCATGTTTTGTTGCACAAAATGAAAATGATGCATGGTTATGTCATAGGAAACTAGTACATGCTAGCATTAGTGTTTTAGAAAAATTAGTTTCCTTAAATCTAGTTAGAGGTTTACCCAAGATTAAGTTCTCAAATGATACAATATGGATGCATGCTCTAAGGGTAAACAACTTAAATCATCATTTAAATCCATTAATGATGTCTCTACTAGTAGATGTTTACAATTAATTTATATGGATCTTTTTGGGCCTATTAGAACTATGAGCTTGGGTGGTAAATCTTATGCTTTTGTACTTGTTGATGACTATTCTAGATTTACATGGATTTTATTCTTAAGTACAAAATATGAGGCTTTAGAAAAATTCATCATGTTTTCTAAATTAACTCAAAATGATCTTGAGCTTAAGATTTCTCACATTAGAAGTGATCATGGAACCGAGTTTCAAATCTAGGTTTTGAAGAGTTTTTAAATGAAAATGGTATTAGCCACAATTTTTTGGCACCTCGAACTCCTCAACAAAATGGAGTAGTTGAGAGGAAAAATAGGACTTTACAAGAAATGGCTAGAACCATGCTTTATGTAAACAATTTACCTAAATACTTTTGGGCGGAGGCCACAAATACTGCTTGCTACATTGTAAATCGAGTAATGATTAGGTCAATTTTAACGAAAACACCATATGAGATTTTCAAATCTAAGAAGCCTAACATTAGCTATTTTCATCCATTTGATTGCAAGTGTTTTGTTTTAAACAATGGAAAAGACAACTTAGGTAAATTTGATGCTAAAAGTAATGAAGCTATTTTCTTAGGGTATTCTTTAAACTCTAAAGCCTATCGTGTATTTAATAAAAGATCTTTAGTAGTGAAAGAGTCCATACATGTTGTTTTCCATGATAACCTCCTTCCGAGGAAGAATTCTTGTGATGATGATGATGATGTAGGGATCATAGAAGCTAATGATGGTGGAGAATCATCAAAAGTGGATGAGATTCCAACTAAAGAAGAAGATGCGCAAGATCCACATCTTGAAGCCTTGAAGGACTTGGCTCTTGAGGAAAATGAGATATCTTACCCAATGGAGTTCAACTACGTCAGAGGTGGGGAAATCATGGGTGATCCATCCAAGGAGTAACTACTATATCCTCTCTCAAACTAATAAATCATGTTGCATTTATTTCATGCATAGAGCCTAAAGATATTAAAGAAACATTAAAAGATGACTTTTGGATGTTGGCCATGAAAAATGAGTTAAATCAATTTGAGTGGAGTAATGTATAGACATTAGTTGAAAGGCCTAGTAATCAATCTACTATAGGAACTAAATGGGTGTTTAGGAATAAACTAGATGAGAGTGGTAAGATAGTGAGAAACAAAGCTAGGCTAGTTGCTTAAGGTTACACTCAAGAAGAGGTAATAGATTTTGATGAAACCTATGCAACCGTAGCTAGAATGGAAGCTATTAGGATGTTGCTTGCATATGCATGTTATCATGATTTCAAGCTTTCTCAAATGGATGTAAAAAGTGCATGTTTAAATGGTTTTATAAATGAAGAAGTGTATGTGGAACAACCACCGGGTTTTGAGGATTCAAAATTTCACAATCATGTTTTTAAACTAACCAAAGCCCTTTATGGTTTAAAACAAGCACCTAGAGCTTGGTATGAAAGGCTATCAAACTTTTTAATTGAAAATGGTTTTGACAAAGGTAAGGTGGACACTACACTTTTCATAAAAAGATATAAAAATGACATCTTAGTAGTGCAAATATATGTTGATGATATTATCTTTGGCTCTACTAACGAATGTTATTGCAAAGAGTTTGCTGAGTTAATGCAAGGTGAATTTGAGATGAGCATGATGGGGGAGCTCTCATTCTTTTTGGGACTCCAAATCAAACAAAGGAAGGATGACACCTTCATAAATCAAGCAAAGTACGTAAAAAAATATGCTCAATAAGTTTGGCTTGGAGCAAGCAAAGCCTCAAGCTACAACAATGAGCTCATCTACAAAGCTTGACAAAGATGAAGGAGGTAAGTGTGTTGACTCTAAGCTTTATCGTTATATGATTAGATGATTGCTTTACCTTACTGCAAGTAGACTGAATATATTGTTTAGTGTTTGCTTGTGTGCTAGGTTCCAAGCTAGTCCTAGAGAGTCTCACCTTATAGCCGTAAAAAGGATCTTTAGGTACCTTAGAGATACTCATTGTTTAGGTCTTTGGTACGCTAGAGACTCAACCTTTAACCTTCATGCTTTCTCAAATGCGGATTATGGGGGTTGTAAAGTAGATAGAAAAGGACTTCCGGCACTTGCCAATTCTTAGGTAGTATGCTCATATCTTGGTTCTCTAAGAAACAAAATAGTGTAGCTTTATCTACCACTGAAGCCGAGTACACATCCTTTGGGAGTTGTGGTGCTCAAGTCCTTTGGATGAAGCAACAACTCTTAGAATATGGAGTTAAAGTTGAAACCATACCCCTTAAGTGTGATAACACTAATGCAATTTGTCTCACCAAAAATCCCATCCAACACTCTAGAACCAAACACATAGAGATAAGGCATCATTTCATTAGAGATCATGTCCTTAAACAAGATGTTGTTATACAGTATGTTGACACCTTGAACTAATTAGCGGACATTTCTACCAAACCTTTAGACAAAGAGCGTTTTTGGTCCCTTATGAGAGAGTTAGGTCGAACTAGCCAATCTTGACCATTTAGGACTCTTTCGAGGTTAAATTTGCCCAATCTTGTGAAAATTCATGTTTATGTGTTGTTGATCTTGATGGTAACCATGCTTGTAGACAAGAGAGTATGCTTCTATTAGAACATGCTTAGATCTGCTCATTCATAACTTGCATACATTTAGAATATGTTAAAGTCGAGCCTTTGGTTGTTCTAGTGACCAAAAATGCATTTCTGGGCATAGGGTATCGATACAACCTTATGCGTATCGATACGAGTACTTCATAAGCCTTCCAGATTGCATTTTCTCTCTTGCGCGTATCGATACAGTTAAATCTGTTTCTATACGAGTTGTGAGCGTTTCGATACAGATGTATTCCATTTTGATACGGTTCCTTGATACGTTGTTCCAGGGAATTACCATTGTACCCCCATATTCATACACCATTTAGGCGTATCGATACTCGATCGCGCAAAATCTATTAATTGGTATTAAAAGACTTTCACTTTTACCAAATCCTATTTCAAAACCCTAGCCGATTTTCATCACAAAACTTAAACTTTCTTGAGGGTTTTTCAAAATCAAGCCAAGTCTTAAGGCTCTCCCCATCAATTGGTGCAAAATCTTCATCCATTCCTCCCTATCTCAATATCAAGGTATAAAAACTTCATTTCTTTCTATTTTCTTTATGATTTTCGTTTTTAAATCTTTTTGTTTTGTTTGTTCTTTCAAAAGTTTTTTTTTTAATTTTTTTTCCTGTTTTGTTTTTCAAATTTTTCTCCTCCTTGATTATTGGTTTATCCATGGGATTGAATGTTGGTGAAGGATCAACTCCCAACGATGGCACTCGTCCAAATTTGACATTGATTTATCAAAGGTGCTTTAGAACTCCTAGTGAACTCAACTATTTTCGATCTTTTCAAAACTACAAGATTCGACCGGAGAGGGTAATTTCCATTCCTTTTCTCAATTCGGAGCGTTTCAAGTTTTCTTATTTACCCTTGCTCCAAGAATGGAAGTTCATGGATTTTCTACAAATTCCGGGGTTTTTCTTTCGAAATCTAGTTTTGATCTTTTATGCAATTGCCAAGTGTGTTGCCAATGCCGAGGGTAATGTCATTTCCGTTAATTCCTATCTCATGGGCAAGAAGATTATCGTCGATGTGCAAGCCCTTTGTGGGGTTTTTGGCTTTAGGGATGAGGGTATTGATGATGAAAATGCTCTTGGATATGTTTTGGGGGGATCCGTGACTGTTCTAAATGCTCAAGACCGCACATTACAATTGATGATCACTCGGTGGTTTAGACATTCTGGAGTAAAATACTCAACCATTCGCCAAGTTGATGAGTTTTGGATAGATGTTTTCGCGAGAGGAAACAACCTAACCTTGCTCGCATTATGTTTGCAAAGATTGTCTTTCTCGTTCAACATTGTCACACCTCTCTTGTTACTTCATTCACCTATGGCACCCCTTTGAGCTACTTTTTCACTAAGAAGGAGATTGGTTGCTCTCGTGATTATCTGACAAGTCTCACTGATCCTATTGATGAGAGGTCTCTTTCTCGGGGTAAGTTTCACTACTTCAAGGGTAATTGGCTTCGCCTTTCCGAGCTTCCTAGTGATGTTATACCCGAAGAAATTGCAAATCCTACCGTAGCTTCTCAAGCTCCTCCTCCTCCATCCATGGATTCTCTCATGACCTACCTTAATGAACAATTCACAGGCTTACGCACGGGAATTGCTTCTATGGATCAAGTTATGAATTCAGGGATTGCCGCCACTGATACTCGCTTCACAAGCTTAGAAGATCGCATGATTAATATGGAAAAGCATATCTCTTCTATTGAGGCCGGATACAATTCGATGAATATCTCTCTTATGGCCTTTCATGATGAGTGGCATCAATCAAGGAGGAACGATGATGCCGATGAAGATGAAGATGGAGATGATGGTGATGGAGACGAGTAGTAGATTTGTCTTCGAATTTCATTCATGTCATCTTAGGATTTCCTTTCATGCACTTTCTTTTATGTTTTTAGGATTAAGTTTATCATTTAATACATATTCTTTGATTTCTATTGTTTGTATTTTATTTTGATGTTTCTATAACACCCCGATTTTGGGCCTACATGTTTAGAGTCTGAACTGGATCGATCTAGAAAACGGTTCGAATCTAAAAGGGTGTTTTAGGGAACACCTAGTTCGGGATGCTTTAAAAATATAGAAAAATATCTAAAAATCCTCATTTAATATATAAAAGAGAATGGTGAAATCAATTTTACAAAATAAGATTTGGAAATACTACATTTTGGTGTAGTGACCAAATCGCAGTTTTTGCACAGTTCAGTACTAACGGTTTTGTAAATGATTGAAACTTTGAATTTTTAAGGAGCTAATGTTACAAAAATGTTTTCATCATATTTTTCCTTAATTTGGGTGATTTAATTAATGTTTTAATTAAAGAAAATGAAGATGATTAAAATAGAAAACCACCTTTGACTTTTCATAACTACTTTTCACAAATTTTCCCTCATTTTATTTTCTCTCAAATTCCTTTCAACCAAACACTTTCTCTCCATAAAATTTACTTTGATTTCCACTTCATTTGATTAGATTTCAATTACTCTTTGATTCCTAATCAATTCCTCATCAAATCCACTTGATTTCTACATTGAATTTTCAAGAAAACTTGCCCAAATCAAGGAGAAATCATCCATTAGAGGTAAGCTTCGTCCTTCTTCTATAATGATCAGTTATTTACTGAAATTCCCAAGTTATCAATCCTTTATTAATGATTTTTAAGAGGTTTTAATGTTAGAAACAAGAAATTGGCTTAAAACTCAAGATTTTGGAAAGAGATCTTGATGATTTTCGTGGTGATTGATTGGGCTCTGTTTTGAGATGGAGTTCTAATGTATTTTATATGTTAATTGATGTTATAAATGAGGTTTTATCAATACAATCCCGAATAGGTTTGTTTTTCCTAAGTTTTTCTTGTTAAAATGACGGTTTTTTGGGGTGATTTTGGTGTTCTGCTATAGCTGGAGGTATAAGGACGTGGTTGTGTTAGTTTTTGATGATAATTGATGTTTAGAAATGATTAGAAGTGATGGATCTTTGCTAGGTTTGGTTTTGGAAGAGTTTGGAGGTGATTTCGGTAGTGTTCGGTAGCCGAATTGTGGTTTTTGTATAGAGCAGTGAGTTTAGGTGTGTGACTGATGATTTCAATGCATGATGATGCATTAATCCTCTGCTCTTATGTGTTTAAAACAGGGGAGACATCTTCGGACACCTTTGGAGTTGATCCGGAAGCTTAGATAGCTTTTCGGCGAGCAAGCGAAACGTAATCGGTGAGTGCGTATGGTTTTAGAAGTCGTTGAGGGACAAAGAAACAAGGTTTGGGGATTTAGGAAAGGTTTGAAACACCTTCCTAAGTCCGGAAGTAAGTATTGGCTAGATCGCTCTCTTGAATGTGGTGATTGCCCCTAAAATGCTTTTACATGCTCATGGTTTTAGATTGATAAATTCCTACTGTTTTTATGCATGAATTATAGCATGAAATGATGCTTGAAATGATTTCATTAAGTGACATATTGCATGGTTGAGATTTGAGCTTTTATGTTAAAGCATAGCAAATGTTATGATTTTGAAATGAGATGAGAATGTTTGAGATTTAATGCATGAAAAATAGTAGGTGAGATGATGGTTTGACATGATATATTGGCATAGATGTTGAGATACTTACCGGATATAATTGATCGATAAATAGGATGAGAGTGCACTATAAACTAAAAATTCGTATGTGCTCCTTGGTTAAGCCAAAGGGATAGAACCGGCATTCTATCGGGTAGGACTTGGTGAAATACCCAAGCTTTGTGGCGATGAGAGATTCTGCCATGTAAGTACGGTGATGAGAGATTCCACCAGAAACTATGTTGCTAGACGAGTGAGTACGGTGATGAGAGATGCCACGGGAAGTATCTAGTGAGATGTCCGCATATCCGAGTAATAAAGAGATGTGAAATGCCAATATAAAATATGTTATGGTTTTTTATTCTCATGTACCTTTAATGAAATGGTTTATGCTACGAGAAATGCATATCTGATATGTTTATGAAATGCTTTAGAGTACAAGCATGAGTATGGCCTTGCCATGAATTTTGCAATGGTTAAATGCATGAGATATAATGAAGGTACATGTGTTTTCAATGAGAAATTGCTTTGAAAGGTTTCCAAGCATGAGATAGAATGAGCATGTGGTTTAAAAGCTTTTGAGAAATTGTTTTCAAGATATGCATTATTGTGTTGGTTTTCTTTAGAGCATGCTTCACTAAGCATTTGTGCTTACGCTCTTTATTTTACCGATAATGCAGATAATTGAGGTGTTTTCGGGCATTAAGGAAGTTATGTTCATCCATGGAAGTCCAAGCTCGCGTATGGTGAAGTTTTCATACACTTTAGTTTTGGTATATGGGTAATGGGAAACCAAGAATTGTTTTTGGGAGATGTGTTGAACTCCCTAAGGTTGTGGCATGATTGTTTTAGCTTGTTTGGGTTTTAAATGGCCTTAATTGCTTGATTTGAGGTTGGATTGCCTATTTGGGTTTTGAGATTAGGAAGCATGCCTCTAGACTAATGAGATTTTGTGTTTGATGCTATGATTGTGCTTGAATTCCCCAAATATGTTCTTTGTATGTATGATGACTCGGTGGTATGATTCGGGAGTCTTTGGTGCATGTTTGAGTGAGTTATTGGATGAAAAACCAACATTTGTTGCTGATTCTGGGTAGGGTGTATCGAAACACCCTATGGTGTTTCGGAACGGGGGTCTGAAATGGCCTTGGTGTTTCGAAACATAAGGGGTTGTTTGATACATTTTGGCTACTCGAATGTCGTGTTCCGAAACTGGTCTTGGAACATACCCGCGTACCGAAGTGGTCAACGCCGTTTCGATACAGCGTTTCGATACGGTAGGTGGGTGTTCCGAAACGGGTGACCGTTGGACACATGCTTGAATTGTTTTGATGTTTGCATGCTTTACATTTTAGTCCTAAATGTTGTGATTGCAATTGCTGGAGCTTGAGATGTCTTTTTAAGATGAAATTTGGCAGTGAAGCATGTAGCATGACTAATTTCGTAATGGTAATCTTAAAATCAATGAAGTCCCTCTATTTTACAAAAATTATATTTTGGTCCCTAATGTTGTGTTAAGTGCAATTTGAGTCGCTTAATGTTATCCGATCGACGTGCCTTTTTCTATCATGACTCATGAGTACTCGCTTAGGGTTAACATGTATCAAGACAAGATTAAAATGAAAAAAAGGTCGTTAATCAAGGTTGACTTTCGGGTTGACTGGTTTTCCCCGTGTAATCTTCGTAGTTCGGGTCAATCGTCTAGGCCGGGCTAAGGGGTCACATTTGTTGTTATCAGGCTAGGTTCTCGAATAATTGGAGTTAGTAATGTGGGTGATGTATGTGTTTATGCATGATGTGTCTTCTTGGTGAAAGATTGATGTATGGTTAGTGGTGTAGGTTTCAATTGAGATGATTTTGTGGTGCTATGCTATGTTTGGAGTGTGGTTGGGGATCCCATTGCCATATCAAAACTAATGAGAAGAATTGTTTTCGAAAATGAGCTTGAGTACTTGGATTACTTACTTTATTGTGCCTAATTGTGTTTAATGCATTTTTGTCAGTGCATTGTTTTCTTTATAATAGGGCCACGTAGAGAGCTGAGAATCAATACTAGATCGACGGCTGATAATGAGAATGACGAGAATGCTGAGAATGTTGAGGATTTACCTCCTCCCCCTGGTGGTGGACCACCCGGTGGTGGTGGTGCTGAAGCTGGTAATGCTGGTGCTGGTGCTGGGGTTGATGGACTCGAGGGTGTGCAGGGGCAAGCTGCTCCTGACATGACCATGTTGATTCAGGCTATTGCTGGAGCTTTCCAGGCAGCAGTGGCTGGAGCTCATGAAGATGCGCATGAGGATGATGCTAATGTGATGTTGCCTTTCGAACGTCTTCGTAGTCTGGGAGGGACTGAGTTCAGAGGCTTATCACCGGAAGGATCTGAGTCTTGGTTGGAGAGCACCAAGCGGGTTCTGGGTCAGATGAACTGCAATAATGTGCAGAAGCTGGGTTGTGTTGTGTCACTACTGCATGGTGATGCTTATACGGGGTGGACGACCACTATCTCTAGGATGGAGGATGACGAGGTGACTTGGACATTCTTCTTGAATGCGTTCAAGCGGAAGTATCTGGGAGTACGTTACCTAGATGAGAAGAAAAGAGAGTTTATGTCTCTCGTGCAAGGCAACATGTCAGTAGCTGAATATGAAATTCAGTTTGTTCGCCTCAATCAATATGCGCCTGAGCTATTCCCTAGTGAGCGGGAGAGGTACGAACGATTGCATTATGGGATAGTAGCGGATGTCAAGAGTTATATGCTTGGGGCTGGCTATACTGATTTCAATGTCTTGGTTACTAGAGCCAAGGACATTGAATCGAATCTTGGTTTGGCTAGTCGAGCGGGAGGATCTAGCTCTGGAAAGCGAGCGGCTGAACGCGATTATGGTAGAGATCGCAACAAGAGGCATAAGGATAGGAAGCCGCATTATGATGCTAGGCGTGGGGTTGGTAACCCTGATAGAGGTCAGCAAGGACCTAATGCTGTTCTAAGGACTCTTGAATGTACCCGTTGTGGTAGAAGGCATGGTGGTGAGTGTTGGGGTAACCTTGGGACATGCTGGAATTGTGGTAATCGAGGGCATTTGAAGAAAGATTGTCCTCAGCCGCTAAGAGAGGGACATGTTCCGGTGAGAGCAGCTGAGCCACAGAGAGGTCGTGGGCGCGACCGTGGTAATTTTCAGCGTAAGGATGATGGTGGCAGGAACGTAGCACATGTGGTGGCTGTTCAACCTGAGGGTGGCGGTCAGGCTCGAGTGTATGCCCATCGTGAGGGAAGGAATGATACGGATGTGATCGCATGAACCTTTACTTTGCAATCATTGTCATTACTTTCTTTGATTGATTCTGGATCTACACACTCGTACATATTGCATGAACATGCTCAAATGCTTGGTTTACCTGTTGAGTCTTTGGATGTTGGTATGCGTGTGACTAGTTCCTTTGCTGAGACGGTTGCAACGTGGAAGTTGTATAAGAGATGTCCCTTGAAAGTGCAAAATCATGTTTTTCTTGTTGTTCTCATGGAATTGCCATTTTATGGCTTTGATGTAATCCTTGGCATGGATTGGCTTGTTGAGCATAGAGCTGTAGTGGATTTCGAAAGCAAGCGAGTTTCGTTGAAACTTGCGGATGATTATGAAGTGGTGGTAGTGGGCGAGAATGTGAAGTTTCTTGCCAATGTGGTGTCTATATTGGAAGCAAGTCGGATGTTGCGGCAGGGCTGTGAGGCTTACCTAGCCTTTGTGATGAATCCTAGTTCAAAGGAGTTGCGCGTTCAGGATATAAGAACAGTACGTGAATTCCCTTGAGTGTTTCCGGAGGAGTTACCTGGATTGCCACCTAGTCGAGAGGTGGAGTTTGGGATTGAGTTGTATGAGAACACAACTCGGGTGTCCATTGCTCTCTATCGCATTGCGCCCAAAGAGCTGAAGGAGTTGAAGATGCAACTTCAGGAGTTGCTTGAACGTGGTTTCATTCGGCCTAGTCTGTCACCTTGGGGGTGCACCAGTCTTCTTTGTGAAAAAGAAGGATGGCACTATGAGAATGTGCATCGATTATCGTCAGCTGAATAAGTTGACTATCAAAAACAGGTATCCTTTGCCGAGGATTGATAATCTTTTTTATTAGTTTCGGGGAGCGGCTGTGTTCTTAAAGATTGACTTGAGGTCAGGGTACTATCAGCTTAAGGTGAAGGATGTGGATGTGCCGAAAACAGCCTTTAGAACAAGGTATGGGCATTTTGAGTTTCTTGTAATGCCGTTTGGCTTGACGAATGCTCATGCTGCTTTCATGGACATGATGAATAGAGTGTTCCATGCATACTTGGACAAGTTCCTTGTGGTGTTCATCGACGACATCCTTGTGTACTCTCGTAATGAGGAGGAGCATGAAGGTCATTTGAGAGTTGTCTTGCAAGCGCTTTTGGAATATCAGATTTATGCTAAGCTGAGCAAGTGTGAGTTTTGGCTAAAGAAAGTTGTGTTCCTTGGTCATGTGGTTTCGGCTGAAAAGATTCGTGTTGATCCTTAGAGGGTTGAGGCGGTGATGAATTGGAAGCCTCCTAAGTCTGTTCATGAGGTCCGTAGTTTCCTTAGGTTTGCAGGATATTATCAGAGGTTTGTGGATGGATTTTCAAAGATCGTTGCTCCTTTAACGAAGTTGTTACAAAAAGATGTTAAGTATGAGTGGACGGAAGCGATAAAACAAGCTTTTGAGAAGCTTAAGGCAGCTTTGACGCAAGCTCCTATCTTGGTTCAACCTGAATCATGAAAAAAGTTTGTAGTATAGAGTGACGCATCCTATCTTAGGCAACGGCGATGGGTGGAGTTGCTTAAGGATTACGATCTAACGATCGAGTATCACCCGGGAAAGGCTAATGTTGTGGCTGACGCCTTGAGCAAGAAAGTGGCAGTGGAGTTAAGGGCGGTGTTTGCTAGCTTGAGCATATCGCGAGATGGAGGTCTTGTTGCTGAATTGCAAGTGAAACCATCCCTGGTTTAGTTGATAAAGGATAAGCAGTTGTTGGATGATTCTTTGGTGCCACATGTTCAGGATATTGTTGAGGGTAGACCATCGGATTTTTGTTTGAGTGATGATGGGGTTCTATGTTTTGGAAGTCGGATAGTAGTGCCTAATGATGTGGAGTTGAGGCGTACTATTCTGACCGAAGCTCATAGTAGTCCTTTTGCTATGCACCCTGGTAGTACAAAGATGTACCGTGATCTGAAGGATGAGTACTATTGGGTGGGTTTGAAGAAAGATGTTGCGGAACATGTGAGCAAGTGCATGGTTTGTCAGCGGGTTAAGGCTGAGCATCAGTTCCCTTCAGGGTTGTTACAACCGTTGAGGATCCCTGAATGGAAATAGGAGAGGATCACAATGGACTTTGTGTCTGGTTTGCCTTTGACGCCATCAAACAAGAATTCGGTGTGGGTGATTGTGGATCGCCTTACGAAGTGTGCGCATTTCTTACATGTGCATACTATGTATACCTTGGATAAGATTGCAGAGCTGTACATTGCTGAGATTTTACGATTGCATGATGTACCCAAATCTATAGTGTCGGATAGAGATCTGAGGTTTACATCGCGATTTTGGTAATGTTTGCATCAAGCTTTGGGTACGCGGTTGAATTTCGTACATCTTATCATCCACAGACGGATGGACAGTCTAAGCGTGTTATCCAAGTGCTTGAGGATATGTTGATGTGCTGCGTGATTGAGTTTCAGGGCTCTTGGGAGAAACACTTGCTTTTGGTGGAGTTTGCTTATAATAATAGCTACTAGACAAGTATTCAAATGGCACCTTATGAAGCCTTGTATGGGAGGAAGTGCAGAACTCCTCTTTGCTGGGCTAAAATGGGGCAAAAGTTGATCTCGATGCCGGCTTTGTTGAAAGGAACCACCGAGAAGGTGAAGCTCATTTGTGAGCGGTTTAAGGCAGCCTTTGATCAGCAGAAGTCTTACGCGGATTTGAAGCGTAAGGAGATTGAGTTTGCGGTGGGTGACCGTGTGTTCTTAAAGGTTTCACCTTGGAAGAAGGTGATGAGATTTGGCTGTAAGGGCAAGTTGAGCCCTAGGTATATTGGACCGTACGAGGTGATAGAACGTGTGGGTCCTGTTGCTTATAAGCTGAGGCTACCACAAGAGTTAGAGAAGATACATAATGTGTTTCATGTATCCATGCTTCAGAGGTATAGATCGGATCCTTCGCATGTTATGCCCGTGGGGGAAGTTGAGTTGAATCCAGATTTGACTTATGATGAGGAGCCAGTTGAGATTTTGGATTCGGACAGTAAGGTTCTCCGGGGTAAAACCATTGAGTTGGTTAAGGTGTTGTGGAGGCATCGTGATGTTGAGGAAGCCACGTGGGAAAGAAAAGATGACATGAAGAGGCAGTTTCCTTACCTTTTTCCTCCAGGTAAATTTCGAGGACGAAATTTCTTAAGAGGGGGAGAGTTGTAACACCCCAAATTTGGGCCTAGATGTTTAGAGTCTAAACCGGATCGGTCTGGAAAATGGTTCGAATCTAAAAGGGAGTTTTAGGGAACACCTAGTTCGGGATGCTTTAAAAATATAGAAAATATCTAGAAATCCTCATTTAATATATAAAAGAGAATGGTGAAATCAATTTTACAAAATAATATTTGGAAATACTACATTTCGGTGTAGTTACCAAATCGCAGTTTTTGCAAAGTTCAGTAGTGAATGTTTTGCAAAGGATTGAAACTTTGAATCTTTAAGGAAAATGAATGTGATTAAAATAGAAAACCACCTTTGACTTTTCATAACTAATTTTCACAAATTTTCCCTCATTTTATTTTCCCTCAAATTCTTTTCAACCAAACACTTTCTCTCCTGCAAATTTACTTTTGATTTCCACTTCATTTGATGAGATTTCAATTACTCTTTGATTCCTAATCAATTCCTCATCAAATCCACTCGATTTCTACATTGAATTTTCAAGAAAACTTGCCCACATCAAGGAGAAATCATCCATTAGAGGTAAGATTCGTCCTTCTCCTCTAATGATCAGTTATTTACTGAAATTCCCAAGTTATCAATCCTTTATTAATAATTTTTAAGAGGTTTTAATGTTAGAAACAAGAAATTGGCTTAAAACTCAAGATTTTGGAAGAGATCTTGATGATTTTGTGGTGATTGATTGGGCTCTATTTTGAGATGGATTTCTAATGTATTTTGGATGTTAATTGATGTTATAAATGAGGTTTTATCAATCCAATCCCGAATAGGTTTGTTTTTCCTAAGTTTTGCTTGTTAAAATGATGGTTTTGGGGGTGATTTTGGTGTTCTGCTATAGCTGGAGGTATAAGGACGTGGTTGTGTTAGTTTTTGATGTTAATTGATGTTTATAAATGATTAGAAGTGATGGATCTTGGCTGGGTTTTGTTTTGGAAGAGTTTGGAGGTGATTTCGGTAGTGTTTGGTAGTCGAAATGTGGTTTTTGTGTAGAGCAGCGAGTTTAGGTGTGTGACTGATGATTTCAATGCATGATGATGCATTAATCCTCTGCTCATATGTGTTTAAAATAGGGGAGACAACTTCGGATACCTTTGAAGTTGAACCGGAAGCTTATATAGCGTTTCGGCGAGCAAGCGAAACGTAATCGGTGAGTGCGTATGGTTTTAGAAGTCCTTGAGGGACAAAGAAACAAGGTTTGGGGATTTAGGAAAGGTTTGAAACACCTTCCTAAGTCCGGAAGTAAGTATTGGCTAGATCGCTCTCTTAAATGAGGTGATTGCCCCTAAAATGCTTTTATATGCTCATGGTTTTAGATTGATAAATCCCTATTGTTTTTATGCATGAATTATAGCATGAGATGATGCTTGAAATGATTTCATTAAGTAACATGTTGCATGGTTGAGATTTGAGCTTTTATGTTAAAGCATAGCAAATGTTATGATTTTGAAATGAGATGAGAATGTTTGAGATTTAATGCATGAAAAACAGTAGGTGAGATGATGATTTGACATAATATATTGGCATAGATGTTGAGATACTTACCGGATATAATTTATCGATCAATAGGATGAGAGTGCACTATAAACTAAAAATTCGTACGTGCTCCTTGGTTAAGTCAAAGGGAGAGAACCGATGTTGGGCATTCCATCGGGTAGGACTTGGTGAAATACCCAAGCTTTGTGTCGATGAGAGATTCCGCAATGTGAGTACGGTGATGAGAGATTCCACTGGCAACTATGTTGCTAGACGAGTCAGTACAGTGATGAGAGATGCCACCGGAAGTGTCTAGTGAGATGTTCGCATATCCGAGTAATAATGAGATGTGAAATGCCAATATAAAATATGTTATGGTTTTTGATTCACATGTACCTTTGATGAAATGGTTTATGCTATGAGAAATGCATATGTGATATGTTTATGAAATACTTTAGAGTACAAGCATAAGTATGGCCTTGCCATGAATTTTGCATAGGTTAAATGCATGAGATAGAATGAAGGTACATGTGTTTTCAATGAGAAATTGCTTTGAAAGGTTTCCAAGCTTGAGATAGAATGAGCATGTGGTTTAAAAGTTTTTGAGAAAGTGTTTTCAAGATATGCATTATTGTGTTGGTTTTCTTTAGAGCATGCCTCACGAAGCATTTGTGCTTACGCTCTTTCTTTTACCGATAATACAGATAATTGAGGTGTTTTCAGGCATCAAGGAAGTTAATTTCATCAAAGGTAGTCCAAGCTCACATATGGTGAAGTTTTCATACACTTTAGTTTTGGTATATAGGCAATGGGAAACCAAGAATTGTTTTTGAGAGATGTGTTGAACTCCCTAAGGTTGTAGCATGATTGTTTTAGCTTGTTTGGGTTGTAAATGGCCTTAATTGCTTGATATGAGGTTGGATTACCTATTTGGGTTTTGAGATTAGGAAGCATGCCTCTAGACTAATGAGATTTTGTGTTTGATGCTATGATTGTGCTTGAATGCCCCAAATATGTTCCTTGTATGTATGATGACTCGATGTTATGATTTGGGAGTCTTTGGTGCATGTTTGAGTGAGTTATTGGATGAAAAAACAGCATTTGTTGCTGATTCTGGGCAGGGTGTATCGAAACACCCTATGGTGTTTCGAAACGGGGGCCTGAAATGGCCTTGGCGTTTCGAAACGTAAGGGGTTGCTTCGATACATTTTGGCTATTGGAATGACGTGTTCCGGAACTGGTCTCGAAACATACCCGCGTATCGAAACGGTCAACGCCGTTTCGAGGCAGCGTTTCGGTACGGTAGGTGGGTGTTCCGAAACGGGTGACCGTTGGACACAGGTTTGAATTGTTTTGATGTTTGCATGCTTTACATTTTAGTCCTAAATGTTGTGATTGCAATTGCTGGAGCTTGAGATGTCTTTTTAAGATGAAATTTGGCAGTGAAACATGTAACATGACTAATTTTGTAATGGTAATCCTAAAATCAATGAAGTCCCTCTATTTTACAAAAATTACATTTTGGTCCCTAATCTTGTGTTAAGTGCAATTGAGCCGCTTAATGTTATCCGATCGCTGTGCCTTTTTCTATCATGACTCATGAGTACTCGCTTGGGGTTAACATGTATCTAGACAAGATTAAAATGAAAAAAAGGTCGTTAATCAAGGTTGACTTTCGGGTTGACTTTGGTTTTCCCCGTGTAATCTTCGTAGTTCGGGTCAATCGTCTAGGTCGGGCTAAGGGGGTTACAGTTTCTTTAATCTATGAACTTCATAATTATCTATTAAATGTTGTTTGGTTAATTGTTATGCCTTTATAGCCTATGTCTCTTATTTTTGATCTAACAAAAAGGGGAAGAGGGAAGATCACAAGCTCACTTAAACTTAAACTTAAAAATTACATAGCTAACAATAAGGGGGAGTTGTTTTCAAATGTTTTTCAAAAGACTTAAAAATTTTATGCTTTGGTTTTGTTTTATCAAAAAAGGGGGAGATTGTAAAACCCATGTTTAATTTTGATATAACAAAGTGTTTTAAGGACCAAATTGTAAAACTTGAAATGAATTTTTAAGTCCCCTAAAAGGTCTGAAATCAACAACTCTTTGCTCTAGTATGAAAAACTCAAACTCCAAAATATTTTCTAAGTGTTCCAAGGCAAAATTGCTCAAAAACATCTATACGTATCGATACGCTCCTTACCATATCAATACCTTTTTTACAAACTTGGCTACTGGAGACAAACGTTTTGATACTCTCTTTACCGAATCGAAACAGGGTATAGAAACAGATTCCATATATATCGATACGGTCTCTCTTAAAATCCCAAGGAGTTTTAATCGAGTACCGATACGGTTTAAAAGATTTTGAAAAATCAGAGCCTTAAATATTTCGACCGTTGCTTGTCAGATGGTAGGTAACCAATTTTTTAAGAGGTGGTTAATGAGTATCGATACGCTCTTACCCGTATCAATACGAATTCCTCCAGTGAGCTAGGTTAAAAAATTGCATCGATACGATCTTTCCCGTTTTGAAACGATTCCCTAACCCGTACTTGTACGCCTGAACGTGTATCGATACGCCCCGCTTATATTTGTGCAACGGCTCTTTCTTTTTTGAGACAAGTATCGATACACTTCCTCGAGTACAGATACGGTAGACTGCAGAGGTGCATTTGTAACCCCCTTAGCCCGACCTAGACGCATGACCCGAACTATGAAGATTACACTTGGAAAACCAAAGTCAACCCGAAAGTCAACCTTGATTAAAGACCCTTTTTTTTCTTTTTATCTTGTCTACAATCATATTAAGCCTATGTGATTACTCAAGAATCAGATGGGAGTAAGGCACAACGATCGGAAACAATTAGGGACTCAATTGCATGAATTATACTTTTAGGGACCAAAATGTATATTTTGTAAAATATAAGAACTTTGCAGATTTTAGGTTTACCAACATGTAATTAATCATATTACATGCCTCTATGACAAATTTCAGCTTAAAAGGACATTTCGAGCTCAAGCAATTGCATGCTCAATATTCAGGATTAAATTGCAAAACAGGAGAACTTAAAACAATTCAAAATCAGCATCCAACGGTCATCCGTTTCGGAACACTGACCCTCGTACCGATATGCCCTTATCAAAACAGTGTTGACCGTTTCGTTACTCGGGTGTGTTCCGAGACCGGTATCAAAACAGGCCTCTCTAGTAGCCAACATGTTTCGAAACACTATGGCCATAACAGGGCCCCGTTTCGAAACAATTAAGGGTGTTTCGATACACCATACCCTGTATCAGCAGAAAATACTAGTTTTTCACCTCTTAACCCATTCAAACATGCTTCAAAGCATACCAAAACATACCAACAACTTGTCTAGACATTAGAGATCATAATTAGGAAACTTAAGCTAGAGCATGGCATCAAACACGTGAACATTCAATCTATATGCATGCTCCCTAGCTACAAATCCAAATATAAGCTTTCAAACCTCAAATCACACAAACAAAACCATTAACAAACTCCAAAAGCCACACCAAACTTGTTACAACCATAGGGAGTTACAAAACACATCTCCCAACCACAACCATGAAACCCCATTGCCACATATCAATACTAAAGTATGTAAAAACATCACCATACATGAGCTATGCACTTCCTTGGATGTTCTTAACCTTCTTGATGCCCAAAAATCACTTCAATTATCTGCATTGTTGGTAAAAGAGAGTGTAAGCACATTTTCTTAGTTAGGCAAGCTCTAAAGAAAACCAACACAACAATGCAATCTTCAAAACACTTTCTCAAAAGCCTTTTTCTACAACATGCTCATTCGATCTCATGCTTGAAAACCGTTTCAAAGCAAATCTCCATTGAAAACACATGTACCTCAATTCTATCTCATGCATTTAAACCAATGCAAATCTCATGGAAAGGCCATACACATGCTTGTGAAAACTAAAGCATTTCATATACAAATCTCATATGCATTTCTCATAGCATAAATCATCTCATCAATAGGTACATGTGAATCAAAAGCATTTTAATATATTATATTTGCATTTCAAATTTCATTATTACTCAGATATGCGGACAACATTCTCAAACCCACTAGACACTTCCAGTGGAATCTCACATCACCGTACTCACTCGTCTAGTAAACATAATATCCGGTGGAATCTCTCATCGCCGTACTCACATGGCGGATTCTCTCATCGCCACAAAGCTTGGGTATTTCACCATGTCCTACCCGATGGAATGCCCATCATCGGTCTCACCCTTTGGATTGAATCCAAAGAGCACGTACGAATTTTTAGTTTATAGTGCACTCTCATCCTATTGATCGATCAATTATATCCGGTAAGTATCTCATCTTCTATGCCAATATATTATGTCAAAACATCATCTCACCTACTGTTTTTCATACAACATTTCTCAACTCTTTCTCACCTCATTTCAAAATCAAAACACATGCTTGCATTAAATCAAAATCTCAAAACTCATCAATGCAACATGATATCTTATGAAATCTTTTCAAGCATCATCTCATGCTACAAATCATGCATAAAAACATTAGGAATTTATCTATCTCAAAACATGAGCATGTAAAAGCATTTTAGGGGCAACCCCCACATATTTGAGAGCAATCTAGCCAATACTTACTTCCAGACTTAGGAAGGTGTTTCAAACCTTTCCTAAATCCCCAAACCTTGTTTCTTTGTCCCTCAAGGACTTCTAAAACCATTCGCACTCACCGATCTCATTTCGCTTGCTTGCCAAAACGTTATCTAAGCTCGCGGATCAACACCAAAGGCGTCTTAAGATGTCTCCCCTGTTTATAACACATAAGAGCAGAGGATTAATGCATCATCATGCATTGAAATCATCAGCCACACTCCGAAACTCGCTGCTCTAATCAAGAACCTCATTGAAACTACCAAAAACAACCGAAATCATCTCCAAACTCTCCCAAAACAAAGCCCAGTCAAGATCTATCACTTCTAAACATTTCTAAACATCAATCAACACAAAAAACCACCACAAACTCGTCCTTATACCTCCAGACATAACAGAACACCAAAACCACCCCAAAAACCACCATTCTAGCATACAAAAGTTAGGAATCCAAGCCTATTCGGGATTTTTTTGATAAAACCTCATTTATAACATCAATTATGAACCAAAATACATTAGAAAACAACCTCAAAACAGAGCCTAATCAACAACCACAAAAATCATCAAGATCTCTCAAAGAACCTTGAGTTTTAAAACAATTTCTTGTTCCTAACATTAAAGCAACTCAAAAATCATTAACAAAGGATTGATAACTTGGGAATTTTAGTAAATAACTGATCAGTAGAGGAGAAGGACGAAGCTTACCTCTAATGGCTGATTTCTCCTTGATTTGGGCAAGTTTTCTTGAAGATCCAATGTGAAAACAAGAGGATTTGGTGAGAAAAAGATTAGGAATCAAAAGGAGATTGAAATCTCATCAAATGAATGAAAATCAGAGGCTAATTGATGGAGGAAATGTGTTTGGCTGAAACGAAATTGAGAGAAAATGAAATGAGAGAAAATTGAGGTAAGGTGGTTATGAAAAGTCAAAGATGGTTTTTTCCTTTTAATTATCTTTATTTCCTTTAGTTAAAACATCATTAAAATCACCCAAAATAAGGAGAAATCTGATTAAAAACATTTTGGTCAGATTAGCTCCTTAAAGATTCAAAGTTTCAATCCTTTACAAAACAATCATTATTCAACTTTTGCAAAAACTGCGATTTGGTCACTACACCGAAATGTAGTATTTCCAAACCTTATTTTGTAAAACTGGTTCCACCATAATCACTCTTATAATAAATGAGGATTTTTAGATATTTTTCTATAATTTTAAAGCATCCCGAACTAGGTGATCCCTAACTCTCCCTTAAAGATTCGAACCATTATCGACCGGTACGATTCGAACTCTAAAACATCTAGGCCCAAAATCGGGGTGTTACAACATTTATGGTTGTAAGAGAGGGTTCCAATGGCTATAATCAATTCCCGAACCACCCAAACGGCTAGAATTAATGAAGAAGGTATAAAAAGAAGTCTATTAAGACTAGCAAAAACTATTGCATCCAAGAGAAACATCTACACAAAAAATCCAAGCTCAAGTGCCTAAATTCTCATTCTTGTAAAATCCCAAATTGTATTGAGTGAAATTCTTATCTTGCATTTCAATTTGGGTTGAGTAATTGTATTCAAAGGGGCAAATTTGTATTGAGGGATATTCTTATTTCCTTCAATTTCTTCTTTTTAACCAAGTGAGGGTTTGGTCAATTTTGGGTAGAAAATTGTTGCGTCTTGTTAAGGTTTCCTCCTAAGCCTAGAAAAGGGAAGATCAATTAGTTCAATTGTTGGAAAATCCTAAGTGGGAGCTAAGGTAGTGGATGTAGAGTTCATTTGGAACTTGAACCACTATAATTGCCTTGTTCTTCATTTTTTATTCATTCCACTTCACTTCCTAAATTTTAAAAAAACCCAATTCACCCCCCTCTTGACTTTGATCAATCCTTTGATCCACTCAACAATCCTTCAAACCACGATACATCTTAGTACTACCAGTGTGTTTAGCAAAATGACTACTATGAGCCTCAGTCAAAATAGTGCGCCTCAACTCAACATCCTTTGACACAACTATTCAACTTTTGAAACATAAAACTCCATCATCATTAAAACAAAAGTCTGTCGCATTACCATCAGCTATATCCTGAACATGTGGCACTAACGAGTTGTTAAGCAATTGTTTCTGTTTCATCAATTGAATCAAGGAAGGTTTCACCTGCAACTCGACCATCAAGCCACCATCACGCGATATATTCAACCGAGCAAACATAGCTCTCAGCTCAACAGCTACCTTCCTACTCAAAGCATCGGCCACAACATTGATCTTTCCAAATTGATACTCAATGCTCAAATCATAATCCTTAAACAACTGCAACCATCTTCGTTGCCTAAGAATCAACTACTTCTGAGACATAAGATACTTCAAACTCTTATGGCCAGTGTAAACCACACTCTTTTCACCATAAAGGTAGTGTCTCCAAACCTTCAACGCAAACACCACTGCAGCTAGCTCTAGATCAAGAGTAGGATAGTTGCGTTCATGCACCTTCAACTGTCTAGATACATAAGCCACAACCTTCCCACCCCTGTATCAACACACAACCCAAACCAACATACGAGGCATCACTAAAAACTACAAACTCCTTACCCAATTCTGGTTGAATCAAGACAGCAGCTTGCGTCAAAGCTTCCTTTAACTTCTTGAAAACTTGTTGCCTAACATCCGTCCACTCAAAGTGAACACTCTTTTGCAACAACTTGGTCAAATGTGCAAGAATCTTAGAAAAACCCTCGACAAACCATCGGAAATAACCAGCCAACCCGAGGAAACTACGCACCTCCATCCTCGATTTAGGAGTTTTCCAACTCACCACCGCCTCGATATTGTGTGGATCAACCTGAATACCTTCGGCTAACACCACATGTCCAAGAAAAACCACTTCCTTAAGCCAAAACTCACACTTGCTCAGCTTAGCATAAAGCTGATTCTCCAACAACACTTGCAAAACAATTCTCAAATGCTTATAATGATCCTTCTCGGTACGCGAGTACACGAGAATATCATCGATAAACACTACCACAAACTGATCCAAAAACTCATGAAATACCCTATTCATCATATGCATGAATGCAGCTGGTGCATTTGTCAATCCAAACGGCATCACCAAGAACTCATAATGGTCATACCTAGTCTGAGAAGCTGTTTTGGGTACATCCACATCCTTAACCGAAGCACCACGAAACTGGTCAAACAAATCATCAATCCTCGGGAAAGGATACTTGTTCTTAATCCTCAACTTATTCAGTTGCCGATAATCTATGCACATATGCATTGTACCATCCTTCTTCTTTACAAAACAAGACCGGCACACCCCAAGGTGAAATACTCGACCTTATGAACCCCTAGTCAAGAAACTCCTGAAGTTGTGTCTTCAACTCCTTCAACTTGCTATGTGGCATGCGATAAGGAGTAATGGACACCAGAGTCATATTCTCATACAACGCAATGCCAAACTCAACTTCTCTGTTTGGTGGCAACCCAGGCAACTCTTCCGGAAAAACACCCGGAAACTAACGTATTGTCCGTATGTCTTGCACCCACACTTCCTTTGTGCCATGATTCATCACATACGCCAAACAAGCTTTACATCCCCACTCCATCATCCGACTCGCTTCAAGAGCCGAAATTGCATTAGACAAGAACTTCACGTTCTCGCCTATGATCACTACCTCGTAATCATCGGCAAGCTTCTAAGTAACTTGCTTAACATCAAAATCTACCACAGCTCGATGCTCGACCAACCAGTCCATTCCAAGAATCACATCCAAACCATAAAAAGGAAGTTCCATCAAATCAACTGAAAACTCATGACCCTGAACAGATAATGGACTTCTCCTATAAAATCTCCTTGTAAAAATAGTCTCACCAAAAGAACTTGTTACTTGCATTCCTACATCTAACATCTCAACAAGAATATCAAACAAATGTGCATGCTCACTCAAGATGTATGAATGTGTAGATCTAGAATCAGTCAATGCTAACAAAGACAAGGATTGCAAGGTGAAGGTACCTGCAATCACGTCGGTGTCGTTACGTCCCACGCGGTGTGCATACACCCTCGTAGGATCACCTTCCTCTAGTTCAACCGCAACAACATGGGTCACACCTCTCTACTCTAAAAGTTATCATGACTGTGCCCACGGCCTCTATGCGGTGCAGTAACAAGTGCACGACCCTGACAACCACCCGCCAACAAGGGACACTCTCGTCTCATGTGATCAGCGGACCCGAAGTTCTAGCAAGAATTTTCCCCAGCCGTCGGACCCTGCACCTTACGAGCCACACAAGGACGATCTCGCCTCAAGAGTTCACGCGAACCACGTGACCAACACGTGTTCTGCTCAAACCTCGGCATGTTACACTTAGCGGTGCTCCTCGCCCAAAGTTACCTCGCCTCACCACAGGTTGATATCTACGGTCTTGGTTCCTCTTGTTATGCCCACCACTAGGGTCAGCATCAGCAGCTCTCTTGCCCGAGCTAGATCCACCCATTCGAGACGACAAACCCATGCTCTGTTCTATGTCCTAACCCGTGTCACCATCACATCAAAGTCTGTATAATCAGTCGAGAGCTTGAAAGTCTTCACGTCCTGCACCAGGCCATACCGGAAGCGGTCACAACGATGCCTATCACTCGGCACCAACTCTGGAGCATATTGGCTCAGTCGTACGAACTGGACCTCGTACTCAGCCATTGTCATGTTCCCTTGCACCAGGGACATGAACTCCCGCTTCTTGTCATCTAAGTATCTAACTCCAAGATACTTCCTTTTGAAAGCAGACTGAAAGAAAGTCCAATCCACTTCTTCTGGCTCCAAGCTGTTCTCACAGTCCTCGACCATGTATATGCATCGCCGTGTAACAACAACACTGTGCAACCTAACTTCCATGCATCATTGCACCCCATCTGGTCCAATATTCGGATCGTACTAGCCATCCATTCCTCGGATGCCTCAGGAGATAACCCACGAAATTCCACTCCTCCCAAACTTCTCAAGCGCTCCAACGGCAAACCCGTTTGCCCAGCAGCAGGTGCTTGTAAATGCACTCCAGTAACAACAGCCTGGAATGCTCTCGTCATCGCCTGTACCAGAGGCATAAAGTCTCCCAACACCAGACCAGCCTGTCCGTGTTGCCCTTGCTCATCACCCTCAGGTGGCGGTGGCGGTGGAGGAGGTAAGTTTGCACGAGGTAGAACCTCGTTCTCCTCATCACTTTTCCCTTCAATAGGACCAACTAACCCAGATCGTAATTATAACCCCCTTAGCCCCCGGGCTAGACGTCCAACCTTAACCAAGGAGATTACACGGGGAAAATCGAAGCCAACTCGTTAAAGACGACTTCGATTAACGGCCTTTTTTTCTTTTTAACTTCTCTAGATGCAATTTAAAACTCTATGTGATCAACAAAACATTTAGAAATAAACGTCGCAGCAAACAAACAATGTTTAGGGATTCAATTGACCATTTTAAGCTTTTAGGGACCAAAATGTAATTTATGTAAATTACACGGACCTTTCCCATTTTAAGGCTACCAACCTTTAATTAATCATAAAACATGCTTCTTTGACAAATTTCAGCACAAATGAACCATCCAAACCCAACCAATTGCATACACAAAGTTTAGGAACTAAAATGTAACGTTTCAGACTTTTAAAGATTTCATTTAACCCATTTAACGGTCAGGTATCGGTACCCCTACAACCTGTACCGATACTCTGGTAGGCAGTAACCAAAGTTTGAGGGAGGGTATCGATACCATTCCCCTTGTATCGGTCAGGTGTGCATTTTGCACAGGGGTATCGGTAATCTTCCAAATCGTATCGGTAAACTTCCAAATCATATCGGTACAGGTGTGCATTTTGCACAGGGGTATCGATACACTTCAAAATCGTATCAATAAACTTGTACCAATCTGACCAAAATCAGCCTATGAGTATCGATACTGAGGCCCGAGAATCGATACCCATACCAGAAGTGCACAAGGAATAGCCTCTTAAATGCATCAATCATCATCCAATCACACCCGTAAGTCATATACATGCATATATAATCACATCATACATATATGCATCACAAACTAGCCACATAGCAAGCATTATGCACATCAATTCATACTAAACAAGCAACCAATAAAAATGCCTTCAACCACACACCGAAACATGACCAAAACACCAATTAAAGGTCCAAAAACCACATAGAGGTCAATTACAAAAACACAAATCCACACTAAACCTGCTCAAAACTAGGAAATACCATAACAAAAATATTTAAAGCATTGGACACGCCCATTGCCTTTATTACTCTAGTCCAAAACCAAAGCTTACCTTCAATCAAAGTCTTCCACCGATCCCCTTGCAAGTGTTGCCTCCAAAGCTTTAATTGACTGCATTGATGAACAAAGAGAGCATAAGCATAAAAGCTCAGTGAGGATTGCTCAAAACACATCATCAATGCAGTTTTTAAAACACAAGTTGAAACCATATCATGCTCAATCTCAATTCAAGCTATCAAAACCAAATCAAACCATTCTTTAACCATGTTCCACAAGTAACATTAGCCACATGCATTATTCACAATGCAAATCGACATTAAGCCTCACTTGCTTAATTCACATGCATTGTTCACAATGCAAATACACATTAAGCCTCACTTGCTTAATTCACATGCAATGTTCACAATGCAAATCCACATTAAGCCAAACTTGCTTAATTCACATGCATTGTTCACAAAGAAAATCCACATTAAGCCTCACTTGCTTAATTCACATGCATAGATTTGTCCTATGCAACATCTCATCATCAAGCATCTCATGCACAATAATCCATTATGCATTCATTAAAATCATGATACATGGGCAACAATAAACACATATATTCGCTTACAACATCTCGGCATAGGCTCACCCCTATTTGTTGTGATAGACTCACCTCTATCACTTTTACAAACAATATCAGATACACGGACTTGTATTGGCTCACCTCTATACTCAATGATGGGCTCACCTCCATCTTAATGGCTATGAATGGAATTAGGCTCACCCCTATACTCAATGATGGGATCACCTCCATCTTAATGGCTACGAATGGAATTAGCCTCACCCCTATACGCAATGATGGGATCACCTCCATCTTAATGGCTACAAATGGAATTAGGCTCACCCCTAACCCATAGTGATAGACTCACCTCTACCACCCGCAATAGGCTCACCCATATTACGTCACGTAGCTAGACACACATACGATTTATAGATTATAGTGCACTCACATCCTATTGGCCGACCAACGTATCCGTATATTTAAAATACATCATTCACTTGCCAATATACCCATAAAACCATGTTAATTCACTGCTCACAATGCGTCATTAAAAATCATCTCATATCCCGAAATTAAATATGCTTTTAAATAGCAAATACCATCTCATACAAGATCATACCATCTTGTATCAAACCAAACCATTTCATGGGATAAACACAAGCAAAACCATGCTTAAATCCATGCATAATAGTGAGTAACAACAATTATCAAAACATGAGCATGATAAACCATGGAGTCCATTTCAAACCGAAATCCGAGAGTTCAAGTTACCATACTTACTTCTGATATTAGCTAAGCGTTTCAAGCTTACACTAACCTGCCAACACCTCGTATTCATGCTTAACAAAGCTTTAAACACATTCACTCACCGATACGTGAAACTTCATGTGCCGGGGTGAATATCACTCGTCCGAAGCTTCCAAAATCGCATCGCTTAATCCCGAATCAATGACCCCTACTTTTAGAGCACCAAATATAGAGATCCAATGCATCAAAATGCATTCTAACTCCAGCAACTAAACAAAAACTCGTTGCCCAGCAAAACAACATCAATTTACCCATCCGAAATAACCGAAAACATATTCGATTGCTTCCTAAACCACGCCCAACCAACAATCAACACTTCCAATCATTAATATTCATCAAATCACATCCAAAAACAACCTAAACCCTTCCTTATATCTCCAGCAATCATTTAACCATCAAATCACTTCTAAAACACAACTAAAACTATCATAAAACTCAAGGATCTCAAGGATTTTCGGGAACTAAACCATTATAACTCCTTTTCAACATCATAAACACCTCAAAACTCAATTATAATCCATCAAAAACAGAGCTCATCAATAAAACTCCGAAAATCAAGAATTAAACCTTAGTTTTGCAAAATTTTGACCATAAATCAAAACTATAATCAAAACTCAGTTAAAAAACAACAATTGAGAGATAAAAATCTTAGGAATTTCAATAAAGAACCTTGATTAGAGGCTGAGAATGGGATTTACCACCAATCCTTGCTTTCCTTATGATTTGACAAGTTTTGCTTCACAATTCTTGAAGTAAATGAAGAGAAATATTTAAAATGGTTATGAGATCAAAATGAGAGTGTTGGGGAGAAAAGAAATCTAGAGAAAAGACTTTAGAATGGTGTTTTGCTGAAAATGGAGAGTGAAAAGTTAGTTACGTAAATGAAACTTCAAAATTAATGATTTTTATTTGATAAATAAATAAAATCCCCTTCTTAAACAATTACATAAATTAATTTAAAACACATGTCAAATTAAGGAAATGTGTAATTGCACAAAAGATCCCTAGAGATCCTAAGATTTTGACTCCTCTTTTAAAATTTGCATTTTCCACAATTTTCAAACTTTACATTTTGGTCACTGCCCAAAATGTACCACTTACAAAACTACTTTTGTAAAATGATTTGACCAACCTCTTAAACATGATTTTAGAGGATTTTAGCAATTTTTGTCAAATTTTTATCCTATCCCTAACCTTGATCTCCCTGAACCACCTAACACGATTCGAACCGTTTCAAACCGGTTCACTTAACCCGATCCGATGTCTAAAACATCTAGGACCAAAATCAGGGCGTTAGTAATTCTCTCCTCGGTCCCATTGTGCTAATAACATTAAGGCATGAACATAAAACAAACAAAAGATCAGGCCAGCCCTAACAAGGATGCAAGATTTCAAAACCAATTAAAAATATTTCAATAGCTAATAAGGCAATGGGCATCCCAACTCCCCCCAGCGTAGCATAAAGCATACCACACGCATGTCACAACCATCATGCAACTCAAACATCCAGATTCAGCCCACTCAAACATTATATAACAACTCACATTCATATTCAATCGTCATATATCGCATCACCAGCACATAATCAGCATTAGCATGCTTAAAACATTCACCGGTTAAAACAGACATTACCAATAACGCACATTCACATCAAAATCACTTACCAACCCCTTATCGTTATCCCAATCATTCGTAACCTGGCTCTGATACAACCAAATGTAACCCCTTTGACCCAGCCTAGCCGATAGACCGAAGCAAGCATGTCATACAAGGAATATTAAAGTAAACTGGGAAGGTTTACCTCTATAAACGACCCTTTTTTTTCTTTTTATCTTGTCTAGATACAACTTAGGTTCCGATGTGTGTACACAAGTATCGGATAAGACAACATCACAAACGCTCATAGATTATAACCGATTGCGAGATTTGGGACCATTTTGCAAATTTGATAACTTATGAGGATTATTATCAAATTCGGATTACCAACCTTTAATTAGGTTCATTACATGCTTCACCGTAATAACTCAACTCAAGATGACCATTAGAACTCATTCGATTTCACACAAAACAACTAGGGACCAAATCGTAAAGATTCAAATCATTCAAAGACGATTTTTAACTAATTTAACGATTAGCGTATCGGTACCCTTAGGGAGGGTATCGATACAACCGTATCGATACGCTCTCGACTAGTGGATAAAAAGGGTACTGATACGACCTCGTGTATCGGTACACCCCTCTCATTTATGAAGGCTGTATCGATACACCATGAAGTGTATCGGTACACCTTAGTCAGCAAATGCCCAAAAATGCAAGTTTGGCACTCCAAAACCATCTCCAACAATTACAATATTTGTATAAACAGGCTTGCAACTCAATTTCACATCAATACACAAGGAAACATGGAAAAGGCATCATCAAGGCATCACTAACAACATTATTAAGGACTAAAGGCATGCTTCCTAAGAAAATCAAGAACCAAAAGATCATTTCACCAAAACCATGCATCAACCAACATCTAAAGACCATTTACAAACCAATAAAAGCATAACAAACATGTGCTAAACCAGAAAATACCAAAACAACCAAGATTCTTAGCATTGGACACCCACATTGCCCTTATTACACTAATTCAAAATCCCGACATACTTTTAACGAAGTCTCTTGGAAAGATCCCTTGTAGTGGCTGCCTCCAACACGTAATTGTCTGAATTGATGAACAAAGAGAGCATAAGCAACATGTAACGCCCCGGTTTTGGGCTCAGAAGTTTTGGGCGTTGACCGGTTCGGTCAAAGTGCTGATCGAATATATAAGAGTGAATTTAGGAAAGCCTAGTTCGGGTTGCATTAAAAATATGGAAAAATGTTCTAAAATCATCTTTTAATATATAAAAGTGAACTGTGAAATCAATTTTGGAAAATGAGGTTTGGAAGGGTGACATTTTGGGTTAGTGACCAAAATGTAATTTTTGAAAACTGCGTAACTGTTTTAAAAAGGATTGAAACTTTGAATCTTTAAGGAGCTATTTACCCAATGGGAGTTTCTCCAGATTTTCTAAATATATTAAATGATTAATTAAATGTTTTTAAACTAAAGAAAAGTGGAGGGAAGATATTTTCCTAATTTTAACTAACTTTTCTCTCAACCATTTTCTCTCATCTTTTCTCTCAAACCAAACACATTCTCTCCAGATCTTTTCTCCTCTGATTTTGTCACTCAAATCACTCATTTCAACTCTCATTTGATTCCTAATCATCTCATCAACAAAACCTCTCAATTTGCAAGTTGTTTCATCAAGCTTTTTGGCTCTAAAAAGGAGAAATTCAAGTTTGGAGGTAAGAACGTCCTTCTCCTCTGAACTTCAAGTTCTTTACTGAAATTCCCAAGTTCTCAATCCTTGATTTGTGTTTTGTTAAAGGCTTTTCAATTGAAATCTTGATTTTGGCTTAAAATGCAAGATTTGGCGATTTTGGTGAAATTTTCGTGTGATCTGTTTGGGCAGTGTTTTGAAGTGTCAAAATGATGTTAAATGAATGCTAAATTGATTAGAAGTTGAGGTTTAATTAATGCAATCCCGGATAGGTTGAATTTCCTAAGTTTTTGCTTGAGTTTTTGGTTGTTTTTGGAGTGTTTTTGGTGATCTGTTATACCTGGAAGTATAAGGACGTGTTGTGATCATTTTGGATGTTAATTGATGTTTAAAAATGGTTAGAAGTGATGGATCTTGGCTGGGTTAAGTTTTGGAAATGTTTGGAGGTGATTTCGGTTGTGTTTGGTAGCCGAATTGTTGGTTGAGTGATGAGCAGCGAGTTTGGTTGTGTGGCTGCTGTTCTTAATGCATAATGATGCATTAATGTGCTGTTTTTGTGTGCTTGAAACAGGGGAGTTTGATCCGTGTGCTTTTGAGGTGTTGCGGAAGGTTTCAGATGCTTGGAAGGCTTGGTGGCTAGCCTTGTTTTGGTTATCGGTGAGTGAAGTTGGGTTTTCAGCTTTTGAACCAAGGTTTGAAGGTTTTTGGGAGCTTAGTGTAAGTCTAAACAACTTTGCTAAGCTCAAGAGTAAGTGAATGGTTTTTCGCTCTTGAATTATGATTGTGGAATTGGCTTCTAAGCAATTGTGGTTGATGATTGAAATGCATGTGTTTTGCATGGTTTAAATCTGTTTTGAAAGCATATTTAGCATGGTTTAATGCTGGTTTTGAAAGCCATATGTGAAGGATGCTCAAGGTAAGAGATCCTTGGTTTTATACATTGAAAATGTGGTTTTGATGCATGGTGTTGCATGTTGTTCAATGGCTTTGTTTAATGCTTTAAAACAGTGAATTAATGTTGGTAAATGATGGTTTTGCATATTGGTTATGCATGTGAATCATTTGATTAATGTGGTAATGGTTTTGCATATTGGTTATGCATGTGAAACATTGGACTAATGTGGTAAGGTGGTTATATTGGCAAGTGATGTAAGTGGTTCTTGGTTCTTTGATCGGATATAGTTAGCCGGCTATAGGATTGGGTGCACCGTGAATTAAGTCGCCTTGGAGGTGGAGTGGTCAAGAGTGGACCGGTAAACTCCCTTCAAGTATCCTAACGAGATGGTTGAGGTCATAATGGAGGTGTTGCCCATTCGAGGACCTTGGTTGAGCAAAGGTTATATGGTGTTTAAAAGTCCATATGTGAGAACCTTGTACTTGTTGAGATCACAATGGCGGGGTTAAGTCCATGTGTGGATCTTGTGTAGGGTGTCCCGAATCTCGTTAGTGATGTTATACAACTACCAATCGGTGAATGCAAAGGTTGTATGGTGTTTGAAAGTCCATACATGGGAACCTTGTGCATGTCAAGGTTGTATGGTGTTTGAAAGTCCATACATGGGAACCTTGGGGAAAAGTTGAGGTTGTATGGTGTTTGAAAGTCCATACATGGGAACCTCGGGAAAGTTGAGGTTGTATGGTGTTTGAAAGTCCATACATGGGAACCTCGGGAAAGCTAAGGTTGTATGGTGTTTAAAAGTCCATACATGGGAACCTTAGGATGTTGAGGTCAAATGGTGTTTAAAAGTCCATTTGGGAGACCTTGGATTGGTAGGGTGTATGGAGCGTAGGGACAACGCTCAGAATCCGCGTATCCGATTGGGTGTTGAGTTGAAAAGTGAATGTGGTTGATCACTTGAAGGCCAATATGATGTTCTTGATTGTGATGAAGCATGGGATGCTTGAATTGATGCATAATTGCATGTGAAGCATGAGATGCTTGAAAATATGCATGGTTGCATGGAAAGTGTATAATGCTTGTGAATGCATGTTTACTTGTTAAGTTGAACAAGTGTTGATTATCATTTGGAAAATGATGCATGTGAGCATGAAATATCTTTAGTGCATTGGAGTCTTGTTAAGACTTGTTTTTAAATGCATGTGACGATGATGTTGTGGTTCATATATGTTGCCTTTGGTTTAATGTATGTGTTGGTTGGTTTGTGAAATGGTTTTAAAAGATTCTTGCTTGAATTGGCTATCAAGTTTAAGAAAGGTATGTTGTGAAATGGGAGTGTTTTCCAAGATTTTGTTTTAGCTTGCATATGGTGTTTATGCATGGTTTGGCTAAATGGATGATTTTGTAAGTTGTGCTTTGAAAAGGTTTTCTTAGCATGCTAAGCTAAGGGTTGGTTTTCATGTATGTGTAATGCATGGTTTGAGCTTGTTGTTGAAAAGGGGTTTTCAAACATGGCTTTGGTAACAAATCGAGTTTGTTTTAAAAGTGATTTATGGCTCGCTGCATTGATGGTGTTTTGGTTTTGAGCATTCCTCACTAAGCATTATGTGCTTACGCTCCTTTTTGTCCATCAATGCAGATTCTTGAAGTTCGGACAGCGAGGAGCAAGGGATTCAAGAAGGACTCCACTTGAGATGTATGTCTCGGTTAATAGCTATAGTTAATAAAGGCAATGGGGTAGAATCTCTTGGGTTGATGTATGTGTTTGTTTATGTTCGGACAAGTATGGTTTTGTGTTGTTGATGTTGTTGGAACATGGTTTGGCTTATGAGTTTGAATTGGAAGTATGTTGTTTAAATGGTTACTTGTGTTGGAAGCTTAGCCTTGAAATTGGGGCTTTTCATATATGTTGTTATGTTGTTGAATTGTTGATGCAAGTATGCCTCTTTTATGTTGAATTGCATGTTGGCAAAGTTTGGTGGCTTTTGGAGCATGATTGGATGTTTAATTGCATGTTTAAGAATGCATTTTGAGGCTTGCTGTGCAGGGTGTTTCGGAACAGCCAATACCGTTTCGGAACGGGTGCCTTAAACAAGCCCAGGCGTCCGAAACGGGAGGGACCGTTCCGAAACGGAAAGGCTACTGCCAGACCCCCGTTTCGGTACGCGTTGCGAAACGGCCCCGCGTTTCGGAACGGGCTAAGCCTGTTTCGGAACGGGTGACCGTTGGGGGCTGACATTGGCAGTTAAATGTTTTGAAAAGTTTGCATTTTGGTCCTAAATCTTGTTTGTGCAATTGTATGAGTTTGAGATGTCCGTTTGAGCTGAAATTTGGCCGAGATGCATGAAACATGATTAATTTTAAGTTGGTAAATTAAAATCTGGTGAAGGCCTCAAAGTTTTCAGAATTTACAATTTGGTCCCTAAAGTTGTGTTTTGTGCAATTGGGTCCTTGATTGATCTCTGATGGTTGTGATCTTTGAGTATGATGTTTGTGTGATCACATCTAGGGTTAATGAGCATCTAGACAAGATTAAAAGGAAAAAAAAAGGGTCGTTAATCAAGGTTGACTTTCGGGTTGACTTTGGTTTTCCCCGTGTAATCTTCTTAATTCGGGTCAACCGTCTAGGCCGGGTTAAGGGGGTTACATTTGGTGGTATCAGAGCTGAGTTGCGAATGCTTGGGGAAAACGGTAAGTTGTTGTGATGTGTGTTGATGTTTACCTTGTTGTGTGGATGAAAGTTGGTTGAATGTTGGTTGAAACACGTGTTTCTGGGCATGATGTTGATGTTTCTGATCAAGTTGCTGATGTTTTCGAGCATGTTTTGTGTTTATGAATCATTGTTGAATTAATGTGGATATGTGCTGATGTTGTGAGCTGGTGTTATGCTTGATGATTGTGTAATGAGTATGTTATGTTGATAGTATGCTGATGCAAATGGATGCTGTTGGATGTAAGCATGATCGAGTATGTAGATTGATATGCTTGATGTTGTGATATCCATGTTGTGTTGATTGTTATGTCATGTAAAGGGGAGGATTCGGGATACCCATTGCCTTATTAATATAGCTATTGTGTTATTTTGGAGTTGGAGTTTGAATCCTTGCTTAATGCTGGTCTAACTGGTTTGTTTGTTTGTTGTGATTGTATGTTTGTTGTTGTTAGTAGTATGGCTAAGTCGATGAAAGAATGGCAGTTGGGTGAGATGGTTGCTGCCTTGGGGCAGGTTGTTAAGGCGTGGAATTCACCCTTTGGTGGAGGTGTTTTGTCTCAGCTTTCTGTGCCTGGGGTTGAGGTGATAAGGCAAGGGAAAGAAGCTGGTTCTGTGGTGAAGAGTTCATCATCTGATGTTCAGGAGGTGTTGGGAACATCTCAGGCTGTGGTAAAGGTAAAGTCTGTGGATGTGCTGGCTGTGGGATGTGTGGGTTTGCCGAAGCAGCGTTTGCTTGATTTGGGTGCTGTGGAATATCGTGGTTCTACACCGGAAATGTTTGAGGCCTGGTTGGCCAGTGTGGTTCTGATCTTGGATTAGGAAGGCTGTGATCTTGCTTGTAAGCTGGGGAGTGTTGTTTCTCTGATGTTGGAGGATGCATGTGTCTGGTGGACATATGTGGCAGTGGTGTCACACATTCATGATATTGATTGGGATTTCTTTGTATCTGCCTTTTATGAAAGGTATCTTGGAGGGAAGTTTCCAAGGGTTGAGCAATGTGACGGTGGTGCTGTTGTAGAGCAAGTGTTGCTTGGGCAAGGAGTGGAAGTTCAGCCACCGGTGTGTGACCGTTGTGAAAGGCGCCATGTTGGAGGTTGTTGGGGCGCGGGTGCTTGCTGGAACTGTGGTTCCAAAGTGCATGTTAAGCGTGATTGTCCTCTTGGAGTGAAGTCAGCTTTGGTGATAGCCAAAGGATCTCAGAAAGGTCGTGGGCACGGCCGAGGCAAGGTTCAGAAGTGGCAGAAAGAGCAGAAAGTTGTGAAGAGTCTGGGAAAGGAGAATTGCTGGAAATGTGGGTCTGCTGGACACATGAGACGTGATTGTTTGATGTTGGCTCGGAACAGCCAAGGTCCCTTACTGCAAGGAGTTGGTGGTGACCCTGGTGTGTTAGCTGGTGCTGCAGTGGTGCGGCAGGAGGATGATGGTTCCGCGAGGAAGAGAGTTCGTCTGATGAAGCTTCAGGGTGGTGTTGTGTTTTCAGGTAACCTTGTTTAGTAATCTTTGCTCTAGTTACCTTAGTTTGGTTTCTGTTGGTTTTCCTTGCGTGGTAAGTTTAGTCTTGTTGCTAGTTGTTGGGGTAATAGTTGTAGTTCGGAAACATCTTTGGTGTGAAGAAGGCTTAGGTGAGAATCTTGTGGTTAATGATTGTTGGTATGGTGGAGTAGTTAAGTTAGAAGTGAGGTAGGAGGTTGTTCTTAGACGGATTCTGAGGATGTTATTGGAGGGTGTGAACTGGCATTCATGCACAGATAAAATCATTGTTATATGCTATATTATATATGTTGGTCCATGCATACATGTGGCATGACATTAGAGGTTTTTGCATACATGTACATCAGGCATTGATAGGGCATGTTGGTGATCATGCATATGATGTTCACACTCGCTAATAATTAATCGAATCTGTTAGTGTGGTGGTTGGGTTAGGTTGGATGATGGGTTCTTAGAGGTTGTTTTGGTGCTGAGTGAGGGTTAGAAGTAATATTAAGCTAGTTGCTTGTAATGGCGAGGGTGGCATAGCATGTTGGTGGAAGGATAGTGTTTGTTGTTTAAGGAGTTTAGTGGTTTGGTGGTGAGGAGTACCGGTTGAAGTAGGATCGGTCAAGTGGTTTGAATAGCTAAGTGGGAGCGGTAGTTCCTTTGTGTTAAGTTTTGTTGCAGGTTAGCGGTTGTGTTTTCAGGTGCTGAGGTAGCTTAGCATTTAAGTTGTTGTGGAAGGGTTGTGTTTGCAAGTGCTGGTTCTTAGCAACCTTTGAGGAGTTGAGGAGTTGATAGGTATGTTTAGGTTGGGCAATGTTCTGGCAAGGCAAGT
Organism: Hibiscus trionum; assembly: GCA_030270665.1. Classification (NCBI taxonomy): domain Eukaryota; kingdom Viridiplantae; phylum Streptophyta; class Magnoliopsida; order Malvales; family Malvaceae; genus Hibiscus; species Hibiscus trionum. The sequence continues at coordinate 18,285,359 of BSYR01000017.1, read as the reverse complement.
GTTGCGGTCAAGCTTGTGGTGGTTAAGCAATGAAAGGTCGAGGGTCAGTGTTGTTTGAAAGGATTCTTGTGAAAGGTGGTTGGCTGGTTGTGGTTAAGGAAGTTCCGTCTGAAGTCAGTTGGTGGTGTGTGGAACAGCTGGCGGAGTCGAGTTGGGGTTGTGATGTAAATTTTGGTTTGTGGGTGAGTAGACCTGGAGAGTCGTTTTGGTAATGTTAGCGGCAGTTGTGAAGGATTATCAGCATTGTTGGGGAGTTTGGGTAAGCAGTTGATGTTTAAGGATTTTTACTTGTTGGGAAATTCTTGGAAGAGGTTTGGGAGTTTGCAAGAGTTTTGGAAGCAGAGAAGTTTGCAGAGTGGTTGAATTGGATTGGTTAGAGTCCCTGTGTAAACCAGTCTTGGAACTTGTGTGTTACAGTAATGTGTGCTGTGAGAGTTAAAGTTCTTCATGATTGAAGTTGGGGCTGTGTACAGTCCGGATATGTGAAAGGTTAAGTTGTGGCTATCTTTGAGTGTTCTGGGTTTGTGAACAGCATGTGGTGGTGTTGGGTTCAGTGGAGTTTTGTGTGGAAAGTGTTCAGTGTTGGTTGAGGTTTTTGTGTTGCCTTGTGTGTGTTTTGAGAAAGTTGTTGTTCTCTTTTCGCCGGTTAAATTTCGAGGACGAAATTTCCTAAGGGGGGGAGAGTTGTAACGCCCCGGTTTTGGGCTCAGAAGTTTTGGGCGTTGACCGGTTCGGTCAAAGTGCTGATCGAATATATAAGAGTGAATTTAGGAAAGCCTAGTTCGGGTTGCATTAAAAAAATGGAAAAATGTTCTAAAATCATCTTTTAATATATAAAAGTGAACTGTGAAATCAATTTTGGAAAATGAGGTTTGGAAGGGTGACATTTTGGGTTAGTGACCAAAATGTAATTTTTGAAAACTGCGTGACTGTTTTAAAAAGGATTGAAACTTTGAATCTTTAAGGAGCTATTTACCCAATGGGAGTTTCTCCAGATTTTCTAAATATATTAAATGATTAATTAAATGTTTTTAAACTAAAGAAAAGTGGAGGGAAGATATTTTCCTAATTCTAACTAACTTTTCTCTCAACCATTTTCTCTCATCTTTTCTCTCAAACCAAACACATTCTCTCCAGATCTTTTCTCCTCTGATTTTGTCACTCAAATCACTCATTTCAACTCTCATTTGATTCCTAATCATCTCATCAACAAAACCTCTCAATTTGCAAGTTGTTTCATCAAGTTTTTTGGCTCTAAAAAGGAGAAATTCAAGTTTGGAGGTAAGAACGTCCTTCTCCTCTGAACTTCAAGTTCTTTACTGAAATTCCCAAGTTCTCAATCCTTGATTTGTGTTTTGTTAAAGGCTTTTCAATTGAAATCTTGATTTTGGCTTAAAATGCAAGATTTGGCGATTTTGGTGAAATTTTCGTATGATCTGTTTGGGCAGTGTTTTGAAGTGTCAAAATGATGTTAAATGAATGCTAAATTGATTAGAAGTTGAGGTTTAATTAATGCAATCCCGGATAGGTTGAATTTCCTAAGTTTTTGATTGAGTTTTTGGTTGTTTTTGGAGTGTTTTTGGTGATCTGTCATACCTGGAAGTATAAGGACGTGTTGTGATCATTTTGGATGTTAATTGATGTTTAAAAATGGTTAGAAGTGATGGGTCTTGGCTGGGTTAAGTTTTGGAAATGTTTGGAGGTGATTTCGGTTGTGTTTGGTAGCCGAATTGTTGGTTGTGTGATGAGCAGCGAGTTTGGTTGTGTGGCTGCTGTTCTTAATGCATAATGATGCATTAATGTGCTGTTTTTGTGTGCTTGAAACAGGGGAGTTTGATCCGTGAGCTTTTGAGGTGTTGCGGAAGGTTTCGGATGCTTGGAAGGCTTGGTGGCTAGCCTTGTTTTGGTTATCGGTGAGTGAAGTTGGGTTTTCAGCTTTGGAACCAAGGTTTGAAGGTTTTTGGGAGCTTAGTGTAAGTCTAAACAACTTTGCTAAGCTCAAGAGTAAGTGAATGGTTTTTCGCTCTTGAATTATGATTGTGGAATTGGCTTTTAAGCAATTGTGGTTGATGATTGAAATGCATGTGTTTTGCATGGTTTAAATCTGTTTTGAAAGCATATTTAGCATGGTTTAATGCTGGTTTTGAAAGCCATATGTGAAGGATGCCAAGGTAAGAGATCCTTGGTTTTATACATTGAAATGTGGTTTTGATGCATGGTGTTGCATGTTGTTCAATGGCTTTGTTTAATGCTTTAAAACAGTGAATTAATGTTGGTAAATGATGGTTTTGCATATTGGTTATGCATGTGAATCATTTGATTAATGTGGTAATGGTTTTGCATATTGGTTATGCATGTGAAACATTGGACTAATGTGGTAAGGTGGTTATATTGGCAAGTGATGTAAGTGGTTCTTGGTTCTTTGATCGGATATAGTTAGCCGGCTATAGGATTGGGTGCACCGTGAATTAAGTCGCCTTGGAGGTGGAGTGGTCAAGAGTGGACCGGTAAACTCCCTTCAAGTATCCTAACGAGATGGTTGAGGTCATAATGGAGGTGTTGCCCATTCGAGGACCTTGGTTGAGCAAAGGTTATATGGTGTTTAAAAGTCCATATGTGAGAACCTTGTACTTGTTGAGATCACAATGGCGGGGTTAAGTCCATGTGTGGATCTTGTGTAGGGTGTCTCGAATCTCGTTAGTGATGTTATACAACTACCAATCGGTGAATGCAAAGGTTGTATGGTGTTTGAAAGTCCATACATGGGAACCTTGTGCATGTCAAGGTTGTATGGTGTTTGAAAGTCCATACATGGGAACCTTGGGGAAAAGTTGAGGTTGTATGGTGTTTGAAAGTCCATACATGGGAACCTCGGGAAAGTTGAGGTTGTATGGTGTTTGAAAGTCCATACATGGGAACCTCGGGAAAGCTAAGGTTGTATGGTGTTTAAAAGTCCATACATGGGAACCTTAGGATGTTGAGGTCAAATGGTGTTTAAAAGTCCATTTGGGAGACCTTGGATTGGTAGGGTGTATGGAGCGTAGGGACAACGCTCGGAATCCGCGTATCCGATTGGGTGTTGAGTTGAAAAGTGAATGTGGTTGATCACTTGAAGGCCAATATGATGTTCTTGATTGTGATGAAGCATGGGATGCTTGAATTGATGCATAATTGCATGTGAAGCATGAGATGCTTGAAAATATGCATGGTTGCATGGAAAGTGTATAATGCTTGTGAATGCATGTTTACTTGTTAAGTTGAACAAGTGTTGATTATCATTTGGAAAATGATGCATGTGAGCATGAAATATCTTTAGTGCATTGGAGTCTTGTTAAGACTTGTTTTTAAAGGCATGTGACGATGATGTTGTGGTTCATATATGTTGCCTTTGGTTTAATGCATGTGTTGGTTGGTTTGTGAAATGGTTTTAAAAGATTCTTGCTTCAATTGGCTATCAAGTTTAAGAAAGGTATGTTGTGAAATGGGAGTGTTTTCCAAGATTTTGTTTTAGCTTGCATATGGTGTTTATGCATGGTTTGGCTAAATGGATGATTTTGTAAGTTGTGCTTTGAAAAGGTTTTCTTAGCATGCTAAGCTAAGGGTTGGTTTTCATGTATGTGTAATGCATGGTTTGAGCTTGTTGTTGAAAAGGGGTTTTCAAACATGGCTTTGGTAACAAATCGAGTTTGTTTTAAAAGTGATTTATGGCTCGCTGCATTGATGGTGTTTTGGTTTTGAGCATTCCTCACTAAGCATTATGTGCTTACGCTCCTTTTTGTCCATCAATGCAGATTCTTGAAGTTCGGACAGCGAGGAGCAAGGGATTCAAGAAGGACTCCACTTGAGATGTATGTCTCGGTTAATAGCTATAGTTAATAAAGGCAATGGGGTAGAATCTCTTGGGTTGATGTATGTGTTTGTTTATGTTCGGACAAGTATGGTTTTGTGTTGTTGATGTTGTTGGAACATGGTTTGGCTTATGAGTTTGAATTGGAAGTATGTTGTTTAAATGGTTGCTTGTGTTGGAAGCTTAGCCTTGAAATTGGGGCTTTTCATATATGTTGTTATGTTGTTGAATTGTTGATGCAAGTATGCCTCTTTTATGTTGAATTGCATGTTGGCAAAGTTTGGTGGCTTTTGGAGCATGATTGGATGTTTAATTGCATGTTTAAGAATGCATTTTGAGGCTTGCTGTGCAGGGTGTTTCGGAACAGCCAATACCGTTTCGGAACGGGTGCCTTAAACAAGCCCAGGCGTCCGAAACGGGAGGGACCGTTCCGAAACGGAAAGGCTACTGCCAGACCCCCGTTTCGGTACGCATTGCGAAACGGCCCCGCGTTTCGGAACGGGCTAAGCCTGTTTCGGAACGGGTGACCGTTGGGGGCTGACATTGGCAGTTAAATGTTTTGAAAAGTTTGCATTTTGGTCCTGAATCTTGTTTGTGCAATTGTATGAGTTTGAGATGTCCGTTTGAGCTGAAATTTGGCCGAGATGCATGAAACATGATTAATTTTAAGTTGGTAACTTAAAATCTGGTGAAGGCCTCAAAGTTTTCAGAATTTACAATTTGGTCCCTAAAGTTGTGTTTTGTGCAATTGGGTCCTTGATTGATCTCTGATGGTTGTGATCTTTGAGTATGATGTTTGTGTGATCACATCTAGGGTTAATGAGCATCTAGACAAGATTAAAAGGAAAAAAAGGGTCATTAATCAAGGTTGACTTTTGGGTTGACTTTGGTTTTCCCCGTGTAATCTTCTTAATTCGGGTCAACCGTCTAGGCCGGGTTAAGGGGGTTACACAACAAGCTTAGTGAGGATTGCTCAAAATAAAAAGTGTCATCAATGCTCAAAAACATTTTTCATTCTTTTTAAAACCATCATGCCTCATTTGACAAACCATGCCCTTTACAATCAAAATCATTATACTAGACATCCTGCATCATGATTGATATAATTTCCAGCAATTAAACCATTGCTACACCAATTTCAAGCCTTCCAAGCATAAATACCATTATGCTAAGCTTATGACAAAACATGCATTTTTCATAATATACATCAACAATATTTTCCATAACATTTCATTCCATTAAATTGACTCACAAGTGATAAACAACATTCTCAGAACATGTCGGATACATGGATTACCAAGGGTTGTCCCACACCCTTCATACACTCTACCGGCAACTCAAGGTTCACACACGTGAGCAACCCTCCACCGTTGTGACACCCGTGGTGGAGTATTCGGTACAATTAGAACCCCTCAACACCACACATCGGTAGATGTATAGCCCACTAACGAGAGAGGGGACTCATACACAAGGTTCGCACCCAGGAGCTACCCTCAACTGTTACAACCTTAAACAATCCTCAATCATTAGGGTACTTGGATGTAGTTTTCAGTACAATCACAACCCCTCAACGTCCAAGGTGACTTATTTATAGTGCACTCAATCCTATAGCCGGCTATCTATATTTGATTTCATTTGTAAACACTTTATTCAACATCACTTGCCAATATAATCCATAATTCATTCAAACCTCACTGTTTTACAAAGCTTTCATGATAAGCCATAACTCATGCATTAAACCATGCTTCAAAACTCATGCATCAACACATGCGTACAAGGATCACTTAGCTAGTGCATCCTTAAACCACAAGGCCTCATCAAACACATTTTATATGTAACCCCCTTAGCCCGTCCTAGACTCCCGACCCGAACTAAGAATATTACATAGGGAGAACCGAAGCAAACTCGCTAAAGTCGACTTCGATTAACGACCCTTTTTTTCTCTCACTTTTTTGTTCTTCCCTAGAAGCATTTTAAATCCTATGTGTTCAACAAATCACTTAGAAGAAAACAGCACAACGATCAGAGTTCGTTTAGGGATTCAATTGCACAAGTTACACATTTAAGGACTAAATTGTAATTTTAGCAAATTACAGGAACCAATCCAATTTTAAGATTACCGTCCATTAATTAGTCATGAAACATGTTTCCATGTCAAAATTCATCACAAACGGACCATCCAAACTCATCCAATTGCACATACAACATTCAGGGACCAAAATGTAACTTTTCAGACTTTAAAAGGTACTTTTAACTGAAAATAATGGTCGGGTATCGGTAACCTTGAGGCCCGTATCTGTAACACCCAAGTTTGGGGGTCGGGTGAAAATAATATTTCGTGTTTCGGTTTCACAATTAAAATAATTAAATATTATTTTGGGCCTCGGGTTTTCAAACGAATAAATTATGTTGAACATGTTTTGGTTTTAAAGTCCAATTCCATGGAATTTGGAAATTTAAATGGTTATTCTCATTAATAGCAAAAGGGTAATAAAATGGTCTTCCAAATTAAAAATCTCTTTTTGTTTAAAACACCCATTTTGTCATCTTCTTCCCTCTTCACATTTTCATTTCAACGACATAGAAGCTCTCTTCTCTCCATTTTACTATTCCATCACCATACACCTTCATCTTTGGTGCTTTTCGAAAGGTAATCTCGTTTTTGACTTGTCCTTACATTACTCTTCATTTTGGTACCATTAGTTTTCATTAAAACCATGTATTTTGTATTTTGTGTTTTTCAAAGATTTTATCAAAGGTTGAAGCTTTATGAACTTTTAACAAAGCTTTTGATTTATTGTTGTTAGATACGTTGTTTATGAACCATAAAGTCCAACATATATGAATTTTAAAGTGTTTTATAGAGATTTCCGGATTTGGGTTTTGAGGGGTTTCTGGAAGTGTTTTAAGTTGAGTTTTGGGGTTGCTATGTGTTGCAAATTGAGGGTTGATGTTAGGGTGATAGTTAGGGGTTGTTTTGGGAGCATTTAAGTGTGTTAAAAAGGTTAAAATCATGAGTTTTTGGCTGGATTTCATGGCTGCTCGGGTTTGAAGTTTTGGGGTTGTTCTTGACTTGAAAATCATGTGTTTTATGCTTGATTAGTGTTCTGGGTTTGCTACATTGATGTGTGGTCTGATTTGAGGTTGTTTTGATTGTGTTGTGTTGATTAGAAGCAAGAAATTGTGTTGGTAAAGCATCGGGAACAAATCCAGAATCGTTGGAAGCTTGATCGGCTAGTGTGTTGAGCTTGGAATAGTCGATGAGTGGTTAAATGTTTTTAAATGGTTTTCGAGTATTGGTTCAAGCATGTGGACTGGGTTGGGCTTGGTAGACCCACTTAGAGTTGGGATTAGAGTGGTAGCCTAATCCCAAGCTTTAGTCAGAGACTTTGGTTGCACTCTAATTGTTGTTATGCCTCATGTTTAATTGTGTTTATGGTGGCTATGTAAAATGTGTTATACATGTATGTTGAGGCATGGTATTGATGCATTGTGATATGCATGTGGATTGTGCATGATGGTGATCATGGTGAGTACGTGCTAAGCACGGAAGTTGATATGAAATGATGTTGTGGATTGTGTTTAGTATTGGCACTAGTATGCTTGGGTACAAATGATCGATCATTAGGATGTTTAGTGTGCACACGTGAGTCAAATACGCGCGTGGTCTTGGTGATGGTAGTCATCAAGATAGAGTACGGGTTCGCCCGGAAAACCTTCTTATATATATGTTAGTCGATGATGAGTGTAACCCCATCGACGGGGCGTGAGGATGAGTGGAATCTCCTCCGCGTGAACGGTGATGAGTGTAATTCCACCGTAAGGTAATGGTTGTTGTTGGATGTGAGTTCCAACGTGTTATCCGCGTATTCGAGTCATAGCTAAGTGTCAATATGAGATTATATGTGTGCCAATATGATTTGAGATGTGTTGCCAATATGGATTAATACATGTGTTCATATGATGTGGTTAAGGACTTGTTGAGCATGACATATTATGAGTTTATGATCATGCATCATTGATATTTTGGCTTATGTGGATCGAAGGTAAGATAATGCATTCTACCTTGGTTGTGTTCGTGCTTGGACCCTGCATTGTCGAGGTTTGTTTTAATGAGCTTACCCTCACTAAGCTGTATGCTTACGCTCTCTTTTATTCTACAATGCGGATCCGTAGTTCGTGGGTAGCTTGTGCAAGGACAGTGCCTCCAAGTGTGCTTTGTGGTGCTATCTTAGCTTTCAAGTATGGACATTTTAGTTATAAGGTGTAATAGTCAAGCAATGGGATATGTATTTGTTGTTTGAGCTTTTGGACGTATGCGGATGTTTGGTTTTAGGAGCATGTCTAGACTCCTTTATTTGTTAATGTTGGTTTGGCTTTGGATGCCTTGTCTTGTTTGTAAACCATGTTTAAATTGCCTACCTTGAATGCCTAAGTGTATGTTATGTGTGAAGCACGTGTTGAATGTTGTTGATTCCCTTAAAGTATGGTTCTTATATGTTCGATGTGTGTTAAGCATGCTCGTATAGGTTGTCTTGTATCTAGAGTTTATGCTTGTGTGTTGTGTGAGGTCTTAGTGGTGTTTTTGGGACAGCCTTGTACCAAAAACCATCTAAAACTAATATGCTTACAGAGGGCGTTTCGAAACGGTTGGTCCCATTTCGGTACGGCCCCTTTGTTTTTGGCCAGGCGTTTCGGTATGCTAGGGGCCGTTTTGGTACGATTTAACTACTGGAAATATGAGAATTTGACTATAAAATGAAGTATCGAAACAAGCTTTAGTGTTTTGGAACGGCCCTCGTATCGTTGACCACGAGAAGTTGACCGTTGAGGGCGTTTCGATACGGGCCATCCCTGTTTCGAAACGGCCTATACAGGTTGACTTTGGCCTGTTGACCTAGTCAAGGCGTATCGAAACACCCTATGGGCGTTCTGATACAGCCTGCTGTTTAGGATTAATATGGGCTGTTTTAATTGGGTTGTTGGTTGTTTACCTCATCGTTTCTTCCGATGTTGCTTTTCTCACATACGATCTAATATATCATCTAGAAAAGATAATATAAATGAAAAAGTTTTTCTTGGGTCGGTAACCGAAGTGGAGCCTTAACGGGTTTCGCCTCGGTTATCCCCGTGTAGCCCACTCGGATCGGTCAAGCGTTCGGACCGGAACGAGGGGGTTACACTTGTTGGTATCAGAGCCTAAGGTTTCCGAGACCTTGGGTAAGTAAGTGAGGTAAGTAGAGTTCTTGTATTTAAATTGCACTGTGTTTTCTTGCCATGTAAGCATGTTTGCTTATTTATCAAGTATGCCTTGATGTATGCTTGCTTGATCGTATATGTATGATCGTTAAAGCATGTTGTGTAGAATCCCATTGCTACTATTACATTGGAAAAAATGATTTTTAAGTGAGGGAACATACTTGAGCCACTTGGAACCTTTGCCTAGCTAACCCAATCTTTTTATATTGTTTTTGTGTTGCAGTTGTTATCTGTGAGCGCGCATGTCGAGGCCTAGAGGTAGACCGAGGATGGTTCGATAGGAACCTCGGGTTGCGGCTCCTGTTAATGAGCCGGTGGCTGGAGTGGAGGCTCGTGTGGAAGAGCCTACTGTTGGAGTTGGAGCTCCACCACCACCTCCTCCGCCTGGTGAGGGAGGCGAGGCTGGAGTTGACGGAGTGGGACCTCAGGTTGGTCAGGGTGGCCAAGGTCATGCTGGAATAGATATGGCTCTGCTTGTACAAGCTATAGCGGGAGCGTTTCAGGCCGCAACTCAGCCTAGAGGTGACGATTCTTGTTTACCATTAGAGAGGCTCCACAGCCTAGGAGCATAAGAGTTCAGAGGGTCTACACCGAAGAGATCCGAGTTGTGGTTGGAGAAGACAGTCCGCATATTAGCTCAGATGGGATGTGTGGGAGCTCGCAAGTTGGGCTGTGTGATTTTGTTGCTACAGGGTGATGCCTACACCTGGTGGGTCACCATTACTACTGGGGTTCCTGAGGCTGAGATTGGTTGGGATTTCTTTGAATCTGCTTTCAGGAAGAGATATTTGGGGCCGAGATATCTTGATGTGAAGAAATGAGAGTTCATGGCTCTTGTTCAGGGAGATGCTTCAGTGACTGACTATGAGATCCCTTTTGTTCGTTTGAGTCAGTATGCTCCAGAGTTAGTTTCTACTGAGAGGGACCGTTGTAACCGTTTCAGATATGGGCTTTACGAGGAAGTTAAGAGGTATACCTTAGCTTCAGATTATTCAGATTTTGATGTCTTAGTTGCTAGGGCCAAGGACATCGAGCATAGCTTGGGGCTGACCAAGCATTCAGGAGGACCTAGTTTCGGAAAGAGACATAATAACTTTGATCGTGGTGATGCCAAGAGGCATCGGGGTGGCGGACAACAATTTGACCATAGGCGTGGCGGTGGCCACCATGGTAGAGGCCACCAGGGCCATAGAGCTGGAGGACGTTTGCCCGAGTGCCCACGTTGTGGGAGACATCATTCTGGAGAGTGTTGGGGTAACTTCCATGCTTGTTGGAACTGTGGTTCGAGGGACCACTTTAGGAGGGAATGTCCGCATCAGGCGGCACAAGCACCGAATCTTGCGCAGGCTCCTGCGAGAGCCATTGATTATCAGAGAGGCCGTGGGTGCTGTCCTGGTTACTTCCAGCCGAGGGCTGATGCACCTAGGATAGAGGCATAGAGGAACCTTGCTCATGTTTTGGTTGTACAACCAGAGGCCGGTGGACCGGCTAGAGTTTATGCTCAGAGAGAGGTCGGAAACGACACGGATGTGATAGCATGTAATTTTGAGTTACAGTCTATGTCTTTGCTTTCCTTGGTTGATTCGGGTTCTAAGCATTCTTACATTTTGAGTGAGCATGCAAAGAAGTTAGACATACCTGTTGAGATCTTAGATGTAGGGATACATCTGACTAGTTCTTTCGGTGAGACAGTCGTAGTTAGACGAATGTATAGGAGGTGTCCACTGAAGATTCAGGGTCATGTGTTTTCTGTTGATATGATGGAGATTCCGTTCTATGGCTTTGACATTATTTTGGGTATGGATTGGTTAGTTGAGCACAAAGCTAGTGTAGATTTTGAAACGGAGAGAATCTCTTTGAAGCTTTATGATGACTACGAGGTAGTAGTAGTTGGCGAGAACATTAAGTTATTGTTGAATGTTGTGTCAGATTTAGAGGCTCATAGGTTGATGGATTCCGGTTGTGGGGCTTCCTTAGCATATGTGATGAATCCGAATATGAGTGAGGTCAGACCGAAAGACATAAGAACAATTTGTGATTTTCCGGATGTGTTTCCTGAAGAGTTACCAGGTTTGCCTCCTGACAGAGATGTAGAGTTTGTGATTGAGACTGTTTCAGGGTCTACTCCAGTTTCTATAGCTTCGTATCGTATGGCTTCGAAAGAGTTGAAAGAATTGAAGAGTTAGCTTAAAGAGTTGTTAGACCGTGGTTTTATTAAGCCTAGTAGTTCACCTTGGGGTGCTCCTGTGTTGTTTGTAAAGAAGAAAAATGGCAGTATGAGAATGTGTATTGACTACAGGCAGTTGAATCAGTTGACCATGAAGAACAAGTATCCGTTGCCTCGTATAGATGATCTGTTTGATCAGTTGATGGGTGCTTCAGTGTTCTCGAAGATAGATTTGAGATCAGGGTACTATCATTTGAAGGTAAAAGAATGTGATGTTCCGAAGATAGCTTTTAGGTATAGATATGGTCACTATGAGTTCATTGTGATGCCGTTTGGGCTCACGAATGCGCTAGCAGCATTCATGGATATGATGAACAGAGTTTTCAGAGACTATCTAGACCGTTTTGTAGTTGTTTTAATAGATGATATCCTTGTATACTTGAAATCAGAAGAAGAGCATTATGAGCACTTGAGATTTGTTTTACAGAGATTGATGAGCAATCAGTTGTATGCTAAGCTTAGTAAATGTGAGTTCTGGATTCGAGAAGTTGTGTTTCTTGGACATGTTGTATCAGCTGAAGGTATCCGTGTTGATCAGTCGAAGATTGAGGCTATTATTGAGTGGAAACAACCTAAGTCTGTGACAGAGATTAGGAGTTTCCTAGGATTAGCCGGTTACTATAGGAGATTTGTTGATGGTTTCTCTAGAGTAGCTGCTCCTTTGACTAAATTGTTGCAAAAAGGAGTTAAGTTTTGAGTGGTCAGATGCGAAACAGAAGGCTTTTGAGAAATTGAAAGAAGCTTTGACAAATGCTCCAGTGTTGGTACAACCAGTTTCAGGTAAAGAGTTTGTGATCTATAGTGATGCTTCCTACATAGGTTTAGGGTGTGTCCTAATGCAAGAAAGAAGAGTTGTTGCCTATGCTTCGAGACAGTTGATGGTGCAAGAGAATAACTATCCTACTCACGATATTGAGTTAGCCGTTGTTGTGTTTGCGTTGAAGATTTGGCGTCATTACTTGTATGGTGAGAAGTGCGTAGTTTACACCGACCATAAGAGCTTGAAGTATTTGATGACTCAGAGAGAGTTGAACTTGAGACAGAGAAGATGGCTTGAGTTGCTGAAAGATTATGATTTGACTATCGAGTACCATCCGAGTAAGGCAAATGTAGTAGCCGATGTGTTGAGCAGAAAAGTTGCAGTTGAGTTGCGAGCTATGTTTGCTAAGTTGAGTGTATCCGGTGATGGTGGTTTGATCACAGTGTTGCAAGTGAAACCTTCTTTGATTCAGTTGATCAGAGAGAAACAGTTGCAAGATGTGTCATTAGTTCCTCATGTTCAGGACATAGTCAAAGGTAGACCGGCCGAGTATAGCTTCAGTGGTGAGAATGTGTTGTGCTTTAGAGACAGAGTTGTAGTACCTGAAGATGTTGAGTTGAGACGTCTGATTTTGAGCGAGGCACATTCGAGTCCTTTTTCTATGCATCCGGGTAGTACCAAGATGTACCGTGACTTGAAGAATGACTATTTCTGGGTTGGTTTGAAGAAGGATGTAGCTGAGTATGTGAGTCATTGCATGGTTTGTTAGAGAGTAAAGGTAGAACATCAGGTTCCTTCAGGCTTGTTACAACCCTTGAAGATTCTAAAATGGAAATGGGAGAGAATCACTATGGACTTTGTATCAGGGTTACCATTGTCTCCTTCGAAGAAGAATTCTATTTGGGTGATAGTTGATAGATTCACTAAGTGTGCCCTCTTCTTAGAAGTAAACACTACAAATTCTTTAGACAAGTTGGCGAATTTGTACATTCGTGAGATTGTGAGACTTCATGGAGTTCTGAAGTCTATTGTATCAGATAGAGATCCGAGATTCACAGCTAGGTTCTGGAGTTGTTTGCATAGTGCTCTAGGTAGCCGTTTGCATTTCAGTACTTCGTATCATTCGCAGTCAGATGGACAGTCAGAGAGAGTGATACATATTTTAGAGGATATGCTTCGTTGTTGTGTGATTGACTTCCAAGGTTCTTGGGAGATGCAGTTGTCCTTAGTTGAGTTTGCTTACAACAACAGTTACCAGGCTAGTATACAGATGGCTCTTTATGAGGCTTTGTATGGTAGACGATGTAGGACTTCGATCTGTTGGGCTGAAACGGGTCAGAAATTGTTACCTATGCCAGATTTGCTCAAGGGAACTACCGACAAAGTGAAGTTGATTTGTGATCGTTTGAAGGCAGCTTCCGACCGTCAGAAATCTTATGCAGATTTGAAGAGAAAAGAGATTGAGTTTTATGTGGGTGAGAAAGTGTTTCTGAAAGTATCTCCGCGGAAAAAGGTAATGAGATTTGGCCGGAAAGGCAAGTTGAGTCCGAGGTTTATTGGTCCGTATGAGATAGTTGAGTGGATGGGGCCAGTAGCTTACCGTTTGAGATTGCCTCCTGAGTTAGAGAAGATCCATGATGTCTTCCATGTGTCGATGCTTAGAAGATATATATCAGATCAATTCATGTTATGCATGTTGAGGAGATAGAGTTGAATCCAGATTTGTCTTACAATGAAGAACCGGTTGAGATACTTGCTTCTGACAGCAAGGTGTTGCATGGCAAGACCATAGAGTTGGTCAAGGTGTTGTGGAGACATAGAGGTGTGGAAGAGGCCACGTGGGAGAGGAAAGCTGATATGCTTGAGCAGTTTCTGTACTTGTTTCCGTCAGATAATTTCGGGGACGAAATTCCTTAAGTGGGGGAGAGTTGTAACACCCGGGTTTGGTGGTCGGGTGAAAATAATATTAAAATAATATTTTGGGTTTCTGTTTCACAATTAAAATAATAAAATATTATTTTAGGCCCCGGGTTTTCAAACGAATAAATTATGTTGGACATGTTTTGGTTTTAAAGCCCAATTCCATGGAATTGGGAAATTTAAATGGCTATTCTCATTAATGGCAAAAGGGTAATAAAATGGTCTTCTAAATTAAAAATCCCTTTTTGTTTAAAACACCCTTTTTGTCATCTTCTTCCCTCTTCGTATTTTCATTTCAACGACATAAAACCATGTATTTTGTACTTTGGGTTTTTCAAAGATTTTATCAAAGGTTGAAGCTTTATGAACTTTTAACAAAGCTTTTGATTTATTGTTGTTAGATACGTTGTTTATGAACCATAAGGTCCAACATATGTGAATTTTAAAGTGTTTTATAAAGATTTCTGGATTTGGGTTTTGAGGGGTTTTTGGAAGGGTTTTAAGTTGAGTTTTGCGGTTGCTATGTGTTGGAAATTGAGGGTTGATGTTAGGGTGATAGTTAGGGGGTTTTTACGAGCATTTAAGTGTGTTAAAAAGGTTGAAATCATGAGTTTTGGACTGGGTTTCATGGCTGCTCGGGTTTAAAGTTTTGGCGTTGTTCTTGACTTGAAAATCTTGTGTTTTATGCTTGATTAGTGTTCCGGGTTTGCTGCATTGATGTGTGATCTGATTTGAGGTTGTTTTGATTGTGTTGAGTTGATTAGAAGCAAGAAATTGTGTTGGTGAAGCATCAGGAACAAATCCGGAATCGTTGGAAGCTTGATCGGCAAGAGTGTTGAGCTTGGAATAGTCGGTGAGTGGTTAAATGTTTTTAAATGGTTTTCGAGTATTGGTTCAAGCATGTGGACTAGGTCGGGCTTGGTAGACTCACCTAGAGTTGGGATTAGAGTGGTAGCCTAATCCCAAGCTTTAGTTAGAGATTTTGGTTGCACTATAATTGTTGTTATGCCTCGTGTTTAATTGTGTTTATGGTGGCTATGTATAATGTGTTATACATGTATGTTGAGGCATGGTATTGATGCATTGTGATATGCATGTGGATTGTGCATGATGGTGATCATGGTGAGTACGTGCTAAGCACGAAAGTTGATATGAAATGATGTTGTGGATTGTGTTTAATATTGGCACTAGTATGCTTGGGTACAAATGATCGATCAATAGGATGTTTAGTGTGCACACGTGAGTCAAATGCGCGCGTTGTCTTGGTGATGGTAGTCATCAAGATGGAGTACGGGTTCGCCCGAAAAACCTTCTTATATGTTAGTCGATGATGAGTGTAATCCCATCGACGGGGCGTGAGGATGAGTGGAATCCCCTCCGCGTGAACGGTGATGAGTGTAATCCCACCGTAAGGTAATGGTTGTTGTTGGATGTGAGTTCCAACATGTTATCCGCGTATTCGAGTCGCAGCTAGGTGCCAATATGAGATTATATGTGTGCCAATATGATTTGAGATGTGTTGCCAATATGGATTAATACATGTGTTCATATGATGTGGTTATGGACTTGTTGAGCATGGCATGTTATGAGTTTATGTTCATGCATCTTTGATATTTTGGCTTATGTGGATCGAAGGTAAGATCATGGATTCTACCTTGGTTGTGCTCGTGCTTGGACCCTATATTTTCGAGGTTTGTTTTAATGAGATTACCCTTACTAAGCTTTATGCTTACGCTCTCTTTTGTTTGACAATGCAGATCCGTAGTTCGTGGGTAGCTTGTGCAAGGAGAGGGCCTCCAAGTGTGCTTTGTGGTGCTATCTTAGCTTTCAAGTATGGACATTTTGGTTATAAGGTGTAACAGTCAAGAAATGGGATATGTATTTGTTGTTTGAGCTTTTGGACGTATGTGGATGTTTGGTTTTAGGAGCATGTCTAGACTCCTTTATATGTTAATGTTGTTTTGGCTTTGGATGCCTTGTCTTGTTTGTAAACCATGTTTAAATTTCCTACCTTGAATGCCTAAGTGTATGTTATGTGTGAAGCATGTGTTGAATGTTGTTGATTCCCTTAATGTATGGTTCTTATATGTTCGATGTGTGTTAAGCATGCTCGTATAGGTTGTCTTGTATCTAGAGTTCATGCTTGTGTGTTGTGTGAGGTCTTAATGGTGTTTTTGGGACAGCCTTGTACCAAAAACCAGCTAAAACCAATCTGCAGACAGAGGGCGTTTCGAAACGGTTGGTCCCATTTCGGTACGACCCCTTTGTTTTTGGCCAGGCGTTTCGGTACGCTAGGGGGCCGTTTCGGTACGATTTTGCTACTGGAAATCTAAGAATTTGACGATAAAATGAAGTATCGAAACAGGCTTTTAGTGTTTCGGAACGGCCTTCATATCGTTGACCACGAGAAGTTGACCATTGAGGGTGTTTCGATACGGGCCACCCCTGTTTCGAAACGACCTCTTCAGGTTGACTTTGGCCTGTTGACCTAGTCAAGGCGTATCGAAACACCCTATGGGCGTTCCGATACGGCCTGCTGTTTAGGATTAATATGTGCTGTTTTAATTGGGCTATTGGTTGTTTACCTCATTGTTTCTTCCGCTGTTGCTTTTCTCACATAGGATCTAATATCTCTTCTAGAAAAGATAATATAAATGAAAAGGTTTTTCTTGGGTCGGTAACCGAAGTGGAGCCTTAATAGGTTTCACCTCGGTTATCCCCGTGTAGCCCACTCGGATCGGTCAAGCGTCCCGACCGGGACGAGGGGGTTACAGTATCGATACGCGGGAAGACAATAGCTAAAAAGGGAAAGTAGGTATCGATACCCTTCCTCGCATATCGTTACGCCCTTCAAAGATAGCCCATGTGTATTGATACGCGGTCAAGTCGTATCGATACACATGTGTTGTCTAGCCTTCAAAAAGCCTTTGAGTATCGATACTCGAACCCGAGTTTCGATACGCGTACTAGAAAGGCTTCACATATAACTCCAAAATGCATTTTAATCAGCCAAGCATGCTCAAGCATCAATAGATAAACATCCCTAAGTATATACTACATGTCAATCATGCTTAAATGCAACTACAAGGGTTTTACCAATCCAGCACATGTAATTCTAGTAAGCTATAGCATGAATCTCATGAGCAATACCATAAAACATACGAAAAGCATCATTCTTCCTCAAGCAACATATAATGGCCCTTTTACAAACCCAAATAGACAAATCAACTTATCTCAACCAAGAAGTTCTAAAACAAATCTCCTAAACCGAGGTTCTTTCCCCGTTGCCAATATCTACTTATTTAAAATCACCAAAGTTCATACTTGAGTTTGAGTGATGGATTAGGTTCTCTCACTTGCTACTTCTCAGCCCTCAAGCTTAGTTATCTACATTGTTGGAAAAAGGAGCGTAAGCACTCTTGCTTAGTGAGGGAAAGCTCAAAACACATCAACAATGCAGTTTTTAAAACACAAGTTGAAACCATATCATGCCCAATCTCAATTCAAGCTGTCAAAACCAAAGCAAACCATTCTTTAACCATGTTCCACATGTATCATTAGCCACATGCATTGTTCACAATGCAATTCCACATTAAGCCCCACTAGCTTAATTCACATGCATAAATTTGTCATATGCAACATCTCATAATCAAGCATCCCATGCACAATAATCCATTATGCATTCATTATGATCATGATACATGCGCCATCTTCATGGCTTACAAATGGAATTAGGCTCACCCCTAACCCATAGTGATAGACACACCTCTACCATCCGCAATAGCCTCACACCTATTGCATCACGTAGCTAGACACACGTACGATTTATATATTATAGTGCACTCATATCCTATTGGTCGACAAGCGTATCCGTATATTAAAAATAGATCATTCACTTGCCAATATACCCATAAAACCATGTTAACCCACTTCTTATAATGCATCATTAAAAAGCATCTCATATCCCAAAATTAAACATGCTTTTAAATAGAAAATACCATCTCATACAAGATCATATGATCTTGTATGAAACCAAACCATTTCATGGGATAAACACAAGAAAAACCATGCTCAAATCCATGCATAACAGTGAGTAAAAACCATTATAAAAAACATGAGCATGATAAACCATGTAGTCCATTTCAAACTGAAAATCGAGAGTTCAAGTAACCATACTTACTTCCGAGATTAGCTAAGTGTTTCAAGCTTACACTAACCTCCCAACACCTCGTATCCGAGCTTAACAAAGCTTTAAAGCACATCCACTCACCGATACGTGAAACTTTATACACCGATGCGAAGATCAATCGTTCGAAGCTTCCAAAATCGCTTCGCTTACTCCCGGATCAATGACCCCTGCTTTTAGAGCACCAAAAACAGAGATCCAATGCATCAAAGTGTATTCTAACTCCAGCAACTAAACACAAAATCGTTGCCCAGCAAAACAACATCAATTTACCCATCCGGAACAATTGAAAACTCATTTGATTCCTTCCTAAACCACGCCCAGCCAACAATCAACACTTCCAAACATTAATATTCATCAAATCACATTAAAAAACAACCTAAACCCTCTTTTATATCTCCATGTAACCCCCTTAGCCTGACCTAGACGCCCAACCCGAACTAAGAAGATTACACGGGGAAAACCGAATTCAACTCGTTAAACCTGACTTCGATTAACGACACTTTTTTATCTTCTCTAGATGCACATTAAGATCCTATGTTATCAGCAACACACTTACAAGAAAATGACACAACGATCAGAGTTCGATTAGGAGTTCAATTGCATACATTTAACTTTTAGGGACTAAACTGTAACTTCTGAAAATTACAGGAACTAGCCCAATTTTAAGATTACTAATCCTTAATTAGTCATGTAACATACTTCCGTGTCAAATTTCATCACAAACAGATCATTCAATCTCAACCAATTGAATAAGCAACATTCAGGGACCATAATGCAACTTTTCAGAACTTTTATAGATACTTCTAAAAAAAATAACTAACATGTATCGGTACACCTGAGCCCGTATCGATACGCGGGAAGGCAGTATCCAAAGTTGAGAAAAAGGTATTGATACACTTCCCCGTGTATCGGTACGGCCTTCAAATTTTTACATATACGTATCGATACGAGGGCAACTCGTATCGATACCCCTCTATTGAAACGTCTGAAAATTTGCCTTAGTGTATCGAGACTCAACCCCGAGTATTGATACGCATACTAGAAAATCACATCCCATAACCCTCAAATCACATTTAACAACATCTAAACATGTCTAAAACATTCATACATGTTATATCCAACATTCCATACCCTTATGCATCAACATCCACTCACAAGACAAGCATTAAGCATAGCAATCCATGAAGAGTATAGAACTACCTAAGCATGCTTTTAAACATAAACCATAGCATAGCCAAAACACCAAAGGTAAGACCATAAACCATATATATACCATTTACAAGCCCCAAAACACAAACCAAACATGCTCAAGGTGTTTAACATCACCAAATAAATTCATGAGTAGAAATCCCTCCCATTGCCTCTTATTACACTAAAGTGAAAACACATAATTTACTTAGCTAAAATCACTTGGATGTCCCTTGCTTTCTTGCTGCCAAAGATGCTCAATTCTCTGCATTGATGAAACAAATGAGCGTAAGCATAAAGCTTAGTGAGGATCGCTAACATCATTCTTTAATTACATCAGCAAAAACCTTTGATCATGCTTAAACCAAGCATCATATGCATTCAAGCATATCTCTCAAGTATCTCATGCTTTCTCAAATAAATGTTCAACATGAACTCATTATATCAACATCATTATATTGGCTCGCAAGTGATCAATAACAAACCATATCAAAACCAACACAAATGACACAATCGGATACGCGGATTAAAAGCATTGTCCCACACGCTTCATTCACACTACCGGATTCACAAGGTGGAGTCTAATGGCACAATCACAACCCATCAACCCTTGTGATCGAGATTAATGGCACAATCACAACCCCTCAACATCACTCATCGGTAGTTTATAATTCCACTAACGAGAGCACGTGACACAAGCCACAAGATTCATACACGAGATTAAACCATCCACCGTTGTGATCTTAGCCTCAATCGTTATGGTAATTGGATGGAGTTTATGGCACAACCACAACCCCTCGACATCCAAGGCGACTTTATTCACAGTCCACTGAATCCTATAGCCGGCTAACTATATCGAATTAAAGTAACCAAAACCATTTATCATCACTTGCCAATATAATCATTAATCATCATTGATTCACTGTTTTTACAAGCATAAACCACAACGCCATTTTCACAAGCATTCACATGCTTAAAACCAAATGCATAAATCAAATAAACTCAAGGATCACTTACCATGTGCATCCTTAACAAAATGGCATTTAAAACCAGCAACGTCATTTCTTAAAACATGCTTTAAAACAAAAATAAAACCTCATTTAAACCAAGTGGATTTTAATCCAAAACATAGCACAATCTGAGAGAGACTTTCGATTTACTGACTCTTGAGCTTAGCTAAGTGTTTCAAACTTACACTAAGCTCCCAAAACCATGTTCAAAACGTTTCAAAGCTGGAAAAACCCTTTTCCACTCACCGATACGCGAAACTTCGCTTGCCGACGCGAAGATCTAAATGCATTAAAATAACCTAAACAGAGATCTAAATGCATTAAAATGCATTCCCACACCAGCAACTAAACACAAACTCGTTGCTTAGCAAAACTACACCAATTTACCCTTCCGAAACAACTGAAAACTCAATCGATTGCTTCTTAAACGAAGACCAGCAAACATACATCACATCCAACCATTAATAATCATCAAAACATATCTAAAAATAACCTAAACCCTTCCTTATATCTCCAGCAAACAGATCACCATCAAAACTCTCAAAAGCTAAACTAAAACTATCATGAAACTCAAGGAATTTGGGATCTATATTATTAAAACACTTTTTCAACATCATAATCATCTCAAAACTCAATTAGAATCAATCTAAAACAGAGCTCGTCAACAACACTCCGAAAATCAAGATTTAAACCTTTATTTTGCAAGATTTTGATATTAAATGAAAACTATAATCAAAACTCAGTTAAAAACAACAATCAAGAGTCAATAATCTTGGAAATTTCAATAAAGAACCTTGATTAGAGGTTGAGAACGGGATTTACCTCCAATCTTAGCTTTCCTTAGCGATTGACAAGTTTTTGCTTCACAAATCTTGAAGAACTTGAAGAGGATTCTTTTAAAAGGATGAGAAACTAAAGAAAGAGTGTTTGGGAGAAAAGAAATCTGGTGAAATGGTTTTTGAAATGGGTTTTTCTGAAAATGAGAATTGAGAAGTTAGTTACGTAAAATAAAACCTCTCAAATTACTATTTTATTAATTAAAATAAAATTCCTTTTTAAACAATTATTTTAAAACTCTTTTAAAACACATGTCAATTTAAGGAAAGGTATAATTTCACAAAAACTCCCTAAAGATTCTAAGATTTTGACTCCTCTTTTGAAATTGGCATTTTCCATAGTTTTAAAACTTTACATTTTGGTCACTACCCAAAATGTACCTCTTGCGAAACTCATTTTGTAAAATTGATTTGACCAACCTCTTAAACATGATTTTAGAGGATTTTAGTAATTTTTATCATATTTTTATCGTATACCTAACCTTTATCTCCCTAAACCACCTAATACGATTCGAACCTTATCGACCGGCCCGATCCGATGTCTAAAACATCTAGGCCCAAAACCAATGTGTTACACTCCAGCAATCATTTAACCATCAAATCACTTCAAAAACACAACTAAAACTATCATAAAACTGAAGGATCTCAAGGATTTCGGGATTTAAATCATTAAAACTCTTTTACAACATCATAATTACCTCAAAACTCAATTATAATCCATCTAAAACAGAGCTCATCAACAACACTCCGAAAATAGAGAATTAAACCTTAGTTTTGCAATATTTTGATCTTAAATCAAAACTATAATCAAAATTCAGTTAAAAACAACATTTGAGAGTCAAAAATCTTAGGAATTTCAATAAAGAACCTTGATTAGAGGTTGAGAACGAGATTTGCCTCCAATCCTTGCTTTGCTTAAGATTTGACAAGCTTTGCTTCACAATTCTTGAACAAAATGAAGAGAAATCTTTAAAATGGTTATGAGATCAAAGTGAGAATGTTTGGGAGAAAAGAAATTTGGAGAAAAGATTTTAGAAAAGTGTTTTGCTGAAAATGAAGAATGAAAATTTAGTTTCGTAAATGAAACTTCCAAATTAATGATTTTTATTTGATAAATAAATAAAATCCCCTTTTTAAACAATTACTTAAAATTCATTTAAAACACATGTCAAATTATGGAAAGGTGTAATTGCATAAAATCTCCCTAAAGATTCTAAGATTTTGACTCCTCTTTTGAAATTTGCATTTTTCCACAGGTTAAAAACTTTACATTTTGGTCACTGTCCAAAATGTTCCACTTACAAAACTCATTTTGTAAAATTGATTTGACCGACCTCTTAAACATGAACCGGCCCGATCCGATGTCTAAAACACCTAGGCCCAAAACCAGGGTGTCACAACTCTTCCCCACTTAGGATATTTCGTCCTCGAAAGTTTACCTGCAGGAAATATGTGCGGGAATTGCTTCAACATGTCTACTTTACTTTCCCACGTGGCCTCCTCAACTCCTCGGTGTCGCCACAACACCTTCACAAGCTCTATCGTTTTGCCACGAAGAACTTTGCTACTCGAGTCAAGAATCTTCACCGATTCCTCGTCATAGGACAAATTCGGGTTCATATCTTTCTCCTCAATAGGCATCACATGCGATGGATCCGATCTATACCTCCGCAACATCGAAACATGAAACACATCATGGATATTTTCCAACTCGGGAGACAACCTCAACTGATAAGCCACAGGACCCACTCGCTCCACAACCTCATAAGGTCCAATAAACCTCGGGCTAAGTTTACCCTTACGCCCAACTCTCATCACCTTCTTCCAAGTCAATACTTTCAAAAACACATGTTCACCAACTGCGAACTCAATCTCCTTACGCTTCAAATCTTAGTAAGACTTTTGCCGATCCGATGCTGCTTTCAAGCGCTCAGAAATGAGCTTCACCTTCTCAATGGTTCCTCTTAACAAGTCCGGCATCGAAACCAACTTTTGCGTTGTTTCTGCCCAACAAAGAGGAGTTCTACACTTTCTCCCATATAAAGACTCGTATGGTGCCATTTGAATGCTTGCCTAGTAACTATTATTGTAAGCAAACTCAACCAAAGGCAAGTTCTTCTCGCAAGAACCTTGAAAATCAATAACGCAACATCTCAACATGTCCTCAAGCACGTGGATAACATGCTCCGACTGTCCATCTGTCTGAGGATGATAAGAAGTACTGAAATTCAACCGTGTACCCAAGGCTTGATGCAAACATTCCCAAAACCTCGACGTGAACCTCGGATCTCTATCTGACACTATAGACTTTGGCACCCCGTGCTAACGCACAAGCTCAGCAATATACAACTCATCTAGCTTATCCAATGTATACGTAGTATGCATATGCAAGAAATGTGCACACTTCGTAAGGTGATCAACAATCACCCAAACAGAATTCTTCTTCGATGGTGACAAAGGAAAACCAGACACGAAATCCATGGTAATCCTTTCCCACTTCCATTCTGGGATTTTCAATGGTTGTAACAACCAAGAAGGAACCTGATGTTCAGCCTTCACTCGCTGACAAACCATGCATTTGCCACCAATTTCGGCAACACCCTTCTTCAACCCCACCCAATAGTACTCATCCTTCAAACCATGATACATCTTCGTTCTACCAGGGTACATAGCGAAAGGACTACTATGAGCTTCAGTCAGAATAGTACACCTCAGCTCAGCATCATTCGACACCACTATCCAACTCCCAAAACACAGAACACCATTGTCATTGAAACTAAAATCCGAAGGCTTACCATCAGCAATATCCTGAACGTCAGAGACAAGAGCTACCACGTGAGCAACTCCTCGATGTCCTTCCTCTCTCCTCTCAAAGTTATCTCGGCCGCGTCCACAACATCTCTGAGGTTCCACAGCACGTACTAGTGCCTGCCTAGCCAACTGCGGACAGTCAAGCTTCACGTGACCCTATGCCCCACAGTGCCAACAAGTCCCTGAGACACCCAAACACTCTCCAGTGTGATGTCTCCCACAATGGTTGCAAACTGAAGCACGGGCACCAATATTCTGACCATGCTGCCCACGGCCTGATCCAACACCACCACGTTGGCGATGATCACTCTAATAACCTCTATCTCGTGGCCTTTTGCCACAATCACGCCCACCATCAGGGTCTGCACTCCTCTTCCCTGAACTAGAGCCTCCAGATCGAGTCGTCATCCCTAGACTCAGCTCTATATCCTTAGCTCGCGAGAGCAGCACATCAAAGTCAGTGTTCTCAGCCGCTAGCATGTATGTCTTAACTTCCCTTATCAACCCATAGCGAAAACGATCACACCTCCCCTACTCGTCTAGTACTAACTCAAGTGAATACTGGCTCAACCTCACAAATTGCACCTCATACTCAGCAACCGACATACTACCATGCGCTAGAGCCATGAACTCGCGCTTCTTCTCGTCCAGATAATGGACCCCAAGAACTTTTTCTTGAACGCATTCACGAAAAAGGGCCACTCAATTTCATCCTACTCCATCCCAACCATGATAGTCTTCCACCATGTATATCCATCACCGTGCAACAACGACACTACACAGCCTAGCTTCTGCACATTATTACAGTTCATATGTCCCAAGATTCGCTTGGTACTCTCAAACCAAGCCTCAGACCCCTCACGAGTCAACCCTCTAAACTCAACACCGCTCAGGCTGCGTAAACGATCTAGAGGCAACCAAGGATTGGCACCCTGCTGTGGTGCAGCTACATGTAAACCAGTTACAGCCGCCTGAAAGGCTCCAGCAATAGCTTGTACTAGTACTGTCATATCCGGAACACCTTGTCACGGTGCTCCCTCTGGTGCAACACCTCCAGCACCAGCTCCAGCCTCAACTTCTGTCTCACCACCTACATGTGGTCCACCCGGAGAAGGAGGAGGTAGATTCTCTACTCGTCCTTCCAGACCATCCTCGGCCACAACTCCGGCATTGCCCCTCGTCTCTCGTCACGGACCCATGGTGAAAGAAATGTACTATAATGCAAATGCAACAATAAAATCAAACGGGCTTTCGGTAGCAAGGACCTAAGTCACTGAATTCATTTTCTCATATTTAACTCAGTAGCTTTGTCAATGGGTACCCCAATACCATCATATCATCAACATATGATCATATTTAACTCACATATAATTCACAACATCCGAGCATAGCATAACATCCACATTTCACTAAAATCATGCTTTTCTCACCCAACATGCCATTAGTACCAATATAAGCATCAAAAACTCACCAAATTAACTTACCATCATCGCCAATTCTTTCGAAACCTGGCTCTGATACTAACAAACGTAACCCCTTAAGCCCGACCTAGACGCCCGACTCGAACTAAGAAGATTACACGGGGAAAACTGAAGCCAACTCACTAAAGCCGACTTCGATTAACGACCCTTTTTTCTCTCACTTTTTTTCTTCCCTAGAAGCATTTTAAATCCTATGTGTTCAAAAAATCACTCAGAAGAAAATGGTACATCGATCGGAGATCGTTTAGGGGTTCAATTGCGTAAGTTACACATTTAAGGAGTAAACTGTAATTTTAGCAAATTACAGGGACGAATCCAATTTTAAGATTACCGTCCATTAATTAGTCATGAAACATGTTTCCATGTCAAAATTCATCACAAAAGGACCATCCAAACTCATCCAATTCCACATACAACATTCAGGGACCAAAATGTAACTTTTCAGACTTTAAAAAGTACTTTTAACTGAAAACAACAAACGAGTATCGGTACCCCTGAGGCCCGTATCGATACGCGGGAAGACAGTAGCTCAAATGGGAAAGAAGGTATCTATACCCTTAAATGCGTATCAGTACGCCCCTCAAAGATAGCCTAAGTGTATCGATACGCAGGCAAGTCGTATTGATACCTCTGTGTTGTCTAACCTGCAAAAAGCCTTTGAGTATTGATACTCGAACCCGAGTATCGATATGCATACCAGATAGGCTGCACATACAACTCCAAAATGCATTTTAATCAGCCAAGCATGCTCAAGCATCAATATATAAAAATCCCTAAGCATACACTACATGTCAATCATGCTTAAACGCAACTACAAGGGTTTTACGAATCCAACACATGTAATTCTAGTAAACTATGGCATGCATCTCATGAGCAATACCATAAAACATAAGAAAAGCATCATTCTTCCTCAAGCAACATATAATGGCCCTTTTACAAACCCAAATAGACAAATCAACATATCTCAACCAGGAAGTTCTAAAACAAATCTCCCAAGCCGAGGTTCTTTCCCCATTGCCAACATTTACTTATTTAAAATAACCAAAATTCATACTTAAGTTTGAGTGATGGATTATGTGCTCTCACTTGCTACTCCTCAGCCCTCAAGTTTAGTTGTCTGCATTGTTTGAAAATGGAGCATAAGCACTCTTGCTTAGTGAGGGAAAGCTCAAAACACATCAACAATGCAATTTTTAAAACACAAGTTGAAACCATATCATGCTCAATCTCAATTCAAGCCTTCAAAACCAAAGCAAACCATTCTTTAACCATGTTCCACATGTATCATTAGCCACATGCATTGTTCACAATGCAATTCCACATTAAGTTCCATTTGCTTAATTCACATGAATTAAGCATCTCATGCAAAATAATCCATTATGCATTCATTATAATCATGAGAAATGGGAAACAATAAACACATATATTGGCTTACAACATCTCGGTATAGGCTCACCCTTATCTGTTGTGATAAACTCACCTTTATCACTTGTACAAACAATATCGAATACACGGACTTGTATAGGCTAACCCCTACACTTAATGATGGCCTCACCTTCATCTTAATGGTTACGAATGGAATTAGGCTCACCCTTAACCCATAGTGATACACTCACCTCTACCACCTGCAATAGGCTCACCCCTATTACATCACGTAGCTAGACACATGTACGATTTATAGATTAAAGTGCACTCACATCCTATTGGTCGACCAACGTATCCCTATATTAAAAATAGATCATTCACTTGCCAATGTACCCATAAAACAATGTTAACTCGCTGCTTACAATGCATCATTAGAAATCATCTCATATCCCAAAACTAAACATGCTTTTAAATAGAAAATACCATCTCATACAAGATCATATCATCTCGTATCAAACCAAACCATTTCATGGGATAAACACCACCAAAACCATGCTTAAATCCATGCATAACAGTGAGTAACAACCATTATCAAAAACATGAGCATGAGAAGCCATGGAGTCCATTTCAAACCGAAAACGAGAGTTCAAGTAACCATACTTACTTCTGAGATTAGCTAAGCGTTTCAAGCTTACACTAACCTCCCAACACCTCGTATCCTAGCTTCACGTGCCGAGGCGAAGATCACTCGACCGAAGCTTCCAAAATCGCTTCGCTTGCTCCCGGATCAATGACCCCTACTTTTAGAGCACCAAAAACAGAGATCCAATGCATCAAAATGCATTCTAACTCCAGCAACTAAACACAAACTCGTTGCCCAGCAAAACAACATAAATTTACCCATCTTAAAACACCGAAAACTCAGTCGATTGCTTCCTAAACCATGCCCAGTCAACAATCAACACTTCCAAACATTAATATTCGTCACATTACGTCCAAAGCAACCTAAACCCTTCCTTATATCTCCAGCAATCATTTAACCATCAAATCACTTAAAAAACACAACTAAAACTATCATAAAACTCAGGGATCTCAAGGATTTCAGGATCTAAATAATTAAAACTCTTTTTCAACATCATAATCACCTCAAAACTCAATTATAATCCATCTAAAACAGAGTTCATCCACAACACTCCGAAAATCAAGAATTAAACCTTAATTTTGCAAGATTTTGATCCTAAATAAAAATTATAATCAAAACTCGGTTAAAAATAATAATTGAGAGTAAAAAATCTTGAGAATTTCAATAAAGAACCTTGATTAGAGGTTGAGAACAGGAATTACCTCCAATCCTTGCTTTCTTTAGGATTTGACAAGCTTTGCTTCACAATTCTTGAAGAAAATGAAGAGAAATCTTTAAAATGGTTATGTGATCAAAGTGAGAGTGTTAGGGATAAACGAAATATGGAGAAAAGACTTTAGAAAGGTGTTTTGTTGAAAATGAAGAGTGAAAAGTAAGTTACATAAATGAAACTTCCAAATTAATGATTTTTATTTGATAAATAAATAAAATCCCCTTTTTAAACAATTGCTTAAAATTTATTTAAAACACATGTCAAATTAAGGAAAGGTGTAATTGCACAAAACCTCCCTAATGATTCTAAAATTTTGACTCCTCCTTTCAAATTTGCATTTTTCCACAGTTTTAAAACTTTACATTTTGGTCACTGCCCAAAATTTACCACTTGCAAAACCCATTTTGTAAAATTGATTTGACTAACCTCTTAAACATGAATTTTAGAGGTATTTAGCAATTTTTGTCATATATTTATCCTATCCCGGGCCTTAATTTCCATGAACCACCTAATACGATTCGAATCGTTTCCGATCGGTTCAATCCAATGTCTATAAAACCTAAGCCCAAAACCAGGGCGTTACATTATATACTCATAACATGATTAAAAACAGTTGTTGAATGCAATTAAAACCAAGAGCAACCAAAGGCTCAACTTAGCAAAATCAGGGAGAGAAATTCACTTTACTTACTTCAGAACTTAGTAAAGCGTTTCAAGCTCTTACTAAGTTCCCAAAACCTTTTCTAAAACGTTTCAACGCTGGAAAATTAGTTTCCACTCGCCGACGCCCAAATCACCGACCGAAGCCTCCAAAGTCATCTCGCTTAATTCCAGAACACTATCCCTTATTTTCAACACATTAAAACAGAGGTTCAATGCATTAAAATGCATCCAAAACACCAGCACTGAAAATGAAACCCATAGCCCTGCTCTGAAGCATCAATTTACCCAATCGATACAACAAAAAATTCAATTGATTGATATCTAAACTCAGCCAAGCCTCTACCAACACATCCAACACTTTTTAAGCATCAATCAACATCCAAAAGCAACCTAAAACCATACTTATACCTCCAACAACTCATTTTTCACATTACACCCCAAAAACCAAACTACAAACACCTTAAAACCTAAGGATCCCAAGGATTTTCGGGATTAACATGATTAAGACTCAATCTCAACATCATAAACCTTTCAAACCCATTTAGAAACCATCTCAAACAGATCAAAACAAGAATCCTCCGAAAATCTCATTAAAACCATCTTTTATAACAAGATTTCACCATTTTATCAAACAAATAACAAAACCTCAATTAAAAACATGAATAAAGAGTCAAATATCTTTGGAATTTCATTAAAGAACCTAGATTAGAGGGTTAGCACGAATTTTACCTCCAATCCTTGCTTCTCTTCTAATTTGGCAAGTTTAGCTTCAAAGAAACTTGAAGGAAAATGAGAGAAATTACCAAGGAGAAGTTGAAAATCAAGAGAGGAAAAGAAAATGAATGAAATCTGGAAATTGAGAGAAAATGGAGAGTGTTTGGCTGAAGAGAAATGAAGAAAATGAAATGATCGTCAATCATGAAACCACACCCCGAGCGCAAACTTTTCGTGTCAGAATTCCCGGCATCTGTGCTCGATCATGAATCCTACATCGTTGCTGGATTGTTTTCTCCATCATTAGAACTCTTCTTGGAAGAAAAGTCTATTGGTAAACTTGCAGGCAAAGAATTGAGTCGTTTGATAGTAGACTTAATACCCTTTTCTCTGTTGAATGCATCATTTCTTTCTACAAGTCGATTCGATGTAAACTGTTTTTCGAGATCATTCAAATCGCCACACCCCAAGGTTAGGAGCCTATACCTATAAGCCTGGACTTGGAACTCAAGGGAAGAGATCTCCATTTCTTTCTGATATATATGTTATTCAAGAATTGCTAGAGATTCCTCAGCATGGCCAATCTTTTCTTCAGCCAATCTCTTGTACTGAATTGCTTCCATCTTCATTGACACCTTCTCGCGGCAGTCGCGGAGGAATCTCTTTTGACGTCGAGCTCGAAATATAGCTTTTGAAGGAGCTGTTGTTGAGAGAAAAATGTTTCCTTTAGAATTGTAACATTCGTTTCTTGTATTGGCAAAGTTGCAGAGGTTCCAGCCATGGCGGATTAGTTCAACTCAGAATTATGGAAGATATCTGATTAGTCTAACTAGTTGAATTTATACCGTGTGAGTTAGTCATAGTTAGTTGTAGTTCAGTAAAACTTACACCGGTGTAAGTTAGTCATAGTTAGCTATAGTTCAGTAGAACTTACATCGGTGTAAGTTACTTATACCACATCACATATTAACGGTGTTACGATCAAGGACGTTTTAAATGACTGAATAAAACTTCAGGGGGGCACATTGAACTCGTCCAAAGTTCAGGCACCACATTGAACTTTCTGTCAAAGTAAAAGAAGCATTGGTGCCATTATCCCTTTAATATTTAATAAAACATTTAAAACACATGCGAAATTAGAGAAATGGCTTAATTGCCAATTATCTCCCTAAGGATTCTAAGATTTTGCTTCTTCTTGAAAAACACCTTTTTTCTCAACTTTAAAACTTTAGATTTTGGTCATTGCCCAAAATTGATTTAACCAACCTCTTAAATATCATTTTAGAGGATTTTAGGAATTTTCATCATATTTTAATCCCATCCCGAACCTTGATTTCCATAAACCTCCTTTTAACGATTTGAACAACCAACGCCCAAAACTGATTTAACCCGGCGCGCAAAATTAATTTAACCAACCTCTTAAATATTCTAACCCGGCGCGTCAAACACCTAGGCCCAAAAACTGGGGCATCACATTCAAAGTGTTACAATAGCACAATTAGAGAGAGAAATTCACTTTACTTACTTCTGAACTTAGTAACGCATTTCAAGCTCTTACTAAGTTCCCAAAACATCTTTTATGAAGTTTCAAAGCAGGAAATCTCATTTTCATTCACCGACTTGCGAAACCACACTCGTCTATGCAACAATCAACCGTTTGAAGCCACCAAAACCACTTCGTTCGATTCCTGAACACAATCCCCTATTTTCAACACATTAAAACAGAGGTTCAATGCATTACAATGCGTCCAAAACACCAGCACTCAAAAGGAAACCCGCAGCCCTGCTCTAAAGCATCAAATTACCCATCCGAAACAACCGAAAACTCAATCGATTGACCTCCAACCTAACGCCAGCCATCAATCAATACATCCAACACATTTTAAGCATTAATCAACAACCAAAAACAACCTAAAATCATCCTTATACCTCCAACAACTCAGATCTCACATTACACCCCCAAAACCCAACAAAAAACACTTTGAAAACAAATGATCACAAGGATTTCGAGATTAATATGATTTAGACTCTATTTCAACATCATAAACCTTCCAAAACTTGTATAGAAATAATCTCAAACATATCAAATCAAGACTCCTCCGAAAATCGCATTAAAACCATCTTTTATAACAAGATTTCACCATTTTATCAAACAAATAACAAAACCTCAATAAAAAACATAGATAAAGAGTCAAATATCTTGAGAATTTCATTAAAGAACCTTGATTAGAGGGTTAACACGAAATTTACCTCCAATCTTTGCTTCTCTTCTAATTTGGCAAGTTTAGCTTTCAAGAATCTTGAAGAAGTTGAGAGAAATCACAAAGATGAAGTTGGAAATCAACATAGGAAATGCAAATGATTGAAATCTTGAAATTGACAGAAAATTGAGAGTGTTTGGCTGAAGTTAAAAGGAGAGAATGAAAAAGATCGTAAAATTTTTGTTAACCAAAATAACTACCTTTCTAATTAAATCTATTAAAGCCATTTTTAATATTTAATAAATCATTTAAAACACATGCCAAATTAAAGAAAAGGCTTAATTTCCATTAAGCTCCCTAAAGATTCAAAGATCATGACTCTTTTCGAAAGCATCGTTTCCACAACTTTAAAACATTACATTTTTGTCACTACCCAAAATGTATACTTTCCAAAACTCGTTTTGCAAAATCGATTTAACCAACATCTTAAATATGATTTTAAAGGATTTTAGGAATTTTTGTCATATTTTTATCATATCTCGAACCTTGATTTCCCTGAACCACCATTTAACGATTCGAACAATCGATTACCGGTTCCATCGGCCCAACTCGACACGCAAAACACCTAGGCCCAAAACCAGGGCATTACAACTCTCCCCCACTTAGGAAATTTCGTCCTCAAATTTTTTCTTGAAGGAAAAAGGTGCGGAACTGTCTCAACATGCCCGCATTACTTCCCCACGCAACCTCCTCAACTCCTCAATGTACCACAATACCTTCACAAGTTCAACCGTCTTACCACGAAGAACTTTACTGTAGGAATCAAGAACACCATTCGGGACCTCACCATAGAACAAATCTGGATTTAACTCTATCTCATTCGAAGGCATAACATGAGATGAAAACAATCTATACATTCGCAACATAGAAACATGAAACACATCATGGATCCTCTGCAACTCGAGAGGCTACCTTAACTGATAAGCCACATGACCAACTTGCTCCACAACCTCATAAGGTCTAATAAACCTCGGACTAAGCTTACCCTTACGTCCGAACCTCATCACATTCTTCCAAGGTGGTACCTTAAGGAACACACGATCTCCAACCGCAAACTCAATCTCCCTACGCTTTAAATCCGCGTAAGATTTCTGACGATCCGATGCAGCCTTCAGCCGCTCACATATGAGTTTCACTTTCTCTGTTGTTCCCTTAAGCATATCCAGTAAGGAAACCAACTTTTTCTCTGCCTCAACCAAGCAAAGAGACTTTCTAAACTTTCTCCCATACAAACCCTCATACGGAGCCATTTGTATACTCGCCTGAAAACAATTATTATAGGCAAACTCAACCAAAGGTAGATGCTTTTCCCAAGATCCTTGGAAATCTATCACACAGCATCGCAACATATCCTCCAACAACTGGATAACTCGCTCTGACTGTCCATCCGTCCTAGGATGATATGAAGTGCTGAAATTCAAACGCGTACCCAACGACTAGTGTAAACATTCCCAAAATCTTGCTGTAAACCTCGGATCTCTATCTGACACTATGGATTTAGGCACACCATGCAAACGCACAATCTTAGCAATATACAACCTCGCTAACTTATCCAGCGTAAAAGTAGTATGCACATCCAAGAAATGCACAAACTTCGTAAGACGATCCACAATCACCCATACAGAGTTATTCTTAGATGGTGTCAAAGGCAGATCGGACGCAAAATCCATTATAATCATTTCCCATTTCCACTCTGGTATCCTCAAAGGCTGTAACAGACCAGAAGGAAACTGATGCTCAACTTTAAGGCGCTGGTAATCCATACACTTGGTTACAAAATTAGCAACATCCTTTTTAAACCCCACCCAATAGTACTCATCCTTCAAACCACGATACATCTTAGTAAAACCAGGGTGCATAGCAAAAGGAGATTCAGTTAAAATTGAACACCTCAACACAACATCCTCCGGCACCACCATTCGACTTTTGAAACATAGAACTCCATCATCATTGAAACAAAAATTGGTTGCATTACCATCAGCTACATCCTGAACATAAGGCACCAACAAATCGTCAAGCAACTGCTTCTCCTTGATCAACTGAATAAAGGAAGGTCTCACCTGCAACTCGGCTATCAACCCACCATCACACGATAAACTCAACAGAGCAAACATCTCTCTCAGCTCCACAACTACCTTCCCACTCAAAGCATCATCCACAACATTGGCTTTTCCAGGATGGTACTCAAACGTTAGATCATAATCTTTAAGCAATTCCAACCATCTCTGTTGCCTAAGATTCAACTCCCTTTGAGTCATGATATACCTCAAGCTTTAAAGATCGGTGTAGACCACACAATTTTCACCATAAAGGTAGTGTCTCCAAAACTTCAAAGCAAACATCATCGCAGCGAGCTCTAGATTATGTGTAGGATAGTTGCGCTCATGCAACTTCAATTGTCTAGATGCATAAGCTACAACCTTCCCACCTAGCGTCAACATGTAACCTAAATCGACATATGATGCATCACTATAGACTACAAACTCCTTACCCGATTCCAGTTTAATCAAGACAGGAACTTGCGTCACAGCTTCCTTCAACTTCTCGAAAGCTTGTTGCCTAACATCCGCCCACTCAAAGCGAACATTCTTTTGCAACTTGGTCAAAGGAGCAGCAATCTTAGAAAAACCTTCAACAAACCTTCGATAATATCCAACCAACCCAAGGAAACATCGCACTCTACCACCGATTTATGCGTTTTCCAACTCATCATCCCTCGACCTTGTGTGGATCAACTCGAATACGTTCAGCTGACACCACATGTCCAAGAAAACCCACTTCCCTGAGCCAACTCACACTTGCTCATCTTAGTATAAAGCTGGTTCTCCAACAACACTTGTAACACAATCCTCAAATGCTTATCATGATCCTCCTTGATACGCAAGTATACGAGAATATCATCGATAAACACTACCACGAACTGATCCAGGAACTCATGGAACACCCGATTCATCATATCCATGAATGCATCCGGTGCATTTGTCAACCCAAACAACATCACCAAGAACTCATAATGGCCATACCTTGTCCGAAAAGCTATTTGGGTACATCCACATCCTTAACCTTTAACTGATAGTATCCAGAACTCAAATCAATCTTCGAAAACACTGAAGCACTACGAAACTGGTCAAATAAATCATCAATCCTCGGCAAAAGGTACTTGTACTTAATCGTCAATTTGTTCAGTTGCCAATAATCTATGCACATACGCATCGTACCATCCTTCTTCTTCACGAACAAGACCGGCGCACCCCAAGGTGAAATACTTGGCCTTATGAACCCTTGCTCAGGCAACTCCTGAAGTTTCGTCTTCAACTCCTTCAACTCCTTAGGTGCCATGTGATAAGGGGCAATGGACACGGGAGTCGTATTCTCATTCAACTCAATGCCAAAGTCAACTTCTCAATTGAGTGGCAACCCAGGCAACTCTTCCGGAAAAACACCCGAAAACTCACATACTGCTCGTATGTCTTGCACCCACACTTCTTTCGTACCAGGATTCAGCATAGACACCAAGAAAGCTTCACAACCCAACTCCATCATCTGAATCGCTTCAAGAGCCGAAATTGCATTGGACAAGAACTTCACATTCTCACCTACGATTATTACCTCGTAATCATCCGCAAGTTTCAAGGTAACCCACTTAACATCAAAATCAACAACAGCTCGATGCTCGACCAACCAGTCCATTCCAAAAATCACATCAAGCCTTAAAAAGGTAATTCCATCAATTCAACTGAAAACACATGGCCTTGAACAGATAAAGGACATCTCCTATAAAGTTTTCTTGTAACAACAGTTTCACCAAAGAAACTAATAACTCACACTCCCACATCTAACACTTCCAAAACGAACGTTCAAACCACAACTTCGAATGCAATTTGCAACAATAGGCGCAAAAAACTATATTCACTGATCAAACATGGACAAGCTCGCCTCACGTGGTCATACGATCCAACTACTTAATAGGTATCAAGCGCTACTCAATCCTTGACACACTGACCCCACAATCTTTGTCCAACATTACTACAACCTCGCCTCAACCCAGGCGATACCCTTTTAAGCATGACCATTCATACACTGGCTACCACTAAACTAGAGTCCGCATCTCACTTTCTAGCGCTAGAACCTCTCACACGAGTTATTAAACCTAGGTTTTGCTCAGTGTACCTCGCCCGTGTTACCAACACGTCAAAAATGATGTAGACAATAAAACAACATATATGGTTTAGCATCATGCACCAATCCATAAAAGTGCTAACACATTGTTGTCTCACATCCAATTACAATCCAGGAGAACACACGCTCAACTAAACAATCTGTACCTTAACTCAACTACAACTTACGATTTCTAACCCAAACCACAAATTCACATTTCTCGTCACCCAAGTATCTATCCCCCAGATACTTCTCCTTCAAAATAGTTCAAAAGAACTCTAAGAACACAACATCAAGTTCTATGCCCACAACTATAGTTGTCCACCGACTATACACATCTCTATATAATCGAGATACAACTCATCTTTACACTATGGGCATCACTACACTCCATTCAATCCATAATCTCAGTCATACAAGTCATCCACTCCATGGATACCTCTGGTGACAACCTTCAAGTTCAACTTCTACTCAAATTACATAAGCGCTAATTGCAGCTCACAAACCTCCACCAGCTAGTGCAATCACATTCACTTTAGCATTTACAGCTCCACAAGCTCTAAACATCACATATACTCCAGGCACCATGCCATCCAACACTTACCCAACCGACACATGTTTTAATTTATCGAGGCACATCGAGGCATTCAGCCCCATGTGAC
Organism: Hibiscus trionum; assembly: GCA_030270665.1. Classification (NCBI taxonomy): domain Eukaryota; kingdom Viridiplantae; phylum Streptophyta; class Magnoliopsida; order Malvales; family Malvaceae; genus Hibiscus; species Hibiscus trionum. The sequence continues at coordinate 18,248,653 of BSYR01000017.1, read as the reverse complement.
TTTACACACTCCTTTATTTCTTGCCCAAAGGCAACAACAATCATACCAGATCGCTACTCTCTCCTCGGTTTATTGTGCTATTATTATTAAGGAATGATAACAACTAACGAAATAAACAAAACAAATTGCTCAGGCCAGCTCCATGCAAGGATCCAAGAATTTTATTTCAACTTAAAACATTTCATTATAATAATAAGGCAATGGGCATTCCAATTTCCTCTCGGCATACCATAAAGCATACAACACACATGTCACAACCATCATGCATCCCAAGTATAAAGATTTGGCCCAATCTATCATCATATATAACATCTCACGTTCATATTCAATCACCATATTTAGCATCACCATTACATACTCAACGTTAACATGCTAAAGACACACCGAACAAAACAAACATTACCAATAACACACATTCACATCAAAATCACTTACCGACAACTTAGCATCATCCCAACCTTTCGTAACATGGCTCTGATACGGCCAAATGTAACCCCCTCGACCCGGCTTAGCCGATGGACCGAACCGAACGGGTCACGCAGGGAGTATTGAAGTAAACCGGGAAGATTTACCTCAATAAACGACCCCTTTTTATCTTATCTAGATACAAGTTAGGTTCCTATATGATCAAAAAGCAGTGGATTGAAAGACAATACGAGCATTCATCGATTAATACCAATTTCAAGTTTAGGGACCATTTTGTAAATTTGGCAAATTGTACGGGTTATTACCAATTTCGGAATACCAATCTTTTATTAGGTTTATTACATGCTTCTTTGTAAAAACTCAGCTCAAGATAACTATTGGAACTCATTTAATTGCATTCATGACAAACAGGGGCCAAAACACAAAGAATCAGTTCTTAAAAAATGCCCATAACTGAAATAACAACCAGACGTTTCGGAACAACTAGCCTCGTACCGGAACGGGTGTATCGAAAATGGGGCTCATGTTTTGAAATGCGGGATCATTCTGAAATAGCTCCTGACCCGTGTCGTAACATGGTTTCACAGTAGCAAAGTGTACCGAAACGGACCTCCAGTTTTGATATGCCAAGGCCAGTTCAAGCACTCGTTTTGAAACAAGAAATGGTGTTTCGAAACACTTGGGCCTGCTATACTTAATTTTGCTGATTTAACTCAATTTTAACCATCCGAAACTAATCCGACGTATATACAAACATGCTTGCAACTCAATTACACTTCAACAATTAAGGGTTCATGGCAGAGATATCATCAAAGCATCATTAGCATTATCAAAATATCTAAAGGCATGCATCCTAGGGAAAACAAGCACCAAATGACCAATTCTCAAATCCAAGCAATTACCAACACTTAAAGTCCATTTACATACCCGAATATGCATACCAAACTTGTACCAAACCAAAAAACATCAAGCAACCAACATTCATAGCATTGGACACCCCATTGCCTTTATTACTCTAGTTCATAACCAAACATACATTCAATCAAAGTCTTTCACCGATCCCTTGAAAGTGCCGCCTCCAAAGCTTAAATTGACTGCATTGATGGACAAAGAGAGCGTAAGCACAACATGATTAGTGAGGAAAGCTCAAAATAAAAAATACCATCAATGCACAAAACCATTTTTCACTCTTTTCAAAACCATCATGCCTTCTTTGAAAAAAAAACCATGCACTTTATCATTAAAACCAGCATGCTAAACACCATGCAACATGAATCACATAATTTCCATCAATTAAACCATTGCTACACGAACATCAAGCTTTCCAAGCATAAGCACCAATATGCTAAGCATAAGGAAAAACATGCATTTTTCACAATATGCATCAACGCCATTTCCATAGCATTACAATCCATTATATTGGCTTTCAAGTGATTAACAACAATCTCATTTCTCAAAAACATATCGGATACACGGATTACCAAGGGTTGTCCCAAACCCTTCAAACACTGTAGTGGCATCTCAAGGCTCAAACACTGGAGCAACCCTCCACCGTTGTGACACCCGTGGTGGAGTATTCGGTACAATTACAACCCCTCAACACCACTCATCCGTAGATGTATAGCCCACTAACGAGAGATGGGACACACACAAGGTTCGCACCTGGGAGCTATCCTCAGCTGTTGCAACCTTAAACAATCCTCAATCGTTGGGGTACTTGGATGGAGTTTTCGGTACAATCACAACCCCTCAACATCCAATGCGACTTGTTTACAGTGCACTAAATCCTATAGCATGCTAACTATATTGGTTTTCATTTACAAAACACTTTATACAACATCACATGCCAATATAATTCACATTCCATGCATACCTCACTATTTTTCCTAAGCATTCATGATAAGCCATAACTCAAGCGTTAAACCATGCTTGAAAACTCATGCATCAACACATGCATACAAGGATCACTTACCTAATGCATCCTTAAACCTCATGGAATCATCAACCACATTTCATATACTCAAAACATGCTCTAAAACAGTAGGTTAACACAATTAAAACGAGTACATTCAAAGTCTCACAATAGCACAATCCGAGGGAGAAATCCACTTTACTTACTTATGAACTTAGTAAAGCGTTTCGAGCTCTTACTAAGTTCCCAAAACATCTTTTATGAAGTTTCAAAGCAGGAAATCTCATTTCCACTCACCGACTTGCGAAACCACACTCACCGATGCAACAATCAACCGTCTGAAGCATCCAAAACCACTTCGTTCGATTTCGAAACACAATCCCCTATTTTCAGCACATTAAAACAGAGGTTCAATGCATTACAATGCATCCAAAACACCAGCACGCAAAAGGAAACCCACATCCTTGCTCTAAAGCATCAAATTACTCAATTGAACAAACCGAAAACTCAATCGATTGACCTCCAACCTCAGCCCAGCCATCAACTAACACATCCAACACATTTTACGCATAAATCAACATCCAAAACAGCCTAAAACCATCCTTATACCTTCAGCAAATTAGATCTCACATTACACCCCAAAAACCCAACAAAAAACACTTTGAAAACCAATTATCTCAAGGATTTCAGGATTAATATGATTAAGACTCTATTTCAACATCATAAACCTTCCTAAACTTGTTTAGAAATCATCTCAAACAGATCAAATCAAGACTCATCCGAAAATCACATTAAAACCATCTATTCTAACAAGATTTCACCATTTTATCAAATCAATAACAAAACCTCAATCAAAACATATATAAAGAGTCAAATATCTTGGGAATTTTATTAAAGAACCTTGATTAGAGGGTTAGCCTAGAATTTACCTCCAATCCTTGCTTTTCTTCTAATTTGGCAAGTTTAGCTTTCATGAATCTTGAAGAATTTGAGAGAAATCACAAAGATGAAGTTGGAAATCAAGAGAGGAAATGAAAATGATAGAAATATGGAAATTGAGAGAAAATGGAGAGTGTTTGGCTGAAGTGAAAAGGAGAGAGTGAAAAGATCGTAACTTTTTTGTTAACCAAAATAAATACCTTTCTAATTAAATCAATTAAAATCATTTTTAATATTTAATAAATCATTTAAAACACAGGCCAAATTAGAGAAAAGGCTTAATTGCCATTAAGCTCCCTAAAGATTCTAAGATATTGACTCTTTTTGAAAAACACCCTTTTCCACAACTTTAAAACTTTACATTTTGGTCACTACCCAAAATGTATACTTTCTAAAACCCGTTTTGCAAAATTGATTTAACCAACATCTTAAATATGATTTTATAGGATTTTTTCATATTTTTATCCTATCTCGAACCTTGATTTCCCTGAACCACCTTTTAACGATTCGAATAACCGATTACCGGTTCCACCGGCCCAACCCGACTCACAAAACACCTAGGCCCAAAACTGGGGCGTTACATTGGGAAACTACAATCGATTTCAAGATCAAGGTCATAGAATGGATACTTTGGGTTCGCCCTGGTCATACACCAATGCAAAACCAATGTTGATCAGTGCTTGAAAAACTAAAAATAAAAGTGCAAGAAAATAAAATTGAAAGTTGCTATTGCCAATCCCCGGCAACGACACCAAAAATACTTGTTGCGTGTGTAAAGTGCCCCATAATTATGCAAGTAAACACGCCTCAAGTAATAAAATTATAAGTACTGAGTATCGAATCCACAAGGATTGTTGAAACATTCAATGTTTATCGCCTCACGCTGAAAAATAAAAAAGTAAAGAACACAACTGAAAAGTTGGGTTTTTGTAACACCCCAATTTTGGGCTTGGAAGTTTAGTGTCTGAACCGGACCGCTCTGATTTTTGGTTCAAATTTAAAAGGTGGTTTTAGGGAAAACCTAGTTTGGAAATGCATTAAAAATATGAAAAAATATCTAAAAATCCACTTTTAATATATATAAGAGAGTGGTGAAATTAATTTTACAAAATAATGTTTGGAAGTGCGACATTTTGAAATAGTGACTAAAATGCGATTTTTGAAAAGTTCAATGGTGACTGTTTTGTAAGGATTGAAACTTTGAATCTTTAAGGAGCTAATTTACCCAAGGAAGATTTCTCCAGATTTTTCTTAGATTTAAATGATTTAATTAATGTTTAATTAATTAAATGTAAAGGGTAAAACCAATTTTTAGATTTTCATAACTAACTTGTGTTAAACTTTCTCATCTCATTTTCTCTCAAAATTCTCTCAGCCAAACACATTTCTACAGCAACATTTCTATTGATTTTCACACCAAATGATGAGGTTTGAATCATTAATTGATTCCTAATCCTTTCTACATCAAATTCTATTGTTTTGCTTATTGGATTTTCAAGGAAATTGTCTCTAATCAAGGAGAAATATACATTTAGAGGTAAGGATGTTCTTCTCCTCTAAATACTCAGTTCTTTACTGAAATTCCCAAGTTCTCAATCCTTAAATTAAGTTTTATAAATGGATTAAAAGTTATGAACTTGATTTTGGCTTAAAACTCAAGATTTGAAAGAAATCTTGAAGAAATTCGTGGTGATTGTTTGGGCTCTGTTTTGAGATGGATTTTAAATGTGTTTTGGTTGTTTAATAATGTGTAATTGAGGTTTAATCAATGCAATACCGAATAGGTTGAATTTCCTAAGTTTTTGCTTAAGAAAATGGTGGTTTTTGGGGTGATCTTGGTGTTCTGTTATAGCTGGAGGTATAAGGACGAGTTTAGGTTCTTTTTGGATGTTAATTGATGTTTAGGAATGGTTAGAAGTGATGGATCTTGGCTGGGTTATGTTGTGGAGGAGTTTGGAAGTGATTTCGGTTGTGTTTGGTAGCCGAAATGTTAGATTTGGTTAGAGCAGCGAGTTTAGGTGTATTGGCTGGAGATTTTTAATGCATGATGATGCATTAATCCTCTGCTTTGATGTGTTTAAAACAGGGGAGGCATCTTCGGATACTTGTGGTGTTGATCCGGAGGCTTGATCGGTGTTTCGGCAAGCTTGCGAAACGGAATTGGTGAGTGAAGTTGGGTTTTTAGCTTTGAAACCAATGTTTGAAGGTTTTGGGAGCTTAGTTTAAGTCTAAACAACTTAACTAAGCTCAAGAGTAAGTTTTCGGGGAAACTATCTCTTTGATGAACCATGAGATGGTTGTATGCAATGTATTTAATTTGCATGTTTAAATTCTGGTTTGAAAGCATGTTTTAGCATGATTAATGCTGGTTTTGAAAGCCATGTGTTGAAGGATGCTCAAGGTAAGAGATCCTTGGTTTGATATGAGTAAATGTGGTTTTGATGCATGGTGGTTTAATTGCTTGATTAATGCTTTAAAACAGTGGATTATTGATGATAAATGATGCATATTGGCAAGTGATGTGTTGGTTTTAAAGTACTTGAATCAGATATAGTTAGCCGGCTATAGGATTGGGTGCACCATGAATTAAGTTGCCATGGATGTTGAGGGGTTGTAATTGTACCGTAAACGCCATCCAAGTACACTAACGAGATGGTTAAGATCACAATGGTGGTTAAAAGTCCATGTGTGGATCTTGTGTTGTGTGTCCCGTGTTCTCGTTAGTGATGTTATACAACTACCGATGAGTGATGTTGAGGGGTTGTGATTGTAACGTTAAACTCCATCACGGGTGTTGAGGCATTGAGATTGTACCGGTAAACTCCACCTTGTGTGTTCGATAGTGTGTATGAAGCGTATGGGACAACGCTTGTAATCCGCGTATCCGATTGTATTTTATGTTGTAAATGGTTATGATTTATCACTTGGAAGCCAATATGACATGATGATGTTAATGAAGCATGAGATGCTTGTTGTGTATGCATTGTTGCATGAGAAATGATGTTTATGTGTTAAAAGGCTTGAGGAAAGTGTTTTATAAAATGCATTATTGTGTTGTTTCTTTAGAGCATGCCTCACTAAGCAATTGTGCTTACGCTCTCTCTCTTGAACCAATAATGCAGATAATTGAGGTGTTTGAGGGCAGCAAGGAGGCTAAGAATCCAAGGAAAAGCTAAGCTCATGTATGGTGACGTTTGCACAACATTATTAGTTTTTGATATTTGGCAATGGGAACCTAGATTATGTTTTTGGGAGATGTTTTGGACTCCCTAATTGTGGCATGATGCCTTTGATGTTTTGGATTTGTAAATGGCCATTTTGATGCTTGTTTTGGTGATTTGATGATTGGTTGGTTTTGGATATTAGGATGCATGCCTATAGACTTGTGGATTTCCTTGATTGATGCCATGAATGTGTTTTGATGATGTAAACATGTACCTTATATGCATGATGACTTGTTGGCATGATTAGGAAGTCATTGGAATGTTTTAGAGTGGTTAAATGCATGTTAAACCAGCAATTTCTGCAGTTTTTGGGGAACCCGTATCGATACACTCACAGGCATTTCGAAACGGGGGCCTGTAATGGCCTTGGTGTTTCGAAACGGCTGGTGACCGTATCGTAACGGTTTGGCTACTGGGAGGCCCTGTTTTGAAACAGGTCTCGAAACGAACCCGCGTTTCGGTACGGTCAACCCCGTATCGAAACAGTTGACCGTTGGGCACTGATTTGAATGGTTTTGAGGTTTGCAGGCTTTACGTTTTAGTCCTGAAAATTGTAATTACAATTGCTTGAGTTTGAGAGGTCTGTTTGAGGTGAAATTTGACAGAGATGCATGTAAAGTGATTAATTAAGTAATGGTAACCTTAAAATCAGTTAAGTCCTCCATCTTTCCAGAATTTACATTTTGGTCCCTAATATTTGTAATTTGTGCAATTGAGTCTCTTAATGTAATCCGATCGCTGTGCTTTTCAAGTATGTGTTTCTCAAGAGTATGCTTAGGATTAATGTGCATCTAGACAAGTTTGATGGTTTTCCCCGTGTAATCTTCGTAGTTCGGGTCAACCGTCTAGGCAGGGCTAAGGGGGTTACATTTGGTGGTATCAGAGCTGAGTTCTCGAGTAATCGGGAATGGTTATGTGGGTGATGTATGTGTGATAGCATGATATGTCTTTGAAATGAAAGTTTGATATGTGAAATGTAAGTATATTGCAATTGTGATGTTATGTTGTGTTGAAGCATGTAGAGGGACCCATTGCCATATCAAAACTAATGAAATGAATTGTTTTTGAAAAATGAGCTTGAGTGCTTGGATTACTTACCTTGTTGAGCCTAATTATGTTTATTGCATTTGTGTTAGTGCATTGTTTGTGAATGGGACCTCGTAGAGAGATGAGAGTTATTACGCGAGCTATGGCTCAAAACGAGAATGAGAACAATGTCGATAATGTTGTGGATTTACCTCCTCCCCTGGTGGTGGACCACCTGGCGGTGATGGTGCTGGGGGTGAGAACGCTGGTGTTGGTGCTGGTGCTGGGGTCGCTGGACCTGATGGTGTTCAGGGGCAAGCTGCTCCTGACATGACAGTGTTGATACAGGCTATTGATGGAGCCTTTCAAGCGGCAGTAGCTGGAGCTCATGGAGCTGGGCATCATGGAGATGCTAATGCGAGATTACCTTTGGAACGTCTGCGCAGTCTGGGAGGGACTGAGTTCAGAGGTTTATCTGCTGAGGGTTCCGAATCTTGGTTGGAAAGTACCAAAAGGATTTTGGGACAAATGAACTACAATGATGTGCAGAAGTTAGGTTACGTGGTATCGCCGTTACATGATGATGCGTATACCTGGTGGACGACCACTATCTCCGGAATGGAGGAAGTTGATGTGACTTGGACGTTCTTTCTGAATGCGTTCAAGCGGAAGTATCTAGGTGTGCGATACCTGGATGAAAAGAAGAGAGAATTCATGTCTCTTGTGCAAGGAAGTATGTCGGTGGCTGAGTACGAGATCCAGTTTGTCCGTCTCAGTCAATACGCACCTGAGCTTATCCTTGATGAGCGGGAGAGGTGTGAACATTTCCGATATGGTTTGATGACGGACGTGGAGACTTTCGTGCTTGCTGCTGAGTACATGGATTTTGATGTGCCGGTGAGCAGGGCAAAGGACATTGAGCAGAACCTGGGTTTATCTTCTAGAGGTGTTGGTTCGAGCTCGGGCAAAAGAGCTGCTGAGTATAGTTCCGGTGGTGGACGGAACAAGAGAGGACAAGATAAGAGGTATCAGTCTTCTGCTAGACGTGGTAATGGAGGGCATGGTGCGCCTGTTTAGGGAGACAGGATAAAGGCTAATCAGAACACGTGTTGGACGTGTGGATCGCGTGGTCACTTGAGGCGTGACTGTCCTCGAGCAGCGAGGGAGGTTCAGACTCCTGTTGCAGTGACCGGTACTTCGTCCTGGAATTGTGGTTCGGCAGACCACATGAGGAGGGTGTGTCCTTTGTTGGCTGGTGGTGGTCAGGGACGTGCTCCTGGAGTTGTTGCACCACAGAGAGGTCGTGGGTGCGGCCGTGGTAACTTCCAGCACAGAGATGATGGTGGGAGAAATGTGGCACATGTGGTGGCTGTCCAACCTGAGGGTGGTAGCCAGGCTCGAGTGTATGCTCAGCGTGAGGGGAGGAATGACACGGATGTGATCGCAAGTACCTTTACTTTGCAATCCTTATCATTACTTTCCCTGATTGATTCTCGATCTACACACTCATACATATTATGTGAACATGCTCAATTGCTTGGTTTACCTGTTGAGTCTTTGGATGTTGGTATGTGTGTAACTAGTTCCTTTGGTGAGACCGTTGTGACACGGAAGTTGTATAGAAGATGTCCTTTGGTAGTGCAAAATCATGTTTTTCAAGTTGATCTCATGGAATTGTCATTCTATGGTTTTGATGTAATCCTTGGTATGGATTGGCTTGTTGAACATCGAGCTGTAGTGGATTTTGAGAACAAGCGAGTTTCGTTAAAGTATGCGGATGATTATGAGATAGTGGTGGTTAGTGAGAATGTGAAGTTTCTTGCCAATGTCGTGTCCACATTGGAAGCGAGCCGGATGCTGAGACAAGGGTGTGAAGCTTATCTGGCCTTTGTGATGAATCCTAGCTCCAAGGAGTTGCGAGTGCAATATATCAGGACTGTGCGAGAGTTTCTTGGTGTGTTTCCGGAGGAATTACCTGGTTTGCCTCCTAACCGAGAGGTGGAGTTTGGAATTGAGTTGTATGAGAATACAACTCCAGTGTCCATTACTCCTTACCGAATGGCACCTAAGGAGTTGAAGGAGCTGAAGACGCAACTTCAGGAGTTGCTTGATCGTGGTTTCATTCGGCCGAGTGTGTCACCTTGGGGTGCACCGGTTTTGTTTGTGAAGAAAAAGGATGGCACTATGAGAATATGCATCGACTACCGTCAGCTAAACAAGTTGACTATCAAGAATCGGTATCCATTGCCGAGGATTGATGATATTTTTGATCAATTTCGGGGAGCGGTTGTGTTCTCTAAAATTGACTTAAGGTTGGGTTATTACCAGTTGAAGGTGAAGGATGTGGATGTGCTAAAAACAACTTTCAGAACGAGGTATGGGCATTATGAGTTCCTTGTGATGTCGTTTGGTTTGACGAATGCTCATGCAGCCTTTATGGACATGATGAATAGAGTGTTTCATGAGTATTTGGACAAGTTTGTTGTGGTGTTCATTGATGATATCCTTGTGTACTCTCGTACTGAGGAGGAGCATGAGGGGCATTTGAAGATTGTGTTGCAGGTTTCGTTGGAGAATCAGCTTTATGCTAAGCTAAGCAAGTGTGAATTTTGGCTTAGGGAGGTGGTGTTCCTTGGTCATGTGGTTTCTGCTGAGGGGATTCGTGTTAATCCACAAAAGATTGAGGCAGTGATGAATTGGAAGCCTCCTAAGTCTGTTCATGAAGTCCGTAGTTTCCTTGGTTTGGCAGGATACTAACGGAGGTTCGTGGATGGATTTTCAAAGATTGCTGCACCTTTGACGAAATTGTTGCAGAAGGATGTTAAGTATGAGTGGACAAAAGCGAGAAAGCAGGCTTTTGAGAAGCTGAAGGCAGCTTTGACGCAAGCTCCTATCTTGGTTCAACCTGAATCAGGGAAAGAGTTTGTGGTGTACAGTGACGCATCCTATGTTTGTTTGGGGTGTGTGTTGATGCAAGAGGGTAAGGTGGTGGCTTATGCATCGTGCCAGTTGAAGGTGCATGAGTGTAATTATCCTACGCATTATATTGAGTTAGCTGCGGTGGTCTTTGCTTTGAAATTTTGGAGGCATTACCTGTATGGTGAGAAGTGTATTGTGTACACGGATCACAAAAGTTTGAAGTATCTGATGTCTCAGAAAGAGTTGAATCTTAGGGAACGATGTTGGGTGGAGTTGCTTAAAGATTACGATCTGACGATCGAGTACCATCCGGGAAAAGCTAATGTTGTAGCGGATGCCTTGAGTAGGAAGGTGGCAGCGGAGTTGAGGGCTATGTTTGCCAGTTTGAGCATTTCGCGAGATAGAGGTCTTGTGTCTGAGTTGCAAGTGAAACCATCTTTGGTTCAGTTGATAAAGGATAAGTAGTTGTTGGATGATTCCTTGGTGCCACATGTTTAGGATATTGCTGAGGATAGACCATCAGATTTCTGCTTTAATGATGATGGAGTTCTATGTTTTGGGAGTCGGATAGTAGTGCCCAATGGTACTGAGTTAAGGCGTGTTATTCTGACTGAAGCTCATAGTAGTCCTTTTTCTATGCACCCTGGTAGTACTAAGATGTATCTTGATCTTAAGGATTAGTACTATTGGGTGGGTTTGAAAAGAGTTGTTGTTGAGTATGTGAGTAAGTGCATGGTTTGTCAGCGAGTTAAGGCTGAGCATCAATTTCCTTCTGGGTTGTTGCAACCGTTGAGGATTCCTGAGTGGAAGTGAGAAAGGATTACCGTGTACTTTGTGTTTGGTTTGCCTTTGTCGCCATCGAAGAAGAATTCGGTGTGGGTGGTTGTGGATCGCCTGACGAAGTGTGCGCATTTCTTGCCTGTGCATACTACGTATACTTTGGACAAGCTTGCAGAGTTGTACATTGCTGAGATTGTGCGAGTACATGGTGTGCCAAAGTCTTTAAGGAGCTAATTTGTAAAGGATTGAAACATTAAATCTTTAAGGAGCTAATTTTACCAAAATGTTTTTTATCAGATTTCTCTTTAATTTGAGTGTTTTAATAATGATTTAATAAAAGGAATTAAAAGAGAAAATCCTATTTTGACTTTCATAACTACTTTACGATCTTTTTCCCTCTTTTCATTTTCTCTCAACTTCCACTCATCCAAACACATTTCCTTCATCAATTATTCTTTGATTTTCATCTCATTTGCTGAGATTTCATTCTCCTAAGGATTCCTAATCGTTAGCTCATCAAAACCTCTTGTTTTTATCTTGGATTTTTAAGAAATCTTGCCCAAATTGAGGAGAAATCAGCCATTAGAGGCAAGCTTTGTCCTTCTCCACTAATAATCAGTTCTTTACTGAAATTCCCAAGTTATCAATCCTTTGTTAATGATTTTTGAGTTGCTTTAATGTTAGAAACATGAAATTGTGGTAAAAGTCAAGATTCTTGGTGAGATCTTGATGATTTTCGTAATTCATGGTTAGGCTCTGTTTTGAGGTTGATTTCTATTGTATTTTGGATGGTAATTGATGTTATAAATGATGTTTTGTCATACGAATCCCAAATAGGTTTGGAATCCTAAGTTTTACATGTTAGATTGGTGGTTTTTGGGGTGGTTTTGGTGTTTTGTTGTTGCTGGAGATATAAGGACAAGTTTATGATGATTTTTGGTGTTGATTGAGGTTTAGAAATGATTAGAATTAATAGATCTTGGATGGGCTTTGTTTTGGAAGAGTTTGGAGATGATTTTGGTTGTTTTGGGTTGCTGAAATGGTGTTTTTAAGTAGAGCAGCGAGTTTGTTTGAGTGGCTGGTGTTTTCAATGCATGATGATGCATTAATCCTCTGCTCTTATGTGTAATAAACAGGGGAGACATCTTCGGACGCTTTTGGTGTTGATCAGAAAGTGTCGGAACCTTAGATATCGTTTTGGCAGGCAAGCGAAACGTAATCACTAAGTGCGAATGGTTTTATAAGTCCTTGAGGAACAAAGATACAAGGTTTGGGGATTTAGGATTGGTTTGAAACACCATCCTAAGTCCAGAAGTAAGTATGGCTAGATTTGCTCTCAAATATGTGGTCGATGCCCCTAAATGCTTTTACATGCTCTTGTTTTGAGATAGTAAAATTCCTACTGTTTTATTCATGATTTGTAGTATGAGATGATGCTTTGTAGAGATTTCATGAGGTAGCATGTTGCATTAAAGAGTTTTTGAGATTTTGATTTAATGCAAAGCATGAGATATGATTTTGAAATGAGATGAGAAAGACTTCAGAAATGATGCATAAAAACAGTAGGTGAGATGATATTTTTGACATAATATATTGGCATAGAAGATGAGATAATTATCGGATATGATTGATCGGTCAATAGGATGGGAGTGCACTATAAACTAAAATTCGTACGTGCTCTTTGGAGTCGGGCAATGGGGGTAGTGGCATCCCGATCCAATGTGAGAATCCGAAAATGAGAGATACCATCGAGGTAGAACTTGTTGAAATACCCAAGCTTTGTGGCGATGAGAGATACCGCCATGAGAGTCCGGTGATGAGAGATTCCACCGGGGTAGGACTTGACCTCGCATCAAGCTAATCTGTATATCCGAGTAAAGATGAAATATGAAATGCCAATATAGTTTATGAAATTGTATTTGATTCACATGTACCAAGTGTTTAGATGATTTATGCTATGAGAAATGCATATGAGATTTGTGTATGAAATGCTTTAGTTTTCACAAGCATGTGTATGGCTTTGCCATGAGATTTGCATTGGTTTAAATGCATGAGATAGAATAAAGGTACATGTGTTTTCAAATGAAGATTTGTTTTGAATTGGCTTTCAAGTATGAGATAGAAAGATAATGTTATTGAAAATGGTTTTGAGGAAGAGTTTTATAGATGCATTGTTGTGTTGGTTTTCCATAGAGCTTGCCTCACTAAGCAAATATGCTTACGCTCTCTTTTACAAACAATGCAGATAATTGAGATGAGTTTGGGCAGCGATAAGGCTAAGGACATCCAAGGAAGTGAGAAGCTCATGTATGGTGATGTTTTCACATGCTTTAGTATTGATATTTGGCAATGGGGATCTAAGGTTAATTTTGGGAGATGTATTTTGAACTATCTATGCTTGCAGCAAGTTTATTACGGTTTTTGAAGTTTGTAAATGGCCTATATGGTTTGGTTTGAGGTTTGAGGCTTTAATATGGTTTATGTGACTAGGGAGCATGCCTATAGACTCAACGTTATCATGCTTGATGCCATGCTTTAGCTTAAGCTTCATAAATATGTTCTTTAATCTTTAATCTTGTTGATGGTGGGTTATGACATGATTTGGGATGTGTTTGAATGTGTAAAGATGTGAAAAACCAGAAAATTATACAGTTGCAGGGCAGGGTGTATCGAAATACCCTTATTTGTTTCGGAACAGGGGCCTGGAATGGCCATAGTGTTTCGTAACAGGTAGGAGTGTTTCGGAACACTTTGGCTACTAGATAGCCATGTTCCGATACGGGTTTCGGAACGGGCCCGAGTACCGAAACGACCAGCCCAGTTTCGATACGGGCGTTTCGAAACACTTGATTGTTGGACTACATTTTGAATGGTTCCAAGTTCCTTTTTCTTACATTTTGGTCCTTGATGAGTATGGATGCAATTGGTTGAGTTTGGAATGTCCTATTAAACTGATTTTTGTCAGAGATGCAAGAAAAATGACTAATAACATATTGGTAAGCTTAAAATCTGCAAAGTCCTCGCAATTTGCAAAGTTTATGTTTTGGTCCCTAAAAGTCTAATTCTTGCGATGAGACCCCTAAATGAATTCCGATCATTGTGCCTTCTCTTCCTATGATCTTGTGTGATCACATAGGCTTAATCTTGCATTTAGAAGAGATAAAAAGAAAAAAAAGGGTCGTTAATCAAGGTTCTCTTCCGGGTTGACTTTGGTTTTCCCCTTGTAATCTTCGTAGTTCGGGTCAAGTATCTAGGCCGGGCTAAGGGGGTTACATTTGTTGGTATCAGAGACATGTTTGCGAATATTTGGGACTTGGTAAGTGGTTAATGTGTGTGATTAAGAATGATTGTGACTTTTGGGTGAAAGTATGATGTATGATTGTTGATGTTTGGTTTTGATGAGATGAAATGCATGCAAATAGATAGATTGTAGTGGATTTTTTATGCTATGCTATGTTTGGGGTGTAGTTGGGGATCTCATTGCCATATCATTACTATTGGAAAGAATTGTTTTCAAAAGAATGAGCTTGAGTACTTGGATTACTTGCCCTAAGTTGCCTAATTGAATTTATTGTATTTTGTCAGTTGCATTGTTTTCATATAGGGCCACGTGGAGAGCTTAGAATTAATACTCGTGCTACGGCTGAGAATGAGAATGCTGAGAATGTTGAGGATTTACCGCCTCCTCCCCCTGGTGGACAACCTGGTGGTGGGGGAGATGGGGTTGGTGCTGCAGGAGCTGGTGCAGGGGTTGCTGGACCCAAAGGAGTTCAGGGGCAAGCTGCTCCTGATATGTCAGTGTTGATACAGTCTATTGTTGGAGCTTTCCAGGCAGCAGTAGCTGGAGCTCATAGAGCTGCACCTTAGGATGGTGCTAATGTGAGGTTTTCGTTGGAGAGACTCTGCAGTCTGGGAGGGACTGAGTTCAGGGGATTGACTCTGGAAGGTTTCGAGTCTTGGTTAGAGAGTACCAAGAGGATTCTCGGGCAGCTGAACTGTAACAATGTTCAGAAGTTGGGATGTATTGTGTCCCTGTTGTATGGTGATGCATCTACGTGGTGGACAACCACAATAGCAGGGATGGAAGACGATGAGGTGACTTGGACATTCTTCTTGAATGCATTCAAGCGAAATTACTTGGGAGTTCGCTATCTCGATGAGAAAAAGAGGGATTTCATGTCCCTTGTGCAAGGGAGTATGACCGTGGCGGAATATGAGGTACAATTTGTACGCTTCAGCCAATATGCACCCGAGCTGATTCCTAGCAAGTGGGAAAGATGTGAACGTTTCCGATATGGGCTGGTAGCTGATGTGAAAACCTATATGCTCGTAGCACACTATTCTAATTTTGATGTCTTGGTCACTCGAGCCAAGGACATTAAGCTGAATCTTGGTCTGGCAAGTCGAGCGGGAGGATCTAGCTCAGGGAAATGAGCTGCGGAACGTGATTTTGGTAGAGATCGGTATAAGAGACATTAGGATAGAAGGTCACATGTTGATGCTAGACGTGGGGGTGGTAACCCTGGAAGAGGTCAGCAAGGACCAAATGCTTTCTTACGGACTCTTGAGTGTAATCGGTGTGGTAGGAGGCACACTGGTGAGTGTTGGGGCAATCTTGGTACATGCTAGAACTATGGTAATCGTGGGCACCTGAAGAAAGATTGTCCGCAGTTGTTGAGAGAAGGTCAGGCTCCGGTGAGAGAAGCTGAGCCACAGAGAGGTCGTGGGCACGACCGTGGAAACTTTCAGCGCAGAGAGGAGGGTGGAAGGAATGTGGCACATGTGGTGGCCATTCAGCCTGAAGGTGGTGGCCAGGCACGAGTGTATGCCCATCGAGAAGGGAGGAATGACACGGACGTGATCGCAGGTAACTTTACTTTGCAATCCTTGTCATTACTTTCTTTGATTGATTATGGATCTACGAATTCATACATATTGCGTGAACATGGTCAAATGCTTGGTTTGCCTATTGAGTCTTTGGATGTGGGTATGCGTGTGACTAGTTCCTTTTGGGAGGCGGTTGTAACAAGGAGGTTGTATAGGAGATGCCCTTTAAAGGTGCAAGAGCATGTATTTCTAGTTGATCTTATGGAATTGCCATTCTATGGATTCGATGTAATTCTTGGCAATGGATTGGCTTGTTGAGCATCGGGCCGTAGTGGATTTTGAGAACAAGTGAGTTTCGTTGAAACTTGCAGATGATTACGAGGTTGTGATGGTGGGAGACAATGTGAAGTTCCTATCTAATGTGGTGTCAACGATTGAAGCAAGCCGGATGTTGCGTTAGGGATGTGAGGCTTATCTAGCCTTTGTTATGAATCCTAGTACAAAGGAGGTTCGCGTACAAGATATAAGGACCATGTGTGAATTCCCTGGAGTGTTTTCGGAGGAATTACCGGGTTTACCGCCTAGTCGAGAGGTTGAATTCGGTATTGAGTTGTATGAGAACAAAACTCCAGTGTCCATTGCTCCCCATCGCATGGCACCCAAGGAGTTGAAGGAGTTGAAGACGCAACTTCAAGAGTTGCTTGACCGAGGCTTTATTCGGCCTAGTGTGTCACCTTGGGGTGCACCAGTCTTGTTTGTTAAAAAGAAAGATGGCACAATAAGGTTGTGCATTGATTATCGTCAGCTGAATAAGTTGACTATCAAGAACAAGTATCCTTTGCCGAGGATTGATGATCTTTTTGATTAGTTTCGAGGAGTGGCTGTGTTTTCAAAGATAGATTCGCAGTCTGGATATTATCAGTTAAAGGTGAAGGATGTAGATGTGCCGAAAATAGCCTTTCGAACGAGATATGGGCATTATGAATTTCTAGTGATGACGTTCGGATTGATGAATGCTCCTGCTGCTTTCTTGGATATGATGAACAGGGTTTTTCATGAATACCTAGATAAGTTCGTGGTGGTGTTCATAGATGATATCCTTGTGTACTCTCGTACTGAGGAGGAGCGTGAGGAACATTTGAGGATCGTTTTGCAAGTGCTGTTAGAGAATCAACTTTATGCTAAACTGAGAAAATGTGAGTTTTGGCTAAGGGAAGTTGTTTTTCTTGGCCATGTGGTTTCGGCTGAAGGGATTCATGTTGATCCTCAGAAGATTGAGGCGGTGGTGAATTGGAAGCCTCCTAGGTCTGTTCATGAAGTTCGTAGTTTCCTTGGGTTGGCAGGTTACTATCAGAGGTTTGTGGATGGATTTTCTAAAATTGCTGCTCCACTGACGAAGTTGTTACAGAAGGATGTTAAGTATGAATAGACGGAAGCGAGACAACAAGCTTTTGAGAAGCTAAAGGCAGCTTTGACGCAAGCTCCTATTTTGGTTCAACCTGAATAGGGAAAAGAGTTTGTGGTGTATAGCGACACATCCTATGTTGGTTTGGGGTGTGTGTTGATGCAAGAGGGTAGAGTAGTGGCTTATGCATCGCGACAGTTGAAAGTGCATGAGCGCAATTACCCTACGCATGACATTGAGCTGGTAGCGGTAGTTTTTGCTTTAAAGATTTGGAGACATTATCTATATGGTGAGAAGTGTACTGTGTACACAAATCACAAAAGTTTGAAGTACCTTATGTCTCAGATGGAGTTAAATCTTAGGCAATGATGTTGGGTGGAGTTGCTTAAGGATTACGATCTAACGATCGAGAATCATCCGGGCAAGGCCAATGTTGTGGCCGATGCTTTGAGCAGGAAAGTGGCGGTGGAATTAAGGGCGATGTTTGCTAGCTTGAGCATATCGCGAGATGGTCGTCTTGTTGCTGAATTGCAGGTGAAACCATCTCTAGTTTAGTTGATTAAGGATAAACAATTGTTGGATGATTCTTTTGTACCGCATGTTCAGGATATCGCAAAAGGTAGGCCTTCAGATTTCTGTTTCAATGATGATGATGTTTTATGTTTTGGGAGTCGGATAGTGGTGCCAAGTGATTTTGAGTTGAGGCGCACTATTCTGACTGAAGCTCATAGTAGTCCTTTTGCTATGCACCCTGGTAGTACAAAGATGTATCGTGATTTAAAGGATGAGTACTATTGGGTGGGATTGAAGAAAGATGTCGTTGAATTTGTTAGCAAGTGCATGGTGTGTCAGCGGGTTAAGTATGAGCATCAATTTGCTTCAGGGTTGTTGCAGCCGTTGAGGATCCCATAATGGAAATGGGAGAGGATCACTAAGAAATTTGTGTCTGGTTTTCCGTTATCGCCATCAAAGAAGAATTATGTTTGGGTGATTGTGGATCGCCTTACGAAGTGTGCACATTTCTTGCATGTGCATACTATGTACACCTTGGATAAGCTTGCGGAGTTGTACATTGCTGAGATTTTACGATTGCATGGAGTGCCGACATCTATAGTGTCGGATAGAGATCCGAGGTTAACCGCAAGGTTTTGGGGGTGTTTACATCAAGCATTAGGTACGCGGCTGAATTTCAGTACTTCTTATCATCCGCAGACGGATGGACAGTCGGAGCGTGTTATCCAAGTGCTTGAGGATATGTTAAGGTGTTGTGTTATTAGGTTTCAAGGTTCTTGGGAGAAGCACTTGCCTTTGGTGGAGTTTGCTTATAATAACAGTTACCAGGCAAGTATTCAAATGGCACCATATGAAGCTTTATACGGGAGGAAGTGCATAACTCCTCTTTGTTGGGCTGAAGCGGGACAAAAGTTGGTCTCGATGTCGGTATTATTAAAAGGAACAACCGAAAAGGTGAAGCTCATATGTGAGCGTTTGAAGGTAGCGTCGGATCGACAAAAGTCTTACGCAGATTTGAAGCGTAAGGAGATAGAATTTACAGTGGGCGGGCGTGTGTTTTTCAAAGTTTCTCCTTGGAAGAAGGTGATAAGATTTGGCCGGAAGGGCAAATTGAGCCCAAGGTACATTGGACCATATGAGGTGATGGAACGTGTGGGTACTGTTGCCTATAAGTTGAGACTACCTCAAGAGTTAGAAAAGATACATAATGTGTTTCATGTATCCATGCTTCGGAGGAATAGATCGGATCCGTCGTATGTTATGCTCATGGAAGAGGTTGAGCTGAACCCAGACTTGACGTATGATGAGGAACCTGTTGAGATTCTGGATTCGGATAGTAAAGTCCTCCGGTGTAAGACCATTGAGCTGGTCTAAGTCTTGTGGAGACATCGTGGTGTGGAAGAAGCCACGTGGGAAAGGAAGGATGACATGAAGAAGCAATTTCCTTACCTTTTCCTCCAGCTAAATTTCGAGGATGAAATTTCTTAAGAGGGGGAGAGTTGTAACGCCCTGATTTTGGGCCTAGATGTTTTAGAGTTTGAATCGGGCTGGTCGAGAACGGTTCGAATCTTTAAGGGAGATTTAGGGAACACCTAGTTCAGGATGTTTTAAAAATATGGAAAAATATCTAAAAATCCTCATTTATTATATAAATGACTATGGTGAAAACAATTTTACAAAATATGATTTGGAAATACTACATTTCGGTGTAGTGACAAATCGTAGTTTTTGCAAAAGTTGACTAGTGACTGTTTTGTAAAGGATTGAAACTTTGAATATTTAAGGAGCTAATTTTACCAAAATGTTTTTCATCAGATTTCTCTTTAATTTTGGTGTTTTAATAATGATTTAATAATAGGAATTAAAAGTGAAAATCCTATTTTGACTTTCATAACTACTTTACGATCTATTTCCCTCTTTTCATTTTCTCTCAACTTCCACTCAGCCAAAGACATTTCCTTCATCAATTAAACTTTGATTTTCATCTAATTTGCTGAGATTTCATTCTCCTAAGCATTCATAATCGTTAGCTCATCAAAACCTCTTGTTTTTACCTTGGATTTCCAAGAAATCTTGCCCAAATTGAGGAGAAATCATCCATTAGAGGTAAGATTCGTCCTTCTCCTCTAATGATCAATTCTTTACTGAAATTCTCAAGTTATCAATCCTTTGTTAATGATTTTTGAGTTGCTTTAATGTTAGAAACATGAAATTGTGGTAAAACTCAAGATTCTTGGTGAGATCATGATGATTTTCGTAATTCTTGGTTAGGCTCTGTTTTGAGGTTGATTTCTAATGTATTTTGGATGATAATTGATGTTATAAATGAGGTTTTATCAAACGAATCCCGAATAGGTTTGGAATCCTAAGTTTTACATGCTAGATTGGTGGTTTTTGGGGTGGTTTTGGTGTTCTATTGTTGCTGGAGATATAAGGACGAGTTTATGATGATTTTTGGTGTTGATTGAGGTTTAGAAATGATTAGAATTGATAGATCTTGGCTGGGCTTTGTTTTGGAAGAGTTTGGAGATGAATTCAGTTGTTTTGGGTAGCCGAAATGGTGTTTTTGAGTAGAGCAGCGAGTTTGTTTGAGTGGCTGGTGATTTCAATGCATGATGATGCATTAATCCTCTGCTCTTATGTGTAATAAACAGGGGAGACATCTTCGGACGCTTTTGGTGTTGATCAGGAAGTGCCAGAAGCTTAGATATCGTTTCGGCAAGCAAGAGAAACGTAATCACTGAGTGCGAATGGTTTTAGAAGTCCTTGAGGAGCAAAGATACAAGGTTTGGGGATTTAGGATTGGTTTGAAACAACATCCTAAGTCCGAAAGTAAGTATGGCTAGATTTGCTCTCAAATATGTGGTCGATGCCCCTAAATGCTTTTACATGCTCTTGTTTTGAGATAGACAAATTCCTACCGTTTTATGCATGATTTGTAGTATGAGATGATGCTTTGTAGAGACTTCATGAGATAGCATGTTACATTAAAGAGTTTTTGAGATTTTGATTTAATGCAAAGCATGAGATATGATTTTTAAATGAGAGGAGAAAGATTTCAGAAATGTTACATAAAAATAGTAGGTGAGAGGATATTTCTGACATAATATATTGGCATAGAAGATGAGATAATTACCGGATATAATTGATCGATCAATAGGATGATAGTGCACTATAAACTAAAATTTGTACGTGCTCTTTGGAGTCGGGCAATGGGGGTAGTGCCATCCCGATCCAATGTGAGAATCCGATGATGAGAGATACCATCGGGGTAGGACTTGGTGAAATACCCAAGCTTTGTTGCGATGAGAGATACCGCCATGAGAGTCCGGTCATGAGAGATTCCACCGGGTTAGGACTTGACCTCGAGTCAAGCTAATCTGTATATCCGAGTAAAGATGAAATATGAAATGCCAATATAGTTTATGAAATTGTATTTGATTCACATGTACCAAGTGTTGAGATGATTTATGCTATGAGAAATGCATATGAGATTTGTGTATGAAATGCTTTAGTTTTCACAAGCATGTGTATGGCTTTGCAGAAAGTAAGAAGCTCATGTATGGTGATGTTTTCACATCCTTTAGTATTGATATTTGGCAATGGGGATCTAAGGTTGATTTTGGGAGATGTATTTTGAACTCCCTATGCTTGTAGAAAGTTTATTATGGTTTTTGAAGTTTTTAAATGGCCTATATGGTTTGGTTTAAGGTATGAGGCTTTAATATGGTTTATGTGACTAGGGAGCATGCCTATAGACTCAACGTTATCATGCTTGATGACATGCTTTAGCTTAAGCTTCATAAATATGTTCTTTGATCTTTAATCTTGTTAATGGTGGGTTATGACATGATTTGGGATGTGTTTGAATGTGTAAAGATGTGAAAACCCAGAAAATTATGCAGTTGCAGGGTAGGGTGTATCGAAACACCCTTATCTGTTTCGGAACAGGGGCCTGGAATGGCCATAGTGTTTCGGAACAGGTAGGAGTGTTTCGGTACACTTTGGCTACTGGAGAGCCATGTTCCGATACGAGTTTCGGAAGGGCTCGAGTAACGAAACAACTAGCCCAATTTCGATACGGGCGTTTCGATACAAGGGTCAGTGTTTCGAAACACTTGATCGTTGGACTGCAGTTTGAATGGTTCCAAATTCCTTTTTCCTACATTTTGGTCCTTGATGAGTATGGGTGCAATTGGTTGAGTTTGGAATGTCTTATTAAGCTGATTTTTGTAAAAGATAAATGAAAAATTACTAAGTACATATTGGTAAGCTTAAAATCTGCAAAGTCCTCACAATTTGCAAAGTTTACGTTTTGGTCCCTAAAAGTCTAATTCTTGTGATTAGACCCGTAAAAAAATTCCGATCGTGGTGCCTTATCTTCCTATGATCTTGTGTGATCACATAGGCTTAATCTTGCATTTAGAAGAGATAAAAAGAAAAAAAGGGTCGTTAAGCAAGGTTGACTTTGGTTTTCCCCGTGAAATCTTCGTAGTTCGGGTCAAGCATCTAGGTCGGGCTAAGGGGGTTACATCTGAGCAGCACACGTGCTGGACATGTGGGTCGAGACAACATTTGAGGTGAGATTGTCCTTGAGCAGCTAGAGAGGTTCAAGCTCTTGTTGTGGTTACAGGGAATTCATGTTGGAATTGTGGCTCGGATGATCACATGAGGCGGGAGTGTCTTTTATTGGCTAGTGGAGGCTAGGGACGTGCACCTGCTGAGGCTGCACCTCAGAGAGGCCGTGGGCGTGGCCGAGGGAACATCCAGAGGAGAGACGAGGGTCAGAGAGGCTTTGCTCATGTGGTTACAGTTCGGCCTGAGGGATGCTGTCCTGCCAGGGTTTATGCTCAGCTCGAGGAGCGCAATGATACCGATGTGATCGCAGGTACCTTTGCTCTTCAGTCTTTATCATTGCTGGCTTTGATTGATTCTGGATCTACGCATTCTTATATCTTGAGTGAGCATGCACATTTGCTTGATATACCTATTGAGTTGCTTGAAGTAGGAATGCAAGTGACTAGTTCTTTTGGTGAGATTGTAGTCACTATGAAGTTGTATAGGAGATGCCCTTTATCTATGCAAGGTAATGTTTTTCTTGTGGATTTGATGGAGTTACCCTTCTACGGATTCGATGTG
Organism: Hibiscus trionum; assembly: GCA_030270665.1. NCBI lineage: Eukaryota > Viridiplantae > Streptophyta > Magnoliopsida > Malvales > Malvaceae > Hibiscus > Hibiscus trionum. The sequence goes on along the minus strand of BSYR01000017.1, from coordinate 18,225,543 downwards.
ATCCTTGGAATGGATTGGTTGATGGATCATAGAGCTGTGGTTGACTTTGATATCAACGGGTTACCTTAAAGCTGGTTGATGCTTATGAAGTAGTGGTAGTAGGAGAGAATGTGAAATTCTTGTCGAATGTGATTTCGATTTTGGAAGCCAACCGTATGATGAGGTTGGGTTGTGAGGCTTATCTTGCCTATGTAATGAATCTTGGCACTAAGGATGTGCATGTGCAGGATATCCGAACCGTTCACGATTTTCCGGGTGTCTTTCCGGAAGAATTGCCTAGGTTGCCACCAAACAGATAAGTTAGGTTTGGTATCGAGTTGTACGAGAATACGAATTCGGTGTCCATTGCTCCTTATAGCATGGCAACTAAAGAGCTAAAAGAGTTGAAAACACAATTGTAAGAGTTATTGGATCGAGGTTTCATCCGGCCGAGTGTGTCACCTTGGGGTGCACCGGTCATGTTTCTAAAGAAGAAAGATGGGACAATGCGGATGTGCATAGATTATCAGCAACTGAACATGTTGACAATCAAGAACAAGTATCCCTTACCTAGAATTGATGATCTCTTTGATCAGTTCCGAGGAGCCTCGATGTTTTTTAAGATAGACTTGAGGTCAGGATATTACCAGTTGAAGGTGAAGGATGTGGATGTACCTAAGACAGCTTTTCGGACAAGGTACGGGCATCATGGACATGATGAATCGTGTATTCCATGAATTCTTAGATCAGTTTGTGGTGGTGTTCATCGATGATATCCTTGTGTATTCGCGTACCGAGTAGGATCATGATAGACACTTAAGAATCATTTTGCAAGTATTGTTGGAAAATCAGTTGTATGCCAAGCTAAGTAAGTGAGAGTTTTGGCTTAGAGATGTGGTCTTCCTTGGACATCTTCTGTCAGCTGAGGGTATTCGCGTTGATCCGTACAAAGTAGATGCTGTGATGAGTTGGAAAGTGCCTAAGTCAGTAACAGAGGTACGAAGTTTACTTGGTCTAGCTGGGTATTATCTTAGATTTGTCGAGGGTTTTTCGAAGATAGCTGCACCTTTGACCAATTTCTTGCAAAAGACTGTTCATTTTGAGTGGACAGATGCGAGGCAGCAAGCTTTTTAGAAGCTGAAGGAAGCTTTGACTCAAGCTCCTGTTTTGATCCAGCCTGAGTTTGGTAAGGAGTTTTTGGTCTATAGTGATGCGTCCATTGTTGGTTTGGGCTGCGTGTTGATGCATGAAGGTAAGGTGGTAGCTTATGCATCTAGGCAGTTGAAGGTGCATGAGCGTAACTACCCTACTCATGATCTTGAGCTTGCGGCTGTTGTGTTTTGCCTTAAAAATCTGGAGGCATTACCTGTATGGTGAGAAGTGAGTTGTGTTCACGAATAATAAGAGTTTGAAGTATCGTATGTCTCAGAAGGAGTTGAATCTTAGGCAACGTCGTTGGGTGGAGTTGCATAAGGATTATGATCTGGCGATCGAGTACCACCTGGGCAAGGCTAATGTTGTAGCCGATACTTTGAGCATGAAAGTGGCTGTGAAGTTGAGGGTGATGTTTGCTCGCTTGAGCATATCATGTGATGGTGGTCTTATTGCAGAATTGCAAGTGAAACCATCTTTGATTCAGTTGATTAAAGATAAACAGTTGCTTGATGATTCCCTTGTTTCGCATGTTCAGGACATTGCGGAGGGCAAACCTTCAGATTTCAGCTTTAATGATGACGGTGTTTTGTGTTTTGGAAGTCGAATAGTGGTGCTAGATGATGTTGAGTTGAGGCACACTATTCTGACTTAAGCTCATAGTAGTCCTTTTGCTATGCATCCTGGTAGTACAAAGATGTGTCGTGATTTGAAAGATGAGTACTATTTTGTGGGATTGAAAAGGATGCGGCTGAATTCGTTAGTAAGTGCATGGTGTGTAAACAAATGAAGGCTGAACATTAGGTTCCTTCTGGGCTGTTGCAACCTTTGAGGATCCCAGAATGGAAGTGGGAAAGAATTACCATGGATTTTGTGTCTGGGTTGTCGTTGTCACCGTCAAAGAAGATTTCTGTTTGGGTGATTGTAGATCGCCTTACGAAGTGTGCACATTTTCTGCATGTGCATACTACGTATACCTTGGATAAGTTGGCTGAGGTGTACATTGCTGAGATTGTGCGGTTGCACAGTGTGCCAAAGTCTATAGTGTTGGATAGGGATCCGAGGTTTACAGCACGATTTTGGGAATGTTTGCATCAAGCCTTGGGTACACGGTTGAATTTTAGTACTTCGTATCATCCTCAGACGGATGGACAGTCGAAAAGTGTGATCCAAGTGCTTGAGGACATGTTGAGATGTTGAGTGATAGATTTTCAGGGTTCTTGCGAGAAGCACTTGCCGTTGGTTGAGTTTGCGTATAATAATAGTTACCAGGCAAGTATTCAAATGGCTTCATACGAGGCTTTGTATGGGAGAAGATGTAGAACCCCTCTCTGTTGGGCAGAAGCTAGGCAAAAGTTGATTTCGATGCCAACTATACTAAAGGGAACATGTGTGAGATTGAGTTCGCGGTTGGCAAACCTGTGTTTTTGAATGTATCGCCTTGGAAGAAGGTGATGAGATTTGGGTGTAAGGGTAAGCTTAGCCCAAGGTTCTCTGGACCTTACAAGGTTGTGGAGCGTATTGGTCCTGTGGCATATCGGTTGAGATTGCCTTCGGAGCTGGAAAAGATACATGATGTGTTCCATGTCTCTATGTTGCGGAGGTACAGATCGGATCCTTCGCATGTGATGCCTGTTGAGGAGATTCAGTTGAATCCGGATCTGTCTTATGATGAGGAACCAGTAAGGGTTCTGCATGTGAGCAGTAAAGTTCTTCGTGGTAAGATGATAGAGCTTGTGAAGGTGTGGCGACACCGAGGAGTTGAGGAGGCCACGTGGGTAAGCAAGGCGGACATGCTGAAGCAATTTCCACACCTTTTCCCTTCAGGTAAAATTTCGAGGATGAAATTTCCTATATGGGGGAGAGTTGTAACGCCCTGGCTTTGGGCCTAGATGTTTTAGACATCGGACCGAACCGGACGAGAACGGTTCGAATCGCGTAAAGTGATTTAAGGAAATCAAGGATCGGGATAGGATAAAAATGTGGTAAAATTGCTAAAATCCTCTAAAAATATGTTTAAGAGGTTGGTCAAATCAATTTTACAAAAAGAGTTTCGGAAATGGGACATTTCGAGTAGTGACCAAATTGTAAAGTTTCAAAACTGTGGAAAATGTGATTTTTAAGGAAGAAGGCAAATTTTTAGAATCTTTAAGGGGCTTTATGGAAATTTAACCTTTCCTTAACATGACATGTTTTTAAAATGGCTTTTAATTAAATAGATTTAATTGGTTTTTATTTTAATTAATTAAAATGGGTAGTTAATGTGAGATTCCATCACGTAACTACCATTTTCTCATCATTTTCAGCCAAACACTATTTTCATTCTTTTCTCTCCAGAATTCTTTTCTCCCAAACACTCTCTTTATATTTCCTAATCAATTTTTAAGAAATCCTTTCAAGTTCTTCAAGATTTTGCTAAGGAAAACTTGTCATTCATTGATGAAAGCAAGGATTGGAGGTAAATCTCGTTCTCAACCTCTAATCAAAGTTCTTTATTGAAATTCCCAAGATGTCTGGCTTCTAATTAATGTTTTTGGTTGAGTTTTCATTATAGTTTTGATTGGAGATCAAAATCTTGTAAAATTATGGTTGAAATCTTAATTTTTGGACTTGTTTTGTTAAGCTTTATTATGGATTGATTTTAATTGAGTTTTGAGTTGGTTAATATGTTGAAATGAAGTTTTGATAACATAGGTCCTGAAAATCCTTGAGTTTCTTGTTAGTTTTAAGTGAGTTTTTGAGGTGAAATGGTGGAATCTTGATTATTGGAGGTATAAGGATGGGTTAGGTTGTTTATTAGATGTGTTTTGATGTTTATAAATGGCTAGAAGTGATGTATGTTGGCTGGGGTTGGTTTAGGATGCAATCGATTGAGTTTTTGGTTGTTTCGGTTGGGTAAATTGGTGTAGTTTGGGTGAGCAACGAGTTTGTGAGTTGTTGCTAGTGTTTAAATGCATTTTAATACATTTAGAACTCTGTTTTGATGATATGAAAACATGGGATCTTGATCCGGAAGCAAACAAGGCATTGTTGGAGGCTCCGGAGGAGTAATTTTTGTGTCGACAAGCAAGGCTTCCCGTATCGGTGAGTGGAAATGGATTTTCCAACTTTGTAACGCTTTGAGCGTGGTCTTGGGAGCTTAGTGTAAGTTTGAAATACTTAGCTAAGCTCAAGAGTAAGTGATTCGAAAGTCTCTCATGGAAATGTGCTATGTGTTGATGAAAATGTACTTGAGTTTTATGTGGTTTTGGTTACTGTTTTAAAGCATGTTAGAAGCATGAGTAATGCTGGATTTTAATGACATTGTGTTAAGGACACACTAGGTAACTGATCCTTGGTTTTATGTGATAAATGCATATGATGTTAAGCATGTTTATGCTTGTGGAAATGGCATTGTGTTTATGCTTGTAAAACAGTGGAATATTGTTGTTAAATGATTATATTGACAAGTGATGAAAGTGGTTTTGGTTACCTTTAATCGGATATAGTTAGCTGGCTATTTGATTGGGTGCACCATGAATAAAGTCGCCTTGGATGTCGAAATCGGATATAGTTACCCTAACGATTGAGGCTAAGATCACAACGATGGATGGTTTAATCCCGTGTGAGAATCTTGTGGTTGTGTCCCACACTTTCGTTAGTTGAATTATACAACTACCGATGAGTGATGTCGAGGGGTTGTGATTGTGCCATTGATCTCCATCACTAAAAGACGATCGTATGCAATTGAACCCCTAAATGAGCTATGTTTGTTGTATCGCTTTCGCTAAAGTGTTTTTCTATTCACATATGTTGATAATGTGCATCTAGAGAAATTAAAAAAAAGGTCGTTAATCAAGGTTGACTTTCGGGTTCACTTTGGTATTCCCCGTGTAATCTTCTTAGTTCGGGTCAGGCGTCTAGGCCGAGCTAAGGGAGTTGCACGGGGTGAACCATGGATGAACACCAACAATTCTCACGCTTCTTTTAACCGTTGAAACTCTAACTCATTCCTAATCCCAGTTAGCTTCCACCGTTGGGATGAAAACCATGCTTATTCGTTTCTTGAGTTTAATTCTTCCGATATTAAACAAATGATTAACCTCACAATACTCTCTCCCGATAAGATTGCAAGAATAGAATCAATGCCAAAAATAAGCAAACCTTGAACTAAATTGCATTAAAAAAACTTAAATAAATTACAATTGCTTTCTCACAACTACTAAACAAAATATTCCTAACCCTAAGAGAATTTAGAACATGATGAACATGGAAAATGCACAACTAATCCTAATCTCAAGATCTCAATACTCGACTCTTCAATCGATGGCTTGGCGTTCTTTAAATAGGAATAGGCTTAGGGAAAAGTCCTTGGATAGGAAATTAAGTTGGAATTGGACTTGTCTTCATTAAAGAGACGAATCTCTTTAATTTACTACATTTTATCCTCTTGGCCGAATTCCATCTTTACCTCTCCTTTCATGATTTCGTCGTCTTCCCGAAATTTGATTGTCACGCAAAGTATGCATAAGAATCCAGCATTTTATGCTCTTTAAAACGGCTACCACTTTGCATATTTTGCCCTCCGGCAAGTTGGTCTGTGCACTGCCTCGGCGACGGCTATCTGCTGCCTCGGCGGAGGTCTGTCACTGATTCTGCTCCATAAGGCTTTATCTTCATGCTTCAGCTTCCTTCAGTAGAAACAATTATCTTTGGCTTAGATTGATCTGGACCTATTCTTCATTGCCCGCTCGGCATCACCTGTCCCGGCAGTTAATAAATCTGCGCAAGCACCAAACATGCATTAAAACAACACCTTTTTCATTAGATAGACCAAATATATGGATCAATGATAAAAACAATGTAATTAATGCATGGAGGGTCATAATGCAGCTCAACTTGATGTAGGTTAAGAAATAATTGCCACATAAAAAGGGTCAAAACATAGTACTTTTGGACACTTATCAATGAACAAGGAATTTAAACATGGATAATGAATACCATTCGAATCACAAGATTATAAACAAGGAAGACATGATTTCGATTATAAAAAAGCATTAGTAAGGTTTGGTAGACATGATAGCATTGATTTTATTTATTTCAATCAAGGTTAGCTGTAACACCCCAGGCCCGGGTTAGGAGCGAAGGGCGTTACTGATTAAAACAAAACTGATTCGGATTCGGAACTAAACAAAACATAACATAACATAACATGTAACTTTCATAACAAAAAACATAGAATTTCAAACTCTAATCATACAAAATGGTGGACTAACAAAAACTTTTAAACATCATGTAACAAGTAATCAAACAACTAGATACACCATACAAGCCAAGATCATCATATGGCAAACAACATTGGACCTTAACATCATAGAACCATTCGAACCATATCACAAACCATTAAAATCAATTCTAACTTCATTCTAACATACATCTAGATGCATCGATTAAACTTTTAACATCATATACAAATTGAATCACAACAAGAACTGTAGGAAACATTCGAATTGAACACCATAAACCTCTTAGGCCATTCGAATCAAGCAACACACATTAGGATCATTTCTATCACTTATTCAATGACAACACTATATGTATTTCACATTCTTATACCATTCATGTGGCATTCGAACCAATCAAAATCCAAGAAGCATTGTTCACTATGTTATCTCAATCATTCGAATTATTCAGGAATCCATGCAGCATTCTAGATGCATTTTCACCTAACCAACCATGTATTTATATCATATTTAACATTAAACATGTAAATGGTAACACACCTATCAATACAAGACATAGACAAGGTTCATATCAAGCTTAATCAAAGATTAACCACCTTATATATATACATCTCAGCCCATAGCCATTACAAACTACCATCACATATGTCTTACATATTCCAACTACATATATATAAGGTTCAAATGCATGTGACACAACTATATACACATATCTATGCCACCTCCTAGGAGTCTAAACGACAAGTCATGTTGAGTGGATCAAATGATCGAAATAAACCAAGAGGGGGTGAATTGGATTTTTAAAGCTTTTGGTTGTGGAATTGACAAATAAAAATGGTAGACAAGGAATTTTAGAGTGGTTCAAGTTCCAATCGAACTCTACATCCACTACCTTAGCTTCACTAAGGATTTGCAACAATTCCACTAATTGCTCTTCCCCTTTTCTATGCTAAGGAGGTAACCGTTACAATTTTCGGTCAAATTTTCTACCCAAAATTTGACCCAATCCTCACACAATAGAAACAAAGAAGTTGTTGGCTAAAACAAGTATCTCTCAATATACAATATAGCCCAATTACAAGCACTCAACCCAATTGAAATGATAAGAATGAAAAATACAATTGGGGTTACAAGACTATAATGGGATTTAGGCACAAATGCTTGGATTTTATGTTTGGATGTTTCCTTTAGGATCAATAGTTGTTGCTGAAGCTTTTAGAGGTCCCTTTTATACATTCTTATTGAATTCTAGCCGTTGTGGTTGATGCATTCATCAATAGAGCCGTTGGGGATGTTATCTTCCCTTTATAAATGCAGTCTGCAACCAACCATTTCGAAACGCCCGACCCTATTTCGAAACAGACCAAAATAGAAAGAGCCGTTGGGGTGCATTAAAGAGCCCATATCGAAACGATTAGACTTGTTTCGATACGCTAAGAGCCGTTTTGAAACCTGTTTCGAAACATTTTTGCCACTGTCAAGGACCGTATCGAAACGGTTTGATTCGTTTTGATACGCCTTAACGACTTGTGAAAAATCAGTTAAAAACTTTCTAACGGTCATATTTTTTAAATTTGATTGAATACCGTTTCGAAACACTAGATGTCGTTTCGATACAGTGTCTCGATGTTCTTAAGCCGTTTCGAAACTCGTTTCGAAACACGGGTTGACAGTGTTGAAATCGTTTCGATACCCGTTTCGAAATATGAGCTCACAGTTTCAAAGGTGTTTCGAAACTCCTAAGGCCGTTCCGAAACGGTGACTCGAAAATCATTATTTTCGCTTCAAGAACACTTAGAAAACTTTTGATAAAATTAGTTTTTAACTTAGGTATTTTATTTTAAACATGTAGAGAGGCTTGAGGACTTAAAAAATCGTTTTCACATTTTCAATTTAGTCCTTGAATTCTTTAGTTATATCAAAATCAAATTATCGGTTTCATAATCTCCCCCTTTTTGATATAACAAAACCAAAGTTAGAATTTTTAAAAGTTTTGAAAATTTTGAATACATTCTAACTCCCCCTCAATTTAAGATGGGTTTTTAAAGTTAAAAAAAATTAAATCCAAGTTTTAAAACTTAAAAACACTTAAAACGGATTTTGGCTCTTAGATTACTTCTCCCCCTTTTTGTTAGATCAAAAATAATAAACAAGGCTCAAAGAGAAGAGATAATGTTAAAGACAATAATCAATAAGCAATAAGCAACATAATATAAATTCATAAAATTCAAATATCCAAAACATAAATCTTAAATAATAAGTTCAAAGCATAATCCCAAACTAAAAGAAATCAAACAATAGGTTCATAAAACATAAGGGAAATAAAGATGCAAACTTAATCCTAATATGCATAGCTAATATGAGATGACATGAGAATCCTAAGCCTCGTCGTCGTCACCATCATCATCCACGGAATTATCATCATCCTTAGCTTGAAAGCGACGAAAATCCATCCATTGGCCATAAAGGTGGAGAAGGACATGTCCATAGATGTATGTTGACTCTCAAGTGATGTGAGTCGATTCTCATTTGCAAGAAGATGTTCCTCCACATATTGCAAGCGAGTATTGATAGCACCAAAACCCCTAGACATGTTGGTGTCCAATGTGTTGAACCGCTCGGTAAGGAAAGTCGTGAGAGCTTCATTGTTTGCAACCGGAACTTGTGGTTGAGGTTCAACTTGAGGTGGAGGTGCTTCCCTATCAACACGTTCCCATTGCCCATTGTAGACATAGTGAAATCCGGACTTGCGGAGAGAAGACTCACCAAGTTTTGACTTGCGGGGTTCCAGAGATTCATAAGTGCAATCAATCTCAAGCTTCTCAAAGATAAAACTCAAAACAGTCCCATAAGTGAAGGACTTAAGCGCATCGGTTTCACGGAGCTTAACATTATTCACCATCTCGGCAAACATGATCTTAACAAGATTAGGTTGCTCTCCACGATGAAAACATTCAAGCCAAAAATAATCTACTTCACGAACGTGAGAAAATTTACCTCCAGAGGGGCGAATAAACCACGATACCATCAATTGGGGGAACCTATCGTGAGCATCCAAGGCAAACACGGAACCGGTGTGAGAACCAAAGTGATTCTCATTCTCGATTCCTTCGTCCTTAAGACCAAAGGTAGTCTCTAAGTAAGGTATGTCAATAGCAATCTTCTTTCCTAAGATACGGGACTCAATGCGAACAACTTCGGAAATGTCTTCATTGTTGAATAGTTAGGCATTCGAGTAGAATAGAAGAACCATGTGCTTGTAGCAAATCTCCGAGATATTCAAGAAACCGATAAAGCTCCATGCTTGTAAACGGTGGAGATAACGGAAGAGGAAGCGCTCGAAGTCAAGAAACGACATGTCAACAACAAGCTCACGACGAACGCCAAACGTCTTGACATATTAGAAATGCGCCTTCAACGCGGGAGTTTTGAGACTATTGATAAACAACTGAGTAAGGTTAGGATGGAGAGTGGCTTGGTTTGATCCTTCACCCGATTGAGGTACCTTACGTTTCTTGTTAACGGGATCCGTTGAAACAATCCTAAAAACATAAAAGCAAGCAATTTAAAACAAATTTTAAGTGTATGCATGAAATTTCTTAATTCAATCCAATGGTAAATCCCACTTAGGTTTAAAAACAAAATTTAAAAACAAAGAGACAAAAACAAAACAAAAAAATGAAGAGAAATTTTTTTAAAAAAATAGTAAAGAAAATACGAATGAAAAATTATATATTCGAATAAAAAATTTGAAGATTTTGAAAAAAATTTACAAGTTTTGAAAAACCCAGGTATCAAAACACATAAACTATACAAAATTAAAATTTTCTAACCTAGGATTCGAATACAAATTTAAGGAAAAAGAAAAGGATGAAAATATACCTTAAATTGCGATTTTGGATGAATAGATTAAAATCCTTGCACAAAGTTGTTGATGCTTGCTTAGACTTGTGTTTAAGAGTAAAAGCCTTCAAGATTTGGTGAAAAACAATGAGGTTTAGAGGGTTTTTATAGGGAAAAATGTTTTAGGGTTGTTAGGGTTTGAGGGGAGTTTTAATTAAAGTAAAACTTTAACATTAAAAGCCCTCTATAAAGATGTCCGCTAACCCATTTCGGAACGGTGTCGACTGTTTCGAAATGCGGGCACCGAGGGTTGACCGACTTTTCAACTCCAGCTGACCGTTTCGATACGGCTTTGACCGTATCGAATCCTCGTTGACTCGTATCGAAACATGTTTCGATACACCCCTTGTCAGTAGCAAAAACGTTTCGAAACCCTTGGAAGGCGTTTCGAAAAACCCTTCTCTCAGATTGAATTTTAAAGCATCCGTATCGAAACAGGTGGATCCGTTTCGATACACCTGGGCCTGGAAGTGCAAAAGAGGCTCTAAAAGTGCAGAAAAATGAAATTTTTGAAAGCTTAACTTGCATGAATGACATGAATGAACATGAATAACATGTGAAAGCATAAACATACTCCCCCTAGCTATAGGCATGGATGAAATTAGGAGTAAAAACACATAAACATAGCATTTCACAAGATCAAGCAATTTTAAGCACAAAAGAGGTCCTAAAAGGTCAAGATAGGATAGTTAGACCTAACTCTCTCCTAAGGGACCAAAAACGCTCTTTGTCTAAAGGTTTTGTAAAGATGTTCGCTAATTTATTTAAGGTGTCAACATACTCTATAACAACATCTTCTTTAAGGACATGATCTGTAATGAAATGATGTCTTATTTCTATATGTTTGGTTCTAGAGTATTGGATGGGATTTTTTGTCAAACATATGGCATTAGTGTTATCACACTTAAGGGGTATGGTTTCAACTTTAATACCATAATCTAAGAGTTTTTGCTTCATCCAAAGGACTTGAGCACAACAACTCCCTAAGGATATGTACTTGGCTTCGGTGGTAGATAAGGCTACACTATTTTGTTTCTTAGAGAACCAAGATATGAGCATACTACCTAGGAATTGACAAGTTCCCGAAGTACTCTTCCTATCGATTTTACACCCCCCATAATCCACATCCGAATAAGCATGAAGGTTGAAGGTGGAGTCTCTAGGGTACCAAAGACCTAAACATGGAGTGTCTCTAAGGTACCTAAAGATTCTCTTAACGGCTATAAGGTGTGACTCTCTAGGACTAGCTTGAAACCTAGCACACAAGCAAACACTAAACAAGATATCCGGTCTACTTGCGGTAAGGTAAAGCAATGATCCAATCATAGAGTGGTAAAGCTTAGAGTCAACACACTTACCTCCTTCATCCTTGTCAAGCTTTGTAAATGAGCTCATAGGTGTGGCTTGAGGCTTTGCATTCTCCAAGCCAAACTTCTTGAGAATATCCTTGATGTATTTTGCTTGATTGATGAAGGTTCCATCCTTCCTTTGCTTGATTTGGAGTCCCAAAAAGAATGAGAGCTCCCCCATCATGCTCATCTCGAATTCACCTTGCATTAGCTTAGCAAACTCTTTGCAATGACATTCGTTAGTAGAACCAAAAATTATATCATCAACATAAATTTGTACTACCAAAATGTCATTTTTGTACCTTTTTATGAAAAGTGTAGTGTCCACCTTACCTTTTTCAAAACCATTTTCAATTAAAAAGTTTGAAAGTCTTTCATACCAAGCTCTAAGAGATTGTTTTAAACAATACAGAGCTTTAGTGGGTTTGAAAACATGATTTGGAAATTTTGAGTCTTCAAAACCCGGTGGTTGTTCCACATACACTTCCTCATTTATAAAACCATTTAAAAAAGCGCTTTTAATATCCATTTGAAAAAGCTTGAAATCATGATAACATGCATATGCAAGCAACATCCTAATGGCTTCCATTCTAGCTATAGGTGCATAGGTTTCATCAAAATATATTCACTCTTCTTGAGTGTAACCTTGTGCTACTAGTCTAGCTTTATTTCTCACAATGTTACCACTCTCGTCTAGTTTGTTCCTAAAGACCCATTTAGTTCCTATAGTAGATTGATTACTAGGCCTATCAACTAATGTCCAAACATTACTTCTCTCAAATTGATTTAACTCTTCTTGCATAGCCGTAATCCAAAAATCATCTTTCAATGCTTCTTTTATATTCTTAGGCTCTATGCATAAGATAAATGCAACATGATTCATAAGTTTAAGAGAAGATCTACTGGTTACCCCCTTGGATGGATAACCCAAGATTTCACCATCTTTGACATAGTTGAACTCCCTTGGGTAGCTCACTTCCTTTTCCTCAAGAGCCAAGTCCTTCAAGGCTTCAAGAGGTGGATCTTGTGTGTCCTCTTCTTTTGTCGGAATCTCATCCTCCTTTGAAGTTTGTCCTCCATCAAAGGCATTTATGATTCCTACATCATCATCATCACAAGAATCCTTCCTTGGAAGGAGGTTATCATCGAATACAACATGTATAGATTCTTCTACTACCAATGTTCTCTTGTTAAATACACGATAGGCTTTAGAGGTTAAAGAATATCCTATTAAAATAGCTTCATCACTTTTTGCATCAAATTTACCTAAGTTGTCTTTTCCATTATTTAAAACAAAACACTTGCAACCAAATGGATGAAAATAGCTAATGTTAGGCTTTTTAGTTTTTAAAATCTCATAAGGTGTTTTCTTTAAAATTGGCCTAACCATTACTCGGTTTACAATGTAACAAGCGGTGTTTGTGGCTTCCGCCCAAAAATATTTAGGTAAATTGTTTTCACAAAGCATGGTTCTAGCCATTTCTTGTAAAGTTCTATTTTTCCTCTCAACTACCGCATTTTGTTGAAAAGTTCGAGGAGCCGAAAAATTGTGGCTAATACCATTTTCATTCAAAAACTCTTCAACCCTAAATTTTGAAACTCGGTTCGATGATCACTTCTAATATGAGAAATTCTAAGTTCAAGACCATTTTAGGTTAGTTTTGAAAATGTAATGAATTTTTCCAAAGCCTCATCTTTAGTACTTAAAAATAGAACCCAAGTAAATCTAGAAAAATCATCTACAAGAACAAATAGATAAGATTTACCACCCAAGCTCATAGTCCTAATTGGCCCAAATAAATCCATATGGATAAGTTGTAAACACCTACTTGTAGAAACATCATTAATGGATTTAAAGGAAGACTTATGATGTTTACCCTTAGAGCATGCATCACAAATTTTATCGTTTGAGAACTTAATCTTGGGTAAACCTCTAACTAGATCAAGGGAAACTAGTTTTTCTAAAACACTAATGCTAGCATGTCATAGTTTCCTATGCCACAACCATGCATCATTTTCATTTTGAGCTACTAAACATGCATGGGATGTATGTATGTCATCTAGATGCACAATATAAATGTTACCTATGCGATGACCTATGAGCATAATGTTATTAGATTTAATGTCAACAATTTTGCACCCATTTTTATCAAATAATACATTAAATCCTTTATCACATAATTGACTTATGCTCAACAAATTATTTTTAGGGTAATCTTCACCAGTGGTCCCTTTCGTTTAGGGTGTGTTTTATTTTGGTCACCAAAATTCAAAAACGAGTATTCTGGTCCCTAACGTTACAAAATGTTTATATTTTGATCACCCAACCGTTAGTCTTCGTTACTTGGCTAACGGGTAGCTGACATGGCTCGTTAAAAAATTAAAAAAAATTCACGTGTTTAGTCCACGTGTAATATGTTAATTAATTATTATTTTGAAAAGGGGTAAAAATGAGCCATGTCAGCTACCCTTTTTGTTCTTCATCTTTCAATGATGAAAGGAGGATTCGAAGTGGTTCATACGACTCTGGATATGATCCAGCCCCACCGTGAACCCATATGGGATTTCACAACCACCATCGTCAGCTCCATTCCCCGGCAACAACAATGCATAAACTCGGACAAAAATGAACGCTCTGAGTTGGTCGAACATGTCACCTAGCAACTCATTGATGACTTGCCGGCTGAGAATACAGAAACTGACCACCGTGGCAGCTTGCGGGCAGCTGAGACATCAATGGCATGCGAGGACAACTTTGCCCCATCGGTTCTCGATGATTTCAGGCCGAGCAAAACTGTTACCGGTGAAGAGGTTCAGTGGAATAGGTTAAACGAGCAAGGTTTGAGCTTGATAATGCTTCTTTTAGAGTGTGTTGTTGCTATCTCAATCGACATTCTCGGTGAAGCTCATGGATGTTGCTCGAATTGACACAAATGGCTTCTCCGTATGCTGTTTCGTGTGCCGAACGGGTTGTCGCGTATTTCGCTAAGGCTATGTCTAGTAGGGTTATTAATTCTTGGTTAGGGATTTGTTCTCCGTTGATCAACTTCAAAACCGTTCATTCTTCTTTTCAAGCTTTTAACAATGTCTCTACGTTTATCAAGTTCGCTCATCTCACCTCTAACCAAGCTATACTCGAAGCGTTTCATCGGCGCGATCGGGTTCATATAATCAACCTCGATATCATGCAGGGCTTGCAATGGTCGGCCTTGTTTCATATCCTCGCGACGCGTATGGAAGGGCCTTCGCATGTCACGATGACCGGCTTCGGAAGTTTGATGGAGCTTCTTGTTGAGACGAGAAACCATCTCTCAAAATAATAATTAATTAACATATTACACGTGGACTAAACACGTGAATTTTTTTAATTTTTTAACGAGCCATGTCAGGTACCCGTTAGCCAAGTAACGGAGACTAACGGTTGGGTGATCAAAATATAAACGTTTTGTAATGTTAGGGACCAGAATACTCATTTTTGAATTTTAGTGACCAAAACAAAACACACCCTAAACGAAAGGGACCACTGGTGAAGATTACCCTTATTTTTAAGACCATCGACATACAAGACATTTTCAATAAGAATAGTAGAGTGATTACCTATGGAGCCAATACCTTTAATGTGGCCTTTGGAGTTGTCACCAAATGTCACCACTCCTCCAGTTTTTGGCTTTAGATCCATGAATTTACTCTTGTCTCTGGTCATATGCCTCGAGCATCCACTATCAAGGTACCATGAGTTTTGACTTTCTGCTTTGGCCTTGTAGCAATGCTCCCCTAAAAACAAAGATATTAAAATTTTGTTTTTGGTACCCAAATCATTTTGGATCCACGAGTGTTAGCTCCCAATAACTTGGTTCCCTTAGGAATCCAAGGTGACATAGCAACAATATTATTAGATTTTACAAGTTCCTTAGGAACCCATACACTTCTAATCTTTTTAGTTCTACTATGTCTAGGAAAGCTACTTTGTTTGTAGTTGTTAGTCTTTTTCCTAGGTTGGTTTGTTTTAGAAGATTCACCTATTTCATGCTTCACACTACCAACATTTTTAAAGGACTCTTTGAGCTTGTTAAGTTCATCTAACACCTTTTGGTGTTCACTATTACATTGAGAAAGAAGATTATTAAGGTCAACATTTTCATCTTGGAAGAATTTTAGTTCATCTTTCAACCCTAAAATCTTTTTCTCAAATTTTAAATTAGCTTGAGAAAGTGAGTCATTTTTATCATTTAATTCCAAAATAATTTTCTTATTCCTAATGACCGACTCCTTGTATTTCTCAACTAATTCATCATAAACCTCTTGCAACTCATCATATGCATCATTTAATTCATTATATATAAAATCAAAAGATGATGAGTTAGAGGTTACCATGGAGGAATCCTCCTCAAGTGCCATGAGGCAAAGGTTGGCCACTTCTTGTTCGTCATCCTCGGATGACTCCTCATCACTCCAAGTAGCAAGCTTGGCTTTGAGCTTCTTCTTCTTCTCAAAGCCCTTCTTCTTGAGTTGAGGGCACTCCGAACGAATGTGACTGTGCTTATTGCAATCAAAGCAAATGATTTGATCCCTCACTTCTTCTTTGTTTTTACCTTTGAAGTCCATCTTTCTTTGAATTTTCCTTCCTCGGTTGGACCTCATGAATCTTGAGAATCTTTTGGCTATCATAGCCAATTCTTCTAGCTCATCCTCCTCACTAGAAGAGCTCTCCTCAAGTAATGAAGCTTTGAGAGCTATCCCCATCTTCTTCTTCTTTTCCACCTCTAGCTTCTCTACTCTTTTCTCTTCCTTCTTCTTCTCTTCTTCCCTTCCTTGCTTCATAATCTCATGAGTAAGAAGAGAACCCGCTAGCTCATCAAGTTTTAGAGTCTTCAAGTTTTTGGCCTCAATGATGGCGGTTCTCTTCCCATCCCAAGATTCGGAAGTGAGTAGAGTAGCTTCCGGACAAGCTTGTCTTCCGGTATAGTCTCTCCAAATCTTTTAATCCCATTGACTATGGTTGAGAAGCGATCAAGCTTCTTGGACATCGTCTCATCGGGATCCATCTTGAAATTCTCATAACTAAGATTGAGAATTCCAATCTTGGTTTCCTTTACATCGTTGGTTCCTTCATAGGTGGTCTCAAGAGTATCCCACACTTCTTTGGCACTCTCAATGGATGAGAATTCAGAGTAGATGTCCGGACCGAAAGAACAAAAGAGCATGTGAAGAGCTTTGTCATTTATTTGGATCTTCTTCCTCTCTTCTTCACTCATCTCTATCTTTTTCTTCAAAACCATCTTCCCTTCATTATCTTGCTTCAATGGAATGTAGGGGCCATCTTCAATGACATCCCAAACCAAGTAATCATTGGACTTGATGAAGAGGCGCATCCGATTCTTCCAAAACAGATAGTTGTCGCCATTGAAGAAAGGTGGTTTTGTAGTGGATTAAGACTCATACATGCTCGAATCGGAGGTAGATGCCATATCTTGATTTTTGGATGATCACACTCTTCCTAGGAACTTCTCTTGTCGTTGTTAATCATTCAAAGAGGTAGGCTCTGATACCAATTGTTGAGTGGACCGAATGATCGAAATAAACCAAGAGGGGGTGAATTGGATGTTTAAAGCTTTTGGTGGTGGAGTTGACAAATAAAAATGGTAGACAAGGAATTTTAGAGTGGTTCAAGTTCCAATCAAACTCTACATCCACTACCTTAGCTTCACTAAGGATTTGCAACAATTCCACTAATTGATCTTCCCCTTTTCAAGGCTAAGGAGGTAATCGTTACTATTTTCGGTCAAATTTTCTACCCAAAATTTGACCCAATCCTCACACAATAGAAAAAAATAAGTTGTTGGCTAAAACAAGTGTCTCTCAATACACAATATAGCCCAATTACAAGCACTCAACCCAATTGAAATGATAAGAATGAAAAATACAATTGGGGTTACAAGACAATAATGGGATTTAGGCACAAATGCTTGGATTTGATGTTTGGATGTTTGCTTTAGGATCAATAGTTGTTGATGAAGCTTTTAGAGGTCTCTTTTATACATTCTCATTGAATTCTAGTCGTTGTGGTTGATGCATTCATCAATAGAGCCGTTGGGATGTTATCTTCCCTTCATAAATGCAGTCTGCAACCAACCGTTTTGAAACGCCCGACCCTATTTCGAAACAGACCAAAATAGAAAGAGACGTTAGGGTGCATTAATGAGCCCGTATCGAAACGGTTTGACTTGTTTCGATACGCTAAGAGCCGTTTCGAAACCCGTTTCGAAACATTTTTGCCACTGTCAAGGACCGTATCGAAATGGTTTGATTCATTTCGATACGCCTTAACGACTTGTGAAAAATCAATTAAAAACTTTTTAAAGGTCATATTTTTTTAAATCTAATTGAATATCATTTTGAAACACTGGATGTCGTTTCGATACGGTGTCTCGATGTTCTTAAGCCGTTTCGAAACTCGTTTCAAAACACGGGTTGACAGTGTTGAAATTGTTTCGATACCCGTTCCTAAACATGAGCTCACAGTTTCAAAGGTGTTTCGAAACGCCTAAGGCCGTTCCGAAACGGTGACTCGAAAATCACTGTTTTGGCTTTAAGAACACTTAGAAAACTTTGGATAAAATTAGTTTTTAACTTAGGAATTTTATTTTAAACATGTAGAGAGGTTTGAGGACATAAAAATTCGTTTTCACATTTTCAATTTAGTCCTTAAATTCTTTAGCTATATCAAAATCAAATTATCGGTTTCACAAGTCATATATCATACTTTTCTTTAGCTTGCGATATGCTCCCGGATCAGATGGGATTAGCTTCGGAATTAGAATGAACTGTAGGGTTGGGAAGAAGGAAACAAAAGAGTGATTTATCATACATTAAAAGCCCTCTATAAAGCTGTCCGCTAACCTGTTTCGGAACGGTGTCGACTGTTTCGAAAAGCGGGCACCGAGGGTTGACCGACTTTTCAACTCCAGCTGACCGTTTCGATACGGCTTTGA
Organism: Hibiscus trionum; assembly: GCA_030270665.1. Lineage (NCBI taxonomy): Eukaryota > Viridiplantae > Streptophyta > Magnoliopsida > Malvales > Malvaceae > Hibiscus > Hibiscus trionum. Next base: position 18,206,946 of record BSYR01000017.1, on the reverse strand, counting down.
CCGTATCGAATCCTCGTTGACTCGTATCGAAACATGTTTCGATACACCCCTTGGCAGTAGCAAAAACGTTTCGAAACCCTTGGAAGGCGTTTCGAAACACCCTTCTCTCATATTGAATTTTAAAGCATCCGTATCGAAACAGGTGGACCCGTTTCGATACACATGGGCCTGGAAGTGCATATGAGGCTCTAAAAGTGCAGAAAAATGGAATTTTTCAAAGCTTAACTTGCATGAATGACATGAATGAACAATAATAACATGTGCAAACATAAACATACTCCCCCTAGCTATAGGCATGGATGAAATTAGGAGTAAAAACACATAAACATAGCATTTCACAAGATCAAGCAATTTTAAGCACAAAAGAGGTCCTAAAAGGTCAAGATAGGCTAGTTAGACCTAACTCTCTCCTAAGGGACCAAAAATGCTCTTTGTCTAAAGGTTTTGTAAAGATGTCCGCTAATTGATTTAAGGTGTCAACATACTCTATAACAACATCTTCTTTAAGGACATGATCTGTAATGAAATGATGCCTTATTTCTATATGTCTGGTTCTAGAGTGTTGGATGGGATTTTTTGTCAAACATATGGCACTAGTGTTATCACACTTAAGGGGTATGGTTTCAACTTTAATACCATAATCTAAGAGTTTTTGCTTCATCCAAAGTACTTGAGCACAACAACTCCCTAAGGATATGTACTTGGCTTCGGTGGTAGATAAGGCTACACTATTTTGTTTCTTAGAGAACCAAGATATGAGCATACTACCTAGGAATTGACAAGTTCCCGAAGTACTCTTCCTATCGATTTTACACCCCCCATAATCCGCATCCGAATAAGCATGAAGGTTGAATGTGGAGTCTCTAGGGTACCAAAGACCTAAACATGGAGTGTCTCTAAGGTACCTGAAGATTCTCTTAACGGCTATAAGGTGTGACTCTCTAGGACTACCTTGAAACCTAGCACACAAGCAAACACTAAACAAGATATTCGGTCTACTTGCGGTAAGGTAAAGCAATGATCCAATCATAGAGCGGTAAAGCTTAGAGTCAACACACTTACCTCCTTCATCCTTGTCAAGCTTTGTAAATGAGCTCATAGGTGTGGCTTGAGGCTTTGCATTCTCCAAGCCAAACTTCTTGAGCATAGCCTTGATGTATTTTGCTTGATTGATGAAGGTTCCATCCTTCCTTGCATTAGCTTAGCAAACTCTTTGCAATGACATTCGTTAGTAGAACCAAAAATTATATCATCAACATAAATTTGTACTACCAAAATGTCATTTTTGTACCTTTTTATGAAAAGTGTAGTGTCCACCTTACCTTTTTCAAAAGCTTTTTCAATTAAAAAGTTTGAAAGTCTTTCATACCAAGCTCTAAGAGCTTGTTTTAAACCATAAAGAGCTTTAGTGAGTTTGAAAACATGATTTGGAAATTTTGAGTCTTCAAAACCCGGTGGTTGTTCCACATACACTTCCTCTTTTATAAAACCATTTAAAAAAGCGCTTTTAATATCCATTTGAAAAAGCTTGAAATCATGATATTATGCATATGCAAGCAACATCCTAATGGCTTACATTCTAGCTATAGGTGCATAGGTTTCATCAAAATATATTCCCTCTTCTTGAGTGTAACCTTGTGCTACTAGTCTAGCTTTATTTCTCACAATGTTACCACTCTCATCTAGTTTATTCCTAAACACCGATTTAGTTTCTATAGTAGATTGATTACTAGGCCTATCAACTAATGTCCAAACATTACTTCTCTCAAATTGATTTAACTCTTCTTGCATAGCCGTAATCCAAAAATCATCTTTCAATGCTTCTTTTATATTCTTAGGCTCTATGCATGAGATAAATGCAACATGATTCATAAGTTTAAGAGAAGATCTACTGGTTACCCCCTTGGATGGATAACCCAAGATTTCACTGTAACACCCCAATTTTGGGCTTGGAAGTTTAGGGTCTGAACCGGACCGGTTTAAATTACGGTTCGAATATAAAAGGTGCTTTTTAGGGAAAGCCTAGTTCGGGATGCATTAAAAATATGGAAAAATATCTAAAAATCCTCTTTTATTATATATAAGAGAGTGGTGAAATCAATTTTACAAAATGGGGTTTGGAAATATGACATTTCAAGTTAGTGACTAAAATGTAATTTTTGAAAAGTTGTTGACTGTTTTAGAAGGATTGAAACTTTTAATCTTTAAGGAGCTAATTTACCCAAGGGAGGGTTTCTCCAGATTTTTCTTAAATTTTAAAGACTCATTTAATGTAATTTAATAAAAAGAAAAGAGGGAAAAGAGATATTTTAGTTTCATAACTAACTTTTGCCAAAATTTTCCCATTTCATTTTCTCTCAATTTTCCCTCAGCCAAACACATTTCCACAGCCACTTTTCCTTTGCTTTTCACACCTAAAGTTGAGATTTCAATCTCCAAAAGATTTCTAATCATTTCTACACCAAATCCTCATCATTTGCTTATTGAATTTTCAAGGATTTTGGCTCTAAACAAGGAGAAACTCACATTTAGAGGTATGAACGTCCTTCTCCTCTAAATACTCAGTTCTTTACTGAAATTCCCAAGTTCTCAATCCTTAAATGGAGTTTTATTAAAGGTTTTAATGTTGTGTTCTTGATTTTGGCTTAAAATGCAAGATTTGGATTTAATTTTGAAGAAATTCGTAATAGATGATTGGGCTCTGTCTTGAGATGTCTTTTTGATGTATTTTGGATGTCTAAATGATGTGTAATTGAGGTTTAACCAATGCAATCCCGAATAGGTTGATTTTACTAAGTTTTTACTTGAGAAAATGATGGTTTTTGGGGTGATTTTGATGTTCTGCTATAGCTGGAGGTATAAGGACGTGATTAGGTCCTTTTTGGATGTTAATTGATGTTTAAGAATGATTGGATTTGATGGATCTTGGCCGGGTATTGTTGTAGAGGTGTTTGGATGTGATTTCGGTTGTGTTTGGTAGCCAAAATGTGAGTTTTGATGAGAGCAGCGAGTTTAGGTGTTTTGGTTGAAGATTTTAATGCATGATGATGCATTAATCCTCTGCTTTGATGCGTTTAAAACAGGGGAGACATCTTCGGATCCTTGTGGTGTTGATCCGGAGGCTTGATCGGCGTTTCGGCAAGCTTGTGAAACGGAATCGGTGAGTGATGTTTGGTTTTCAGCTTTGAAACCAATATTGGAAGGTTATGGGAGCTTAGTTTAAGTCTAAACAACTTAGCTAAGCTCAATAGTAAGTTTTTTGGAGAAACTCTCTTTTTGATGAACCATGAGATGGTTGAATGCAATGTGTTTATTTTGCATGTTTAAATTCTGTTTTGAAAGCATATTTTAGCATGTTTAATGCTGGTGGTGTAAGCCATGTGTTGAAGGATGCTCAAGGTAAGAGATCCTTGATTTGGACATTGATAAATGTGGTTTGATGCATAGTGATGCATGTTTATGTAATGGCTTTGATTAATGCCTTAAAACAGTGGAGTGTTGATGATAATTGATGTATATTGGCAAGTGACGTGTTGGTTTTAAAGTACTTGAATCAGATATAGTTAGCCGGCTATAGGATTGGGTGCACCGTGAATAAAGTCGCCTTGGATGTTGAGGGGTTGTGATTGTACCGTAAACTCCATCCAAGAACACTAACGAGATGTCTAAGATCATAATGGTGGTTAAAAGGCCATGTGAGGATCTTGTGTTGTGTGTCCCGTGTTCTCGTTAGTGATGTTATACAACTACCAATGAGTGATGTGGAGGGGTTGTAATTGTACCATAGACTCCATCACGGGTGTTGAGGGGTTGTGATTGTACCGGTAAACTCCACCTTGAGTGTTTGGTAGTGTGTATGGAGCGTATGGGACAACGCTTGTAATCCGCGTATCCGATTGTGTTTTGAGTTGAAAATGGTTATGGATTATCACTTGAAAGCCAATATGACATGTTGATGAATTGAAGCATGAGATGCTTGATTTGTATGCATGGATGCATGATAAATGTTGTTTTGAAATTAAAGGCCTTGGAAAGGTGTTTTTACAAAGTGCATTATTGTGTTGTTTCATTAGAGCATTTCTCACTAAGCATGTGTGCTTACGCTCTCTCTTTCTTGAACCAATAATGCAGAGCATTGAGGTGCTTTAAGGGCAGCAAGGAGGTCAAGGATCCAAGTGGAAGTCTAAGCTCATGTATGGTGACTATTTTCACAACACTATTAGCTTTTGGTATTTGGCAATGGGAAGCCAGATTGTGTTTTTGGGAGATGTTTTGGACTCCCTAAGTTTGGTTTAATGCCTATGATGATGTTTGAAACATGTAAATGGTCATTTGGTATTTGTTTTGGAGTTTTGATGATTGCTTGCTTTTCATTTTAGGATGCATGCCTATAGACTTGTGGTTTTTCCTAAATGATGTTATGATTGAGCTTTGATGATGCAAATATGTTCCTTTAATGTTTGATGACTTGTTGGCATGACATGGAGGTCTTATGAGCGTCTTTGGTGGGTCGAAAGAGTGTAAAAACAGGCTTTTCTGCTGTTTCTGGGCAGGGTGTTTCGAAACACCCTTGCCTGTTTCGAAACGGGCAGAGGTGTTTCGAAACACTTTGGCTACTGCCAGCCCGTGTTTCTGAACGGTCTAGACCCGTTTCGAAACACTTGACCGTTGGGCACAGTTTTGAATGGCTTTGAGGTTTGCAAACTTTACATTTTAGTCCTGATTTTTGTATGTGCAATTGGTTGAGTTTGAGATGTCCGTCTGAGGTGAAATTTGGCAGAGAGGTATGAAACATGACTAATTTCATAATGGTAACTTAAAAATTGGTAAAGTCTTCCTAATTTCCAGATTTTACATTTTGGTCCCTAAATTTGTATATTGTGCAATTGAGTCCTTTATTGTTTTCCGATTGCTGTGATTTTTGAGTATGTTTATCTCAAGAGTACAACTAAGGTTAATATGCATTTAGAAAAAGTTAAAAAGAACAAAAAGGGTTGTTAATCAAGGTTGACTTTCGGGTTGACTTTGGTTTTCCCTGTGTAATCTTCGTAGTTCGGGTCAACCGTCTAGGCCGGGCTAAGGGGGTTACATTTGGTGGTATCAGAGCTGAGTTCTCGAGTATTTGGGAATGGTTATGTGGGTGATATGTGTATGATTGCATGTATACTTGTTGAGTGAAAGTATGATGTATGAATTGTAAGAATGTTGCAATTATGGTGTATGATGTGGTGAAGCATGTTAGAGGGACCCATTGCCATATCAAAGCTAATGAAATGATTTGTTTTAATTGGAAATGAGCTTGAGTACTTGGATTGCTTACCTTGCTGAGCCCGACTATGTTTATTGCATTTGTGATGCATTGTATAGTGAATGGGACCTCGTAGAGAGATGAGGATTAATACGCGAGCTATGGCTCAAAATGAGAACGAAGAGAATGCAGAAAATGTAGTGGATTTACCTCCTCCACCCGGTGGTGGTGGTGCTGGGGGTGAGGGAGTTGGTGTTGGTGCTGGTGTTGGTGCTGGGGTCGCTGGACCTGAAGCTGGGCAGTGGCAAGCTGCTCCTGACATGACAGTGCTGATTCAAGCTATTGCTGGAGCCTTTCAGACGGCGTTAGCTGTAGATCATGGAGCTGGGCATCAGGGAGATGCTAATGTTAGACTACCTCTGGAACGTTTGCGCAGTCTTGGGAGGGACTGAGTTCAGGGGTTTGTCCGCTGAGGGTTCCGAGTCTTGGTTGGAGAGTACCAAGAGAATTTTGGGACAAATGAACTGTAGTGAAGTGCAGAAGCTGGGCTGTATAGTATCGTTTTTGCATGACGATGCGTATACCTGGTGGACAACCGCTATCTCTGGAATGGAGGATGCTGATGTGACTTGGATGTTCTTTCTGAACGCGTTCAAGAGGAGGTATCTGGGTGTGCGGTACCTGGATGAAAAGAAAAGGGAATTCATGTCTCTTACTCAAGGGAACATGTCACTGGCTTAGTACGAGGTTCAGTTTGTCCGACTCAGTCAGTACGCACCTCAGCTTATCCCTGATGAGCGGGAGAGGTGTGAACGTTTCCGTTATGGTTTGGTGACGGATGTAAAGACCTATATGATGGCTGCTGAGTACACTGACTTTGATGTGCTGGTTGGTAGAGCAAAAGACATTGAGTTGAATTTGAGTTTATCTTCTAGAGGAGCTGGTCCTAGTGCGGGCAAGCGAGCTGCTGAGTATAGTTCCGGTGGCGGACGGAACAAGAGAGGACGTGATCGGAAGTATCAGTCTTCAGTTAGGCGTGGTGGTGGAGGGCAAGGTGCGCCTGTTCAGGGAGACAATGCGAGAGCTGATCAGAACACATGTTGGGCATGTGGATCGCGTGGTCATCTGAGGCGTGATTGTCCTCGAGCAGCGACGGAGGTACAGGCTCCTGTTGTGGTGACCGGTAATTTGTGTTGGAACTGTGGTTCGGCGGATCACATGAAGAGAGAGTGTCCTCTGTTGGCAGGTGGTGGTCAGGGACGTGCTCCTGAAGTTGTTGTACCACAGAGAGGTCGTGGGAGCGGCCGTGGTAATTTCCAGCGTAGAGAGGATGGTGGAAGGAATGTGGCTCATGTGGTAGCTGTTCAGCCTGAGGGTGGTGGTCAGGCCAGAGTGTATGCTCAGAGGGAGGGGAGGAATGACACGGATGTGATCGCAGGTACTTTTACTTTGCAATCCTTGTCATTACTTTCCTTGGTTGATTCTGGATCTACACACTCATACATATTGCGTGAGCATGCTCAATTTCTTGGTTTGCCTGATGAGTCTTTTGATGTTGGTATGCGTGTAACTAGTTCTTTTGGCGAGACTGTTGTGACTCGAAAGCTTTATAGAAGATGTCCCTTGGTTGTGCAAGACCATGTTTTTCATGTTGATCTTATGGAATTGCCTTTCTATGGTTTTGATGTAATCCTTGGTATGGATTGGCTTGTTGAGCATCGAGCTGTAGTTGATTTTGAGAATAAGCGAGTTTCGTTGAAGCTTGCAGATGATTATGAGGTGGTGGTGGGTAAGAATGTGAAGTTTCTTGCCAATGTGGTGTCTACTTTGGAAGCAAGCCGAATGCTGAGGCAAGGTAGTGAAGCCTACCTAGCCTTTGTGATGAATCCTAGCTCTAAAGAGTTGCGTGTGCAAGATATCAGGATTGTGCGAGAGTTTCCTGGTGTGTTTCCGGAGGAGTTGCCTGGATTGCCTCCTAATCGCGAAATGGAGTTTGGGATTGAGCTGTATGAAAACACAACTCCAGTGTCCATTACTCCTTATCGAATGGCACCTAAAGAGTTGAAAGAGCTGAAGACGCAACTTCAGGAGTTGCTTGATCATGGTTTCATTCGGCCGAGTGTGTCACCTTGGGGTGCACCGGTCTTGTTTGTGAAGAAAAAAGATGGCACTATGAGAATGTGCATTGATTATCGTCAGCTTAACAAGTTGACTATCAAGAATCGGTATCCATTGCCGAGAATTGATGATCTTTTTGATCAATTTCGGGGAGCAGCTGTGTTCTCTAAAATTGACTTAAGGTCAGGGTATTATCAGCTGAAGGTGAAGGATGTGGATGTGCCAAAGACAGCCTTCAGAACGAGGTATGGGCATTATGAGTTTCTTGTGATGCCGTTTGGTTTGACGAATGCTCCTGCAGCTTTCATGGACATGATGAATAGAGTGTTCCATGAATACTTGGATAAATTTGTTGTGGTGTTCATTGATGATATTCTCGTGTACTCTCGTACTGCGGAGGAGCATGAGGGGCATTTGAGAATTGTGTTGCAGGCTTTGTTGGAGAATCAGCTTTATGCCAAGCTAAGCAAGTGTGAGTTCTGGCTTAGAGAAGTTGTGTTTCTTGGTCATGTGGTCTCTGCTGAAGGAATTCGTGTTGATCCTCAGAAGATTGAGGCAGTGATGAATTGGAAGCCTCCTAAGTCTGTTCATGAAGTCCGTAGTTTCCTTGGTTTGGCGGGGTACTATCGGAGGTTCGTGGATGGGTTTTCAAAGATTGCTGCACCTTTGACGAAATTGTTGCAGAAGGATGTTAAGTGTGAGTGGACGGAAGGGAGACAACAGGCTTTTGAGAAGCTTAAGGCAGCTTTGACGCAAGCTCCTATCTTGGTTCAACCTGAATCAGGGAAAGAGTTTGTGGTGTATAGTGACGCGTCTTACGTTGGTTTGGGATGTGTGTTGATGCAAGAGGGTAAGGTGGTGGCTTATGCATCGCGTCAGTTGAAGGTGCATGAGCTCAATTATCCTACGCATGACATTGAGTTAGCTGCGGTGGTTTTCGCTTTGAAAATTTGGAGACATTACATGTATGGTGAGAAGTATACTGTGTACACGGACCACAAGAGTTTGAAGTACCTGATGTCTCAGAAAGAGTTGAATCTTAGGCAACAACGTTGGGTGGAGTTGCTTAAGGATTACGATTTGACAATCGAGTACCATCCGGGTAAAGCTAATGTTGTAGCGGATGCCTTGAGTAGGAAGGTAGCAGTGGAGTTGATGGCTATGTTTGCCCGTTTGAGCATTTCGCGTGATGGTGGTCTTGTGGCTGAGTTGCAAGTGAAACCATCCTTGATTCAGTTGATTAAGGAAAAGCAGTTGTTGGATGATTCCTTGGTGCCACATGTTCAGGATATTGCAGAGGATAGGGCATCGGATTTCTGCTTTAATGATGATGGAATTTTATGCTTTGGAAGTCGGATAGTAGTGCCCAATGATGCTGAGTTGAGGCGTGCTATTCTGACTGAAGCTCATAGTAGTCCTTTTGCTATGCACCCTGGTAGTACTAAGATGTATCGTGATCTTCGTGATGAGTACTATTGGGTGGGTTTAAAGAAAGATGTTGCTGAGTTTGTAAGCAAGTGCATGGTATGTCAGCGAGTTAAGGCTGAACATCAGTTTCCTTCAGGGTTGTTGCAACCGTTGAGGATTCCTGAGTGGAAGTGGGAGAGGATTACATGGACTTCGTGTCTGGTTTGCCTTTGTCGCCATCGAAGAAGAATTCGGTGTGGGTGATTGTGGACCGCCTGACGAAGTGTGCGCATTTCTTGCTTGTGCATACTACGTACACTTTGGATAAGCTTGCGGAGCTGTACATTGCTGAGATTGTGCGGCTGCATGGTGTGCCAAAGTCGATTGTGTCGGATAGAGATCCGAGGTTTACATCACGTTTCTGGTAGAGCTTGCATCAGGCTTTGGGTACACGGTTGAATTTCAGTACATCTTATCATCCGCAGTCGGATGGACAGTCTGAGTGTGTTATCCAGGTGTTGGAGGATATGTTGAGGTGCTGCGTGATTGAGTTTCAGGGTTCTTGGGAGAAACATTTGCCTTTGGTGGAGTTTGCCTATAATAATAGTTATCAGGCAAGTATTCAAATGGCACCTTATGAAGCCTTGTACGGGAGGAAGTGTAGGACTCCTCTTTGTTGGGCTGAAACAGGTCAGAAGTTGGTTTCGATGCCCGCTTTGTTGAAAGGAACCATCGAGAAGGTGAAGCTCATTTGTGAGCGATTGAAGGCAGCTTCTGATCGATAAAAGTCTTACGCGGATTTGAAGCGTAAGGAGATTGAGTATGCGGTGGGTGACCGTGTGTTTTTGAAAGTTTCGCCTTGGAAAAAGGTGATGAGGTTTGGCCGAAAGGGTAAGTTGAGCCCTAGGTACATTGGACCATAAAAGGTGATTGAGCGTGTGGGTCCTGTTGCGTACAAGTTGAGGTTACCGCAAGAGTTAGAAAAGATTCTTGATGTGTTTCATGTTTCTATGCTTCAGAAATATAGATTGGATCCCTCTCATGTGATGCCTGTGGAGGAAGTGGAGTCGAATCCGGATTTGACCTATGATGAGGAACCGATGGAGGTTCTGGATTCGGATAGTAAAGTTCTTCGAGGCAAGACCATTGAGTTGGTAAAGGTGTTGTGGAAGCATCGTGGTGCTGAGGAAGCCACGTGGGAGCGGAAGGATGACATGTTGAAGCAGTTTCTGTAACCCCCTTAACCCGGCCTAGACGGTTGACCCGAATTAAGAAGTTTACACGGGGAAAACCAAAGTCAACCCGAAAGTCAACATTGATTAACGACCATTTTTTTCTTTTTAATCTTATCTAAATGCACATTAACCCTAGTTATGTTCATACAATCGACATACTCAAAGATCAGCGCATTCGGAAAACATTCAAGGACTTAATTGCACAACATACAAGTTTAGAGACCAAAATGTAAATTCTGGAAATTAGAAGAACTTAACCCACTTTTAAGTTACCAATATGAAATTAGTCATATTTCATGCTTCCCTGCCAAATTTCAACTCAAACGGACATCTCAAACTCATTCAATTGCATAAACAAGATTTAGGACCAAAACGCAAAGGTTTCAAAACATATAACCAACAATTTCAGTGCCAAACGGTCGGGTGTTTCGAAAAAGGGATGATTCGTTCCGAAACGCGTGACCGTTCCGAAACGCGTTGCGCAACAGGGCCTGGCAGTGGCCAAACTGTTTCGGAACGGCTCTGCCCGTTCCGAAACGCCTAGGCCATTTCAGGCCCTCTGTTCCGAAACGGCAGCACCTGTTCCGAAACAAGCTACCCAGATTGCAGAAATTTAATTGGATTATCACACAATTGACCCATCAAACATGCTCCAAAGGCAACCAAATTATACCAGCAACACATTACATGCATAAGGAACATAATGGCATCAACAATACTCAAACATGGCATCAAACAAGGAAAGCCCCAATTCTATAGGCATGCATCCTATATTGAAAACCATTCAAGCATCAAAAATTCCAAACCAACCACATAAAGGCCATTTACATGTTCCAACATTAACAACAACATAAAACCAACTTAGGGAGTCTAAAACCTCTCCCAAAACATCAACATAGGTTCCCCATTGCCAAATGCCTAAAGCTAATAGTGATTAAGAAACTTTCACCATACATGAGCTTAGGTCACCACTTGGATTTCTTGACCTCCTTGCTGTCCTCAATGCACTTTAATGCTCTGCATTATTGGTTAAGAAAAGAGAGAGAGCGTAAGCACATAGCTTAGTGAGGAATGCTCATTTAAAACAAAACAATAATGCATTAATAAAACACTTTTATAACCTTAGTTCAAAACAACCTTTAACCATGCACAAAAGCATTTTAAACAAGCATACATGCTTCACATCATTAACATGTCATATTGGCCACAAGTGATAATCATAATCTTTCCATTTCAAAACAATCAACATAAGATTCACACATGGACTTTTAAACACCATTGTGATCTTACAATTCACAAGGACCACATATGGACTTTTAACCACCATTGTGTCCTTAGCACAAGAATCACCCATGGACTTTTAACCACCATGGTGTTCTTAAATACACAAGGTCTACACAAGGACTTTTAACCACCTTGCGACCTTAAACAAGAATCACCCATGGACTTTTAACCACCATGGTGTTCTTAAATACACAAAGCTCACACAAGGACTTTTAACCACCTTTGTGACCTTACAAGGCTCACTCAAGGACTTTTAACCACCTTAGTGACCTTAGCACAAGAACCAATCATGGACTTTTAACCACCATGTTGTTCTTAAAACAAGAACCACCTATGGACTTTTAACCACCATAGTGTTCTTAACCTTTCTCGAAACATCACTTGCCAATATACATCATTTAACAACAATACTCCACTGTTTTAAAGCATTTAACAAAGCCATTAATCATCATGCATCCTTATGCAACAAAACCACATTTTATCAAATGTTCTAAACAAGGACTCTTACCTTGAGAATCCTTCAACACATGGCTTATAAAACCAGCAAATACACATGCTATATATGCTTTCAAAACAGAATATAAAACATGCAAACAATCACATTGCACACAACCAACACATGGTTCATCAACAAGAGAGTTTTTCCGAAAACTTACTCTTGAGCTTAGCAAAGTTGTTTAGACTTAAACTAAGCTCCCAAACCTTCAAAACAATGGTTTCAAGCTGAAAACCAAAATCCACTCACCGATTCCGTTTCGCCACTTGCCGAAACACCAATCAAGCTTCCGAATCAACACCACAAAGATCCGAAGATGTCTCCCCTATTTTAAACACATCAAAACAGTAGATTAATGCATCATCATGCATTAATACCCTCAACCAAGACATCTAAACTCGCTGCTCACATCAACACTCACATTTCGGCTACCAAACACAACCGAAATCACAACCAAACAACTCCACAACACTACCCATCCAAGATCCATCAATTCTAAACATCCTTAAACATCAACTAACATCCAAAAAGGATCTAACCACGTCCTTATACCTCCAGCTATAACAGATCATCAAGATCACTCCAAAAACCACCAAAAACTCAAGCAAAACTTAGGAAAATCAACCTATCCGGGATTGCATTGATTAAACCTCAATTTCTCATCAATTATACATTCATTTTACATCAAAATGACATCTCAAAATAGTGCCCAATCAGATCATACGAATTTCATCAAAATTAAAGCAAATCTTGCATTTTAAAGCCAAGATCAAGAACACAATTGTAAAACCTTTAATAAAACACAAATCAAGGATTGAGAACTTGGGAATTTCAGTAAAGAACTGAGAATTTAGAGGAGAAGGACGTTCATACCTCTAAACTTGAGTTTTCACCCTTTTTGGAACCAAAATCTTGAAAATCCAATAAGCAAATGCTAAGGTTTTGTTGAAGAGATGATTAGAGATCAAAAGAGGATTGAAATCTCATATTTGGACGTCAAAATCAGAGGGAAAATGTGCTGGAGAAATGTGTTTGGGTTGAGAGAAAATTGAGAGAAAAGGAAAATAAAATTTGGGAAAAGTTAGTTGAAAATGCCAAAAAATCTTTCCCTCCCTTTTACTTTTATTTTTAAACCATTAATTAATCCTTTAATATTTAAGAAAAATCTGGAGAAACTCTTTTGGGTAAATAGCTCCTTAAAGATTCAAAGTTTCAATCCATTTTTAAAACAGTCACCAAATTTCCGAAAATTACATTTTGGTCACTAACCCAAAATGTCACCCTTCCAAACCTCATTTTGTAAAATTGATTTCACCTTTCTCTTATATATAATAAAAGAGGATTTTAAGACATTTTTCCATATTTTTAATGCAACCCGAACTAGGCTTTCCTAAATTTACCCTTTTATATTCGAACCGCGATCCGACCGGTCCGGTCCAAACCCAAAACTTCTAAGCCCAAAATTGGGGTGTTACAACTCTCCCCGCTTAAGAAATTTCGTCCTCGAAATTTACCTGAAGGAAAGAGGTACAGAAACTGCTTCAACATGTCATCCTTCCACTCCCACGTGTCTTCTTCAACACCACGATGTTTCCACAACACCTTTACCAACTCGATGGTCTTGCCACGAAGAACCTTACTATCTGAATCCTGAATCCTCACTGGTTCCTCATCATAGGTCAAATCCGGATTCAATTCCACTTCTTCCACAGGCATCACATGTGAAGGATCCGATCTATACTTCCGAAGCATAGAAACATGAAACACATCATGGATCTTCTCCAACTCTTGCGGTAACCTCAACCTGTACGCAACAGGACCCACACGCTCAATCACCTCGTATGGTCCAATGTACCTAGGGCTCAACTTGCCCTTTCGGCCAAACCTCATCACCTTTTTCCAAGGCGAAACCTTCAAAAACACACGGTCACCCACCGCATACTCAATCTCCTTACGCTTCAAATCCGCGTAAGAATTTTGCCGATCAGAAGCTGCCTTTAAGCGCTCACAAACGAGCTTCACCTTCTCGGTGGTTCCTTTCAACATAGCTGGCATCGAAACCAACTTCTGACCCGTTTCAGCCCAACACAGAGGAGTCCTACACTTCCTCCCGTACAAAGCCTCATAAGGTGCCATTTGAATGCTTGCATGATAACTATTGTTATAAGTAAACTCCACCAAAGGAAAATGTTTCTCCCATGAGCCCTGAAACTCAATCACACAGCACCTCAACATATCCTCCAAAACCTGGATAATACGCTCGGACTGACCATCCGACTGAGGATGATAAGATGTACTGAAATTCAACCGTGTACCCAAAGCTTGATGCAAACACTGCCAGAAACGCGATGTAAACCTCGGATCCCTATCCGACACAATCGACTTAGGCACACCATGCAGCCGCACAATCTCAGCAATGTACAGCTCCGCAAGCCTATCCAAAGAATACGTAGTATGCACAGGCAAGAAATGCGCACACTTCGTCAAGCGATCCACAATCACCCACACCGAATTCTTCTTCGATGGTGACAAGGGTAAACCATATACAAAATCCATGGTAATCCTTTCCCACTTCCACTCAAGAATTCTCAACGGTTGCAACAAACCTGATGGAAACTGATGCTCAGCCTTAACTCGCTGACACACCATGCACTTGCTTACGAACTCAGCAACATCCTTCTTTAGACCCACCCAATAGTACTCATCACGAAGATCACGGTACATCTTAGTACTACCAGGGTGCATAGCAAAAGGACTACTATGACCTTCAGTCAGAATAGCACGCCTCAACTCAACATCATTTGGCACTACTATCCGACTCCCAAAACACAACACTCCATCATCACTAAAACAGAAATCCGAAGGCCTACCCTCTGTGATATCCTGAACATGCGGTACCAAGGAATCATCCAACAACTGCTTTTCCTTGATCAACTGAACCAAAGATGGTTTCACTTGCAATTCAGCCACAAGACAACCATCACGTGAAATACTCAAACTGGCAAACATAGCCCTCAACTCAACAGCTACCTTCCTACTCAAGGCATCCGCTACAACATTAGCTTTTCCAGGGTGATACTCAATCGTCAAATCATAATCCTTGAGCAACTCCACCCAACGTCGCTGTCTAAGATTCAACTCCTTCTAAGACATCAGATACTTCAAACTCTTGTGATCCGTGTACACAGTACACTTCTCACCATACAGATAATGTCTCTAGATCTTCAAAGCAAAAACCACCGCAGCCAACTCGATGTCATGCGTAGGATAATTGCGCTCATGCACCTTCAACTGCCGAGATGCATAAGCCACCACCTTACCCTCCTGCATCAACACACATCCCAAACCAACATAGGACGCATCACTATACACCACAAACTCTTTCCCTGATTCAGGTTGAACCAAGATAGGAGCTTGTGTCAGGGCTGTCTTAAGCTTCTCAAAAGCCTGCTGTCTCGCTTCCGTCCACTCATACTTAACATCTTTCTGCAACAACTTTGTCAAAGGTGCAACAATCTTCGAAAACCCATCCACAAACCTTCGATAGTATCCTGCCAAACCAAGGAAACTACGAACTTCATGAACAGACTTAGGAGCCTTCCAATTCATCACCGCCTCAATCTTCTGAGGATCGACACGAATCCCTTCAGCTGAAACCACATGACCAAGAAACACCACTTCTCTAAGCCATAACTCACACTTGCTCAGCTTAGCATAAAGCTGATTCTCCAACAAAGCTTGCAGCACAATTCTCAAATGCCCTTCGTGCTCCTCCTCAGTACGCGAGTACACGAGGATATCATCAATGAATACCACCACAAACTTATCCAGGTATTCATGAAATACACGATTCATCATGTCCATGAAAGCTGCAGGAGCATTTGTCAAACCAAACGGCATCACAAGGAACTCATAATGCCCATACCTCGTCCTGAAAGCTGTCTTTGGCACATCCACATCCTTCACCTTCAACTGGTAATACCCTGACCTTAAGTCAATCTTAGAGAACACAGCTGCTCCCCGAAATTGATCAAAAAGATCATCAATTCTCGGCAATGGATACTGATTCTTGATAGTCAACTTGTTAAGCTGACGGTAATCAATGCACATTCTCATAGTGCCATCCTTCTTCTTCACAAACCAGACCGGTGCACCCCAAGGTGACACACTCGGCCGAATGAAACCACGGTCAAGCAACTCTTGCAACTGCGTCTTCAGCTCTTTCAACTCTTTAGGTGCCATTCGATAAGGAGTAATGGACACTGGAGTTGTGTTTTCATACAGCTCAATCCCGAACTCCACCTCACGATTAGGAGGCAACCCAGGCAACTCCTCCGGAAACACACCAGGAAACTCTCGCACAGTCCTGATATCTTGCACACGCAACTCCTTAGAGCTAGGATTCATCACAAAGGCTAGATAAGCTTCACAACCTTGCCTCAGCATCCGGCTCGCCTCCAACGTAGACACCACATTGGCAAGAAACTTCACATTCTCACCAACCACAACAACCTCATAATCATCAGCAAGCTTCAATGAAACTCGCTTATTCTCACAATCCACTACAGCACGATGCTCAGCAAGCCAATCCATACCAAGGATTACATCAAAACCATAGAAAGGCAACTCAATAAGATCAACATGAAAAACATGATCTTGTACAACCAAAGGACATCTTCTATAAAGCTTTCGAGTCACAACAGTCTCACCAAAAGAACTAGTGACACACATACCAACATCCAAAGACTCAACAGGCAAACCAAGCAATTCAGCATGCTCACGCAAAATGTATGAGTGTGTAGATCCAGAATCAATCAAGGAAAGTAATGACAAGGACTGCAAAGTAAAAGTACTTGCAATCACATCCGCGTCATTCCTCCCCTCCCTCTGAGCAAACACTCTAGCCTGGCCTCCACCCTCTGGCTGAACAGCTACAACATGAGCCACATTCCGTCCACCCTCTTCTCTCCGCTGGAAGTTACCACGGCCGCGCCCACGACCTCTCTGTGGTGCAGCAACTACAGGAGCACGCACTTGGCCACCAGCCAACATAGGACACTCTCTCCTCAAGTGATCCGTAGATCCACAGTTCCAGCACGAATTATCAGCTGCCACAACAGGAGCTTGCACCTCCCTCACAGCTCGAGGACAATCACGTTTCATATGGCCACGCGATCCACATGTCCAACATGCGTTCGGTTCAGCTCTTTCCTTGCCTCCCTGAGCAGGCGCACCACCACCTCGCTTAGCCGCAGGCTGATACCTCTGATCACGTCCCCTCTTGTTCCGTCCACCACCGGAACTATACTCAGCAACTCGCTTTCCAGCATCAGAACCAGCACCCTTAGATGATAAACCCAAATTCATCTCAATGTCCTTAGCTCTCCCAACCAGCACATCAAAATCATTATACTCAGCAGCTAGCATATACGTCTTTACATCCGTCACCAAAGCATAACGGAACCTTTCACACCTCTCCCGCTCGTCAGGAACAAGCTCAGGTGCATATTGACTTTGTCGGACAAACTGAACCTCGTACTCAGCTACAGACATGCTCCCTTGGGTAAGAGACATGAATTCTCTCTTCTTCTCATCTAGGTACCTCACACCCAGATATCTCCTCTTGAACGCGTTCTGAAAGAACGTCCAAGTTACATCAGCTTCCTCCATTCCAGATAAAGAGGTTGTCCACCAAGTGTAAGCATCGTCCTGCAACAACGATACCACACAGCCCAGCTTCTGCACATCAGTGCAACTCATCTGCCCCAAGATTCTCTTGGTACTCTCCAGCCAAGACTCAGAACCTTCAGCAGACAAACCCCTGAACTCAGTCCCTCCCAGACTGCGCAAACACTCCAAGGGTAGTCTAACTCCAGCATCTCCCTGATGCCCAGCTCCTTGAGCTCCAGCTACCACTGCTCGAAAAGCTCCAGCAATGGCTTGCACCAACATTGTCATGTCAGGAATAGCTTGTCCCTGACCAGCTTCAGGTCCAGCGACCCCAGCACCAGCTGCAACTCTAGCTCCTTCACCTCCAGCACCACCACCACCAGGTGGAGGAGGTAAATCCACCATATTTTCAGCATTCTCCTCATTCTCATTTCGAGCCATAGCTCGCGTATGAACCCCCAATTCTCTACGAGGTGCCATCCACTAAACAATACAATCACAATGCAATAAACAAAGTTAGGCTCAGCAAGGTAAACAATCCAAGTACTCAAGCTCATTTCCAATTAAAAACAACATCATTTCATTAGCTTTGATTTGGCAATGGGCTCCCCTATCATGCTTCACAATAGCATACATCACAATTGTAACATACTTACAATTCACACAACATACTTTCATTCAACAAGCATACAAAGCATACATACATTAATCACCAACATAATCATTCCCAATTACTCGAGAACTCAGCCATGATACCACCAAATGTAACCCCCTTAACCCGGCCTAGACGGTTGACCCGAATTAAGAAGTTTACACGGGGAAAACCAAAGTCAACTCGAAAGTCAACCTTGATTAACGACCCTTTTTTTCTTTTTAATCTTATCTAAATGCACATTAACCCTAGTTATGTTCATACAATCGACATACTCAAAGATCAGCGCATTCGGAAAACATTCAAGGACTTAATTGCACAACATACAAGTTTAGGGACCAAAATGTAAATTCTGGAAATTAGAAGGACTTAACCCACTTTTAAGTTACCAATATGAAATTAGTCATATTTCATGCTTCCCTGCCAAATTTCAACTGAAACGGACATCTCAAACTCATTCAATTGCATAAACAAGATTTAGGACCAAAACGCAAAGGTTTCAAAACATATAACCAACAATTTCAGTGCCCAACGGTCGGGTGTTTCGGAACAGGGATGATCCGTTCCGAAACGCGGGACCATTTCGAAACGCGTTACGCAACAGGGCCTGGCAGTGGCCAAACTGTTTCGGAACGGCTCTGCCCGTTTCGAAACGCCTAGGCCATTTCAGGCCCTCTATTCCGAAACGGCAGCACCTGTTCCGAAACAGGCTGCCCAGATTGCAGAAATTTAACTGGATTATCACACAATTGACCCATCAAACATGCTCCAAAGGCAACCAAATTATACCAGCAACACATTACATGCATAAGGAACATAATGGCATCAACAATACTCAAACATGGCATCAAACAAGGAAAGCCCCAATTCTATAGGCATGCATCCTATATTGAAAACCATTCAAGCATCGAAAATTCCAAACCAACCACATAAAGGCCATTTACATGTTCCAACATTAACAACAACATAAAACCAACTTAGGGAGTCTAAAACCTCTCCCAAAACATCAACATAGGTTCCCCATTGCCAAATGCCTAAAGCTAATAGTGATTAAGAAACTTTCACCATACATGAGCTTAGGTCACCACTTGGATTTCTTGACCTCCTTGCTGCCCTCAATGCACTTTAATGCTCTGCATTATTGGTTAAGAAAAGAGAGAGAGCGTAAGCACATAGCTTAGTGAGGAATGCTCATTTAAAACAACACAATAATGCATTAATAAAACACTTTTATAACCTTAGTTCAAAACAACCTTTAACCATGCACAAAAGCATTTTAAACAAGCATACATGCTTCACATCATTAACATGTCATATTGGCCACAAGTGATAATCATAATCTTTCCATTTCAAAACAATCAACATAAGATTCACACATGGACTTTTAAACACCATTGTGATCTTACAATTCACAAGGACCACACATGGACTTTTAACCACCATTGTGTCCTTAGCACAAGAATCACCCATGGACTTTTAACCACCATGGTGTTCTTAAATACACAAGGTCTACACAAGGACTTTTAACCACCTTGCGACCTTAAACAAGAATCACCCATGGACTTTTAACCACCATGGTGTTCTTAAATACACAAAGCTCACACAAGGACTTTTAACCACCTTTGTGACCTTACAAGGCTCACTCAAGGACTTTTAACCACCTTAGTGACCTTAGCACAAGAACCAATCATGGACTTTTAACCACCATGTTGTTCTTAAAACAAGAACCACCTATGGACTTTTAACCACCATAGTGTTCTTAACCTTTCTCGAAACATCACTTGCCAATATGCATCATTTAACAACAATACTCCACTGTTTTAAAGCATTTAACAAAGCCATTAATCATCATGCATCCTTATGCAACAAAACCACATTTTATCAAATGTTCTAAACAAGGACTCTTACCTTGAGAATCTTTCAACACATGGCTTATAAAACCAGCAAATAAACATGCTATATATGCTTTCAAAACAGAATATAAAACATGCAAACAATCACATTGCACACAACCAACACATGGTTCATCAACAAGAGAGTTTTTCCGAAAACTTACTCTTGAGCTTAGCAAAGTTGTTTAGACTTAAACTAAGCTCCCAAACCTTCAAAACAATGGTTTCAAGCTGAAAACCAAAATCCACTCACCGATTCCGTTTCGCCACTTGCCGAAACACCAATCAAGCTTCCGAATCAACACCACAAAGATCTGAAGATGTCTCCCCTGTTTTAAACACATCAAAACAGTAGATTAATGCATCATCATGCATTAATACCCTCAACCAAGACATCTAAACTCGCTGCTCACATCAACACTCACATTTCGGCTACCAAACACAACCAAAATCACAACCAAACAACTCCACAACACTACCCAGCCAAGATCCATCAATTCTAAACATCCTTAAACATCAACTAACATCCAAAAAGGATCTAACCACGTCCTTATACCTCCAGCTATAACAGATCATCAAGATCACTCCAAAAACCACCAAAAACTCAAGCAAAACTTAGGAAAATCAACCTATTCGGGATTGCATTGATTAAACCTCAATTTCTCATCAATTATACATTCATTTTACATCAAAATGACATCTCAAAACAGTGCCCAATCAGATCATACGAATTTCATCAAAATTAAAGCAAATCTTTCATTTTAAAGCCAAGATCAAGAACACAATTGTAAAACCTTTAATAAAACACAAATCAAGGTTTTGTTGAAAATGCCAAAATATCTTTCCCTCCCTTTTACTTTTATTTTTAAACCATTAATTAATCCTTTAATATTTAAGAAAAATCTGGAGAAACTCTTTTGGGTAAATAGCTCCTTAAAGATTCAAAGTTTCAATCCATTTCAAAACAGTCACCAAATTTCCGAAAATTACATTTTGGTCACTAACCCAAAATGTCACCCTTCCAAACCTCATTTTGTAAAATTGATTTCACCTTCCTCTTATATATAATAAAAGAGGATTTTAAGACATTTTTCCATATTTTTAATGCAACCCGAACTAGGCTTTCCTAAATTCACCCTTTTATATTCGAACCGCGATCCGACCGGTCCGGTCCAAACCCAAAACTTCTAAGCCCAAAATTGGGGTGTTACAGTTTCCGTACCTTTTTCCGCCAGGTAAATTTCGAGGACGAAATTTCTTAAGGGGGGGAGAGTTGTAACACCCCAATTTTGGGCTTGGAAGTTTAGGGTCTGAACCAGACCGGTTTAAATTACGGTTCGAATATAAAAGGTGCTTTTTAGGGAAAGCCTAGTTCGAAATGCATTAAAAATATGGAAAAATATCTAAAAATCCTCTTTTATTATATATAAGAGAGTGGTGAAATCAATTTTACAAAATGGGGTTTGGAAATATGACATTTCAAGTTAGTGACTAAAATGTAATTTTTGAAAAGTTGGTGACTGTTTTAAAAGGATTGAAACTTTGAATCTTTAAGGAGCTAATTTACCCAAGGGAGGGTTTCTCCAAATTTTTCTTAAATTTTAAAGACTCATTTAATGTAATTTAATAAAAATAAAAGAGGGAAAAGAGATATTTTAGTTTCATAACTAACTTTTGCCAAAATTTTCCCATTTCATTTTCTCTCAATTTTCCCTCAGCCAAACACATTTCCACAGCCACTTTTCCTTTGCTTTTCACACCTAAAGTTTAGATTTCAATCTCCAAATGATTTCTAATCATTTCTACACCAAATCCTCATCATTTGCTTATTGAATTTTCAAGGATTTTGGCTCTAAACAAGGAGAAACTCACATTTAGAGGTATGAACGTCCTTCTCCTCTAAACACTCAGTTCTTTACTGAAATTCCCAAGTTCTCAATCCTTAAATAGAGTTTTATTAAAGGTTTTAATGTTGTGTTCTTGATTTTGGCTTAAAATGCAAGATTTGGATTTAATTTTGAAGAAATTCGTAATAGATGATTGGGCTCTGTTTTGGAATGTCTTTTTGATGTATTTTGGATGTCTAAATGATGTGTAATTGAGGTTTAACCAATGCAATCCCGAATAGGTTGATTTTCCTAAGTTTTTACTTGAGAAAATGGTGGTTTTTGGGGTGATTTTGATGTTCTGCTATAGCTGGAGGTATAAGGACGTGATTAGGTCCTTTTTGGATGTTAATTGATGTTTAAGAATGATTGGATTTGATGGATCTTGGCTGGGTATTGTTGTAGAGGTGTTTGGATGTGATTTCGGTTGTGTTTGGTAGCCGAAATGTGAGTTTTGATGAGAGCAGCGAGTTTAGGTGTTTTGGTTGAAGATTTTAATGCATGATGATGCATTAATCATCTGCTTTGATGTGTTTAAAACATGGGAGACATCTTCGGATCTTTGTGGTGTTGATCCGGAGGCTTGATCGGCGTTTCGGCAAGCTTGCGAAACGGAATCGGTGAGTGATGTTTGGTTTTCAGCTTTGAAACCAATCTTGGAAGGTTATGGGAGCTTAGTTTAAGTCTAAACAACTTAGCTAAGCTCAAGAGTAAGTTTTTCGGAGAAACTCTCTTTTTTATGAACCATGAGATGGTTGAATGCAATGTGTTTATTTTACATGTTTAAATTCATTTTTGAAAGCATATTTTAGCATGGTTAATGCTGGTTTTGTAAGCCATGTGTTGGAGGATGCTCAAGGTAAGAGATCCTTGATTTGGACATTGATAAATGTGGTTTGATGCTTAGTGATGATTGTTTATGTAATGGCTTTGATTAATGCTTTAAAACAGTGGAGTGTTGATGATAATTGATGTATATTGGCAAGTGATGTGTTGGTTTTAAAGTACTTGAATCGGATATAGTTAGCCGGCTATAGGATTGGGTGCACCGTGAATAAAGTCGCCTTGGATGTTGAGGGGTTGTGATTGTACCGTAAACTCCATCCAAGAACACTAACGAGATGTCTAAGATCATAATGGTGGTTAAAAGGCCATGTGAGGATCTTGTGTTGTGTGTCCCGTGTTCTCGTTAGTGATGTTATACAACTACCAATGAGTGATGTGGAGGGGTTGTAATTGTACCGTAGACTCCATCACGGGTGTTGAGGGGTTGTGATTGTATCGGTAAACTCTACCTTGAGTGTTTGGTAGTGTGTATGGAGCGTATGGGAAAACGCTTGTAATCCGCGTATCCGATTGTGTTTTTAGTTGAAAATGGTTATGGATTATCACTTGAAAGCCAATATGACATGTAGATGTATTGAAGCATGAGATGCTTGATTTGTATGCATGGATGCATGATAAATATTGTTTTGAAATTAAAGGCCTTGGAAAGGTGTTTTTACAAAGTGCATTATTGTGTTGTTTCATTAGAGCATTTCTCACTAAGCATGTGTGCTTACGCTCTCTCTTTCTTGAACCAATAATGCAGAGCATTGAGGTTCTTTAAGGGCAGCAAGGAGGTCAAGGATCCAAGTGGAAGTCTAAGCTCATGTATGGTGACTATTTTCACAACACTATTAGCTTTTGGTATTTGGCAATGGGAAGCCAGATTGTGTTTTTGGGAGATGTTTTGGACTCCCTAAGTTTGGTTTAATGCCTATGATGATGTTTGAAACATGTAAATGGTCATTTGGTATTTGTTTTGGAGTTTTGATGATTGCTTGCTTTTCATTTTAGGATGCATGCCTATAGACTTGTGGTTTTTCCTAAATGATGTTATGATTGAGCTTTGATGATGCAAATATGTTCCTTTAATGTTTGATGACTTGTTGGCATGACATGGAGGTCTTATGAGCGTGTTTGGTGGGACGAAATAGTGTAAAAACAGGCTTTTCTGCTATTTCTGGGCAGGGTGTTTCGAAACACTCTTGCCTGTTTCGAAATAGGTGCATATTTTGGCCTGGGTGTTTTGAAACGGGCAAAGGTGTTTCGAAACACTTTGGCTACTGCCAGCCCGTGTTTCTGAACGGTCTAGACCCGTTTCGAAACACTTGACCGTTGGGCACAGTTTTGAATGGCTTTGAGGTTTGCAAGCTTTACGTTTTAGTCCTGATTTTTGTATGTGCAATTGGTTGAGTTTGAGATGTCCGTTTGAGGTGAAATTTGGCAGAGAGGTATGAAACATGACTAATTTCATAATGGTAACTTAAAAATTGGTAAAGTCCTTCTAATTTCCAGATTTTACATTTTGGTCCCTAAATTTGTATATTGTGCAATTGAGTCCTTTATTGTTTTCCGATTGCTGTGATTTTTGAGTATGTTTATCTCAAGAGTACACCTAAGGTTAATATGCATTTAGAAAAAGATAAAAGAAAAAAAAGGGTCGTTAATCAAGGTTGACTTTCGGGTTGACTTTGGTTTTCCCCGTGTAATCTTCGTAGTTCGGGTCAACCGTCTAGGCCGGGCTAAGGGGGTTACATTCACCATCTTTGACATAGTTGAACTCCCTTGGGTAGCTCACTTCCTTTTCCTCAAGAGCCAAGTCCTTCAAGGCTTCAAGAGGTGGATCTTGTGTGTCCTCTTCTTTTGTCGGAATCTCATCCTCCTTTGAAGTTTTTCCTCCATCAAAAGCATTTATAATTCCTACATCAACATCATCACAAGAATCCTTCCTTGGAAGGAGGTTATCATAGAATACAACATGTATAGATTCTTCTACTACCAAAGTTCTCTTGTTAAATACACGATAGGCTTTAGAGGTTAAAGAATATCCTATTAAAATAGCTTCATCACTTTTTGCATCAAATTTACCTAAGTTGTCTTTTCCATTATTTAAAACAAAACACTTGCAACCAAATGGATGAAAATAGTTAATGTTAGGCTTTTTAGTTTTTAAAATCTCATAAGGTGTTTTCTTTAAAATAGGCGTAATCATTACTCGGTTTACAATGTAACAAGCGGTGTTTGTGGCTTCCGCCCAAAAATATTTAGGTAAATTGTTTTCACAAAGCATGGTTCTAGCCATTTCTTGTAAAGTTCTATTTTTCCTCTCAACCACCCCATTTTCTTGAGGAGTTCGAGGAGCCGAAAAATTGTGGCTAATACCATTTTCATTCAAAAACTCTTCAACCCTAAAATTTGAAACTCGGTTCCATGATCACTTCTAATATGAGAAATTCTAAGTTCAAGATCATTTTAGGTTAGTTTTGAAAATGTGATGAATTTTTCCAAAGCCTCATCTTTAGTACTTAAAAATAGAACCCAAGTAAATCTAGAAAAATCATCTACAAGAACAAATGCATAAGATTTACCACCCAAGCTCATAGTCCTAATTGGCCCAAATAAATCCATATGGATAAGTTGTAAACACCTACTTGTAGAAACATCATTAATGGATTTAAAGGAAGACTTATGATGTTTACCCTTAGAGCATGCATCACAAATTTTATCGTTTGAGAACTTAATCTTGGGTAAACCTCTAACTAGATCAAGGGAAACTAATTTTTCTAAAACACTAATGCTAGCATGTCCTAGTTTCCTATGCCACAACCATGCATCATTTTCATTTTGAGCTACTAAACATGCATGGGATGTATGTATGTCATCTAGATGCACCATATAAATGTTACCTATGCGATGACCTATGAGCATAATGTTATTAGATTTAATGTCAACAATTTTGCACCCATTTTTATCAAATAATACATTAAATCCTTTAGCACATAATTGGCTTATGCTGAACAAATTATTTTTAGGGTAATCTTCACCAGTGGTCCCTTTCGTTTAGGATGTGTTTTATTTTGGTCACCAAAATTCAAAAACGAGTATTCTGGTCCCTAACGTTACAAAATGTTTATATTTTGATCATCCAACCGTTAGTCTTCGTTACTTGGCTAACGGGTAGCTGACATGGCTCGTTAAAAAATTAAAAGAATTCACGTGTTTAGTCCACGTGTAATATGTAAATTAATTATTATTTTGAAAAGGGGTAAAAAGGAGCCATGTCAGCTACCCTTTTTCTGCTTCATCTTTCAATGATGAAAGGAGGATTCGAAGTGGTTCATGCGACTTTGGATATGACCCAACCCCACCGTGAACCCATATGGGATTTCACAACCACCACCGTCAGCTCCATTCCCCGGCAACAACAATGCATAAACTCGGACAGAAATGAACTCTCTGAGTGGGTCGAACATGTCACCAAGCAACTCATTGATGACTTGCCGGCTGAGAATACAGAAACCAACCACCGTGGCAGCTTGCAGGCAGCTGAGACATCAATGGCATGCGAGGACAACTTTGCCCCGTCGGTTCTCGGTGATTTCAGGCCGAGCAAAACTGTTACCGGTGAAGAGGTTCAGTGGAATAGGTTAAACGAGCAAGGTTTGAGCTTGATAACGCTTCTTTTAGAGTGTGCTATTGCTATCTCCATCGACAACCTCGGTGAAGCTCATGGATGTTGCTCGAATTGACACAAATGGCTTCTCCGTATGCTGTTTCGTGTGTCGAACGGGTTGTCGCGTATTTCTCTAAGGCCATGTCTAGTAGGGTTATTAATTCTTGGTTAGGGATTTGTTCTCCGTTGATCAACTTCAAAACCGTTCATTCTGCTTTTCAAGCTTTTAACAATGTCTCTTCGTTTATCAAGTTCGCTCATTTCACCTCTAACCAAGCTATACTCGAAGCGTTTCATCGGCGCGATCAGGTTCATATAATCGACCTCGATATCATGCAGGGCTTGCAATGGTCGGCCTTGCTTCATATCCTCGCGACGCGTTTGGAAGGGCCTCCGCATGTCACGATGACCGGCTTCGGAAGTTCGATGGAGCTTCTTGTTGAGACGAGAAAACAGCTCTCAAAATAATAATTAATTAACATATTACACGTGGACTAAACACGTGAATTTTTTTAATTTTTTAACGAGCCATGTCAGGTACCCGTTAGCCAAGTAACGGAGACTAACGGTTGAGCGATCAAAATATAAACATTTTGTAACGTTAGGGACCAGAATACTCGTTTTTGAATTTTAGTGACCAAAATAAAACACACCCTAAACGAAAGGGACCACAGGTGAAGATTACCTTTATTTTTAAGACCATCGACATACAAGACATTTTCAATAAGAATAGTAGAGTGATTACCTATGGAGCCAATACCTTTAATGTAGCCTTTGGAATTGTCACCAAATGTCACCACTCCTCCACTTTTTGGCTTTAGATCCATGAATTTACTCTTGTCTCTGGTCATATGCCTCGAGCATCCACTATCAAGGTACCATGAGTTTTGACTTTGTGCTTTGGCCTTGTAGCAATGCACCCCCTAAAAACAAAGATATTAAAATTTTGTTTTTGGTACCCAAATCATTTTGGATCCACGAGTGTTAGCTCCCAATAACTTGGTTCCCTTAGGAATCCAAGGTGACATAGCAACAATATTATTAGATTTTACAAGTTCCTTAGGAACCCATACACTTCTAATCTTTTCAGTTCTACTATGTCTAGGAAAGCTACTTTCTTTGTAGTTGTTAGTCTTTTTCCTAGGTTGGTTTGTTTTAGAAGATTCACCTATTTCATGCTTCACACTACCAACATTTTTAAAGGACACTTTGAGCTTGTTAAGCTCATCTAACACCTTTTGGTGTTCACTATTACATTGAGAAAGAAGATTATTAAGGTCAACATTTTCATCTTGGAAGAATTTTAGTTCATCTTTCAACCCTAAAATCTTTTTCTCAAATTTTAAATTAGCTTGAGAAAGTGAGTCATATTTATCATTTAATTCCAAAATAATTTTCTTATTCCTAATGGCCAACTCCTTGTATTTCTCAACTAATTCATCATAAACCTCTTGCAACTCATCATATGCATCATTTAATTCATCATATGTAAAATCAAAAGAAGACGAGTTAGAGGTTACCATGGAGGAATCCTCCTCAAGTGCCATGAGGCAAAGGTTGGCCTCTTCTTGTTCGTCATCCTTGGATGACTCCTCATCACTCCAAGTAGCAAGCTTGGCTTTGAGCTTCTTCTTCTTCTCAAAGCCCTTCTTCTTGAGTTGAGGGCACTCCGAACGAATGTGACCGTGCTTATTGCAATCAAAGCAAATTGTAACGCCCCAGTTTTGGGCTTAGAAGTTTTGGGCGTTGACCGGTTTGGTCAAAGTGCTGTTCGAATCTAAGAGAGTGAATTTAGGAAAAAGCCTAGTTCGGGTTGCATTAAAAATATGGAAAAATGTTCTAAAATCATCTTTTAATATATTTAAGTGAACTGTGAAATCAATTTTGGAAAATGAGTTTCGGAAGGGTGACATTTTGGCTAGTGACCAAAATGTAATTTTTGAAAGTTTTGTGACTGTTTTAAAAAGGATTGAAACTTTGAATCTTTAAGGAGCTATTTTACCCAAAGGGAGTTTCTCCAGATTTTCTAGAATATTAAATGATTTAATAATGGTTTTAAATAAAAGTAAAAGGAGGGAAAGATATTTTAGTCATTTTTAACTAACTTTCTAAATTTTCCATTTCCCATTTTCTCTCATCTTTTCTCTCAAACCAAACACATTCTCTCCAGATCTTTTCCTCTGATTTTTATCACCTAAATACTTCTTTTCAATCCTCTTTTGATTCCTAATCATCTCATCATCAAAACCTTTGTAATTGCTACTTGATTCATCAAGCTTTTTGGTTCCAAAAGAGGAGAAATTCAAGTTTGGAGGTAAGAACGTCCTTCTCCTCTGAACTTCAAGTTCTTTAATGAAATTCCTAAGTTCTTAATCCTTAATTGATGTTTTATAAATGGCTTTTAAGATTGTTTAATGGATCTTGGCTTAAAATGCAAGATTTGGTGTGTTTTTGATGAAATTTCGTTGGATCTGTTAAAGCAGTGTTTTAAGGTGTTAAAATGATGATTAATGAATGTTAATTTGATAGGGAATTGAGTTTTGATTAATGCAATCCCGGATAGGTTGAATTTCCTAAGTTTAGCTAATGATTCTTGGTTGTTTTTTAGGTGATCTTGTGGATCTGGTGTTGCTGGAGGTATAAGGATGTTGTTAGGTTCTTTTTAGATGTAGAAAGATGTTAAAGGATGTTAGGTTTTGATGGTTAATGGCTGGGCTTAGTTGAGAAGTGGTTTGGATGCATTTTCGGTTGTGTTTGGTGGCCGAAAATGGAGTGTGGATGAGAGCAGCGAGTTTAGATGCTTTCATTGAAGTTATTAATGCATGATGATGCATTAATCTACTGTTTTAATGTGTTAAAACAGGGGAGTCATCTTTGGATCCAAGTGGTGGTGATCCGGAGGCTTGATTTGGTACTTCGACAAGAGGCGAAGTGGAATCGGTGAGTGAAATTGGGTTTTCGGCTTTGAAACCAATGTCTTGGGAGCTTAGTTTAAGTCTAAACAACTTTGCTAAGCTCAAGTGTAAGTTTTCGGAAATACTCTCTAGTGGTGGCCATGATTTGATTGTTGTGCAATGTGGTTTATTGCATGTTTTAAATCCTGTTTTGAAAGCATGATTTAGCATGGTTAATGCTGTTTTTGTAAGCCATATGTTGAAGGACGCTCAAGGTAAGAGTTCCTTGTTTTTGAACATTGATCAAATGTGGTTTGATGCTTTTAAATGCATGATGAATAAGGCTTGGTTTAATGCTTTAGAACATTGGATAATTTGATGATAATGATGTATATTGGCAAGTGATGTTTTAAAAAGGTTGAGGTCACTAAGGTGGTTGAAAGTCCTTGAGTGAGCCTTGTTACTTAAGAACATCAAGGTGGTTAAAAGTCCTTGGATGATTCTTGTTACGGACACAAAGGTGTTTAAAAGTCTTTGTGTGGTCCTTTCTATGGTGTTTAAAAGTCCATAGGCCAAGGTGTTTAAAAGTCATTGGGGTCAAGGTGTTTAAAAGTCCTTGAGGTAATTTATATCATGGTGTTTAAAAGTCCATGGCCAAGGTGTTTAAAAGTCCTTGGGGTCCAAGGTGTTTAAAAGTCCTTGGGGTGAATGTTGATGAGCTTGTTTGCAAAGAAATGAAATGTATCACTTGTGGCCAATATGACATGTAATGAAATGAAGCATGAGATGCTTGTTAAAGTATGCTTTTGAGCATGTGTAAATGATGATTTGAAGCATGATTTATAAGTGTTTTATAAATGCGTTATTGGATGGTTTTATTGAGCATTCCTCACTAAGCTTTTGCTTACGCTCTCTTTGTTTTCTCAAACCAATATTGCAGAGCATTAAAGTACTTTGAGGGCAG
Organism: Hibiscus trionum; assembly: GCA_030270665.1. Lineage (NCBI taxonomy): Eukaryota > Viridiplantae > Streptophyta > Magnoliopsida > Malvales > Malvaceae > Hibiscus > Hibiscus trionum. The sequence continues at coordinate 18,176,702 of BSYR01000017.1, read as the reverse complement.
CAAGGAAGGCAAACATTCAAGTGGTAGTAAAGCTCAAAGTATGGAAGGTTTTTCTTAAGTACATTTAGCTTTTGGTAATTTGGCAATGGGGGACCTATGTGTATGTTTTGGGAGATGTTTTGAACTCCCTAAGTATGTTGAATGTTGTTGAGAATGCTGGTTTTTGTGGTTGGCCTTTATATGCTTGAATTTGGAAGTTTATGCTTGAATGGTTGCTTGTGTAGGAAGCATGCCTATAGATTTGGGGCTTTTCATATATGCGGATGTTTTGATGAATTGTTGATGCAAGTATGTCTTATATATGTTGAATTGCATGTTGGCAAAGTTTGGTGACATTTGGAGCATGATTGGTTGGTCAATTGCATGTTTAAGTATGCATTTTTGGGTAATCTGTGCAGGGTGTTTCGGAACAGCACCTACCGTTTCGGAACGGGTGCCTTAAACAAGCCCAGGCGTCCGAAACGGGAGGGACCGTTCCGAAACGGAAAGGCTACTGCCCGACCCCCGTTCCGGTACGCGTTGCGGAACGGCCCCGTGTTTCGAAACGGGCTGTCTCCCGTTTCGGAACGGGTGACCGTTGGGGGCTGACATTGGCAGTTAAATGTTTTGAAATGTTTGCATTTTGGTCCTGAATCTTGTTTGTGCAATTGTATGAGTTTGGGAAGTCCTTTTGAGCTGAAATTTCACATAGAAGCATGAAACATGATTAATTTCAAGATGGTAACTTCAATTTGGGTTAAGTCCTTATAATTATCAGAATTTTGAATTTGGTCCCTAAAGTTGTAAATTGTTCAATTGGGTCCCTGTTTGATCTCTGATGTTTATGATCTTTGAGTATGCTGTTGTATGATCTTATCTAAGGCTTAATATGCATCTAGACAAGTTTTTTTTTAAAAAAAAGGGTCGTTAATCAAGGTTGACTTTCGGGTTGACTTTGGTTTTCCCCGTGTGACTTTCTTAATTCGGGTCAACCGTCTAGGCCGGGTTAAGGGGGTTACATTTGGTGGTATCAGAGCTGAGTTTTCGAGTAATTGGGAATGAATGTGTGCATGATTGAAGTGTGTATGCTTGTTGAGTGGAAGCATGTTGAGTGAATTGCATGTATGTTGCATTTTAGATGTATGTTATGATGTAGCATGTTGTGGGTACCCATTGCCAAATAAAAGATAGTGAAATGGTGTTGAATACTTGGATTGCTTACCTTGCTGGGCCTGACTTTGTTTTATTTGTGTTGTGATTGCATAGTAAAAGTATGGCACCACGTAGAAAGTTACGAGGTAATGTGCAAGCTACGGCTCCTAATGAGAACGAGAATGAGGAAAACACGGGTAGTGCGGTGTTATCTCCTCCTCCACCTGGTGGTGGTGGTGCTGGGGCTGAGGAAGCTGGAGCTGCAGCTGGCGCTGGAGCTGCTGGACCTGGGGCTGGTCAGGGGCAAGCTATGCCTGATATGACGATGTTAGTACAAGCTATTGCTGGTGCTTTTCAAGCAGCAGTAGCTGGGGCTCGTGGAGCGGGGCATCAGGAAGATGCTGGAGTTAGACTACCTTTGGAGCGTTTGCGCAGTCTTTGTGGGACTGAGTTCAGGGGTATGTCTGCTGAGAGTTCTGAAGCTTGGCTAGAGAGTACCAAGCGAATCTTGGGTCAGATGAGCTGCACGGATGTGCAAAAGCTGGGTTGTGTTGTGTCCTTGCTGCAGAAGGATGCGTATACATGGTGGACAACCACTATTGCTGGGATGGCAGAAGCTGATGTGACTTGGACATTCTTTCAGAATGTGTTCAAGCGGAGATATCTTGGTGTAAGATATCTTGATGAGAAGAAGCGTGAATTCATGTCTCTTACCCAAGGGAGCATGAGTGTGGCTGAGTATGAAGTGCAGTTTGTGCGACTCAGTCAGTATGCACCTGAGCTGGTACCTGATGAGCGGGCAAGGTGCGAGAGGTTCTGTTACGGCTTAGAGACGGATGTGAAAATGTATTTGCTGGCCGCCGAGTATGATGATTTTGATGTGTTGGTGGGTCGAGCCAAGGACGTTGAGATGAACTTGAGTTTATCTGCTAAGGGTGCTGGCAAGCGAGCTGCTGAGTATAGTTCTGGAGGTGGACGGAACAAGAGGGGACGTGATCAGAAGTATCAGTCTTCAGCTAAGAGAGGTGGTGGTGCACCTGCTAGAGGAGGTAATGCTAGAGCTGATCCGAGTGCTTGTTGGATCTGTGGTTCACGTGGTCACATGAAACGTGACTGTCCCCGTGTTGTGAGAGAGGTGCAAGCTCTTGTTGCGGCAGCTGGTAATGGGTGCTGGAATTGTGGATCCGCAGACCATTTGAGGCGTGATTGTCCTAGGTTGGCTGGTGATCAGGTGCGTGCTCCTGTTGTTGCTGCACCGCAGAGAGGTCGTGGGCGCGGCCGTGGTAATTTCCAGAGGAGAGAGGAAGGTGGCCGTGGAGTGGCCCATGTTGTGGCTATTCAGCCTGAAGGTGGAGGTCAAGCGAGGGTGTATGCTCAGCGTGAGGGAAGGAATGATGCGGATGTGATTGCAGGTACCTTTACTTTGCAATCCTTGTCATTGCTTTCTTTGATAGATTCTAGATCTACGCATTCATACATTTTGCATGAGCATGCTGAATTGCTTGGTTTGCCTGTTGAGTCTTTGGATGTTGGTGTTCGTGTCACTAGTTCTTTTGGTGAGACTGTTGTGACTCGTAAGCTTTATAGAAGGTGTCCCTTGGTTGTTCAAGAACATGTTTTTCATGTTGATCTTATGGAGTTGCCCTTTTATGGTTTTGATGTAATCCTTGGTATGGATTGGCTTGCTGAGCATCGCGCTGTTGTGGATTGTGAAAACAAGCGAGTTTCGCTTAAGCTTGCGGATGATTATGAAGTTGTTGTGGTTGGTGAGAATGTGAAGTTTCTTGTCAATGTGGTGTCTACCTTGGAGGCGAGCAGGATGCTGAGACAAGGTTGCGAAGCCTATCTAGCTTTTGTGATGAATCCTAGCTCTAAAGAGTTGAGGGTGCAAGATATCAGAGTTGTGAAGGAGTTTCCTGGTGTTTTTCCTGAGGAGTTGCCTGGTTTACCTCCTAACCGCGAGGTGGAGTTTGGAATTGAGCTGTATGAGAATACAGCTCCTGTGTCCATTACTCCCTATAGAATGGCACCTAAGGAGCTGAAGACGCAGTTGCAAGAGTTGCTTGATCGTGGGTTCATCCGGCCGAGTGTGTCACCTTGGGGAGCACCGGTCTTGTTTGTGAAGAAGAAGGATGGCACTATGAGAATGTGCATTGATTACCGTCAGCTGAACAAGTTGACTATCAAGAATCGGTATCCTTTGCCGAGGATTGATGATCTCTTTGATCAATTTTGGGGAGCTGATGTGTTCTATAAGATTGACTTGAGGTCAGGGTATTATCAGTTGAAGGTGAAGGATGTGGATGTGCCTAAGACAGCTTTCAGGACAAGGTATGGGCATTATGAGTTCCTTGTGATGCCGTTTGGGTTGACAAATGCTCCTGCTGCTTTCATGGACATGATGAATCGTGTGTTTCATGAATACCTGGACAAGTTTGTTGTGGTGTTCATTGATGATATCCTCGTGTACTCGCGTACTGAGGAGGAGCATGAAGAGCATTTGAGGATTGTTTTGCAAGCTTTGTTGGAGAATCAGCTTTATGCTAAGCTGAGCAAGTGTGAGTTCTGGTTAGGGGAGGTGGTGTTTCTTGGGCATGTGGTCTTAGCTGAGGGGATTCGTGTTGATCCTCAGAAGATTGAGGCGGTGATGAATTGGAAAGTTCCTAAGTCTGTTCATGAGGTCCGTAGTTTCCTTGGTTTGGCGGGATACTACCGAAGGTTTGTGGATGGTTTTTCCAAGATTGCTGCTCCTTTGACGAAGCTGTTGCAAAAAGATGTTAAGTATGAGTGGATGGAAGCGAGATAGCAGGCTTTTGAGAAGCTTAAGGCGGCTTTGACGCAAGCTCCTATCTTGATTCAGCCTGAATCAGGGAAAGAGTTTGTGGTTTACAGTGATGCATCCTATGTTGGTTTGGGGTGTGTGCTGATGCAGGAGGGTAAGGTGGTGGCTTATGCATCGCGGCAGTTGAAAGTGCATGAGCGCAATTACCCTACGCATGATATTGAGCTGGCTGCAGTGGTTTTTGCTCTGAAGATCTGGAGACATTATCTGTATGGTGAGAAGTGTACTGTGTACACAGATCACAAGAGTTTGAGGTATCTGATGTCTCAGAAGGAGTTGAATCTTAGGCAGCGGCGTTGGTTGGAGTTGCTCAAGGATTATGATCTGACGATTGAGTATCATCCTGGAAAAGCTAATGTTGTTGCGGATGCCTTGAGTAGGAAAGTAGCTGTTGAGCTGAGGGCTATGTTTGCTAGCTTGAGCATATCGCAAGATGGTGGTCTCGTTGCTGAGTTGCAAGTGAAACCCTCTTTGGTTCAGTTGATCAAGGATAAGCAGTTGCTGGATGATTCCTTGGTGTCGCATGTTCAGGATATCGCGGAGGGTAGACCTTCGGATTTCTGTTTTAATGATGATGGTGTGTTGTGTTTTGGGAGTCGGATAGTAGTGCCTGCTGATGCTGAGTTGAGGCGTGCTATTCTGACTGAAGGTCATAGTAGTCCTTTTGCTATGCACCCTGGTAGTACTAAGATGTACCGTGATCTTCGTGATGAGTACTATTGGGTGGGTTTGAAGAAAGATGTTGCGGAGTTTGTTAGCAAGTGTTTGGTATGTCAGCGAGTTAAGGCTGAGCATCAGTTTCCTTCAGGGTTGTTGCAACCGTTGAAAATCCCTGAGTGGAAGTGGGAACGGGTTACCATGGATTTTGTATCTGGTTTACCTTTGTCTCCCTCGAAGAAGAATTTGGTTTGGGTGATTGTGGATCACCTGACGAAGTGTGCGCATTTCTTGCCTGTGCACACCACGTTTTCTTTGGATAAGTTGGCAGAGCTGTACATTGCTGAGATTGTGCGGCTGCATGGTGTGCCTAAGTCGATTGTGTCGGATAGGGATCCGAGGTTCACATCGCGGTTCTGGCAGTGTTTGCATCAAGCTCTGGGTACAAGGTTGCATTTCAGTACGTCCTATCATCCTCAGTCGGATGGTCAGTCTGAGCGAGTTATCCAAATTTTGGAGGATATGTTGAGGTGCTGCGTGATTGAGTTCCAAGGTTCTTGGGAGAAGCATCTGCCTTTGGTTGAGTTTGCTTATAACAATAGTTATCAGGCAAGTATACAGATGGCACCTTATGAGGCTTTGTACGGGAGGAAGTGTAGGACTCCTCTTTGTTGGACTGAAACTGGTCAAAAGTTGGTTTCGATGCCGGCTTTGTTGAAAGGGACCACAGAGAAGGTAAAGCTCATTTGTGAGCGGTTGAAGGCTGCTTCTGATCGGCAGAAGTCTTACGCGGATTTGAAGCGTAAGGAGATAGAGTATGCGGTGGGTGATCGTGTGTTCTTGAAGGTTTCGCCTTGGAAGAAGGTGATGCGGTTTGGCCGGAAGGGCAAGTTGAGCCCTAGGTACATTGGACAATATGAGGTGGTTGAGCGTGTGGGTCCTGTTGCGTATCGGTTGAGGTTACCTCAGGAGCTGGAGAAGATTCATGATGTGTTCCATGTCTCTATGCTCCGGAGGTATAGATCTGATCCTTCGCATGTGATGCCTGTGGAGGAAGTGGTTTTGAATCCGGATTTGACCTATGATGAGGAACCGGTGAAGGTTTTGGATTCAGATAGCAAGGTTCTTCGTGGCAAGACCATTGAGTTGGTGAAGGTGCTGTGGAAGCATCGAGGTGTTGAGGAAGCCACGTGGGAGCGGAAGGAAGACATGCTGAAGCAGTTTCCTTATCTCTTTCCTAAGTTCTTAATCCTTAATTGATGTTTTATAAATGGCTTTTAAGATTGTTTAATGGATCTTGGCTTAAAATGCAAGATTTGGTGTGTTTTTGATGAAATTTCGTTGGATCTGTTAAAGCAGTGTTTTAAGGTGTTAAAATGATGATTAATGAATGTTAATTTGATAGGGAATTGAGTTTTGATTAATGCAATCCCGGATAGGTTGAATTTCCTAAGTTTAGCTAATGATTCTTGGTTGTTTTTTAGGTGATCTTGTGGATCTGGTGTTGCTGGAGGTATAAGGATGTTGTTAGGTTCTTTTTAGATGTAGAAAGATGTTAAAGGATGTTAGGTTTTGATGGTTAATGGCTGGGCTTAGTTGAGAAGTGGTTTGGATGCATTTTCGGTTGTGTTTGGTGGCCGAAAATGGAGTGTGGATGAGAGCAGCGAGTTTAGATGCTTTCATTGAAGTTATTAATGCATGATGATGCATTAATCTACTGTTTTAATGTGTTAAAACAGGGGAGTCATCTTTGGATCCAAGTGGTGGTGATCCGGAGGCTTGATTTGGTACTTCGGCAAGAGGCGAAGTGGAATCGGTGAGTGAAATTGGGTTTTCGGCTTTGAAACCAATGTCTTGGGAGCTTAGTTTAAGTCTAAACAACTTTGCTAAGCTCAAGTGTAAGTTTTCGGAAATACTCTCTAGTGGTGGCCATGATTTGATTGTTGTGCAATGTGGTTTATTGCATGTTTTAAATTCTGTTTTGAAAGCATGATTTAGCATGGTTAATGCTGTTTTTGTAAGCCATATGTTGAAGGAAACTCAAGGTAAGAGTTCCTTGTTTTTGAACATTGATCAAATGTGGTTTGATGCTTTTAAATGCATGATGAATATGGCTTGGTTTAATGCTTTAGAACAGTGGATAATTTGATGATAATGATGTATATTGGCAAGTGATGTTTTAAAAAGGTTGAGGTCACTAAGGTGGTTGAAAGTCCTTGAGTGAGCCTTGTTACTTAAGAACATCAAGGTGGTTAAAAGTCCTTGGATGATTCTTGTTACGGACACAAAGGTGTTTAAAAGTCCTTGTGTGGTCCTTTCTATGGTGTTTAAAAGTCCATAGGCCAAGGTGTTTAAAAGTCCTTGGGGTCAAGGTGTTTAAAAGTCCTTGAGGTAATTTATATCATGGTGTTTAAAAGTCCATGGCCAAGGTGTTTAAAAGTCCTTGGGGTCCAAGGTGTTTAAAAGTCCTTGGGGTGAATGTTGATGAGCTTGTTTTCAAAGAAATGAAATGTATCACTTGTGGCCAATATGACATGTAATGAAATGAAGCATGAGATGCTTGTTAAAGTATGCTTTTGAGCATGTGTAAATGATGATTTGAAGCATGATTTATAAGTGTTTTATAAATGCGTTATTGGATGGTTTTATTGAGCATTCCTCACTAAGCTTTTGCTTACGCTCTCTTTGTTTTCTCAAACCAATATTGCAGAGCATTAAAGTACTTTGAGGGCAGCAAGGAAGGCAAGCATTCAAGTGGTAGTAAAGCTCAAAGTATGGAAGGTTTTTCTTAAGTACATTTAGCTTTTGGTAATTTGGCAATGGGGGACCTATGTGTATGTTTTGGGAGATGTTTTGAACTCCCTAAGTATGTTGAATGTTGTTGAGAATGCTGGTTTTTGTGGTTGGCCTTTATATGCTTGAATTTGGAAGTTTATGCTTGAATGGTTGCTTGTGTAGGAAGCATGCCTATAGATTTGGGGCTTTTCATATATGCGGATGTTTTGATGAATTGTTGATGCAAGTATGTCTTATATATGTTGAATTGCATGTTGGAAAAGTTTGGTGACATTTGGAGCATGATTGGTTGGTCAATTGCATGTTTAAGTATGCATTTTTGGGCAATCTGTGCAGGGTGTTTCGGAACAGCACCTACCGTTTCGGAACGGGTGCCTTAAACAAGCCCAGACGTCCGAAACGGGAGGGACCGTTCCGAAACGGAAAGGCTACTGCCCGACCCCCGTTCCGGTAAGCGTTGCGGAACGGCCCCGTGTTTCGAAACGGGCTGTCTCCCGTTTCGGAACGGGTGACCGTTGGGGGCTGACATTGGCAGTTAAATGTTTTGAAATGTTTGCATTTTGGTCCTGAATCTTGTTTGTGCAATTGTATGAGTTTGGGAAGTCCTTTTGAGCTGAAATTTCACAGAGAAGCATGAAACATGATTAATTTCAAGATGGTAACTTCAATTTGGGTTAAGTCCTTATAATTATCAGAATTTACAATTTGGTCCCTAAAGTTGTAAATTGTTCAATTGGGTCCCTGTTTGATCTCTAATGTTTATGATCTTTGAGTATGCTGTTGTATGATCTTATCTAAGGCTTAGTATGCATCTAGACAAGTTTAAAAAAAAAGGGTCGTTAATCAAGGTTGACTTTCGGGTTGACTTTGGTTTTCCCTGTGTGACTTTCTTAATTCGGGTCAACCGTCTAGGCCGGGTTAAGGGGGTTACACAAATGATTTGATCCCTCACTTCTTCTTTGTTTTTACCTTTGATGTCCATCTTTCTTTGAATTTTCCTTCCTCGGTTGGACCTCATGAATCGTGAGAATCTTTTGGCTATCATAGCCAATTCTTCTAGCCCATCCTCCTCACTAGAAGAGCTCTCCTCAAGTAATGAAGCTTTGAGAGCTATTCCCATCTTCTTCTTCTTTTCCCCCTCTAGCTTCTCTACTCTTTTCTCTTCCTTCTTCTTCTCTTCTTCCCTTCCTTGCTTCATAATCTCATGAGTAAGAAGAGAACCCACTAGCTCATCAAGTTTTAGAGTCTTCAAGTTTTTGGCCTCAATGATGGCGGTTCTCTTCCCATCCCAAGATTCGGAAGTGAGTAGAGTAACTTCCGGAGAAGCTTGTCTTCCGGTATAGTCTCTCCAAATCTTTTAAGCCCATTGACTATGGTTGAGAAGCGATCAAGCATCTTGGACACCATCTCATCGGGATCCATCTTGAAATTCTCATAACTAAGATTGAGAATTCCAATCTTGGTTTCCTTTACATCGTTGGTTCCTTCATAGGTGGTCTCAAGAGTATCCCACACTTCTTTGGCACTCTCAATGGATGAGAATTCAGAGTAGATGTCTGGACCGAAAGAACGAAAGAGCATGTGAAGAGCTTTGTCATTTTTTTTGGATCTTCTTCCTCCCTTCTTCACTCATCTCCATCTTTTTCTTCAAAACCATCTTCCCTTCATTATCTTGCTTCAATGGAATGTAGGGGCCATCTTCAATGACATCCCAAACCAAGTAATCGTTGGACTTGATGAAGAGGCGCATCCGATTCTTCCAAAACAGATAGTTGTCACCATTGAAGAAAGGTGGTTTTGTAGTGGATTGAGACTCATACATGCTCGAACCGGAGGTAGATGCCATATCTTGATTTTTGGATGATCACGCTCTTCCTAGGAACTCCTCTTGTCGTTGTTAATCCTTCAAAGAGGTAGGCTCAATACCAATTGTTGAGTGGATCGAATGATCGAAATAAAAAAGAGGGGGTGAATTGGATTTTTAAAGCTTTTGGTGGTGGAGTTGACAAATAAAAATGGTAGACAAGGAGTTTTAGAGTGGTTCAAGTTCCAATCGAACTCTACATCCACTACCTTAGCTTCACTAAGGATTTGCAACAATTCCACTAATTGCTTTTCCCCTTTTCTAGGCTAAGAAGGTAATCGTTACTATTTTCGGTCAAATTTTCTACCCAAAATTTGACCCAATCCTCACACAATAGAAACAAAGAAGTTGTTGGCTAAAACAAGTGTCTCTCAATACACAATATAGCCCAATTACAAGCACTCAACCCAATTGAAATGATAAGAATGAAAAATACAATTGGGGTTACAAGACAATAATGGGATTTAGGCACAAATGCTTGGATTTGATGTTTGGATATTTGCTTTAGGATCAATAGTTGTTGATGAAGCTTTTAGAGGTCCCTTTTATATATTCTTATTGAATTCTAGCCGTTGTGGTTGATGCATTCATCAATAGAGCCGTTGGGATGTTATCTTCCCTTCATAAATGCAGTCTACAACCAACCGTTTTGAAACGCCCGATCCTGTTTCGAAACAGACCAAAATAGAAAGAGACGTTGGGGTGCATTAATGAGCCCGTATCGAAACGGTTTGACTTGTTTCGATACGCTAAGAGCCGTTTCGAAACCTGTTTCGAAACATTTTTGCCACTGTCAAGGACCGTATCGAAATGGTTTGATTCATTTCGATACGCCTTAACGACTTGTGAAAAATCAATTAAAAACTTTCTAACGGTCATATTTTTTTAAATCTGATTGAATATCATTTCGAAACACTTAATGTCGTTTCGATACGGTGTCTCGATGTTCTTAAGCCGTTTTGAAATTCGTTTCAAAACACGGGTTGACAGTGTTGAAATTGTTTCGATACCCATTCCGAAACATGAGCTCACAATTTCAAAGGTGTTTCGTAACGCCTAAGGCCGTTCCGAAATGGTGACTCGAAAATCACTGTTTTGGCTTCAAGAACACTTAGAAAACTTTTGATAAAATTAGTTTTTAACTTAGGCATTTTATTTTAAACATGTAGAGAGGTTTGAGGACGTAAAAATTCGTTTTCACATTTTCAATTTAGTCCTTAAATTCTTTAGTTATATCAAAATCAAATTATCGGTTTCACAAGTCATATATCATACTTTTCTTTAGCTTGCAATATGCTCCCGGATCAGATGGGATTAGCTTCGAAATCAAAATGAACTGTAGGGTTGGGAAGAAGGAAACAAAAGAGTGATAAGTACAAAAGATGTACTTAGTGAGGTAGCACTTAAATCTAATAGTTTAATCTTTTAGGTGTTTTATTCCAATTAATCATGGTTACCTGGATAGGCTTCATTTTTCATAAGAATCACATAGCTAGTTTAAACATGATCAAGAGTTAGCTAGTCTTACAAACATGAATATAACAAGTAAGCATGTAGACACATTTACATCAAGGAATAATGTAAACAAACTAGCATTTAATCATACAAACAATGGACTTATAGCATATCATATACATAGATCAGTCATGTAATCAATCAAGTAACACATAGACTTGTTATGTATAGTCACCATTCGAATAGGCATGTTAAACAAGTAAGTCTTGTATATTCAAACAAAAATCATATTAGTGTTCAAATCCTTTAATGTATTGGACTCATATTTCATATAATCACAATCACATAACAATACATATCACATATCTCACTTCTTTTATGTCTTATTCAAGTACTTATAATGTTTTGCCTTGGTAGATTAGTAGGACTAGGTAATCAAATCTCTTTAGATACCAAGTACCAATTAAAAGGATGCACAAGGCATCAAAATTAGAGGGTGTACTATACACCAAGATGTCTTCCACACCATCACAAAGTAATCAACAGAGGATGCTCAAAGAATCAATTATACAAGGTGCTAACAACACCAACAGAGAGTACACAAGGTTCTAATGAAAGAGGTGCTTTAGACTCTAAGGCATGCCCTTCTACCTAAGGCCAACTAGTCAACCAAGGTTTTATATATGTCATTTAATTTCCAGCAAGCACATCCAAGTGTTTATCAAACAATTACAAGATCATATGCATGCTCACAACACAAGTGCACAAACTATTCAATGTTCAATCTATCACAACTTTCAACATATAACCAACATGTAATTGTTTTCAATCATCAAGTATCATCTAAAAACAAAAACCTATGATCACTTTCAAGATCATTTCATAGCTCAAATGACCAACAAAGTTAAGCAAAACACATCAAGCATCAAACAAGCCAACACCCAATTAACATATACATGCTTTCATTTTTTTTCATTTAATCCTTCTTCCGTTAGATTATTTACCAAATATTATTTAAGTTCATTTCATGCTTTCAAGTCATCTTATAATAAAATAAATACATTGGTTAGGACACTAGTCCTAACTCTAAGGATTAACTACACTCATAATACTCCAAGCTTAGCTATTCTTGATCCTTGATGATTATCCCCTTATTCTTCTTACAAGTTGGACCAGCCCTTGATTTCACCAATGTTTCCTCATATTCTTGGTTTTAATATTCATACACAATCACATATAAGACATATTAGAATTCAATTCAAACATACAAGCTCATTTAAAAAAGTGCAAACATTAAACATTTCAAAAATGTTTTCCTATGGACACTTTGAGTACCTGTTAATTACGATGTTTCAAGATTGGTCCCTCTTTCAGCTCACACCACATATTTGTTATTCTAACTACTTTGAACATGAAATTCAAAACAAACATGTATTAATTTAAATCATGAATCATTCATACATTATTTCCCCTTTTTTATACATAATTTCCAGACTAAATTTTACATCAATTCAGTCCCAAAGTTTCTCTAATTTAACAAAACAGTCCCCTAACAAAATTTTGATTCTCTAGGTGACCAGTTTACTTCTAACATAGTTTCCAGCAATTCTATGAATATTTTCATTATTCCACGGCCTCTATCCATAAGTAAATTCAATTTCCTACAACTTTGTTCAACATAAATTTTTCCAGTTCGATCTCTAACATGATCAAAATTCCGGATTTTTACAGGGTATACAACTAGTACAAATCTGGGCACTTTTATTTTCTAACTTGTTTCAGCTTTAAATTTCCAGTTTCAAATTAAACCCACCAATAAATCATGATTATCAACACTTAAATTTCATCTAAATTTCCAGAAATCACACATAAACAACAATCAAACAAAATAATTACACTAGACACAATCGGTTAATACAAAATACACTTGTTGTTCCTACTAGCATACATGAACCTATTCTTTTTCAAGCTATAAAACCCAATGTTTCCTTGTGTTTCTTCACCTTAAATTTCCAGATTTGTTAGTTCTCTCATCTCTCTTTGTTTGGTGAAAGTAAGCAAGAAAGAATGAAGAGTGAAGAGAAAGCCAAAACAAATTTTGGTTCTCTCCTTGAGTTAGTGGTCGGTCATTCCCCTTCCAATGACACATGGTTTATCCTAGCCATGTGTCATTTTCATTTAATTATATTCTTTAATTAATCATATAATTAATGTGTATTATAATGCTAACTTCCACTATCAATATGTGTTTTATAATTTATTTAATTTATGTTTACACATATATATATATATATATATATATATATTATAATATTACATTAGTCATAAAACGTAGCTTAATTTAATAAACAATATAAGTTTCATTCTAATCTTTTGTTCAAATGTAAAAATGTTTACACTTTCCTTGATAATTAATTTAGGGTTTTCAACTAGGGTGTATTTGGGGTATTACAACTCCTCCCCCTTAAGAATAAATTCGTCCTCAAATTTACCTAAATCGAACATATGAGGATATTGTTTCTTCATCGTATCCTCAGGTTCCCACGTCGCTTCTTCGACTTTGTAGTTCCTCCACAGAACTTTTACAAGCGGTACATTCTTGTTCTGAAGCCTCTTTACTTCCCGGTCAAGGATTTGGACAGGTTCTTCTTCATAAGAAAGATCGGGATTCAATTCAACTTCTTCGGGTTCAAGTATGTGGGAAGGATCAAATTGATGTCGTCTTAACATTGAAACATGGAAGACATTGTGGATTTTATCGAACACGGGAGGTAATGTGAGTCGATAAGCCACTGGACCTATTCTTTCTGTCACTTCAAATGGTCTGATGAAACGAGGACTGAGTTTCCCTCTTTTACCAAATCGAAACACTTTCTTCCACGGAGAGACTTTAAGAAAGACTCTATCTCTGACTTCGTATTAGATGTCTCTACGTTTCTGGTCAGCGTAGGTCTTTTGACGATCAAAGGCTTATTTCAACTGAGAATGAATAACTTGAACTTGTTCTTTGGTTTCCCGAAGGAATTGTGGTCCTAACACCTTCTTATCGCCGAGTTCAAACCAACAGAGAGGAGTTCGACATCTTCTGCCATACAACACTTCAAAAGGACTATTTAAATCGAAGATTAAAAGTTGTTGTTGTAGGCGAATTCAACTAATGGTAACGACTTTTCCCAGTTCTTTTCGAAGTCAATGATACAAGCTCGAAGCATGTCTTCAAGAACTTGAATCACTTGCTCATATTGTCAATCACTTTGCGGATGGAAAGTCGTACTCAGGTTCAAATTGGTGCCAAGATCTCGTTGAAGAGTCCTCCAGAAATGAGCTGTGAATCGGGGATCTTGACCGGAGATAATTGAGATAGGAACTCTGTGCAAATGGATGATTTCTCGGATGTAGAGTTCGGCCAAAGTTTTCAAGCTATAGTTCATACGGATTGGAATGAAATGAGCAAACTTAGTGAATCTATCAACGATTACCCAGATAGCGTTACACTTTCTTGGGGAGCAAGGAAGACCATATACGAAATCCATTATGATTCGTTCCCATTTCCATTGTTGAAATTCGAGAGGTTAGAGAAATCTGGTAGCGTTTTGGTGCTTGGCATTTACACGTTGGCAATTCAAACACTTTATTGGGGGGCATGAGTCAAAGCTTGCTTGAGTTGGTCAAAGCTTCATTGCTACTTTTCTGACCACTCAAAGACTTCATTCTTTCGAAGGAGTTTTGTTAACGGTGCGACGATCACCGAGAACCCTTTCACAAATCTTTAATAATACCTGGTTAAACCGAGAAAACTTCAGACCTCGCTCACATTTCTCGGGGGTCTCCAATCAAGGATGGCTTGGATTTTCTTGGAGTTGACTTTGATTCCCTCGGATGTAATGACGTGTTCGAGGAATGAGATTTCGGATAACCAAAATTCACACTTAGTGAACTCAGCAAATAGTTGGTGTTCTCGGAGCGTTTGAAATACAATCCGAAGATGATCAGCATGTTCTTCTTTGTTCCGAGAGTAAAAAAGGATATTGTCGATAAATAAACAATGAACTTATCGAGATAAGGTTTGAATACTCAATTCATCAGGTCCATGAACGCACCAGGGGCATTCATTGAACCGTATGGCATTACCAGAAATTCGTAATGTTCATATTGAGTTTGGAAAGTAGTTTTGGGAAAATCTTCTTCTTTCACCCTCATTTGATAATAACCGGATCAGAGATAAATCTTGGAGAATACGACTGCGTGTTTGAGTTGATCGAACAAATATTCGATCCTTGGCAGAGGATGTTTTTTTATCGTTACTTTGTTCAGCTGTCGGTAATCAATGCAAAGCCGTATCGTACCGTCTTTCTTTTTCATGAATAGGACATGAGCACCCCAGGGAGAAGTGCTAGGTTGGATGAAACCTTTTTCCTCGAGTTCTTGTATTTTCTCCTTAAGTTCTTTCAGCTCAACAAGTGCCATACGATAGGGCGTAATAGACACCAGAATGGTCCCGTGTTGAACTTCAATCTTGAATTCTACTTCTCGAGTTGGAAGAAGGCCAGGGAGTTCCTCGGGAAAGACATTAGTGAATTTAGATACAATCGGAATTTCAGGTAAACCAAAATCAAATTCATCTTGTAAAGCCATAGCAGCAAAAATAGATGTCGGTTTCTTGTCAATTAACATGATTGACTCTTTTCCTAAACCCTTTAGATACAATCTCTTATTTTGACAGTCTATCTAAGCTTCATGTCTACTCAACCAATCTAGGCCTAAAACTAGGTCGAATTCACATTCATGTAGAATATAAAGTTCAGATGTGAAGGGCACATTTTGAATGGATACAGGACAATCTCTACATGCTTTGAAACTATCAACCCAGTTTTAACAATTTCATGTTTCAATTGTAACTTGTCTAACAAGAAAGAGCATACAAATGAATGAGTTGATCCTGAATCTATTAAAGCATAAACAGGAGTAAGGTTTAGTTCAGCCGTACCCGCGATGACATCCGAGGACTCTTCTTCATCCTTGCCAGGAATATGATAAACTCGAGTTGGGGCTCGTGATTCTTGATGTGTAGTGGCTTTTGAGCGAGTGCTTCTACCTCTCCCTTGATTTCTGGACTGTGCTTGTCTCGAATTCTTATTGTGGTTGGGAGGTACAAAATTCAGATTAGGGGAGTTCTGAGCATGAGCTTGATCTGATCTCTTCGGACAATCACGGATATAGTGGTCATCTCCGCCACAAGTGAAGCATAGATTAGATTGCATTCAGCACTGGTCGAGCTGCTGCTTCTGAAAAGGCTTACAAGTTGGAATTCGTTCAGAATTTCCTGTGCCATTAACAGATACAACCGGGACAACAAGTTTGTTCACTGATTGTGTCTTCGGTGTAAAGTTACTCTGGGGAGCAGGATTGTAAGACGAAGACCCTTCTCGTAGACTTTTGGTCTTCTTTGATTTCCAACTGGACTTGTCATCACTTTTGCACTTCTTATCGTTTCGATAGCCGCTTTTTCTTTTCTCTACGCCTCTCATTTTGGCTTCTGTAGCAATGGCTCGGTTCACCAAGGTTTGGAAGTCCGTAATACTGAGGGCGGTAAACATCAGACTCAGTTCATCGCTCAACCCGTCAATGAACATTCGGCAAGTGTCTTTCTCAGTTTTGATGTACTCCGAGCCATACTTGCAATAATTGCAAAAATCGGTTATGTATTGTTCAATCGACCGATTAGCCTGCTTCAAGTACAAGAACTTCTTTCTGCGATCAGCCAAGTACTGCTCGCTTATATACTTCCTTTTGAATTCAAGGACAAAGAATTCCCAAGTCATGGATTCGGCTGGGGCAGTTAGATTTATAGTTTCCCACCAAGTGAGTGCTTCGTCGGCTAGAAGTGTGACTGCACATTCGAGTTTATGCTCATCCGAGCAATGGAGTTTCCTAGTCAGGATTTGAGTTTTTCTTTCAAGCCAATGTTCAGCTTCCTTCGGCTTCTCCTCATTTTCACCGGTGAATTTATAAGCTTGGTCTTGCGCGAGCTAAACGTATGTAACATGGAAGGTGTGTTTGAACAAATCTAGACAAGCAATAGCATTCAAGAAAATAACGAGATGGCAAGAACAAGATATTTGTAAGTTGGCATTCGAACAATGTCATGGACAATGCTATTATATTTGAATCAACAAGACAAGATCATTGTAGCACTCGATTAATCTGAATATATATTAGGAATAGTTCGATTTATCAAGCATGCACAAGTTAACCCTTGATAGAGACTAGGAAACATGATTACAAGGCAAGATATGTAGTAAACATGAGAAGGCATTCAAGATAGTTTCAATCATGCAAGCACCAAGCTTAAACAAATTCCAATTAACAAGACTTATGCCATGTACATATGTAACTTATTATTCAAGTAACAAGATATTCAAGTAGGCAAAGCTTCACATTAAACATGAAATTTTCAAGTAACAAGCAAGACCATTTACAAGAATCAATGTTTCACTTAGTTAATCATGTTTAGCTTTACTTATCTCAAGATTACCCTGCGAATATTCAAAATACATAAGAATCAAGGGTTTCATACTATCACATCTCAAGCAACATCATGTAAGTTTCTATTTCAAGTTACAAGTTTGCATATACAAGAATCAATACATGAATGAATCAAGGATTTCATTTTCAAGAACTTATATTATACATATCAAACAAGTAGCATGTATACACGAACTAGACAACACAAGCAAGTCAATTATTTATTCCATTCGAACAAGGTCATTTCTTTATTTAAACATGTAATTCAAGTATCAAGTGGGTTCAAATACGCATGTTTATCATGTCACGCATATAACTCAAGTAGCAAGAACGTCATGTTATTTATGTAATCTAGAATTCAAGCAATTCGGCATACTTGTAACTTATTAATCAAGTAGAAAGAAATTAATATAGACAAATTCATCGTATTAAGCATGTAATTCAAGTAACAAGCATTTCAAGCAAACAAGATTATCATGTCAAGCTTGTAATTTCAAGTAATAAACAAGATCATTATCAAGGATCAAGATTTTCTATTTATTATTCAAGTATAGCTAATCTTATTACTAGCTTAATTAACAAGGTTTTTGCCTTGGTGTTTAGTTGACAAGGTAATCGAGTCACCAACAATGTAACACCTTGGTTTTGGGCCTAGATGTTTTAGACATCGGATCGGACCGGTCCAGAACGGTTCGAATCGCGTAAGGTGATTTAAGGAAATCAAGGATCGGGATATGATAAAAATGTGGTAAAAATTGCTAAAATCCTCTAAAAATATTTTTAAGAGGTTGGTCAAATCAATTTTACAAAACAGAGTTTCAGAAATGGGACATTTCGAGTAGTGACCAAATTGTAAAGTTTCAAAATTGTGGAAACTGGGATTTTTAAAGAAGAAGCCAAATTCTTAGAATCTTTAGGGGGCTTTATGGCAATTTAACCTTTCCTTAATATGACAGGTGTTTTAAATGGCTTTTAATTAAATGGCTTTAATTGGTTTTATTTTAATTAATTAAAATGGGTAGTTGATTTTACGTAACTACCATTTTCTCTTCATTTTCAGCCAAACACTATTTTCATTCTTTTCTCTCCAGAATTCCTTCCTCCCAAACACTTTCCTAACATTCCCTAATCAATTTTCAAGAAATCCTTTCAAGTCCTTCAAGATTTTGCTAAGGAAAACTTGTCATCCATTGAGGAAAGCAAGGATTGGAGGTAAATCCAGTTCTCAACCTCTAATCAAAGTTTTTTATTGAAATTCTCAAGATCTTTGGCTTCTAATTAATGTTTTTGGTTGAGTTTTCATTATAGTTTTGATTGGAGATCAAAATCTTGTAAAAACATGGTTGAAATCTTAATTTTCGGACTTGTCTTGTTAAGCTCTGCTATGTATTGATTTTAATTGAGTTTAAAGTGGGTTAATATGTTGAAATGAAGTTTGATAACATAGATCCCGAAATCCCTGAGATCCTTGAGTTTCTTGTTAGTTTTAAGTGAGCTTTTGAGGTGAAATGTGGAATCTTACTTGCTGGAGGTATGAGGTTGGGTTAGGTTGTTTGTTAGATGTGTTTTGATATTTATAATGGTTTGGAAGTGATGTATGTTGGCTGAGCTTAGTTTAGGAAGCAATCAATTGAGTTTTCGGTTGTTTCGGATGGGTAAATTGGTGTAGTTTGGGTGAGCAACGAGTTTGTGAATTGTTGCTGGTGTTGAAATGCATTTTAAGGCATTTAGATCTCTGTTTTGATGGTGTGAAAACAGGGGATCTTGATCCGGGAGCAAACGAGGCGTTGTTGGAGGCTCCGAAAGAGTAGTTTTCGTGTCAGTGAGTAAGGCTTCGCGTATCGGTGAGTGGAAATGGACTTTCCAGCTTTCTAACGCTTTGAGCGTGGTCTTGGGAGCTTAGTGTAAGTTTGAAACACTTAGCTAAGGTCAAGAGTAAGTGGTTCGAAAGTCTCTCTCGGAAATGTGCTATGTTTGACAAAAATGCACTTGAGTTGAATGTGAATTTGATTACTGTTTTAAGGCATGTTTTAAGTATGAATGTTGCTGTATTTTAATGCCATTATGTTAAGGATGCACTAGGTAAGTGATCCTTGGTTTTCATGTGATAAATGCATATGATGTTAAGCATGTTATGCTTTTGGAAAAGGCACTGTGTTTATGCTTGTAAAACAGTGGATTAATGAGGTTAAATGATTATATTGGCAAGTGATGGAAATGGTTTTTGGTTGTGTTAATCGGATATAGTTAGCCGGCTATAGGATTGGGTGCACCGTGAATAAAGTCGCCTTTGATGTCGAGGGGTTGTGATTGTACCATATAATCCATCCCAGTACCCTAACGATTAAGGTTAAGATCACAATGGTGGATGTTAATTCCGTGTGTGAATCTTGTGTTATGTGTCTCATGCTCTCGTTAGTGGAACTATACAAATACCAATGAGTGGTGTTGAGGGGTTGTGGTTGTACCGTTATACTCCACCATGGGTGTCACAACGATGAAGGGTTGCTCTCGTGTGTGAGCCTTGTGTAGACCGGTAGTGTGTATGAAGCGTGTGGGACAACGCTTGCAATCCGCGTATCCAATTGTGTCTTGAGTTTGTTTTGTTATGGTTTGCGAAATGATCACTTGTAAGCCAATATAATGTTGTGAATAATGGACTAAGCATGAGATGCTTGTGAGTTATGCTAGAATGCATGTGATGCTAGGTAAAGCAAGAGCAAAGGTTTACTTGTTGTTCTTAAGTGATGCATATGAGCATGTATTCTAAAAAGTGCATTAATTCCATGAGAGGGCATGTTTTATGTAAAAGCATGTGTTGAAAAATGATGATTTACCAATTGTGTAGAATGCATTGATGAATGTTGTTTAGCGACTCCTCACTAAGCTATAGGCTTACGCTCATTTTTTTCATCATTGCAGAGAATTGAGCATTTCAAGGAAGCCCAAAAGCAAGGGGACTCCAAAAGCTTTGATTAAGCTATATATGTGGTTCACCTTTAGTGTAATAAGTGGCAATGGGCGGGATTTCTACTTCCTGGATTTGTTGGTGATGTTTGTTGTTTTAAGCATGTTTAGTTTCTGATTGTGGACTTGTAATTGGCCTCTAAATGGTTCCTTGGTTTGCTTATGGTGTTTTACCTTTGCTATAGCTTGGTATCTTAAGCATGCTTGGATAGTTAAAATGTCATCATTGTATGACGTGGTTGAGGAGTATGATTTGTTGTTTGATGGTGTTTATAAGTCTATTAGATAGATTATATCATGTATGCATGATTTGAGCTTGTTTGGATGTGTTTTAGTATGTTTAAACAATGTTGGAATGAGTCATTCTGGTATGCGTATCGATACACTAAGGCAAAATTGAGACATTTTAGTATAGAGGTATCGATACGGATTGTCGGTGTATCGATACGCCCAAGCCAATTTTGAAGGACGTACTGATACGCGGGGAAGTGTAGCCCCCTTAACCCGGCCCAGACGGTTGAACCGAATTAAGAAGTTTACACGGGGAAAACCCAAGTCAACCCGAAAGTCAACCTTGATTAACGACCCTTTTTTTTCTTTTAAAACTTGTCTAGATGCTCATTAACCCTAGGTGTGTTCACAACAACGTCATACCCAAAGATCATAACCATCAGAGAACATTCAGGGACCCAATTGCACAAATTACAACTTTAGGGACCAAACAGTAAATTCTGGGAATTACAGGGACTTAACCCAATTAAAAGTTACCAATATGAAATTAGTCATGTTTCATGCTTCACTGCCAAATTTCAGCTCAAACGGACATCCAGAACTCATACAATTGCAAAAACATGTTTTAGGACCAAAACGCAAACATTTCGAAACACATAACCGCCAATGTCAGCCCCCAACGGTCAGGTGTTCCGAAACAGGGAGAACCTGTTTCGAAACGCGGGGCCGTCCCGCAACGTGTTCCGAAACGGGGACTGGCAGTAGCATATCCGTTTCGGAACGGTTCCTCCCGTTTCGAAACGCCCTGGCCATAACAGGCCCTTGTTCCGAAACGGTAGCGATCGTTCCGAAACGACCTGCCCAGATTGCAGCAACCTTGCTGGTTAAACACAACATTGACCCACCAAACATGCTCCAAAAGCAACCAAATCACACCAGCAAACCATTCAACATATAAGGAACATAAATGCATCAAAACAGATTCATGATCACCCCTAGGTGCACCAACACATTTAACACATTCAAAGCTCAATCATGCTTTTAAACAAAGAGCATAACATAGCAACTTAAGCTCAAGATGATTCAAACATTACAACATTAATCCACATGATTCAAAAACATAAACCATACATGTCCAACATACACAATCTCATGAATCATCAACATAGAGATTCTTTCCCCCCATTGCCTTTATTATCTATAGCTATTAACCGAGACATACATCTCAAATGGAGTCCTCCTTGAATCCCTTGCTTCTCGCTGTCCAAACTTCAAATATCTGCATTGATGGACAAAAAGGAGCGTAATCACATAATGCTTAGTGAGGAATGCTCAAAACCAAAACACCATCAATGCAGCGAATCATAAAACCACTTTTAAAAGCAACTCGATTTCTTGAACCCAAGCCTTGTTTGAAAACCCCTTTTCAACAACGTGCTTAAAACCATGCATTGCTCAATCATGAAAACCAATCCTTAGCTTAGAAAGCTAATGTAACGCCCCGGTTTTGGGCTCAGAAGTTTTGGGCGTTGACCGGTTTGGTCAAAGTGCTGATCGAATATATAAGAGTGAATTTAGGAAAGCATAGTTCGAGTTGCATTAAAAATATGGAAAAATGTCCTAAAATCATCTTTTAATATAATTAAGTGAACTGTGAAATCAATTTTGGAAAATGAGGTTCGTAAGGTTGACATTTTGGCTAGTGACCAAAATGTAATTTTTGAAAGTTCGGTGACAGTTTTATAAAGGATTGAAACTTTGAATCTTTAAGGAGCTAATATTCCAAAAAGAGTTTCTCCAGATTTTTCTAAGATATTTTAAGGCTTTATTCTGATTTAAAACATAAAGAAAGTGGAGGGAAATCATTTTTACTATTTTATAACTAACTTTTCTATTTTCTCTCAATTTTCCTTTTCTCTCATTTTCTCTCAACCCAAACACATTCTCCAGATTTTCTTCTTTGATTTTGTCAATCTAAATCACTCATTTCAACTCTCATTTGATTCCTAATCATCTCATCAACAAAACCTCTCAATTTGCAAGTTGTTTCATCAAGCTTTTTGGCTCTAAAAAGGAGAAACTCAAGTTTGGAGGTAAGAACGTCCTTCTCCTCTGAACTTCAAGTTCTTTATTGAAATTCCAAAGTTCTCAATCCTTAATTTATGATTTGTTAAAGGCTTTTCAATTGAAATCTTGATTTTGGCTTAAAATGCAAGATTTGGCGATTTTGGTGAAATTTTCGTGTGATCTGTTTGGGCAGTGTTTTGAAGTGTCAAAATGATGTTAAATGAATGCTAAATTGATTAGAAGTTGAGGTTTAATTAATGCAATCCCGGATATGTTGAATTTCCTAAGTTTGGCTTGAGTTTTTGGTTGTTTTTGGAGTGTTTTTGGTGATCTGTTATACCTGGAAGTATAGGGACGTGTTTGTGATCATTTTGGATGTTAATTGATGTTTAAAAATGGTTAGAAGTGATGGATCTTGGCTGGGTTAAGTTTTGGTAGTGTTTGGAGGTGATTTCGGTTGTGTTTGGTAGCCGAATTGTTGGTTGTGTGATGAGCAGCGAGTTTGGTTGTGTGGCTGCTGTTCTTAATGCATAATGATGCATTAATGTGCTGTTTTTGTGTGCTTGAAACAGGGGAGTTTGATCCGTTAGCTTTAGAGGTGTTGCGGAAGGTTTCAGATGCTTGGAAGGCTTGGTGGCTAGCCTTGTTTTGGTTATCGGTGAGTGAAGTTGGGTTTTCAGCTTTTGAACCAAGGTTTGAAGGTTTTTGGGAGCTTAGTGTAAGTCTAAACAACTTTGCTAAGCTCAAGAGTAAGTGAATGAATTTTCGCTCTTGAATTATGATTGTGAAATTGGCTTTTAAGCAATTGTGGTTGATGATTGAAATGCATGTGTTTTGCATGGTTTAAATCTGTTTTGAAAGCATATTTTAGCATGGTTTAATGCTGCTTTTGAAAGCCATATGTGAAGGATGCTCAAGGTAAGAGATCCTTGGTTTTATACATTGAAAATGTGGTTTTGATGCATGGTGTTGCATGTTGTTCAATGGCTTTGTTTAATGCTTTAAAACAGTGAATTAATGTTGGTAAGTGATGGTTTTTGCATTATGGTTATGCATGTGAAACATTGGACTAATGTGGTAAGGTGATTATATTGGCAAGTGATGTAAGTGGTTCTTGGTTCTTTGATCGGATATAGTTAGCCGGCTATAGGATTGGGTGCACCGTGAATTAAGTCGCCTTGGAGGTGGAGTGGTCAAGAGTGGACCGGTAAACTCCCTTCAAGTATCCTAACGAGATGGTTGAGGTCATAATGGAGGTGTTGCCCATTCGAGGACCTTGGTTGAGCAAAGGTTATATGGTGTTTAAAAGTCCATATGTGGGAACCTTGTGCTTGTTGAGATCACAATGGCGGTGTTAAGTCCATGTGTGGATCTTATGTAGGGTGTCCCGGATCTCGTTAGTGATGTTATACAACTACCAATCGGTGAATGCAAAGGTTGTATGGTGTTTGAAAGTCCATACATGGGAACCTTGTGCATGTCAAGGTTGTATGGTGTTTGAAAGTCCATACATGGGAACCTTGGGGAAAAGTTGAGGTTGTATGGTGTTTGAAAGTCCATACAAGGGAACCTCGGGAAAGCTAAGGTTGTATGGTGTTTAAAAGTCCATACATGGGAACCTTAGGATGTTGAGGTCAAATGGTGTTTGAAAGTCCATTTGGGAGACCTTGGATTGGTAGGGTGTATGGAGCGTAGGGACAACGCTCGGAATCCGCGTATCCGATTGGGTGTTGAGTTGAAAAGTGAATGTGGTTGATCACTTGAAGGCCAATATGATGTTCTTGATTGTGATGAAGCATGGGATGCTTGAAATGATGCATAATTGCATGTGAAGCATTAGATGCTTGAAAAGATGCATGGTTGCATGGAAAGTGTATAATGCTTGTGAATGCATGTTTACTTGTTAAGTTGAACAAGTGTTGATTATCATTTGGAAAATGATGCATGTGAGCATGAAATATCTTTAGTGCATTGGAGTCTTGTTAAGACTTGTTTTTAAAGGCATGTGATGTTGATGTTGTGGTACATATATGTTGCCTTGGTTTAATGCATGTGTTGGTTGGTTTGTGAAATGGTTTTAAAAGATTCTTGCTTGAATTGGCTTTCAAGTTTAAGAAAGGTATGTTGTGAAATGGGAGTGTTTTCCAAGGTTTTGTTTTAGCTTGCATATGGTGTTTATGCATGGTTTGGCTAAATGGTTGATTTTGCAAGTTGTGCTTTGAAAAGGGTTTTCTTAGTTTGCTAAACTAAGGGTTGGTTTTCATGTTTATGCAATGCATGGTTTTAAGCATGTTGTTGAAAAGGGTTTTTCCAACTTTGCTTGCTAATCAAATCGGGTTGCTTTTCAAAGAGGTTTTTATGGCTCGCTGCATTGATGGTGTTTTGGTTTTGAGCATTCCTCACTAAGCATTATGTGCTTACGCTTCTTTTTGTCCATCAATGCAGATTCTTGAAGTTTGGACAGTGAGGAGAAAGGGATTCAAGAAGGACTCCACTTGAGATGTATGTCTCGGTTGATAGCTATAGTTAATAAAGGCAATGGGGTAGAATCTCTTGGGTTGATGTATGTGTTTGTATATGTTCGGACAAGTATGGTTTTGTGTTGTTGTTGTTGTTGGAACATGGTTTGGCTTATGAGTTTGAATTGGAAGTATGTTGTTTAAATGGTTGCTTGTGTTGGAAGCTTAACCTTGAAATTGGGGTTTTTCGTGTATGTTGACATGTTGTTGAATTGTTGATGCAAGTATGCCTCTTTTATGTTGAATTGCATGTTGGCAAAGTTTGGTGGCTTTTGGAGCATGATTGGATGTTTAATTGCATGTTTAAGAATGCATTTTGAGGCTTGCTGTGCAGGGTGTTTCGGAACAGCCAATACCGTTTCGGAACGGGTGCCTTAAACAAGCCCAGGCGTCCGAAACGGGAGGGACCGTTCCGAAACGGAAAGGCTACTGCCAGACCCCCGTTTCGGTGCGCGTTGCGAAACGGCCCCGCGTTTCGGAACGGGCTAAGCCTGTTTCGGAACGGGTGACCGTTGGGGGCTGACATTGGCAGTTAAATGTTTTGAAAAGTTGCATTTTGGTCCTGAATCTTGTTTGTGCAATTGTATGAGTTTGGGATGTCCGTTTGAGCTGAAATTTGGCAGTGAAGCATGAAACCTGACTAATTGCAACATGGTAACTTTAATTTGGGTTAAGTCCTCATATTTAACAGAAATTACAATTTGGTCCCTAAAATTGTAAATTGTTCAATTGGGTCCCTGTTTGATCTTTGATGTTTGTGGTCTTTGAGTATGGTGTTTGAGTGATCACATATAGGACTAATGTGCATCTAGACAAGATTAAAAAGGAAAAAAAAAGGGTCGTTAATCAAGGTTGACTTTCGGGTTGACTTTGGTTTTCCCCGTGTAATCTTAGTAGTTCGGGTCAACCGTCTAGGCCGGGCTACGGGGGTTACACTTGGTGGTATCAGAGCTGAGTTGCGAATGCTTGGGTAAAACGGTAAGTTGTTGTGATGTGTGTTGATGTTTACCTTGTTGTGTGGATGAAAGTTGGTTGAATGTTGGTTGAAACACGTGTTTCTGGGCATGATGCTGATGTTTCTGAGCAAATTGTTGATGTTTCTGATCAAGTTGCTGATGTTTTCGAGCATGCTTTGCGTTTATGAATCATTGTTGAATTAATGTGGATATGTGCTGATGTTGTGAGCTGGTGTTATGCTTGATGATTGTGTAATGAGTATGTTATGTTGATAATATGCTGATGCAAATGGATGCTGTTGGATGTAAGCATGATCGAGTATGTAGATTGATATGCTTGATGTTGTGATATCCATGTTGTGTTGACTGTTATGTCATGTAAAGGGGAGGATTCGGGATACCCATTGCCTTATTAATATAGCTATTGTGTTATTTTGGAGTTGGAGTTTGAATCCTTGCTTAATGCTGGTCTAACTGGTTTGTTTGTTGTTGTGATTGTATGTTTGTTGTTGTTAGTAGTATGGCTAAGACGATGAAAGAATGGCAGTTGGGTGAGATGGTTGCTGCCTTGGGGCAGGTTGTTAAGGCGTGGAATTCACCCTTTGGTAGAGGTGTTTTGTCTCAGTTTTCTGTGCCTGGGGTTGAGGTGATAAGGCAAGGGAAAGAAGCTGGTTCTGTGGTGAAGAGTTCATCATCTGATGTTCAGGAGGTGTTGGGAACATCTCAGGCTGTGGTAAAGGTAAAGTCAGTGGATGTGCTGGCTGTGGGATGTGTGGGTTTGCCGAAGCAGCGTTTGCTTGATTTGGGTGCTGTGGAATATCATGGTTCTACACCGTAGATGTTTGAGGCCTGGTTGGCCAGTGTGGTTCTGATCTTGGATCAGGAAGGCTGTGATCTTGCTTGTAAGCTGGGGAGTGTTGTTTCTTTGATGTTGGAGGATGCCTGTGTCTGGTGGACATCTGTGGCTGTGGCGTCACATATTCCTGATATTGATTGGGATTTCTTTGTATCTGCCTTTTATGAAAGGTATCTTGGAGGGAAGTTTCCAAGGGTTGAGCAATGTGACGGTGGTGTTGTTGTAGGGCAAGTGTTGTTTGGGCAAGGAGTGGAAGTTCAGCCACTGGTGTGTGACCGTTGTGAAAGGCGCCATGTTGGAGGTTGTTGGGGCGCGGGTGCTTGCTGGAACTGTGGTTCCAAAGTGCATGTAAAGCGTGATTATCCTCTTGGAGTGAAGTCAGCTTTGGTGTTAGCCAAAGGGTCTCAGAAAGGTCGTGGGCACGGCCGAGGCAAGGTTCAGAAGTGGCAGAAAGAGCAGAAAGTTGTGAAGAGTGTGGGAAAGGAGAATTGCTGGAAATGTGGGTCTGCTGGACACATGAGACGTGATTGTTTGATGTTGGCTCGGAACAGCCAAGGTCCCTTACCGCAAGGAGTTGGTGGTGACCCTGGTGTGTTAGCTGGTGCTGCAGTGGTGCGGCAGGAGGATGATGGTTCCGCGAGGAAGAGAGTTCGTCTGATGAAGCTTCAGGGTGGTGTGGTGCTTTCAGGTAACCTTGTTTAGTAATCTTTGCTCTAGTTACCTTAGTTTGGTTTCTGTTGGTTTTCCTTGCGTGGTAAGTTTAGTCTTGTTGCTAGCATGTTTGGGGTAATGGTTGTAGTTTGGAAACATCTTTGGTGTGAAGAAGGCTTAGGTGAGAATCTTGTGGTTAATGATTGTTGGTATGATGGAGTTAGGTAAGTTAGAAGTGAGGTAGGAGGTTGTTCTTAGACGGATTTGAGGATGTTATTGGAGGGTGTGAACTGGCATTCATGCACAGTTAAAATCATTGTTATATGCTATATTATATATGTTGGTCCATGCATACATGTGGCATGACATTAGAGGTTTTGCATACATGTACATCAGGCATTGATAGGGCATGTTGGTGATCATGCATTCGATGTTCATACTCGCTAATAACTAATCGAATCTGTTAGAGTGGTGGTTGGGTTAGGTTGGATGATGGGTTTTTAGAGGTTGTTTTGGTGCTGGGTGAGAGTTAGACGTAATGGAGTATATATTAGGGTAGTTGCTAGTAATAGTGAGAGTGGTATGGTCTGATGGTGGAAGGATAGTGTTTGTTGCTTTAAGAGAGTTTAGTGGTTTGGATAGCTAAGTGGAAGGGGTAGCACCTTGATGCTAAGTGATGTTGTAGTTTAATGGTTGTGTTTCCAGGTGCTGGGGTAGCTTAGCATTTGGGTTGTTGTGGAAGGGTTGTGTTTGTAAGTGTTGGTTCTTAGCAACCTTTGAGGAGTTGAGGAGTTGGTATGTATGATAGGTTGGGCGATGTCCTGGTAAGACAAGTGTTATGGTTGAAGTTTGAGGTGGAAGGGTTATGAAAGATCGAAGGCTTTTGTTGGTTATTGGGTGCTTGTGAGAAGTGGTTGGCTGGTTGTGTGTATGTGATTTTCTTTTGAGGTCAGCTGGTGCTGTATGGAACAGCTGGCGGAGTCGAGTTGGGGTTGCGATGTGATTTTTGGAATCTGGGTGAGTGATCCTGGTGAGATGTTGTGGTAATGTTAGCAACAGTTGTGAGGGTTTATCAGCATTCGTTGGGGAGTTTGGGTAAGCATTTTATGTTTAAGGATTTTTGCTTATTGGGAAATTCTTGGAAGGGGTTTGAGAGTTGCAAGAGTTTTGGAAGCAGAGAAGTTTGCAGAGTGGTTGAATTGGATTGGTTAGAGTCCCTGTGTAAACCAGTCTTGGAAGTTGTGTGTTACAGTAATGTGTGCTGTGAGAGTTAAAGTTCTTCATGATTGAAGTTGGGGCTGTGTACAGTCCGGATATGTGGAAGGTTAAGTTGTGGCTATCTTTGAGTGTTCTGGGTTTGTGAACAGCATGTGGTGGTGTTGGGTTCAGTGGAGTTTTGTGTGGAAAGTGTTCAGTGTTGGTTGAGGTTTTTATGTTGCCTTGTGTGTGTTTTGAGAAAGTTGTTGTTCTCTTTTCGCCGGTTAAATTTCGAGGAAGAAATTTCCTAAGGGGGGGGAGAGTTGTAACGCCCCGGTTTTGGGCTCAGAAGTTTTGGGCGTTGACCGGTTTGGCAAAGTGCTGATCGAATATATAAGAGTGAATTTGGGAAAGCCTAGTTCGGGTTGCATTAAAAATATGGAAAAATGTCCTAAAATCATCTTTTAATATAATTAAGTGAACTGTGAAATCAATTTTGGAAAATGAGGTTCGTAAGGTTGACATTTTGGCTAGTGACCAAAATGTAATTTTTGAAAGTTCGGTGACAGTTTTATAAAGGATTGAAACTTTGAATCTTTAAGGAGCTAATATTCCAAAAAGAGTTTCTCCAGATTTTTCTAAGATATTTTAAGGCTTTATTCTGATTTAAAACATAAAGAAAGTGGAGGGAAATCATTTTTACTATTTTATAACTAACTTTTCTATTTTCTCTCAATTTTCCTTTTCTCTCATTTTCTCTCAACCCAAACACATTCTCCAGATTTTCTTCTTTGATTTTGTCAATCTAAATCACTCATTTCAACTCTCATTTGATTCCTAATCATCTCATCAACAAAACCTCTCAATTTGCAAGTTGTTTCATCAAGCTTTTTGGCTCTAAAAAGGAGAAACTAAAGTTTGGAGGTAAGAACGTCCTTCTCCTCTGAACTTCAAGTTCTTTATTGAAATTCCCGAGTTCTCAATCCTTAATTTATGATTTGTTAAAGGCTTTTCAATTGAAATCTTGATTTTGGCTTAAAATGCAAGATTTGGCGATTTTGGTGAAATTTTCGTGTGATCTGTTTAGGCAGTGTTTTGAAGTGTCAAAATGATGTTAAATGAATGCTAAATTGATTAGAAGTTGAGGTTTAATTAATGCAATCCCGGATAGGTTGAATTTCCTAAGTTTGGCTTGAGTTTTTGGTTGTTTTTGGAGTGTTTTTGGTGATCTGTTATACCTGGAAGTATAGGGACGTGTTTGTGATCATTTTGGATGTTAATTGATGTTTAAAAATGGTTAGAAGTGATGGATCTTGGCTGGGTTAAGTTTTGGTAGTGTTTGGAGGTGATTTCGGTTGTGTTTGGTAGCCGAATTGTTGGTTGTGTGATGAGCAGCGAGTTTGGTTGTGTGGCTGCTGTTCTTAATGCATAATGATGCATTAATGTGCTGTTTTTGTGTGCTTGAAACAGGGGAGTTTGATCCGTGAGCTTTAGAGGTGTTGCGGAAGGTTTCGGATGCTTGGAAGGCTTGGTGGCTAGCCTTGTTTTGGTTATCGGTGAGTGAAGTTGGGTTTTCAGCTTTTGAACCAAGGTTTGAAGGTTTTTGGGAGCTTAGTGTAAGTCTAAACAACTTTGCTAAGCTCAAGAGTAAGTGAATGAATTTTCGCTCTTGAATTATGATTGTGAAATTGGCTTTTAAGCAATTGTGGTTGATGATTGAAATGCATGTGTTTTGCATAGTTTAAATCTGTTTTGAAAGCATATTTTAGCATGGTTTAATGCTGGTTTTGAAAGCCATATGTGAAGGATGCTCAAGGTAAGAGATCCTTGGTTTTATACATTGAAAATGTGGTTTTGATGCATGGTGTTGCATGTTGTTCAATGGCTTTGTTTAATGCTTTAAAACAGTGAATTAATGTTGGTAAGTGATGGTTTTTGCATTATGGTTATGCATGTGAAACATTGGACTAATGTGGTTAGGTGATTATATTGGCAAGTGATGTAAGTGGTTCTTGGTTCTTTGATCGGATATAGTTAGCCGGCTATAGGATTGGGTGCACCGTGAATTAAGTCGCCTTGGAGGTGGAGTGGTCAAGAGTGGACCGGTAAACTCCCTTCAAGTATCCTAACGAGATGGTTGAGGTCATAATGGAGGTGTTGCCCATTCGAGGACCTTGGTTGAGCAAAGGTTATATGGTGTTTAAAAGTCCATATGTGGGAACCTTGTGCTTGTTGAGATCACAATGGCGGTGTTAAGTCCATGTGTGGATCTTGTGTAGGGTGTCCCGGATCTCGTTAGTGATGTTATACAACTACCAATCGATGAATGCAAAGGTTGTATGGTGTTTGAAAGTCCATACATGGGAACCTTGTGCATGTCAAGGTTGTATGGTGTTTGAAAGTCCATACATGGGAACCTTGGGGAAAAGTTGAGGTTGTATGGTGTTTGAAAGTCCATACAAGGGAACCTCGGGAAAGCTAAGGTTGTATGGTGTTTAAAAGTCCATACATGGGAACCTTAGGATGTTGAGGTCAAATGGTGTTTGAAAGTCCATTTGGGAGACCTTGGATTGGTAGGGTGTATGGAGCGTAGGGACAATGCTCGGAATCCGCGTATCCGATTGGGTGTTGAGTTGAAAAGTGAATGTGGTTGATCACTTGAAGGCCAATATGATGTTCTTGATTGTGATGAAGCATGGGATGCTTGAAATGATGCATAATTGCATGTGAAGCATTAGATGCTTGAAAAGATGCATGGTTGCATGGAAAGTGTATAATGCTTGTGAATGCATGTTTACTTGTTAAGTTGAACAAGTGTTGATTATCATTTGGAAAATGATGCATGTGAGCATGAAATATCTTTAGTGCATTGGAGTCTTGTTAAGACTTGTTTTTAAAGGCATGTGATGTTGATGTTGTGGTACATATATGTTGCCTTGGTTTAATGCATGTGTTGGTTGGTTTGTGAAATGGTTTTAAAAGATTCTTGCTTGAATTGGCTTTCAAGTTTAAGAAAGGTATGTTGTGAAATGGGAGTGTTTTCCAAGGTTTTGTTTTAGCTTGCATATGGTGTTTATGCATGGTTTGGCTAAATGGTTGATTTTGCAAGTTGTGCTTTGAAAAGGGTTTTCTTAGTTTGCTAAACTAAGGGTTGGTTTTCATGTTTATGCAATGCATGGTTTTAAGCATGTTGTTGAAAAGGGTTTTTCCAACTTTGCTTGCTAATCAAATCGGGTTGCTTTTCAAAGAGGTTTTTATGGCTCGCTGCATTGATGGTGTTTTGGTTTTGAGCATTCCTCACTAAGCATTATGTGCTTACGCTCCTTTTTGTCCATCAATGCAGATTCTTGAAGTTTGGACAGCGAGGAGCAAGGGATTCAAGAAGGACTCCACTTGAGATGTATGTCTCGGTTGATAGCTATAGTTAATAAAGGCAATGGGGTAGAATCTCTTGGGTTGATGTATGTGTTTGTATATGTTCGGACAAGTATGGTTTTGTGTTGTTGTTGTTGTTGGAACATGGTTTGGCTTATGAGTTTGAATTGGAAGTATGTTGTTTAAATGGTTGCTTGTGTTGGAAGCTTAACCTTGAAATTGGGGTTTTTCGTGTATGTTGACATGTTGCTGAATTGTTGATGCAAGTATGCCTCTTTTATGTTGAATTGCATGTTGGCAAAGTTTGGTGGCTTTTGGAGCATGATTGGATGTTTAATTGCATGTTTAAGAATGCATTTTGAGGCTTGCTGTGCAGGGTGTTTCGGAACAGCCAATACCGTTTCGGAACGGGTGCCTTAAACAAGCCCAGGCGTCCGAAACGGGAGGGACCGTTCCGAAACGGAAAGGCTACTGCCAGACCCCCGTTTCGGTGCGCGTTGCGGAACGGCCCCGCTTTTCGGAACGGGCTAAGCCTGTTTCGGAACGGGTGACCGTTGGGGGCTGACATTGGCAGTTAAATGTTTTGAAAAGTTGCATTTTGGTCCTGAATCTTGTTTGTGCAATTGTATGAGTTTGGGATGTCCGTTTGAGCTGAAATTTAGCAGTGAAGCATGAAACCTGACTAATTGCAATATGGTAACTTTAATTTGGGTTAAGTCCTCATATTTAACAGAAATTACAATTTGGTCCCTAAAATTGTAAATTGTTCAATTGGGTCCCTGTTTGATCTCTGATGTTTGTGGTCTTTGAGTATGGTGTTTGAGTGATCACATATAGGACTAATGTGCATCTAGACAAGATTAAAAAGGAAAAAAAAGGGTCGTTAATCAAGGTTGACTTTCGGGTTGACTTTGGTTTTCCCCGTGTAATCTTCGTAGTTCGGGTCAACCGTCTAGGCCGGGCTACGGGGGTTACAGCTAAGCAAGCCTTTTCAACACATAAACTTGCAAATCCATCAATTTAACCATTCCATGCATAAACATCAAATGCAAAGTTAAATTCAAAACCTTGGAAACCACTTCCACTTCACATCATACCTTCCTTATACTTGATTATCTTTTCAAGCAAGAAGCCTTTTAAAACCTTTTAATCATTCAATCCAACACATGCATTGTAACCCCCTTAACCCGGCCTAGACGATTGACCCGAATTAAGAAAGTCACACGGGGAAAACCAAAGTCAACCCGAAAGTCAACCTTGATTAACGACCCTTTTTTTTTTCTTTTTAATCTTATCTAGATGCACATTACACCTATGTGTGATCATACAAATAACATACTCAAAGATCACAAACATCAGAGGTCAAACAGGGACCCAATTGAACAAATTACAACTTTAGGGACCAAATTGTAATTTCTGATAAATATAAGGACTTAACCAAATTTGAAGTTACCAACTTGAAATTAATCAGGTTTCATGCTTCTCTGTGAAATTTCAGCTCAAAAGGACATCCACAGCTCATACAATTGCACAAACAAGATTCAGGACCAAAACGCAAACAATTCAAAACACATAACCGCCAATGTCAGCCCCCAACGGTCGACCGTTCCGAAACGGGGGACAGCCCGTTCCGAAACGCGGGGCCGTTCCGAAACAGGCATAGCCCGTTTCGAAACGGGGGTCTGGCAGAGGCTTACTCGTTCCGAAACGGCCCTCCCCGTTTCGGATGCCTGGGTTCATGCAAGGCACCCGTTCCGAAACGGGGCACCCAGTTCCGAAACGCCTGCACCAGAATGCTCCAAAACTCAACTTTAATCATGCAATTACACACTCAAACATGCTCCTAACACTACCAAACTTTGCCAACATGCAAATTAACATATAAACAACATATTAGCATCAACAATTCATCCATTCATCATCATATGCAAAAAGCCCCAATTCTAGATGCATGCTTCCTACACAAGCTAGGCATACAAACACCAAACTTACAAAGCAAGCATATAAGGTTCCAATTCAAAAGCCAGCAAACACATCAACATTAAACATACTTAGGGAGTCTCCAACACCTCCCAAAACATACACATTGGTCCCCCATTGCCAAATCATACAAAAGCTAAAATGTTTAACAAAACCTTCCATACATTGAGCTTCACTTGAACTAGATTGCTTGACCCTTCTTGCTGCCCTCAAGGTACTTTAATGCTCTGCATTATTGAATTCAGAAAACGAAGAGAGCGTAAGCAAAAGCTTAGTGAGGAAAGCTCTTAAAAACCATTCAATAATGCAATTCAAAACCTTTACAAAACATGCTTTAAATCAACCATTTTCACATGCTCAAAAGCATTCATAACAAGCAATCTCATGCTTAAACATAAACATAAAAACAAGCATCTCATGCTTCTCAATATCCTCAACATGTCATATTGGCTCAAGTGATACATTTCCATTTATTAAAACAAGTTCATCAACTTCCCAAGGACTTTTAAACACCTTGGCCCCAAGGACTTTTAAACACCTTGGCCTATGGACTTTTAAACACCATAGAAGTAACCCATCAAGGACTTTTAAACACCTTGATCCCAAGGACTTTTAAACACCTTGGCCATGGACTTTTAAACACCATGAATGAAACACATCAAGGACTTTTAAACACCTTGATCCCAAGGACTTTTAAACACCTTGGCCTATGGACTTTTAAACACCATAGAAAGGATCACCTAAGGACTTTTAAACACCTTAGTGTCCGCAACATGAACCATCCAAGGACTTTTAACCACCTTGATGTTCATAAGTAACAAGGCTCACTCAAGGACTTTTAACCACCTTAGTGACCTTAACATTTTCAAAACATCACTTGCCAATATACATCATTTTCATCATTTACAACACTGTTTTTAAGCATAAAACCAAGCCATATTCATCATGCATTTTAAAGCATAAAACCACATCATTTCAAAGTATAAAAGCAAGGCACTCCTACCTAGAGCTACCTTCAACATATGGCTTACAACAACAGCAAATACCATGCTAAAACATGCTTCCAAAACAGTATGTAAAACATGCAAATCATCATTTTGCAATACATCAAAACCATGGCCACCACTAAAGAGGAAATCCGAAAACTTACACTCGAGCTTAGCAAAGTTGTTTAGACTTAGACTAAGCTCCCAAGACATTGGTTTCAAAGCCGAAAACCCAATTTCACTCACCGATTCCACCTCGCCTCTTGCCGAAGCACGAATTCAAGCTTCCGGATCAACAACTCTTGGATCCAAAGATGCCACCCCTGCTTCAACACATCAAAGCAGTAAATCAATGCATCATCATGCATCAATTACCTCAATGAAAGCACTCAAACTCGCTGCTCTCATCCATCCTCCATTTTCGGCCACCAAACACAACCGAAAATGCATCAAAACCACTTCCAAACATAACCCAGCCATAAACCAGCAAAACCTCACTTCTATTAACATCAATCAACATCTAAAAACAACCTACAATCATCCTTATACCTCCAGCAACAACAGATCCACAAGATCACCACAAAAACTACCTTAAAACACAAGCTAAACTTAGGAATCTTAACCTATCCGGGATTGCATCAATCAAGACTCATTTCCATATCAATTTAATGATCAAATAACATCAAAAACACTTCTCAAAACCCAGATTTAACAGATCAAACGAAAATCAATTGAAATCATCAAAATCTTGCTCAATTAGCCAAGATTCTTAAATCAACTTACAAACCTTTAATTAAACATACATTTAGGATTGAAAACTTTAGGAATTTCATTAAAGAACTTAAAGTTCAGAGGAGAATCGTTCATACCTCCAAACTTGTGATTTCTCCACTTTTTGGAATGAAAACCTTGTTGAAACTTGTAGCAAATGAATAGGTTTTGAAGATATGTTGATTTGCAATCAAATGAAAGTTGAAAGGAAGAATTTAGGTGAGGAAATCAGATTAGAATCTCTGGAAATGGTGATGTTTGGTTGGAGAGAAAAGGAGAAGAGAAAATAGGAAGTTAGTTGGGAAAATAGAGAAAATGAAACTTCCCTCCACTTTGATATCTTTAAAATCAGATTTTAGGATTAAAATATCTTAGAAAAAATCTGGAGAATTCAATTTTGGGCAAATAGCTCCTTAAAGATTCAAAGTTTCAATCCTTTTTAAAACAGCCACCAAATTTGCGAAAATTACATTTTGGTCACTAGCCAAAATGTCAACCTTCCAAAACTCATTTTCCAAAATTGTTTTCACAGTTCATCAATATATATTAAAAGATGATTTTAGAACATTTTTCCATATTTTTAATGCAACCCGAACTAGGCTTTCCTAAATTAGCCACTTACGATTCGAACAGCACTTTGACCAAACCGGTCAACGCTCAAAACTTCTAAGCCCAAAACCGGGGCGTTACAACTCTCCCCCCCTTAAGAAATTTCGTCCTCGAAATTTACCTGAAGGAAAGAGATAAGGAAACTGCTTCAGCATGTCTTCCTTCCGCTCCCACGTGGCTTCCTCAACACCGCGATGCCTCCACAGCACCTTCACCAACTCAATGGTCTTGCCACGAAGAACCTTACTATCTGAATCCAGAACCTTCACCGGTTCCTCATCATAGGTCAAATCCGGATTCAGAACCACATCCTCAACAGGCATCACATGCGAAGGATCAGATCTATACTTCCGGAGCATAGAAACATGGAACACATCATGAATCTTCTCCAGTTCCTGAGGTAACCTCAACCGATACGCAACAGGACCCACACGCTCAACCACCTCATATGGTCCAATGTATCTAGGGCTCAGCTTACCCTTCCGGCCAAACCTCATCACCTTCTTCCAAGGCGAAACCTTCAAGAACACTCGGTCACCCACCGCATATTCTATCTCCTTACGCTTCAAATCCGCGTAAGACTTCTGCCGATCAGAAGCAGCCTTCAACCGCTCACAAATGAGCTTCACCTTCTCTGTGGTCCCTTTCAACAAAGCAGGCATTGAAACCAACTTTTGACTAGTTTCAGCCCAACAAAGAGGAGTCCTACACTTCCTCCCGTACAAAGCCTCATAAGGTGCCATCTGTATACTCGCCTGATAACTATTGTTATAAGCGAACTCAACCAAAGGCAGATGCTTCTCCCAAGAACCTTGGAACTCAATCACACAGCATCTCAACATATCCTCCAAAATCTGAATAACTCGCTCAGACTGAGGATGATAGGATGTACTGAAATGCAACCTTGTACCCAAAGCTTGATGCAAACACTGCCAAAAACGCGATGTGAACCTCGGATCCCTATCCGACACAATCGACTTAGGCACACCATGCAACCGCACAATCTCAGCAATGTACAGCTCTGCCAGCTTGTCCAAAGAGAACGTAGTATGCACAGGCAAGAAATGCGCACACTTCGTCAGGCGATCCACAACCACCCAAACCGAATTCTTTTTCGACGGAGACAAAGGTAAACCAGATACAAAATCCATGGTAACCCTCTCCCACTTCCACTCAGGGATTTTCAACGGTTGCAACAAACCAGAAGGAAACTGATGCTCAGCCTTAACTCGCTGACACACCAAACACTTGCTCACAAACTCCGCCACATCCTTCTTCAAACCAACCCAATAGTACTCATCACGAAGATCACGATACATCTTAGTACTACCAGGGTGCATAGCAAAAGGACTACTATGACCTTCAGTCAGAATAGCACGCCTCAACTCAGCATCAGCAGGCACTACTATTCGACTCCCAAAACACAGCACACCATCATCATTAAAACAGAAATCCGAAGGCCTACCCTCCGCAATATCCTGAACATGAGACACCAAGGAATCATCCAACAACTGCTTTTCCTTGATCAACTGAACCAAAGATGGTTTCACTTGCAACTCAGCAACAAGACCACCATCTCGCGATATGCTCAAGCTAGCAAACATCGCCCTCAGCTCAACTGCTACCTTCCTACTCAAGGCATCCGCAACAACATTAGCCTTTCCAGGATGATACTCTATTGTCAGATCATAATCCTTGAGCAACTCCAACCAACGACGCTGCCTAAGATTCAACTCCTTCTGAGACATCAGATACCTCAAACTCTTGTGATCCGTGTACACAGTACACTTCTCACCATACAGATAATGTCTCCAGATCTTCAGAGCAAAAACCACTGCCGCCAGCTCAATATCATGCGTAGGGTAATTGCGCTCATGCACTTTCAACTGCCGCGACGCATAAGCCACCACCTTACCCTCCTGCATCAGCACACACCCCAAACCAACATAGGATGCATCACTGTAAACCACAAACTCTTTCCCTGATTCAGGCTGAATCAAAATAGGAGCTTGCGTCAAAGCCGCCTTCAGCTTCTCGAAAGCCTGCTGTCTCGCTTCTGTCCATTCATACTTAACATCCTTCTGCAACAGCTTCGTCAAAGGAGCAGCAATCTTGGAAAAACCATCCACAAACCTCCGGTAGTATCCCGCCAAACCAAGGAAACTACGGACCTCAGGAACAGACTTAGGAACCTTCCAGCTCATCACAGCCTCAATCTTCTGAGGATCAACACGAATCCCCTCAGCTGAGACAACATGCCCAAGAAAAACCACCTCTCTTAACCAGAACTCACACTTGCTCAGCTTAGCATAAAGCTGATTCTCCAACAAAGCTTGCAAAACAACCCTCAAATGCTCTTCATGCTCCTCCTCAGTACGCGAGTACACAAGGATATCATCAATGAACACCACAACGAACTTGTCCAGGTATTCATGAAAAACACGATTCATCATGTCCATGAAAGCAGCAGGAGCATTTGTCAACCCAAACGGCATCACAAGGAACTCATAATGCCCATACCTTGTCCTGAAAGCTGTCTTAGGCACATCCACATCCTTCACCTTCAATTGGTAATACCCTGACCTCAAGTCAATCTTAGAGAACACAGCAGCTCCCCGAAATTGATCAAAGAGATCATCAATCCTCGGCAAAGGATACCGATTCTTGATAGTCAACTTGTTCAGCTGACGGTAATCAATGCACATTCTCATAGTGCCATCTTTCTTCTTCACAAACAAGACAGGAGCACCCCAAGGCGACATACTCGGCCGGATAAAACCACGATCAAGCAGCTCTTGCAACTGCGTCTTCAGCTCCTTCAGCTCCTTAGGTGCCATTCTATATGGAGTAATGGATACAGGAGTTGTATTCTCATACAGCTCAATACCAAACTCCACCTCGCGATTAGGAGGTAAACCAGGCAACTCCTCCGGGAAAACACCAGGGAACTCCTTCACAACCTTGATATCTTGCACCCTCAACTCCTTAGAGCTAGGATTCATCACAAAAGCTAGATAGGCTTCACATCCTTGCCTCAGCATCCTGCTCGCCTCCAAAGAAGATACAACATTGGCAAGAAACTTCACATTCTCACCAACCACCACAACTTCATAATCCTCCGCAACCTTAAGCGACACCCGCTTATTCTCACAATCCACAACAGCACGATGCTCAGCCAGCCAATCCATACCAAGGATCACATCAAAACCATAAAAGGGCAACTCCATAAGATCAACAAGAAAAACATGCTCTTGAACAACCAAAGGGCACCTTCTATACAGCTTACGAGTCACAACAGTTTCACCAAAAGAACTAGTGACTCTAACACCAACATCCAAAGACTCAACAGGCAAACCAAGCAACTCAGCATGCTCACGAAGAATATATGAATGCGTAGATCCAGAATCAATCAAAGAAAGCAATGACAAGGACTGCAAAGTAAAGGTACCTGCAATCACATCAGCATCATTCCTTCCCTCGCGCTGAGCATACACCCTCGCTTGGCCTCCACCCTCAGGTTGAATAGCCACAACATGAGCTACTCCACGGCCACCTTCCTCACGCCTCTGAAAATTACCACGGCCGCGCCCACGACCTCTCTGCGGTGCCGCAACAGCAGGAGCACGCTCTTGACCACCGGCCATTCTCGGACAATCACGTCTCAAGTGATCAGAAGAACCACAATTCCAGCACTCATAACCAGCATTACCAGCTGTCACAACAGGAGCCTGCACCTCCCTACCAGCACGAGGACAGTCACGCCTCTTGTGACCATGCGAACCACAGTTCCAGCAAGCACTAGGCTCAGCCCTAGCATAACCTCCTCTAGCAGATACACCACCACCTCTCTTGGCTGAGGACTGATACTTCTGATCGCGTCCTCTCTTGTTCCGTCCACCTCCGGAACTATACTCAGCTGGTCTCTTCCCAGAACTAGCTCCAGCACCCTTCGCAGACAAGCTCAGATTCATCTCGATATCCTTGGATCGACCAACCAACACATCAAAATCATTATACTCAGCTGCCAACATATAGGTCTTAACATCCGGCACTAAGCCATAACGAAACCTTTCGCACCTCTCTCGCTCATCAGGTACTAGCTCCGGTGCATACTGGCTAAGGCGCACAAACTGTACCTCATACTCAGCCACACTCATGTTCCCCTGGGTCAGAGACATGAATTCACGCTTCTTTTCATCCAGATATCTCACTCCCAGATATCTCCTCTTGAACGCATTCAGGAAGAATGTCCAAGTGATGTCAGCTTCAACCATTCTAGAAATTGTGGTCGTCCACCACGTATAAGCATCACCTTGCAACAAAGATACCACACAACCCAACTTTTGCACTTCCGTGCAACTCATCTGTCCCAGAACACGCTTGGTGCTCTCTAACCAGGCTTCCGACCTCTCAGCTGACATACCTCTGAACTCAGTCCCTCCAAGACTGCGCAAACGCTCTAAGGGTAGTCTTACACCAGCATCTCCCTGATGCCCAGCTACTTGAGCTCCAGCTACTGCTGCTCTAAAAGCACCCGCAATAGCTTGTACCAAAGCAGACATATCAGGCACAGCTTGCCCCTGACCAACCTCTGGTCCAGCAGCTCCAGCACCAGCATCAGCTGCAGCTTCAGCTCTCGCACCTCCAGTACCACCACCAGGCGGAGGAGGGGGTAACACAGCACTATCAGCGTGCTCTTCATTCTCATTCTCATTGGGAGCCGTAGCTCGCACACTACCTCTCAACTCTCTACGTGGTGCCATACTTTACCATGCAACAACAATGCAAAATAAAACAAGTCAGGCCCAGCAAGGTAAGCAATCCAAGTATTCAAGCTCAATTTCATTTCAAAACAACATGTTTCCTTTAGCTTTTGTTTGGCAATGGGTACCCTCAGCATGCAACATCACAACATACACTCAATTGCATCAACATCTCAAGCCACTGAACATGCTTTCAAACAACAAGCATTCAAGGCAAACACGCTTCAATCATGCATACAAACATTCCCAATTACTCGAGAACTCAGCTCTGATACCACCAAATGTAACCCCCTTAACCCGGCCTAGACGATTGACCCGAATTAAGAAAGTCACACGGGGAAAACCAAAGTCAACCCGAAAGTCAACCTTGATTAACGACCCTTTTTTTTTCTTTTTAATCTTATCTAGATGCACATTACACCTATGTGTGATCATACAAATAACATACTCAAAGATCACAAACATCAGAGGTCAAACAGGGACCCAATTGAACAAATTACAACTTTAGGGACCAAATTGTAATTTCTGATAAATATAAGGACTTAACCAAATTTGAAGTTACCAACTTGAAATTAATCAGGTTTCATGCTTCTCTGTGAAATTT
Source organism: Hibiscus trionum (assembly GCA_030270665.1). Classification (NCBI taxonomy): domain Eukaryota; kingdom Viridiplantae; phylum Streptophyta; class Magnoliopsida; order Malvales; family Malvaceae; genus Hibiscus; species Hibiscus trionum. The sequence goes on along the minus strand of BSYR01000017.1, from coordinate 18,134,900 downwards.
CAGCTCAAAAGGACATCCACAGCTCATACAATTGCACAAACAAGATTCAGGACCAAAACGCAAACAATTCAAAACACATAACCGCCAATGTCAGCCCCCAACGGTCGACCGTTCCGAAACGGGGGACAGCCCGTTCCGAAACGCGGGGCCGTTCCGAAACAGGCATAGCCCGTTTCGAAACGGGGGTCTGGCAGAGGCTTACTCGTTCCGAAACGGCCCTCCCCGTTTCGGATGCCTGGGTTCATGCAAGGCACCCGTTCCGAAACGGGGCACCCAGTTCCGAAACGCCTGCACCAGAATGCTCCAAAACTCAACTTTAATCATGCAATTACACACTCAAACATGCTCCTAACACTACCAAACTTTGCCAACATGCAAATTAACATATAAACAACATATTAGCATCAACAATTCATCCATTCATCATCATATGCAAAAAGCCCCAATTCTAGATGCATGCTTCCTACACAAGCTAGGCATACAAACACCAAACTTACAAAGCAAGCATATAAGGTTCCAATTCAAAAGCCAGCAAACACATCAACATTAAACATACTTAGGGAGTCTCCAACACCTCCCAAAACATACACATTGGTCCCCCATTGCCAAATCATACAAAAGCTAAAATGTTTAACAAAACCTTCCATACATTGAGCTTCACTTGAACTAGATTGCTTGACCCTTCTTGCTGCCCTCAAGGTACTTTAATGCTCTGCATTATTGAATTCAGAAAACGAAGAGAGCGTAAGCAAAAGCTTAGTGAGGAAAGCTCTTAAAAACCATTCAATAATGCAATTCAAAACCTTTACAAAACATGCTTTAAATCAACCATTTTCACATGCTCAAAAGCATTCATAACAAGCAATCTCATGCTTAAACATAAACATAAAAACAAGCATCTCATGCTTCTCAATATCCTCAACATGTCATATTGGCTCAAGTGATACATTTCCATTTATTAAAACAAGTTCATCAACTTCCCAAGGACTTTTAAACACCTTGGCCCCAAGGACTTTTAAACACCTTGGCCTATGGACTTTTAAACACCATAGAAGTAACCCATCAAGGACTTTTAAACACCTTGATCCCAAGGACTTTTAAACACCTTGGCCATGGACTTTTAAACACCATGAATGAAACACATCAAGGACTTTTAAACACCTTGATCCCAAGGACTTTTAAACACCTTGGCCTATGGACTTTTAAACACCATAGAAAGGATCACCTAAGGACTTTTAAACACCTTAGTGTCCGCAACATGAACCATCCAAGGACTTTTAACCACCTTGATGTTCATAAGTAACAAGGCTCACTCAAGGACTTTTAACCACCTTAGTGACCTTAACATTTTCAAAACATCACTTGCCAATATACATCATTTTCATCATTTACAACACTGTTTTTAAGCATAAAACCAAGCCATATTCATCATGCATTTTAAAGCATAAAACCACATCATTTCAAAGTATAAAAGCAAGGCACTCCTACCTAGAGCTACCTTCAACATATGGCTTACAACAACAGCAAATACCATGCTAAAACATGCTTCCAAAACAGTATGTAAAACATGCAAATCATCATTTTGCAATACATCAAAACCATGGCCACCACTAAAGAGGAAATCCGAAAACTTACACTCGAGCTTAGCAAAGTTGTTTAGACTTAGACTAAGCTCCCAAGACATTGGTTTCAAAGCCGAAAACCCAATTTCACTCACCGATTCCACCTCGCCTCTTGCCGAAGCACGAATTCAAGCTTCCGGATCAACAACTCTTGGATCCAAAGATGCCACCCCTGCTTCAACACATCAAAGCAGTAAATCAATGCATCATCATGCATCAATTACCTCAATGAAAGCACTCAAACTCGCTGCTCTCATCCATCCTCCATTTTCGGCCACCAAACACAATCGAAAATGCATCAAAACCACTTCCAAACATAACCCAGCCATAAACCAGCAAAACCTCACTTCTATTAACATCAATCAACATCTAAAAACAACCTACAATCATCCTTATACCTCCAGCAACAACAGATCCACAAGATCACCACAAAAACTACCTTAAAACACAAGCTAAACTTAGGAATCTTAACCTATCCGGGATTGCATCAATCAAGACTCATTTCCATATCAATTTAATGATCAAATAACATCAAAAACACTTCTCAAAACCCAGATTTAACAGATCAAACGAAAATCAATTGAAATCATCAAAATCTTGCTCAATTAGCCAAGATTCTTAAATCAACTTACAAACCTTTAATTAAACATACATTTAGGATTGAAAACTTTAGGAATTTCATTAAAGAACTTAAAGTTCAGAGGAGAATCGTTCATACCTCCAAACTTGTGATTTCTCCACTTTTTGGAATGAAAACCTTGTTGAAACTTGTAGCAAATGAATAGGTTTTGAAGATATGTTGATTTGCAATCAAATGAAAGTTGAAAGGAAGAATTTAGGTGAGGAAATCAGATTAGAATCTCTGGAAATGGTGATGTTTGGTTGGAGAGAAAAGGAGAAGAGAAAATAGGAAGTTAGTTGGGAAAATAGAGAAAATGAAACTTCCCTCCACTTTGATATCTTTAAAATCAGATTTTAGGATTAAAATATCTTAGAAAAAATCTGGAGAATTCAATTTTGGGCAAATAGCTCCTTAAAGATTCAAAGTTTCAATCCTTTTTAAAACAGCCACCAAATTTGCGAAAATTACATTTTGGTCACTAGCCAAAATGTCAACCTTCCAAAACTCATTTTCCAAAATTGTTTTCACAGTTCATCAATATATATTAAAAGATGATTTTAGAACATTTTTCCATATTTTTAATGCAACCCGAACTAGGCTTTCCTAAATTAGCCACTTACGATTCGAACAGCACTTTGACCAAACCGGTCAACGCTCAAAACTTCTAAGCCCAAAACCGGGGCGTTACATGCATTAAATAGATGCACAAATGAACCACATCATCAACATTTACATCATATGCCTTTAAAAACAAGTCTTAGCAAGACTTCAATGCACTAAAGAGATCTCATGCACACATGCACCATCCTCAATAGATAATCAACACTTGTTCAAACTAACAAGTACACATGCATTCATAATACATTAAGCAAATCTCATGCAACCATGCATCAATTCAAGCATCTCATGCTTCATTATATTCAAGGACATTATATTGGCTTCCAAGTGATCAACCAAATCCACTTTTCAACTCAACATCCAATAGGATACGCGGATCACAAGCGTTGTCCCCACGCTTCATACACCCTACCAATCCAAGGTCCCCAAATGGACTTTTAAACACCATTTGACCTTACCATTCACAAGGTTCCCATGTATGGACTTTTAAACACCATACAACCTTAACTTTCACAAGGTTCCCATGTATGGACTTTTAAACACCATACAACCTTAACTTTCACAAGGTTCCCATGTATGGACTTTTAACCACCATACAACCTTAACTTTCACAAGGTTCCCATGTATGGACTTTTAAACACCATACAACCTTAACTTTTACAAGGTTCCCATGTATGGACTTTTAAACACCATACAACCTTAACTTTCACAAGGTTCCAATGTATGGACTTTTAACCACCATACAACCTTAACATGTACAAGGTTCCCATATATGGACTTTTAAACACCATATAACCTTAGCATCACCGATTGGTAGTTGTATAACATCACTAACGAGATCCGGGACACCCTATACAAGATCCACACATGGACTTTACACCACCATTGTGATCTTAACAAGCACAAGGTCCACCAATGGAATTTTAACCACCATTATTACCTTTGCTTACCCAAGGTCTTCGAATGGGATTGCAATCACCATTATAACCTTAACCATCTCGTTAGGATACTTGGATGGAGTTTACCGGTTCACACTTAACCACTCCACATCCAAGGCGACTTTATTCACGGTGCACCCAATCCTATAGCCGGCTAACTATATCCGATCAAAGAACCAAGAACCACTTACATCACTTGCCAATATATCCATCTTACCACATTAATCCTTTAATTCACATGCATAGCCGTAATGCAAAATTCATCATTTACCATCATCAATTCACTGTTTTTAAAGCATTACACAAAGCCATTAAACAACATGCAACACCATGCATCAAAACCACAATTTCCATGTACAAAACCAAGGATCTCTTACCTTGAGCATCCTTCACATATGGATTTCAAAACCAGCATTAAACCATGCTAAAACATGCTTCCAAACAGAATTTAAAACATGCAAATCATATGCATTGCAACCATCAATCACAATTGCTTAAAAAGCCAATTCACAACACAAACCAAGAGCGAAAATCCATTACTTACTCTTGAGCTTAGCAAAGTTGTTTAGACTTAAACTAAGCTCCCAAACCTTCAAACCCTGGTTTAAAAGCTGAAAACCCAACTTCACTCATCGATACACAAAACAAGGCTAGCCAACAAGCCTTCCAAGCATCTGAAACCTTCCACACCACCTCAAATGCTCACAGATCTTCCTCCCCTGTTTCAAGCACATAACAACAGAAGATTAATGCATCATTATGCATTAAAAACGCCAGCAACACAACTAAACTCGCTGCTCATCACAAATCCAACATTTCGGCTACCAAACACAACCGAAATCACCACCAAACACTTCTGAAACTTAACCCAGCCAAGATCCATCACTTCTAACCATTTTTAAACATAAATTAACATCCAAAATGATCACAATCACGTCCTTATACCTCCAGCTATAACAGATCATCAAAAACACCCCAAAAACAACCAAAAACATCAAGCAAAACTTAGGAAATTCAACCTATTCGGGATTGCATTGATAAAACCTCAATTCCTTATCAAATTAACATTCATTTAACATCAATTTGACACCTCAAAACACTGCCCAAACAGATCTCACGAAATTTCACCAAAAATCACCAAATCTTGCATTTTAAAGCCACAATCAAGATTACCATTGTAAAACCTTTAATAAATCATAATTCAAGGATTGAGAACTTGGGAATTTCAGTAAAGAACTGAGAGTTTAGAGGAGAAGGACGTTCTTACCTCCAAACTTGAGTTTCTCCCTTTTTGGAACCAAAATCTTGAAAATTCCACTTAGCAAATGGTGAGGTTTTGTTGAAGAAATGATTAGAGATCAAAAGAGAATTGAAAAGAGATGTTTAGGTGACAAAATCAGAAGAAAATCTCTGGAGAAAAGATGTTTGGGTTGAGAGAAAATGAGGGAAAAGAAAATAGAAGATTGAGAGAAAAGTTAGTTAGAAAATGACAAAATATCTTCCCTCCACTTTTCTTTTATTTAAAAACCATTTAATAAACCTTTAATATTTTAGAAAAATCTGGAGAAACTCCCATTGGGTAAATAGCTCCTTAAAGATTCAAAGTTTCAATCCTTTCTAAAACAGTCACACAACTTTCAAAAAATTACATTTTGGTCACTAGCCAAAATGTCACCCTTCCCAACCTCATTTTGTAAAATTGATTTCACAGTTCACTTATATATATTAAAAGAGGATTTTAGGACATTTTTCCATATTTTTAATGCAACCCGAACTAGGCTTTCCTAATTTCACCTTTATATATTCGAACCGCAACCCGACCGGTCCGGTCCAAACCCAAAACTTCCAAGCCCAAAACCGGGGCGTTACAACTCTCCCCCTCTTAGGAAATTTCGTCCCCAAAATTTCAACTGGCGAAAAGAGCACAACCAAACTTCTCAAGCAACACGCAAACAACACAAGAGACTTAACCACCACTGAACACTCTCTCCACAAACTCCACCCAAACTCAACACCACCACATACTGTTCACAAATTCCAGAACACTCAGATGTTAACCACATCTTAACCTTTCACACTTCCAGACTGCACATAGCCTCAACAACAACCTGAAGAACCTCAAACTTTTTACAACATATTCCACCTTAACACACAACTCCCAAAACTTGTTCACACAGTGATACCAACCAATTCAATCAGCCACTATGTAACACACAACCTTCACTGCTTCTAATACTCTTTGCAACCTCCACGACCTCTTTCAAAGATTTCTCAACAAGCAAAAATTCTTAAGCAACAACTGCTTACCCAAACATCTCAACGTATTACTGTCCTTACTTCACATCCACCACAATCTTTACCATCGACTCACCAGAACTGCTCACTCATCGACAGATAATCACGTCACTAACCCCAACCTTGGCTTCGCCCACCATTCCACACACCACCAGCTGAACTCAAAAAGAAAATTCACTTACTCACAACCAACCAACCACTTCCCACAAGAACTCATTCAACCAACAATGGCCTTCCATCTTTCATTGCCTTTCCACCACAAGCTTTGACCACAACACTTGCCTTACTAGAACACCGCCCAACCTGAACATACATACCATCTTCTCAACTCCTCGAAGATTGCTACGAACTCTCACCCACATAAACAACCCTTCTATTACAACATCCATGCCAAGCTACCCCAGCACTTTAAAAACACAACCACTAACCTGCAACATCACTTAACACCAAGGGACTACCACTTCAACTAGCCATTCAAAACCACCTGATCGGTTCTGACTTCAACCAGCAATCTCCTCACCGCCACACCATTAAGCCCACTAAGCAGCAAACACTTTCCTTCTACCAACATGCTATACTGCACTCACTATTACTAACAGCTCGTTTAATACCCTCCACAACTTCTAACATTTCCTAGCACCAAAACAACCTCTAAAAACCCATCATCCAACCTAACTCTATCACAACACTAACAGACTCGATTAGTTATTAGCGAGTGTGAACGTTCGTATGCATGGTCACCAATATGCCCTACTAATGCCTAATGTACATGTATGCAAAACCTCTAATGTCATGCCACATGTATGCATGGACCAGCACATATAAAATATAGCATATAACAATGATTTTAACTGTGCATGAATGCCAGTTCACACCCTCCAATAACATCCTCAGAATCCGTTTAAGAACAACCCCTCCACCTCACTTCTAACTTGACCCATTCTATCATTCTAACAACTCATTATCCACAAGATACTCACTAAATCCCTCTTCACACTAAGGATGTTCCCAAACAGCAACATCAACTATCTCAACATGCTAACAACAAAACCATACTCACTACGCAAGAAAAACCAACAGATACCAAACTAGGATACTAGAGCAAAGGCTACTTAACAAGGTTACCTGAAAACACCTCACTGCCCTGAAGCTTCAACAGACGAGCTCTCTTCCACGCAGAACCACCATCCTCCAGCTGCACCGCCGCAGCATCAGCTAGCACACTAAGATCACCACCATCTCCCTGCGGTTCCTAGCCAACATCAAACAATCACGTCTCATGTGTCCAACAGACCCACATTTCCAACAGATCTCCTCTTCCAAACTCTTCACAACTTTATGCTCTTTCTGCCACCTCCGAACCTTGCCTCAGCCGTGCCCACGACCCTTCAGAGACCCCTTGGCTACCACTGAAGCTGACTTCACCCCAAGAGAACAATTTCGCTTCACATGCTCTTTAGAACCACAGTTCCAACAAGCACCCGCGCCCCAACAACCTCCAACATGGCGCCTTCCACAACGGTCACACACTGGTAGCTGAGCCTCCACTCCTTGATCAAGCAGCACTTGCCCCAGATCTGCTCTACCTTCAACTTGCTTAACCCTTGGGAAATTTTCCCCAAGATACCTTTCATAAAAGGCAGACACAAAGAAATCCCAATCAATATCGTGGATGTGCGATGCCAACGCCACAGATGTCCACCAGGCACATGCATCCTCCAACATCAAAGAGACAACACTTCCCAGCTTACAAGCATAATCACAGCCTTCCTGATCCAAAATCAGAATCACACTGGCCAACCAGGCCTCAAACGTCTCCGGTGTTGAACCATGATACTCCACAGCACCCAAATCATACAACTGCTGTTTCGGCAAACCCACACATCCCACAGCCAGCATATCCACTAACCTTACCTTCGCCACAACCTGAGATGTTCCCAACACCTCCTGCACAACAGATGATGAACTCTTCATCACAGAACCAACTTCTTCCTTCTGCCTTACCATCCCAACCCCAGGCACAGAAGACTGAGACGAAACATCTCCAATAAAGGGTGAATTCCATGCCTTAACAACCTGCCCTAAGGCAGCAACCATCTCACCCAACTGCCATTCTTTCATCGACTTCGCCATACTATTAACAACAAGCAATCACAACAAAACAAACAAAACCATTAGACCAGCTTAAAGCAAGGATTCAAACTCCAACTCCAAAATAACACAATAGCTATAATAATAAGGCAATGGGTATCCCGAATCCTCCCCTTTTTCATGACATAACAGTCAACACAAACATGGATATCTCAACATCAAGCATATCAAACAACATTTCGATCATGCTTACATCAAACAGCGTCCACTTGCAACAGCATAACATCATCAACATATCATACCCATTACACTTTCATCATGCATAAAATTCAACTCACAACACCAACATATCATCAGCACAAAACCACATTAGCTCAATAAAGATTCATAACCACAAAGCATGCTTGAAAACATCATCAATTTGCTCAGAAACACGTGTTTCAACCAACTTTCAACCACACATCAGGGTAACATCAAACACACATTAAAACAACTTACCGCTTTCCCCAAGCATTCGCAACTCAGCTCTGATACCACCAAATGTAACTCCCTTAACCCGGCCCAGACGGTTGAACCGAATTAAGAAGTTTACACGGGGAAAACCCAAGTCAACCCGAAAGTCAACCTTGATTAACGACCCTTTTTTTTCTTTTAAAACTTGTCTAGATGCTCATTAACCCTAGGTGTGTTCACAACAACGTCATACCCAAAGATCATAACCATCAGAGAACATTCAGGGACCCAATTGCACAAATTACAACTTTAGGGACCAAACAGTAAATTCTGGGAATTACAGGGACTTAACCCAATTAAAAGTTACCAATATGAAATTAGTCATGTTTCATGCTTCACTGCCAAATTTCAGCTCAAACGGACATCCAGAACTCATACAATTGCAAAAACATGTTTTAGGACCAAAACGCAAACATTTTGAAACACATAACCGCCAATGTCAGCCCCCAACGGTCAGGTGTTCCGAAACAGGGAGAACCTGTTTCGAAACGCGGGGCCGTTCCAAAACGTGTTCCGAAACGGGGACTGGCAGTAGCATATCCGTTTCGGAACGGTTCCTCCCGTTTCGAAACGCCCTGGCCATAACAGGCCCCTGTTCCGAAACGGTAGCGATCGTTCCGAAACGACCTGCCCAGATTGCAGCAACCTTGCTGGTTAAACACAACATTGACCCACCAAACATGCTCCAAAAGCAACCAAATCACACCAGCAAACCATTCAACATATAAGGAACATAAATGCATCAAAACAGATTCATGATCACCCCTAGGTGCACCAACACATTTAACACATTCAAAGCTCAATCATGCTTTTAAACAAAGAGCATAACATAGCAACTTAAGCTCAAGATGATTCAAACATTACAACATTAATCCACATGATTCAAAAACATAAACCATACATGTCCAACATACACAATCTCATGAATCATCAACATAGAGATTCTTTCCCCCCATTGCCTTTATTATCTATAGCTATTAACCGAGACATACATCTCAAATGGAGTCCTCCTTGAATCCCTTGCTTCTCGCTGTCCAAACTTCAAATATCTGCATTGATGGACAAAAAGAAGCGTAAGCACATAATGCTTAGTGAGGAATGCTCAAAACCAAAACACCATCAATGCAGCGAATCATAAAACCACTTTTAAAAGCAACTCGATTTCTTAAACCCAAGCCTTGTTTGAAAACCCCTTTTCAACAACGTGCTTAAAACCATGCATTGCTCAATCATGAAAACCAATCCTTAGCTTAGAAAGCTAAGCAAGCCTTTTCAACACATAAACTTGCAAATCCATCAATTTAACCATTCCATGCATAAACATCAAATGCAAAGTTAAATTCAAAACCTTGGAAACCACTTCCACTTCACATCATACCTTCCTTATACTTGATTATCTTTTCAAGCAAGAAGCCTTTTAAAACCTTTTAATCATTCAATCCAACACATGCATTAAATAGATGCACAAATGAACCACATCATCAACATTTACATCATATGCCTTTAAAAACAAGTCTTAGCAAGACTTCAATGCACTAAAGAGATCTCATGCACACATGCACCATCCTCAATAGATAATCAACACTTGTTCAAACTAACAAGTACACATGCATTCATAATAAATTAAGCAAATCTCATGCAACCATGCATCAATTCAAGCATCTCATGCTTCATTATATTCAAGGACATTATATTGGCTTCCAAGTGATCAACCAAATCCACTTTTCAACTCAACATCCAATCGGATACGCGGATCACAAGCGTTGTCCCCACGCTTCATACACCCTACCAATCCAAGGTCCCCAAATGGACTTTTAAACACCATTTGACCTTACCATTCACAAGGTTCCCATGTATGGACTTTTAAACACCATACAACCTTAACTTTCACAAGGTTCCCATGTATGGACTTTTAAACACCATACAACCTTAACTTTCACAAGGTTCCCATGTATGGACTTTTAACCACCATACAACCTTAACTTTCACAAGGTTCCCATGTATGAACTTTTAAACACCATACAACCTTAACTTTCACAAGGTTCCCATGTATGGACTTTTAAACACCATACAACCTTAACTTTCACAAGGTTCCCATGTATGGACTTTTAACCACCATACAACCTTAACATGCACAAGGTTCCCATATATGGACTTTTAAACACCATATAACCTTAGCATCACCAATTGGTAGTTGTATAACATCACTAACGAGATCCGGGACACCCTATACAAGATCCACACATGGACTTTACACCACCATTGTGATCTTAACAAGCACAAGGTCCACCAATGGAATTTTAACCACCATTATTACCTTTGCTTACCCAAGGTCCTCGAATGGGATTCCAATCACCATTATAACCTTAACCATCTCGTTAGGATACTTGGATGTAGTTTACCGGTTCACACTTAACCACTCCACATCCAAGGCGACTTTATTCACGGTGCACCCAATCCTATAGCCGGCTAACTATATCCGATCAAAGAACCAAGAACCACTTACATCACTTGCCAATATATCTATCTTACCACATTAATCCTTTAATTCACATGCATAGCCGTAATGCAAAATTCATCATTTACCATCATCAATTCACTGTTTTTAAAAGCATTACACAAAGCCATTAAACAACATGCAACACCATGCATCAAAACCACAATTTCCATGTACAAAACCAAGGATCTCTTACCTTGAGCATCCTTCACATATGGCTTTCAAAACCAGCATTAAACCATGCTAAAACATGCTTCCAAACAGAATTTAAAACATGCAAATCATATGCATTGCAACCATCAATCACAATTGCTTAAAAAGCCAATTCACAACACAAACCAAGAGCGAAAATCCATTACTTACTCTTGAGCTTAGCAAAGTTGTTTAGACTTAAACTAAGCTCCCAAACCATCAAACCCTGGTTTAAAAGCTGAAAACCCAACTTCACTCACCGATACACAAAACAAGGCTAGCCAACAAGCCTTCCAAGCATCTGAAACCTTCCACACCACCTCAAATGCTCACGGATCTTCCTCCCCTGTTTCAAGCACATAACAACAGAAGATTAATGCATCATTATGCATTAAAAATGCCAGCAACACAACTAAACTCGCTGCTCATCACAAATCCAACATTTCGGCTACCAAACACAACCGAAATCACCACCAAACACTTCCGAAACTTAACCCAGCCAAGATCCATCACTTCTAACCATTTTTAAACATCAATTAACATCCAAAATGATCACAATCACGTCCTTATACCTCCAGCTATAATAGATCATCAAAAACACCCCAAAAACATCAAGCAAAACTTAGGAAATTCAACCTATTCGGGATTGCATTGATAAAACCTCAATTCCTTATCAATTTAACATTCATTTAACATCAATTTGACACCTCAAAACACTGCCCAAACAGATCTCACGAAATTTCACCAAAAATCACCAAATCTTGCATTTTAAAGCCACAATCAAGATTACCATTGTAAAACCTTTAATAAATCATAATTCAAGGATTGAGAACTTTGGAATTTCAGTAAAGAACTGAGAGTTTAGAGGAGAAGGACGTTCTTACCTCCAAACTTGAGTTTCTCCCTTTTTGGAATCAAAATCTTGAAAATTCCACTTAGCAAATGGTGAGGTTTTGTTGAAGAAATGATTAGAGATCAAAAGAGAATTGAAAAGAGATGTTTAGGTGACAAAATCAGAATAAAATCTCTGGAGAAAAGATGTTTGGGTTGAGAGAAAATGAGGGAAGAGAAAATAGAAGATTGAGAGAAAAGTTAGTTAGAAAATGACAAAATATCTTCCCTCCACTTTTCTTTTATTTAAAAACCATTTAATAAACCTTTAATATTTTAGAAAAATCTGGAGAAACTCCCATTGGGTAAATAGCTCCTTAAAGATTCAAAGTTTCAATCCTTTCTAAAACAGTCACGCAACTTTCAAAAAATTACATTTTGGTCACTAGCCAAAATGTCACCCTTCCCAACCTCATTTTGTAAAATTGATTTCACAGTTCACTTATATATATTAAAAGAGGATTTTAGGACATTTTTCCATATTTTTAATGCAACCCGAACTAGGCTTTCCTAATTTCACCTTTATATATTCGAACCGCAACCCGACCGGTCCGGTCCAAACCCAAAACTTCCAAGCTCAAAACCGGGGCGTTACAGGAAGCGTTTCGATACGTTCTTCACTTCATTTGTTACTCTCTTTCCGCGTATCGATACAGGCTCAAGTGTATCGATAAGGGTAGTTAAAATTCGGTTAAAAGTATCTTTGTACGTCTTGAAATGTTACGTTTTGGTCCTTGAATGATATTTGACTAATTGGATGAGTTTGAATGTTCGTTTTGATCTGAAATTTGGCATCATGGCATATTACGTGACTAATTGAGAGTTGGTAACTTTAAAATCTGAATTGCCCTTGTATTTTCGATAATTTACAAAATGGTCCCTAAAAGTCATAAGTATGCAATTGAACCCCTAGTTGAACTTCAATCGTTGCGTTGTTTCTTTCTTTGGTTCTGCTGAACACATAGGTTAATAAAGTACATCTAGAAAAGTTAGAAAGTTAAAAAAGGGTCGTTAATCAAGGTTGACTTTCGGGTTGACTTTGGTTTTCCCCGTGTAATCTTTGTAGTTCGGGTCGGGCGTCTAGACCGGGCTAAGGGGGTTACAAACAACATGTCGCCGCAAGATTGTAATTATAGTACCGGTCAATCCCTCCTATTGTCGCCAAGTGACCACAACACACTTCCCTCCTATTGTCGCCAAATAAGGGCCTTAGCCCAGGAATGTATTCCACCCGACACATGAGCTCTTGACTCTCTGGCATGCCATCCTACTTATGACCAATTAGAAACCAAGAACTTATTTGATTTCATATCATTAAGTCAAGTTTATCATGTATTCATTAAAAATAAGGCTTGTTTCAAGAATTCAAGTTAAAGTCAAGATAATCAATATCATGTCAAGTATAGCAAGATCAAGTATGCCCTTAGGCAATGGATACTTAGCTAACCAAGTCAAGAATTCACAAGCTTATTCATGTTATCATTAATAAAGTGCTATGAAGTAACATTTAACAAGAATCATTTCAAGCATATACCTTCTCAAGTCATGTTTTAAGAAAGGATACTTTTAGGATATACAACCATTCGAATTAACTATAGCACATAAGCATATATTCAATTTGGCAACCAATGGAGCAAAATGTAAGCATGTTCATATACATATTAAGTTTCAAGTAAAGACCATCCAAGCAAACACGTACCATTCGGATCATTTCATGGTGTACAAGCAAGAAACCATTTGACATTCAAGTTAGCAAGGTCCAAGCCTATACATGTATTATCAAGTTTCAAGCCTGAACATTTCAAGCATACTTATGACATTCATATTTCAATATTCCTATTATAAGCCATTCTTCCCTTAATATATATATCAAGCATATTATCACATGTCATATCATGAGCATTATTGAGCAAGGATCAAATTTCAAACAAGTTTGGTTAGGACCTAAGTCCTAACCCTACCAATAAGCTACACTAACAATACTCCAAGCTTGGATATGTGTCTTCGATCCAAACACTTTTGTTTTTAGCCTTTGAATGATCCACTCTTTCCCTTCCCACAAAGTTTAGTCATTGGTCTAAAAAATCATACAGTTAAGCAAGGTCAAAACATGTTTACTCAATCATTTAGTGATGGCAATAAAGCTAATACATTACTTACACAAAACAGGCAGCATTTTCCCATACATACATTAACACACATGACTTAAATTGTTCATATTTCAATTCATGTAAAACATGGCAGTAACCGTTGTCCCATAATTGTTTACAAAACTATCCAGAATACCTATATTGCTGCTGCCAGCCACTATGAGCACTGCTCACTTAAATGCTCATAACTTTCATTATGTACATCATAATTTAGAACCGTATACACCTTGGAAAGCTAACTTAACTATCTTTCTAACCATATAACCCTTACATTTTTATTTATTACCAATTAATACAATTTTTAACCTAAAGACATGGCAATTTACACTACTGGACAGTTTTCACTATTCTTAGAGTTTCATATCTAGAATCTGTTTTATAGTTCATAATTCAATTTCGTTTGTTTTAAATGAAACAAGACATAACAAGTTGTCCAACCATATGAATTACATATTCTAATTCTACCAATTCAGTTTATGGCTATTTTTCAAAGTTGTAGCATATGCAAGTTCCAAAACTGTTTTAAAAGTGTGAAACAGGGTAGTTCATTTCATTTTATTTTCAAGCCCCTATTTTCATTCTAAAAAGCTTTCAATTTTGATCATTTCCTTTCAATTATTATCAAATTATCCAGCAGAACATGCATTTAATTTATCATTGAAAAACAATCTACTATGTTTAAACTAATCAAGCAAAACCTATTACATTGTTCATTCTATCATGTAATCAAAATAGTCCAGGGCTACCCATATTTTAAATTAAACCAACGTGTACTATCATCCTTTTTTACCTTTATACACACATGAACCAATCCAATTAAACCACATATTCGATACAGTTCAAAACAATTCACCAAATATGTCAAAATTATTCTAATTTACATTGTCATGTTTGAATAGGGTAGTTTCTTTAATTCAGTCCAACAATTTATAACCATTTACAAACAGCCCTTAAACACCTTTATAAACACTTCCTCTGTTTTATATTATTATAACAGTCCACACACATTTGATTATACCCTTAAACAGACCCTGAATTTCATGTTTAAGCACCAATATGAGTCACTTAATTCAACATATCTTCATGTACTCAAAACAGCCTCAAATACTCTTTTATACATTTAAACTATTTCATTTCCTAACCACATCGAGTTCATGAATTAAAATAGAGCATTCTACCATATCAACCAAACTACAAATTTAGCTAAACCAAGTTGTTCTAGCATTCAGTTTTCACCCAATTTCTTGTTGTTTTCCTAAATTCTTAAATCTCAATACAAGGTTTCAAATTCAAAGAAACACGCACTATATTCTTCCTAACAATCACACTCTAAAGATCCATTCAAACAATTAATCATTCATAAATAAAAGGGAGAATGAAGAAATTTGAATCTACAATTCTCTCCAATAGTTAAACTCACGCACAAGAATACCGATTTCTCACTCAATTCTAGGTGTGGATCAGTTCTTTTCTCACTCTCTCCATCATTCTTAATCTTTTTTTTTTAATTTAGGGAGGATGAAGAGTGTTTTGTTCATTCCTCTCCACTATAACCGAGTGACCCCCTCCACATGTCTCAATTTTTCATGCACCATGACACACGTACTTGTCCCTCATTCTGCTTATAATTTTACACGGAAATCTCCAATTTTGAGATTATTTAATTCAAGTAATTTAATAATGGCCTTGTTTTCTTCCATTTCTTACAACCCAGTCCTAGGTCCAATATTAAATCTTAATTTTATAAAATAAAGCTTGGCATCCAACTAAATTCATTTCGGTCCTTTGCTACTAATTTATCTAATATTTCTTTATTTCAATAAGGTCCTACTCTTTAATTAATAAATCAAATTATTAGGATATCCTTAGATCAAGTTAAGTTACCACTATTTAATGGCATTCTACTAGGCTATGATTTTGGGTGTTACAATTCTCCCCCTTTAAATAAATTCACCCACGAATTTACCTGAAGTGAATAGGTGAGGATATTACTTTTTCATGATTACTTCGGATTCCAAAAGCATTCGTAAAAGATTACTAAAATCGAGATGTGAATCGTGGGTCACGATAGAATATTATTATAACCCCCTGGTTTTGGGCTTAGATGTTTTGGCGAGTCAGGTCGGGCCGGTGGAACTGGTGTCGGTTGTTCGAACTATTAAAAGGTGGTTTAGGGAGATCAAGGTTTAGGATAGGATAAAAATGTTATAAAAATTCCCAAAATCCTCTAAAATGATGTTTAAGAGGTTGGCCAAATCAATTTTACAAAATGGATTTTCTAAAGTGTACATTTTTGGATTTGACCAAAATGTAGAGATTTAAAAGTTGGAAAAATGTGTTTTGAAGAAGAGTCAAAATCTTAGAATCTTTAGGGAGCTACTTGGAAATTATGCATTTTCCCTAATTTTCCATGTGTTTTAAATGTTATTAAAAATTAAAAAGGCTTTTATTTGTGTTTAATTAAAAAGTTAGTTAATCGGTTAATGAAACTTTTGACGAGCTTTTCGTTCCTCACTTTCACTTCAGCCAAACACTTCTCATTTTCTCTCAAATCTCTAGATTTTATTTCTCTCAAATCCTTTTTTGATTCCTATCATTTTCCATTGATTTCGTCCATTTTCCTTCAAGTTTCTTCAACCAAAACTTGTCAATTTAGAGGAGAAACAAGGATTGGAGGTAATTTTCATACTATCCCTCTAATCTAAGTTCTTTAATGAAATTCCAAAGATATTTGAATCTTTAATACTGATTTTGATTGAGGTTTTGTTGTTAGAATATTAAACTCTTAAAATCTTGATGAAAAATTGGTTTAAAATGTGAATTTCGGACATTGATTGATTTGGCTGGTTTGAGGTTGTTTCTAAATGATTTTTGAAAGGTTTTTGGTGTTGAAGTGAAGTCTTAATCATGTAGATTCCGAAATCCTTGAGATCCTTAGTTTTTGAAGTGTTTTTGGGTGAGTTTTGAGGTGCTCTTGGGGACTTCGAGTTCACAGAGGTATAAGGTTGGTTTTAGGTTGTTTTTGGATGTTGAGTAATGCTTAGAATATGTTGCATGAGGTGGGTAATTGCTCGGCTGAGGTTTGAGGTCAAATGATTTAATTTTCGGTTGTGTTGGATGAGTGTTTTGATGATTTAGAGCAGGGCTGCAGGATTTCTTATGTGTGCTGGAGTTTTGGATGCATTTTAATGCATTGAACCTCTTTTTTGATGTGTTGAAAATAGGGGATAATATACCATAAACAAATGAAGTGGTTTTGGAGGCTTCGGACGACCGATAGTTGCATCGGCAAGCGTGGTTTCACGAGTTGGTGAGTGGAACTTGGTTTTCTAGCGTGGAAACGTTTCAGAAAAGGTTTTGGGAACTTAATAAGAGCTTGAAACACTTTATTAAGTTTGAAAGTAAGTAAAGTGAATTTCACCCTCGGATTGTGCTAGTTTTGAACCTTTGATTGCACTTGGTTTTATTTGCATTTATCTACTGTTTTAAAGCATGTTTTGAATATGTGAAATGAGGTTGATGATGCCATGTGGTTTAAAGATGCACTAGGTAAGTGATCCTTGTATGCATGTGTTCATGCATGAGGTTTGAAGCATGATTTAATGCTTGATTTATGGCTTATCATGAATTGTAACCCCCTTAGCTCAGCTTAGACGCCCGAACCGAACAAAGAAAATTACACGGGGAAAATCAAAGTCAACTCGCAAAAGTCAACCTCAATTGACGACCCTTTTTTTATCTTCTCTAGATGCACAATATTAACCTATGTGTCCAGCAAGACCATTAGAAAGAAACGGCACAGGGAACGGTGTTCAAAAAGGGGTTCAATTGCATATGTTTGACCATTAGGGACCATTTTGTTAATTACAAATAATACAGGGACTTTTCAGATTTTAAAGTTACCGATCCTTAATTAGTCATGTAACATGCCATCACGTCAAATTTCAACTCAAACCGATCATCCAGACTCATCCAATTGATCAAAAAACATTCAAGACCAAAACGTAACATTTCAAGATTTAAGAAGATTCTTTTAACTGAATTTTAACTACTCGTATCGATACAAGCGCGGGAAGACAGTAAGGAAAGATGGGAAGAGCGTATCGATACGCTTCCCCGCGTATCGGTACGACCTTCAAACTTGGCTTGGGTGTATCGATACGCGGGCAATCTGTGTCGATATCCCTGTACCAAAAAGCCTGGAATTTGCCTTAGTGTATCGATACACTTCCTCGTGTATCGATACGCATACCAGAAAAGCACATTCCAAAGGCATTTAAACCCACTAAACCATATCCAAACAGGCTTTAATCATGCATGCAAGTTATAATCAACCTACTAGACATGTAGACATCATCAAACATTAAATCATACTCATTGAACACATCAAACCATGATGATACGTTAGCTATCCAAGCATGCTTAAGAAAACAAGCTAAAGCATAGACAAAACACTATAAGCAAAACATGAAACCAATTAGTGGCCGATTACAAGTCCAAAATCAGAAACCAAACATGCTTAAGGTAGCAAACATCACCAACAAATTCAAAAAGTAGGAATCCCACCCATTCCTCTTATTACACTAAGGGTGAACCACATACATTGTTTAGCCAAAACTCTTGGAATCCCCTTGCTATTGGGCTGCCTTGAATGCTCAATTCTCTGCATTGATGAAACAAATGAGCGTAAGAGCATAGCTTAGTGAGGATCGCTAAAACAACACTCATCAATGCATTTCATAAAACCATTGCATCATCATTTGCAAACTAATACCTTTATTTAAAACATGCCCATTTAAGCATCAATGCACTTTTAAATTCACATGCGTATAGCATCATTTTAAACAACAACAAATTCCTTTACTCATGCTTAAACAAAATATCACATGCATTCTTGCATCATTCACAAGCATCTTATGCTTAATCATTAATCATCAACATTATATTAGCTCGCAAGTGATAATTCTCAAACCATACAAAAACAAATTACACAATTGGATACGCGGATTACAAGCGTTGTCCCACACGCTTCATACATACTACCAGACTACACAAGGTGAAGATCAATGGCACAATCACAACCCCTCAACACCCATGATGGAGATTAATGGAACAATCACAACCCCTAAACATCACTCATCGGTAGTTGTATAATTCCACTAACGAGAGTACGAGACACATAGCACAAGACTCAAACACAGAATTAAAACATTCACCATTGTGATCTTTGCCTCAATCGTTAGGGTACTTGGATGGAGATTACGGCACAATCACAACCCCTCGATATCCAAGGCGACTTTATTCACGGTGCACCCAATCCTATAGCTGGCTAACTATATCCCATTAAAGTAACCAAAAACCATTTCCATCACTTGTCAATATAATCATTTAACATCAATATTCCATTGTTTTACAAGCATAAACACAATGCCATTTTCACAAGCATAAACATGCTTAATATCAAATGCATTTATCACATAAAGCAAAGGATCACCTACCAAGTGCATCCTTAACAAAATGGCATTCAAATCTACCATTAACCATGCTTAAAAACATGCTTAAAAACAATAATCAAAACAACATTTAACTCAAGTGCATTTCAGTCAAAACATAGCACATTTCCGAGAGAGACTGTCGAATCACTTACTCTTGAGCTTAGCTAAGTGGTTCAAACTTACACTAAGCTCCCAAGACCACGCTCAAAACGTTACAATGCTGGAAAATCTATTTCCACTCACCGATATGCGAAACCATACTTGCCGACGCAATGATCACCCTTCCGAAGCCTCCAAAAATGCTTCGTTTGTTTTCGGATCAAGATCCCCTATTTTCACATCAGCAAAACAGAGATCTAAATGCATTAAAATGCATTTCAACACCAGCAACAAAACACAAACTCGTTGCTCACTAAAACTACACCAATTTACCCATCCGAAAAAATGAAAAACTCAATCGATTGCTTCCTAAACTAAGCCCAGTCAACCTACATCACTTTCAACCATTTATAAACATCAAAACACATCTAAAATCAACCGAAACCCATCCTTATACCTCCAGCAAGAATTACTTCATCATTTCACCTCAAAAACCCAACTACAACTATCAAGAAACTACATGATCTCAAGGATTTCAGGATCTATATCAACAAAACCTCTTTTCAACATGTTAATCAACACAAAACTCCATTAAAATCACTCCAAAACAGAGCCTATCAAAACAAATCCGGAAATCAAGATTTAAATCATATTTTTGCAATATTTTGACATCAAATCAAAACTATAATGAAAACTCAACCAAAAACATTAATTAGAAGCCAAAGATCTTGGGAATTTCAATAAAGAACCTAGATTGAAGGTTGAGAATGGGATTTACCTCCAATCCTTGCTTTCCTCAATGAATGACAAGTTTTAGCTTCACAAAACTTGTAAATCTTGAAGAGAAATCTTGAAATTGATTTTGAAATTGATGAGAGAGTATTTGGAAGAAAAGAATTCTAGAGAAAATGATTTAGAATGGTGTTTGGCTGAAAATGAGAAGAGAAAGGTAGTTACGTCAAATGAAATCTCATTTTTTTCTTATTTTATTAATTTCAATTAAATAAAACCCTTTTATTTAATCACATAAAATCCTTTTAAAACAGATGTCATATTTAAGGAAAGTCTAAATTGCCATAAAGCTCCCTAAAGATTCTAATATTTTGGCTCCTCTTTTAAAAATTGCATTTTTCCACAGTTTTGAAACTTTACATTTTTGTCACTACCCAAAATGTACTACTTCCGAAACTCTTTTTTGTAAAATTGATTTGACCAACCCCTAAAACACAATTTTAGAGGATTTTAGCAATTTTTCCATATTTTTATCCTATCCCGGTCCTTGATTTCCTTAAATCACCAAACACGATTCGAACCGTTCCCGACCGGTCCGATCCGATGTCTAAAACATCTAGGCCCAAAACCAGGGCGTTACAACTCTCCCCCACTTAAGAAATTTCTTCCTCGAAATTTTACCTGAAGGAAAAAGGTGCAGAAATTGCTTCAGCATGTTCGCCTTGCTTTCCCATGTGGCCTCCTCAACTCCCCGATGTCGCCACAACACCTTAACCAGTTCTATCGTCTTGCCACGAAGAACTTTGCTGCTCACATCCAGAATCCTCATTGGTTCCTTATCATATGACAGATCCTGATTCAACTCTATCTCCTCGACAGGCATCACATGCGAAGGATCCGATCTGTACCTCCGCAACATCGAGACATGAAACACATCATGTATCTTTTCCAGCTCAGAAGGCAACCTCAATTGATATGCCACAGGACCAATACGCCCCACAACCTCATAAGGTCCAATAAACCTTGGGCTAAGCTTACACTTACGCCCAAATCTCATCACATTCTTCCAAGGTTATACCTTCAAGAACACACGTTCGCCAACCACGAACTCAATCTCCTTACTCTTCAGATCCGCGTAAGATTTTTCCGATCTGATGCTGCCTTCAAACGCTCACAAATGAGCTTCACTTTCTCGATGGTTCCTTTCAATATAGCTGGCATCGAAATCAACTTTTGCCCAGTTTTTGCCCAACAGAGAGGGGTTCTACATCTCCTCTCATACAAAGCCTCGTATGGAGCCATTTGAATACTTGCCTGGTAACTATTGTTGTAAGCAAACTCAACCAGCGGAAAGTGCTTCTCCCAAGATCCCTGGAAATCTATAACGCAGCATCTCAACATGTCCTTAAGCACCTGGATCACACATTCCAACTGTCCATCCGTCTGAGGATGATAGGAAGTACTAAAATTCAACCGTGTACCCAAGGCTTAATGCAAACATTCCCAAAACCGCGACGTAAACCTCGGATCCCTATCCGACACTATGGACTTTGGCACACCGTAAAACCACACAATCTCAGTAATATACAGCTTTGCTAGCCTATCCAGGGTATACGTAGTATGCACCGGCAAAAAATGTGCACACTTCGTGAGCCGATCAACAATCACCCAAACCGAATTCTTCTTTGACGGTGACAACGGCAACCCAGACACAAAATCCATGGTAATTCTTTCCCACTTCCATTCCAGGATTCTCAAAGGTTGCAACAATCCAGAACAAACTTGATGTTCAGCCTTCACTCGCTGACACACCATGCACTTGCTGACGAACTCGGCAACATCCTTTTTCAATCCCACCCAATAGTACTCATCCTTCAAATCACGGTACATCTTTGTACTACCAGGGTGCATAACGAAAGGACTACTATGAGCTTCAGTCAGAATAGTGCGCCTCAACTCAACATCATCTAGAACCACAATTCGACTCCCAAAACATAGAACACCATCATCGTTAAAACTGAAATCCGAAGGCTTACCCTCCGCGATATCTGAACATGGGGAACAAAAGAATCATCTAACAATTGCTTATCTTTGATCAACTGAATCAGAGATGGTTTCGCTTGCAATTCCGCGATAAGACCACCATCACACAATATGCTCAAGCGAGCAAACATCACCCTCAACTCCACGGCCACTTTCCGGCTCAAAGCATCAGCCACAACATTAGTCTTGCCCGGGTGATACTCGATCGTCAGATCATAATCCTTAAGCAACTCCACTCAATGACATTGCCTAAGATTCAACTCCTTCTAAGACATAAGATACTTCAAGCTCTTATGATCTGTGAACACTACACACTTCTCGCCGTACAGATAATGCCTCCAGATCTTTAAAGCAAACACAATGGATGGAAGCTCAAGATCGTGAGTAGGGTAGTTACGCTCATGCACCTTCAACTGTCTAGATGCATAGGCTACAACCTTACCCTCCTACATCAACACACCTTAACCAACAATGGACGTATCACTATAAACCACAAACTCCTTACCAGACTCAGGTTGAATCAGGACAAGAGCTTGCGTCAAAGCTTCCTTCAGCTTCTCAAAAGCTTGATGCCTCGCATCTGTCCACTCAAAGTGAACATTCTTCTGCAACAACTTGCTCAAAGGTGCCGCAATCTTTGAGAAACCCTCGACAAACCTACGGTACTACCCAAGTAAACAAAGGAAACTTCGTACCTCTGTCACCAACTTAGGTACCTTCCAGCTCATCACGGCCTCTAATTTGTGCGGATCAACGCGAATACCCTCAGTTGATACAACATATCCATGGAAGACCACCTCCTTAAGCCAAAACTCATACTTACTTAGCTTGGCATACAACCGGTTCTCTTGCAACGCTTGCAAAACGATTCTCAAGTGTCTATCATGATCCTCCTTGGTATGCGAATACACAAGGATATCATCGATGAACACCACCACAAACTGATCCAGGAACTCATGGAACACGCGATTCATCATGTCCATGAAAGCAACAGGTGCGTTGGTCAACCCAAACGGCATCACTAAGAACTTGTAATGCCCATACCTTGTCCGAAAAGCTGTCTTAGGTACATTCACATCTTTCACGTTCAACTGGTAATACCCTGACCTTAAGTCTATCTTGGAAAACATCGAGGCTCCTCGAAACTGATCAAAGAGATCATCAATCCTAGGCAAGGGATACTTGTTCTTGATCGTCAACTTGTTCAGTTGCCGATAATCTATACACGTCTGCATTGTCCCATCTTTCTTCTTTATAAACAACACCAGTGCACCCCAAGGTGACACACTCGGCCGGATGAACCCTCGATCCAACAACTACTGAAGTTGCATTTTCAACTCTTCTAACTCTTTAGGTGACATGCGATAAAGAGCAATGGACACCGGATTCGTATTCTCACACAACTTTATACCAAATTCAACTTCTCTGTTTGGTGGCAACCCAGGCAATTCTTTCGGAAAGACACCCAAAAACCGCAAACGGTTTGGATGTCCTGCACACGTACATCCTTTGTGCCAGGATTCATCACATAGGCAAGGTAAGCCTCACAACCCAACCGCAACATATGGCTTGCTTCCAAAGCTGAAATCACATTCGACAAGAATTTCACATTCTTGCCTACTATCACCACTTCTTAACCATCGACAAGCTTTAAGGTGACCCGCTTGACATCAAAATCAACCACCACTCTATGTTCAGTCAACCAATCCATACCAAGGATCACATCAAAACCGTAGAAGGGTAACTCCATCAAATCCACAAGAAAAACATGACCTTGCAAAGATAAAGGGCATCTCCTATACAACTTCCTAGTGACTACAGTCTCACCAAAAGAGCTAGTCACTTGCATTCCTACTTCAAGCAACTCAACGGGTATATCAAGCAAATGTGCATGCTCACTCAAGATATAAGAATGCGTGAATCCAGAATCAATCAAAGCCAACAACGATAAAGACTAAAGAACAAAGGTAACTGCGATAACATATGTATCGTTGTGCTCCTCTCGCTGAGCATAAACCCTCGCAGGACCGCCTCCCTCAGGCCGAACTGCTACCACATGTGCAATGCCCCGCTGACCCTCATCTCTCCTTTGGAATTTCCTTCGGCCGCGCCCACGGACTCTTTGAGGTGCAGCCACAGCAGGTGCACGTCCTTGGCCTCCACCAACCAACAAAGGACACTCTCGCCTCATGTGATCCGCTGAACCACAGTTCCAACATGAATTTCCTGTTACCACAACAGGAGCATGTGCCTCTCTAGTTGTATGTGGACAATCTCTCCTCAGATGGTCCCTCGATCCACATGTCCAGCACGTATGCTGCTCATACCTCACTCAGCCTCCCTGAACCTGACCGCCCCATTCCAGAGCACCTATCCTCACCTCAGGCTAATGTCTCCTATCATGATCTCTTTTATTTCGTCCACCCCCGGAACTATACTCAGCTGCTCTCTTCCTAGAGCTAGAACAAACACCTCGAGACGAAAAACCCAAGTTCTGTTCTATGTCTTTGGCTCGACATACAAGCACATCAAAATCAGTGTAATCCGCAGCCAACATGTATGTCTTGACTTCTTGCACCAACCCATACCGGAAACGATCACAGCGGTGCCTCTCACTAGGTATCAGTTCAGGGGAATACTAACTCAAACGTACGAATTGAACCTCATACTCAGCCACATAAAGGTTCTCCTGAACTAGCGACATAAATTCGCGTTTCTTTTAATCCAGGTATCTCACTCCCAGATACTTCCTCTTAAAGGCACCATTGAAAAACTAACAATCTACCTCATTGGGTTCCATTCCAGCAGTGGTAGTCATCCACCAACTATATACGTCGCCTTGAAGCAAGGAAATTGCGCATCCCAGCTTGCACACATCGTTGCATCCCATTTGATCCATGATACGGATCGTGCTCGCCAACCAGGCTTCTAACGCCTCAGGAGACATTCCAAAGAACTCAACAGCTCCTAGGCTCCTCAACCTCTCCAAGGGTAAACCCGTCTGCCGAACAGTAGGGGCCTGAACATGCGCTCTGGCTACTGCAGCCTAAAACGCCCCAGTGATCGCCTGAACCAATGGCGCTAGATCACCCAATACAGGGCCAGCTTGACCTTGCTACTCCGGCTCTCCACCTTCAGGTGGTGGTGGCGGAGGAGTTAAGTTTCCACCAGGGGGAACATCAGCCCCTTGATTACCCTGGTCGCCCTGCTCAGCCGCAAGCACTACCATATTTGATCTGAGCTCTCTCCTCGGACCCATAGTGGTATTTTTAACAAGGCATAACAATAAAACAAAACAAACCATTTTGGCCAGCCTCAAGCAAGGATCCAAGTTTACAAAAACATTTAACTAGTGTAATAAGGCAATGGGTACCCCGATTTCCCTCAAGCATAACATAGCATACAAGAGCATATCAAACTCATCATGCTTTCCATCATCCACAATCAGCACATATCAATATCACATCATCATCATACAATCTTATTCATCTCGCATGTGAATTGCATCAATCAAGCATGGCATAAGCTCAAATATTGATCCTTAATTAGTCATGTAACATGCCATCACGTCAAATTTCAACTCAAACCGATCATCCAGACTCAACCAATTGATCAAATAACATTCAAGGACCAAAACGTAACATTTCAAGATTTAAGAAGATTCTTTAAACTGAATTTTAACTACTCGTATCAATACACCTGAGCCTGTATCGATACGCGGGAAGATAGTAGCGAAAGATGGGAATAGCATATCGATACGATTCCCTGCGTATCGGTACGGCCTTCAAATTTGGCTTGGGTGTACTGATACGCGGGCAATCCGTACTGATACCCATGTACCGAAAAGCCTGGAATTAGCCTTAGTGTATCGATACACTTCCCCGTGTATCGATAAACATACCATAAAGTGCATTCCAAAGGCATTTAGATCCACTTAACCATATCCAAACAGGCTTTAATCATGCATACAAGTTATAATCAACCTACAAGACATGTAGACATCATCAAACATTAAATCATACTCATTGAACACATCAAACCTTGATGATACGTTAGCTAATCAAGCATGCTTAAGAAAACAAGCTAAAGCATAGACAAAACACTATAAGCAAAACATGAACCCAATTAGAGGCCGATTACAAGTCCAAAATCAGAAACCAAACATGCTTAAGGTAGCAAACATCACCAACAAATTCAAAAAGTAGGAATCCCACCCATTGCCTCTTATTACACTAAGGGTGAACCACATACATTGATTAGCCAAAACTCTTAGAATCCCCTTGCTATTGGGCTGCCTTAAAAGCCCAATTCTCTGCATTGATGAAACAAATGAGCGTAAATGTATAGCTTAGTGAGGATTGCTAAAGCAACACTCATCAATGCATTTCATAAAACCATTGCATCATCATTTGCATACTCATGCCTTTCTTTAAAACATGCCCATGCATCAATGCACTTTTAAATTCACATACATATAGCATCATTTTAAACAACAACAAATTCCTTTACTCATGCTTAAACCAAGCATCACATGCATTCTTGCATCACTCACAAGCATCTTATGCTTAATCATTAATCATCAACATTATATTGGCTCGCAAGTGATAATTCTCAAACCATACCAAAACAAATGACACAATCGGATACGTGGATTACAAGCATTGTCCTACACGCTTCATACATACTACCAGACTACACAAGGTGGAGATCAATGGAACAATCACAACCCCTCAACACCTGTGATAAAGATTAATGGCACAATCACAACCCCTCAACATCACTCATTCGTAGTTGTATAATTCCACTAACTAGAGTACGGGACACATACCACAAGACTCACACAAAAAATTAAACCATTCACCGTTGTGATCTTTGCCTTAATTGTTAGGGTACTTGGATGGAGATTACGGCACAATCACAACCCCTCGACATCCAAGGAAACTTTATTCATGGTGCACCCAATCCTATAGCCGGCTAACTATATCTGATTAAAGTAACCAAAAACCATTTCCATCACATGCCAATATAATCATTTAACATTAAAATTCCACTATTTTACAAGAATAAACACAATGCCATTTTCACAAGCATAAACATGCTTAATATCAAATGCATTCATCACATAAAACCAAGGATCACCTACCAAGTGCATCCTTAACAAAATGGCATTCAAATCCAGCATTAACCATGCTTAAAAACAGTAATCAAAACCACATTTAACTCAAGTGCATTTCCATCAAAACATAGCACATTTCCGAGAGAGACTTTCGAATCACTTACTCTTGAGCTTAGCTAAGTGTTTCAAACTTACACTAAGCTCCAAAGACCACGCTCAAAGCGTTACAATGTTGGAAAATCTATTTCCACTCACCGATACGCGAAACCACACTTGCCGACGCAATGATCACCCTTCTGAAGCCTCCAAAAATGCTTCGTTTGTTTTCGGATCAAGATCCCCTGTTTTCACATCATCAAAACAGAGATCTAAATGCATTAAAATGCATTTCAACACTAGCAACAAAACACAAACTCGTAGCCCACTAAAACTACACCAATTTACCCATCCAAAACAACCGAAAACCCAATCGATTGCTTCCTAAACCAAGCCCAACCAACATACATCACTTTCAACCATTTATAAACATCAAAACACATCTAAAATGAACCTAAACCCATCCTTATACCTCCTGAAAGCATTACTTCATCATTTCACCTCAAAAACCCAACTACAACTATCAAGAAACTCAAGGATCTCAAGGATTTCGGCATCTATATCAACAAAACATCTTTTCAACATGTTAATCAACATAAAGCTCTATTAAAATCAATCCAAAATAGAGCCTATCAAAACAAATCCGGAAATCAAGATTTAAATTATATTTTTGCAATATTTTAACCTCAAATCAAAACTATAAGAAAACTCAACCAAAAACATTAATTAGAAGCCAAAGATCTTGGGAATTCAATAAAGAACCTAGATTGAAGGTTTAGAACGGGATTTACCTCCAATCCTTGCGTTTCTCAATGAATGACAAGTTTTAGCTTCACAAAACTTGAAAATCTTGAAGAGATATCTTGAAATTGATTTGGAAATTAATGAGAGAGTGTTTGGAAGAAAAGAATTTTGGATAAAATGATTTAGAATGGTGTTTGGCTGAAAATGAGAAGAGAAAGGTAGTTACGTCAAATGAAATCTCAATTTTTCTTGTTTTATTAATTTCAATTAAATAAAACCCTTTTATTTAATCACTTAAAATCCTTTTAAAACACGTCATATTAAGAAAGGCTAAATTTCCATAAAGCTCCTTAAAGATTCTAATATTTTGGCTCATCTTTTAAAAATTGCATTTTTTTCACAGTTTTGAAACTTTACATTTTGGTCACTACCCAAAATGTACTTGTAACCCCCTTAGCCCGGCCTAGACGCCCTACCCGAACTTAGAAGATTACACGGGGAAACCCAAGATCAACTCGTAAAAGTCAACCTCGATTAACGACCCTTTTTTTCTCTTTATCTACTCTAGATGCACAATATTAATCTATGTGTCCAGCAAGACCATTAGAAAGAAACAGCACATCGATCGGAGTTCAATTAGGGCTTCAATTGCATACTTATAACTTTTAGGGACCATTTTGCAAATTACAGAAAATACAGGGACTTTTCAGATTTTAATGTTACCGATCCTTAATTAGTCATGTAACATACCAGCACATCAAATTTCAGCTCAAACTGATAGGTGTAGAGCGTTTATGTGCTCTCCTTTTGTGAGCGCAAGTGCACACTCTTGTCAAGTTATAGTATAAAAGATATCGTCTCCACAGGGATTGGAGCAGCTCCTATGAATGGTTTCATGCACAATGATTTAATAAATGCGCCATTAAATCTCAAGATGTGGAAATATAAAAAACACAAGTAAAGATAAAGATAGTGATAAGAAGAATGATAGGGGGAGATTAGGCGATAAGCTGGGTAAGACAAATGTAGCTCGGTAGCTTTTGGACTGCATTGTAGAGTCTTCATTATGTTTCGTGCTGCCAAGAGATGCTTCCACGGTGGGTAAGGTGGGCGGAAAACTATGACCTTGTCACACAATCGCAGTAGTTCACTGCCATGGCAGGGGTGTTTACTACCTCGGTAGGTGGAACGGAGAGAAGTCTTGGCGGCAAGTCTGGCAGTCATTCTGAGTTCGGCAAGATAGGAAAATGTGATCCCTCCTATTTCCAGGTTAGGATGCTCGAGATTGCTTAACTTGAGGACTAGTGTG
Source organism: Hibiscus trionum (assembly GCA_030270665.1). Taxonomy (NCBI): domain Eukaryota; kingdom Viridiplantae; phylum Streptophyta; class Magnoliopsida; order Malvales; family Malvaceae; genus Hibiscus; species Hibiscus trionum. The sequence goes on along the minus strand of BSYR01000017.1, from coordinate 18,104,837 downwards.
GAACCAAATTAGACAACTCGGTTGGTAATCCTTTTTAGCCGCTGAAACTTGTGGACTAGTATGGAACCAAGTTAGTCACGCCTTGTGAGTTGTGACCGTGCTTAACCCTTTCGTGGGCCTTCCACTTTCGTGCCTGACAAATAGATTTTCTCTTCAACTATCTGGTGTGGACTAATTGAACGAACAAGAAGCATAGATTAAGCAAACTCGGAACTTTATTGAAAACAACTCAAAACTATACAACCGTTTCCTAAATTACTTTACATACACGCGCCTAAACCCTAGGAGAGTTGGGCCGCGACCCCCAACACTCCAACCTATCTAGCTAACCCCCCATCTACACTCTTATCGGCAGATACCGTTAATTCCTCACGACATGTATGCTATGCCCTTATACCCTTACATACATTGGGTATATATAGGGCTCTTGACCTAAGTTGAGTCCTTCTTGAAGTAAGAGTCCTAAAAGTAAATTACATTAAATAAAGACTCCTTTATGCTTTAAATAAAGACTATTTGGACGTTGCCTTCTTCAGCAAGTAAGGATAAGTGCTCCTACTTATCGATCTTGGATTAACTCTATCGGCCGCTACAGGCTTCAGTAAGTTGCAAGACTGAGCTCATTGGGCTTAAGAAATTGTCCTCTTGAAATTGCAACCCATCTTGGCTAAGTCGGTGTAACTCCTGCCCGGGTGGCTCTTGGCGGCAGTGCTGCTTCGGCAGTGTCCTTGGTGGCAACTTGAGTTGCTTCAGTACAGCTTCTTTGGTTTCAACTTTCCTCGCCTTGTTCCGTCCTCTCCTCTACTTTCCTAGCTATAGCACCTGAAAACATAAACTAAACTAAAACAGTAACTTTTCTTTACCAATCATAAGATGCTCAATAAAAGCATGGTACAAGAGAAGATGATGTTATAATACATGCAATGCTCCTAAATATGCCTAAATGAGCTCAAGAACAACAATAATAAGGGCAGGAATGTGTACAAAATATAGGACTCATGGACACTCTACACACCCCCAAACTCGAACTATTGCTTGTCCTCAAGCAATGCAACCTAACTAGTAAAACTTCCCTTAGCACAAAATTAATAGAACGATAGCTATTCAACTTGATTTCTTGCCTCAAGGTCTTGGTACCTATTTATTGTTAGTGATAGGGAATGGCATGAAATAACTTAGATTTAATTTCTCTTAATGCCAGTGTAGTGTGTGCATGTCTGTGTTCATGCTAACATGTTGAAGTTATCAAGTTTAACAAAGTATGCCTAAAATAATTACGTTACTGGAAAGGATACGAGTTGCTACCTTGGCAGCACAGTTGGGCACTTTTTGTTTTCTTTTTTTGATCATGGCTTTAAGGGCTTCAGCTCATCATAACTATTCTCCAGGTTTGAAGCTAAGATAGGTGCACTCTACAAACTCTGAACCCTTTGAATAGAGTCATCCCGTGAAGACTTTCATTCACTCTTACTAATTTTCCCGTCACTTGGTTTAGATTCATGAACTTTGATAGCAGCGGAGTGTCCTTGCTCATGATCCTTCCTAGAGCATGTTTCGGGCACCTCTAGGGTCTTTATTCTTCCTAGAGGATGTTTCAGGCACCTCTAGGTTTTTATTTTTTCTGCCTAGAGCATGTTTCGGGCACCTCTAGGTTTTTCATCAGTTTTTCTGTGCTGATCTGTGCTGCCATGGCGGCGAACCTGTATTCAATCAAGAAACTTTTATTAAGTAAGGCAGGCAATGTTAAACTCAAAACCCAAGAAAAATTCAGCTTTTAATAGACAAATGTAAGGATAATCGGCAGTGTCCTTGGCGGCAACTTGAGCTGCTTCAGTACAGCTTCTTTGGTTCTAGCTTTCCTCGCCTTGTTCCGTCCTCTCCTCTACTTTCCTAGCTATAGCACCTGAAAACATAAACTAAACTAAAACAGTAACTTTTCTTTACCAATCATAAGATATTCGATAAAAGCATGGTACGGGAGAAGATGTTGTTATAATGCATGCAATGCTCCTAAATAAGCCTAAATGAGCTCAAGAACAGCAATAATAAGGGCAGGAATGTGTACAAAATATAGGACTCATGGAAACTCTACAATTGGGCTTGAAGACGCGATTCATGAGATCCATGAATGCAGCTAGCGCGTTATTTAACCCAAATGGCATTACAAGGAATTCGTAGTGTCTGTATCTAGTTCCAATACTAAATCGTATTTACACGAAGGTAACACGTAAAGATCAACGGGAGAAAGATAAATTTTGAATGGAAACAAGGCAGTCATTATAAATGATTTTGATAGTCATTAAACCAATAGGGCAGGTTCTCTTTTCTGGATCATGATAAACTAATCGAACATTTCTTTCATATTAAGAAAACATTCGTGTTGAATAGGATGGATAGCATGGGCTTCCTGCTCAGGTTATTTATCTTTATAAGCTTGCAGAGGCTCTTGAGCCATCTGTACATTCCCTCATTCGATCGAGGAGCCCTCGGGACTTTCACCGTCTCGAGCAAATCTTGTTTCGAACATTCTAGAATTTAGGCAAGGAAGATATAGATTAATTAGGTAAGATATACAAGTACACTTGACTCCTAGGTGGCACAATTTATCCTATATGATGCAAGATAACTTATTTCGGTTCGAGAATCACACAACCGAAAGCTCTGATGCTAATAAATGTAACACTCCCTTCCTGGTTTAGTAGAAACCAGTCCAAAAGCGTTACCGAGGCAAGCAAAATTGAGGACAATTTAAAATTTTTTGAGGAATAATCTCTAAAAGATGAGTTAAGACTAGCAAGAAACAACACATAGGTGATATTAATTTCTATTAACATGTTGGACAACAAGGTAGCATTTGAATAATACATACATTGATCGCAATCAAGAAAGGTTGGTCATAAACAAAGACATGGAGGCATGGATCAATCAAGCAAGATAAACATAGGCAAGCTCTATTCGAAATAAACATGAACAATAGATAAGATGTCTTCATTCAGGAATTAGGCAAGATATACATAAACAAAGGTGTTTATATTTAAACAAGACTAGTCATGGTACAAACCAAATCAAAGCAAGATATGAACAAGGAATTTAAACATGGATCATGAATATCATTCGAATCACAAGATTATCAACAAGGAAGACATGATTTTGATTATAACAAATCATTAGTAAGGTTTGGTAGACATGATAGCATTGGTTTCATTTATTTCAAACAAGGCTAGCTTTCAAGTTAGAATCCTACAAAGCAAGGAAGCAATGTTCTAGGTTCAAGAAAGGCAATAATTTAGACATGGTCAAGCATGTTATTCAAATAGGTCAAAACAAGAACATGAAAGGTGTGTTTAAACAAATCTATACAAGCAATGCCATTCAAGAAAATAACGAGATGGACAATGATCGAGACTAGGAAACATGAAAGGTGTGTTTAAACAAATCTATACAAGCAATGCCAGTCAAGCATGTTCTAGGTTCAAGAAAGGCAATAATCTATACAAGCAATGTCATGGACAATGATAGTATATTTGAATCAGCAAGACAAGATCATTGTAGAATTTGATTAACATGAATATATATTAGGCATAGTTCGATTTATCAAGCATGCACAAGTTAACCCTTGATCGAGACTAGGAAACATGATTACAAGGCTAGATATGTAGTAAACATGACAAGGCATTCAAGATAATTTCAATCATACAAGCACCAAGCTTAAACAAATTACAATAAACAAGGCATATGCCTTATACAAACATTACATATATAAATAAGCCAAAGGCCATAATTTATAAAATTTCATGAATAAATGCATGGATAGAAACTATAGATAAGTCTAGTGCCACCAACTAGGAGTAACAAAGGGATTCAAGAGAACCGTACAAAGCTGCATTTGTATGCATCTTGCTTCAAGCTCAAGAAACTAGATTCGAGAATGAGATAACCTGCAGGTTGGGAAGAACGGAAACGAGAGTGATAAGTACAAAAATGTACTTAGTGAGGTAACACCTAGAATCTATCCAGGTTAAAAAAGACAAGACTTAGCAAGTTTATATCATTAATCACTCTAGTCATTTATGTTTAAAAAATGTATCATTTAAATCTCAAGTTCTAAAATATGTTTCCACGTAATCAATTATGTTCATTACATGTTCAAGTTACCTATCAAGGCCAAGATAACAAGTAATTTCAGGCACTTTAATTAAGGCATGCATTCGAATTTTACTAGCTAGATTAGGGAGTTCATGTCAAGGTTTTGCATCTTTTCATATCAAGCATGTAACAATAACACAAGTACTAGGCATGACAAGTGAGACTATCATACAATCCATTCGAACAAGGGTCATGTACTCATGTAACTTATTATTCAAGTCACAAGCAATTCAAGTAGGCAAAGCTTCACATTAAACATGAAACTTTCAAGTAACAAGCAAGACCATTAACAAGAATCAAGGTTTCACTTTGTTAATCATGTTTAGCTTTACTTATCTCAAGCTTACCGTGCGAATTTTCAAGATACATAAGAATCAAGGGTTTTATACTATCACATCTCAAGCAACATCATGTAAGTCTTGAACTTATATTATACATATCAAACAAGTAGCATGTATACACGAACTAGACAACACAAGCAAGTCAAATATTTATTCCATTCAAGCAAGGGCATTTCTTTATTTAAACATGTAATTCAAGTATCAAGTGGGTTCAAATAGTCATGTTTATCATGGCACACATATAACTCAAGAAGCAAGAACATCATGTTATTTATGTAGATCTAGAATTCAAGCAATTCAGCGTACTTGTATCTTAATAATCAAGTAGCAATAAATTAGTGTAGGTAAATTCATCATGTTAAGCATGTAATTCAAGTAACAAGCATTTCAAGTAAACAAGATTATCATGTCAAGCATGTAATTTCAAGTAATAAACAAGATCATTGTCAGGGATCAAGATTTTTTGTTTATTATTCAAGTATAGCTTATCTTATTACAAGCTTAATTAACAAGGTTTTTGCCTTGGTGTTTAGTTGACAAGGTAATCAAGTCACCAACCGTCGCCACAAGATGGTACTTATAGTACCGGTCAATCCCTCCTACTGTTGCCAAGTGACCACAACACACTTCCCTCAAATTGTTGCCAAATAAGGGCCTTAGCCCAGGACCGTAGTCCACCCGACACAGGAGCTCTAAACTCTCTGGCATGACATCCTACCTATGACCAACTAGCAACCAAGGACTTATTTGATTTCATATCATTAAGTCAAGTTTATAATGTATTCATTCAAAACAAGGCTTGTTTCAAGAATCCAAGTTCAAGTCAAGATAATCTAGATCATGTCATGTATAGCAAGATCAAGTATGCCCTTAGGCAATGGAGCCTTAGCTCACCATGTTCAAGAATTCACAAGCCTATTCATGTTATCATTAATCAAGTGCTATGAAGTAGCATTTAAAAAAATCATTTCAAGCAAGGATACTTTTAGGATCTACAACCATTCAAATTAACTTGTAACGCCATAGTTTTGGGCCTAGATGTTTTAGACATTGGATCGGACTGGTCGGGAACGGTTCGAATCATGGTTGGTGATTTAAGGAAATAAAGGATCGGGATAGGATAAAAATATGGTAAAAATTGCTAAAATCCTCTAAAATCATGTTTTAGGGGTTGGTCAAATCAATTTTACAAAAAGAGTTTCGGAAGTGGTACATTTTGAGTAGTGATCAAAATGTAAAGTTTTAAAACTGTGGAAAATGTGATTTTTAAAAGAGGAGCCAAAATATTAGAATCTTTAGGGAGCTTTATGGCAATTTAGCCTTTTCTTAATATGAAATGTGTTTTAAAAGGAATTTAAAATGATTAAATAAAATGGTTTTTTATTTAATTAAAATGAATAACATAAAAAAAGTGAGATTTCATTTGATGTAACTACCTTTCTCTTCTCATTTTCAGCCAAACACTATTCTAACTCATTTACTCCGAAATTCTTTTCTCCCAAACACTCTCTCATTAATTTCCAAATCAATTTCAAGATTTCACTTCAAGATTTTCAAGTTTTGAAAAGCTAAAACTTGTCATTCATTGAGGAAAGCAAGGATTGGAGGTAAATCTCGTTCTCAACCTTCAATCTAGGTTCTTTATTGAATTTCCCAAGATCTTTGGCTTCTAATTAATGCTTTTGTTTGAGTTTTCATTATAGTTTTGATTTGAGATCGAAATATTACAAAAAAATATGATTAAAATCTTGATTTTCGGATTTGTTTTGATAGGCTCTGTTATGGATTGATTTTAATTGAGTTTTGTGTTTTTGAATATGTTGAAAAGAGGTTTTGTTGATATAGATCCCGAAATCCTTGAGTTTCTTGATGGTTTTAGTTGGGTTTTTGGAGTGAAATGATGTAGAAATGCTTGCTGGAGGTATAAGGATGGGTTTAGGTTGTTTTTAATTGTGTTTTGATGTTTATAAATGGTTGAAAGTGATGTGTGTTGGCTGGGCTTTGTTTAGGAAGCAATCGATTGAATTTTCTATTGTTTCGGATGGGTAAATTGGTGTAGTTTGGGTGAGCAACGAGTTTGTGTTTAGTTGCTGGTGTTGAAATGCATTTTGATGCATTTGGATCTCTGTTTTGATGATGTGAAAACAGGGGATCTTGATCCGGGAGCAAACGAGACGAAATTGGAGGCTCTAGAAGGGTGATTTTCGTGTCGGCGAGCAAGGCTTCGCTTATCGGTGAGTAGAAATGGAATTTCTAGCTTTGTAACGCTTTGTGTGTGGTCTTGGGAGCTTAGTGTAAGTTTGAAACACTTAGCTAAGCTCAAGAGTAGGTGAATTCGGAAGTCTCTCTCGGAATGTGCTATGATTTTATGGAAAATGCACTTGAATTGAATGTGATTTCAATTACTATTTTTAAGCATGTTATGAGCATTGATGATGCTGGTTTTTAATGCCATTTTGTTAAGGATGCTTATGGTAATTGATCTTTGGGTTTATGTGATTAGTGTATTAGATATTAAGCATGTTTATGCTTGTGGAAATGGCATTGTATTTATGCTTGTAAAACAGTGGAATATTGATGTAAATGATTATATTGGCATGTGATAGAAATGGTTTTTGGTTACTTTAATCGGATATAGTTAGCCGGCTATATGATTGGGTGCACCGTGAATATAGTCACCTTAGATGTCGAGGAGTTGTGATTGTACCGTATACTCCATCCAAGTACCCTAATGATTGAGGATAAGATCACAACGGTGGATGTTTAATCCCGTGTGTGAATCTTGTGGTAAGTGTCTCGTGCTCGTGTTAGTGGAATTATAAAACTACCGATGAGTGGTGTCGAGGGGTTGTGAATGTACCGTTATACTCCACCATGGGTGTCACAACGATAGAGGGTTGCTCTCGTGTGTGAGACTTGTGTAGTCTGGTAGTGTGTATGAAGCGTGTGGGACAACGCTTGTAATCCGCGTATCCGATTGTGTCATTTGTGTTGGTTTGAGAATTGATCACTTGCGAGCCAATATAATGTTGTTGATTAATGGTTTAAGCATGGGATGCTTGTGGTTAATGCTAGAATGCATGAGATGCTTGGATTAAGCATTAGCAAAATGGTACTTGTTGTTATCTTGATGATGCTATGAGCAGGTGATTTAAAAAAGTGCATTGATGCTTGTAAAGCATGTTTTAAGGAAAGGCATGAAATGACAATTGATGATATTTCCGGTTTTGAAAATGCATTGATGAATGTTTGTATTAGTGATTCTCAATGCTTACGAGTTAACTTTGGTTTTCGCTGTGTAATCTTCTTAGTTCGGATCGGGCGTTTAGGCCGAGCTAAGGGGTTACATTTTTTGGTATCAAATCCAGGTTACGAAAGAATTGGGGATGATGGTAAGTGAAAATTGGTATGTTTGGTGTATGAATGTGTGAAAAAGCATGTTTTGTTTGTATGTTGGAGTTTATGTCATGCTTGATTAAAGTAAATCATATGCGAGATGTATATGATTGTATGTTGCTGATGTGATATTGATATGTGTTTATTTTGGATAGTGGAAAGTATGATGAACATGATATGTTATTGTATGCTATGTTAGGTTTGAGGGAAATCGGGGTGCCCATTGCCTTATTACACTAATTAAATGTTTTGTGAACTTGGATCCTTTCTTGAGGCTGGCCTAAATGGTTTGTTTTGTTTTATTGTTAAGCCTTGTTAAAAATAGCACTATGGGTCCGAGGAGAGAGCTAAGGTCGAACACAGTAGTGCCTGCGGCTGAGCAGGGCGACCAGGGAAATCAAGGGGCTGATGTCCCTCCTGGTGGAAATTTACCTCCTCCGTCACCACCTGGAGGTGGGGAGCAAGAGCAACAAGGACATGTTGGTCCGGGTTTGGGTGATCTAACGCCGTTGGTTCAGCCAATCACCGGGGCGTTTCAGGCTGCAGTAGCTGGAGCGTATGTACATGCCCCTGCAGCTGGGGATGCGGGTTTACCCTTGGAGAGGTTCAGGAGTCTAGGAGCTGTCGAGTTCTATGGTATGTCTCCTGAGGCGTCGGAAGCCTGGTTGGCTAGCACGATCCGTATCATGGATCAGATGAGTTGTAATGATGTGCGAAGCTGGGGTGCGTTGTTTCTCTTCTCCAGGGTGATGTGTATAGTTGGTGAACGACTACCACTGCGGGAATAGAACCCATTGAAGTAGATTGGGGTTTTTTTAAGGGTGCCTTTAAAAGGAAGTATCTTGGAGTGAGATACTTAGATGAGAAGAAACGCGAGTTCATGTCGCTTGTTCAGGGAAATCTTTCTGTGGCTGAGTACGAGGTCCAGTTCGTACGTCTGAGCCAGTATGCCCCTCAGCTGATACCTAGTGAGAGGCACCATTGTGATCGCTTTCGGTATGGGCTGGTGTAGAAAGTCAAGACATACATGTTGGCTGTGGATTACACTGATTTCAATGTGCTTTTGTGTCAAGCCACAGACATTGAACAGAACTTGGGTCTGGCATCCCGAGGAGTTGGATTTAGCTCTGGGAAGAGAGCATCTGAGTCTAGTTCCGGTGGTGGATGGAACAAGAGAGGCCGAGATAGGAGATATCAGCCTTCTAGGCGAGGCAATGCTAGACATGGTGCACCGGTTCAAGGAGATCGGATGAGAGCGGAATCGAACACGTGCTGGACGTGTGGATCTCGGGGTCATCTGAGGTGAGATTGTTCTCGAGCGGCTAGGGAGGTTCAGGCCCCTGTGGTGGTGACAGGGAATTCATCCTGGAACTGTGGTTCAGCGGATCACATGAGGCGAGAGTGTCCCTTGTTGGCTGGTGGAGGCCAAGGACGTGCAGCTGCTGTGGCTGCACCGCGGAGAGGCCGTGGGTGCGGCCGAGGGAACTTTCAAAGGAGAGATGAGGGGCAGCGAGGCATTGCTCATGTTGTAGCAGTTCGACCAGAGGGAGGCGGTCCTGCGAGGGTCTATGCTCAGCAAGAGGAGCGCAATGATATAGATGTTATTGCAGGTACCTTTGTTCTTCGGTCTTCATCATTGCTGGCTTTGATTGATTCTGGATCCACGCATTCTTATATCTTGAGTGAGAATGCACATTTGCTTGATATACCTGTTGAGTTGCTCGAAGTAGGAATGCAAGTGACTAGTTCTTTTGGTGAGACTATAGTCACTAGGAAGTTGTATAAGAGATGCCTTTTATATGTGCAAGGTCATGTTTTTCTTGTGGACTTGATGGAGTTACCCTTTTATGGTTTCGATGTGATCCCTGGTATGGATTGGTTGACTGAGCATAGAGCGGAGGTAGATTTTGATGTTAACGAGTCACTTTAAAGCTTGTTGATGCTTATGAAGTGCTGGTGGTTGGCGAGAATGTGAAATTCTTGTCGAATGTGATTTCGGCTTTTGAAAAAAACCGTATGTTGAGGTTGAGTTGTGAGGTTTAGGTTGAGTTGTGAGGCTTACCTTGCCTATGTGATGAATACTGGCACAAAGGATGTGCATGTGCAGGACATCAAAACCGTTTGCGATTTTCTAGGTGTCTTTCCGGAAGAATTGCATGGGTTGCCACCAAACCGAGAAGTCGAGTTTGGTATCGAGTTGTATGAGAATACGACTCTGGTGTCCATTGCTCCTTATCGCATGGCACCTAAAGAGCTGAAGGAGTTGAAAACGCAACTTTAGGAGTTGTTGGATCGAGGGTTCATCCGACCGAGTGTGTCACCTTGGGGTGCACCAGTCTTGTTTGTAAAGAAGAAAGATGGGACGATGCGGATGTGCATAGATTATCGGCAACTGAACAAGTTGACGATCAAGAACAAGTATCACTTGCCTAGGATTGATGATCTCTTTGTTCAGTTTTGGGGAGCCTCGGTGTTTTCTAAGATAGACCTGAGGTCGGGATATTACTAGCTGAAGGTGAAGGATGTGGACGTACCTAAGACAGCTTTTCGGACAAGGTACGGGCATTACGAGTTCTTAGTGATGTCGTTTGGTTTGACCAATGCACCTGTTTCTTTCATGGACATGATGCATCGTGTGTTCCATGAGTTCTTGGATCAGTTTGTGGTGGTGTTCGTCGATGATATCCTTGTGTATTCGCGTACCGAGGAGGATCATGATAGACACTTGATAATCATTCTGCAAGCGTTGTTGGAGAACCAGTTCTATGCCAAGCTAAGTAAGTGTGAGTTTTGGCTTAGAGAGGTGGTCTACCTTGGGCATGTTGTATCAGCTGAGGGTATTCACGTTAATCTGCATAAAGTAGAGGCTATGATGAGCTGGAAGGTGCCAAAGTCGGTGACAGACGTAGGAAGTTTCCTTGGTTTAGCTGGGTATTACCGTAGATTCGTCAAAGGTTTCTCGAGGATTGCTGCACCTTTGACCAAGTTATTATAGAAGAATGTTCGCTTTTGAGTGGACAGATGTGAGGCAGCAAGCTTTTGAGAAGCTGAAGGAAGCGTTGACGCAAGCTCCTGTCTTGGCTCAACCTGAGTCTGGTAAGGAGTTTATGGTCTATAGTGATGCGTCCATTGTTGGTTTGGGTTGCGTGTTGATGCAGGAGGGTAAGGTGGTAGCCAATGCATCTAGACAGTTGAAGGTGCTTGAGCGTAACTACCCTACTCACGATCTTGATCATGCGGCTGGTGTGTTTTCCCTAAAGATCTGGAGGCATTATCTATACGGTGAGAAGTGTGTAGTGTTCACGGATCATAAGAGCTTGAAGTATCTTATGTCTCAGAAGGAGTTGAATCTTAGGCAACGTCATCGGGTGGAGTTGCTTAAGGATTTTGATATGTCGATCGAGTATCACCCGAGCAAGGCTAATGTTGTGGCTGATGCTTTGAGCAGGAAAGTGGTTATGGAGTTGAGGGCGATGTTTGCTCGCTTGAGCATATCGTGTGATGGTGGTCTTATTGCTGAATTGCAAGTGAAACCATCTCTGATTCAGTTGATTAAAGATATGCAGTTGCTTGATGATTCCCTTGTTCCTCATGTTAAGGACATTGCGGAGGGTAAGCCTTCAGATTTCAGTTTTAATGATGACGGTGTTCTGTGCTTTGGAAGTCGAATAGTGGTGCCAGATGATGTTGAGTTGAGGCGCACTATTCTGACTGAAGCTCATAGTAGTCCTTTCGCTATGCACCCTGGTAGTACAAAAATGTACCATGATTTGAAGGATGAGTACTACTGGGTGGGATTGAAGAAGGGTGTTGCTGATTTTGTTAGTAAAAGCATGGTGTGTCAGCGAGTAAAGGCTGAACATCAGGTTCCTTCAGGGTTGTTGCAGCCTTTGAGAATCCCAGAGTGGAAGTGGGAAAGAATTACCATGGATTTCGTTTCTGGCTTGTCGTTGTCACCGTCAAAGAAGAATTCGGTTTGGGTGGTTGTGGATCGCCTTACGAAGTCAGCACATTTCTTGTCGGTGCATACTACGTAAACCCTGGATAGGTTGGCAGAGCTGTATATTGCTTAGATTGTATGGTTGCACGGTGTGCCAAAGTCCATTGTGTCAGATAGGGATCCGAGTTTTACATCGTGATTTTGGGAATGTTTGCATCAAGCCTTGGGTACACGGTTGAATTTCAGTACTTCCTATCATCCTCAGACGGATGAACAGTCGGAACGTGTGATCCAGGTTCTTGAGGACATGTTGAGGTGTTGCGTAATAGATTTCCAGGGTTCTAGGGAGAAGCACTTGCCGTTGGTTGAGTTTGCATATAACAATAGTTACCAGGAAAGTATTCAAATGGCTCCATATGAGGCTTTGTATGGGAGAAGATGTAGAACCCCTCTCTATTGGGCAGAAGCAGGGCAAAAGTTGATTTTGATGCCGGCTATGTTAAAGGGAACCACCGAGACAGTGAAGGTCATTTGTGAGCGTTTGAAGGCAGCATCGGATCGACAAAAGTCTTAAGCAGATCTGAAGCGCAAGGAGATTGAGTTCGCGATGGGCGAACGTGTGTTTTTGAAAGTATCGCCTTGGAAGAAGGTGATGAGATTTTGGCATAAGGGTAAGCTTAGCCTAAGGTTTATTGGACCTTATGAGGTTGTGGAGCGTATTGGTCATGTGGCATATCGGTTGAGATTGCCTTCGGAGCTGGAAAATATACATGATGTGTTTCATGTCTTGATGTTGCGGAGGTACAGATCGGATCCTTCGCGTGTGATGTCTGTTGAGGAGATAGAGTTGAATCTGGATCTGTCATATGATGAAGAACCAGTGAGGATTCTGGATGTGAGCAGCAAAGTTCTTCGTGGCAAGACGGTAGAACTTGTGAAGGTGTTGTGGCGACACCGAGGAGTTGAGGAGGCAACGTGAGAGAGCAAGCCGGACATGCTCACGCAGTTTCCGCACCTTTTTCCTTCACGTAAAATTTCGAGGATGAAATTTCCTAAGTTGGGGAGAGTTGTAACGCCCTGGTTTTGGGCCTAGATGTTTTAGGCATCGGATCGGATTGGTCGGGAACGGTTCGAATTGTGGTTGGTGATTTAAGGAAATCAAGGATAGGGATATGATAAAAATATGGTAAAATTTGCTAAAATCCTCTAAAATCATGTTTTAGGGGTTGTTCAAATCAATTTTACAAAAAGAGTTTTGGAAGTGGTACATTTTGAGTAGTTACCAAAATGTAAAGTTTCAAAACCGTGGAAAATGTGATTTTTAAAAGAGGAGCCTAAATCTTAGAATCTTTAGGGAGCTTTATGGCAATTTAGCCTTTCCTTAATATGACATGTGTTTTAAAAGGATTTTAATGTGATTAAATAAAAGGGTTTTTATTTAATTAAAATGAATAAAATAAGAAAAGTGAGATTTCATTTGACGTAACTACCTTTCTCTTCTCATTTTTAGCCAAACACTATTCTAACTCATTTTCTCCATAATTCTTTTCTCCCAAACACTCTCTCATTAATTTCCAAATCAATTTCAAGATTTCTCTTCAAGATTTTCAAGTTTTGAGAAGTTAAAACTTGTCATTCATTGAGGAAAGCAAGGATTGGAGGTAAATCTCGTTCTCAACCTTCAATCTAGGTTCTTTATTGAAATTCCCAAGATCTTTGGCTTCTAATTAATGTTTTTGGTTGAGTTTTCATTATAGTTTTGATTTGAGATCAAAATATTACAAAAAAAAATATGATTAAAATCTTGATTATCGGATTTGTTTTGATAGGCTCTATTTTGGATTGATTTTAATTGAGTTTTGTGTTGATTAATATGTTGAAAATAGGTTTTGTTGATATAGATCTCGAAATCCTTGAGTTTCTTGAAGTTTTTAGTTGGGTTTTTGGGGTGAAATAATGTAGAAATGCTTGTTGGAGGTATAAGGATGGGTTTAGGTAGTTTTAGATGTGTTTTGATGTTTATAAATGGTTGAAAGTGATGTGTGTTGGCTGGGCTTGGTTTAGGAAGCAATCGATTGAGTTTTCGGTTGTTTCGGATGGGTAAATTGGTGTCGTTTGGGTGAGCAACGAGTTTGTGTTTAGTTACTGGTGTTGAAATGAATTTTGATGCATTTGGATCTCTGTTTTGATGATGTGAAAACATGGGATCTTGATCCAGGAGAAAATGAGACGATTTTGAAGGCTCCGGAAGGGTGATTTTCGTGTCGGCGAGCAAGGCTTCGCGTATTGGTGAGTGGAAATGGAATTTCCAGCTTTGTAATGCTTTGTGCGTGGTCTTGGGAGCTTAGTGTAAGTATGAAACACTTAGCTAAGCTCAAGAGTAAGTGAATTCGGAAGTCTCTCTCGGAATGTGCTATGTTTTTATGGAAAATGCACTTGAATTGAATGTGATTTCAATTACTATTTTTAAGCATGTTATGAGCATTGATGATGCTGTTTTTTAATGCCATTTTGTTAAGGATGCACATGGTAATTGATCTTTGGGTTTATGTGATTAGTGTATTTGATATTAAGCATGTTTATGCGTGTGGAACTGGCATTGTATTTATGCTTGTAAAACAGTGGAATATTGATGTAAATGATTATATTGGCAAGTGATGGAAATGGTTTTTGGTTACTTTAATCGGATATAGTTAGCCGGCTATAGGATTGGGTGCACTGTGAATAAAATCGCCTTGGATGTTGATGGGTTGTGATTGTACCGTATACTCCATCCAAGTACCCTAACAATTGAGGCTAAGATTACAACGATGGATGTTTAATAAAGTGTGTGAATCTTGTGGTATGTGTCTCGTTCTCTCGTTAGTGGAATTATATAACTACCGATGAGAGGTGTTGAGGGGTTGTGAATGTACCGTTATACTCCACCACGGGTGTCACAATGATAGAGGGTTGCTCTCATGTGAGAGCCTTGTGTAGTCCGGTAATTTGTATGAAGCGTGTGGGTCAACGCTTGTAATTCGCGTATCCGATTGTGTCATTTGTGTTGGTTTTGGTATGGTTTGAGAATTGATCACTTGCGAGCCAATATAATGTTGTTGATTAATGGTTTAAGCATGAGATGCTTGTGGTTAATGCTAGAATGCATGAGATGCTTGGTTTAAGCTTGAGCAAAAGGTTACTTGATGTAATCTTGATGATGCTATGAGCATGTGATTTAAAAAAGTGCATGGATGCTTGTAAAGCATGTTTTAAGGAAAGGCATGAAATGACAATTGATGATATTTCTGGTTTTGAAAATGCATTAATGAATGTTTGTTTTAGCGATGCTCGCTAAGCTTTATGCTTACGCTCTTTTGTTTCATCAATGCAGAGAATTAGACTTTTGAGGCAGCAAGAAGCAAGGCAAATCCAAGCTCTTTTGACTAGACAAAGTATGTGGTTTTATCTAAGTGTAATAAGAGGCAATGGGTGGGATTTCTACTCTTGGATTATTTGGTGATGTTGAACACCTTGAGCATGTTTGGTTTGCCTATTTTGGGTTGTAAATGGCCTTTAAATGTTGGTTTGAACTTGAATGTTGTTTTTAGCTTTTGTGTGGTTTTTATATCTAGGAAGCATGCCTATACTTCTTGAGCTTGCAAGTTTGATGCTATGTTTTAGTTTGTGCCTCGTAATAGTAGTCTTTGATGCTTATACATGTTGTATGTGTGATGTGGCATGTTTTGGGATGTTTTCGGAGGTGAGTAGTTGGGTAAAACCAGTAAATTTGGAAATTGCAGGGCAAGGCGTTTCAGAACGCCCTTACATGTTTCGGAACGATGGCCTGGAATGGTCATGGTGTTTCGGAACGGGTAGGCACGTTCCGGAACATTTTGCCACTGGAATGCATTGATTCGAAACAGGTTTCGGAACGCACCCGCGTATCAAAACGGGTTTCAGAACGCACCCGCGTATCGAAACGATCAACCTGGTTTCAAAACGTCTGTTTCGATACAGGGTCTTGTGTTTCGAAACACTTGACCGTTGTATGTTGAATTTGAATTGTTTCAGGTTTCAATTTCTTACAGTTTTGTCCTTGTATGTTGAATGCTTAATTAATTGAGTTTGGATGATCCGTTTGAGATGAAACTTGACATGTTGGCATGTTATATGACTAATTTTGGATTGGTAACTTTAAAACCTGATTAGTTCTTATAATTCTAGAAATTTATAATCTAGTCCCTAAAAGACGTTTGTATGCAATTGGACCCCTAATTGAGCTCTGTTCGCTGTGACGCTTTCGCTAAATCAAATTGCTAATCATATAGGATAATAATGTGCATCTAGGAAAGATAAAATGAAAAAAAAGGGTTGTTAATCGAAGTTGACTTTAACGAGTTGACTTCGGTTTTCCCCGTGTAATCTTCTTAGTTCGGGTTGGGCGTCTAGGTCGGGCTAAGGGGGTTACATAACTATAGCACATAAGCATAGATTCAATTTGGCAACCAAGGTAGCAAATTGTAAGCATGTTCATATAGATATTAAGTTTCAAGTAAAGAATATCCAAGCAAACACATACCATTCAAATCATTTCATGGTATACAAACAAGAAACCATTTGACATTCAAGTTAGCAAGGTCCAAGCATATACATGTAGTATCAAGTTTCAAGCATGAACATTTCAAGCATACTTATGACATTCATATTTCAAAATTCCTATTATAAGCCATTCTTCCCTTAATATATATATATATATATATATATATATATATATATATATATATCACATATCATATCATGAGCATTATTGAGCAAGGATCAAATTTCAAACAAGTTTTGTTAGGACCTAAGTCATTTGTTTTTAGCCTTTGAATGCTCCACTCTTTCCCCTTCCACAAAGTTTACTCCTTGCTCTAAAAATTAATACAATTAAGAAAGGTCAAAACATGTTTACTATAATGCCTCGGCTTTGGGCCTAGAGGTTTTAAGGGCGGTTTAGGGTTTGCTTAACCTAGAATTAGAGATCCGAGCCTTTAGAAGCGGTTCAGGGAAAATGTAGTTCGGGATAAGATAAAATTATGAGAAAATTTTCTAAAATCTTTTAAAAATATATATTGAAGGTTGGTAATATCAATTTTAG
Organism: Hibiscus trionum; assembly: GCA_030270665.1. NCBI lineage: Eukaryota > Viridiplantae > Streptophyta > Magnoliopsida > Malvales > Malvaceae > Hibiscus > Hibiscus trionum. The sequence continues at coordinate 18,087,892 of BSYR01000017.1, read as the reverse complement.
AAAATGAGGTTTGGAAAGTCAAGATTTCGGAAAGCGGCCAATTGTTAAAAAGTGCAAAATTGGTTTATTAAGGACTAAATAAAAATGGGGCCAAGACTTAGAATCTTTAGGGATATTATATCTATTTAAAAAGGATGTGAGAATCTGAATAGCTGAAAGAGAATTGACGTAACATTTATTCTCTCAATTTCCAATCAGCCAAACAATTTATTTTCTCTCTCAAACTTCAGAGATCTTCATCTTTTAACTTCTTTTTGTTTCCCAAATGATTTCCTAAGCTTCTCCATCACTAATCCCAAAGAAATCTTAAAAGACTTCTTCAAAATATTGTCATTTGAAGGGAAGAGGAAAGGTTAGAGGTAAGATTTGGTTGAACTCCTATAATCAAGGTTCTTTAATGAAATTCTCATGTCTTTGGCTTCCTAAATATGTTTATTAACTAAGCTTCATGTTTTGATTAATGGAAAATTGATTAATCTAGCTTTTCTTGGTGGATTTCTAAGTAATTCGTTTGGGCATTGTTTTAATTGATTTGAGAATGGTTTTAAACTTGTTTTAAATGTTAGAGGATGTGAGAATAAAGGTTTTCTAATAATAATCCCGAAATAGGATGAATCCCTAATAAGTAGATTGTTGGATTTTGGGTTTTTGCATGAAAATGTGAAATCTAAGTTGCTGGATGTATAAGGACGTTGTTAGGTTGTTTTTAGATGTTGGTTGATGAGTAAATTTGAGTGGAAGTGTTAGATTATGGCTGGGATGAGTTTAGAGAGCAATCGAAGGTGATTTCGATTATTTTCGAATGGGTATTTTGGTGTTTTGGGCAGAGCAGCGTGATTGCTTAAGTTGTTGGTGATTTTAATGCATTATGATGCATTAATTCTCTGTTCTTGTGTGGTATAAACAGGGGAGAATACATCGGAAGCGAACGATGAAGTTTTGGGGGATTCGGACGCTTAATTTCGCGTCGGCGAATCTTGGTTTCATGAGTCGGTGGGTGGAATTGGTTTTGATAGTCTTGAAGGACTTGAAAGCAAGGTTTGGGGGTTTATATTGAGTTTGAAACAATAACCTAAGCCTGGAATTAAGTTTGAGATATTTCGCTCTCATTTCACGGATATTGTCCCATTGATTTTATGATCATGCTCTTGTTTTGAAGATAGATTTATACCTACTATTTTATTCATGTTTTTTGAGATATGAAATGATGGCTTTAAAGATCCCATGTGATAGATTTGATGTTTCAATGAGTTTTAACCATTTGATATCATGTTATGCATTGTTTATGCTTTTGAAATAGGATGAGAATGATTTGGATTTGATGCATTAAAAATAGTAGGTAATGGAGTTTAAAATATATATATTGCCATGAAATGAGAGTATTGTTACCAGATACAATTGGTCGACCAATAGGATGAGAAGTGCACTATAAAATACAAAATTCGTACGTGCTCTTTGGTTCGGGCAATGGGGGTAGTGCCATCTTGTTCCAAAGTGAGAGTCTGATGATGTGAGATTATATCGGGGTAGGTCTTGGTGAAACATCCAAGCTTTGTGTCGATGAGAGATGCCACCATGAGTGTCTGGTGTTGTGAGATTCTATTGAGGTAGGACTTGACGTTTAGTCAAGCTATACGCATATCCGAGTAATGTTGTTAAAATGCCAATATATGAGATTGATTATGAGATTCACATACACCTTGATGTAATTGATTTATGCATGGTGCTTTGCATTTGAGAATATGTTGTAAGAAATGATTTTTGAGATTTAAGCATGTAAGGCTATGCCTCGAGACATTGCATTCAATAAATGCATGAGATAGATGGTACATGTGATGCAAATGGTGTGGTTTTCGCTATGAAAATGATTTCAAGCATGAGATAGAAAGAGCATGAAGAGTTAGAGATTTCTAAGGATTATCGATTTTAAAATGCATTGTTGTGATTGTATGTTTTGAGCATCCCTCACTAAGCAATTGTGCTTACGCTCTCTTTTTTCAACAATGCAGAGAATTAGCTTGTGTGGGCAGCAAAGAGGCAAGAAGATTACCAAGGGTTTGGTCTAAGCTCAAGTATGATTTTATATTTGCGTATTAGTAATAATAGTTAGCAATGGGTTAATGCTATGTGTTGAGAGATTGTATTTTGGAACTCCCTGTTTTGAGGCATGTTTCTAATGCTCTTAAAGATTTGTAAATGGTCTTTTGTGTTTGGTTTAAGCATGGGTTGGTTTTTTGACTTCTATGTGGCTGTTTTTGTATAGGGTGTATGAATATAGATTCTATTGATGCTTATAGACATGCTATGATGTTGTTTCTCTCATATATGTTGTGGTTTGATGTTCTAAGTATGTTGTATGTATGTCAATAGCATGTTGGATTGGTTTAATGTGTATTAAAGTGTGAAAAACTGTCACATCCTAAAAAACTGGTCTAGTTGAAATTAGGTTCTGGTGACCGAATATTTTATATCGATTTTATAGTTTAATCGATCTTATTTATAACAATAAAAATTATTCGGGTTAATTTATAATAGTTTATTATTATTATTATTATTATTATTATTATTATTATTATTATTATTATTATTATTATTATTAAAGAGGAATTGCTTGAAGCAAATCCACGCATAAGAGACACTCGGCCTTTGCTTGAGAAGTGTGGCAAAAATGGCCACTTACGTGGCAAGCAAATAAGGGAAATCAATATGGCCATGTAAAGCCATTCGTGGGGCATTAGGGAGCCGGACCTCAATTATAAATAGGGGAGGGGATTCGAATTGTGCAATAAAAAAATTAGGGAGAAAAAAATAATACAGTTTAGTGTTAGATTGGTAGCTCAATATTTTCGGTTTAGCGATATCGAATCTCAGCTAATGGTAGGATCAAGAATTAATAAGGAGTAAACCAACATCTCCAACAAACACTAGGGAAAAAGAAATTGTTATCTGAGAAACGTCGGGTTGTCGAGGTGAGTGTAGTTGTGTCACGAGATAGGCTCGGTGTCGTCTCGAGTTTATTATTTATGATTATGTTTGCATTTGTTAAGGGCTCACGTAGAGCAACTATGTTCTAATGGCAAATTTGGTAAGTACTTGCCTTAAAAAATTAATCAAAAGAAAAATTTTGTTAGAACTTGTGCCTATGATAGGATAGTCGATTTTAAAATTTTCACACCATAACAAAAAGAACTTAATTTCGGGGAAAGCATGGAGTAAACTTAGAATTTTTCTATAATTTCCAAAAATTAAAAACACAACTATTACTTGCTGAATTTGATTGAATTTTTTATAAACATTGCTTGCTTGAATTATTTGTAAAATTCTAACTTGGTTGCAGGAAGCTGTCGCGGCAGGCAACAAACAGAAAAAGAAAAGCACTGCCACGACAGAAAAGAAAAAAAATTATGTTGCTTTTTCTTAGAGGTGCCCAAAACCGGCTCTAGGAAGAATCATGTGCAAGGACACTCCGCTGCTATCAAAGTCCATGAATCTGAAAATTTTTGAAGTGATTGACAAATTAGCATGAGTGAATGAAAGTCTTCACATGATGACTCTACTCAATGGGTTCGGGGTTTTGTAGTTTGCTCTTATCTTAATTTTAGACCTAAAGAGTAGTTGTGATGAGATGAAGCCCTTATTGCCATGATTATAAAATGTGCTTAATTATGCTGCCTCGGCAGCAACCTTATATTACCATGATAGCATCTTTGTTTACTTAGAATATTCTTCAGATTCAGCATGTACACAGTTTCTGCACACACTACACTGGCATTGTAGTTTAATTCTGAGGTAATTCATGCTATTCCCCTTTCATTATTCTAATGATATGTTCCACGGCCTTGAGGTGCTAAATCAAGTTTAAAACAAGTTCTTCTTTCTGATTAGTGCAAGGGCAAGTATGTTTAGGATTGCATTGCTTGAGGACAAGCAATAGTTCGAGTTTGGAGGTGTGTAAAGTGCTCATAAGTCCTATATTTTATGTGCATTCCATCTTATATTATTGTTGTTCTTAAGTACATTTTAGGCATAATTAGGTACATGCATACATTATTTATAGTATTCTTTGCTTTGCCTTGTTTCTGTTGAATATCTTTAAATTCGCGAGAAAAGATATTGTTTTAGTTTAGTTTTAGCTGCAGGTACTATAAGCTGTCAAGAGGAGGAGAAAGCTGAGGAACAGATGCTGAGGGAGCAAGTCAAGGAGTTCTACTGAAGCAGCTCAACACATAGAGAGGTGCTGTCGTCGCCATATTTGTCGCCCAGGGCAGCAACCGGAGAAATTGGTGAATTGGAGTGCAATTGGAAGAGAATAATTTTATGAGTCCAATGAGCCCATCTACGCAATTTCTTGATGCCCGAAACAGCGGATTGAGTTGCCCAAGGGGAAATTATCCAAGGCGGCTTAAGCTTACTTGTGGCACAAGGAGTCCAATTTCAAGTCAAAGAAGTCAGAATTTAAAGGATTCATTCAATGCAAAAGCTACTTTATCATGAGGAAGACTTCTACTCCAAGGAGGACTTAACCTAGGCCAATGTCCTATATATAACCGATCATACCTTGTATTTTAAGGCATCCCAACTCATAGTCGGCATAGCTTAGGTTTCTCTTGTGTTTTCTTGCCGCCACTATGTTCTAAATTCACTAGGGTTTGGGTTGTGTTGTAAAGTAGTTGTGCGAACGGTTGTTTAGGTTTAAGTTTATTTTTGCAATAAATTCAATGTTTGCTTTTTTCATGTTCTTCATTGTTTTCAATTGAGTTCGAAAGATCGATTGGGAGCAATCCCTTTGTTTGGTATCGAGAGAGTCAAACTCACGAAAGAAGTAAGCATGATCTCATCAATACCAGGTGTTGATCAATCCAGCCTAGACGTAGGTTAGGGTTTAAGGCGGCTAAAGGAGGACGAACCAAAGGTTGTTGTTCATTGCAAGATTCACGCAGACGGGTATTATCTGCAGCGGGCATCAATAGTATTTTGACTTAGACATAAGTTGAATCATCATCGAAGCATTCTGCCAAGCCTTGAAGGCTTGCCGAGTTTGCCACCGAGCCAATCGTTCGTTGCACTAACGAGGCAGAGAAAGTGTCGAAGCACCAATTTTCCATGTAACACCCCAATTTTGGGCTTAGAAGTTTTGGGTTTGGACCGGACCGGTCGGTTTGCGGTTCGAATATAAAAGAGTGAATTTAGGAAAGCCTAGTTCGGGTTGCGTTAAAAATGTGGAAAAATGTCTTAAAATCCTCTTTTATTATGTATAAGAGGAAAGTGAAATCAATTTTACAAAATGAGGTTTGGAAGTGTGACATTTTGGGTTAGTGACCAAAATGTAATTTTCGAAAATTGTGAGACTGTTTTAAAAAGGATTGAAACTTTGAATCTTTAAGGAGCTATTTACCCAATAGGAGTTTCTCCAGATTTTTCCTAAATATTAAAGGTTTAATAAATGGTTTTTAAATAAAAGAAAAAGAGAGGGAAGATATTTTGGCATTTTCCAACTAACTTTTCCTAAATTTCTATTTTCATTTTCTCTCATCTTTTCTCTCAAACAAAACACATTTCTCCAGAGCTTTTTCCTCTGATTTTTGACATCCAAACATGAGATTTTAATTCTCTTTTGATCTCTAATCATCTCTTCAACAAAACCTCACCATTTGCTACATGGATCTTCAAGAATTTTTATTCTAAAAAGGGAGAAACTCAAGTTTAGAGGTATGAACGTCCTTCTCCTCTAAATTCTCAGTTCTTTACTGAAATTCCCAAGTTCTCAATCCTTGATTTGTGTTTAATTAAAGGTTTTACAATTGTATTCTTGATTTTGGCTTTAAAATGCAAGATTTGTTTGATTTTGATGAAATTTCGTATAATCTGATTGGGCAGTGTTTTGAGGTGTCAATTTGATGATAAATGAATGTTTAATTGATGAGAAATTGAGATTTAATCAATGCAATCCCGGATAGGTTGAATTTCCTAAGTTTTACTTGTAATAGTGATGGTTTGTGGAGTGATCTTGATGATCTGTTATGGCTGGAGGTATAAGGATGTGTTGAGATCCATTTTGGATGTTAATTAATGTTTAAAGATGTTTAGAGTTGATGAATCTTGGCTGGGTGGTGTTGTGGAGTTGTTTGGTTGTGTTTTCGGTTGTGTTTGGTAGCCGAAAATGGAGTGTGGATGAGAGCAGCGAGTTTAGGTGCTTTCATTGTAGATATTAATGCATGATGATGCATTAATCTACTGTTTTGATGTGTTTAAAACAGGGGAGTCATCTTTGGATCCTAGTGGTGGAGATCCGGAAGCTTGATTGGTGTTTCGGCAAGAGGCGAAACGGAATCGGTGAGTGGATTTTGGTTTTAAGCTTTGAAACCAATGTTTTGAAGGTTTGGGAGCTTAGTTTAAGTCTAAGCAACTTAGCTAAGCTCAAGAGTAAGTTTTCGGAAAAACTCTCTTGATGATGAACCATGGATTGGTTGTGTGCAATGTGGTTTGTTTGCATGTTTTAAATCATGTTTTGGAAGCATATTTAGCATGTTTATTTGCTGAGATTATAAGCCATGTGTTGAAGGATGCTCAAGGTAAGAGATCCTTGTTTTTGAACTTTGTTTAAATGTGGTTTGATGCCTAAGGATGCATGATGTTTATGGCTTTGTTAAATGCTTAAAAACAGTGGAATATTGTTGTTAATGATGCATATTGGCAAGTGATGGTTAAGGTCACAAAGGTGTTTAAAAGTCCTTGTGTGAGCCTTGTTTATTTAAGAACAACATGGTGGTTAAAAGTCCATGGTTGGTTCTTGGTTAAGATCACAAAGGTGGTTAAAAGTCCTTGTGTGAATCTTGTGTATTTTAAGAACAACATGGTGTTTAAAAGTCCATGGTTGGTTCTTGGTTAAGGTTACAAAGGTGGTTAAAATTCCTTGTGTAAGCCTTGTGATTTAAGAACACCAAGGTGTTTAAAAGTCCTTGGGTGATTCTTGTTAAGAACACAAAGGTGTTTAAAAGTCCTTGTGTGGTCCTTGTCATGGTGTTTAAAAGTCCATGGATGATTCTTGTTAAGGACACAATGGTGTTTAAAAGTCCATGTGTGGTCCTTGGAAATTATAAGATCACAATGGTGTTTAAAAGTCCATGTGTGGATCTTATGTTGAATGTATCACTTGTTGCCAATGTGACATGTTATGAACTTGAAGTATGAATTGCTTGTTTTAAATGCTTTAGTGCATGTGCAGATGATGTATGATATAAGGTTTTTAAAGGTATTTCATAAATGCATTATTGTGTGGTTTTAAATGAGCATTCCTCACTAAGCTTTTCGCTTACGCTCTCTCTCTCTTTTCTTAAACCAATAATGCAGAGCATTAAAGTGCATTGAGGGCAGCAAGGAGGTGAAGAATCCAAGTGGTGAACTAAGCTCATGTATGGTGAAGGTTTCTTAAACACCATTAGCTTTTGGCATTTGGCAATGGGGAACCTATGTTGATGTTTTAGGAGATGTTTTGGACTCCTTAAGTTGGTTTTATGTTGTTAATGTTGTTGGAACATGTAAATGGCCTTTATGTGGTTGATTTGGTATTTTGATGCTTGAATGGTTTATGAAATAGGAAGCTTGCCTATAGAATTGGGGATTTGCTTAATTGATGCCATGTTTGAGTATGATTGAAGCAATTATGTTCCTTGATTGTTGAATGACTTGCTGGTATATTTTGGTGGCATTTGGAGCATGTTTGATGGGTCAAATATGTGTTAATTCAGCAAAAATCTGCAAATCTGGGCAGGCCGTATCGGAACGGGTGCTACCGTTTTGGAACAGGGGCCTGAAATGGTCTAGGCGTTCCGAAACGGGAGGAACCGTTCCGGAACGGAAATGCCACTGCCAAGCCTCGTTTCGGAACCAGTTTCGGAACGGTCCCGCGTTTCGGAATAGGTCCTCCCTGTTTCGGAACACTCGACCGTTGGGCTCTGAAATTGATGGTTATATGTTTTGAAATGCTTGCGTTTTGGTCCCGAAATTTGTTATTGCAATTGAATGAGTTTGAAATGTCCGTTTGAGCTGAAATTTGGCAGAGAAGCATGAAAGATGATTAATTTCAAGTTGGTAACTTCTAATTGGGTTAAGTCCTTATAATGTTCAGAATTTACTTTTTGGTCCCTAAAGTTGTAATTTGTTCAGTTGAGTCCCTGAATGTTCTCTAATTGTTTTGATCTTTGAGTATGATTATCTTGTGAACATATCTAGGGTTAATGTGCATTTAGACAAGTTTAAAAAGCTAAAAAAAGGGTCGTTAATCAAGGTTGACTTTCGGGTTGACTTTGGTTTTCCCCGTGTAAACTTCTTAATTCGGGTCAACTGTCTAGGCCGGGTTAAGGGGGTTACATTCCATCTCCCGCAGAGGCAGCAAAGTCTGGCAGCACAACACAACTTAACCTATTCAACGTAGTTTCACACTACGGAGTAGCATAACCTGACTCATTCCATCAATCTGATCTTTTCTCTTAATTACTCTTGTTTATTTACTTTTCCTTTAAACGAACTGAAATTAACTTGTGCATTTAAATATTCTTTGTGCATGAATTTATATTCGAGTTAGTTGTTCAATCCTCGTGGGAGATGATATATTTTATACTATAACTTGACAAGAGTGTGCACATGCACTCATAATTGGAGAACACACAAACGCTCTACAAAGGTTGTAGTTGCTTTTGAGACCAAGCGAGTTTCGTTGAAACTCGCTGTTGATTATAAGGAGGTGGTTGTAGGTGAGAATGTGAAATTCTTATCTATTGTGGTTGCGGCTCTTGAAGCAAGTTCGTTGATGTGGTTAGGATGTGAATATTTCCTAGCTTGCGTGATGAATCCAAGCACAAAGAAAGTGCGGGTGTAGGACATTCGTACAGTATGTGAGTTTTCGAGTATATTTCCGGAAGAGTTGCCAGGTTTACCACCGAACAAGGAGGTTTAGTTTGGTATTAAGTTGTATGAAAATACGACTACAATGTCTATTTCTCCCTATCGAATGGCTCCAAAAGAGTTGAAAGAGCTGAAGACGCAACTTCAGGAGTTGCTCGATCGAGGTTTCATTAGGCCTAGTGTTTCGCCTTGGGGTGCACCGGTCTTGTTTGTGAAAAAGAAGGATGGCATGATGAGAATGTGTATAGATTATCGTCAATTGAACAAGTTGACTGTCAAGAACAAGTATCATTTGCTGAGGATTGGTGATCTTTTTGATCAGTTTCGGGGTGCTTCAGTGCTTTCTAAGATTGATATGAGATCCAGATATTACTAGTTGAAGGTAAAAGATGTAGATGTGCCAAAGACTTCTTTTCGCACAAGGTATGGGCAGTATGAGTTTCTGGTGATGCCTTTATGGTTTGACTAATGCCCCTGTTACATTCATGGACATGATGAATCGCGTGTTTCATGAATTCTTAGATAGGTTTGTGCTTGTGTTTATCGATGATATTCTCGTGTACTCTCGTACTAAGGAGGATCATGATAACCATTTGCGGATTGTGTTGCAAGTTTTAATGGAAAAACAACTTTATGCCAAATTGAGCAAGTGTGAATTTTGTCTTAAGGAAGTTGTTTTCCTTGGTCATGTAGTTTCGGTCGAGGGAATTTGAGCCGATCTTAAAAAGGTGGAAGCGGTGATGAATTGGAAGTCACCTAAAATAGTTCATGAGGTGCGTAGTTTCCTTGATTTGGCGGGATACTACCGTAGGTTTGTGGATGGTGTTTCCAGGATTGCTTCTCTTTTGACAAAGTTGTTGCAAAAGGATGTAAAGTTTGAATGGACAGAGGTTCGACAACAAGCTTTCGAGAAGTTGAAAGAAGCGTTGACGCAAGCTCCTATCTTAATTTAACCTGAATCGGAAAAAGAGTTTGTAGTTTATAGGGATGCATCCTATGTTGGTTTGGGATGTGTGTTGATACAAGAGGTTAGGGTGGTAGCTTATGCATCTTGACAATTGAAGGTTCACGAGCGTAACTACCCTACGCACGACATTGAGTTAGCTGCGATGGTATTTGCCTTGAAGATCTAGAGGCATTGCCTTTATGGTGAAAAGTGTACAGTGTACACGGACCATAAAAGTTTGAAATATGTTATGTTGCAGAGGGAGTTGAATCTTAGGCAATGATGAAATATGTTATCATTGGTACCGCATGTTCAGGACATTGCAGAAGGAAATCCAACTAACTTTAGTTTCAATGATGATGGTGTTTTGTGCTTTAAAAGACGAATAGTTGTTTCAGAGGATGTTGAGCTAAGGCGCACTATTCTGACTGAGACTCATAGCAGTCATTTTGCTATGCATCCTAGTAGTACAAAGATGTATCGTGGGTTGAAAGATGAGCATTATTGGGTTGGTTTGAAAAGAGATGTTGCTGATTTTGTTAACAAGTACATGGTTTGTCAACGAGTAAAAGCTGAACATCAATTTTCTTCTAGATTGTTGCAACCTTTGAAGATTCTAGAATGGAAATGGAAGAGAATAACTATGGATTTTGTGACGGGATTGCCTTTGACCCCGACCAAGAAGAATTCCATTTGGGTGATTGTTGATCGTTTTACGAAGCGTGCCCATTTCTTGGCGGTGCATACTACGTATACGTTAGACAAGTTGGCGGATTTGTACATCTCTGAGATTGTGAGGTTACATTGGGTGCCTAAGTCCATTGTTTCGGATCGAGATCCATGTTTTACAACAAGGTTTTGGGAATGTCTTCATCAAGCGTTGGGTACGCGTTTGAATTTCAGTACTTTGTATCATCCTCAAACGGATGGTCAGTCTGAGAGGGTTATCCAAGTGTTGGAGGACATGTTAAGGTGTTGCATCATTGATTTCCATGGTTCTTAGGAGAAATAGTTACCCGTAGTGGAGTTTGCTTACAACAACAGTTAGCAAGCGAATATTCAAATGGCTCTTTATGAGGCCTTGTATGGAAGGAAGTGTAGAACGCCTCTTTGTTAGGCAGAAGCATGACAGAAATTGGTTTCTTTGCTTAATCTGCTTAAGGGCACTACTGCAAAAGTGAAGCTTATTAGTGAGAGGTTGAAAGTGGCTTCAGATCGGTAAAAGTCTTACGTGGATTTGAAGCGTAAAGAGATTGAGTATGTTGTGGGAGATAAAGTGTTCCTGAAAGTTTCGCCTAGGAAAAAGTTGATGAGGTTTGGTCGGAAAGGCAAGTTGAGTCCAAGGTTTATTGGACCGTATGAAGTGCTAGAACATGTTGGACATGTTGCTTATAGGTTAAGATTTCCCTCTGAGTTAGAGAAGATACATGATGTTTTCCATGTATCTATGCTTTGTAAGTATAGATCGGATCCGTCTCATGTTATGCATGTTGAAGAAATTGAGTTGAATCTAGATTAGTCCGATGATGAAGAACCAGTTGAGGTCTTGGATTCCAGTAGCAAGGTTTTCGTGGTAAGACCATTGAGTTGGTCAAGGTCTTATGGCGACATCGTAGTGATGAAGAAGCCACGTGGGAAAGAAGGGACAATATGAAGAAGCAATTTCCTTATCTTTTTCCTTCCGGTAAAAAAAATTGAGGATGAAATTTCCTAAGAGGGGGAGAGTTTTTACGCCCGATTTTGGGCCTAGAAGTTTTAAGGGCGGTTTAGGGTTTGATGAACGTAGAATTAGATATTCGAGTCTTTAGAAGCGGTTCAGGGAAAATGTAGTTCGAGATAAGATAAAATTATGAGAAAAATGCTAAAATCTTTTAAAAATATATATTGAAGGTTGGTAAAATCAATTTTAGAAAATGAGGTTTGGAAAGTCAAGATTTCGGAAAGTGGCCATTTTGTAAAAAGTGCAAAATTGGTTTTTTAAGGACTAAATTAAAAAGGGGCAAAGACATAGAATCTTAAGGGAGCTTATATCTATTTTATGAACATTTTCCCTCAAATTGAACAGTTTAATTGTTTTAATTAAAAAGGATTTTAAAAGGGATTTTTGAATGAATGGAATTTTAATAGCTAAAAGAGAATTGACGTAACTTTTATTCTCTCAATTTCCAATCACCCAAACACTCTATTTTCTCCCTCAAACTGTAGAGATCTTCTTCTTTTATCTTCTTTTTGTTTCCCAAATGATTTCCTAAGCTTCTTCATCATTAATCCCAAAGCAATCTTGAAAGACTTCTTCAAAATCTTGTCATTTGAAGGGAAAAGGCAAGGTTAGAGGTAAGATTTCATTTAACTCTCTAATCAAGGTTCTTTAATGAAATTCCTAAGTCTTTGGCTTCCTAAATATGTTTATTAACTAAGTTTCATGTTTTGATTAATGGAAAAATGATTAATCTAGATTTTCTTGGTTGATTTCTAAGTAATTCATTTGGGCACTGTTTTAATTTATTTGAGAATGGTTTTAAACTTGTTTTGGATGTTAGAGGATGTGAGAATAAAGGTTTTGTAATAATAATACTGAAATAGGATGAATCCCTCAATAGATGAATGTTGGATTTTGTGTTTTAGGGTGAAAATGTGAAATCTGAGTTGCTGGAGGTATAAAGATGTTGTTAGGTTTTTTTTAGATGTTGATTGATGATTAAATTTGAGTGGAAGTGTTAGATTATGGCTGGACTGAGTTTAGAGAGCAATCGAAGGTGATTTCGGTTGTTTTCGAATGGGTATTTTTGGTGTTTTGGGCAGAGCAACGAGATTGTTTAAGTTGGTGGTGATTTTAATGCATTATGATGCATTATTCCTCTATTCTTGTGAAGTATAAATAAGGGAGAATATATCGGAAGCGAACGGTGAAGTTCCGGGGGCTTCAAACGCTTAATTTTGCGTCGGTGAATCTTGGTTTCACGAGTCGTTAAGTGGAATTGGTTTTAAAAGTCTTGAAGGACTTGAAAGCAAGGTTTGGGGGTTTAGATTGAGTTTGAAACGCTAATCTAAGCTCAGAAGTAAGTTTGAGATATTTCACTCTCATTTCTCAGATAATGTCCCATTGATTTTATGACCATACTCTTGTTTTAAATATAGATTTATACCTAATGTTTTATGCATGTTTTGAGATATGAAATGATGGCTTTAAAGATTCCATGAGATAGATTTGACGTTTCAATGAGTTTCAACCATTTGAGATCATGATATGCATTGTTTATGCTTTTGAAATGGGATGAGAATGATTTGGATTTGATCCATTGAAAAACAGTAGGTAATGGTGTTTAAAATGTATATATTGGCATTAAATGAGAGTACTGTTACCGGATATAATTGGTCGACCAATAGGATGAGAAGTGCACTATAAAATACAAAACTCGTATGTGCTCTTTGGTTCGGGCAATGGGGGTAGTGTCATACAAAATTCGTACGTGCTCTTGGTGAAACACCCAAGCTTTGTGGCGATGAGAGATGCCACCATGAGAGTCTGGTGATGTGAGATTCCACCGAGTAGAACTTGACATTTAGTCAACCTATCTGCATATCCGAGTAATGTTGTTAAAATGCCAATATATGAGATTGATTATGAGATTCACATGTACTTTGATGTAATTGATTTATGCATGGTGCTTTGTATTTGAGAATATGTTGTAAGAAATGCTTTTTGAGATTTAAGCATGTAAGGCTATGCCTCGAGACTTTGCATTCGTTAAATGCATGAGATAGATGGTACATGTGATGCAAATGGTGTGGTTTTCGCTACGAAAATGATTTCAAACTTGAGATAGAAAGAGCATGTTGAGTTAGAGATTTCTAAGGAGAATCAATTTTAAAATGCATTGCTATGATTTTATGTTTTGAGCATCCCTCACTAAGCAATTGTGCTTACGCTCTCTTTTCCAACAATGCAGAGAATTAGCTTGTGTGAGCAGCAAAGAGGCAAGAAGATCACCAAGGGTTTGGTCTAAGCTCAAGTATGATTTTATATTTGCGTATTAGTAATAAAAGTTGGCAATGGGTGAATGCTATGTGTTGGGAGATTGTATTTTGGATTTCTCTGTTTTGAGGCATGTTTGTAATGCCCTTAAAGATTTGTAAATGGCCTTTTGTGTTTGGTTTATGCCTTGGTTGGTGTTTTGTCTTCTATGTGGCTATTTTTGCATTGGGTGTATGCATATAGATTCTATTGATGCCTATAGATATGTTATGATGTTGTTTCTGTCATATATGTTGTGGTTTGATGTTCTAAGTTTGTTGTATGTATGTCAGCAACATGTTGGATTGGTTTAATGTGTATTAAAGTGTGAAAACCAGCAAAAAGTGTCATTACAGGACCAGGTGTTTCGGTACACTCGAGTATATACCGAAACAGTGAGCCTGAAATGGCCTAAGTGTTCCGGAACATGGGAAGCATGTTCCGGTACAATTTGTTACTGGATGCTTCAGTTCCGAAACACCTCAAGGGTGTTTCGATACAGGCCCGTGTTCCGAGCCTTAGAGACCTATTTCGATACGCATGTTCCGATACTGGGATAGCCTGTACCGAAACAGCTAGTTGTTATGTTAGTTGATGGAATATTATGAAGTTATGATTCTTTACGTTTTAGTCACTAAATGTTGTGGATGCAATTGAATGAGCATGAACGGTTATTTTAAGTTGTGTTTTGGCTGAGATGCATGTAATGTGAGTAATTAGAAGATGGTAACACAAAATGGCATAAGTTCCTATAAATCGGTAAAATGACAAATTAGTCCCTAAAGGTCAAATTGAATGCAATTAATGTCCGATTGAGTTATGATGTTCCGCTGCGATGTTAAACACATAGGACACTAATGAGCATCTAGTTAATATAAAATAAAAAATAGGGATTTTTATTGAGGTAAACATTCCCGGTTTACTTCAATATTCCACGTGTGACCCGTTCGGTTCGATCTATCGCCTAGGCCGAGTTGACGGGGTTACATTTACTCAATCATTTAGTCGTGGCAATAAAGCTAATACATTACTAACACAAAACATGCAGCATTTTCCTATACATACATTATCACACATGACTTCAATTGTTCATATTTCAATTCATGTAAAACAGGGCAGTAACCATTGTAACACCCCAATTTTGGGCTTAGAAGTTTAGGGTCTGAACCGGACCGGTCTGAGAAACGGTTCGAATATAAAGGGAGGTTTTAGGGAAAGCCTAGTTCGGGATGCTTTAAAATATGGAAAATATCTAAAAATCCTCTTTTAATATATATAAGAGAGTGGTGAAATCAATTTTGTAAAATAAGGTTTGGAAATACAACATTTTGAGATAGTGACTAAAATGTGATTTTTGAAAAGTTCAGTGGTGACTGTTTTGTAAGGATTGAAACATTGAATCTTTAAGAAGCTAATTTACCCAAGAATGATTTCTCCAGATTTTTCTTAGATTTAAGTGATTTAATTAATGTTTAATTAATTAAATGAAAAAGAAAAACCACTTTTTAGATTTTCATAACTAACTTTTCTTAAAATTTTCTCATCTCTTTTTCTCCCAAAATTCTCTCACCCAAACACTTTTCTCCAGCAACGTTTCCATTGATTTTCACTCCAATTGATGAGGTTTCAATCATCAATTAATTCTTAATCCATTCTACATCAAATCCTTTTGATTTGCTCATTGGATTTTCAAGCAAATTGGCTCAAATCAAGGAGAAATCATCACTTAGAGGTAAGGTTGTTCATCTCCTCTAAATATTAAGTTCTTTACTAAAATTCCCAAGTTGTCAATCCTTAATTTAAGTTTTGTAAATGGTTTTAATGTTAGAAACTTGATTTTGGCATAAAACTCAAGATTTGGAAGAAATCTTGAAGAATTTCGTTGTAATTGATTGGGCTCTGTTTTGATATGATTCTTTAATGTATTTTGGATGTCTAATGATTTTGAAATGATGTTTTATCAATGCCATCCTGAATAGGTTGAATTTCCTAAGTTTTTGCTTATGAAAATGGTGGTTTTGAGGTGTTTTTGGTGTTCTGTTATAGCTGGAGGTATAAGGACGAGTTAAGGTGCATTTTGGATGTTGATTAATGTTTAGAAATGGTTAGAAGTGATGGATCTTGGCTGGGTTAAGTTTTGGAAGAGTTTGGAGGTGATTTCGGTTGTGTTTGGTAGCCGAAATGTTGTCTTTAGGTAGAGCATCGAGTTTAGGTGTGATGGCTGGAGATTTTAATGCATGATGATGCATTAATCCTCTGTTGTTATGTGTTTAAAACAGGGGAGAATGATCCGGAAGCAATAGAGGTGGCGTTGGAAGTTTCGGATGCTTGGAAGGATTGTCGGCTAGCATAGTTTTGTGTATCGGTGAGTAGAGATGGTTTACCAGCTTTGAAACGATTATTTGAAGGTTTTGGGAGCTTATCTTAGGTCTAATCAACTTAGCTAAGCTCAAGAGTAAGTTTTCGGAAAAACTCCCTCGGATGTGCTATGAAGTGGTTTGATACATTGGTTATAAATTGCATGTTTAAATTATGTTTTGAAAGCATGTCTTAGCATGGTTAATGCTGGTTTTGAAAGCTATGTGTTGAAGGATGCTCAAGGTAAGAGATCCTTGTTTTGGCATGTTGTTAAATTGGTAATGATGCATGGTGATGCATGGTGTTTAATGGCTTTGTTTAATGCTTTAAAACAGTGAATTGATGATGGTATTTGATGTATATTGGCAAGTGATGAATTGGTTTTAAAGTACTTGAACCGGATATAGTTAGCCGGCTATAGGATTGGGTGCACCGTGAATAAAGTCGCCTTGGATGTTGAGGGGTTGTGATTGTACCGTAAACTCCATCCAAGTATCCTAACGAGAGAGGTAAGCTCACAATGGTGGTTAAAAGTCCTTGTGAGGATTTTGGTAAGCTCACAACGGTGGTTAAAAGTCCGTGTGAGGATTTTGGTAAGATCTCAACGGTGGTTAAAAGTCCGTGTGAGGATCTTGTTAAGGTCACAACGGTGGTTAAAAGTCCGTGTGTGGATCTTGTTAAGGTCAAAACGGTGGTTAAAAGTCCGTTTGTGGATCTCGTGTTATGTGTCTCGTACTCTCGTTAGTAGATTATACAACTACCGATGAGTGATGTTGAGGGGTTGTGATTGTACCGTTAAACTCCATCACGGGTGTTGAGGGGTTGTGATTGTACCGTTAAACTCCACCTTATGTTGTTCGGTAGTGTGTATGAAGCGTGTGGGACAACGCTTGTAATCTGCGTATCCGATTGTGTCTTGAGTTGAAATGGTTTGTGAACTATCACTTGAAAGCCAATATAATGTATTTGAATGTAATGAAGCGAGAGATGCTTGAAAATGATGCAAGGTTGCATGGGAATTGTGTAATGATTTAAGAATGCATGTATTACTTGTTAAGCATGAGCAAGTGTATATCTTGTATTGTGAATGATGCATATGTGCATAGAATCTCTTTAGTGCATTGAAGTCTTGTGAAGGCTTTTTTAAAAAGGCATGTAATGCAAATGTTGCTTTTGTAGTTCATGTGTTTTGCATTTGTTGAATGCATGAGATAGTTAGAAGGAACAAATGGTTTTCAAAAGGTATTTTGCTTTGAAATGATCATCAAGCATGAGGAAAGTATGTTGTGAAGTGGAAGTGTTTTCCAAGGAATTTGAGTTTAACTTTGCATGTGGTGTTCATGCATGGAAACGTTTAAATGATAGTATTTGCAAGAATGTGTTTTGGGGTGAGTTGTTTAGCTTTTCAAAGTTAAAGGTTGGTTTTCATGTTGAGCAATGCATGATTTAAAGCAATGTTGTTTCAAAGGAAGTTTTCCACCAATGCTTTGGTTTATTGAATTGTAACTACATTTAAAGAGGGTTTTATGATTCGTTGCATTGATGGTGTTTTGGTTTTGAGCATTCCTCACTAAGCATTATGTGCTTACGCTCCTTTTTGTCCATCAATGCAGATATTTGAAGTTGGGACAGCAAGAAGCAAGGGATTCAAGAAGAGCTCCACTTGAGAAGTATGTCTTGGTTTATAGCTATAGATAATAAAGGCAATGGGGGGAGAGTCTTTTATATTGATGTGTATTGAGATTGTGTATGTTGACCATGTTCGGTTTATGGTTTGAACTTTGTTGTTGATCGCTTTGCCACATTTGAATCATCTTCTTCACAATTTGATATGTTATGCTCTTTGATTAAAAGCAAGATCATGTGTTGGATGTGTTGAATGAGTTGGTGTGTAACGCCCCGGTTTTGGGCTTAGAAGTTTTGGGCGTTGACCGGTTTGGTCAAAGTCCTGTTCGAATCTTAAGAGGTGAAATTAGGAAAGCCTAGTTCGGGTTGCATTAAAAATATGGAAAAATGTTCTAAAATCATCTTTTAATATAATTAGGTGAACTGTGAAATCAATTTTGAAAAATGGGTTTTGGAAGTATGACATTTTGACTAGTGACCAAAATGTAAATTTCGAAAGTTTGGTGACTGTTTTATAAAGAGTTGAAACTTTGAATCTTTAAGGAGCTATTAATACAAAGATGATTTCTCCAGATTTTTCTAAGATATTTTAAGTCTAAAATCTGATTTTAAAGGTTATTAGAATTGGAGGGAAGCCATTTTGGCTATTTTTGGATTTTGTAACCAACTTTGCCTAACTTTCTTTCTCTCATTTTCTCTCAAACCAAACACTACTTTTCCAGAGAATTGGATCTGATTTCTTCACCTAAATCCCTCCATTCAACTCTCATTTGATTCCAAATCATTGTATCTTCAAAACCTCTTCAATTGCTTCTTGATTCTTCAAGGATTTTCATTCCAAAAAGTGGAGAATCACAAGTTTGGAGGTAAGAACGTCCTTCTCCTCTAAACTATCAGTTCTTTACTGAAATTCCCAAGTTATCAACTCTTGATTGATGTTTAATTAAAGGCTTTTGAGTTTGGAATTGTATCTTGGCTTATAATGCAAGATTTGATGGTTTTTCATGATTTTTCGTTAGATCTGATTAACCTGTGATTTGAGATGTGTTTTTGATGTTAAATGAACTCTAAATTGATAAGGAAATGAGTTTTGATTGATGCAATCCCGGATAGGTTGTGTTTCCTAAGTTTAGCTTAAGTTTCTTGGATGTTTTTGTGGTGATCTTGTGGATCTGTTGTTGCTGGAGGTATAAGGATGTTTGTAGGTTGTTTTTAGATGTTTTATGGTGATGATGGATGTTAGGTTTTGCTGGTTTATGGCTGGGCTTTGTTGAGAAGTGGTTTTGGTGCAATTTCGGTTGTGTTTGGTGGCCGAAATTGGAGTATGAATGAGAGCAGCGAGTTTGAGTGCTTTCATTGAAGCTTTTGATGCTTGATGATGCATTAAACCTCTGTTTTAATGTGTTTAATCAGAGGAGGCATCTTTGGATCCAAGAGTTGTTGATCCGGAAGCTTGAATTCGTGCTTCGGCAAGTGGCGAAGTGGAATCGGTGAGTGAAATTGGGTTTTTGGCTTTGAAACCAATGTCTTGGGAGCTTAGTTAAAGTCTAAACAACTTTGCTAAGCTCGAGCGTAAGTTTTCGGAATTTCTCTCTAGTGGTGGCCATGATTTTGTTGTGATGCGAAATGATAATTTGCATGTTTTACATACTGTTTTGGAAGCATGTTTTAGCATGGTTTTTGCTGATGATGTAAGCCATATGTTGAAGGTAACTCTAGGTAGGAGTTCCTTGCTTTTGTACATTGGAATGATGTGGTTTAATGCTTTTAAATGCATGATGAATATGGCTTGGTTTTATGCTTTAAAACAGTGATGTAAGTGATGAAAATGATGTATATTGGCAAGTGATGTTTTTAAAATGTAAAGGTCACTAAGGTGGTTAAAAGTCCTTGAGTGAGCCTTGTTACTTATGAACATCAAGGTGGTTAAAAGTCCTTGGATGGTTCATGTTGTGGACACTAAGGTGGTTAAAAGTCCTTAGGTGATCCTTTTCTATGGTGTTTAAAAGTCCATAGGCCAAGGTGTTTAAAAGTCCTTGGGATCAAGGTGTTTAAAAGTCCTTGATGAGTTACGTTCCATGGTGTTTAAAAGTCCATGGCCAAGGTGTTTAAAAGTCCTTGGGATCAAGGTGTTTAAAAGTCCTTGATGTGTTACATTCTATGGTGTTTAAAAGTCCATAGGCCAAGGTGTTTAAAAGTCCTTGGGGTGAAAGTTGATGAACTTGTGTTTAAAGAAATGGAATTTATCACTTGTAGCCAATATGACATGTTTTGATTTGATGCATGAGATGCATGTTTAAGAATGCTTTTGAGCATGTGTAAATGATGGTTTGAAGCATGATTTATAAAGTGTTTTATAAATGCATTATTGAATGGTTTAAATGAGCATTCCTCACTAAGCTTTGCTTACGCTCTCTTCGTTTTTCTTAATTCAATAATGCAGAGCATTAGAGACCTTTGAGGGCAGCAAGAAGGGCAAGAATTCAAGTGCAAGTAAAGCTCAATGTATGGAAGGTTTTTGTTAAACATTTTAGCTTTTGGGTGATTTGGCAATGGGGGACCAATGTGTATGTTTTGGGAGGTGTTGGAGACTCCCTAAGTATGTTAAATGTTGATGTGTTTGCTGGTTTTTGAATTGGAACCTTATATGCTTGTTTTGGAAGTTTGGTGTTGAATAGCTAGCTTGTGTAGGAAGCATGCCTATAGAATTGGGGCTTTTCGCATATGATGATGTTTGGTTGAATTGTTAGTGCTAATATGTTCCTTATATGTTGAATTGCATGTTGGCAAAGTTTGGTAGCATTTGGAGCATGATTGGTTGTGTAATTGCATGTTTAAAGTGGAGTTTTGGAGCAATCTGGGTAGGGTGTTTCGGAACAGCACCTACCGTTTCGGAACGGGTGCCTTAATTGTGCCCAGGCGTCCGAAACGGGAGGGTCCGTTCCGAAACGGAAAAGCCTCTGCCAGACCCCCGTTTTGAAACGGGCTATGCCTGTTTCGGAACGGCCCCGCGTTTCGGAACGGGCTGTCTCCCGTTTCGGAACGGTCGACCGTTGGGGGCTGACATTGGCAGTTATATGTTTTGAATTGTTTGCGTTTTGGTCCTAAAACTTGTTTGTGCAATTGTATGAGTTTGGGAAGTCCTTTTGAGCTGAAATTTCACAGAGAAGCATGAAACCTGATTAATTTCAAGTTGGTAACTTCAATTTGGATTAAGTCCTTATAATTATCAGAATTTACAATTTGGTCCCTAAAGTTGTAAATTGTTCAATTGAGTCCCTGTTTGATCTCTGATGTTTGTGATCTTTTGGTATGATGTTTGTGTGATCACAATTAGGCTTAATGCGCATCTAGACAAGTTTAAAAAGAAAAAAAAGGGTCGTTAATCAAGGTTGACTTTCGGGTTGACTTTGGTTTTCCCCGTGTGACTTTCTTAATTCGGGTCTACCGTCTAGGCCGGGTTAAGGGGGTTACATTTGGTGGTATCAGAGCTGAGTTCTCGAGTAATTGGGAATGTTTGTATGCATGAATGATGTATGTATGCTATGAATGCTTGTTGTTTGAAAGCATGTTCAGTGGTTTGAAATGTTGATGTAGTTGAGTTGTATGCTCAGATGTTGCATGTTGAGGGTACCCATTGCCAAACAAAAGCTAAAGGAAAGATGTTGTTTTGAAATGAAATTGAGCTTGAATACTTGGATTGCTTACCTTGCTGGGCCTGATTTTGTTTTATTTGTGTTGTGATTGCATGGTAAAAGTATGGCACCACGTAGAGAGTTAAGAGGTAATGTGAGAGCTACGGCTCCTAATGAGAATGAGAATGAAGAGCACACTGGTAGTGCTGTGTTACCCCCTCCTCCGCCTAGTGGTGGTGCTGGAGGTGCGAGAGCTGAAGCTGCAGCTGATGCTGGTGCTGGAGCTGCTGGACCAGAGGTTGGTCAGGGGCAAGCTATGCCTGATATGTCTGCTTTGGTACAAGCTATTGCGGGTGCTTTTCGAGCAGCAGTAGCTGGAGCTCAGGGAGCTGGGCATCAGGGAGATGCTGGAGTCAGATTGCCTTTGGAGCGTCTGCGCAGTCTTGGAGGGACTGAGTTTAGAGGTTTGTCAGCTGAGAGTTCTGAGGCTTGGCTGGAAAGTACCAAGCGTATCTTGGGTCAGATGAGTTGCACGGATGTGCAAAAGCTGGGCTGTGTTGTGTCCTTGCTGCAGGACGATGCTTATACATGGTGGACGACTACCATTGCTGGAATGGCTGAAGCTGATGTTACCTGGACATTCTTTCAGAATGTGTTTAAAAGAAGATATCTGGGAGTGAGATATCTGGATGAGAAAAAGCGGGAATTCATGTCTCTTACCCAAGGGAGCATGAGTGTGGCTGAGTACGAGGTACAGTTCGTACGGCTCAGTCAGTATGCACCGGAGCTGATACCTGATGAGAGGGCTAGGTGCGAGAGGTTTCGTTACGGTCTTGTGACGGATGTTAAGATGTATTTGTTGGCCACCGAGTATGTTGATTTTGATGTGTTGGTGGGCCGAGCAAAGGACGTTGAGATGAACCTGAGTTTGTCTGCTAAGGGTGCTGGCAAGCGAGCTGCTGAGTATAGTTCCGGAGGTGGACGGAACAAGAGGGGACGAGATCAGAAGTATCAGTCCTCAGCCAGGAGAGGTGGTGGTGTGCCTGCTAGAGGAGGCAATGTTAGAGCTGATCCGAGTGCTTGTTGGATCTGTGGTTCCCGTGGTCACTTGAAGCGTGACTGTCCTCATGCTGAGAGAGTGGCACAAGCTCCTGTTGCGGCTGCTGGTAACGGGTGCTGGAATTGTGGTTCTGCAGACCACATCAGGCGAGATTGTCCGAGGATGGCTGGTGAGCAGGTGCGTGCTCCTGTTGTTGCTGCACCGCCGAGAGGTCGTGGGCGCGGCCGTGGTAATTTTCAGAGGAGAGAGGAAGGTGGCCGAGGGGTAGCTCATGTTGTAGCTATTCAGCCTGAAGGTGGAGGCCAAGCGAGGGTGTATGCTCAGAGAGAGGGCAGGAATGATGCAGATGTGATTGCAGGTACCTTTACTTTGCAGTCCTTGTCATTGCTTTCTTTGATTGATTATGGATCTACGCATTCATATATTCTTCGTGAGCATGCTGAATTGCTTGGTTTGCCTGTTGAGTCTTTGGATGTTGGTGTTCGGGTCACTAGTTCTTTTGGTGAGACTGTTGTGACTCGAAAGTTGTATAGAAGGTGTCCTTTGGTTGTTCAAGAGCATGTTTTTCATGTTGATCTTATGGAGTTGCCCTTCTATGGTTTCGATGTGATCCTTGGTATGGATTGGCTTGCTGAGCATCGTGCTGTTGTGGATTGTGAGAATAAGCGTGTTTCGCTTAAGCTTGCGGATGATTATGAAGTTGTGGTGGTTGGTGAGAATGTGAAGTTTCTTGCCAATGTTGTGTCTTCTTTGGAGGCGAGCAGGATGCTGAGGCAAGGTTGCGAAGCTTATCTAGCTTTTGTGATGAATCCTAGCTCTAAGGAGTTGAGGGTGCAAGATATCAGGGTTGTAAAGGAGTTTCCTGGTGTTTTTTCTGAGGAGTTGCCTGGTTTACCTCCTAACCGCGAGGTGGAGTTTGGAATTGAGCTGTATGAGAATACAACTCCTGTGTCCATTACTCCCTATAGAATGGCACCTAAGGAGCTGAAGGAGCTTAAGACGCAGTTGCAAGAGTTGCTTGATTGTGGTTTCATCCGGCCGAGTGTGTCACCTTGGGGAGCACCGGTCTTGTTTGTGAAGAAGAAGGATGGCACTATGAGAATGTGCATTGATTACCGTCAGCTGAACAAGTTGACTATCAAGAATCGGTATCCTTTGCCGAGGATTGATGATCTCTTTGATCAATTTCGGGGAGCTGCTGTGTTCTCTAAGATTGACTTGAGGTCAGGGTATTATCAGTTGAAGGTGAAAGATGTGGATGTGCCTAAGACAGCTTTCAGGACAAGGTATGGGCATTATGAGTTTCTTGTGATGCCGTTTGGGTTGACAAATGCTCCTGCTGCTTTCATGGACATGATGAATCGTGTGTTTCATGAATACCTGGATAAGTTTGTTGTGGTGTTCATTGATGATATCCTCGTGTACTCGCGTACTGAGGAGGAGCATGAAGAGCATTTGAGGATTGTTTTGCAAGCTTTGTTGGAGAATCAGCTTTATGCTAAGCTGAGCAAGTGTGAGTTCTGGTTAAGAGAGGTGGTTTTTCTTGGGCATGTGGTCTCAGCTGAGGGGATTCGTGTTGATCCTCAGAAGATTGAGGCGGTGATGAGCTGGAAGGTTCCTAAGTCTGTTCATGAGGTCCGTAGTTTCCTTGGTTTGGCGGGATACTACCGAAGGTTTGTGGATGGGTTTTCCAAGATTGCTGTTCCTTTGACAAAGCTGTTGCAGAAGGATGTTAAGTATGAGTGGACAGAAGCGAGACAGCAGGCTTTTGAGAAGCTGAAGGCGGCTTTGACGCAAGCTCCTATCTTGATTCAGCCTGAATCAGGGAAAGAGTTTGTGGTTTACAGCGATGCATCCTATGTTGGTTTGGGGTGTGTGCTAATGCAGGAGGGTAAGGTGGTGGCTTATGCATCGCGGCAGTTGAAAGTGCATGAGCGCAATTACCCTACGCACGATATTGAGCTGGCTGCAGTGGTTTTTGCTCTGAAGATCTGGAGGCATTATCTGTATGGTGAGAAGTGTAATGTGTACACAGATCACAAGAGTTTGAGGTATCTGATGTCTCAGAAGGAGTTGAATCTTAGGCAGCGGCGTTGGTTGGAGTTGCTCAAGGATTATGATCTGACGATTGAGTATCATCCTGGAAAAGCTAATGTTGTTGCTGATGCCTTGAGTAGGAAGGTAGCTGTTGAGTTGAGAGCCATGTTTGCTAGCTTGAGCTTATCGCATGATGGTGGTCTTGTGGCTGAGTTACAAGTGAAGCCATCTTTGGTTCAGTTGATCAAGGATAAGCAGTTGTTGGATGATTCCTTGGTGTCTCATGTTCAGGATATCGCGGAGGGTAGACCTTCGGATTTCTGTTTCAATGATGATGGTGTGCTGTGTTTTGGTAGTCGGATAGTTGTGCCCAATGATGCTGAGTTGAGGCGTGCTATTCTGACTGAAGGTCATAGTAGTCCTTTTGCTATGCACCCTGGTAGTACTAAGATGTATCGTGATCTTCGTGATGAGTACTATTGGGTTGGTTTGAAGAAGGATGTTGCGGAGTTCGTGAGCAAGTGTTTGGTGTGTCAGCGAGTTAAGGCTGAGCATCAGTTTCCTTCTGGTTTGTTGTAACCGTTGAAAGTCCCTGAATGGAAGTGGGAGAGGGTTACCATGGATTTTGTATCTGGTTTACCTTTGTCTCCATCGAAGAAGAATTCGGTCTGGGTGATTGTGGATCGTCTGACGAAGTGTGCGCATTTCTTGCCTGTGCATACTACGTTTTCTTTGGATAAGCTGGCAGAGCTGTACATTGCTGAGATTGTGAGGCTGCATGGTGTGCCTAAGTCGATTGTGTCGGATAGGGATCCGAGGTTCACATCGCGTTTCTGGCAGTGTTTGCATCAAGCTCTGGGTACAAGGTTGCATTTCAGTACATCCTATCATCCTCAGTCGGATGGTCAGTCTGAGCGAGTTATCCAGATTTTGGAGGATATGTTGAGGTGCTGCGTGATTGAGTTCCAAGGTTCTTGGGAGAAGCATCTGCCTTTGGTTGAGTTTGCTTATAACAACAGTTATCAGGCGAGCATACAGATGGCACCTTATGAGGCTTTGTACGGGAGGAAGTGTAGGACTCCTCTTTGTTGGGCTGAAACTGGTCAAAAGTTGGTTTCGATGCCGGCTTTGTTGAAAGGGACCACAGAGAAGGTGAAGCTCATTTGTGAGCGGTTAAAGGCTGCTTCTGATCGGCAGAAGTCTTACGCGGATTTGAAGCGTAAGGAGATAGAGTATGCGGTGGGTGACCGTGTGTTCTTGAAAGTTTCGCCTTGGAAGAAGGTGATGAGGTTTGGCCGGAAGGGCAAGTTGAGCCCTAGGTACATTGGACCATATGAGGTGGTTGAGCATGTGGGTCCTGTTGCGTATCGGTTGAGGTTACCTCAGGAGTTGGAGAAGATTCATGATGTGTTTCATGTTTCTATGCTTCGGAAGTATAGATCTGATCCTTCGCATGTGATGCCTGTGGGGGAAGTGGTTTTGAATCCGGATTTGACCTATGATGAGGAACCGGTGAAGGTTCTGGATTCGGATAACAAGGTTCTTCGTGGCAAGACCATTGAGTTGGTGAAGGTGCTGTGGAAGCATCGCGGTGTTGAGGAAGCCACGTGGGAGCGGAAGGAAGACATGCTGAAGCAGTTTCCTTATCTCTTTCCTTCAGGTAAATTTCGAGGACGAAATTTCTTAAGGGGGGGAGAGTTGTAACGCCCCGGTTTTGGGCTTAGAAGTTTTGGGCGTTGACCGGTTTGGTCAAAGTCCTGTTCGAATCTTAAGAGGTGAAATTAGGAAAGCCTAGTTCGGGTTGCATTAAAAATATGGAAAAATGTTCTAAAATCATCTTTTAATATAATTAGGTGAACTGTGAAATCAATTTTGAAAAATGGGTTTTGGAAGTATGACATTTTGACTAGTGACCAAAATGTAAATTTCGAAAGTTTGGTGACTGTTTTAGAAAGAGTTGAAACTTTGAATCTTTAAGGAGCTATTAATCCAAAGATGATTTCTCCAGATTTTTCTAAGATATTTTAAGTCTAAAATCTGATTTTAAAGGTTATTAAAATTGGAGGGAAGCCATTTTGGCTATTTTTGGATTTTGTAACCAACTTTGCTAAACTTTCTTTCTCTCATTTTCTCTCAAACCAAACACTACTTTTCCAGAGAATTGGATCTGATTTCTTCACCTAAATCCCTCCATTCAACTCTCATTTGATTCCAAATCATTGTATCTTCAAAACCTCTTCAATTGCTTCTTGATTCTTCAAGGATTTTCATTCCAAAAAGTGGAGAATCACAAGTTTGGAGGTAAGAACGTCCTTCTCCTCTAAACTATCAGTTCTTTACTGAAATTCCCAAGTTATCAACTCTTGATTGATGTTTAATTAAAGGCTTTTGAGTTTGGAATTGTATCTTGGCTTATAATGCAAGATTTGATGGTTTTTCATGATTTTTCGTTAGATCTGATTAACCTGTGATTTGAGATGTGTTTTTGATGTTAAATGAACTCTAAATTGATAAGGAAATGAGTTTTGATTGATGCAATCCCGGATAGGTTGTGTTTCCTAAGTTTAGCTTAAGTTTCTTGGATGTTTTTGTGGTGATCTTGTGGATCTGTTGTTGCTGGAGGTATAAGGATGTTTGTAGGTTGTTTTTAGATGTTTTATGGTGATGATGGATGTTAGGTTTTGCTGGTTTATGGCTGGGCTTTGTTGAGAAGTGGTTTTGGTGCAATTTCGGTTGTGTTTGGTGGCCGAAATTGGAGTATGAATGAGAGCAGCGAGTTTGAGTGCTTTCATTGAAGCTTTTGATGCTTGATGATGCATTAAACCTCTGTTTTAATGTGTTTAATCAGGGGAGGCATCTTTGGATCCAAGAGTTGTTGATCCGGAAGCTTGAATTCGTGCTTCGGCAAGTGGCGAAGTGGAATCGGTGAGTGAAATTGGGTTTTCGGCTTTGAAACCAATGTCTTGGGAGCTTAGTTAAAGTCTAAACAACTTTGCTAAGCTCGAGCGTAAGTTTTCGGAATTTCTCTCTAGTGGTGGCCATGATTTTGTTGTGATGCGAAATGATAATTTGCATGTTTTACATACTGTTTTGGAAGCATGTTTTAGCATGGTTTTTGCTGATGATGTAAGCCATATGTTGAAGGTAACTCTAGGTAGGAGTTCCTTGCTTTTGTACATTGGAATGATGTGGTTTAATGCTTTTAAATGCATGATGAATATGGCTTGGTTTTATGCTTTAAAACAGTGATGTAAGTGATGAAAATGATGTATATTGGCAAGTGATGTTTTTAAAATGTAAAGGTCACTAAGGTGGTTAAAAGTCCTTGAGTGAGCCTTGTTACTTATGAACATCAAGGTGGTTAAAAGTCCTTGGATGGTTCATGTTGTGGACGCTAAGGTGGTTAAAAGTCCTTAGGTGATCCTTTTCTATGGTGTTTAAAAGTCCATAAGCCAAGGTGTTTAAAAGTCCTTGGGATCAAGGTGTTTAAAAGTCCTTGATGAGTTACGTTCCATGGTGTTTAAAAGTCCATGGCCAAGGTGTTTAAAAGTCCTTGGGATCAAGGTGTTTAAAAGTCCTTGATGTGTTACATTCTATGGTGTTTAAAAGTCCATAGGCCAAGGTGTTTAAAAGTCCTTGGGGCCAAGGTGTTTAAAAGTCCTTGGGGTGAAAGTTGATGAACTTGTGTTTAAAGAAATGGAATTTATCACTTGTAGCCAATATGACATGTTTTGATTTGATGCATGAGATGCATGTTTAAGAATGCTTTTGAGCATGTGTAAATGATGGTTTGAAGCATGATTTATAAAGTGTTTTATAAATGCATTATTGAATGGTTTAAATGAGCATTCCTCACTAAGCTTTGCTTACGCTCTCTTCGTTTTTCTTAATTCAATAATGCAGAGCATTAGAGACCTTTGAGGGCAGCAAGAAGGGCAAGAATTCAAGTGCAAGTAAAGCTCAATGTATGGAAGGTTTTTGTTAAACATTTTAGCTTTTGGGTGATTTGGCAATGGGGGACCAATGTGTATGTTTTGGGAGGTGTTGGAGACTCCCTAAGTATGTTAAATGTTGATGTGTTTGCTGGTTTTTGAATTGGAACCTTATATGCTTGTTTTGGAAGTTTGGTGTTGAATAGCTAGCTTGTGTAGGAAGCATGCCTATAGAATTGGGGCTTTTCGCATATGATGATGTTTGGTTGAATTGTTAGTGCTAATATGTTCCTTATATGTTGAATTGCATGTTGGCAAAGTTTGGTAGCATTTGGAGCATGGTTGGTTGTGTAATTGCATGTTTAAAGTGGAGTTTTGGAGCAATCTGGGCAGGGTGTTTCGGAACAGCACCTACCGTTTCGGAACGGGTGCCTTAATTGTGCCCAGGCGTCCGAAACGGGAGGGTCCGTTCCGAAACGGAAAAGCCTCTGCCAGACCCCCGTTTCGAAACGGGCTATGCCTGTTTCGGAACGGCCCCGCGTTTCGGAACGGGCTGTCTCCCGTTTCGGAACGGTCGACCGTTGGGGGCTGACATTGGCAGTTATATGTTTTGAATTGTTTGCGTTTTGGTCCTGAAACTTGTTTGTGCAATTGTATGAGTTTGGGAAGTCCTTTTGAGCTGAAATTTCACAGAGAAGCATGAAACCTGATTAATTTCAAGTTGGTAACTTCAATTTGGATTAAGTCCTTATAATTATCAGAATTTACAATTTGGTCCCTAAAGTTGTAAATTGTTCAATTGAGACCTTGTTTGATCTCTGATGTTTGTGATCTTTTGGTATGATGTTTGTGTGATCACAATTAGGCTTAATGCGCATCTAGACAAGTTTAAAAAGAAAAAAAAGGGTCGTTAATCAAGGTTGACTTTCGGGTTGACTTTGGTTTTCCCCGTGTGACTTTCTTAATTCGGGTCTACCGTCTAGGCCGGGTTAAGGGGGTTACATGGTGCACCTAAGGTTTGATTCGTATCTAGTTTTTAATGCAATTTGGTAGTTATGATGCTTGGCATGTTGTTGATATGTTGAGGAATGGTTTAAAGTGTGTTTGTTAGTGTTTGGATGTGTAAAACCATATTTTTCTGCTGTTTCTGGGCAGGGTGTATCGAAACACCCTTGGCTGTTTCGAAACGGGTGCATGAAATGGCTTGGGCGTTTCGAAACGGCTATAGGTGTTTCGAAACACTTTGGTTACTGGAGGTGTCCGTTTCTGAACTAGTTTCGGAACATACCCGCGTTTCGAAACGGTTAACATTGTTTCGATACGGGCGTACGACATGGGTGCTTCTATACGGGTGTCAATGTTTCGAAACGGGTGACCGTTGGACAGTTTTTGCATGCTTTACATTTATTCCTGAAAGTTGTATTTGCAATTGCTTGAGCTTGAGATGTCTTTTTAAGCTGAAATTTGGCAGAGAGGCTTGTAATATGATTAATTGAGGTTTGGTAAAATTAAAATCTTGAAAGTCCTTTTATTTTTCCAAAATTTACATTTTGGTCCCTAAAAGTGTATTTCTTACAATTGAGTCGTTAAACGTTTCCGATCGCTGTGTTTTTTCTCTTCCAAGGTTCTTGGGCTTTCACATAGGTTAAATGCGCATCTAGAGAAGTTTAAAAGGAAAAAAAAGGTCGTTAATCAAGGTTGACTCAAGGGTTGACTTTGGTTTTCCCCGTGTAATCTTCGTAGTTCGGGTCAACCGTCTAGACCGGGCTAAGGGGGTTACATTTGTTGGTATCAGAGCTAAGTTGCGAATATATGGGACGATGGTAAGTTTGTGGTAAGTTGCTATGGTAAATGTTGGATGTTTATTCGGATGTGTGGTTGAAAGTTGGTTGAAAAATATATCTTTGAGCGAGTTGTTAATGTTTTTATCATGCTTTTTGGTTATGAATCTTCTGTGAGCTAGTGTGAACATGTATTGGTGATATGCTGGTGATGTGAGTTGATTTTCTGAGTAATGAAAATGTTATGGGGATGATAAGTTGATACTATGCTGTTGAGGGTGAAAGTTGTTTGATGAGAGCATGATCGAAGTCTGTTGATTGATATGCTCTGTGTTTGTGATATCAATGTTTTTATTGATTGTTATGTCATGTAAAAGGGGAGAATTCGGGATACCCATTGCCTTATTATTATAGCTATTATGTTATGTTGGAGTTGGAGTCTTGAATCCTTGCTTGAAGCTGGCCTAATCGTTTTGTTTGTTTTGTTATCTTTGCTTGTTATTATTAGCACAATGAGATCAATGGGAGAATGGCAGTTGGGTACGATGGTTGTTGCTTTAGAACAGGTGGTTAAGGGGTGGAATCCACTTTTTGGTGGGAGTGTACCGCTTCGGTCGACAGTGCCTGGAGTTGAGGTAATAAGGCAGAATGAGAAAGCTGGTTTTGTGACGAAGGATTCATCACCTGTGGTTCAAGAGGTGTCGGGAACATCTCAGGCCGTGGTGAAAGTGAGGCCTGTAGACGTGCCGACTGTGGGACATGCGAGTTTGTCAAAATAGAGTTTATATGATTTGGGAGCTGTGGAGTATCATGGCTCGACACCTGAGGCATTCGAGGCTTGGTTAGTCAGTGTAATTCCGATTTTAGATCAGGAGGGGTGTGACCACGCTTGTAAGCTGGGAAGTGTTGTCTCGTTAATGTTGGAGGATGCTTGTGCGTGGTGGACATCTGTGGCGGTGGCAACGAATATCCACGATATAGATTGGGAGTTCTTTGTGTCTACCTTTAATGAAAGGTACCTTGGAGAGAAGTTCCTAGTGGTGAAACAACACGGGGATATGGCTTCAGATTTTGCTGGTGAGATAAGTATAAGCAAAAGAGCTGTGGGTACTAACCTCGAGAGTGGTCAGAGTAAGAGGCTACGTGACAGAAGGGTTTGCGTGAATCGAAGTCTGGGTGGTAGTGCAGACGTGGGTCAAGTGCAGTATGACCAATGAGTGGTAGCTCGATTGCCGAAGTGTGACCGTTGTGGAAGGTGTCACGTTGGAGTTTGTTGGGGCGTGGGAGTTTGTTGGAACTGTGGTTCTATAGAGCATGTGAAGCGGAATTGTCCTCAAGTGGTGAGATCAGCTTTAGTGGTTGCAAAAGGGTCTCAGAAGGGTCGTGAGCGCGGCCGAGACAGAGTTCGGAGGTGGCAAAAAGGGCGGAAAGGTGTGAGGTGTTTGCGGGATGGATCTTGTTGGAATTGCGGGTCTGTTGGACATTTGAGGCGGAATTGTTTGGGGTTAGCTCGGGGTAGTCAGGGTTCTTTACCGCAGGGAGATGGTGATGACCTTAAAGTATTGGTTGATGCTGCGGCGGTACGTTCAGAGAAGAACGGTTCTGCGGGGAAGAGAGTTTGTTTATTGGAGCTCCGGGGCAATGAGGTGTTTTCAAGTAACTTTGTTAAGTAATCTTTGCCCTAGTTATCTTTGTTTGGTTCTGGTTTGGATTTCCCTTGTGTAGTAGGTAAGGTATTATATCTGGCAAGTTGGGGTAGTAGCCGGTGTTGTTTCGAAAACAACTTTAGTGTGAAGAGGGTATTAGTGGAGTATTTTGTGGTTAGCGGATTGTTAGAATGGTAGGGTTGGACAAGTTAGAAGTGAGGTAAGAGGTTGTTCTTAGGCGGATTCTGAGGATGTTATTGGTAAGTGTGAACCGACATACATGCACAGTTAAAACCATTTATTATATTATATATATATATATGTTGGTACATGCATACATGCGACATGACATTAGAGGTTTTGCATACATGTACACAGGCATTGATAGGGCATATTGGTGACCATGCATACGAACGTTCACACTTGCTAATAGCTAGTTGGGTCCGTTGGTGTTGTGGTAGGATTAGGTTGGATGGTGAGTTTTTAAGTGTTGTGTTGGTGTTAGGTGGATGCTAGAAGTGGTGGAAAGTGGTAGGCAAGTTGTCGGTAGTAGTGAGTGCGATCTAGTATGTTGGCGGAAGGAAGGTGTTATGGTGCTTAAAGAGTTTAGCGGTGTGGTGGTGAGGAGATTACCGGTTGAGATTAGAATCGGTCAAGGTGGTTGTGAATAGCTAATAGTTGTGGTAGTTTCTTTGTGTTAGATGATGTTGTAGGCTAGTGTATGTGTTTCCGGAGTGTTGAGGCGTCTTGGCGTTGATGTTTGTAATAGGAGGGTTGTTTATGTAGGTGAAGGTTCGTAGCAACCTTAGAGGAGTTGTGAGGAGGTTGTGTTGAGAGCTGTAGATAAGGTTTGGCTTGGGTTGAGTAGAGGTTTTGTAATCTTAATATGTTTTAATGGAATGGGTGGTATCCAGGTAAGGATAGTATTATGGTCAACGATTGAAGTGGAAAGGCAATGTAAGTTCAAGGGCCATTGTTGGTTGGTCGGGTTCTTGTGAGAAGTGGTTTATTGTTTGGGGTATAAGTAAATCTTTTTCTAAGTCAGCTAGGGGTGAGTGGAACAGCTGGCGGAATTAAGGTTGGAGTCTTGTGGCATGGGTTTGGAATGTTGTGTGGGTAGTTTTGATGAGTTGTTATGGTAGAGATAGTGACGGATGTGAAGGGATGTTATCAATATATTGAGAAGTTTGAGTAAGCAGTTGTTGCTTAAGGAATTTTTGCTTGTTGTGGTAATCTTTGAAAGGAGTTGAGCGGTTTTGCAAGGGGTTTTAGGAGCAGCGAAGGTGGTGGGTCACATGGTGGCTGAAAAATGGATGGGCTGGTGTCACCGAATGTGCGAGTTTTGTTGAGGCAGTTATGAGATAAGGTGGAGTATGTTGTAAAGATTTGAAGGTTCTTCGGGTTGTTGGGGCTATGCACAGTTCGAAAGTGTGAAAAGTTAATCTGAGGTTAATAACCAAGTGTTCTGGAAGTCTTGAACCGTAAGTAGTGGTGTTGGATTTGGGTATAGTGTGAGTTTGATTTGAGGAGGAGTTTATTTTTTTTTTGTGGTGTTCTGAGTGGAGGATGTTTCAGTGGTGGTTAAGTCTCCTGTGTTACTTTGTGTGTTGCTTTGGGAAGTTTGGTATTGTGCTCTTTTCGCAGGTTGAAATTTCGAGGATGAAATTTCCTAAGATGGGGAGAGTTGTAACACCCCAATTTTGGGCTTAGAAGTTTAGGGTCTGAACCGGACCGATCCGAGAAACGGTTCGAATATAAATGGAGGTTTTAAGGAAAGCCTAGTTCGAGATGCTTTAAAAATATGGAAAAAAATATCTAAAAATCCTCTTTTAATATATATAAGAGAGTAGTGAAATCAATTTTGTAAAATAAGGTTTGGAAATACAACATTTTGAAATAATGACTAAAATGCGATTTTTGAAAAGTTCAGTGGTGACTGTTTTGTAAGGATTGAAACTTTGAATATTTAAGGAGCTAATTTACCCAAGAATGATTTCTCCAGATTTTTCTTAGATTTAAGTGATTTAATTAATGTTTAATTAATTAAATGAAAAGGAGAAACCACTTTTTAGATTTTCATAACTAACTTTTCTTAAAATTTTCTCATCTCTTTTTCTCTCAAAATTCTCTCACCCAAACACTTTTCTCCAGCAACTTTTCCATTGATTTTCACTCCAATTGATGAGGTTTCAATCATCAATTAATTCTTAATCCATTCTACATCAAATCCTTTTGATTTGCTCATTGGATTTTCAAGCAAATTGGCTCAAATCAAGGAGAAATCATCATTTAGAGGTAAGGTTGTTCTTCTCCTCTAAATATTAAGTTCTTTACTGAAATTCCCAAGTTGTCAATCCTTAATTTAAGTTTTGTAAATGGTTTTAATGTTAGAAACTTGATTTTGGCTTAAAACTCAAGATTTGGAAGAAATCTTGAAGAATTTCGTTGTGATTGATTGGGCTCTATTTTGAGATGATTCTTTAATGTATTTTGGATGTCTAATGATGTTGAAATGATGTTTTATCAATGCAATCCCGAATAGGTTGAATTTCCTAAGTTTTTGCTTATGAAAATGGTGGTTTTTGAGGTGTTTATGGTGTTCTGTTATAGCTGGAGGTATAAGGACGAGTTAAGGTGCATTTTGGATGTTGTTTAATGTTTAGAAATGGTTAGAAGTGATGGATCTTGGCTGGGTTAAGTTTTGGAAGAGTTTGGAGGTGATTTCGGTTGTGTTTGGTAGCCGAAATGTTGTCTTTAGGTAGAGCAGCGAGTTTAGGTGTGATGGCTGGAGATTTTAATGCATGATGATGCATTAATCCTCTGTTGTTATGTGTTTAAAACAAGGGAGAATGATCCGGAAGCAATAGAGGTGGCGTTGGAAGTTTCAGATGCTTGGAAGGCTTGTCGGCTAGCATAGTTTTGTGTATCGGTGAGTATAGATGGTTTACCAGCTTTGAAACGATTATTTGAAGGTTTTGGAAGCTTAGCTTAGGTCTAATCAACTTAGCTAAGCTCAAGAGTAAGTTTTCGGAAAAACTCCCTCGGATGTGCTATGAAGTGGTTTGATACATTGGTTATAAATTGCATGTTTAAATTCTGTTTTGAAAGCATGTTTTAGCATGGTTAATGCTGGTTTTGAAAGCTATGTGTTGAAGGATGCTCAAGGTAAGAGATCCTTGTTTTGGCATGTTGTTAAATTGGTAATGATGCATGGTGATGCATGGTGTTTAATGGCTTTGTTTAATGCTTTAAAACAGTGAATTGATGATGGTATTTGATGTATATTGGCAAGTGATGAATTGGTTTTAAAGTACTTGAATCGGATATAGTTAGCCGGCTATAGGATTGGGTGCACCGTGAATAAAGTCACCTTGGATGTTGAGGGGTTGTGATTGTAGCGTAAACTCCATCCAAGTATCCTAACGAGAGAGGTAAGCTCACAACGGTGGTTAAAAGTCCGTGTGAGGATTTTGGTAAGCTCACAACGGTGGTTAAAAGTCTGTGTGAGGATTTTGGTAAGATCTCAACGGTGGTTAAAAGTCCGTGTGAGGATCTTGTTAAGGTCACAACGGTGGTTAAAAGTCCGTGTGTGGATCTTGTTAAGGTCACAGCGGTGGTTAAAAGTCCGTTTGTGGATCTTGTGTTATATGTCCCGTACTCTCGTTAGTAGATTATACAACTACCGATGAGTGATGTTGAGGGGTTGTGATTGTACCGTTAAACTCCATCATGGGTGTTGAGGGGTTGTGATTGTACCGTTAAACTCCACCTTATGTTGTTCGGTAGTGTGTATGAAGTGTATGGGACAACGTTTGTAATCCGCGTATCCGATTGTGTCTTCAGTTGAAATGGTTTGAGAACTATCACTTGAAAGCCAATATAATGTATTTGAATGTAATGAAGCGAGAGATGCTTGAAAATGATGCAAGGTTGCATGGGAATTGTGTAATGATTTAAGAATGCATGTATTACTTGTTAAGCATGAGCAAGTGTATATCTTCTATTGTGAATGATGCATATGTGCATAGAATCTCTTTAGTGCATTGAAGTCTTATGAAGGCTTTTTTAAAAAGACATGTAATGCAAATGTTGCTTTTGTAGTTCATGTGTTTTGCATTTGTTGAATGCATGAGATAGTTAGAAGGAACAAATGGTTTTCAAAAGGTATTTTGCTTTGAAATGATCATCAAGCATGAGGAAAGTATGTTGTGAAGTGGAAGTGTTTTCCAAGGAATTTGAGTTTAACTTTGCATGTGGTGTTCATGCATGGAAAGGTTTAAATGATAGTATTTGCAAGAATGTGTTTTGGGGTGAGTTGTTTTGCTTTTCAAAGTTAAAGGTTGATTTTCATGTTGAGCAATGCATGATTTAAAGCAAAGTTGTTTCAAAGGAAGTTTTCCACCAATGCTTTGGTTTATTGAATTGTAACTACATTTAATGAGGGTTTTATGATTCGCTGCATTGATGGTGTTTTGGTTTTGAGCATTCCTCACTAAGCATTATGTGCTTACGCTCCTTTTTGTCCATCAATGCAGATATTTGAAGTTGGGACAGCAAGAAGCAAGGGATTCAAGAAGAGCTCCACTTTAGAAGTATGTCTTGGTTTATAGCTATAGATAATAAAGGCAATGGGGGAGAGTCTTTTATATTGATGTGTATTGAGATTGTGTATGTTGACCATGTTCGGTTTATGGTTTGAACTTTGTTGTTGATCGCTTTGCCACATTTGAATCATCTTCTTCACAATTTGATATGTTATGCTCTTTGATTAAAAGCAAGATCATGTGTTGGATGTGTTGAATGAGTTGGTGCACCTAAGGTTTGATTTGTATCTAGTTTTTAATGCAATTTGGTAGTTATGATGCTTGGCATGTTGTTGATATGTTGAGGAATGGTTTAAAGTGTGTTTGTTGGTGTTTGGATGTGTAAAACCATATTTTTCTGCTGTTTCTGGGCAGGGTGTATCGAAACACCCTTGGCTGTTTCGAAACGGGTGCATGAAATGGCCTGGGCGTTTCGAAACGGCTAGAGGTGTTTCGAAACACTTTGGTTATTGGAGGTGTCCGTTTCTGAACTAGTTTCGAAACATACTCGCGTTTCAAAACGGTCAACACCGTTTCGATACGGGCGTACGACAAGGGTGTTTCTATACGGGTGTCAGTGTTTCGAAATGGGTGACCGTTGGACAGTTTTTGCATGCTTTACATTTATTCCTGAAAGTTGTATTTGCAATTGCTTGAGCTTGAGATGTCTTTTTAAGCTGAAATTTGGCAGAGAGGCTTGTAATATGATTAATTGAGGTTTGGTAAAATTAAAATCTTGAAAGTCCTTTTATTTTTCCAAAATTTACATTTTGGTCCCTAAAAGTGTTTTTCTTGCAATTGAGTCCTTAAACGTTTCCGATCGCTGTGTTTTTTCTCTTCCAAGGTTCTTGGGCTTTCACATATGTTAAATGCGCATCTAGAGAAGTTTAAAAGGAAAAAAGGGTCGTTAATCAAGGTTGACTTTCGGGTTAACTTTGGTTTTCCCCGTGTAATCTTCGTAGTTCGGGTCAACCGTCTAGACCGGGCTAAGGGGGTTACAAACCATTGTCCCATAACTATTTACAAAACAGTTTACAAAACTATCCTGAATACCTATACTGATGTTGCCATCCAGTATGAGCACTGCTCACTTAAATGCTCATAACTTTCATTCCGTACGTCAAAATTTAGAACCATTTACACCGTTGGATAGCTAACTTAGCTATCTTTCTAACCATATAGGCCTTGCATTTTTATTTATTACCAATTAATATAGTTTTTAACCTAAAATTAGGGCAATTTACACCACTGGACAGTCTGCTGTATCCTTAGAGTTTCATCTCTAAAATCTGTTTTATAGTTCAAAATTCAATTTCGTTTGTTTTATATGAAACTAGACATAACAAGCTTTCCAACCAGATGAATTACATATTCTAATTCTACCAATTCAATTTATGGAAAATTTTCAAAATTACAGCATATGCAAGTTCCAAAACTGTTTTTAAAGTATGAAACATGGCTGTTCATTTCAGTTCATTTTCCAGCCCCTATTTTCATTCTAATAAAGCTTTCAATTTTGATCATTTCCTTTCAATTATTATCAAATTATCCAGCAGCACGTGCATTTAATTTATCATTGAAAAACAATCTACTATGTTTAAACTAATCAAGCAAAACATATTCCATTGTTCATTCTATCATGTAATCAAAATAGTTCAGGGGTGCCCATATTTTAAATCAAACCAGCTTGTACTCTCATTCTTTTCACCTTTATAAACACATGAACCAATCCAATTAAACCACATATTCGATACAGTTAAAAACAATTCACCAAATATGTCAAAATTGTTCTAATTTACATTGTCCTGTTTGAATAGGGCAGTTTCTTTAATCCAGTCCAACAATTTATAACCATTTACAAACAGCCCCCAAACACCTTTACAAACACTTCCTCTGATTTAGATTATTATAACAGTCCACATACATTTGATTATACCCTTAAACAGCCCCTGAATTTCATGTTTAAGCACCAATATGAGTCAATTAATTCAGCATATCTTCAAGTACTCAAAACAACCCCAAATACTCATTTATACATTCAAACTATTTCATTTCCTAACCACATCCAATTCATGAAGTAAAATAGAATATTCTACCATATCAACCAAACTAAAAAATTAGCTAAACCAAGTTGTTCCAGCATTCGGTTTTCACCCACGAATTTCTAGTTCTTTTCCTAATTTCTTAAATCTCAATACAAGGTTTCAAATTCAAAGAAAAACACACTATATTTTTCCTAACAATCACACTCTAAAGATCCATTCAAACAATTAATCATTCATAAATAAAAGGGAAAATATTTACCTATTTCACGATGCTAATGAATTTTGAATCAACAATTCACTCAAATAGTTAACCTCGCGAGCAAGAATACAGATTTCTCACTCAATTCTAAGTGTGGATCGGTTCTTCTCTTACTTTCTCTTTCATTTCTTAGTCTCTGTTTAATTTGGGGAGGATGAAGAGTGTTTTGTTCATTCCTCGCCACTATAGCCGAGTGTTCCCTCCACATGTCTCAATTTTTTATGCACCATGACACACGTACTTGTCTCTCATTTCCTCATAATTTTACATGCAAATCTCCACTTTTGACATTATTTAATTCAAGTACTTTAAGAATGGCCTTGTTTTCTTCCATTTCTTACAATCCAGCCCTAGGTCAAATATTAAATCTTAATTTTATAAAATAAAGCTTGGCATCCAAATAAACTCATTTCGGTCCTTTGCTAATAATTTATCTAATATTTCTTTATTTCAATAAGGTCCTACTCTTTAATTAATAAATCAAATTATTAGGACATCCTTACATCAAGTTAAGTTACCACTATTTAATGGCATTCAAATACAAGCTCGTTCAGAAGTTGATTTACTCACTTCCTGAATCACGGGAGTCTAAAAAGACGGACATTGTAGAAGCAAAGAACTTGAAGGAGCTCAAGCTTG
This sequence comes from Hibiscus trionum, assembly GCA_030270665.1. Taxonomy (NCBI): domain Eukaryota; kingdom Viridiplantae; phylum Streptophyta; class Magnoliopsida; order Malvales; family Malvaceae; genus Hibiscus; species Hibiscus trionum. The sequence continues at coordinate 18,048,426 of BSYR01000017.1, read as the reverse complement.
ATGAGCTCATTGGATCTTTGCTCACCCATGAGATGATGTCTCAACCCTTGAAGAGGGAGAAGGAGATGAAGATCAAAGAGCAAGGCATCAATGTAAATGTCATTGCTCTTTCATCCTCCACATGGCTACATGCAGATTCAAATGAGGAAGAAAGTGAAGGAGAAGAGATAGCCTATCTCTTCAAGAAATGTGCCTGATTCATAAAGAGAAAAATGAAAGAATCACAGCATGAATCGAAGAAGAAGAAGAGGCCAAGCTCTTCAAGCTATAAGAAGAAGGCTTATGTGGCTTCTAGGAATGATGATGACTACACCGATAATGAACAAGCCAACCTTTGTCTTATGGTCATCCAAGAAGATTCAATGGTAACTTCTAATTCATCTACTTCAACTTCTTATTCTTTTGATGAATTACAAGATGCATGTGATGATTTGGTTTTAGAGTTTAAAAATCACATTTTGAAAAACAATAAAGTAGTTTTAAGTTTGAAAATTCAAAATGATTTTATTTCTAAAACCAAAATTGAACTTAAAGCAAAACTCAATGAGTTTGAGCAAAATGTATAGATTTGAAAATTTTGCTTCATAAAGTTCAAGAAGAAAAAGATTTGGTTTCCAAAGATTTTGAAAAGAAATCAAATTTTGGGAAATCAAATTTTTATCAAAGACAATCTAGTGCTCTTAGATTTGTAAATGGAAAATGTTTTAGAAGTGTTTGGGTTCCAAAAGAACTAACCACTTCACATAAAAATGATGAAATTGTAAAATGGATTCTTAAGGGGACTAAAGTTTGTGCTACTAATGCCTATGGATCCAAAACAATTTGGATACCAAAAATTACTTGATTGTCTTATTTTAGGTGTGATGGAGAATGATCAACAAATTACAACATTAAGGGGGAGCTCTATACAACAAGAAAAGATCACATGAAGACGGAAGGCTTCACATCCTACCTTTGGTTCAAGTGGTAAAATTAATTTAGTTGAATTTATTTGCCTTAATTTGATTTATTTATTTAAATTCAACTTGGATATCATATATTGTTTGACTAACATTTATTTGATGCTTTGAGTAAGGGGGGCCAATTTTAAACAAAAATCTTATATTTGTCAAATCTTTTAATTCTCAATTGTTATGGACTTAAAAGCTTTCAAACTTTGTTTGAACCATTTTTGATATAACAAAAAGGGGAGAATGTTTTAAAAAAATTGATTTTTCAATTGCACAAGGGGGAGTTTTAATTTCTTTTGAATCTTAATTATCTTATTCATAATTTATTTTACTAAGGGGGAGAATCTCAAACACAATTTTTCAAGTTGGTTTTATTATATCAAAGAGGGGGAGATTGTTAGGATATTTGTTTTGATATAATAATTGAAAAATAGTTTTGGACTAAATTGAAAAGTATTCAAAAATGATTTTAAGTCTAAACAACTTGAAAATATGTTTGAGAAGTTTTCAAAAGGGTTTTGAAGTGTTTTGAAACCTTTTAAAGTAGCAAAACTTAAGATTTCAGTGTGACAGTGTCGATACGGTATACCCATTTTGATACAGATTAGGGTTTCAGTAATTCCTTAAATCCTAGCCTATAAGTATTGAAGCCAATAACCTAAATTGCTAATTCAATTGAACTTTATCCTAAGCTAATTAGGATATCTAAGGACCAAATTGAATGAACACGAAAGGTTAGTGACCAATTTAGGAGGATTAAACCGAAATGAATAATAAAGTAAAGGAATGCATGATAAAAACCTTAATTCCTAAATGCCCTTGATTAAGTCTTTCATTAGTGGCTAATTAAGGGGCAAATTAGTCTTTTCCCAAATCCATTAAGATTACATTGTCATCTTCATCCTTTCCCATTAGCCGAATTGGATAGTAAATTAGAGAGAAAGAGAGAGCTTGAGAGAAAATCCATTGAAGGAGAATTAGAGCTTGCATGTGGTCCAAATTTTCCATAGATATCAAAGCTAGAAGGATTGTAAGTAAATTCAAACTCAATCCCTTTAAATAGCATGTTCGAATGGTTGTGATGTTCAATTTGAAGCTTGGATCCATGAAATTGCTTGTTATATATGTGAATATGAATAGATTTTGATAGTATCTTAATAATTTGATGGTGAATTTAGAGAAGGAACATGTTTTATCTAGTGAAAATGTTAACATGCATGGAAACCATGGCTAGTGTGAACTTGGAATTTATAGCATGGTTCGAAATGCTCATAGATTGAAATCTAGATGAATTGAATGAAATCTTGCTAGAAAAACTTGTATATGACGTGAATTGGGTCATTGAACAATTAGAAATAGTGTCTAATTGCTGAAAATGGAACTAGTAATGAAGCTAGTCACCTAGATGGATTGATTGATTAATAAGGACTGTTTTGAGAAAATCAGAAAATTCAGTATTAATCTGGATAGAATTAATGGCTGGAATATGAAATGAACTGAAATAAACATGTAGGAAAAATGTATGCAAGTTAAATTCCCATATTAGAACCTTGTTTAAATGAATTATAAAGCTAGAAACATGACCTAGTATAATCTGCCCAGAAAACTCTGTTCTGGGCAGTAACTTTGAAAAATCACCATAAATCACATAAATTGAATTTAAGGCTGAAAATTATATGGAGTGAACCTTGATATGTCTATTTTTATTAGGAACAAACATAACTGAATTCTGAGTTGTATACTGGAAACTGTAAATGGAAACCCCTGGACATGGCAAACTGTCCGGTAATGTAATTTGACATGTCTTTACACTAAAATATGTATTAATCTATGTAGGCTAAAATTATGAGGCATATATGGTTAGAAAGATAATTAAGTTAGATTTCTAACAGTTTAAATAGATTTAAATCTCGACGTACATGTTAAAAGATATAAGCATTTTAGTGAATGATGTACAGGCTGCCTGGCAGAAACTGTTTTGTGTAAAAAATAGACAGTGGACTGCTATGAATGAAATGTGTAAAATGAGTATTAATTATGCCTTGCTATGATCAGATATTAATTTGTTAAGTTTGGCTAAACTGTACACATAAAAGATAGGCAACTAAACTAGTATAATCACTTGACAATTAGTCTTGTAATATTACCTTGTTTTGAACATGAGAATGACAATTGAATGGATTGAGTTTTTTGGTGAATTGAATGCTTGAATACATTGGATTGCTACTTATTTTGTGGTTATATGCTTGAGTAAAATATAGACCAAGAGATTGAGTGGGCAAGTTAGTGGCAAACTCAAAGAAATAGCTATCCGGGATCAAAATTAGCTCAGAGCACTTGTGAGTGTAGCTATTAATAGGGTTAGGACTTAGGTCATAACCAAAATGAGCATGTCTACATTATGTTTAATATTTTCCATGTAAAATGACTAATTATATTTGGTAACAACTTAGGGAAGATTTGTTTAAGTAATATGTGATATGAAAGTTGTCTTTGTATGTGACTATGTGAATTGATTGTGTAAATGAATGAATCTTGTATTAAGCTTAATTTTTGCTATTCTAATGCCCTTGAGATATAAGAGATCTTGTCTTGATTACATGTTGCCATGAATTGCTTAAATGGTATGCTTATTGCCTTGAAATGCCTAATAAGGCTTACTTGATGATACATGTTTAAAATGTTATTAAAATCTTGTGATAAAGAACCAAGGTTCGCTAAGCCTAAGGGCTATCTTGATCTTGTTAAGTGTCTATAAGAATGACACCTTGAATAAACTTGAAACTTGTCTTGAACATGTCTTGATCCTTAACTTGATTTATTACATGAATCTTGATCAAATGTACATTAAACTAAATGATGCCTTGGTAGCTAGTGAGTCATAGGTAGGATGGCATGCCATAGAGTCTAGAGCTCATTGTGTTTGGGGGGACTAAGGTCATGGGCTAAGGCCCTTATTTGGTGACAGTAGGAAGGATGTGTATTATGGTCACTGGCGACAGTAGGAGGGATATGACCGGTTACTTGATTTGGCGACATTTTGGTTGGTGACATGATTACCTAGACTTTGGTTTGTGACATGATTACCTAGACTTGACTAAATACCAAGGCCTAATCTTGTTATTGTAAAGCTTGAATAATATATGATATATTAAATGAAACTTGAATTGATTGCTTATTACTCGATACATGACATGGAACTTGAATTGGTTGCTTGAAATGCTTGAATTACATGCCATTGAAATGTGACTTGAAATGAAAGAATGATATTGATGATAACATGCTTTGTTTGACTTGAAATTGAGATATATGATATGTATACATGATCTTGCAATGTTGTGAATAAGTGGTAATCAATCCATGATATGATACTTAATCTTCCCTAGACCATTCGAATGCCTTAGATGAGTATTGACCTGAATTGTTCGAACCTAGCTATGTCTTCTCTTGAATAACACACACTTGAAAATTAAATGAACTTGCCTAGCTAAGGTTGCTATCTCACTAAGTACTAAATTGTACTTGTCACTATTGTTTCCATTCTTCCCAATCTACAAGTTAAGTGGATTGAAAGCTATCCTAGAGTTGAGGCAAGGCAAGACAAGCTCAAGCTCAAGTATGGTACATGTTACCTTTTATAAACTCCTAGATGGTGGCCTTAGAAATGTGTATATAGTTTAGTTATCATGCATCTTGGATACTTAAAAAGGCTTGTATATATTTGGTATGATCTTGTGATGTAAAGACATGTTATTATGCTTTGAACATGTAGCCTAGTTGATCTAGGTGTTATATTCTGATATATGATTATGGATAGTTAAATGGTGTGTCACGTGATGTCTTGAAAAGTTTAGAAGTATATCAAGTGAATTGATTCATGTCTTGAATGCTTGTTATGAGGCTTGTATACTTGCTATGTCTTGACTTGATATGTTATGTTACATTTGAACATGATATACCATGTTTGAATAAGCAAAATGGATACATTGAACTCATGTATGATATGATCTTGTTGCCATGGCCTAGGTTGTTATAGATGTGTTATAGATTCATGTATTAAGGCCATGTATATGTTTGATGTCTTGATCAATGAGCATGCCTATTCAAATGTAGTTAGAAAGATATGTCGGGTTCTTGTTATTGCATCTATTCGAAAGAAACATGCTTAGCTTGTTCATGTACAATTGATCTTTGGTTTAGTATGCCATGATTAGATTATAATTCAAGGTATGTTAGTATGCTTGTTAAAACATGAAATGTCATGGTTCAAATGCTACGCTTTGGTTGATCTTGTTATGCTCACATGGTTTTAATGCTATGCTTGCATAAGTTGAAATGTTTACACTTCTTTGTTCTAGATCATGATGCTTAGGTTGTGTATGTAGTAATCAAAGATGCCTAGTGATCTTGTGTTGTAGTTCGAATGCTATTAGAATCATGTTGTTTGCTTGTTTGATTAGAAGTCTAACTCACCTATTAGGGGTGAGTTATGAAAAGTGTTTGTTGGTTCGTGTTTTCCTTGTTTTAGGTAACACTTATTATCCGCTTTACAACTAAACCGGGTGAGGGGTGTTACAGTTTTAGATATAGTCAATTTGAAACTGCCAAAACCCATACCGATACAGGCCTTGGTCGTATCGATACGGATCGTGTCCATTTGGATACGTTGTCTAGCGTTTCGATACGCCTACGTGGAAAAAACCTCAACGGCTCAAAACCCCCAACGGCTATTTGCCAACGGTTATTTGAATTGCAGGTTGTATCGAAACGGTAAGGTGGTGTACCGATACAGGCGTACCGAAATGCACGAAGACGTTTTGATACGAAATGTTGCATAAAGCTCAACGGCTAGTTCTGAAGAAGGACGTATCGATACGGCTATTCACGTATCGATACGGGCAACTCCAGAACTGCATTTATTTCGGGAAATAAAGGCCCCAACGACTCCAAATCATCTCCAACGGTCTCCAACGACTACAAACTCAATTGGGAGTATAAAAGAGACCTCCAAGCATCTATGGAAGACTAATGATTCATTGTCAACAACAGTATGATGCAAAAATTGTCTTAGTGCTTATATTTCCATTCCTTGTATAGGCAAACACTTGTGAGCTCAAATTGTCAATGTATGCTCAAGTGTTATAGGATTTGGGTGAGTGCTTTAGTGTGCAAACATCAACCTTTAGAGAGGGATTTCTTTTTGCTAAGGTTTCTCTTGTTTGAGAGAGTTCCCAAAGCTCATTTGTGAGCTTTGGATGCTAGACTTGGGTTGAGAGTCTATGTTGTAAAAGGTTGCCTCCTAAGCCTAGAAAGGGGGAAGAATTCTTAGTGAATTGGTGAAATCTTTGGTGAGGAGCTATGGTAGTGGATGTAGAGCTTGTTAGAAGCTTGAAACACTTTAAATATTGTGTCAATTTTGTCTATCTTTTGCTTCCACCAAAAATCAATCTTCTCCACCACTTGGCAAGCAAAACGGTTGAAGGGAATCGAGTCTATCTTAGTGGTTCTAGAACCCATTACCTAAGGGAATATGATGGAACAAAGATGAGCAGCTTAGCTAACCGACCAAATTTGCTTGCTCACTTATATTTCTTATTGATTATAAATTAAGAACCACATTTTAATAAATTGCACAGGGCCCCCAAAATTTTTGAACTACCCCTGCCCCTAAACATAATCATACAAACTCTAAACCATAAATTAAATTTCTAAACCCTAAAACTACGGCATTTATGAAAATTAAAAATTTTCACCGCCGCCGGTGCATAAAATATTTTTCGTGTATATTCTCACACTTAATTGAATATTCCCACATGTCAAACAAATATTGCAAGTCAAAAACTACAAGTTGCCAACGTAGTTTCGTCCATAAATAAACATAACTACGTAAGCTTTGATTTTAAGTTCTAACAAACCAAACTCTTGTTCAAATATTAATTTAGTACAATAGAGCCAAAGCCATTTGAGTTTTTATAGGTTTGAAGTTTATTATATTTATGCTCCACAGGTAGATGATACTCTCTCGGTGTGTTCCACATGCACTCGGTGGCCGGATTGTTAGGTGGCCTCCTCACGGGGCTATTGGAGAGCCAGAGCTGTGCAGGTTCATACTACCAAGGGACACAAGGGGTGCGTTTTATGGTGGGAAAGGAGGGACTCAATTCTTGAAGTAAATAGTAGCAGCCTTGTTTGTTGCTGCTTGGAATGTAGTGTCTAGGGGTGTAAACGAGTCGAGTCAAGCTTGAGTAGGGTTGAGCTTGACTCGGCTCGTTAAGATTTCGAGTCGAGTTCGAGCTCGAGTAATTTTAAACGAGCCTGAGAAATTTGAGCTTGCCTCGGCTCGTTAAGAACTCGAGTCGAGTTCGAGCTTCATTCGAGCTCAATCGAGTTAAGTGTTGACCAATCTTTGACCGTGTCGGACTTGAGTAGCTCGTCATCTGTCATGTCTCATTTAAAGCCCTGTCAAGAAAAAAAACTTTGATACACAAGTTGTGTAAACTCAAGCTTGTTATTTTTAGGGTTTAGGGTGTTAGTTTAGGGTTTAATGGTTTAGGTTGTTGGGTTTAGACTTTAAGGTTTAGATTTTAGGGTTTAAGACTCATGTTTAGGGTTTATATTTTAAGGTTTTAAGTTTAGTAATTTAGATTTTAAATTATAAAAAATTAAAAAAAAATAGTATATTGTATTTTCGAGTAGCTCGCGAGCTTTTCGAGTTGGGTATCAAGTAGCTCGGCTCGGTTCGTTAAGAACTCGAGCGGAATTCGAGCTCGAGTCGAGTCTAATTGAGTCGAGCTTTGACCGAGTCGAGCTTTGACCGAGTCGAATTCGAGTAGCTCGCGATCTGTCTCGTCTCATTTACAGCCCTAGTAGTGTCAACTGACAGTAATTCTTCTGGTAATAAGGATGTTTATACTGTTAAGGATGCCCGATAAACAACTCGAGATCGGAGATGACGCTGTCCACGGGGAGGAAGCGTGTGCTCTTTGGGGCGATGGAGAAAAATATGACCCGACGAAGCACGGTTGGCGTGCGGGCTCGTACTCAGAGGTGACGACACCTTCTCGTTATGTAAATTATGCAAGTGGGGTAACCATTAGTCTGTAGTTGCATGCATGCAAGCGTTAAGAAACTGAAGTGGTGAAATATTTGATGTAAATATGATCTTCGTGGTGTGAGATTGCTTCCTCGAACTCTAGTTGTTGAATTTTGACAATGGAGACCATTGCGACTATGGTCTGCCAATACTTGTATTAGTTGATTTACCCTTCTAAGTGCTGGTAATTATATCAGTAATTTTGAGAATGAGTGTACTAAAATTTTAAAAAAATTCAAAGTTTTTTCGAGTCAAATCAAATCCACCCATTTTTAATAACTAGAGTTAAAGTACATGCCTAAGTGACCATGTGGTTAATTATTAAATATTACAAGATTAAATATAATTTTATATCGTAAAACGGCAATAAATTGATTTTAATTTGATCCAATTTAACTAATTTATTGTTAGATACAATAGTTGGATAACTGCATTCTATCGTAAAACAACAACAAATTATTGTTAAATTGTTATTAAACTATGAAAGTTTATGCGTTTTATCATTTTAGTCTAAATTCTATCCAATTCAACAAATTTGACCTTTCATGTTTAAAATTTTCATCAATTTAATCTTTCTTGAGACATTGTCAAACCAACCAAGTCTACCGAATCAAAACAATAGTTTGATAACAGCATTCTACTGTTAAACAACAACAAATTATCTTTAAATTTTTACTATACCAAGAAAGTAGTATGATATTTTTTAAAGAAGAATAAACAACTTAAGAAACGAACAAAAATACATTGATAACAAATTTAAATATAGAACATTAAATTTATTAAATTATTTCAAATTAGATCAAAATGAGATAATGTACAAGTATACTAACTTGTAATAAGATGTCTAATTCATGCACAAATTTGTGGGCGAAAATTCTTTAGAAATTAACTTAAGAGATTAAGATTAATTCATGTACCAACTTGAGAGCAAAGCAAAAGCACCTTAGGTAGGTACCAACATAGGAAAAAGTCTATAGTTTATTGTTTATGTACCAAATATAGATTTAAGCCAATATTATAATACATCTGAACTATTTAAGAATCAAGATGTCTTTCAAGCAGAAGATGCTTCCCCTGGGCTTGAAAAAATAAATGTAGCACCAAAACTACAAATGAAACCTAATGTATTATGTTCCACAAAATTGAGGCAAATATTAACTAATCAAATCCAAGATGACATGGATGGAGTGGCAGTCAGGCTCTCCATTTCAAAGCAGGTACTAACTAATCAAACCGTTCCCAATCCGGAGATTGATTGGTTGAAAACGACATAGGCGGTGGGGGAGTCAAGCTTCCCATCCCGGAGTCGAACGTCTCCCAATTTGTTGATACTTTTACGGCATTCTGTTTGTCGCTAAAAGGATTGGAATTTCTCGTCTTTAATTTGTCGAGTGTGTCGTGGAAGTTTTGGACCCGACGTACCTGATCAAGGGAGTAATTAGAAGATATAACAGCATAGAGTAAAGTAGGCATCTACATTAATTTATCGGCTAGTTACAGAACTTGAAATTTATAAAGCTTGAAACACGACCCCACTCTACATTTCCTAATCTAAAAATTGCATAAATTCAGCAGGAAGCAAAAGATGACGCTCTGCAGGACTTGCGCATGAATAATACATGCTTAGGTTGGGGTTAACAAGATTATAGCACAAACCATCCTTCAGCGAGGAGGTTTAAGTGGCAAGTTCCAGCATCACCAACAAAAGGACTTAGCAGTATTCTGCTTATAGGAGGTGCAAACACAAAACACCGAGGCCACACAAAGCATTCCCAAAAAGGAAGACCACAAGGAACAAAGGACTCGATATATTCCATAGGCAATTTGAAAGAATATCAAATTGCAACACATTCACGAGACATAATCATTCACCCCAAATAGCTAAGAACTCTAAATGGTCATAGCATTTCAAAATCCTTTCCGACAACAGATCACGCAGTTAAACAACTAACCTTAGATAAAAGAATATATGCTCGTCCCTAAGGACAATAATTCATCAATCCCAAAAACTCTGTTTAAATTCAAACCTTCCAAGCCATTGTTTAAGGTATATTTATATCACAAATGATGCAATTAATAAGTATAAACAAAATAACAACCATTTATATCACAAATGATGCAATTAGTAAGAAGAAACAAAATAACAACGATGCAATATGCAAAAATTCTCCACAAACAGATTTTAGTAAACCCCAATGACTTCAATACAAACCTCAGCCTTCCGCTGTAACTTTGCTTCTCCTTCGGCTTCGATCCCATCCAATTTAAGCAGTTCCCTCATGAGTAACTCTGCTGATACATCAAATTCCTCATTTGCAACCTTTGTCCCACTGTTCACAGCCACCTCTAGTGCAGCAACCTATCCAAAAGAACCCAGCAAATAATTCAATTTAGCGTAAAATACATTAATCAACACTCAACTTTGCTCCGTGACCTATTTTAATCACTTAACTTTCAACATTAAACTTTTTTCATTACTCCACCGTTAAATGCTTAATAATGATGTGGATTATTTTTAATTATTTTTATTATGACAGGACAATTTTATTACTATTTAATTAGAAATATAATTTAAAATAAAAATTAATTTCCTTCAACATCCGAATAAAGAACTCGTCTTTGTTCTCTACAATCATGTCACCGTTGTTAGGGTCACCGGCCACCGCCGTCCGTCATCAAGAGTAGCCATTGAAGCTCGAATTTCTTCAGTAGACTCGTCTCAGCATATTGAGTTCGAATCCAGTGACCATTTCAACAAATGATGCTCCAAAGCCTGCGAATCTTGACTGAAACTTTTCGATTTTCTTGTCTCTAATCTCGTCTATCATATTGGATTCAACCGAAATCAATATATGTTGTTCTTGGTTTCGTTTTGCTGCTACCCACCGTTGGGATTGAAGGACGGGGAACCGGTTATCGCAAACTTTTCTTTGGATTTATTGGCGGTTAATTTTTTCTCTTATTTGATTTATGTTCTCTTTGGTTGTTGGTATAAAGGATGATGGTTTTGGGTTGTGAGGATGAAGACTGGTAAATCAGCGGTGACTGATGAAGATAGGTAATGGGCGTTTGGGTGAGACAAATTTATAACTTGATAGTAATAAAATTTAGGAGCTGTTGGGTGACGTTGGTTCAAGTAAAGGCCGGTGATGGTGTGTCGAGTTGTGCGTGAGGGTGGTTCCGGCGTTGCTTAGGTGTTGCAGAAATGATGGTAATGTGCGTAGGGTTGAGAGAGTTTTGAAATTTGCAACAATGATTATTTGGTTTCCAAAAATTTTGCAGCAATTAGTTTACTGGATCAAATAGGATTTTTTCTGGTGAACTGTGGTTTTTGGTAGTCGATGTTGTTGTTGGTGATGGGAAATGGAGCATGAGATGTGAGTGAGGATGAATGGGAATGTGCAAGAAATAAGGAGAAGTAGGAAATTATTTTAAATTATATTTTTAAATAAATATTAATAAAATTATATTTTTATAATAAAAATAATAAAATAATCTATGTCATAACGGAGCAAAATTGAGAGATGATTTAAGTATTTTAACCTTCAAGCCTTGAATTGATGGAGTATAAGGCTTCACCGTCGTTACTCCATACTAACGAATATAATATGCAGAGAAACTCACTCTCTCGGAAAGCTTGTCGACTTCTTTTCGGACTCCAGCAACTGCCGCAAAGGCCTTTGACATTTCTTCACTTTCCTTCATCTCTTGAACCATATTATCATTGCTTACTGGATTCTCTAGCATGGTAGATTAAATTTCATAACAGGAAATCATAATTTTTTCTACCAACTAGAAAACAACCATCAAACAGTCAGAAATATAAACGAATAATACCAGAAGATGCCTTGCCAAGACCCATGAGAAAGGCATAAACCAAACGAAAAAACCCTAACTACTCTCCATTCGTTATTCACAAAACAAGCTACAATTAACACGCGAATGCATCACGAAACGAATATAATAATCATCCCACATAAAAAAAAAAGGATTTCTCTTTTTAATTTTTTGGTTTTATGCGCAGCTGCAAAGAATAAAGAAGGTACAAGGGAAATTACCAACAGTAGAATGGACGGGGACAGAGGCATGGAGCTGGTGTTGGGTCGGGCCATCAGAAACCATGGGTCCGCCGGAAGATGCCGGAGCAGTACCATGATCGTGGTTGTGATGAATATCGTCGTCTTCACGGTGGTCTCTCCGCTGGACCAGCATCCCCCCTGGCCTCGCCTCCCAAGGGGTTGTTTCTTCGCTTTTGGCGTTGGGATTTCTCATTTGATAAAACGGGAAGCTTGGAGTATTTGACTGTTGATTTACCCAATAAGACGAGAGAAAGCAACTCGATTATTATAATGATACTACGATTGAGGAAGACGACGACCGACGGCCAAGAATATATAAATAAGCGTTGGAGGTCAGTCGGCTACAAGGCTGGGACTGATAAAACTAGGCCCAGGCCTAAGGTCAAAATTCTTGCTTCATCAACCCAATACTCACAACGGTGCCGTTCAAATTGAAATTCGCATAAGTTTGAGAGTCGACTGCATTTTATGGTCCATGTTTAAGATTTAAAGTTTTTTTTTAATATTGTGTTCTTTAAAGTTTGAACCGAATTCTCTTTTTGAGAGAACAATATGTTTTCAAAGTTCAAATTAAATTTTTTCCTTGAGAGAGCAATATGTCTTACCATTACACTCAAGGCTTGTTAGTTATCTATTATTTATTTTAAACTTTAAATTTTAGATTTTATGAAAAATTTAAATAATGCCTCAATTTTTTTTCCAAAATAATAAAACATTTCGTTAACATGGTTTTGAATATATAAAAAAATTTACTCTTTACCGATAAATTAATAACTAGAGACGGAGTTATGTATGGGTTGGAGGAGCCTTTCCCAGAATTTTTCGGTATTAAAATATTTTAGTTTATTTTTAGTTTAAAAATTAATTAAATAAAATTTTTGTCTTTCTCAATTTTTGAATTTAAAGATTTAATAAACTGTTGTCTCTCCCGATGTTTAAACGTAGTTTCGTCCATGTTGATAATACCTCAAGATTTAAACAGCTGCAGATGATATATATTGCGTTAGGTAGTTACACGACTTAGTATTAGAGGTGTATATGTCTCGGTAAAAAATTTAAGTAATTTAACAAATTTTTATTTAGTTAATCTCGGATATCAATTCCATATTAACTTTTTATTTTATGTTTATATATTATTTTTAAAGTCTTTTTCATAAATGTATTTTTTAAATTTCTTGGGTAATCCAATCCGTCCATCGATGGTGGTAATCCTGCACATATTTTGTGACTACCTCACTTGTAGTAATTTCAAAATATCTCACAACTTCGGGACCAAATTGGTTATACGTAAAATAAAACGTTCTTGTAGCCTCTAGCTTCATAGATCTAGACATCTAGTAATCGTAATCGTAATCATAATCATAATCATAATCATAATCATAACCAGTGTGATATTAGGTACCCCGGGCCATGGTCACTGAACTAGAACCAGATTATCGTCTCTTCTTCAGCTATCCATCTCTCCACCAGATTATCTGAGCTGCACTCGAATCTACAAACTACAACTATTTCCATCATAAACCTGATTTCCAATTAGCCCTATGGATGCCAAGAAACCAATGAAAAACCATGTCTACCGAGAAAACAACCACGGAATACGCCAGCTGCTCATTCACTCCCCCAAGTCAAACTTGGTTCAAATATGTAAACTAAATATCCAAGTTCCCTTCTTAAGAGGGAGAGAAGGACTACAACATTACATATGTAAGTAGGTTGCATACCTGAAAGGCTAAGGCAGAAAGTAAAAGAGAAGTTCCTTCTCATATAGGCAAAATGGAGAAGATCCTGCAACATTGGTAACTTTTTTCTAGAATTGTTGATGCTGTACCATTGTACCCCGAAAAACAAATCGTTCTCTCTCCCTCTGCATAATATTCATTTTCCTACGGATCATGTCCTGAATCTTAACTTGAGGGTTATCCATATCTTTTGACACCCAATTAGTCAAAGGGAAATGAAAAGAAACCAGAAATTGTATAGCAATCAAATAAAAATTTCCCCAATCCTTTGTACATTGCACCGTGAACGTGTTGAGGAGAGAAGAACACTTGAATCTTCAAACATGATAACCAGAAATTCGCAGGAAAGAAACCAATTCCATGATCATATAGTTATAATTCCCGTCTCCTTTCCACTGTTTGTACCATTCAAGAAAGAATTTTCAACAAAAGTGATTCTAGTTATCTTAGTTTTCCATCATTCACAGAAAAATCAATACTCTTCAATCTATATAACCATGAATCATAAATCTAGTCTAATCACCACCTCTACACCCCAAAATCTGAAGAATTATCAATAGATACAAAACAGATTACTAAGGAACACTAACCGAGAAGAAATCGACATTGAACAGGGTATAAAGCAAGAATATGAAAGAATCAACCTCCATAGCGAATCATGAATCCTCTCATGAGCTTATTTCAAAGCGATCATTACAGGCAAGATGTTCCCATAGCTGAATTTGCGTCAATTTCCTAACACTATCATTCAAAGACCAATAAAACCAACTAACAATCGTTGCCTAAAAACACATTTTTCTTTGCCTGCAATAACATTAAAATGACAAGACGCTCGAGAAAATTCATCCATCAAACAATAAATAATGTAAATTCTGAGGAAGCATTATTCAAACGTAAGTAAAACCCACATTTGTGGCAATACAACAACAGAATTAAAAGAAAAAGGCCTCAAATGTTTGGATTTCATCCTCTTCCTCACTATGGTATTATAATTCCATTAATAGTTCTAATTCTCCATCTATTCAATGATTCAATCTCAGCCGATAAGTTTACAAAAATTCCAATCAAAATGAATAAGCCTCAAAATAAAGCAAAATGTCAGTCATACCAATGTCAAGCAATCGATTCCTTAGCTCCTTCCAGCCCTTCTTCGATCTTCCTTTTGTTCTTCTCAATGGCGGCCGCAACCTCTTGAGGCATGTACTTCTCGTCGTGCTTAGCAAGAACCTCGGTGGCCGAAAAGTAACAGTCGCCGGTCCTTGCTTTAGTAGAAACGCTTCTCGATGAAACGTCCCTTTTAATTTCTTCAGTAAACGGCTTAACAAATCCTTCAACCACAACGGAATGTCCTTCTCTAAACAAATCCGGCAGCGATCCTTCGTACCGGACCAAAATATCGGTTATCAAATCGGTGATGACGAACTCCATTTCTTTACAGGAACCCGGCTGAACCACGCTTCCTTCCAGAACCAGACCGCCGAGTCTGAACTTCGTTTTCGAAGGATTTTTAGTGTATTTTTCGAGGGCGTCGGTTGGGGTAACGTAGAAAACTAATTGATCTTGAAAATTGTTGAGGACTAAAACTACAAATCCCGCTGCGCAGCCGAAGGTTAAGGCGTAGGTCCAGAGGCGGCGTGTCTGGAGCTGGCGGGCGCGGGCCCCAATGTCAACCTTTTTAGGTCTGGTGGGGACGCGGCGCGTGGAAGTGGAGAGGAAGCGGGTGGTGGGGGATGTGAAGAATCGGTCGATGGTGGCGATGGGAGGTGGCGCGATATGGGAGACCGACGGCGGAGATATGAAGGTGGGTGGAGCTGGGGGTGTCTGACGGTGGAAGTTACGGAGGAGATGGGATCTGAGACAGAGGGCGAGCCTGGTGGCCATTAGATTGACTTTCCCTTTCAATTTTTCTCGGGAAAGATACGGAAAATTCGGGGGAGTTAATTTGGAGGGTTTAGGCGTTGGATAAAAATTAAAAGGGTTAACTACTGGAATAGTCACTTATGTTTCCCCTAGTACAGAGTTAGTTATCGATTTTGAAAAACGACCACTAAGGTCACTTACGTTTTCGAGGCGTAAACTTTTGGTCACTCAGCCGTTTGTTGCCGTTAAACATTGACGGTTTGCTGACCTGGCAGCAAAAAAAGGGGTAAAGTACTGCAATGACCACTAAAGTTTATCCCATGTACATTTCTGCTCCCGAATTTATAAAAAATAAACATTATGGTCACTATTGAAAAGGTTTCTTTATAATTTCACCATTGAATTTTTAAAAATTTATTTTTCAACTCTAAGACTTTACGATCAATTAGTACAATAATATTATAAAGGCTTAAATGAAAAATAGATGCCCAAAGTGTACCTTTTTTAAATTTTAGGTGCCCAAATTGCTCATATTTAATAAATAAACTTTCAAATTGCTCATATTTTTTCACTCTAGATTATTTTATTATTATTATTATAACATGACATGTCATTTTTTATTATTGTTAAATAATAAATAATTAAAAAATAAAATAAAAATATTTTTATTATTATTAAATTTAAAATATTTAAAAAATATTACTTCTTAAAATAATTTAGGTGTCTAAAGTATTTTTTTGTAAAAATAGGTGCCCAAAGTTTCGATAGTTACAATTTTAGGTGCCTGACTGTTAAATGGGTGTTAAAAAAAATAGTCAACCAATCGGTGCTTGACACATGACATTAATTTTTTTAATTTTTAATGGAAAATACTCATTTTTTTTATAAAATCTCAAATTTTTACAAGCTTCACAAAACAGTCCCTAAATCCCTAAAAATTTCTAAATTTCCGCCGTTGATTGTCGCCGCTTCAGCCGCCGGTCACCGTCACTGACCACACCCACTGGGTCGCCGGACCAAGGCGACCATTTCCCCTAACACAACATCGCTAGAAACGCCCAACGGCGTGCAGCCAAACATCGAACACGAAATTGACGTTCGTGTTTGACGTTCAGCTGCACGCTGTTGGGCGTTTTTGGTGACGCCGTGTTAGGGAAAATGGTCGCCTTGGTCCGACGACCAATTGGTGTGGTCAACGACGGCGACTGAAGCGGCGGCAATCGACGTCGGAAGTTTGGGAATTTTTAAGGATTTAGGGACTGTTTTGTGAAGCTTGTAAAATTTTGAGATTTTATAAAAGATTGAAAAATCTGAGTATATTCCATTCAAAAAATTCTAAAAGAAAAATAAAATTAATGTCACGTGTCAAGCACCGATTGGTTGAAAATTTTTTAGACACCCATTTAACAGCCGGGCACCTAAAATTGTAACTATGGAAACTTTGAGCACTTATTTTTACAAAAAAATACTTTAGACACCTAAATTATTCTAAGAAGTAATATATTTTTAAAATATTTTAAATTTAATAATAATAAAAATGATCTTATTTTATTTTTAAATTATTTTAATTTAACAATAATAAAAAATGGCATGTCATGTTATAGTAATAATAAAATAATCCAGAGTGAAAAAATAGGAGCAATTTGAAAGTTTAGTTATTAAATAGGAGCAATTTGGGCACCTAAAATTTAAAAAGGGTATACTTTGGGCACCTATTTTTCATTTAAGCCTTTATAATACTATTGTACTAATTGATGGTAAAGTTTTAGGGTTGAAAAATGAATTTTTAAAAATTCAAGGGTGAAATTATAAAGAAACATTTTCAGTAGTGACCATAATATTTAATTTTTAAAATCGGGGAGCAGAAATGTACATGGGATAAACTTTAGTGGTCATTGCAGTAGTTTACCCTTATTTTTTTGCTGCCAGGTCAGCAAGCCGTCAATGTTTAATGGCAACAAACGACTGAGTGACTAAAATTTTACGCCCCGAAAACGTAAGTGACCTTACTCGTCGTTTTTCAAAATCGGTGACCAACTCTGTACTGGAGGGAAACATAAGTGACTATTCTAGTAGTTAACCCAAATTAAAATTCTATCAGCCAACTATTGGGACTGACATGTTTTAATCATCGAATTATAAAAATTAAAATTTTACCACCAAACTATATAAATAGACCTATTTTGACCACCGACCGTTAAAATCTAACGGAGCGGTAATGTGGCCGTAAATTAAAATTTGTATAATTACATATTTGGTCATTGTTAGTTCCTTATTATATCAATTTAGTCTTAATTTTAATTTAAATAAATAAAATTAATTAACCAATCAAGTCGCAACATGTGTCATCACCGATTGGATGATTTTAATCTAATTTTTTTTAATTTAATATTTAATATATTTATTTTCCTCTAATCAGATGGTGACACGTGTCACTATCAAGTGAAAGGAAAATTCAAGAATAAGGAAAGTGTTTAGTGTGAGGTTCGAACCCACAACCTCTTGGGAATAAAGAAATAAAAATGGTTGCAAAAAGACTCGAACCTAAATCACTTGAAATGTGTAAAACCTTATAAACCACTTAACCAATTCAAATAATTAATTTAAATATGAACATATTTTAAATATATTTAACATATAGTTAAAAAAATTAAATGTAACACCCCAATTTTGGGCTTGGAAGTTTAGGGTCTGAACCGGATCGGTCCTATTTTCGGTTCGAATATAAAAGGAGGTTTTAGGGAAAGCCTAGTTCGGGATGCTTTAAAAATATGGAAAAATATATAAAAATCCTCTTTTAATATATATAAGAGAGTGGTGAAATCAATTTTACAAAATAAGGTTTGGAAATACTACATTTCGGTGTAGTGACTAAAATGCGATTTTTGAAAAGTTTAGTGGTGACTGTTTTGTAAGGATTGAAACTTTGAATCTTTAAGGAACTAATATACCCAAAAATGATTTCTCCAGATTTTTCCTTAATTTGAGTGAATTAATTAATGTTTTAATTAATTGAATGAAAAGGGAAACTACTTTTTGGAATTTCATAACTACCTTTTCCTAAATTTTTCTCATTCTTTTTTCTCTTAAAATTTCATCATCCAAACACTATTTCTCCAGCAACTTTTGCATTGATCTTCACTTCAATTGATGAGATTTCTATCATCAATTAATTCCTACTCAGTTATTTACTGAAATTCCCAAGTTGTCAATCCTTAATTTAAGTTTTATAAATGGTTTTAATGTTAGAAACTTGATTTTGGCTTAAAACTCAAGATTTGGAAGAAATCTTGAAGAATTTCGTTGAGATTGATTAGGCTCTGTTTTGAGATGATTCTTTAATGTATTTTGGATGTCTAATGATGTTGAAATGATGTTTTACCAATGCAATCCCGAATAAGTTGAATTTCCTATGTTTTTGCTTATGAAAATGGTGGTTTTTGAGGTGTTTTTGGTGTTCTGTTATAGATGGAGGTATAAGGATGAGTTGAGGTGTATTTTGGATGTTGATTGATGTTTAGAAATGGTTGGAAGTGATGGATCTTGGCTGGGTTAAGTTGTGAAAGAGTTTGGAGGTGTTTTCGGTTGTGTTTGGTAGCCGAAATGTTGGTTTTGGGTAGATCAGCGAGTTTAGGTGTGTTGGCTGAAGATTTCAATACATGATGATGCATTAATCCTCTGCTTTGATGTGTTTAAAACAGGGGAGGCATCTTCGGACACTATTGGAGTTGATCCGGAGGCTTGATTGGCGTTTCGGCAAGCGTGCGAAACGTAATCGGTGAGTGGAGTTGGATTTCCTGCTTTGAAACAATTATTTGAAGGTTATGGGAGCTTAGAGTAAGTCTAATCAACTTAGCTAAGCTCAAGAGTAAGTTTTCGGAAAAACTCCCTCGAATGTGCCATGAAGTGGTTTGATGCATTGGTTATAAATTGCATGTTTAAATTCTGTTTTGAAAGCATGTTTTAGCATGGTTAATGCTGGTTTTGAAAGCCATGTGTTGAAGGATGCTCAAGGTAAGAGATCCTTGTTTTGGTATGTTGTCAAATTGGTAATGATGCGTGGTGATGCATGGTGTTTAATGGTGTAACCCCCTTAACCCGGCCTAGACGGTTGACCCGAATTAAGAAAGTCACACGGGGAAAACCAAAGTCAACCCGAAAGTCAACCTTGATTAACGACCCTTTTTTTCATTTTAAAACTTGTCTAGATGCATATTAAGCCTAATTGTGATCACACAAACATCATACCAAAAGATCACAAACATCAGAGATCAAACAGGGACTCAATTGAACAATTTACAACTTTAGGGACCAAATTGTAAATTCTGATAATTATAAGGACTTAACCCAAATTGAAGTTACCAACTTGAAATTAATCATGTTTCATACTTCTCTGTGAAATTACAGCTCAAAAGGACTTCCCAAACACATACAATTGCACAAACAAGTTTTAGGACCAAAACGCAAACATTCCAAAACATATAACTGCCAATGTCAGCCCCCAACGGTCAACCGTTCCGAAACGGGAGACAGCCCGTTTCGAAACGCGGGGCCGTTCCGAAACAGGCATAGCCCGTTTCGAAGCGCGGGGCCGTTCCGAAACAGGCATAGCCCGTTTCGAAACGGGGGTCTGGCAGTGGCCTTTCCGTTTCGGAACGGCCCCTCCCGTTTCGGACGCCTGGGCACGATTAAGGCACCCGTTCCGAAACGGTAGGTGCTGTTCCGAAACACCCTGCCCAGATTGCTCCAAAACTCCACTTTAAACATGCAATTACACAACCAAACATGCTCCAAATGTCACCAAACTTTACCAGCATGCGATTCAACATATATATAACATATTAGCATCATCAATTCAACCAAACATCATCATATGCAAAAAGCCCCAATTCTATAGGCATGCTTCCTACACAAGCTAGATATTCAAGCACCAAACTTACAAAACAAGCATATAAAGATCCAATCCAAAGACCAACAATCTTAACATCAAGAAACATACTTAGGGAGTACAAAACACCTCCCAAAACATAGACATGGTTTCCACATTGCCAAATCACCCAAAAGCTAAAATGTTTAACAAAAACCTTCCATACATTGAGCTTTACTTGCACTTGAATTCTTGCCCTTCTTGCTGCCCTCAAAAGGTCTCTAATGCTCTGCATTATTGAATCAAGGGAAAACGAAGAGAGCGTAAGCAAAAGCTTAGTGAGGAATGCTCAATAAAACCATCCAATAATGCATTTGTAAAACACTTTATTAAACATGCTTTAAACCATCATTTACACATGCTCAAAAGCTTACTTAAACATGCATCTCATGCATCAAATCATAACATGTCATATTGGCCACAAGTGATAAATTCCATTTCTTTAAAAACAAGTTCATCAACTTTCACCCCAAGGACTTTTAAACACCTTGGCCCCAAGGACTTTTAAACACCTTGGCCTATGGACTTTTAAACACCATAGAATGTATCACATCAAGGACTTTTAAACACCTTGATCCCAAGGACTTTTAAACACCTTGGCCATGGACTTTTAAACACCATGAAAAAGGATCACCTAAGGACTTTTAACCACCTTAGTGTCCACAACATAAACCATCCAAGGACTTTTAACCACCTTGATGTTCATAAGTAACAAGGCTCACTCAAGGACTTTTAACCACCTTAGTGACCTTAACATTTTAAAACCTCACTTGCCAATATACATCATTTTCATCACTTACATCACTGTTTTAAAGCATAAAACCAAGCCATATTCATCATGCATTTAAAAGCATTAAACCACATCATTTCAATGTACAAAAGCAAGGAACTCCTACCTAGAGTTACCTTCAACATATGGCTTACATCATCAGCAAAAACCATGCTGAAACATGCTTCCAAAACAGTATGTAAAACATGCAAATAATCATTTTGCAACACAACAAAATCATGGCCACCACTAGAGAGAAATTCCGAAAACTTACGCTCGAGCTTAGCAAAGTTGTTTAGACTTAAACTAAGCTCCCAAGACATTGGTTTCAAAGCCGAAAACCCAATTTCACTCACCGATTCCACTTCGCCACTTGCCGAAGCACGAAATCAAGCTTCCGAATCAACAACTCTTGGATCCAAAGATGCCTCCCCTGATTAAACACATTAAAGCAGAGGTTTAATGCATCATCAAGCATCAAAAGCTTCAATGAAAGCACTCAAACTCGCTGCTCTCATTCCCACTCCAATTTCGGCCACCAAACACAACCGAAATTGCACCAAAACCACCTCCCAACAAAGCCCAGCCATAAACCAGCAAAACCTTACATCCATTAACACCATAAAACATCTAAAAACAACCTACAAACATCCTTATACCTCCAGCAACAACAGATCCACAAGATATCCACAAAAACATCCAAAAAAACATAAGCTAAACTTAGGAAACTCAACCTATCCGGGATTGCATTAATCAAAACTCATTTCCTTATCAATTTAGAGTTCATTTAACATCAAAAACACATCTCAAATCACAGATCAATCAGATCTAACGAAAAATCATGAAAAACCATCAAATCTTGCATTATAAGCCAAGATACAATTCCAAACTCAAAAGCCTTTAATTAAACATCAATCAAGAGTTGATAACTTGGGAATTTCAGTAAAGAACTGATAGTTTAGAGGAGAAGGACGTTCTTACCTCCAAACTTGTGTTTCTCCACTTTTTGGAATGAAAATCCTTGTTGAAACACTTAGCAATTGAAGAGATTTGAAGATACAATGATTTGGAATCAAATGAGAGTTGAATGGAGGGATTTAGGTGAAGAAATCAGATCAAGTTCTCTGGAAAAGTAGTGTTTGGTTTGAGAGAAAATGAGAGAAAGAAAGTTTAGCAAAGTTGGTTACAAAATCCAAAAATAGCCAAAATGGCTTCCCTCCAATTTTAATAACCTTTAAAATCAGATTTTAGACTTAAAATATCTTAGAAAAATCTGGAGAAATCATCTTTGGATTAATAGCTCCTTAAGGATTCAAAGTTTCAACTCCTTATAAAACAGTCACCAAACTTTCAAAATTTACATTTTGGTCACTAGCCAAAATGTCATACTTCCAAAACCCATTTTTCAAAATTGATTTCACAGTTCACTTAATTATATTAAAAGATGATTTTAGAACATTTTTTCCATATTTTTAATGCAACCCGAACTAGGCTTTCCTAATTTCACCTCTTTAGATTCGAACAGCACTTTGACCAAACCGGTCAACGCCCAGAACTTCTAAGCCCAAAACCGGGGCGTTACAACTCTCCCCCCCTTAAGAAATTTCGTCCTCAAAATTTACCTGAAGGAAAGAGATAAGGAAACTGCTTCAGCATGTCTTCCTTCTGCTCCCACGTGGCTTCCTCAACACCGCGATGCTTCCACAGCACCTTCACCAACTCAATGGTCTTGCCACGAAGAACCTTGCTATCCGAATCCAGAACCTTCACCGGTTCCTCATCATAGGTCAAATCCGAATTCAAAACCACTTCCTCCACAGGCATCACATGCGAAGGATCAGATCTATACTTCCGGAGCATAGAAACATGGAACACATCATGAATCTTCTCCAACTCCTGAGGTAACCTCAACCGATACGCAACAGGACCCACACGCTCAACCACCTCATATGGTCCAATGTACCTAGGGCTCAACTTACCCTTCCGGCCAAACCTCATCACCTTTTTCCAAGGCGAAACCTTCAGAAACACACGGTCACCCACCGCATAGTCTATCTCCTTACGCTTCAAATCCGCGTAAGACTTTTGCCGATCGGAAGCTGCCTTCAAACGCTCACAAATGAGCTTTACCTTCTCTGTGGTCCCTTTCAACAAAGCCGGCATCGAAACCAACTTTTGACCAGTTTCAGCCCAACAAAGAGGAGTTCTACACTTCCTCCCATACAAAGCCTCATAAGGTGCCATCTGTATACTTGCCTGATAACTATTGTTATAAGCAAACTCAACCAAAGGCAGATGCTTCTCCCAAGAACCTTGGAACTCAATCACGCAGCACCTCAACATATCCTCCAAAATCTGGATAACTCGCTCAGACTGACCATCCGACTGAGGATGATAGGATGTACTGAAATGCAACCTTGTACCCAGAGCTTGATGCAAACACTGCCAGAACCGCGATGTGAACCTCGGATCCCTATCCGACACAATCGACTTTGGCGCACCATGCAGCCGCACAATCTCAGCAATGTACAGCTCCGCCAACTTATCCAAAGAAAACGTGGTATGCACAGGCAAGAAATGCGCACACTTCGTTAGGCGATCCACAATCACCCACACCGAATTCCTCTTCGATGGAGACAAAGGTAAACCAGATACAAAATCCATGGTAACCCTTTCCCACTTCCATTCAGGGATTTTCAACGGTTGCAACAACCCTGAAGGAAACTGATGCTCAGCCTTAACTCGCTGACACACCAAACACTTGCTCACAAACTCCGCAACATCCTTCTTCAAACCCACCCAATAGTACTCATCACGAAGATCACGGTACATCTTAGTACTACCAGGGTGCATAGCAAAAGGACTACTATGACCTTCAGTCAGAATAGCACGCCTCAACTCAGCATCAGCAGGCACTACTATCCGACTCCCAAAACACAACACACCATCATCATTAAAGCAGAAATCCGAAGGTCTACCCTCCGCGATATCCTGAACATGCGGCACCAAGGAATCATCCAGCAACTGCTTATCCTTGATCAACTGAACCAAAGATGGTTTCACTTGCAACTCAGCAACAAGACCACCATCTTGCGAAATGCTCAAACAAGCAAACATAGCCCTCAGCTCAACAGCTACTTTCCTGCTCAAGGCATCCGCAACAACATTAGCTTTTCCAGGATGATACTCAATCGTCAGATCATAATCCTTGAGCAACTCCAACCAACGCCGCTGCCTAAGATTCAACTCCTTCTGAGACATCAGATACCTCAAACTCTTGTGATCCGTGTACACAGTACACTTCTCACCATACAGATAATGTCTCCAGATCTTCAGAGCAAAAACCACTGCAGCCAGCTCAATGTCATGCGTAGGGTAATTGCGCTCATGCACTTTCAACTGCCGCGATGCATAAGCCACCACCTTACCCTCCTACATCAGCACACACCCCAAACCAACATAGGATGCATCACTGTATACCACAAACTCTTTCCCTGATTCAGGCTGAACCAAGATAGGAGCTTGCGTCAAAGCCGCCTTAAGCTTCTCAAAAGCCTGTTGTCTCGCTTCCGTCCACTCATACTTAACATCCTTTTGCAACAGCTTCGTCAAAGGAGCAGCAATCTTGGAAAAACCATCCACAAACCTCCGGTAGTATCCCGCCAAACCAAGGAAACTACGGATCTCATGAACAGACTTAGGAACCTTCCAATTCATCACCGCCTCAATCTTCTGAGGATCAACACGAATCCCCTCAGCAGAAACCACATGCCCAAGGAAAACCACCTCCCTTAACCAGAACTCACACTTGATCAGCTTTGCATAAAGCTGGTTCTCCAACAAAGCTTGCAAAACAATCCTCAAATGCTCTTCACGCTCCTCCTCAGTACGCGAGTACACGAGGATATCATCAATGAACACTACAACAAACTTGTCCAGGTATTCATGAAACACACGATTCATCATGTCCATGAAAGCAGCAGGAGCATTTGTCAAACCAAACGGCATCACAAGGAACTCATAATGCCCATACCTTGTCCTGAAAGCTGTCTTAGGCACATCCACATCCTTCACCTTCAACTGGTAATACCCTGACCTCAAGTCAATCTTAGAGAACACAGCAGCTCCCCGAAATTGATCAAAGAGATCATCAATCCTCGGCAAAGGATATTGATTCTTGATAGTCAACTTGTTCAGCTGACGGTAATCAATGCACATTCTCATAGTGCCATCCTTCTTCTTCACGAACAAGACCGGTGCTCCCCAAGGTGACACACTCGGCCGGATGAAACCACGATCAAGCAACTCTTGCAACTGCGTCTTCAGCTCCTTCAGCTCCTTAGGTGCCATTCTATAGGGAGTAATGGACACAGGAGTTGTATTCTCATACAGCTCAATTCCAAACTCCACCTCGCGGTTAGGAGGTAAACCAGGCAACTCCTCAGGAAAAACACCAGGAAACTCCTTTACAACCCTGATATCTTGCACCCTCAACTCCTTAGAGCTAGGATTCATCACAAAAGCTAGATAGGCTTCGCAACCTTGCCTCAGCATCCTGCTCGCCTCCAAAGAAGATACCACATTGGCAAGAAACTTCACATTCTCACCAACCACTACAACTTCATAATCATCCGCAAGCTTAAGCGAAACACGCTTATTCTCACAATCCATAACAGCACGATGCTCAGCAAGCCAATCCATACCAAGGATCACATCAAAACCATAGAAGGGCAACTCCATAAGATCAACATGAAAGACATGCTCTTGAACAACCAAAGGGCACCTTCTATACAACTTTCGAGTCACAACAGTCTCACCAAAAGAACTAGTGACCCGAACACCAACATCCAAAGACTCAACAGGTAAACCAAGCAATTCAGCATGCTCACGAAGAATATATGAATGCGTAGATCCAGAATCAATCAAAGAAAGCAATGACAAGGACTGCAAAGTAAAGGTACCTGCAATCACATTCGCATCATTCCTGCCCTCTCTCTGAGCATACACCCTCGCTTGGCCTCCACCTTCAGGCTGAATAGCTACAACATGAGCTACCCCTCGGCCACCTTCCTCTCTCCTCTGGAAATTACCACGGCCACGCCCACGACCTCTCTGTGGTGCAGCAACAACAGGAGCACGCACCTGCTCACCAGCCATCCTCGGACAATCTCGCCTCAAGTGGTCCGCAGAACCACAATTCCAGCACCCATTCCCAGCATTACCAGCTGTTGCAACAGGAGCTTGTGCCACTCTCTCAGCACGAGGACAGTCACGCTTCAAGTGACCACGGGAACCACAGATCCAACAAGCACTAGGATCAGCTCTAGCATTGCCTCCTCTAGCAGGTGCACCACCACCTCTCCTGGCTGAGGACTGATACTTCTGATCTCGTCCCCTCTTGTTCCGTCCACCTCCGGAGCTATACTCAGCAGCTCGCTTGCCAGCACCCTTAGCAGACAAACTCAGGTTCATCTCAACGTCCTTTGCTCGGCCCACCAACACATCAAAATCTTCATACTCGGCGGCCAGCAAATACATCTTAACATCCGTCACAAGACCGTAACGGAACCTCTCGCACCTTGCCCTCTCATCAGGTATCAGCTCCGGTGCATACTGACTGAGCCGTACAAACTGTACCTCGTACTCAGCTACACTCATGCTCCCTTGGGTAAGAGACATGAATTCCCGCTTCCTCTCATCCAGATATCTCACTCTCAGATATCTTCTTTTAAACACATTCTGAAAGAATGTCCAGGTAACATCAGCTTCAGCCATTCCAGAAATGGTAGTCGTCCACCATGTATAAGCATCGTCCTGCAGCAAGGACACAACACAGCCCAGCTTTTGCACATCCGTGCAACTCATCTGACCCAAGATACGCTTGGTACTTTCCAGCCAAGCCTCAGAACTCTCAGCTGACAAACCTCTAAACTCAGTCCCTCCAAGACTGCGCAGACGCTCCAAAGCCAATCTGACTCCAGCATCTCCCTGATGCCCAGCTCCCTGAGCTCCAGCTACTGCTGCTCGAAAAGCACCCGCAATAGCTTGTACCAAAACAGACATATCAGGCATAGCTTGCCCCTGACCAACCTCTGGTCCAGCAGCTCCAGCACCAGCATCAGCTGCAGCTTCAGCTCTCGCACCTCCAGCACCACCACCAGGCGGAGGAGGGGGTAACACAGCACTACCAGTGTGCTCTTCATTCTCATTCTCGTTAGGAGCCGTAGCTCTCGCATTACCTCTTAACTCTCTACGTGGTGCCATACTTTTACCATGCAATCACAACACAAATAAAAAAAAGTCAGGCCCAGCAAGGTAAGCAATCCAAGTATTCAAGCTCAATTTCATTTCAAAACAACATCTTTCCTTTAGCTTTTGTTTGGCAATGGGTACCCTCAACATGCAACATCAGAGCATACAACTCAACTGCATCAACATTTCAAACCACTGAACATGCTTTCAAACAACAAGCATTCATAGTATACATACTTCAATCATGCATACAAACATTCCCAATTACTCGAGAACTCAGCTCTGATACCACCAAATGTAAGCCCCTTAACCCGGCCTAGACGGTTGACCCGAATTAAGAAAGTCACACGGGGAAAACTAAAGTCAACCCGAAAGTCAACCTTGATTAACGACCCTTTTTTTCATTTTAAAACTTGTCTAGATGCATATTAAGCCTAATTGTGATCACACAAACATCATACCAAAAGATCACAAACATCAGAGATCAAACAGGGACTCAATTGAACAATTTACAACTTTAGGGACCAAATTGTAAATTCTGATAATTATAAGGACTTAACCCAAATTGAAGTTACCAACTTGAAATTAATCATGTTTCATACTTCTCTGTGAAATTACAGCTCAAAAGGACTTCCCAAACACATACAATTGCACAAACAAGTTTTAGGACCAAAACGCAAACATTCCAAAACATATAACTGCCAATGTCAGCCCCCAACGGTCAACCGTTCCGAAACGGGAGACAGCCCGTTTCGAAACGCGGGGCCGTTCCGAAACAGGCATAGCCCGTTTCGAAACGGGGGTCTGGCAGTGGCCTTTCCGTTTCGGAACGGCCCCTCCCGTTTCGGACGCCTGGGCACGATTAAGGCACCCGTTCCGAAACGGTAGGTGCTGTTCCGAAACACCCTGCCCAGATTGCTCCAAAACTCCACTTTAAACATGCAATTACACAACCAAACATGCTCCAAATGTCACCAAACTTTACCAGCATGCGATTCAACATATATATAACATATTAGCATCATCAATTCAACCAAACATCATCATATGCAAAAAGCCCGAATTCTATAGGCATGCTTCCTACACAAGCTAGATATTCAAGCACCAAACTTACAAAACAAGCATATAAAGATCCAATCCAAAGACCAACAATCTTAACATCAAGAAACATACTTAGGGAGTACAAAACACCTCCCAAAACATACACATGGTTTCCCCATTGCCAAATCACCCAAAAGCTAAAATGTTTAACAAAAACCTTCCATACATTGAGCTTTACTTGCACTTGAATTCTTGCCCTTCTTGCTGCCCTCAAAAGGTCTCTAATGCTCTGCATTATTGAATCAAGGGAAAACGAAGAGAGCGTAAGCAAAAGCTTAGTGAGGAATGCTCAATAAAACCATCCAATAATGCATTTGTAAAACACTTTATTAAACATGCTTTAAACCATCATTTACACATGCTCAAAAGCTTACTTAAACATGCATCTCATGCATCAAATCATAACATGTCATATTGGCCACAAGTGATAAATTCCATTTCTTTAAAAACAAGTTCATCAACTTTCACCCCAAGGACTTTTAAACACCTTGGCCCCAAGGACTTTTAAACACCTTGGCCTATGGACTTTTAAACACCATAGAATGTATCACATCAAGGACTTTTAAACACCTTGATCCCAAGGACTTTTAAACACCTTGGCCATGGACTTTTAAACACCATGAAAAAGGATCACCTAAGGACTTTTAACCACCTTAGTGTCCACAACATGAACCATCCAAGGACTTTTAACCACCTTGATGTTCATAAGTAACAAGGCTCACTCAAGGACTTTTAACCACCTTAGTGACCTTAACATTTTAAAACCTCACTTGCCAATATACATCATTTTCATCACTTACATCACTGTTTTAAAGCATAAAACCAAGCCATATTCATCATGCATTTAAAAGCATTAAACCACATCATTTCAATGTACAAAAGCAAGGAACTCCTACCTAGAGTTACCTTCAATATATGGCTTACATCATCAGCAAAAACCATGCTAAAACATGCTTCCAAAACAGTATGTAAAACATGCAAATAATCATTTTGCAACACAACAAAATCATGGCCACCACTAGAGAGAAATTCCAAAAACTTACGCTCGAGCTTAGCAAAGTTGTTTAGACTTAAACTAAGCTCCCAAGACATTGGTTTCAAAGCCGAAAACCCAATTTCACTCACCGATTCCACTTCGCCACTTGCCGAAGCACGAAATCAAGCTTCCGAATCAACAACTCTTGGATCCAAAGATGCCTCCCCTGATTAAACACATTAAAGCAGAGGTTTAATGCATCATCAAGCATCAAAAGCTTCAATGAAAGCACTCAAACTCGCTGCTCTCATTCCCACTCCAATTTCGGCCACCAAACACAACCGAAATTGAACCAAAACCACCTCCCAACAAAGCCCAGCCATAAACCAGCAAAACCTTACATCCATTAACACCATAAAACATCTAAAAACAACCTACAAACATCCTTATACCTCCAGCAACAACAGATCCACAAGATCACCACAAAAACATCCAAAAAAACATAAGCTAAACTTAGGAAACTCAACCTATCCGGGATTGCATTAATCAAAACTCATTTCCTTATCAATTTAGAGTTCATTTAACATCAAAAACACATCTCAAATCACAGATCAATCAGATCTAACGAAAAATCATGAAAAACCATCAAATCTTGCATTATAAGCCAAGATACAATTCCAAACTCAAAAGCCTTTAATTAAACATCAATCAAGAGTTGATAACTTGGGAATTTCAGTAAAGAACTGATAGTTTAGAGGAGAAGGACGTTCTTACCTCCAAACTTGTGTTTCTCCACTTTTTGGAATGAAAATCCTTGTTGAAACACTTAGCAATTGAAGAGATTTGAAGATACAATGATTTGGAATCAAATGAGAGTTGAATGGAGGGATTTAGGTGAAGAAATCAGATCAAGTTCTCTGGAAAAGTAGTGTTTGGTTTGAGAGAAAATGAGAGAAAGAAAGTTTAGCAAAGTTGGTTACAAAATCCAAAAATAGCCAAAATGGCTTCCCTCCAATTTTAATAACCTTTAAAATCAGATTTTAGACTTAAAATATCTTAGAAAAATCTGGAGAAATCATCTTTGGATTAATAGCTCCTTAAGGATTCAAAGTTTCAACTCCTTATAAAACAGTCACCAAACTTTCAAAATTTACATTTTGGTCACTAGCCAAAATGTCATACTTCCAAAACCCATTTTTCAAAATTGATTTCACAGTTCACTTAATTATATTAAAAGATGATTTTAGAACATTTTTTCCATATTTTTAATGCAACCCGAACTAGGCTTTCCTAATTTCACCTCTTTAGATTCGAACAGCACTTTGACCAAACCGGTCAACGCCCAGAACTTCTAAGCCCAAAACCGGGGCGTTACAAATGGCTTTGTTTAATGCTTTAAAACAATGAGTTGATGATGGTATTTGATGTCTATTGGCAAGTGATGAATTGGTTTTAAAGTACTTGAATCGGATATAGTTAGCCGGCTATAGGATTGGGTGCACCGTGAATAAAGTCGCCTTGGATGTTGAGGGGTTGTGATTGTACCGTAAACTCCATCCAAGTACCCTAACGAGTGAGGTAAGATCACAACGGTGGTTAAAAGTCCGTGTGTGGATCTTGTGTTATGTGTCCCTTGCACTCGTTAGTGGAATTATACAACTACCGATGAGTGATGTGGAGGGGTTGTGATTGTACCGTTAAACTCCATCACGGGTGTTGAGGGGTTGTGATTGTACCGATAAACTCCACCTTTTGTTGTTCGGTAGTGTGTATTAAGCGTGTGGGACAACGCTTGTAATCCGCGTATCCGATTGTGTTTTGTGTTGTAAATGGTTATGAATTATCACTTGAAAGCCAATATGTTAAGTTGAATGTAATGAAGCATGAGATGTAACCCCCTTAGCCCGGTCTAGACGATTGACCCGAACTATGAAGATTACACGGGGAAAACCAAAGTCAACCCGAGAGCCATCCTTGATTAACGTCCCTTTTTTTCTTTTTAAACTTCTCTAGATGGGCATTTAACCTATGTGAAAGCCCAAGAACCTTGGAAGAGAAAAACACAGCGATCGGAAACGTTTAAGGACTCAATTGCAATGGACACATAACACAAGATCCACACATGGACTTTTAACCACCGTTGTGATCTTACCTCTCTCGTTAGGATACTTGGATGGAGTTTACGGTACAATCACAACCCCTCAACATCCAAGGCGACTTTACTTACGGTGCACCCAATCCTATAGCCGGCTAACTATATCCGATTCAAGTACTTTAAAACCAATTCATCACTTGCCAATATACATCAAATACCATCATCAATTCACTGTTTTAAAGCATTAATCAAAGCCATTAAACATCATGCATCTCCATGCAACATTACAAAACTAATAACATGTCAAACCAAGGATCTCTTACCTTGAGCATCCTTCAACACATGGCTTTCAAAACCAACATTAATCATGCTAAAACATGCTTTCAAAACAGAAATTAAACATGCAATTTATAACCTATGCATCAAACCACTTCATAGCACATTCAAGGGAGTTTTTCCGAAAACTTACTCTTGAGCTTAGTTAAGTTATTTAGACTTAAACTAAACTCCCAAAACCTCCAAATAATCGTTTCAAAGCTGAAAACTCAACTCCACTCACCGATTACGTTTCACACGTTTGCCGAAACGCCAATCAAGCCTCCGGATCAACTCCAATAGTGTCTGAAGATGTCTCCCCTATTTTAAACACATCAAAGCAGAGGATTAATGCATCATCATGCATTAAAATCTCCAGCCATCACACCTAAACTCGCTGCTCTACCCAAAACCAACATTTCGGCTACCAAACACAACCGAAATCACCTCCAAACTCTTCCAAAACTTAACCCAGCCAAGATCCATCACTTCTAACCATCTATAAACATTAATCAACATCCAAAATACACCTTAACTCGTCCTTATACCTCCAGCTATAACAGAACACCAAAAACACCTCAAAAACCACCATTTTCATAAGCAAAAACTTAGGAAATTCAACCTATTCGGGATTGCATTGATAAAACATCATTTCAACATCATTAGACATCCAAATTACATTAAAGAATCATCTCAAAACAGAGCCCAATCAATCACAACGAAATTCTTCAAGATTTCTTCCAAATCTTGAGTTTTAAGCCAAAATCAAGTTTCTAACATTAAAACCATTTACAAAACTTAAATTAAGGATTGACAACTTTGGAATTTCAGTAAAGAACTGAGTATTTAGAGGAGAAGAACAATCTTACCTCTAAATGGTGATTTCTCCTTGATTTGAGCCAATTTCCTTGAAAATCAATGAGGGAATCAAAATGATTTGATGCAAGATTGATTAGGAATTAATTGGTGATAGAAATCTCATCAATGGAAGTGAAGATCAATGAAAAGGTTGCTGGAGAAATAGTGTTTGGATGATGGAATTTTGAGAGAAAAATGAATGCGAAAAATTTAGGAAAATATAGTTATGAAATTCCAAAAAGTAGTTTCCCTTTTTATTTAATTAATTAAAACATTAATTAATTCACCCAAATTAAGGAAAAATCTGGAGAAATCATTTTTGGGTAAATTAGCTCCTTAAATATTCAAAGTTTCAATCCTTACAAAACAGTCACCAGTAAACTTTTTAAAAATCGCATTTTAGTCACTACACCGAAATGTAGTATTTCCAAACCTTATTTTGAAAAATTGATTTCACCACTCTCTTATATATATTAAAAGAGGATTTTTAAGTTTTTTTTCCATATTTTTAAAGCATCTCAAACTAGGCTTTCCCTAAAACCTCCTTTTTTATTCAAACCGTTTCTCAGACCGGTCCGGTTCAGACCCTAAACTTTTAAGCCCAAATTTGGGGTGTTACAGCTCTCCCCCTCTTAGGAAATTTTGTCCTCGAAATTTCAACCTGCGAAAAGTGCACGACACAAAACTTCCCAAAGCAACACACAAAGTAACACAGGAGACTTAACCACCACTGAAACATCCTCAACCCAAAACAACACGACACCAACACATCCTCAAATCAATCTCACACTTAACCCAAATTCAACACCACTACTTACGGTTCAAAACTTCCAGAACACTCGGTTATTAACCTTAGATTAACTTTTCACACTTTCGAACTGTGCAAAGCCCAAACAACCCGAAGAACTCTCAACTCTTTACAACATACTCCGCCTTATCTCATAACTCCCTCAGCAAAAATCGCATACACGGTGACAACAACCCATCCAGTTCAACTACCATGTGACCCACAACCCTCACTGCCTCCAAAACCCCTTGCAAAACCGCTCAACTCCTTTCAAAGATTACCACCACAAGCAAAAACTCCTTAAGCATTAACTACTCACTCCAACTTCTCAATGTATTGACAACATTCCTTCACATCAGCCACTATCACTACCATAACAACTCATCAAAACTACCCACACAACATCCGAAATCCACGTCACAAGACTCCAACCTTAACTCCGCCAGCTGTTCCACTTACTCCCAACTGACTTAGGAAAGATTTACTTATATCAACTAACAAACAACTTTTCTCAAGAACCCGGCCAACCAGCAATGGCCCTTGAACTTACATTGTCTTTCCACTTCAAGCTTGACCATAACACTAACCTTACCTGGATACCACCCATTCCATAAAAACATATTAAGATTACAAAACCTCTACTCATCCCAAGCCAAACCTTATCTACAGCTCTCAACACAACCTCCTCACAACTCCTCTAAGGTTGCTACGAACCTTCACCTACATAAACAACCCTCCTATTGCAAACATCAACGCCAAAACGCCTCAACACTCCGGAAACACATACACTAGCCTACAACATCATTTAACACAAAGAAACTACCACACCTATTAGCTATTCACAACCACCTCGAATGATTCTAACTTCAATCGGAAATCTCCTCACCACCACACCGCTAAATTCTTTAAGCACCTAAACACCTTCCTTTCGCCAACATGCTAGATCACACTCACTATTACTGACAACTTGTTTACTACCACTTTCCACCACTTCTAGCATCCACCTAACACCAAAACAACACTTAAAAACCCACCATCCAACCTAATCCTACCACAACAACAACGAACCGAACTAGCTATTAGCAAGTGTGAACGTTCGTATGCATGGTCACCAATATACCCTATCAATGCCTGTGTACATGTATGCAAAACCTCTAATGCCATGTCGCATGTATGCATGTACCAACATATATATATATATATAATATCACATGGTTTTAACTGTGCATGTATGTCGGTTCACACTTACCAATAACATCCTCAGAATCCGCCTAAGAACAACCTCTTTACCTCACTTCTAACTTGTCCAGCTCTACTACTCTAACAATCTGCTAACTACAAAATACTCCACTAATACCCTATTCACTCTAAAGTTGTTTCCAAAACAACACCGGCCACTACCCCAACTTGCTAGCTATAAGACCTTACCCATTACGTAAGGGAAACCAAACCGGAACCCACAAAGATAACTAGGGAAAAGATTACTTAGCAAAGTTACCTGCAATCACCTCATTGCCCCGGAGCTCCAACAGACAAACTCTCTTCCCCGCAGAACTGTTCTTCTCTGAACGTACTGCCGCAGCATCAACCAATACTTTAAGGTCATCACTGTCACCCTGCGGTAAAGAACCCTGATTACCCCGAGCTAACTCCAAACAATTCCGCCTCAAATGTCCAACAGACCCACAATTCCAACAAGATCCATCCCCCAAACACCTCACACCTTTCCGCCTTTCTTGCCACCTCCGAACTCTGTCTCGGCCGCGCTCACGACCCTTCTAAGACCCTTTTGCAACCACTGAAGCTAATCTCACCACTTGAGGACAATTCCGCTTCACATGCTCCATAGAACCACAGTTCCAACAAACTCCCACGCCCCAACAAACTCCAACGTGACACCTTCCACAATGGTCACACTTCGGCAACCGAGCTACCACTCCTTGGTCATACTGCACTTGACCCACGTCTGCACTACCACCCAGACTTCGATTCACGCAAACACTTCTGTCATGTAGCTTCTTACGCTGACCACTCTCGAGGTTAGTACCCACAGCTCTTTTGCTTATACTTATCTCACCAGCAAAATCTGAAGCCATATCCCTGCGTTGCTTCACCCCTGAGAACTTCTCTCTAAGGTATCTTCCATTAAAGGCAGACACAAAGAACTCCCAATCTATATCGTGGATATTCGTTGCCACCGCCATAGATGTCCACCAAGCACAAACATCCTCCAACATTAACGAGACAACACTTCCCAGCTTATAGGCGTGGTCACACCCTTCCTAATCCAAAATCAGAATTACACTGGCTAACCAAGCCTCGAATGCCTCAGGTGTCGAACCATGATACTCCACGGCTCCGAAATCATATAAACATTGTTTTGACAAACTCGCATGTCCCACGGTCGGTACGTCTACAAGCCTCACTTTCACCACAGCCTAAGATGTTCCCGACACCTCTTGAACCACAGGTGATGAATCCTTCATCCCAAAACTAGCTTTCTCATTTTGCCTTACTTCCTCAACTCCAGGCACTATCGACCGAAACGGTACACTCCCACCAAAAAGTGGATTCCACCCCTTAACAACCTGCTCTAAAGCAGCAACCATCGTACCCAACTGCCATTCTCCCATCGATTCCATTGTGCTATTATCAACAAAGCAATGATAACAAAACAAACAAAACGATCAGGCCAGCTTCAAGCAAGGATTCAAGACTCCAACTCCAACATAACACAATAGCTATAATAATAAGGCAATGGGTATCCCGAATTCTCCCCTTTTACATGACATAACAATCAATAAAAACATTGATATCACAAACATCGAGCATATCAATCAACAAACTCAATCATGCTCTTATCAAACAACATTCACCCTCGACAGCATAATATCAACTTATCATCCCTATCACATTTTCATTACTCAGAAAATCAACTCACAACACCAGCATATCACCAATACATGTTCACAATAGCTTACAGAAGATTCATAACCAAAAAGCATGATAAAAACATTAACAACTCGCTCAAAGACATATTTTTCAACCAACTTTCAACTACACATCCGAATAAACATCCAACACTTACTATAACAACTTACCACGAACTTACCATCGCCCCAAATATTTGCAACTTAGCTATGATACCAACAAATGTAACCCCCTTAGCCCGGTCTAGACGGTTGACCTGAACTACGAAGATTACACGGGGAAAACCAAAGTCAACCCGAAAGTCAACCTTGATTAACGA
Organism: Hibiscus trionum; assembly: GCA_030270665.1. Lineage (NCBI taxonomy): Eukaryota > Viridiplantae > Streptophyta > Magnoliopsida > Malvales > Malvaceae > Hibiscus > Hibiscus trionum. The sequence continues at coordinate 18,011,375 of BSYR01000017.1, read as the reverse complement.
CCCTTTTTTCTTTTTAAACTTCTCTAGATGCGCATTTAACCTATGTGAAAGTCCAAGAACCTTGGAAGAGAAAAACACAGCGATCGGAAACGTTTAAGGACTCAATTGCAAGAAATACACTTTTAGGGACCAAAATGTAAATTTTGGAAAATAAAAGGTCTTTCAAGATTGTAGTTTTACCAAACCTCCATTAATCATATTACAAGCCTCTCTGCCAAATTTCAGCTTAAAAAGACATCTCAAGCTCAAGCAATTGCAATTACAACTTTTAGGACTAAAATGTAAAGCATGCAGACTTCAGAACAATTCAAATCTCTGTCCAACGGTCACCCGTTTCGAAACAGCTAAGGGTGTTTCGAAACACCAGGTCAAAACACCCACCCGTTTCGAAACTGGTTCTGAAACATGCATTCCAGTGGCCAAAATGTTTCGAAACACTTCTAGCCGTTCCGAAACGCCCAAGCCATTTCAGGCACCCGTTTCGAAACAGCTAAGGGTGTTTCGATACACCCTACCCAAAAACATCAGAAAATTATGGTTTTACACATCCAAACACCATCAAACATACTTTAAACCATTCCTCAACATATCAACAACATGATAAGCATTATAACTATCAAATTGCGTCAAAGACTAGTTACACTACAAACATTAAGCACACCTACTCATTCAACACATCCAGCACATGATCTTGCTTTTAATCAAAGAGCATAGCATAACAACTTATGAAGAAGATGATCCAAAAATGGCAAAGCGATCAAAGGTTCAAACCATAAACCGAACATGGTCAACATACACAACCTCATTACACATCAATATAAAAGACTCTCCCCCATTGCCTTTATTATCTATAGCTATAATCCAAGACATACTTCTCAAGTGGAGCTCTTCTTAAATCCCTTGCTTCTTGCTGTCCCAACTTCAAATATCTGCATTGATGGACAAAAAGAAGCGTAAGCACATAATGCTTAGTGAGGAATGCTCAAAACCAAAACACCATCAATGCAGCAAATCATAAAACCTTCTTTAAATGTAGATACAATTCAATAAACCAAAGCATTGTTTGAAAACCTCCTTTGAAAACAACATTGCTTTAAATCATACATTGCTCAACATGAAAACCAACCTTTAACTTTGAAATGTTAAACCTCTCACCCTAAACCACATTCTTGCAAAAACTATCATTTAAACCTTTCCATGCATGAACACTTCATGCAAAGTTTAACTCAATTTCCTTGGAAATCACTTCAGTTCACACCACACTTTTCTCATGCTTGATGATCATTTCAAAGCAAAATACCTTTTGAAAACCAATTGTTCCTACTACTATCTCATGCATTCAACAAATGCAAAACACATGAACTACAAAAGCAACATTTGCATTACGCCTTTTTAAAACAAGCATTCACAAGACTTTAATGCACCTAAGAGATTCTATGCACATATGCACCATTCACAATAGAAGATATACATTTGCTCATACTTAACAAGTATCACATGCATTCTTGCATCATTTACATATTTCCCATGCAACCTTGCATCATTTTCAAGCATCTCTCGCTTCATTACATTCAAATACATTATATTGGCTTTCAAGTGACAGTTCACAAACCATTTCAACACAAGACACAATCGGATACGCGAATTACAAGCGTTGTCCCACACGCTTCATACACACTACCGGCTTACAAGGTGGAGTTTATCGGTACAATCACAACCCCTCAACACCTGTGATGGAGTTTAACGGTACAATCACAACCCCTCAACATCACTCATCGGTAGTTGTATAACCCACTAACGAGAGTACGGGACATATAACACAAGATCCACACACGAACTTTTAACCACCGTTGTGAGCTTACCAAGATCCACACACGAACTTTTAACCACCGTTGTGATCTTACCAAAATCCACACACGGACTTTTAACCACCGTTGCGAGCTTACCAAGATCCACACACGGACTTTTAACCACCGTTGTGATCTTACCTCTCTCGTTAGGATACTTGGATGGAGTTTACGGTACAATCACAACCCCTCAACATCCAAGGCGACTTTCCTTACGGTGCACCCAATCCTATAGCCGGCTAACTATATCCGATTCAAGTACTTTAAAACCAATTCATCACTTGCCAATATACATCAAATACCATCATCAATTCACTGTTTTAAAGCATTAATCAAAGCCATTAAACATCATGCATCTCCATGCAACATTACCAAACTAATAACATGTCAAACCAAGGATCTCTTACCTTGAGCATCCTTCAACACATGGCTTTCAAAACCAGCATTAATCATGCTAAAATATGCTTTCAAAACAGAAATTAAACATGCAATTTATAACCAATGCATCAAACCACTTCATAGCACATCCGAGGGAGTTTTTCCGAAAACTTACTCTTGAGCTTAGTTAAGTTGTTTAGACTTAAACTAAACTCCCAAAACCTCCAAATAATCATTTCAAAGCTGAAAACCCAAATCCACTCAATAATTACGTTTCGCACACTGGCCGAAACGCCAATCAAGCCTTCAGATCAACTCCAATAGTGCCCGAAGATGTCTCCCCTGTTTTAAACACATCAAAGCAGAGGATTAATGCATCATCATGCATTAAAATCTCCATCCATCACACCTAAACTCGCTGCTCTACCCAAAACCAACACTTCGGCTACCAAACACAACCGAAATCACCTCCAAACTCTTCCAAAACTTAACCCAGCCAAGATCCATCACTTCTAACCATCTATAAACATTAATCAACATCCAAAATACACCTTAACTCGTCCTTATACCTCCAGCTATAACAGAACACCAAAAACACCTCAAAAACCACCATTTTCATAAGCAAAAACTTAGGAAATTCAACCTATTCGGGATTGCATTGATAAAACATCATTTCAACATCATTAGACATCCAAAATACATTGAAGAATCATCTCAAAACAGAGTCCAATCAATCACAACGAAATTCTTCAAGATTTCTTCCAAATCTTGAGTTTTAAGCCAAAATCAAGTTTCTAACATTAAAACCATTTACAAAACTTAAATTAAGGATTGAAAATTGGGAATTTCAGTAAAGAACTGAGTATTTAGAGGACAAGAACAATCTTACCTCTAAATGGTGATTTCTCTTTAATTTGAGCCAATTTCCTTGAAAATCAATGAGGAAATCAAAAGGATTTGATGCAAGATTGATTAGGAATTAATTGATGATAGAAATCTCATCAATTTAAGTGAAGATCAATGCAGAGGTTGCTAGAGAAATAGTGTTTGGATGATGGAATTTTGAGTGAAAAAGGAATGAGAAAAATTTAGGAAAAGGTAGTTATGAAATTCCAAAAAGTAGTTTCCCTTTTTATTTAATTAATTAAAACATTAATTAATTCACCCAAATTAAGGAAAAATCTGGAGAAATCATTTTTGGGTAAATTAGCTCCTTAAAGATTCAAAGTTTCAATCCTTACAAAATAGTCACCACTAAACTTTTCAAAAATCGCATTTTAGTCACTACACCGAAATGTAGTATTTCCAAACCTTGTTTTGCAAAATTGATTTAACCACTCTCTTATATATATTAAAATAGGATTTTTAAGTATTTTTCCATATTTTTAAAGCATCTCGAACTAGGCTTTCCCTAAAACCTCCTTTTTTATTCGAACCGTTTCTCAGACCGGTCCGGTTCAGACCCTAAACTTCTAAGCCCAAATTTGGGGTGTTACATGAGATGCTTGTAAAGTATGCAAGGTTGCATGAAAAGAGATGAGCTTGTGTTTAAAAGCTTTGTTGAAAGTGTTTTCTAAAATGCATTATTGTGTTGTTTTCCTTCAGAGCATGCCTCACTAAGCAATTGTGCTTACGCTCTCTCTCTTGTACCAATAATGCAGATAATTGAAGTGTTTAAGGGCAACAAGGAGGCTAGAGTGTCCAAGGGAAACCAAGCTCATGTATGGTGATGTTTTCATATACTATTAGTTTTGGTAATATGGCAATGGGAACCAAGGATGTGTTTTGGGAGATGTGTTGAACTCCCTAGGTTGTGGCATGTTGCTTTGATGGTTTGAATTTGTAAATAGCCTTTTAATGCTTGTTTTGGAGTTTGGTTGATTGTTTGGTTTTGGAAACTAGGATGCATGCCTATGGACATGTGAAGTTTCATGTTTGATGCCATGAATGCGTTTAGGAGTTGCAATCATGCTCTATATATGTATGATGACTTGTTGGCATGATTAGGAAGTCATTAGGTTCTGTTTGAGTGGGTTTATGTATGAAAAACCAGCAAAATCTGCAGCTTCTGGTCAAACCGTATCGGAACAGGCACTGGCGTTTCGAAACGGGGGCCTGTAATGGCCTTTGTGTTTCGGAACGGCTGGAGGCTGTTCCGAAACGATTTGGCTACTGGAAGGCCCTATTTCGGAATCAGTCTCGAAACGAACCCGCGTTTCGGAACGGTCAATGCCGTTTCGAAACAGGTGACCGTTGTGCACTGATTTGAATGGTGTTGAAGTTGGCAAGCTTTACGTTTTAGTCCCGAAAGTTGTTTTTGCAATTGTATGAGTTCGAGATGTCCAATTAAGGTGAATTTTGACAGGGAAGTTTGTAATAAGACTAATTTATTATTGGTAACTTTAAAATCAGTTATGACCTTCTAATTTACAGAATTTACATTTTGGTCCCTAATATTTGTATATTGTGCAATTGAGTTCCTCTCTGAAATCTGATCGCTGTGCTTTACTCATATATGTTTCTCGAGTGTTCACTTAGGGTTAGCGTGCATCTAGACAAGATTAAAAAGAGAAAAAAGGGTCGCTAATCAAGGTTGACTTTCGAGTTGACTTTGGTTTTCCCCGTGTAATCTTCGTAGTTCGGGTCAACTGTCTAGGCCGGGCTAAGGGGGTTACATTTGGTGGTATCAGAGCTTAGTTCTCGTGTAATTGGGAATTGTTATGTGGGTGATATATGTGTTTTTGTATGGTGGATCTTTTAGGTGAAGGAATGTTTTATGAATTGTGATGTATGGTTGTAATTGTGATGTTATGCTGTGTTGAAGCATGTTAGGGGAACCCATTGCCATGTCAAAACTAATGAAAGGAATTGTTTTTGGAAAATGAGCTTGAGTACTTGGATTACTTACCTTGTTGAGCCTAATTATGTTTATTGCATTTGTGTCAGTGCATTATTTTTCTTGTAAATGGGGCCTCGTAGAGAGATGAGGATGAATACAAGAGCTATGGCTCAGATTGAAAACGAGGAAAATGCTGAGAATGTTGTGGATTTACCTCCTCCCCTGGTGGTGGACCACCCGGCGGTGATGGTGCTGGAGGTGAAAATGCTAGTGTTGGTACTGGTGCTGGGGTCGCTGGACCTGAAGGTGTGCAGGGGCAAGCTGCTCCTGACATGACTGTGCTGATTCAGGCTATTGCTGGAGCCTTTCAGGAAGCAGTAGCTGGAGCTCACGAAGCTGCGCATCAGGGTGATGCTAACGTGAGATTACCTTTGGAACGTCTTCGCAGTCTGGGAGGGACTGAGTTCAGAGGTTTATCTCCTGAAGGATCTGAATCTTGGTTGGAAAGCACCAAGAGGATTTTGGGAGTAATGAACTACAACAATGTGCAGAAGTTGGGTTGTGTGGTATCACTGTTGCATGATGATGCGTATACGTGGTGGACGACCACTGTCTCCGGAATGGAGGACAATGATGTGACTTGGACGTTATTCTTGAACGCGTTCAAGCGAAAGTATCTAGGTGTGCGATACCTAGATGAGAAGAAAAGAGAATTCATGTCTCTTGTGCAAGGAAGCATGACGGTGGCTGAGTATGAGATCCAGTTTGTTCGCCTTAGCCAGTACGCACCTGAGCTAATCCCTGATGAGCGGGAGAGGTGTGAACCTTTCCGTTATGGTTTAGTGACGGACGTGAAGACTTTCATGCTTGCAGGTGAGTATATAGATTTTGATGTGTTGGTTAGTAGAGCGAAGGACATTGAGCAGAACTTGGGTTTGTCTTCTAGAGGCGTTAGTTCTAGCTCGGGCAAAAGAGCTGCTGATTATAGTTCCGGTGGTGGAGGGAATAAGAGAGGACGTGATAAGAGGTATCAGTCTTCTGCTAGGCGTGGTGGTGGAGGACATGGTGCGCCTGTTCAGGGAGATAGGATGAGAGCTGATCAGAACACGTGTTGGACGTGTGGATCTTGTGGCCATATGAGGCGAGATTGTCCTCGAGCAGCGAGGGAGGTTCAGGCTCCTATAGCAGAGACCGGTAATTCATGCTGGAATTGTGGTTCGGCAGACCACATGAGGAGAGAGTGTCCTTTGTTGGCCGGTGGTGGTCAGGGACGTGCTCCTAGGGTAGTTGCACCACAGAGAGGTCGTGGTCGCGGTCGTGGTAACTTCCAGCGTAGAGATGATGGTGGAAAGAATGTGGCGCATGTGGTGGCTGTTCAACCTGAGGGTGGTGGCCAGGCTCGAGTGTATGCTCAGCGTGAGGGGAGAAATGATACGGATGTGATCGCATGTACCTTTACTTTGCAATCCTTATCATTACTTTCCTTGATTGATTCTGGATCTACACACTCATACATATTGCGTGAACATGCTCAATTGCTTGGTTTACCTGTTGAGTCCTTGGATGTTGGTATGCGTGTAACTAGTTCCTTTGGTGAGACCGTTGTGACACGGAAGTTGTATAGAAGATGTCCCTTGAAAGTGCAAAACCATGTTTTTCTTGTTGATCTCATGGAATTGCCATTTTATGGTTTCGATATAATCCTTGGAATGGATTGGCTTGTTGAACATCGAGCTGTAGTGGATTTTGAGAACAAGCAAGTTTCATTGAAGCTTGCGGATGATTACGAAGTAGTGGTGGTTGGTGAGAATGTGAAGTTTCTTGCCAATGTGGTGTCTTCGCTGGAAGCAAGCCGAATGCTGAGGCAAGGTTGTGAAGCTTACCTGGCCTTTGTTATGAATCCTAGCTCTAAGGAGTTGCGAGTTCAAGATATCAGGACTGTGCGAGAGTTTCCTGGAAGGTTTCCGGAGGAGTTACCTGGATTACCTCCTAGTCGAGAGGTGGAGTTTGGAATTGAGTTGTATGAAAACACAACTCCAGTGTCCATTAATCCTTACCGTATGGCACCTAAGGAGTTGAAGGAGCTGAAGACGCAACTTCAGGAGTTGCTAGATCGTGGTTTCATTCGGCCGAGTGTGTCACCTTGGGGTGCACCGGTCTTGTTTGTGAAGAAGAAGGATGACACTATGAGAATGTGCATCGATTATCGTCAGCTGAACAAGTTGACTATCAAGAATCGGTATCCTTTGCCGAGGATTGATGATCTTTTTGATCAATTTCAGGGAGCGGCTGTGTTCTTTAAGATTGATTTAAGGTCATGTTATTACTAGCTCAAGGTGAAAGATGTGGATGTGCCAAAAACAGCTTTTAGGACGAGGTATGGGCATTATGAGTTCCTTGTGATGCCGTTTGGCTTGACGAATGCTCCTGCAGCTTTTATAGACATGATGAATAGGGTGTTCCATGAATACTTGGACAAGTTTGTTGTGGTGTTCTTTGATGATATCCTTGTGTACTCTCGTACTGAGGAGGAGCATGATGGGCATTTGCAGATTGTGTTGCAGGCGCTGTTGGAGAATCAGCTTTATGCTAAGCTGAGCAAGTGCGAATTCTGGCTTAGGGAAGTTGTTGTCCTTGGTCATGTGGTTTCTGCTGAGAGGATTCGTGTTGATCCTCAGAAGATTGAGGCGGTGATGAATTGGAAGCCTCCTAAGTCTGTTCATGAAGTCCGTAGTTTCCTTGGGTTGGCAGGATACTATCGGAGGTTTGTGGATGGATTTTCAAAGATTGCTGCACCTGTAACGAAGTTGTTGCAAAAGGATGTTAAGTATGAGTGGACAGAAGCAAGGCAACAAGCTTTTGAGAAGCTTAAGGCAGCTTTGACGCAAGCTCCTATTTTGGTTCAACCTGAATCAGGGAAAAAGTTTGTGTTGTATAGCGACGCATCCTATGTGGGTTTGGGGTGTGTGTTGATGCAAGAGGGTAAGGTGGTGGCTTATGCATCGCGCCAGTTGAAGGTGCAAGAGCGCAATTATCCTACGCATGATATTGAGTTAGCTGCGGTGGTTTTTGCTTTGAAGATTTGGAGACATTACCTGTATGGTGAGAAGTGTACTGTGTACAGGGATCACAAAAGTTTGGAGTATCTGATGTCTCAGAAGGAGTTGAATCTTAGGCAACGATGTTGGGTGGAGTTGCTTAAAGATTACGATCTGACGATCGAGTACCATCCGGGAAAAGCTAATGTTGTAGTGGATGCCTTGAGTAGGAAGGTGGCAGTGGAGTTAAGGGCTATGTTTGCCAGCTTGAGTATTTCGCGAGATGGGGGTCTTGTGGCTGAATTGCAAGTGAAACCATCTTTGGTTCAGTTGATAAAGGATAAGCAGTTGTTGGATGATTCTTTGGTGCCACATGTTCAGGATATTGCTGAGGATAGACCATCAGATTTTTGTTTTAATGATGATGGGGTTCTATATTTTGGGAGTCGGGTAGTAGTGCCGAATGATGCGGAGTAGAGGCGTACTATTCTGACTGAAGCTCATAGTAGTCCTTTTGCTATGCACCCTGGTAGTACAAAGATGTATCGTGATCTTAAGGATGAGTACTATTGGGTGGGTTTGAAGAAGGATGTTGCGGAGTACGTGAGTAAGTGCATGGTTTGTCAGTGGGTTAAGGCTGAGCATCAGTTTCCTTCTGGGTTGTTGCAACCGTTGAGGATTCCTGAGTGGAAGTGGGAAAGGATTACCATGGACTTTGTGTCTGGTTTGCCTTTGTCGCCATCGAAAAAGAATTCGGTGTGGGTGATTGTGGATCGCCTTACGAAGTGTGCGCATTTCTTACCTGTGCATACTACGTATACCTTGGACAAGCTTGCAGAGTTGTACATTGCTGAGATTGTGCGACTGCATGGTGTGCCAAAGTCTATAGTATCGAATAGGGATCCGAGATTTACATCGCGTTTTTGGGAGTGTTTGCATCAAGCTTTGGGTACGCGGTTGAATTTCAGTACTTCTTATCATCCACAGTCGGATGGACAGTCTGAGCGTGTTATCCAAGTGCTGGAAGATATGTTGAGGTGCTGTGTGATTGAGTTTCAGGGTTCTTGGGAGAAGCATTTGCCTCTGGTGGAATTTGCTTATAACAATAGCTACCAGGCAAGTATTCAAATGGCACCTTATGAAGCTTTGTACGGGAGGAAGTGCAGAACTCCTCTTTGCTGGGCTGAAACAGGTCAGAAGTTGGTTTCAATGCCGGCTTTGTTGAATGGAACCACCGAGAAGGTGAAGCTCATCTGTGAGCGTTTAAAGGCAGCTTCTGATCAACGGAAGTCTTACGCGGATTTGAAGTGTAAGGAGATTGAGTTTGCAGTAGGTGATCGTGTGTTCTTGAAGGTTTCGCCTTGGAAGAAGATGATGAGGTTTGGCCGGAAGGGTAAGTTGAGCGCTAGGTATATTGGACCATACGAGGTGATTGAACGTGTGGGCCCTGTTGCGTATAAGTTGAGGTTACCGCAAGAGTTGGAAAAGATACATGATGTGTTTCATGTCTCTATGCTTCGGAGGTATAGATCGGATCCTTCGCATGTTATGCCTGTGGAGGAAGTAGAGTTGAACCCAGACTTGACCTATGATGAGGAGCCGGTTTAAATTCTGGATTCAGACAGTAAAGTTCTTCGAGGCAAGACCATTGAATTGGTTAAGGTGTTGTGGAAGCATCGTGGTGTTGAGGAAGCCACGTGGGAAAGGAAGGATGGCATGAAGAAGCAGTTTCCGTACCTTTTTCCTCCAGGTAAATTTCGAGGAAGAAATTTCTTAAGAGGGGGAGAGTTGTAACACCCCAATTTTGGGCTTGGAAGTTTAGGGTCTGAACCGGACCGATCTGATTTTCGGTTCGAATATAAAAGGAGGTTTTAGGGAAAGCCTAGTTCGGGATGCTTTAAAAATATAGAAAAATATCTAAAAATCCTCTTTTAATATATATAAGAGAGTGGTGAACTGTACCTTTCCATGCATGAACACTTCATGCAAAGTTTAACTCAATTTCCTTGGAAATCACTTCACTTCACACCACACTTTTCTCATGCTTGATGATCATTTCAAAGCAAAATACCTTTTGAAAACCAATTGTTCCTACTACTATCTCATGCATTCAACAAATGCAAAACACATGAACTACAAAAGCAACATTTGCATTACATGCCTTTTTAAAACAAGACTTCAATGCACTTAAAAGATTCTATGCACATATGCACCATTCACAATAGAAGACATACATTTGCTCATACTTAACAAGTATCACATGCATTCTTGCATCATTTACATATTTCCCATGCAACCTTGCATCATTTTCAAGCATCTCTCGCTTCATTACATTCAAATACATTATATTGGCTTTCAAGTGACAGTTCACAAACCATTTCAACACAAGACACAATCGGATACGCGGATTACAAGCGTTGTCCCACACGCTTCATACACACTATCGACTTACAAGGTGGAGTTTATCGGTACAATCACAACCCCTCAACACCTGTGATGGAGTTTAACGGTACAATCACAACCCCTCAACATCACTCATCGGTAGTTGTATAACCCACTAACGAGAGTACGGGACACATAACACAAGATCCACACACGGACTTTTAACCACCGTTGTGAGCTTACCAAGATCCATACACGAACTTTTAACCACCGTTGTGATCTTACCAAAATCCACACACGGACTTTTAACCACCGTTGTGAGCTTACCAAGATCCACACACAGACTTTTAACCACCATTGTGATCTTACCTCTCGCGTTAGGATACTTGGATGGAGTTTACGGTACAATCACAACCCCTCAACATCCAAGGCGACTTTACTTACGGTGCACCCAATCCTATAGCCGGCTAACTATATCCGATTCAAGTACTTTAAAACCAATTCATCACTTGCCAATATACATCAAATACCATCATCAATTCACTGTTTTAAAGCATTAATCAAAGCCATTAAACATCATGCATCTCCATGCAACATTACCAAACTAATAACATGTCAAACCAAGGATCTCTTACCTTGAGCATCCTTCAACACATGGCTTTCAAAACCAGCATTAATCATGCTAAAACATGCTTTCAAAACAGAAATTAAACATGCAATTTATAACCAATGCATCAAACCACTTCATAGCACATTCGAGGGAGTTTTTCCGAAAACTTACTCTTGAGCTTAGTTAAGTTGTTTAGACTTAAACTAAACTCCCAAAACCTCCAAATAATCGTTTCAAAGCTGAAAACCCAACTCCACTCACCGATTACATTTCGCACGCTTGCCGAAACGCCAATCAAGCCTCTGGATCAACTCCAATAGTGTCCGAAGATGTCTCCCCTGTTTTAAACACATCAAAGCAGAGGATTAATGCATCATCATGCATTAAAATCTCCATCCATCACACCTAAACTCGCTGCTCTACCCAAAACCAACATTTCAGCTACCAAACACAACCGAAATCACCTCCAAACTCTTCCAAAACTTAACCCTGCCAAGATCCATCACTTCTAACCATCTATAAACATTAATCAACATCCAAAATACACCTTAACTCGTCCTTATACCTCCAGCTATAACAGAACACCAAAAACACCTCAAAAACCACCATTTTCATAAGCAAAATCTTAGGAAATTCAACCTATTCGGGATTGCATTGATAAAACATCATTTCAACATCATTAGACATCCAAAATACATTGAAGAATCATCTCAAAACAGAGCCCAATCAATCACAACGAAATTCTTCAAGATTTCTTCCAAATCTTGAGTTTTAAGCCAAAATCAAGTTTCTAACATTAAAACCATTTACAAAACTTAAATTAAGGATTTACAATTTGAGAATTTTAGTAAAGAACTGAGTATTTAGAGGACAAGAACAATCTTACATCTAAATGGTGATTTCTCCTTGATTTGAGCCAATTTCCTTGAAAATCAATGAGGAAATCAAAAGGATTTGATGCAAGATTGATTAGGAATTAATTGATGATAGAAATCTCATCAATTGAAGTGAAGATCAATGCAGAGGTTGCTGGAGAAATAGTGTTTGGATGATGGAATTTTGAGAGAAAAAGGAATGAGAAAAATTTAGGAAAAAGTAGTTATGAAATTCCAAAAAGTAGTTTCCCGTTTTATTTAATTAATTAAAACATTAATTAATTCACCCAAATTAAGGAAAAATCTGGAGAAATCATTTTTGGGTAAATTAACTCCTTAAAGATTCAAAGTTTCAATCCTTACAAAACAGTCACCACTAAACTTTTCAGAAATCGCATTTTAGTCACTACACCGAAATGTAGTATTTCCAAACCTTATTTTGCAAAATTTATTTCACCACTCTCTTATATATATTAAAAGAGGATTTTTAAGTATTTTTCCATATTTTTAAAGCATCGCGAACTAGGCTTTCCCTAAAACCTCCTTTTTTATTCGAACCATTTCTCAGACCGGTCCGGTTCAGACCCTAAACTTCTAAGCCCAAATTTGGGGTGTTACATGAGATGCTTGTAAAGTATGCAAGGTTGCATGAAAAGAGATGAGCTTGTGTTTAAAAGCTTTCTTGAAAGTGTTTTCTAAAATGCATTATTGTGTTGTTTTCCTTTAGAGCATGCCTCACTAAGCAATTGTGCTTACGCTCTCTCTCTTGTATCAATAATGCAGATAATTGAAGTGTTTAAGGGCAACAAGGAGGCTAGAGTGTCCAAGGGAAACCAAGCTCATGTATGGTGATGTTTTCATATACTATTCGTTTTGGTAATATGGCAATGGGAACCAAGGATGTGTTTTGGGAGATGTGTTGAACTCCCTAGGTTGTGGCATGTTGCTTTGATGGTTTGAATTTGTAAATGGCCTCTTAATGCTTGTTTTGGAGTTTGGTTGATTGTTTGGTTTTGGAAACTAGGATGCATGCCTATAGACATGTGAAGTTTCATGTTTGATGCTATGAATGTGTTTAGGAGTTGCAATTCTGCTCTATATATGTATGATGATTTGTTGGCATGATTAGGAAATCATTAGGTTGTGTTTGAGTGGGTTTATGTATTAAAAACCAGCAAAATATGCAGCTCCTGGGAAAACCGTATCGGAAAAGGCACTGGCGTTTCGAAACGGGGGCCTGTAATGGCCTTCGTGTTTCGAAACGGCTGGAGGCTGTTCCGAAACGATTTGGCTACTGGAAGGCTCTGTTTCAGAACCAGTCCCGAAACGAACCCGCGTTTCGGAATGGTCAATGCCGTTTCGAAACAGGTGACCGTTGGGCACTGATTTGAATGGTGTTGAAGTTTGCAAGCTTTACGTTTTAGTCCTGAAAGTTGTTTTTGCAATTGTATGAGTTCGAGATGTCCAATTAAGGTGAATTTTGACAGGGAAGTTTGTAATAAGACTAATTTATTATTGGTAACTTTAAAATCAGTTATGACCTTCTAATATACAAAATTTACGTTTTGGTCCCTAATATTTGTATATTGTGTAATTGAGTCCCTCTCTGAAATCCGATCGCTGTGCTTTACTCATATATGTTTCTCGAGTGTTCAATTAGGGTTATCGTGCATCTAGACAAGATTAAAAAGAGAAAAAAAGGTCGCTAATCAAGGTTGACTTTCGAGTTGGCTTTGGTTTTCCCTGTGTAATCTTCGTAGTTCGGGTTAACCGTCTAGGCCGGGCTAAGGGGGTTACATTAAAATAAAATAAAATTTATAATTTTTATATTTTTAAACTAAATTGAATATTTTTTCACATTAATTTCAATAATTTTATTTTTTTAAAATAAATGTGAAAAAGAAAAAAAATATTCAATTTAGTTTAAAAATATAAAAAATATAAATATAATTTAATTTCAAACCTTTCTTTAACTATACGTTCAATATGTAACACCCCGGTTTTGGGTCTAGGTGATTCGGTAAGGTTTCGATGTCCGAAAGACCGGTGTTGGGAGTTGTGGGTAAGTTCAGGGAAAGTAGTCTTCGGATTGTCGGAAAAATATGAAATAAATTTCTAAAATCCTTAATAATTATATATAAGGCTTTGGTAGAATCAATTTTGGAAAAACTTTTTCGGAACAAAGACATTTCGGTTTAGTGACCAAAATGTAAAGTTTGCAAAATTTGTTTTATGATCATTTTGTAAAAGAGTCAAAACGTAGAATCTTTAAGGAGCTAAATTGGCTGAGCCCATATATTTATTTTCCCCTTTATTTTTGACTATTCAAATATTTTAAAAAGGATTTTATAATTAAAACTAAAAAGGGTTGATCATCTTTTTCTCATTTTACGTCAAAAGCACATTTTGAAGCTTTTGTCATTTTCTCTTTAGCCAAACAACCATCTAGGCTCAATTTCTCAAAGGTAAATGATGTTTCTTATTGGTTAGAAATGTCAAGGGTTCAAGGTGCTCAAGTATCTTACAAAGATTTTCCCGATAATAGTATGTGATAATGGGTACCTTACACAGCAAGCTACCTCAAGCAAGCAAGCAAACACCTCAAACAATCACACCTACCTCACTTACCTTTCCGGTTGCACGACAACCAATGCAAGCCTTTCTGAACCTAGCTCTGATACCAACATATGTAATCCCCTCGACCCGGCCTAGCCACCAGACTGTATCGAGCGGATCACACGGGACTAATCGAAGAAAAATCTGGAGATTTCCCTCCGATTAGCAACCCTACATGCATTGATTAATATCTTTTCTAGATGCTCGAATTAAACCCTATATTTCAAGAACACGCAGCGAAAGAAAACACGACAAGACGAGCACCGAACGATCAATCGAGCAACTAGGGACCAAAATGCAAAACTAGCCAAATCTGTTTTTATGATCATTTTGTAAAAGAGTCAAAACATAGAATATTTAAAGAGCTAAATTGCATGGGCCAATATAGTTATTTTCCCCTTTATTTTTGACTATTGAAATATTTTAAAAAGGGTTTTATAATTAAAACTAAAAAGGGTTGATCATCTTTTTCTCATTTTACGTCAAAAGCACATTTTGAAGCTCTTCTCATTTTCTCTTCAGCCAAACAACCATCTATGCTTAATTTCTCAAAGGTAAATGATATTTCTTATTGATCTAATGCTTTCAAAAGGTTTTCCTATCTTATATCTCTAAAACCCATGTTTTATTTTTAGTTTTCTCAAGTGTTCTTTGCTAATCAAGGGGGAAATACTTTCATTGGAGGTGAGCAACGAAATTCTCCTCTGAAGTAAGGTTCTTTATTGATATTCCCATGTTTTTTATTCTTTTATTTATAAAGGTTAAGGTTTTCTAAAAGGTTTTTAATGAAACTTTGGGTAAAATATGGTAAAATGAGCTCTTTTGGGTGATTTTCGTTGAAATATGTTAAAGCTGGGTTTAATGTTGTTTTGGGCTTTGTTTTTGATGAGGAATAATGTTGGGATGATGGGTGAATGATAGAAATCCCGAATTTGGGTTTTGTGTTGAAGTTTGGTGGATGTAAAAGTGAGTTTTTGGGTGAGTTTTGTGATCAATCATTAGCTGATGGAATACTGATGATGGGTTGATGTTTTTAGATGTTTATTTATGTGTTTTGATGATGTATAATGCTGGGTTTTTGATGGAATTTGTCAGAGTTAGAGTTTTTCAATGTTCTCGATTTGTTTCGACAATATTTCAATAGGTGATTTGAATGAGTTCTTGAATCTCTATTATCTAGCAAGTTAGAGTGTTGAAAATATCTCTAATCCTCTATTTTGGGTTGGTTAGAAGCAAGGGTTGAAGATCCGGATTCGTTGGATACATTTGTGGGCGAACCGGGAAGCTAGAAAAGTGTTTCAGCTTGGTTTTTGGTTAATTCTGGTGAGTGGAAATGTTTTTAACGCCTTAACAAGGTTAAAGAAGAATTTTGGGAGTTTGGGTTGTGCCGTTAGGCCAATCCAAGCTCAAGAGTAAGTTTTGAGTTATTTTGGTATTTTCGCCGTTTTACATGTTGATCATGTTTTGATCATGAGCATATCATTTTAATGATGTTTTTCCACTTTTGTTGTGCATCAATGCATGTTGATTTTTTCCCATGAGAATACCATGTGATTTATGAAAATGTTGCTTGAGTTTATGCTATGTATGAGCTTGTGTTTATGGTATTTAGGATGTGTTTGGGGAGGTGCTTATCCCCGGTGTAAAATAGTGGAATGAGATGTTGCGATGAGTATATTGACACATGTGGATCTTTATATCGGATAGATTGATCGATCAATAGGATGTGAAGTGCACTATAAATATAAAATTCGCGCGTGAGATAAATTCTTCGGTTTCACAATAGGGGTTGTACTATTATGATGCGAGTGATAGGGGTTGTGCTATCACCAACGGGCAATGCGGTTGTGGCATCCCGACCGAAGTGAGATTGTGGTGAGGGTTGTTTCACCATGTATCTTGATGGGGGTTGTGCCATCAATGTGTCCGCTTATCCGAGCAACGTGTAAATGATGTTGGTATACTCATTCACTTATGGTTTAATATGAGCTTAGTAAACTCATATGGTTATGTTTATACGCTTGAGGCATGTGAGTTCAATGGAGCCGATAGGCTTGGTTTGCATATGTGGTTAACATATGGTTTTATGCATGGTTGATGCATGTGTTGTGCCTTTGGCATGTGTTGTTGCAATTGCTCACACTTGATAAAGTATAGTGTGTTTGAAAGGAAATGATTTGCGAAAGCGATTTTAAGAAATTGTTTTGGTTTCCAAAATGAAGTTGGATTTCAAAACTGCATTGTTGTAGCTTGGTTTTGAGCCCGCTCACTAAGCTTCGTAGCTTACGCACTTTGTAACGCCCCGGTTTTGGACTTAGGAGTTTTGGGATTCGGACCGGTTCGGTCGGATCGCGGTTCGAATATATAAGAGTGAATTTAGAAAAACCTAGTTCGGGTTGCATTAAAATATGGAAAAATGTCTTAAAATCCTCTTTTATTATATATAAGAGTTTGGTGAAATCAATTTTACAAATGAGGTTTGGAAGTGTGACATTTTGGTTAGTGACCAAAATGTAAATTTCGAAAACTGTGGGACTGTTTTAAAAAGGATTGGAACTTTGAATCTTTAAGGAGCTATTTACCCAATGGGAGTTTCTCCAGATAATTCTAAGATATTAAATGATTAATTAAAGGTTTTTAAATAAAACTAAAAAGGAGGGAAGATATTTTGGCATTTTCCAACTAACTTCCTAAATTTCATTTCCATTTTCTCTCATCTTTTCTCTCAAACCAAACACTTTTCTCCAGAGCTTTTCCTTCTGATTTTGATGTCCAAACATGAGATTATAATCCTCCTTTGATCTCTAATCATCTCTTCAACAAAACCTCACCATTTGCTAATTGGATTTTCAAGATTTTGGTTCTAAAAAGGGAGAAACTCAAGTTTGGAGGTAAGAACGTCCTTCTCCTCTGAACTCTCAGTTCTTTACTGAAATTCCTAAGTTCTCAATCCTTGATTTATGTTTTATAAAAGGTTTTATAGATGTATTCTTGATTTTGGCTTTTAAATGCAAGATTTGATTGATTTTGATGAAATTTCGTATGATCTGTTTGGGCAGTGTTTTGAGGTGTCAATTTGATGTTAAATGAATGTTAAATTGATGTGAAATTGAGGTTTAATAAATGCAATCCCGGATAGGTTGAATTTCCTAAGTTTAGCTTGTGTTCTTGGTTGTTTTTGGAGTGATCTTGATGATCTGTGATAGCTGGAGGTATAAGGGCTTGATTAGATCCTTTTTGGATGTTAATTGATGTTTAAGGATGATTAGATTTGATGGATCTTGGCTGGGTAGTGTTGTGGAGTGTTTGGAGGCATTTTCGGTTGTGTTTGGTAGCCGAAAATGGAGTGTGGTTGAGAGCAGCGGGTTTAGGTGCTTTCATTGAGGATATTAACACATGATGATGCATTAATCTACTGTTTTGATGTGTTTAAAACAGGGGAGTCATCTTTGGATCCTAGTGGTGTTGATCCGGAAGCTTGATTGGTGTTTCGGCAAGAGGCGAAACGGAATCGGTGAGTGGATTTTGGATTTCAGCTTTGAAACCAATGTTTTGAAGGTTTGGGAGCTTAGTTTAAGTCTAAGCAACTTAGCTAAGCTCAAGAGTAAGTTTTCGGAAAAACTCTCTTGATGATGAACCATGGATTGGTTGTATGCAATGTGGTCGTTTGCATGTTTTAAATTCTGTTTTGAAAGCATCCTTTAGCATGTTAGTTGCTGATTTTATAAGCCATGTAATGAAGAATGCTCAAGGTAAGAGATTCTTGTTTTTGAACATTGTTAAATGTGGTTTTGATGCATAATGATGCATGATGTTTATGGCTTTGTTAAATGCTTTAAAACAGTGGAATATTGTTGTAATGATGCACATTGGCAAGTGATGGTTAAGGTCACGAAGGTGTTTAAAAGTCCTTGTGTGAGCCTTGTTTATTTAAGAACAACATGGTGTTTAAAAGTCCATGGTTGGTTCTTGGTTAAGGTTCAAGGTGGTTAAAATTCCTTGTGTAAGCCTTGTTTATTTAAGAACAACATGGTGTTTAAAAGTCCATGGTTGGTTCTTGGTTAAGGTTCAAGGTGGTTAAAATTCCTTGTGTAAGCCTTGTTATCTAAGAACTCTAAGGTGTTTAAAAGTCCTTGGGAGATTCTTGTTAAGGACACAAAGGTGTTTAAAAGTCCTTGTGTGGTCCTTGCCATGGTGTTTAAAAGTCCATGGGGTTAAGGACACAATGGTGTTTAAAAGTCCATGTGTGGTCCTTGGAAAGTGTAAGATCACAATGGTGTTTAAAAGTCCATGCGTGGATCTTATGTTGAATGTATCACTTGTTGCCAATATGACATGTTATGAACTTGAAGCATGTATTGCTTGTTTTAAATGCTTATGAGCATGTGCAAATGATGATTGGATTTAAGGGTTATAAATGTGTTTTGTAAATGCATTATTGTGTGGTTTTAAATGAGCATTCCTCACTAAGCTTTTGCTTACGCTCTCTCTCTTTTCTTAAACCAATAATGCAGAGCCTTAAGGTGCAATGAGGGCAGCAAGGTGGTGAAGAATCCAAGTGGTGAACTAAGCTCAAGTATGGTGAAGGTTTCTTAAACACTATTAGCTTTTGGCATTTGGCAATGGGAACCTATGTTGTTGTTTTGGGAGATGATTTGGACTCCCTAAGTTGGTTTAATGATGTTAATAATGTTGGAGTTTGTAATTGGCCTTTATGAGATGGTTTTGGTATTTTAATGCTTGAATGGTTTGCTAAGTAGGAAGCATGCCTATAGATTTGGGGTTTTTCATAATTGTTGATGTTTGGTTGATACAATTATGTTCCTTGAATGTTGAATGACTTGCTGGTATAATTTGGTTGCTTTTGGAGCATGTTTGTTAAGTCAATTGCATGATAAACCAGCAAATTTTCTGCAATCTGGGCATCCTGTTTCGGAACAGGTTCTACCGTATCGGAACGGGGGCCTGAAATGGCCTGGGCGTTCCGAAACGGGAGGCACTGTTCCGGAACGGTTTGGCCACTGCCAGGCCATGTTTCGGTACCAGTTTCGGAATGGTCCCGCATTTCGGAACGGGCCTTCCCTGTTCCGAAACACTCGACCGTTGGGCACTGAAATTGTTTGTTGAATGTTTTGAAATGTTTGCGTTTTGGTCCTGAAACTTGTTATTGCAATTGTATGAGTTTGAGATGTCCGTTTGAGCTGAAATTTGGCAAAGAAGCATGAAAGATGATTAATTTCAAGTTGGTAACTTTAATTTGGGTTGAGTCCTTGTAATTAACAGAATTTACAATTTGGTCCCTTAAGTTGTAATTTGTGCAATTGGGTCCCTGAATGTTCTCTAATTGTTATGATGTCTGAATATGATTATCTTGTAAACATATCTAGGGTTAACGTGCATCTAGACAAGATTAAAAAGAAAAAAAAGGGTCGTTAATCAAGGTTGACTTTCAGGTTGACTTTGGTTTTCCCCGTGTGACCTTCTTAATTCGGGTCGACCGTCTAGGCCGGGTTAAGGGGGTTACATTTGGTGGTATCAGAGCTGAGTTCTCGAGTAATTGGGAGTGGTTGTGTGTGTGACTAAAGTATGAATGCTTTGTATGCTTGTTGAGTGAAAGCATGATGTGTGATTTGCGAATATGTTGCAATTGAGTTGTATGCTGTGATGAAGCATGTTGTGGGTACCCATTGCCAAATCAAAGCTAATGAAATGATATTGTTTTTAATTGAAAATGAGCTTGAGTACTTGGATTGCTTACCTTGCTGGGCCTGACTTTGTTTAATTGCATTGTGATTGCATTGTTAGAGTATGGCACCTCGTAGAGAGTTGAGGAGTAATGTGCGAGCTACGGCTCAGAACGAGAACGAGAATGATGAGAATGTTGAGAGTGCAGTGGATTTACCTCCTCCACCTGGTGGTGGTGGTGCTGAGGGTGAAGGAGCTGGAGCTGCAGCTGGTGCTGGGGTCGCTGGATCTGAGGCTGGTCAGGGGCAAGCTGTTCCTGACATGACAGTGTTGATACAAGCTATTGCTGGAGCTTTTCAAGCAGCAGTAGCTGGAGCTCAAGGAGCTGGGCATCAGGGAGATGCTGGAGTTAGACTACCCTTGGAGCGTTTGCGCAATCTAGGAGGGACTGAGTTCAGGGGTTTGTCTGCTGAAGGTTCGGAATCTTGGTTAGAAGGTACCAAGAGAATCTTGGGTCAGATGAGTTGCACTGATGTGCAAAAGCTGGGCTGTGTAGTATCATTGTTGCAAGATGATGCTTACACTTGGTGGACTACCTCTATCGCTGGGATGGCGGAAGCTGACGTAACTTGGACGTTCTTTCAGAACGCGTTCAAGAGAAGGTATCTAGGTGTGAGGTACCTAGATGAAAAGAAGAGGGAGTTCATGTCTCTTACCCAGGGGAGCATGACTGTGGCTGAGTATGAAGTACAGTTTGTTCGAATCAGTCAATACGCACCTGAGCTTGTTCCGGATGAGCGGGAAAGGTGTGAAAGGTTCCGTTATGGTTTAGTGACGGATGTAAAGATGTTTGTGCTGGCTACCGAGTATGATGATTTTGATGTGTTGGTTGGCCGAGCAAAGGATATTGAGATGAACTTGGGTTTATCTGCTAGAAGTGCTGGATCAAGTGCTGGTAAGCGAGCTGCTGAATATAGTTCCGGTGGTGGACGGAACAAGAAGGGACGTGATCAGAAGTATCAGTCCTCAGCTAGGCGAGGTGGTGGTGCGCCTGCTCGGGGATGCAATGCTAGAGTTGATCCGAGTGCTTGTTGGACATGTGGTTCGCGTGGCCATATGAAACGTGATTGTCCTCGTGCTGAGAGAGAGGTGCAAGCTCCTGTTGTGGCAGATGGTAATGCGTGCTGGAATTGTGGATCTAAGGATCATATGAGGAGAGAGTGTCCTATGTTGGCTGGTGGCCAAGTGCGCGCTCCTGTTGTTGCTGCACCACAGAGAGGTCGTGGGCGCGGCCGTGGTAACTTCCAGCGGAGAGAGGAAGGTGGTCGGGGTGTGGCTCATGTTGTGGCTATTCAGCCTGAGGGTGGCGGGCAAGCCAGGGTGTATGCTCAGCGAGAGGGAAGGAATGACGCGAATGTGATCGCAGGTACTTTTACTTTGCAATCCTTGTCATTACTTTCCTTGATTGATTCTGGATCTACGCACTCATACATGTTGCGTGAGCATGCTGAATTGCTTGGTTTGCCTGTTGAGTCTTTGGATGTTGGTGTGCGTGTCACTAGTTCTTTTGGTGAGACTGTTGTGACTCGGAAGCTTTATAGAAGATGTCCTTTGGTCGTGCAAGATCATGTTTTTCATGTTGACCTTATGAAGTTACCTTTCTATGTTTTTGATGTGATCCTTGGTATGGATTGGCTTGCTGAGCATCGAGCTGTTGTGGATTGTGAGAATAAGCGAGTTTCGTTGAAGCTTGCGGATGATTATGAGGTGGTTGTGGTTGGTGAGAATGTGAAGTTTCTTGCCAATGTGGTGTCTACGTTGGAGGCGAGCCGGATGCTGAGGCAGGGTTGTGAAGCTTATCTAGCTTTTGTGATGAACCCTAGTTCTAAGGAGTTGCGTGTGCAAGATATCAGGATTGTGCGAGAGTTTCCTGGTGTGTTTCCTGAGGAGTTGCCTGGTTTACCTCCTAATCGCGAGGTGGAGTTTGGGATTGAGCTGTATGAGAATACAACTCCTGTGTCCATTACCCCTAATCGAATAGCACCTAAGGAGCTGAAAGAGCTGAAGACGCAGTTGCAAGAGTTGCTTGATCGTGGTTTCATTCGGCCAAGTGTGTCACCTTGGGGTGCACCGGTCTTGTTTGTGAAGAAGAAGGATGGCACTATGAGAATGTGCATTGATTATCGTCAGCTGAACAAGTTGACTATCAAGAATCGGTATCCTTTGGCGAGGATTGATGATCTCTTTGATCAATTTCGGGGAGCAGCTGTGTTCTCTAAGATTGACTTGAGGTCAGGGTATTACCAGTTGAAGGTAAAGGATGTGGATGTGCCTAAGATAGCTTTCAGGACGAGGTATGGGCATTATGAGTTTCTTGTGATGCCGTTCGGGTTAACAAATGCTACTGCAGCTTTCATGGACATGATGAATCGTGTGTTTCATGAATACCTGGATAAGTTTGTTGTGGTGTTCATTGATGATATCCTTGTGTACTCGCGTACTGAGGAGGAGCATGAAGAGCATTTGAGGATTGTGTTGCAAGCTTTGTTGGAGAATCAGCTTTATGCTAAGCTGAGCAAGTGTGAGTTATGGTTAAGTGAAGTGGTGTTTCTTGGGCATGTGGTTTCTGCCGAGGGAATTCGTGTTGATCCTCAGAAGATTGAGGCGGTGATGAATTGGAAGGTTCCTAAGTCTGTTCATGAGGTTCGTAGTTTCCTTGGTTTGGCGGGATACTACCGGAGGTTTGTGGATGGGTTTTCTAAGATTGCTGCACCTTTGACGAAGCTGTTGCAGAAGGATGTTAAGTATGAGTGGACGGAAGCGAGACAACAGGCTTTTGAGAAGCTTAAGGCAGCTTTGACGCAAGCTCCTATCTTGGTTCAGCCTGAATCAGGGAAAGAGTTTATGGTGTATAGTGATACGTCCTACGTTGGTTTAGGATGTGTGTTGATTCAAGAGGGTAAGGTGGTGGCTTATGCATCGCGGCAGTTGAAGGTGCATGAGCGCAACTATCCTACGCATGATATAGAGTTGGCTGCGGTGGTTTTTGCTTTGAAAATCTGGAGACATTACCTGTATGGTGAGAAGTGTACTGTGTACACGGATCACAAGAGTTTGAAGTATCTGATGTCTCAGAAGGAGTTGAATCTTAGGCAGCGGCGTTGGGTGGAGTTGCTCAAGGATTATGATTTGACGATTGAATATCACCCTGGAAAAGCTAATGTTGTAGCGGATGCCTTGAGTAGGAAGGTAGCTGTTGAGTTGAGGGCTATGTTTGCCAGTTTGAGTATTTCACGTGATGGTGGTCTTGTGGCTGAGTTGCAAGTGAAACCATCTTTGGTTCGGTTGATCAAGGAAAAGCAGTTGCTAGATGATTCCTTGGTACCTCATGTTCAGGATATCGCGAAGGGTAGGCCTTCAGATTTCTGTTTTAATGATGATGGTGTGTTGTGTTTTGGGAGTCGGATAGTGGTGCCCAATGATGTTGAGTTGAGGCGTGCTATTCTGACTGAAGGTCATAGTAGTCCTTTTGCTATGCACCCAGGTAGTACTAAGATGTATCGAGATCTTCGTGATGAGTACTATTGGGTGGGTTTGAAGAAGGATGTTGCTGAGTTTGTAAGCAAGTGCATGGTGTGTCAGCGAGTAAAGGCTGAGCATCAGGTTCCTTCAGGGTTGTTGCAACCGTTGAGAATCCCTGAATGGAAGTGGGAAAGGATTACCATGGATTTTGTATCTGGTTTACCCTTGTCACCAACGAAGAAGAATTCGGTGTGGGTGATTGTGGATCGTCTGACGAAGTGTGCGCATTTCTTGCCTGTGCATACTACGTACTCCTTGGATAAGCTTGCGGAGCTGTACATTGCTGAGATTGTGCGGCTGCATGGTGTGCCAAAGTCGATTGTGTCGGATAGGGATCCGAGGTTTACATCGCGGTTCTGGCAGTGTTTGCATCAAGCTTTGGGTACACGGTTGAATTTCAGTACATCTTATCATCCTCAGTCGGATGGTCAGTCCGAGCGTGTTATCCAGATTTTGGAGGATATGTTGAGGTGCTGTGTGATTGAGTATCAGGGCTCTTGGGAGAAACATTTGCCTTTGGTAGAGTTTGCTTATAACAATAGTTATCAGGCAAGTATTCAAATGGCACCTTATGAGGCTTTGTACGGGAGGAAGTGTAGGACTCCTTTGTGTTGGGCTGAAACGGGTCAGAAGTTGGTTTCGATGCCGGCTTTGTTGAAAGGAACCACCGAGAAAGTGAAGCTCATTTGTGAGCGTTTGAAGGCAGCTTCTGATCGGCAAAAGTCTTACGCGGATTTGAAGCGTAGAGAGATTGAGTATACGGTGGGTGACCGTGTGTTTTTGAAGGTTTCGCCTTGGAAAAAGGTGATGAGGTTTGGCCGTAAGGGTAAGTTGAGCCCTAGGTACATTGGACCATACGAGGTGATTGAGCGTGTGGGTCCTGTTGCGTACAAGTTGAGGTTACCTCAAGAGTTGGAGAAGATTCATGATGTGTTTCATGTTTCTATGCTCCGGAAGTATAGATCAGATCCTTCGCATGTGATGCCTGTGGAAGAAGTGGAATTGAATCCGGATTTGACCTATGATGAGGAACCGGTGAAGGTTCTGGAATCGGATAGCAAGGTTCTTCGTGGCAAGACCATTGAGTTGGTGAAGGTGTTGTGGAAGCACCGTGGTGTTGAGGAAGCCACGTGGGAACGGAAGGATAACATGCTGAAGCAGTTTCCGTATCTCTTTCCTTCAGGTAAATTTCGAGGACGAAATTTCTTAAGGGGGGAGAGTTGTAACGCCCCGGTTTTGGGCTTAGGAGTTTTGGGATTCGGACCGGTTCGGTCGGATCGCGGTTCGAATATATAAGAGTGAATTTAGGAAAACCTAGTTCGGGTTGCATTAAAAATATGGAAAAATGTCTTAAAATCCTCTTTTATTATATATAAGAGTTTGGTGAAATCAATTTTACAAAATGAGGTTTGGAAGTGTGACATTTTGGTTAGTGACCAAAATGTAAATTTCGAAAACTGTGGGACTGTTTTAAAAAGGATTGAAACTTTGAATCTTTAAGGAGCTATTTACCCAATGGGAGTTTCTCCAGATTTTTCTAAGATATTAAATGATTGATTAAAGGTTTTTAAATAAAACTAAAAAGGAGGGAAGATATTTTGCCATTTTCCAACTAACTTCCTAAAATTTCATTTCCATTTTCTCTCATCTTTTCTCTCAAACCAAACACTTTTCTCCAGAGCTTTTCCTTCTGATTTTGATGTCCAAACATGAGATTATAATCCTCTTTTGATCTCTAATCATCTCTTTAACAAAACCTCACCATTTGCTAATTGGATTTTCAAGATTTTGGTTCTAAAAAGGGAGAAACTCAAGTTTGGAGGTAAGAACGTCCTTCTCCTCTGAACTCTCAGTTCTTTACTAAAATTCCTAAGTTCTCAATCCTTGATTTACGTTTTATAAAAGGTTTTATAGATGTATTCTTGATTTTGGCTTTTAAATGCAAGATTTGATTGATTTTGATGAAATTTCGTATGATCTGTTTGGGCAGTGTTTTGAGGTGTCAATTTGATGTTAAATGAATGTTAAATTGATGTGAAATTGAGGTTTAATAAATGCAATCCCGGATAGGTTGAATTTCCTAAGTTTAGCTTGTGTTCTTGGTTGTTTTTGGAGTGATCTTGATGATCTGTGATAGCTGGAGGTATAAGGGTTTGATTAGATCCTTTTTGGATGTTAATTGATGTTTAAGGATGATTAGATTTGATGGATCTTGGCTGGGTAGTGTTGTGGAGTGTTTGGAGGCATTTTCGGTTGTGTTTGGTAGCCGAAAATGGAGTGTGGTTGAGAGCAGCGGGTTTAGGTGCTTTCATTGAGGATATTAATGCATGATGATGCATTAATCTACTATTTTGATGTGTTTAAAACATGGGAGTCATCTTTGGATCCTAGTGGTGTTGATCCGGAAGCTTGATTGGTGTTTCGGCAAGAGGCGAAACGGAATCGGTGAGTGGATTTTTGATTTCAGCTTTGAAACCAATGTTTTGAAGGTTTGGGAGCTTAGTTTAAGTCTAAGAAACTTAGCTAAGCTCAAGAGTAAGTTTTCGGAAAAACTCTCTTGATGATGAACCATGGATTGGTTGTATGCAATGTGGTCGTTTGCATGTCTTAAATTCTGTTTTGAAAGCATCATTTAGCGTGTTAGTTGCTGATTTTATAAGCCATGTAATGAAGAATGCTCAAGGTAAGAGATTCTTGTTTTTGAACATTGTTAAATGTGGTTTTGATGCATAATGATGCATGATGTTTATGGCTTTGTTAAATGCTTTAAAACAGTGGAATATTGTTGTAATGATGCACATTGGCAAGTGATGGTTAAGGTCACAAAGGTGGTTAAAAGTCCTTGTGTGAGCCTTGTTTATTTAAGAACAACATGGTGTTTAAAAGTCCATGGTTGGTTCTTGGTTAAGGTTCAAGGTGGTTAAAATTCCTTGTGTAAGCCTTGTTTATTTAAGAACAACTTGGTGTTTAGAAGTCCATGGTTGGTTCTTGGTTAAGGTTCAAGGTGGTTAAAATTCCTTGTGTAAGCCTTGTTATCTAAGAACTCTAAGGTGCTTAAAAGTCCTTGGGAGATTCTTGTTAAGGACACAAAGGTGTTTAAAAGTCCTTGTGTGGTCCTTGCCATGGTGTTTAAAAGTCCATGGGGTTAAGGACACAATGGTGTTTAAAAGTCCATGTGTGGTCCTTGGAAAGTGTAAGATCACAATGGTGTTTAAAAGCCCATGTGTGGATCTTATGTTGAATGTATCACTTGTTGCCAATATGACATGTTATGAACTTGAAGCATGTATTGCTTGTTTTAAATGCTTATGAGCATGTACAAATGATGATTGGATTTAAGGGTTATAAATGTGTTTTGTAAATGCATTATTGTGTGGTTTTAAATGAGCATTCCTCACTAAGCTTTTGCTTACGCTCTCTCTCTTTTCTTAAACCAATAATGCAGAGCATTAAGGTGGATTGAGGGCAGCAAGGTGGTGAAGAATCCAAGTGGTGAACTAAGCTCAAGTATGGTGAAGGTTTCTTAAACACTATTAGCTTTTGGCATTTGGCAATGGGAACCTATGTTGTTGTTTTGGGAGATGATTTGGACTCCCTAAGTTGATTTAATGATGTTAATAATGTTGGAGCTTGTAATTGGCCTTTATGAGATGGTTTTGGTATTTTAATGCTTGAATGGTTTGCTAAGTAGGAAGCATGCCTATAGATTTGGGGTTTTTCATAATTGTTGCCATGTTGATGTTTGGTTGATACAATTATGTTCCTTGAATGTTGAATTACTTGCTAGTATAATTTGGTTGCTTTTGGAGCATGTTTGTTAAGTCAATTGCATGATAAACCAGCAAGATTTCTGCAATCTGGGCAGCCTGTTTCGGAACAGGTTCTACCGTATCGGAACGAGGGCCTGAAATGGCCTGGGCGTTCCGAAACGGGAGGCACTGTTTCAGAACGGTTTGGCCTCTGCCGTTGGGCACTGAAATTGTTGGTTGAATGTTCTGAAATGTTTGCGTTTTGGACCTGAAACTTGTTATTGCAATTGTATGAGTTTGAGATGTCCGTTTGAGCTGAATTTTGGCAAAGAAGCATGAAAGATGATTAATTTCAAGCTGGTAACTTTAATTTGGGTTAAGTCCTTATAATTATCAGAATTTACAATTTGGTCCCTTAAGTTGTAATTTGTGCATTTGGGTCCCTGAATGTTCGCTAATTGTTATGATGTCTGAATATGTTTATCTTGTGAACATATCTAGGGTTAACGTGCATCTAGTCAAGTTTAAAAAGAAAAAAATGGGTCGTTAATCAAGGTTGACTTTCGGGTTGACGTTGGTTTTCCCCGTGTGATCTTCTTAATTCGGGTCGACCGTCTAGGCCGGGTTAAGGGGGTTACATCGTTGGTTTATCGTGAGTTAGTCCTTTTTCTTATATGTGAGTTTGGTTGTAACCCCCTTAGCCCGGCCTAGACAATTGACCCGAACTACAAAGATTACACGGGGAAAACCAAAGTCAACCCGAAAGTCAACCTTGATTAACGACCCTTTTTTTCTTTTTAATCTTGTCTAGATGCATATTAATCCTAAGCGTACCCTTGATAAGAGCATACTTGAAAAGCGCAGCGATCGGAAAACGTTAAGGGGTTCAATTGCACAAATTACAACTTTTAGGGACCAAAATGTAAATTCTAGAAATTAAGAGGACTTAACTGATTTTGGAATTACCAATATCAAATTAATCATATTACATGCTTCCCTGTCAAATTTCACCTCAAACGGACATCTCAAACTCAAGCAATTGCAAAATCAATATTCAGGACCAAAATGTAAAACTTGCAAACCACAAAACCATTCAAATTAGTGCCCAACGGTCGACTGTTTCGGAACGGGGGTTGACCGTTCCGAAATGCGGGTTCGTTTCGAGACCTATATCGAAACAGGGCTTGGCAGTGGCAAATTCGTTTCAGAACGACCTCTACCCGTTTCGATACACGAAGGCCATTACAGGCTCTCGTTTCGAAACGTTAGTGCCCGTTCCGATACGGATTGCCCAGAAAGTGCAGAATTTTCTGGTTTAACACACATTTATCCACTCAAACACATTCTAATGACCTCCTAATCATGCCAACAAGTCATCATACATATAAGGTACATATTTGCATCATCAAAACACATTCATGGCATCAATTAGGAAAATCCACAAGTCTATAGGCATGCATCATAATATTCAAAACCAACCAAACATCAAACACCAATATAAGCATCATAATGGCCATTTACAAATCCAAAACATCATGCCACACTTAGGGAGTCCAAAACATCTCCCAAAAAAACACAACCTAGGTTCCCATTGCCAAAATATCAAAAACTAATAGCGTTGTGAAAACATCACCATACATGAGCTTAGCTTTCCCTTGGATTCTTAGCCTCCTTTCTACCCTCAAAACACTTCAATTCTCTGCATTATTGGTTCAAGAAAGAGAGCGTAAGCACATTTTCTTAGTGAGGCATGCTCTAAAGAAACAACACAATAATGCATTTTATAAAACACCTTTCATAAGGCCTTTAAACTCATTAACATCATTTTCCATGCAACAATGCATACACAACAAGCATCTCATGCTTCATTAACATCAATATGTCATATTAGCTTCCAAGTGATAATCCATAACCTTTTTCAACATAAAACACAATCGGATACGCGGATTAAAAGCGTTGTCCCATACGCTTCATACACACTACCGAACACACAAGGTGGAGTTTACCGGTACAATCACAACCCCTCAACACCCGTGATAGAGTTTAACGGTACAATTACAACCCCTCCACATCACTCATCGGTAGTTGTATAACATCACTAACGAGAACACGGGACACTCAACACAAGATCCTATCATGGCCTTTTAACCACCATTATGATCTTAGACATCTCGTTAGAGTACTTGGATGGAGTTTACGGTACCATTACAACCCCTCAAAATCCAAGGCGACTTTATTCACGGTGCACCCAATCCTATAGCCGGCTAACTATATCCGATTCAAGTACTTTAAAACCAACACATCACTTGCCAATATACATCAATTATCATCAACAATCCACTGTTTTAAAGCATTAATCAAAGCCATTAAACCATCATGCATCACTATGCATCAAAACCACATTTATCAATATCAAACCAAGGATCTCTTACCTTGAGCATCCTTCAACACATGGCTTTCAAAACCATCATTAATCATGCTAAAACATGCTTTCAAAAATAGAATTTAAACATGCAAATTACATACATTGCATCCAACCATCCCATGGTTCATCAAAGAGAGAGTTTCTCCGAAAACTTACTCTTGAGCTTAGTTAAGTTGCTTAGACTTAAACTAAGCTCCCAAAACCTTCAAACATTGGTTTCAAAGCTGAAAATCCAACTTCACTCACCAATTCCGTTTCGCAAGCTTGCCGAAACGCCGTTCAAGCCTCCGGATCAACACCACAAGGATCCGAAGATGCCTCCCCTGTTTTAAACACATCAAAGCAGAGGATTAATGCATCATCATGCATTAAAATCTTCAGCCATTACACCTAAACTCGCTGCTCACGTCAAATCTAACATTTCGGCTACCAAACACAACCGAAATCACTTCCAAACTCTTCCAAAACATTACCCAGTCAAGATCCATCACTTCTAAACATTCTTAAACATCAATTAACATCCAAAAAGATCCTAAACTCGTCTTTATACCTCCAGCTATAACAGAACACCAAGATCACCCCAAAAA
Organism: Hibiscus trionum; assembly: GCA_030270665.1. Taxonomy (NCBI): domain Eukaryota; kingdom Viridiplantae; phylum Streptophyta; class Magnoliopsida; order Malvales; family Malvaceae; genus Hibiscus; species Hibiscus trionum. Next base: position 17,980,762 of record BSYR01000017.1, on the reverse strand, counting down.
CCACCATTTTCACAAGTAAAAACTTAGGAAAATCAACCTATTCAGGATTGCATTGATTAAACCTCAATTACACATCATTAATCATCCAAAATACAATAAAAAGACATCTCAAAACAGAGCCCAAACATCCATCACGAATTTCTTCAAGATTTAATCCAAATCTTGAGTTTTAAGCCAAAATCCAGATCACAACATTAAAACCTTTTATAAAAACTTAATTTAAGGATTGAGAACCTGGGAATTTCAGTAAAGAATTGAGTATTTAGAGGAGAAAGACATTCTTACCTCTAAATGTAGATTTCTCCTTGATTAGAGCCAAAATCCTTGAAAATTCAATAAGCAATTGAAGAGGATTTGATGTAGAAAGGATTAGGAATCAATTGATGATTGAAACCTCATCATTTAGTGTGAAAATCAAAAGAAATGTTGATGTGTAAATGTGTTTGGTTGAGGGAATTTTGAGAGAAAATGAGATGAGAAAGTTTTAGCAAAAGTTAGTTATGAAATCTTAAAATTGGTTTTTCTCCTTTTCATTAAATTAATTAAACATTAAATGAGTCATTAAAATCAAGAAAAATCTGGAGAAATCCTTCCTTGGGTAAATTAGCTCCTTAAAGATTCAAAGTTTCAATCCTTACAAAACAGTCACCACTGAACTTTTCAAAAATTACATTTTAGTCACTATTTCGAAATGTCACACTTCCAAACCTTATTTTGTAAAATTGATTTCACCACTCTCTTATATATATTAAAAGAGGATTTTTAGATATTTTTCCATATTTTTAATGCATCCCGAACTAGGCTTTCCCTAAAACCACCTTTTATATTCGAACCGAAATTCAGACCGGTCCTGTTCAGACCCTAAACTTCCAAGCCCAAAATTGGGGTGTTACAACTCTCCCCCCCTTAAGAAATTTCGTCCTCGAAATTTACCTGGAGGAAAAAGGTATGGAAACTGCTTCTCTATGTCATCCTTTCTTTCCCACGTGGCTTCCTCAGCACCACGATGCTTCCACAACACCTTTACCAACTCAATGGTCTTGACTCGAAGAACTTTACTGTCTGAATCCAAAATTTCCACCGGCTCCTCATCATAGGTCAAATCTGGATTCAACTCCACTTCCTCCACAGGCATAACATGCGAAGGATCCGATCTATACCTCCGAAGCATAGAGACATGAAACACATCATGAATCTTTTCCAACTCTTGCGGCAATCTCAACTTGTACGCAACAGGACCCACACGTTCAATCACCTCGTATGGTCCAATGTACCTAGGGCTCAACTTACCCTTTCGACCAAACCTCATCACCTTTCTCCAAGGCGAAACTTTCAAAAACACACGGTCACCTACTGCATACTCAATCTCCTTACGCTTCAAATCCGCGTAAGACTTCTGTCGATCAGAAGCTGCCTTCAAACGCTCACAAATGAGCTTCACCTTCTCGGTGGTTCCTTTCAACAAAGCTGGCATTGAAACCAACTTCTGACCTGTTTCAGCCCAACAAAGAGGAGTCCTACACTTCCTCCCGTACAAGGCTTCATAAGGTGCCATTTGAATACTTTCCTGGTAGCTATTATTATAAGCAAACTCCACCAAAGGCAAATGCTTCTCCCAAAAGCCCTGAAACTCAATCACACAGCACCTCAACATATCCTCCAACACTTGGATAAAACGCTCAGACTGTCCATCCGACTGTGGATGATAAGAGGTACTGAAATTCAGCCGTGTACCCAAAGCCTGATGTAAACACTCCCAGAAACGCGATGTAAACCTCGGATCTCTATCCGACACGATCGACTTTGGCACACCATGCAGCCACACAATCTCAGCAATGTACAGCTCTGCAAGCTTGTCCAAAGTATACGTAGTATGTACAGGTATGAAATGCGCACACTTCGTCAGGCGATCCACAATCACCCGCACCGAATTCTTCTTCGATGGCGACAAAGGTAAACCAGACACAAAGTCCATGGTAATCCTTTCCCACTTCCAATCAGGAATCCTCAACGGTTGCAACAACCCAGAAGGAAACTGATGCTCAGCTTTAACTCGCTGACAAACCATGCACTTGCTCACATACTCAGCAACATCTTTCTTTAAACCCACCCAATAGTATTCATCACGAAGATCACGATACATCTTAGTACTACCAGGGTGCATAGCAAAAGGACTACTATGAGCCTCAGTCAGAATAGCACGCCTCAACTCAGCATCATTGGGCACTACTATTCGACTCCCGAAACATAAAACTCCATCATCATTAAAGCAGAAATCCGATGGCCTATCCTCAGCAATATCCTGAACATGTGGCACCAAGGAATCATCCAACAGTTGCTTATCCTTTATCAACTGAACCAAGGATGGTTTCACTTGCAATTCAGCCACAAGACCATCATCTCGCGAAATACTCAAGCTGGCAAACATAGCCCTCAACTCCACTACCACCTTCCTACTCAAAGCATCCGCTACAACATTAGCTTTTCCCGGATGATACTCGATCGTCAGATTGTAATCTTTAAGCAACTCCACCCAACATCGTTGCCTAAGATTCAACTCTTTCTGAGACATCAGATACTTCAAACTCTTATGATCAGTGTACACAGTACACTTCTCACCATACATGTAATGTCTCTAAATTTTCAAAGCAAAAACCACCGCAGCTAATTCAATGTCATGCGTAGGATAATTGCGCTCATGCACTTTCAACTGGCGCGATGCATAAGCCACCACCTTACCCTCTTGCATCAACACACATCCCAAACCAACGTAGGATGCGTCACTATACACCACAAACTCTTTCCCCTGATTCAGGTTGAACCAAGATAGGAGCTTGCGTCAAAGCTGCCTTAAGCTAATCAAAAGCCTGCTGTCTCGCTTCTGTCCACTCATACTTGACATCCTTCTGCAACAACTTCGTCAAAGGTGCAGCAATCTTTGAAAATCCATCCACGAACCTCTGGTAGTATCCTGCCAAACCAAGAAAACTACGGACTTCATGAACAGACTTAGGAGGCTTCCAATTCATCACTGCCTCATTCTTCTGAGGATCAACACGAATCCCCTCAGCAGAAACCACATGACCAAGGAACACAACTTCCCTGAGCCAGAACTCACACTTGCTTAGCTTAGCATAAAGCTGATTCTCCAACAAAGCCTGCAACACAATCCTCAAATGCCCTTCATACTCCTCCTCAGTACGAGAGTACACGAGGATATCATCAATGAACACGACAACAAACTTGTCCAAATACTCATGGAACACTCTATTCATCATGTCCATGAAAGCTGCAGGAGCATTTGTCAAACCAAACGGCATCACAAGGAACTCATAATGCCCATACCTCGTTCTGAAGGCTGTCTTCGGCACATCCACATCCTTCACCTTCAACTGGTAATAACCTAACCTTAAGTCAATTTTAGAGAACACAACCGCTCCCCGAAATTGATCAAAAAGATCATCAATCCTCGGCAACGGATACTGATTCTTGATAGTCAACTTGTTCAGCTGACGGTAATCGATGCACATTCTCATTGTGCCATCCTTTTTCTTCACAAACAAGACCGGTGCACCCCAAGGTTACACACTCGGCCGAATGAAACCACGATCAAGCAACTCCTGAAGTTGCGTCTTCAGCTCTTTCAACTCCTTAGGTGCCATTCGATAAGGAGTAATAGACACTGGAGTTGTATTTTCATACAGCTCAATCCCAAACTCCACTTCACGATTAGGAGGCAATCCAGGAAACTCCTCCGGAAACACACCAGGAAACTCTCACACAGTCCTGATATCTTGAACTCGCAACTCCTTAGAGCTAGGATTCATCACGAAAGCTAGGTAGGCTTCACAACCCTGCCTCAGCATTCGGCTCGCCTCCAAGGAAGACACCACATTGGCAAGAAACTTCACATTCTCACCAACCACCACTACCTCATAATCATCCGCAAGCTTCAACGAAACTCGCTTATTCTCAAAATCCACCACAGCTCGATGTTCAACAAGCCAATCCATACCAAGGATTACATCAAAACCATAGAATGGCAATTCCATAAGATCAGCATGAAAACATGATCTTGCACAACCAAGGGACATCTTCTATACAACTTCCGTGTCACAACGGTCTCACCAAAGGAACTAGTTACACGCATACCAACATCCAAAGACTCAACAGACAAACCAAGCAATTGAGCATGTTCACACAATATGTATGAATGTGTAGATCCAGAATCAATCAAGGAAACTAATGACAAGGATTGCAAATTGAAGGTACTTGCGATCACATCCGTGTCATTCCTCCCCTCTCGCTGCGCATACACTCGATCCTGGCCTCCACCCTCAGGTTGGACAGCCACCACATGCGCCACATTCCTTCCGCCATCATCTCTGCGCTGGAAGTTACCACGGCCGCGCCCACGACCTCTCTGTGGTACAACAACTCCAGGAGCACGTCCCTGACCACCACCGGCCAACAAAGGACACTCCCTCCTCATGTTGTCTGCCGAACCAAAATTCCAGCACAAATTACCAGTCACAACTACATGAGCCTGTACCTCCCTCGCTGCTTGAGGACAATCACGCCTCAAATGGCCACGCGATCCACACGCCCAGCACGTATTCTGATCAGCTCTCGCCCTGTCTCCCTGAACAGGCGCACCATGCCCTCCACCACTACGCCTAGCAGAAGACTGATACCTCCTATCTCTTCCTCTCTTGTTCCGTCCACCACCGGAACTATACTCAGCAGCTCGCTTGCCCGAGCCAGAACCAGCACTCCTGGAAGACAAACCCAGGTTCTGCTCAATATCCTTCGCCCTACTAACCAGCACATCAAAATTAGTGTACTCAGCTGCAAGCATAAAGGTCTTTACGTCCATCACCAAACCATATCAGAAACGTTCACACCTCTCCCGCTCATCAGGGACAATCTCAGGTGCGTACTGACTGAGACGAACAAACTGGACCTCGTACTCAGCCACTGTCATGCTCCCTTGCGTAAGAGACATGAACTCTCTTTTCTTTTCATCCAGGTATCGCACACCTAGATACCTCCACTTGAACGCGTTCAGAAAGAACGTCCAAGTCACATTAGCTTCCTCCATTCCAGAGACAACGGTCGTCTACCAGGTATACGCATCATCATGTAACAGCGATACCACACATCCCAACTTCTGCACATCATTGCAGTTCATTTGTCCCAATATCCTCTTGGTACTTTCCAACCAAGATTCGGAACCCTTAGCAGACAAACCTCTGAACTCAGTCCCTCTCTGACTGCGCAAACGTTCCAAAGGTAGTCTAGCATTAGAATCACCCTGATGCCCAGCTCTATGAGCTCCAGCTACTGCCGCCTGAAAGGCTACTACAATATCTTGTATCAACACTGTCATGTCAGGAGCAGCTTGCCCCTGCCCAGCTTCAGGTCTAGCGACCCCAGCACCAGCACCAACATCAGCTCCACCACCTCCAGCACCACCACCACCAGGTGGTCCACCACCAGAAGGAGGAGGTAAATCCACAACATTATCGACATTCTCCTCATTCTCGTTCTGAGCCATAGCTCGCGTATTAATCCTCGTCTCTCTACGAGGTCCCATTCACTAAAACAATGCACTAACACAAATGCAATAAACATAATTAGGCCCAACAAGGTAAGTAATCCAAGCACAAAGCTCATTTTTTCAAAAACAATTCATTTCATTAGTTTTGATATGGCAATGGGTCCCTCTAACATGCTCCAACACAACATAGCATCACAATTGCAACATACCTTACAATTCATACATCAAACTTCCATTTAAAAGGCATACCAAGAAATCATACATATATCACCCACATAACCATTCCCAAATACTCGAGAACTCAGCTCTGATACCACCAAATGTAACCCCCTTAGCCCGGCCTAGACGATTGACCCGAACTACGAAGATTACACGGGGAAAACCAAAGTCAACCTTGATTAACGACACTTTTTTTCTTTTCAATCTTGTCTAGATGCATATTAATCCTAAGTGTACCCTTGAGAAGAGCATACTTGAAAAGCACAACGATCGGAAAACGTTAAGGGGTTCAATTGCAAAAATTACAACTTTTAGGGACCAAAATGTAAATTCTAGAAATTAAGAATACTTAACTGATTTTTGAATTACCAATATCAAATTAATCATATTACATGCTTCCCTGTCAAATTTCACCTCAAACGGACATCTCAAACTCAAGCAATTGCAAAATCAATATTCATGACCAAAATGTAAAACTTGCAAACCACAAAACCATTCAAATCAATGCCCAACGGTCGACTGTTTCGGAACGGGGGTTGACCGTTCTGAAACGCGGGTTCGTTTCGAGACCTGTATTGAAACAGGGCTTGGCAGTGGCCAATTCGTTTCGGAACGACCTCTACCCGTTTCGATACACGAAGGCCATTACAGGCTCCCGTTTCGAAACGCTAGTGCCCGTTCCGATACGGATTGCCCAGAAAGTGCAGAATTTGTTGGTTTAACACACATTTATCCACTCAAACGCATTCTAATGACCTCCTAATCATTCCAACAAGTCATCATACATATAAGGTACATATTTGCATCATCAAAACACATTCATGGCATCAATTAGGAAAATCCACAAGTCTATAGGCATGCATCCTAATATTCAAAACCAACCAAACATCAAACACCAATATAAGCATCATAATGGCCATTTACAAATCCAAAACATCAAAGGCATCATGCCACACTTAGGGAGTCCAAAACATCTCCCAAAAAAAAACACAACCTAGGTTCCCATTGCCAAAATATCAAAAACTAATAGCGTTGTGAAAACATCACCATACATGAGCTTAGCTTTCCCTTGGATTCTTAGCCTCCTTGCTACCCTCAAAACACTTCAATTCTCTGCATTATTGGTTCAAGAAAGAGAGCGTAAGCACATTTTCTTAGTGAGGCATGCTCTAAAGAAACAACACCATAATGCATTTTATAAAACACCTTTCATAAGGCCTTTAAACTCATTAACATCATTTTCCATGCAACAATGCATACACAACAAACATCTCATGTTTCATTAACATCAACATGTCATATTGGCTTCCAAGTGATAATCCATAACCTTTTTCAACATAAAACACAATCGGATACTCGTATTACAAGCGTTGTCCCATACACTTCATACACACTACCGAACACACAAGGTGGAGTTTACAAGTAAAATCACAACCCCTCAACACCCGTGATGGAGTTTAACGGTACAATTACAACCCCTCCACATCACTCATCGGTAGTTGTATAACATCACTAACGAGAACACGGGACACTCAACACAAGATCCTCTCATGGCCTTTTAACCACCATTATGATCTTAGACATCTCGTTAGTGTACTTGGATGGAGTTTACGGTACCATTACAATCCCTCAACATCCAAGGCGACTTTATTCACGGTGCACCCAATCCTATAGCCGGCTAACTATATCCGATTCAAGTACTTTAAAACCAACACATCACTTGCCAATATACATCAATTATCATCAACAATCCACTGTTTTAAAGCATTAATCAAAGCCATTAAACCATCATGCATCACTATGCATCAAAACCACATTTATTAATATCAAACCAAGGATCTCTTACCTTGAGGATCCTTCAACACATGGCTTTCAAAACCAGCATTAATCATGCTAAAACATGCTTTCAAAAACAGAATTTAAACATGCAAATTACATACATTGCATCCAACCATCTCATGGTTCATCAAAGAGAGAGTTTCTCCGAAAACTTACTCTTGAGCTTAGTTAAGTTGCTTAGACTTAAACTAAGCTCCCAAAACCTTCAAACATTGGTTTCAAAGCTGAAAACCCAACTTCAGTCACCAATTCCATTTCGCAAGCTTACGGAAACGCCGTTCAAGCCTCCGGATCAACACCACAAGGATCCGAAGATGCCTCCCAAGTTTTAAACACATCAAAGTAGAGGATTAATGCATCATCATGCATTAAAATCTTCAGCCATTACACCTAAACTCGCTGCTCACATCAAATCTAACATTTCGGCTACCAAACACAACCGAAATCACTTCCAAACTCTTCCACAACATTACCCAGCCAAGATCCATCACTTCTAAACATTCTTAAACATCAATTAACATCCAAAAAGATCCTAAACTCATCCTTATACCTCCAGCTATAACAGAACACCAAGATCACCCCAAAAACCACCATTTTCACAAGTAAAAACTTAGGAAAATCAACCTATTCGGGATTGCATTGATTAAACCTCAATTACACATCATTAATCATCCAAAATAAAATAAAAAGACATCTCAAAACAGAGCCCAAACATTCATCACGAATTTCTTCAAGATTTAATCCAAATCTTGAGTTTTAAGCCAAAATCCAGATCACAACATTAAAACCTTTTATAAAAACTTAATTTAAGGATTGAGAACCTGGGAATTTCAGTAAAGAACTGAGTATTTCGAGGAGAAGGACATCCTTACCTCTAAATGTAGATTTCTCCTTGATTAGAGCCAAAATCCTTGAAAATTCAATAAGCAATTGAAGAGGATTTGATGTAGAAAGGATTAGGAATCAATTGATGATTGAAACCTCATCATTTAGTGTGAAAATCAAAAGAAATGTTGCTGTGGAAATGTGTTTGGCTGAGGGAATTTTGAGAGAAAATGAGATGAGAAAGTTTTAGCAAAAGTAAGTTATGAAATCTTAAAATTGGTTTTTCTCCTTTTCATTAAATTAATTAAACATTAAACGAGTCATTAAAATCAAGAAAAATCTAGAGAAATCCTTCCTTCGGTAAATTAGCTCCTTAAAGATTCAAATTTTCAATCCTTACAAAACAGTCACCACTGAACTTTTCAAAAATTAAATTTTAGTCACTATTTCAAAATGTCACACTTCCAAACCTTATTTTGTAAAATTGATTTCACCACTCTCTTATATATATATTAAAAGAGGATTTTTAGATATTTTCCCATATTTTTAATGCATCCCGAACTAGGCTTTCACTAAAACCACCTTTTATATTCGAACCGAAATTCAGACCGGTCCGGTTCAGACCCTAAACTTCCAAGCCCAAAATTGGGGTGTTACATTGGTTGTTGCTCTTAGTGTTTGTGTGCTATCTTGTTGTTATCTCGTTTCATGTGTTGATTAGAACCAAGGGAAATAGCCTTGGAGATGCTTGGTCTGCAGATTTTTTTATTCTGCTGCAGGGTGTTTCAAAACAGGCTCGAACGTTTCAGAACGACCTTTATTTTGGCCTTTGTGTTTCAGAATGGGTATCTAAACGGGCTAAGCAAGGCCGGAACGAGTCTAACCGTTTCGGAATGAAAGCTCTCTGGAATTTTAAACGTTAGACTCGTATCGATACCACCGTGGGTGTTTCAAAACGGGGGTCGTTGGAAGTTAGTTAAAATCACATTTGAAGTTGTTTTTCTTGCGTGTTGGTCCAAGTTTGATGTGTTATCAATTGAGTTTGATTGAGGGCTTGTTTTGAGTTGAATTCAACATGGAAGTATGAAATGAGACTAATTTCAAAGTGATCACCTTAATTTCATCATAGGTCCCTATTTTTGTTAGTTTTGCATTTTGGTCCCTAGTTGCTCGGTTGATCATTCGGTGCTCGTCTTGTCGTGTTTTCTTCTGCTGCGTGTTCTTGAAATATAGGGTTTAATTCGAGCATCTATAAAAGACATTAATCAATGCGTTTAAGGTTTCTAATCGAAGGGAAATCTCCGGATATTTCTTCGATTAGTCTCGTGTGATCCGCTCGATACAGTTTGGTGGCTAGGCCGGGTCGAGAGGGTTACATCTGTTGGTATCAAAGCCAGTTTCGGAAAGGCTTGCATTGGTTGTCGTGCAACCGAAAAGGTAAGTGAGGTAGGTGTGATTGTTTGAGGTGTTTGCTTCCTTTCTTGAGGTAGCTTTCTGTGTAAGGTACCCATTGCCACATACTATTATTGGGAAAATCTTTTTAAGATACTTGAGCACCTTGGACCCTTGACGTTGCTGGCCTGAATCATTTCCTTTTGTTTTATCTGTTGTTGTTGTAGCATTGCATTTGTATATCACGGCTAGACCTAGAAGAGGCAAGGTGGGTGGTGAGCCACGAGATGATTAGGTTGAGGATGCCGGGCATCCGCAAGAGGGAGATTTACCTCCTCCTTCTCCTTCTTCGGGTGGTGGAGCAGATGCACAAAGTTAGGAGCCTCGTGGTGGCTAGGGACAAGCTGAAGCTGATATGAGCCCGTTGATTCAGGCTATTGCTGGAGCTTTTTCAGTATGTTATGGTTGGGTTGCAGTTGGCTGCACCGCAGCATGGACAGAAGGATGGGCTGCCCCTCAAGAGACTCCGTAGTTTGGGCAGAGTAGAGTTCTATGGGTTATCGCCCGAGGGAGCCGAGGCATGACTAGCGAGCATTACAAGGATTTTGGGTCAAATGGAGTGCAATGATGCACGAAATCTTGAATGTGTAGTATCTTTGCTTCAAGGTGACGCGTATGTTTGGTGGACTACGATCACTGCGAGTATGGCCACTGCAGTTATCACTTGGGATTTCTTCCGTTCTGCCTTCCGGAAGAAGTATCTAGGACCGAGATATCAGGATGAGAAGAAACGTGGGTTCATGGATTTAGTTCAGGGAAAGATGACCGTTTCTGAGTATAAGATCCGATTTGTTATGCTGAGTCAGTATGCGACCGAGCTGGTTCCCACTGAGAGGGAACGTTGCGAGAGGTTTCGGTATAGATTGAATAAGGGAGTAAAGACTTACATGTTGGCTGCTAATTATACATATTTTGATGTATTGGTCGCCCGGGCCAAAGATATAAAGCATAGTCTTGGTTTGTCTGCTAGAGAAGGCGAGTCCAGTTCAAGGAAACGACCTACAGAGTTGGATCGTGATCGTGCAAAGGGGCACAAGGACAAGAGGCAGCGTTTTGACCAAAGACGTGGGGGTGGTAACCCCAGGCGTGGCCACCAAGGCCAAGGTTTTGCTCACCGTGCACCCGAGTGCACAAAGTGTGGTAGATCTCATCCGGGAGAATGTTGGGGAACTTATGGTACATGCTAGCATTGTGGATCGAAGGATCACCTCAAACGTTCTTATCCAACGTTGTTTCTGCTTTGGAGGCTCAAAAGATGATGGATCATGGATGTCAAGCATACTTAGCCTATGTGATGAATCTGGATATGAGTAAAGTTCGACCAAAAGACATTAGAACAGTTTATGACTTTCCCAAGGTATTTCCAGAAGAGTTGCATGGTTTGCCACCAGATAGAGAAGTCGAGTTCGCTATTGAGTTATATTCTGATTCTGCTCTCGTATCGGATGGCTCCGAAAGAGTTGAAAGAACTGGAAACTCAGCTTCATGAGTTATTAGATCGTGGTTTTATCCGTCCGAGTATATCGCCTTGGGGTGCACCGGTACTGTTTGTTAAGAAGAAAGATAGAAGTTTGCGTATATGTATCGATTACCGTCAGTTGAATAAATTACCTATGAAGAACAAGTATCCTTTGCCAGGAATAGATCATTTGTTTGATCAGTTGCGGGATGCATCAGTGTTCTCAAAGATAGACTTGAGATCTAGGTACTATCAGTTGAAAGTGAAGGAACAAGACATACCGAAGACAACTTTTCGTACACGTTATGGGCATTATAAGTTTTTGGTAATGCCGTTCGAGTTGACTAATGCACCAGCCGCATTCAGGGACATGATGAACCGTGTGTTTGATGAGTTCCTAGATCAGTTTGTTGTAGTGTTCATTGATGATATATTGATTTATTCGCGCACTGAGGAAGACCATGATAGACATTTGCGACTTGTGTTGAAGACTTTGCTAGACAATCAGTTGTACGCGAAGTTGAGAAAATGCGAGTTTTGGATTAGAGAGGTTGTCTTTCTAGGTCATGTTGTATCAACGGATGGCATTAGAGTTGATCCTAAGAAAGTGGAAGCTGTTGTGAATTGGAAGCAACCAAAGCCCGTGACTGAGGTTCATAGTTTCCTAGGCTTAATGGGCTATTACCCTCGGTTTGTAGAAGGATTTTCAAAGATAGTTGCTCCATTGACGAAATTGTTACAAAAGGATGTTAGATATGAGTGGACAGAAGCGAGACAAATGGCTTTTGATCGATTGAAAGATGCTTTGACTAGAGCACCCGTGTTAGTGCAACCAGTAATAGGGAAAGATTATATGATTTACAGTGATGCATCGTATGTAGGATTAGGGTGTGTGTTAATGCAAGATGGGAGAGTTGTTGCATATGCGTCGAGACATCTAAAGATTCATGAAAAGAACTACCCCATGCATGATATTGAGTTAGCCGTTGTTGTGTTTGCTTTGAAGGTGTGGAGACAATATTTGTATGGTGAGAAATGCACAGTGTATACCGATCACAAGAGTCTGAAATATTTAATGTCTCAAAAATATTTGAATATCCGATAGCGTAGATGGCTTGAATTATTGAAGGACTATGATCTTACTATTGAGTACCTTCTAGGTAAAGCCAATGTGGTAGCCGATGCTTTGAGTAGGAAAGTGGCAGTTGATCTTCGAGCGATGTTTGCCAGATTGAGTTTACCACATGATGGTGGATTGATTGCCGAATTGCAGGTGAAACATTCGCTAGTACAGTTGATTCGAGAGAAACAATTGCGAGACAGCTCTCTAGCTTTATATGTTCAGGACATTACGGAAGGTAAACCGACCGAGTACAGTTTCTGTAATGATAATGTTTTGTGTTTCAGAGATAGAGTTGTTGTGCATGATGATACAGATTTGAGACGCACTATTTTGAGTGAAGCACATACTAGTCCGTTTGCTATGTATCCGGATAGCACGAAGATGTACCGAGACTTGAAGAATGATTATTTCTGGGTTAATTTGAAAAAGGATGTGGATGAATTCGTGAGTAAATGTATGGTCTGTCATGGAGTGAAGGACGAACATCAGTTTCCGTCAGGATTGCTACAGCCTTTGCGGATTCTGGAATGGAAATGGGAGAGAATAACTATGGGTTTTGTATTGGGTTTGCCATTGATTCCTTCGCGAAAGAATTCAATTTGGGTGATAGTGGATAGACTCAACAAGAGTGCACATTTCCTAGCCGTCAACACGACTGATTCTTTGGATAAATTGGCTGATTTGTATATCCGTGAGGTAGTGAGACTGCATGGTGTGCTGAAGTCGATTGTATCAGATAGAGATCTGAGGTTCACATCGAGGTTTTGGAATTGTTTGTATAGTGCATTGGGTAGCTGATTGAATTTCAGTACTTCGTACCATCCTCGGTCAGATGGTCAGTCAGAATGGGTAATACAAATGCTTGAGGATATGTTGCGCTGTTGTGTTATTGATTTCCAGGGTTCGTGGGAGAAACACCTGTCGTCGGTTGAGTTTTCCTACAACAACAGCTATCAGGCTAGTATTCAGATGGCACCTATGAGGCTTTGTATGGTAAGGGGTGTAGAACTCCTGTTTGTTGGGCAGAAGCCGGATAGAAATTGGTATCATTACCCGCTATGCTTAAAGGTACTACCGAGAAGGTGAAGTTGATATGTGATCGCTTGAAAGCAGCAACCGATCGACAAAAATATTTTGTATATTTGAAGTGTCAAGAAATCGAGTATGCTATGGGTGAGAAAGTCTTCTTGAAAGTACCTCCGTGGAAGAAAGTGATGAGATTCAGTAGAAAAGGTAAAATGAGTCCGAGATTCATTGGTCCATATAAGATCGTTGGACGAGTTGGTCCTGTTGCATATAGATTGAGTTTGCCTCCAGAATTAGAGAAGATTCATGATGTATTCCACATTTCGATGCTTCGGAAATATAGATCGGGTCCATCGCATGTAATGCCTGTTGAAGAAATTTAATTGAATCTGGATTTGTCGTATGATGAAGAGCCAATCGAGATATTAGCTTCGGACAACAAAGTTTTGCGTGGTAGATCCATTGAGTTGGTCAAAGTGAAGTGGTGACACCGAGGTGTTGAAGAAGCCACTTGGGAGAGGAAAGACGACATGAAGCATCAGTTTCCACATCTTTTCCCATCAGGTAAATTTCGAGGACAAAATTTCTTAAGTGGGGGAGAGTTGTAACACCTCAATTTTGGGTCTAGAAGATTCGGTAAGGTTTTGAGGGCTGAAAGACTAGTGTTGGGAGTTGTGGGTGACTTCAGGGAAAGTGGTATTCGAATGGTTGAAAAAATATGAAATAAATTTCTAAAATCCTTAATAATCATATATAAGGCTTTGGTAAAATCAATTTTGGAAAAACGTTTTCCGAACCATGACATTTCGATTTAGTGACCAAAATGTAAAGTTTGCAAAATCTGTTTTTATGATCATTTAGTAAAAGAATCAAAACATAGAATCTTTAAGGAGCTAAATTGGCTGGGCCAATATAGTTATTTTCCCCTTTATTTTTGACTATTCAAATATTTTAAAAAGGGTTTTATAATTAAAACTAAAAAGGGTTGATCATTTTTTTCTCATTTTACGTCAAAAGCACATTTTGAAGCTCTTCTCATTTTCTCTTCAGCCAAACACCCATCTATGCTTAATTTATCAAAGGTAAATGATGTTTCTTATCGATCTAATGCTTTCAAAAGGTTTTCCTATCTTCTATCTCAAAAACCCATGTTTTATTTTTAGTTTTCTCAAGTGTTCTTTGCTAATCAAGGAGGAAATACTATCATTGGAGGGGAGCGACGAAATTCTCCTCTGATGTAAGGTTCTTCATTGATATTCCCATATTTTTGATTCTTTTATTTATTAAGGTTAAGATTTTCTAAAAGATTTCTAAAGAAACTTTGGGTAAAATATGGTAAAATGAGCTCTTTTGGGTGATTTTCGTTGAGATCTATTAAAGATGAGTTTAATGTTGTTTTGGGATTTGTTTTTTATATGGAATAATGTTGGGGTTATGGGTGAATGATAGAAATCCCGAATTTGGGTTTTATGTTGAAATTTGGTGGATGTAAAAGTGAGTTTTTAGGTGAGTTTTGTGATCAATCCTTAGCTGATGGTATACTGACGATGGGTTGATGTTTTTAGATGTTTATTCATGTGTTTTGATGATGTATAATGCTGGGTTTTTGCTGGAAGTTGTCCGAGTTGAGTTTTTCGATGTTCTTGGTTTGTTTTGGCAATGTTTCGATAGGCTTGGTTTGTATATATGGTTAACATATGGTTTATGCATGGTTGATGCATGTGTTGTGCCCTTGGCATGTGTTATTGCAATTTCTCATACTTGATAAAGTATGTTGTGTTTGAAAGGAAATGATTTGAGAAAGCGATTTTAAGAAATTGTTTTGGTTTCCAAATTGAAGTTGGTTTTCAAAACTGCGTTGTTGTAGCTTGGTTTTGAGCCCGCTCACTAAGCTTTGTAGCTTACGCTCTCTTTTCCAACAATGCAGATCCGTAGACTATCTTGGAAGGAAACAGTGCAAGGGAAGTGATCCAAGTGTCCGCTCCAAGCTCAAGTATGGTTTCGTTTAGATAGTAGTGTGTGAGACAATGGGGATAGACCTTGTTTATGTTTTGGGAGTGTTTTGTAGACTCCTTGTGTTGTGAGCATGTTTGTTTTGCCTTGGTTGGCTTGTTTATACCTTGAGTTTAATGGTTTTGGCTTTCTATCTTGTTTTGCTTAGTTCATGGATCTTAATGTTCTTATCTTGTCGTTGGTTTACCGTGAGTTAGTCCTCTTGCTTAAATGTGAGTTTGGTTGTTTCTCTTAGTGTTTGTGTGCTATCTTGCTGTTATCTCGTTGCTTGTGTTGATTGGAACCAAGGGAAATAGCCTTGGGGATGCTTGGTCTGCATATTTTTTTGTTCTGCTGTAGGGTGTTTCGAAACAGGCTCGAACGTTTCAGAACGACCCTTATTTAGGCCTTTGTGTTTCGGAACGGGTATCGAAACGGGCTAAGCAGGGGCGGAACGGGTCTATCCGTTTCAGAATGAAAGCTCTCTGGAATTTTAAACGTTAGACCCGTATCGATACCATCGTGGGTGTTTCGAAATGGGGGTCGTTGAAAGTTAGTTAAGAGCATCTTTAAAGTTGTTTTTCTTGCGTGTTGGTCCAAGTTTGACGTGTTATCAAGTTAGTTTGATTGAGGGCTTGTTTTGAGTTTCATTTCAGCATGGAAGTATTAAATGAGACTAATTTAAAAGTGATCACCTTAATTTCATCATAGGTCCATGTTTATGCTAGTTTTGAATTTTGGTCCATGGCTGCTCGGTTGATCGTTTGATGCTCGTCTTGCCATGTTTTCTTCCACTGCGTGTTCTTGAAATATTGGGTTTGATTCGAGCATCTATAAAAGATATTAATCAATGCATTTATGGTTGCTAATCGGAGGGAAATCTTCGAATTTTTCTTCGATTAGTCCCGTGTGATCCGCTCGATACGGTCTGGTGGCTAGGCCGAGTCGAGGGGGTTACAAAATATATTTAAAATATGTTCATATTTAAATTAATTATTTGAACTGGTTAAGTGATTTGTATGGTTTTACAGATCTCAAGTATATATATATATAATGGTGCAATCCATTTAACAAAGAATGAATGAGTTGGTATAGTGGTAAAGTCATGCGCTTTCCCCCAAGAGGTTTAGGGTTTAAACTGTAACCCCCTAAACCCGACCCGGAAGAACTGGGTTGAATATAAAGAGTCAAACTCAAAGCTTGTCCCTCATACAAGTAACCTGATTCAAAACTTTAATTCCAAAATAGATAATAATAATATCGCATATTACATACTGATAAAATATTCCTAAAAATATTAAATATTCAAAATGTGCATGCATGATAAAATGTAATAACCCCAAATAAAACATCCAGAATCTGAAATTATATACAATATGATAAAACATATAGTATAAATAAGTCCAAGTCTCATACTGATAATAATAAATAAATAAAGCTGGAAAACGAGGTCCTCCAAGTACCGTAGCCTAGACCTGTGTATCTGAAAATAGAAACTAAGGGGGAGTCAGCGATTATGCTCAGTGTGTCTCTATAGTGCAAACAGAACTAACAATATCATCATATCAACATAGTCAATCAGATATTATCAGAATAAAATTTTCCATCATGAACCAGTTCAAAGACATAAACAAGTGCGAATGAATATGCAACATAATATGACATATACCCAACCACATCACCATCCAAAGAGTAAGGTTCCCCAGAACCACTCTCTACCTCGTCACCATCCAAAGTGGAATCCAGCCCGTAGGGCAAAACCACTGATCCGAAGTAGACATCATCCCGAAGGATGAAGCTACTGAACTTCCCCATACAGAATCCCACCCATAATGAGATGACATGAAATCCGAGTTCTGAATCTGAATGCATTGTTTATCATCAGAAATGCATAATCATATAATCTGATATACAGTAATCCGAATATGAATGTATATACAAATATTTCATAACGTAACAGAATGCTGAACAAGTCAAACATCACAGATCAAAAGAATATTACAATCATATATCACCAGACCACATCATGTATACATTTCAGCAAATCAACACATTTACATACAGAGCACTGTAAACAGACAACACAGAAGAGAACACACCTCAAGTAGCTAACACTCAACGTCGACGGTGACGTCTCCCACGCTCAGCTCTATCTCTAGGTCGGTTAGAGTCAACTCCTATAACAGTTAAATACACCATCAAAGATACTACTACTATGCCAAGACACTGATAATATAGATATCGAACATATATTAATAATTAAACTCACGAGCGGATCCCGATGTCTGAGCAACAGGAGGTCGTCCAGGTGGAGGAGGAGGAAGGATCTCAGTATCTGAGTCAATGTCGTTTGCAAATACGAATAATACCAATTAATTTTCCGATATTCAAATCTTTAAAACTAAGCAAACTCAAACAAAAGTTGTCAAAACGGTCTTTCAGGTTCGAATTTGGGAAAACGGGCAGCGGAAACGGAACTAGGACGTCGAAAAACATAAAATAACCCTTTTCTGAAAAAGTCAACGGTCAACGGTTAACAGGTCAATGATTCAACGGTCAACTGTCAACGGTCCACGGGTCAACGGTTTAACGAGTCAACGCTGACGTCAGCCGGCTGGTTATAAGACGAACCGGTTCGGTTCTGTCAACCCGGTTCAGTTTTCTGGACCGGTTCAGACCGGTTTACACCCAAAATCCATATTTTCTTCCAATTTGAAAATTAGGGTTTACCCTAATCAAATTCCATCGTCGGAACGCATGCCGGTAACCTCCCAATGCCACATTTCCGATCAATTCCACAAGAAAGACCCCATTTAAAACAACAAAAACACAAAACCCACAAACTAAACCTCATATTCGGTCAAAACATACCTAAAAAACAAAAGTCGAGGAGCTCGAACAGATTTTGTGATACTTGGCCGGTAACAGAAAAATGAAGGGTCGGTTAGGTTCGAGATAGAGCGGCGAGTCAAACGGCGGCGTCAGATCGACGATAGAACAGTGTTTGAACCTTGGCCAGGCGGTGAACGACAATGAATGATTGGGGGTAAAGGCTGGAAGAAAACATGAAAGAGAGGAAAAAGAAAATGGCGCAAAACTCCCAAAATCTGAAATGGGATCTAAAAGAATACAAATACCCTAACAAATGGGTAAATCACAAAGCGTGCCACTAAACCTTCTAGGGTTTATGAAACGACACCTAAATTTTACAACCTTTTCAATTTGGTCACTGCAATTCTGAAAATCCCCAATTTAATCACAAAAATTCAATTATGTCCATAACTTAAAATTCCCAATTATTAGGTTTTTAATTTAGGAATTTAAATTAAATTAGGGTTTTAAAAATAAGGTAAAATTGGGGTGTTACAACTCTCCCCCCGATAAAAAGAAAATTCGGCCTCGAAATTTTACCTGGAGCAAAAAGATGCGAATACTGAGCTCGAATGATAGTCTTGGGCTCCCACGTAGCCTCATCATGACTACGACCACGCCACATGACTTTGACCATCTTAATGGTCTTCCTTCGGAGAACCTTTTTA
This sequence comes from Hibiscus trionum, assembly GCA_030270665.1. Taxonomy (NCBI): domain Eukaryota; kingdom Viridiplantae; phylum Streptophyta; class Magnoliopsida; order Malvales; family Malvaceae; genus Hibiscus; species Hibiscus trionum. The sequence goes on along the minus strand of BSYR01000017.1, from coordinate 17,961,728 downwards.
TCTTGAGCAAGAATCTTAATAGGCTCCTCCTCAAAACGCAAATCAGGACGGACCTCAATATCATCAACATGCATAACATGTGACAGATCAGGATGATAACGTCTCAACACTGAAATATGGAAAACATCGTGAATACGTTGAAGCTCTGGTGGTAGCTCTAGCTGATAGGCAACTGGTCCGACTCGACGAATAATCCGATAAGGGCCAATGTAACGAGGACTCATCTTGCCCTTATGACCAAACTGAAGTACCTTCCTTCAAGGAGATACTTTCAAGAAAACCTCATCACCCACCTCAAACTCAAGATCACGACGTCTCAAATCAGCATAAGACTTCTGTCTGTCAAAAGCAGCCTTAAGCCAATCCCGAATCAATCTGACAGTCTGCTCAGCCTCGTGCACAATATTCGGTCCCAATAATCTGTGCTCATTCAACTCAGTCCAACCAATAGGTGAATGACACCTACGCCCATACAGAGCCTCATACGGTGCCATCTTGATACTGGCCTGATAACTGTTATTATAAGCAAACTCTGCAAGCGGCAGGAAATACTCCCAACTGCCTCTGAAATCAAGAATACAGCCCCTCAACATATCCTCAAGAATCTGGATCACACGCTCAGACTGATCATCTGTCTGCGGATGATAAGATGTACTGAAGTTCAACCGAGTACCCAAAGTAGAATGAAGAGACCCCCAGAATCTTGCAGTGAACCTCGAATCTTTGTCAGAAATAATAGATAAATGTACCCCGTGAAGTCGAACAATCTCAGAAATATAAAGCCGAGCTAACTTACTCAAAGAATAGTTAACTCAAACAGGAATGAAATACGCGGACTTCGTCAGACGATCAACAATAACCCAGATGGAATCCTTCTTCGACGAAGTCAAAGGAAGTCTACTAAAAAGTCCATAGTCACGCACTCCCACTTCAACTGAGGAATCTCAATATGCTGTAGCAACCCAGACGGACGCTGATGCTCTACTTTGACTTTTTGACAAGTCAAACACCTCAATACAAATCCGACGACGTCCCGCTTGAGACCTTTCCACCAGTACCTTTCACGAAGATTCTTATACATCTTGTCACCACTATGATGCATAGAATAAGGACTGTCATGGGCCTCATGAAGGATAACCTGTTTTAACCCAGATTTCCTCGGAATACAATACCGGCCATGGAAACATAATACCCCATCCTGATCAATAGAGAAATCTCGTGATGTACACTCATGCACCTCTCTGATACGATGCATCAAAAAACAGATCACTAGGCTGCTCAGCTCGAATATTAGAAATCAATGTAGGAATAACCCGAAGTTTTGCCAACTGACTGCCATCGTCGTACAAACTCACCTGAGCAAACAAAGCTCTCAGATCTGAAATGGCGTTACGACTCAATGCATCAGCAACGACATTAGCTTTACCCGGATGATACTCAATCTCACAATCATAATCCTCGAGAAGCTCTAACCAGCGACGCTATCTCAAATTAAGCTCTTTCTGAGTGAGGAGGTATTTCAGACTCTTATGGTCTGTATAGATATAACACTTCTCTCCGTAGAGATAGTTTCTCCAGATCTTAAGTGCAAAAATAACAGCAGCAAGATCTAGGTTGTGGGTAGGGTAGTTAAACTCATGCGGTTTCAACTATCGAGACACATAAGCCACTACCTTCTCATCCTGCATCAGAACACACCCCAATCCGGTGTACGAAGCATCACTAAAAACTGTATAAGCCTTACCAGGCTCAGGCTGAATCAAAACTGGTGCTTCAGTCAACACATATTTAAGCTTCTCGAAACTAGACTGCTGGGCCTCAATCCATTCGAAGGAAACATCCTTCCTCAGAAGCTTAGTCAACGGAGCTGCAATAGAAGAGAAACCCTCAATGAATCTCCGATAATAACCAGCTAAACCCAAGAAGCTTCGAACCTCAGGAACATTCTTGGGCTACTTCCAACTCATAATAGCCTCAACCTTCATCGGATCAACCCGAATACCCTGAGCAGAAACTATATGTCCCAGAAACATAACCTCAGAAAGCTAGAACTCACACTTACTGAATTTTGCATACAACTTTTTCTCCCGCAGAATCTGTAATACAATCCGAAGATGTTCCTCATGCTCTGCCTCAGATCAAGAATATACCAGTATATCATCAATAAATACCACAACAATCTGGTCAAGATAGGGTTGAAACACCCTATTCATCATATCCATAAAAGCGGCAGGGGCGTTAGTCAATCCAAAATGTAACCCCCTTAGCCCGGCCTAGACGGTTGAACGAGATCCACACGTCCAACACGTGTTCTGATCAGCTTTCAACTTGTCTCCCTGAACAGGCGCACCATGTCCTCCACCACCACGCCTAGCAGAAGACTGATACCTCTTATCACGTCCTCTCTTGTTCCGTCCACCACTAGAACTATAATCAGCAGCTCTTTTGCCTGAGCTAGAACCAACGCCTCTGGAAGACAAACCCAAGTTCTGCTCAATGTCCTTCGCTCTACTCACTAGCACATCAAAATCCGTATACTCAGCAGCAAGCATGTAAGTCTTCACATCCGTCACCAAACCGTAACGAAAACGTTCACACCTCTCCCGCTCATCAGGGATTAGCTCAGGTGCGTACTGGCTAAGGCGAAAAAACTGGAACTCATACTCAGCCACCGTCATGTTTCCTTTCACAAGAGACATGAATTCTCTTTTCTTTTCATCTAGGTATCGCATGCCTAGATACTTTCGCTTGAACGCGTTCAAGAGGAACGTCCAAGTCACATCATTTTCCTCCATTCCGGAGACAGTGGTCGTCCACCACGTATACGCATCATCATGCAACAACGATACCACACAACCCAACTTCTGCAGATTGTTGCAATTCATTTGCCCCAAAATCCTCTTGGTGCTTTCCAACCAAGACTTAGATCCTTCAGGAGATAAACCTTTGAACTCAGTCCCTCCCAGACTGCGAAGACGTTCCAAAGGCAATCTCAAGTTAGCATCACCCTGATGCGTAGCTCCTTGAGCTCCAACTACTACTGCCTGAAAGGCTCCAGCAATAGCCTGAATCAAAACAGACATGTCAGGAGCAGCTTGCCCCTGAACACCTTCAGGTCCAGCGACCCCAGCACCGGCACCAACACCAGCATTTTCACCTCCAGCACCATCACCGCCAGGTGGTCCACTACCAGGGGAGGAGGTAAATCCACAACATTATTAGCGTTTTCCTCATTTTCATTCTGAGCCATAGCTTTCGTATTCATCCTCATCTCTCTATGAGGCCCCATTTACAAAAACAATGCACTGACACAAATGCAATAAACATAATTAGGCACAACAAGGTAAGTAATCCAAGAACTCAAGCTCATTTTCCAAAAACAATTCCTTTCATTAGTTTTGATATGGCAATGGGTCCCCTAACATGCTTCAACATAGCATAGCATCACAATTGCAACCATACATCACAATTCAAACAACATTCCTTCGTCCAAAAGGCATATCATGCAAATACACATACATCACCCACATAACCATTCCCATTTACATGAGAACTCAGCTCTGATACCACCAAATATAACCCCCTTAGCCCGGCCTAGACGGTTGACCCGAACTACGAAGATTACACGGGGAAAACCAAAGTCAACCCGAAAGTCAACCTTGATTAACGACCCTTTTTTATTTTTAAACTTGTCTAGATGCACATTAACCCTAAGCGAACACTTGAGAAACATTTACGTAATAAGCACAGCGATCAGATTCAAATAAGGGACTCAATTGCACAAAATACAAATATTAGGGACCAAAATGTAAATTCTGGAAATTAGAAGGTCTTAACTGATTTTTAAGTTACCAATATTAAATTAGTCACATTACATGCATCTCTGCCAAATTTCACCTTAATTGGACATGTCAAACTCATACAATTGCAATTACAAATTTCGGGACTAAAACGTAAAGCTTGCAAACCTCAAAACCATTCAAATCAGTGCCCAACGGTCACCTGTTTCGAAACGGTGTTGACCATTCCGAAACACGGGTTTGTTTCGAGACTTGTTCCGAAACAGGGCTTGACAGTGGCCAAATCCTTCCGGAACGACCTCCACCCGTTTCGAAACACCAAGGCCATTACAGGCCCCCGTTTCGAAACGCTAGTACCCGTTCCGATACGGTTTGCCCAGAAGCTGCAGACTTTGCTAGTTTTTCATACACAAATCCATTCAAACACATCTTAATGACCCTCTAACCATACCAACAAGTCATCATACATATAAGGTACAAGTTTGCAACTTCAAAACACATTCATAACATCAAACATGGAACTTCACAAGTCTATAGGCATGCTTCCTATTTTTCCAAAACCAAGCAATCAACCAATCACCAAAACAATCATTAAATGGCCATTTACAATCCAAAACACCAAAAGCAACATGACACAACTAGGGAGTCCAAAACATCTCCCAAAACCACACTTTAGGTTCCCATTGCCAAATTAACAAAACTAATAGTGTATGAAAACATCGCCATACATGAGCTTAGTTTCCCTTGGACTCTTAGCTTCCTTGCTGCCCTCAAACACTTCAATTGTCTGCATTATTGGTACAAAAGAGAGAGCGTAAGCACAATAGCTTAGTGAGGCATGCTCTAAAGAAAACAACACAATAATGCCTTTTTGAAAACACTTTCAACAAGCTTTAAAACACAAGCTTAACTCTTTTCATGCAACCATGCATACTTTACAAGCATCTCATGCTTCATTACATCAATTCAACATATTGGCTTTCAAGTGATAATTCATAAGCTTTTACGACACAAAACACAATCGGATACGCGGATTACAAGCGTTTTCCCATACGCTTCATACACACTACCGAACAACATAAGGTGGAGTTTACGGTACAATCACAACCCCTCAACACCCGTGATGGAGTTTACGGTACAATCACAACCCCTCAACATCACTCATCGGTAGTTGCATAACTTCCTAACGATAGTACGGGACACATAACACAAGGCCCACACACGGACTTTTAACCACCGTCGTGACCTTAACAAGATCCACACACGGACTTTTAACCACCGCTGTGATCTTAACTCTCTCGTTAGGATACTTGGATGGAGTTTTCGGTACAATCACAACCCCTCTACACCCAAGGCGACTTTATTCACGGTGCACCCAATCCTATAGCCGGCTAACTATATCCGATTCAAGTACTTTAAAACCAATTCATCACTTGCCAATATACATCATACAACATCAACAATCCACTGTTTTAAAGCATTAAACAAAGCGATTTAACATCATGCATCAAATCCACATTTCAATATGTAAAACCAAGAATCTCTTACCTTGAGCATCCTTCGACATATGGCTTTCAAAACCAGCATTAACAATGCATAAACATGCTTTCAAAACAGAATTTAAACATGCAAATTATATTCAATGCATCGAACCACTTCATGGCTCATCCAAGAGAGTTTCTCCGAAAACTTACTCTTGAGCTTAGTTAAGTTGCTTAGACTTAAACTAAGCTCCCAAAACCTTCAAACATTTGTTCCAAAGCTGGAAACCAAACTCCACTCACCAATTTCGTTTCGCAAGCTTGCCGAAACGCCGATCAAGCCTCCGGATCAACTCTAAAGGTGTCTGAAGATGCCTCCCCTGTTTTAAACACATCAAAGCAGAGGATTAATGCACCATCATGCATTGAAATCTTCAGCCAACACACTTAAACTCGCTGCTCTACCTAAAGCCAACATTTCGGCTACCAAACACAACCGAAATCACCTCCAAACTCTTCCAAAACTTAACCCAGCCAAGATCCATCACTTCTAACCATTTCTAAACATCAATCAACATCCAAAATGAACCTAAACTCGTCCTTATACCTCCAGCTATAACAGAACACCAAGATCACCTCAAAAACCACCATTTTCATAAGCAAAAACTTAGGAAATTCAACCTATTCGGGATCGCATTGATAAAACCTCATTTACACATCATTAGACATCCAAAATACATTTAAGAATCATCTCAAAACAGAGCCCAAACAATCACAACGAAATTCTTCAAGATTTCCTCCAAATCTTGAGTTTTAAGCCAAAATCAAGCTTCTATCATTAAAACCTTTTATAAAACTTCAATTAAGGGTTGACAACTTGAGAATTTCATTAAAGAACTGAGTATTTAGAGGAGAAGAACATTATTACATCTAAAGGGTGATTTCTCCTTGATTTGAGCCAATTTTCTTGAAAATCCAATGATGAAATCAAAAAGGATTTGATGTAAGATGGATTAGAAACTAATTGATGATTGAAATCTCATCAATTGAAGTGAAAATCAATGAAAAATTTGCTGGAGAAAAGTGTTTGGATGATGGAATTTTGAGAGAAAAAGAAATGAGAAAATTTTAGGAAAAGTTAGTTATGAAATTCTAAAAAGTGGTTTTCCTTTTTCATTTAATTAATTAAACATTAATTAAATCTCTTAAATTAAGGAAAAATCTGGAGAAATCATTTTTGGGTAAATTAACTCCTTAAAGATTCAAAGTTTCAATCCTTACAAAACAGTCACCACTGAACTTTTCAAAAAATCACATTTTAGTCACTATTTCGAAATGTTGTATTTCCAAACCTTATTTTGCAAAATTGATTTCACCACTCTCTTATATATATTAAAAGAGGATTTTTAGATATTTTTCCATATTTTTAAAGCATCCCGAACTAGGCTTTCCTAAAACGTCCTTTTATATTCAAACCGAAAATCAGACCAGCCCAGTTCAGACCCTAAACTTCCAAGCCCAAAATTGGGGTGTTACACAAAAGGCATCACAAGGAACTCATAATGGCCATATCGTGTCCAGAAAGCTGTTTTGAACACATCAGAATCCTTAACCTTGAGTTGGTAATAACCAGATCTCAGGTCTATCTTAGAGAATACCGTAGCTCCCCAGAACTGGTCAAACAAATCATCAATATGAGGAAGAGGATATTTGTTCTTGATCGTTAGCTTGTTCAGCTTCCGATAATCTATACAGAGTTGAAGTGTTCCATCCTTCTTCTTAACAAACAGAACATGAGCTCCCCAAGGAGAAACACTGGGTCGAATGAAACCTCGATCCAACAGTTCTTGCAACTGAATCTTCAACTCTTTAAGTTCTTTCGGTGCCATCCGATAAGGAGCCATAGACACGTGAGCTGTACCCGGATAAACCTCGATGCCAAACTCAACCTCATCCCATTTTGGCAGTACTCCAGGTAATTCTTCCAGAAAAACGTCTGGAAAGTCTTTCACAACTCGAATCTTATCTAATCCGATATTAGACTGTCTCGGATCAAGGATATAAGCAAGATAAGCGATAGACCCTTTCCTGATCATTTTCTCAGCTTTGAGAGCTGAGACGATGTTACATAGGAACCCTCTACGCTCACCAATCATAATCACCTCACGATCATCAGGAGTTCTCAGTGTAGCCCTTTTCCTTTCACAGTCTAAAGTAACACGATGTGCAGACAACCAATCTATACCCAGAATAAGATTGAACTCCCCAAAGGGTAACTCCATCAAATCAGCTGAAAAGATCTCCCCTTGAATCTCAAGAGGACAATTCTTGTATACTTTAGTAACTTCAACTAGATTACCCACTGGACAATGTACAGTAACGTCACTAACAATATCCTCAACAAAAATCTCAAGACCCCCAGACACAGAACTCGCAACATATGAATGAGTCGAACCATTATCTAGTAGAGCAAAATATGGAATAGAATGGATAGAGAATGTACCGACAATAACATCTGGCTCATTACGGTCCTCATGCCTCCTAGTAGAATAAACTAACCCCGACTTTCTGGCCCCTGATCCTGCTGATCCTCTACTCGGAGCTGGTCTACCTCAACTAGTAGAGCCTGAAGTAATAGATCTGATCTGACCTCTTCCCCTGGCGGGAGTCTGTACTAATGCCTGAGACTGCGTAGTAGTAAAAGCTGAGGGAGGTGGAACCGGACAATCTCTGAAACGATGCTCGAATGAACCACATCTGAAACAAGCTCCAGTCTGCCTCCTGCACTCGCCTGAATGCCACTTCTTACAAAAGAACACTGTGGCACCCCTCGAGTACCAGTCGAACCACCAGCACTAACAATCGGAACAGAAGGAGTCACTGGTCTAGTTCTCGAATAACTCTGATAGTCTGACTCATCTCTGGCTCTCTTTCTGGACTGATTTCCCTGACTATGCTGAACTGGCACTGACACTGGTCTCTTCCCTCTATCAGATCCCTGCAACTCAAGCTGTCTCAACTCTGCCTCATTACGCTCAGTTGTCCTAGCTCGTCGAGTTATATCTTTGTATTCCTGGTCCATATGTAAACCAACACCAGCCTTTATCGTAGGACGCAATCCCTTCAGAAACCAATCACACTTGTCTTTTTCTGGGGTCACTAACCCTGGGACGTACTACAACAATCTCATAAACTCGATCTCGTAGTCGTTAACAGTCATATCATTCTGTTTCAGATTCATAAAATCATCTCTACACTTAGCAATATACTCAACTTGGACATAACGATCACGGAAAGCCTGTCTGAAATGATCCCAAGTAACCCTACTAGCTGGAGTAACAAGCTCCTCAGCCTCCCACCAATTCCGGGTTTCATCCTGCAGCAGTGAAACGGCAGCCCTGAGTTTCCGATCGGTAGGATAGTCCATCTCAACAAATAGTCGCTGAATCTTATTCAGCCAGTACTCTTCATCTGCTGGGTCTGTACCCGTCTTTCCATCGAACATAGTCATCCCGGCAGCTTAGGGACTCAATTGCACTCCACACAAGTTTAGGGACCAAAATGTAAATTCTGTAAATTAGAGGGACTTCATTGGATTTTAAGTTACCATCTTGAAATTAGTCATGTTATATGCTTCTCTGCCAAATTTCAACTTAAAAGGACACCTCAAGCTCAGGCAATTGCAATATAAACATTTAGGACTAAAATGTAAAGCATGCAAACATCCAAACAATTCAAACCTGGGTCCAATGGTAACCCGTTTCGAAACACCCACCTACCGTACCGAAACGCTGTATCGAAACGACGTTGACCGTTTCGGTACGCGGGTTGGTTCCGAGACCAGTTTCTAAACGTGTAGCTCCAGTAGCCAAATCGTTCCGAAACATCCTCCACCGTTTCGAAACACAAAGGCCATTACAGGCCCCCGTTCCGAAACACTTGAGGGTGTTTCGATACGGTTTGCCCAGAAACAGCAGCAAATGCTTGTTTTTCACTCATTAACCTACTCAAACATGCCCCAAAGACTCTCTAATCATACCAACAAGTCATCATACATACAAGGAACATATTTGGGACATTCAAGCAGAACCATAGCATCAAACACAATATTCCATTATTCTATAGGCATGCTCCCTAATCTCAAAACCCAAATAGGCAAACCAATCACAAAACAAGCAATTAAGGCCATTTACACCCCAAACAAGCTAGAACAAACATGCCACAACCCTAGGGAGTTTAACACATCTCCCAAATACAATCCTTGGTTTCTCATTGCCAATCTATCAAAACTAAAGTGTACGAAAACTTCACCATACATGAGCTTGGACTTCCTTGGATGAACTTAGCTTCTTTGATGCCCCAAAACACAACAATTATCTGCATTATTGGTAAAAGAGAGCGTAAGCACAAATGCTTAGTGAGGCATGCTCTAAAGAAAACCAACTCAATAATGCACATCTTGAATACACTTTCATCAAAAGCTTTTAAACCACATGCTTATTTCTATCTCATGCTTGGAAACCTTTCAAAGCAATTTCTCATTGAAACCACATGTACCTTCATTCTATCTCATGCATTTAAACTAATGCAAAACTCATGGAAAAGCCAAACTCATGCTTGTACTCTAAGCATTTCATATACAAATCACATATGCATTTCTCATAGCATAAACCATTACATCAAGGTACATGTGAATCAAAAACCATAACATATTTTACATTGGCATTCCACATCTATTTGTTAGTCGGATATGTGGACATCTCACTAGACACTTCCGGTGGCATTTCTCATCACCGTACTCACTCGTCTAGCAACATAGTTTCCGGTGGAATCTCTCATCACCGTACTCACATGGCGGAATCTCTCATCGCCACAAAGCTTGGGTATTTCACCAAGTCCTACCCGATGGAATGCCCATCATCGATTCTCTCCCTTTGGCTTAACCAAAGAGCACGTACGAATTTTTAGTTTATAGTGCACTCTCATCCTATTGATCGATCAATTATATCCGGTAAGTATATCAACTTCTATGCCAATATATTATGTTAAAACATCATATCACCTACTATTTTTCATGCAACAAATCTCATCATTCTCATCTCATTTCAAAACCATAACATTTGCTATGCTTCAACATAAAATCCCAAATCTCAAATATGCAACATGTTACTTTATGAAATCATTTCAAGCATCATCTCATGCTATAATTCATGCATAAAAAACAGTAGGAATTTTTCAATCTAAAACCATGAGCATGTAAAAGCATTTAAAGGGGCAATCACCACATTCTAGAGAGCAATCTAGCCAATACTTACTTCCAGACTTAGGAAGGTGTTTCAAACCTTTCCTAAATCCCCAAAACTTGATTCTTTGTCCCTCAAGGACTTCTAAAACCATACGCACTCACCGATTATGTTTTGCTTGCTCGCCGAAACGCTATCTAAGCTTCTGGATCAACCCCAAAGGTGTCCGAAGATGTCTCCCCTGTTTTAAACACATAAGAGCAGAGGATTAATGCATCATCATGCATTGAAATCATCAGCCACACTCCTAAACTCGCTGCTCTACACAAAAACCACATTTCGGCTACCAAACACTACCTAAATCACCTCCAAACTCATCCAAAATCAAACCCAGCCAAAATCCATCACTTCTAATCATTTCTAAACATCAATTAACATAAAAAACTAACACAACCACGTCCTTATACCTCCAGCTATAACAGAACACCAAAATCACCCCAAAAGCCACCATTTTAACAAGCAACAACTTAGGAAAACAACCTATTCGGAATTGGATTGATAAAACCTCATTTATAACATCATTTAACATCCAAAATACATTAGAAAACCATCTCAAAACAGAGCCCAATCAATCACCACAAAAATCTTCGAGATCTCTTCCAAAATCTTGAGTTTCAAGCCAATTTTTGTTTCTAACACTAAAACCACTTTAAAACATTAATAAAGGATTGATAACTTGGGAATTTCAGTAAAGAACTGATCATTAGAGGAGAAGGACGAAGCTTACCTCTAATGGATGATTTCTCCTTGATTTGGGCAAGTTTTCTTGAAAATTTAATGTAGAAATCAAGTGGATTTGTTGAAAGATTGACTAGGAATCAAAGGTTGATTGAATTCTCATCAAATGAAATGGAAATCAAAGGAAATTTGCTGGAGAAAAAGTGTTTGGTTGATAGGATTTTAAGAGAAAATGAAAGGAGAGAAAATTAGAGAAAAATTGTTATGAAAAGTCAAAGGTAGTTTTTCTATTTTAATCACCTTCATTTAATTTAATTAAAACATTAATTAAATCACCCAAATTAAGGGAAAATATGATGAAAATATTTTTGGTAAAATTAGCTCCTTAAAGATTCAAAGTTTCAATCCTTTACAAAACAGTCACTACTAAACTTTGCAAAAACTACGATTTGGTCACTACACCGAAATGTAGTATTTCTGCAGAACTAATGTTTTGATATAATAATTGAAAAATGTTTTGGACTGATTTAAAAAGTATTTAAAACATTTCCAAAGTCCAATCAACTTGAAATTATGTTTAGGGAAGCTTTTAAAAGGGTTTATATGTTTTTCAAAGCCAAACTTCACAAAACCGTCCAGGCGTTTCGAAACGCCCTAAGGTGTTTCGAAACAGGGGATTCCAGTAGCAAAAACATTTTGATACGAGTATCGAAACAGGCTTTCCCTGGATGATGATTTTGCCCAGCGTTTCGAAACGGGCTTTACCGTTTCGATACGCCTACATGGCACTGACCACAACGGTCATAAACCCCAACGGCTATTTCCCAACTAACATTTAAATGTAGGTCGTTTCGATACGGGACTAGGCGTTTCGAAACGTATGTTTCGAAACGGACACAAGTGTTTCGATACGGGTCCACGTCAGACTGCAACAGCTCTTTCTACTTAAAGGGTGTTTCGAAACGGGTTCGAGCGTTTCGAAACGGGGAGCTGCAGAACTACATTTATGGTGGGAATTAAAGTCCTCAACGGCTCCAAATCAATCCCAACGGCTAGCAACGACTATAAACTCATCAAGGAGTATAAAAGGGACCTCCAAGCATCAAGTAAAGGTTAATGCTCATATTGTAAAAAATCAAATGATCAAGAATTGTCTTAGAGCTTAAATTGTCATTTATTGTATAGACAAACACTAGTGAGCCAAAATTGTCAAATTTGCTCCAGTGTATTAGGTTTTGGGTGAGTGCTTAATTATGCAAACAAACACCTATTAGAGGGTTTTAAGTTTGCTTCTTGTTTCTCTTTGTAAGAGAGGGTTTCAATCAAAGCTTTGGGTAGAAAGCTTGATTGTGTATAAGGGTTTCCTCCTAAGCCTAGAAAAAGGGAAGAGCAATTAGTGGAATTGTTTGGAAATCCTTAGTGGGGAGCTAAGGTAGTGGATGTAGACCTTGGTTAGAAGGTTGAACCACTATAAATCATTGTGTCACTTTTCATTTTAGCTTCCTCAACCCTTCCACCCAAAAATCCAACTCTCCACCACTTGGTGAGCCACATCGGTTGAACGAATCGAGCACCTCTCAACTCAACAATTTCCAAATCTTATTTTGTAAAATTGATTTCATCATTCTCTCTTATATATTAAATGAGGATTTTTAGATATTTTTCTATATTTTTAAAGCATCCCGAACTAGGTGTTCCCTAAAACATTCTTTTAGATTCGAACCGTTTCCCAGATCGATCCGGTTCAGACTCTAAACATCTAGGCCCAAATTTGGGGTGTTACAGCCTTATCCAGTGGTGATCCCAGTGAAGAGAGACCGATTCAGTTTGGGCTTTAGGCCCAATAAATGGCAAAAGAAAGCTGAGACTAAGAAGCAGCACGAAAACATGAAGATGAAGCATATATAAGAAGAAGTTGAGGGGGAACCAAAGACATACCTACCCCTAAGCATTACTTTCAAGGCTGGAGGGCTTCTAGTCCCTAATGCTCGATTCGACAAGGAGGAGAAAGGAAATGATGAATTATGCGAGGTATTTGAGAATTTGAGAATTTGAGCATTAACGCCATCACTAACGTGAAGAAAGAAGAAAACAAATTTCTATCCAAGATTTGCCCCTGCACTGAATTGAAGAACTGGACCGCAGAAGTAGTCCCTGAAGTTTTTAAGAATGCGTTAGAGTAATTCTCAAAACCAACTCTTTTACCCTTAGGCCCTGGTAATTAGAGATCTCGTGTAAAATGGTTTATGCCAAAACCGTTATTCTAATTTCAATAAAAGATGCATATCTCCCAATTATATATTGTGGCAAACTGTCTTTCGCAACCCAAAATTAACAAAACCAAAAAAATCATAAAAACCCAAAGGCAAAAACAAACCCTTAAAAACATAATAAATCATATCATTTCATTCATTCATTCTTTCTTGGTATATTTTTATTTGCATGTTTTTAGATATCAATGGTCCAAACGACTCCAAATTAGATTCCGAAGTTAATTTTGAATTACCACCATGCTTAGAGGAAGTCGAGAGTACTAATGATGAAGAAGAGTATGACTTGTCTGATGATCTACTTAGAATGGTAGAAGGAGAAGAAAAGCAAATTCTGCCCCACAAAGAAAAGTTAGAGGTTTTGAATCTTGGAACTGAAGAAGAAAAGCGCGAAGTAAAGATCGGTACCACTGTTTCAGTTGAGACACGACAATGTTTGATTGAGCTTCTAGAAGAATATAAAGACATTTTTGCCTGGTGATATCAGGATATGCCTGGTCTCGATACAGATATTGCTATGCATAGGCTTCCTATAAGAGAAGGATGGGAGCCAGTGAAGTAAAAGCTTAGAAGAATGAAGGCTGATACACTTTTGAAAATCAGAGATGAGGCCAAGAAGCAGTACAATGCAACATTCCTTGAAGTAGCTAAATATCCAGAATGGGTGTCAATCATCGTCCCAGTGCCTAAGAAGGATGGAAAAGTAAGAATGTGCATCGACTACAGGGATCATAATAAAGCAAGCCCTAAAGACAATTTTCTGCTTCCACATATCGACACCTTGGTCGACAATACAACTGGCCATTCCCTTTTCTTGTTCATGGACGGATTTTCTGGATACAATCAAATAAAGATGTGCCCAGAAGACATGGAAAAGACTACTTTTGTAACGCTTTGGGGAACCTTCTGTTATAAGGTAATGCCTTTTGGATTGAAGAACGCAGTGGCAACTTATCAAAGTGCTATGGTCACTCTTTTCCATGACATGATGCACAAGGAAATAGACGTTTATGTGGATGATATGACCGCCAAGTCTAGAAATGAAGAAGAGCATTTAGCGAACTTGGGTAAGCTTTTTTAAAGATATAGAAAGTTTCAGTTAAAGCTTAATCCTGCCAGGTGCACATTTGGGGTTACTTCCGGGAAGTTGTTAGGCTTTGTAGTAAGCAGAAGAGGAATCGAAATTGATCCAGACAACATAAAGGCCATACAAGAGCTTCCACCTCTCCAAACACAGAAGCAAGTTCGAGGGTTCTTGGGAAGGTTGAATTACATAGCCCGTTTCATATCCCAATTAACGAATAAATGTGATCCAATATTCAGGTTGCTTAGAAAGAACAACCCAGAGATTTGGAATGAAGAATGCCAAGCAGCTTTAGAAAAGATCAAAGAGCATCTAACTAATCCTCCAGTGTTAATGCCACCCGTTTTAGGAGAACCGTTAATACTCTATCTAACGGTGTTTGAAAATTCAATGGGTTGTGTATTAGGGAAACGTGACGAGACTGGAAGGAAGGAAAGGGCGATATATTACGTGAGCAAGAAGTTTACTGACTATGAAACAAGATATACTCCAATTGAAAAAGTATGTTGCGCTTTGGTATGGGCTACCAAAAGGCTTATGTAGTATATGTTGTTGTTGCGTGTAAAATAGTCTATCACAATGTAGTGCAAGTGTACACGTCACAAGTAATAAAGTGATACTTAGAGTATCGGATATCGTCTCCACTGGGACTGGAAATAACTTTATCCTAGAATTGTTGCACGAGAAAAAGAAAGAGTTTAGTTGGATTGTAGAGTAATCTTGGAAAACAAGTAAAATAAAAGATAAGAAAATCAAGTTTAAGAGATAGGCCGGTATTGAATTGCTCAGTAGTGCAGGTGTTGCACTGTAAGAGGAACTTCTATTCTGTCGTCGTCCCTGTCGCGGCAGAAGTCTGTTGTTGTCGCGACAACGATCACACAACTCTGTACTCCAAGTTTGGCAAGAATCCCTGTTATGACTTGTCATATCCCTAGGTCCAAGTCTGTCGATGAACACGTCTTGGATGATACCTCCCGGCGTGAATCGAAGGACGAACACCGATGTTTGTGGATTCTTTATTAGCCACTGAACCTCGTCCTATCCCTAGGTCCGAGATGGTTTAACCATAAACTGGAAAACGCGTATTTATTCCATTCGTATGCTTGACTCTCCCGATATCAAACAAATGGATAACCTCACAATGCTCTCCCGATACTCTTGCGAGATGTGAAAACCAGAATAAATAAAATTGAAGTTTTATTGCTTGAACAGAAAAAATCCTAAAACAGTACAATCCTTGCAACTACTTTACAGAATCAACCCTTAGCCCTAGGGGAAGTTTAGAACATGATGAGAAGGGGGAAAACGACAAGGGTTTGGGGAAGACTGCTAGAGATTGAGATATCCTTCCCTAGGTCGAATTACATGCCTTTATATAGGCCTTGGGTCCAAGTTTTCTAATATGGCAAAAATAAAAGTTTAAACTAAAGTAAAACTCTATTGGAGATTAAATCTTCTGAGTAATTGCCTTTAATTCATCCTCTTTTCTTGCCTTGAGTTATCTTCCTTGAACTTTGGGCTTGGCCTTCATTCTTCCTCCAGGCTCAGAAAAATATAGGAGTGGTCCACGATAGAACGGCTTGAAATCCTTCATCTGTCGAACTCCACTTCACTTTTCCACTTCATCCATGCTGTCGTCATGGCTGCCACGGAAGCATGTGCTCCTTGACTCCAGTCCTTTGGTCCAGCTCTGCTCTCTTGCTGCCCTGAGTCTGCTACAACAGATTCCTGCAAAAGTAACCAAAATCAGTAGCAACTGTGCCATTTTATCTAATTGTGATGAATATGGAAAACTCTACCTAAATGCAGTGAATTATGCTTGAATGCAGCAGAAATATGGGTTAAATAAGGGGTAAAATATAGAACTTTTGCACACTCAACACACCCCCAAACTCAAGTTCTTGCTTGCCCTCAAGCAAATATGACCCAACTAAAAAATGGAAAACTTTTTTGTTTAACTTAATTCAGTGAACTCTTCATTACCTACCACACATTTCCCTATCAAGAGCAACGACTTGTCGGGTGTTTCTGAAATTATTCAGAACCATGCTATAGCTCTTGTGCAGTGTGTGCGGGTTTTGTGACTACATATGAGCTTAGACTTTAGAGCAACCAGAATAGTTACTTAACTTACTTGAGTTTTTCTTCAAAATATTTTGTTTAACTAGAGCAGTTCTTTTGGCACTTCTAGTTTTCTTTTTAAGTTTTTCTTATTTTTACTAGAGCCGGTTTTCGAGCACCTCTTGTTTGATTTCCTAGAGCCAGTGTTGGGCACCTCTAGTTTAATTTCCTAGAGCCAGTGTTAGGCACCTATAGGAGTAAGACTGAATCTAACTCAAGTGGATAAGCTTCCAATTCTAAGTTTGCTAACAAAGTCTTAACAACATATAAGTCACAAAAAGGTGTTGTACAGTTCAGAATTATAGCAAGGCTCTAAATAGTTCCTAAAAATTCCTAAAGGCACTGTCACGACAGAATATGTCACGGCAGGTAAGTTTAGTTCAAAGACTTAAGCCAATTTTTTTGACAAAAATAATCTCAAAAATAAGTAAAAATTAGACACAAAATAAAGACACAACTGACAACTTCATTAAAGGGAGGGATGCCACCCCCAAACTCGAGGGTTGCGTTGCCCTCAATGCATGACAAAATGAAAGAGAGAAAAGAAAAACAAACTACATCAAAAGAGATAAAACATCAAAGACAACAAAATATAAGATAGAAACTTAATTTGAGGAGCTGTCGTCACTACTGTTGCTGATCTGGAGCTGCCGGCGGGCAGTGACTTTCTTGGCAGGGGCTGGCAGGATGCTAGGGGAGGTAGAGGCTGTTTTCTTCTTTGCCTTTCGACGTGGCTAGACTCGTGTCGGTGAGATGTGTAGGGGCTTGTCCAGAACCTCGACTTCATCGTCGGAGCTGCTGCTGCTGATGCTGGCAGACTTGCCTTGGTCGAAGGGTCCTTCGACATTCTCGTTCAATTTCTTCTTTTTCATCGGTGGGAAGTCCTTGGAGATGTCTCGGGCAACTGATGGCTCGGAGTCAGAATCCTGCCAGACGGATGAGGAGGAGAACCCTTCCTAATATTTGGGGTCGATTTCTGGGAGGGAGTCTTTTCTCTTTTCTCCTCTGGATGTGGCAGACTGTCTGTTGCCTTCGCCTATCGTGGTAGGGGTAGGGGCAGCAGATGGAGTTCTGGGGCTCGCAGCAGGGATAGGTGTAGGTGTGGGGGCAGCAAAGAACTGTTATGGGAAGGAGGGAAATGGCACAATGGTAAAATGTAAATCATTTTGAATAAAGTTTACCGTTTCTGCCGTGAAATCCTCATGAAGCTCATCAGTCCAAGCTGTCGTTCCTCCATTCTTTTCAGCATCGACAGGATCTGTCCGGAGGTGTCTGCTGGAGGTGCTGCTGCCGTCTGTTGCTCTGCTACGGCAGGTTCTGGGGAACTGGGGCCTACCGTCTGGTCTGTCATGGCAGAGGGATTGAAGTATGACAGCAGGCTGGCGGCTTTAAACTCCATTAGGCTGTAAATGTTCCGCTGCATTCACCCCTTTCCTTGGACTTTGACGTCTTCCTCGATCTCCGGTACATTGTGGCCCCGACAGATGGTGGTGATGAGGTAAGGGAAGACGAGGGACCCGACGGTCGAAGGGCACATTCAAGTATTCCATCCCGTATGTATCAGCCGACATTAATTTTTCGTTCATTTAAAATTGAATGAACAAAGGCTAACCTTGGTCTGTCGATGGTGCTGTTGTGGGAGGATGGCATGATGCGCTTCTTGACAAAGTGATTCCACAATTTTGCTTGTGGAGTTAACTGGGTTCTCTTCACAGTCCATCGGTGTTTAGGGTCGGTGTTCCACTCTGTCCCTTCTTCTGTGATCTCTGCCATGATCGCGTCGTAGTCTGCCGGCAGCAGACTATTCACGAACCTTCTATGGGAGTCCTTCTTTTTGCTCACGTACAATTCGTAGAGTGTATTGATGTATGCAGGCTCGATGAAGAGTTGTTTACCTCGAACTGTTACTGTCTTGGTGTCTTTGCTGTCGACGGCAGCGTAGAACTCTCTGACGAGGATGACGTTCATCTTCTCGGGTTGGGCAGCAAATTGATGCCATTTGAGGGCTTGGATTTTCTTTGCTACAAAGTTCTCGAGCCCTAGATCTCCCATGGGTTGTGTGTAGATAAACCCTCGTTCCTCCCACATGTCCCTCCTTTGGAAGGAGCTGTAGTATCTCGTGGCAGAGTCGGTGGAGGTGAAGTAGTTGGGAATGGCGTTATGGCTTGGGATGGATACTGCTGCGGCAGAAGTGGAGGCAGCACTACGACGGGTCTGTCTGCTAGTCATTTGCAAGGTCTGTAGAGAAAAAATAAAATTTTTGAGATCTAAAACAGAGAAAGCAAATTGAGAGAATGGGAATGAGGTGAAAATTGAATAGTGAGTGGGGGTTTATATAGAGGGATGATTTTCTGCCCGTTGGAGCTGTAACGGTAGGCGCGAATAACGGGGCTAGTTGTTACGCAGTTTCTGACGTGTCTGTCACGCGTTTCTATGTCTGCTGCGCGTCTGTTACGCATTTTCGTGTCTGTCGCGACAGCTCTATGACAGGCTATTTTCTCCGCGTCTGTCGCGACAGCTGATGACAGGCTGTGACGATAGACTCCTCCGTTGTGCTTTTTGGGCTGTTGTGAATGTGTTCGGCTGGTTCATTCCTTCTCCTTGCTTTGCTTCCTTTGTTTCCTAAAAATTGATAAATTAAAATAACATCTTAGTTCCTAAAATAAAATAAATAACTCTTAATTCCTAAAATAAAATAAAGTAACTACTTCCTGCATCCTTGGGGCTTTCCTTCTCCTTGAGAGGCATCTCCTAAAGTAACTACTTCCTGCATCCTTGGGGCTTCAGTCCCCTGATAATGCTTTAGTCTCTGTCCGTTTACTTTGAACTGGTCCCCGTCCTTTAGGGATTTGATTGTAATGGCACCATGTGGGAAAACCTAGACAACTTGGAAAGGACCAGACCATCTAGATTTAAGCTTCCCTGGGAAAATCTTCAACCTGGAGTTAAATAACAACACCTGCTGCCCTGGGTAGAACTGTCGTGGCAACAACTTCATGTCGTGCCACTTCTTGGTTTTGTCCTTGTAGATTATGGCATTGTCGTAGGCCATTGCTTGAATTTATTCAATTTCATTCAAGTCCAGTAGCCTCTTTTGTCTTGCCTTATCCCAGTCCATGTTTATTGCCTTGATAGCCCAATAAGCTCTGTGTTCTATCTCAACAGGTAAGTGACATGTTTTCCCATAGATGAGTCTATAGGGTGACATCCCCAATGGTGTTTTGAATTCTGTCCTATAAGCCCATAGTGCATCATTGAGATGTAGAGACCAATCCTTTTGAGTGGGTTTAACCATCTTCTCAAGTATGTTCTCTTTACTTCTCGGTTGGATATCTCGGCCTGCCCATTGGTTTGAGGGTGGTATGCTGTTGCAATCCGGTGCTTTACTCCGTATTTTCTCAAGGTAGCAGAAATCACCCTGTTATCGAACTGTCTCCCCTCATCACTGATTATCGCCCTTGGGATGCCAAATCTGGAGAAGATGTTTTTGTGGAGAAATCTTTGCACAGTTTTGGCGTCATTTTTCTGAGTGGTGATCGCTTCTACCTATTTCGACACATAATCTACTTCCAGTAGGATGTACAGGTTCCCGCAGGATGCTGGGAATGGTCCCATGAAGTCGATTCCCCAAACATCGAAGATTTCGACCTCTAATATGTTTTACCGTGGCATCTCACGCCTTCTCGATATATTCCTAGTCCTTTGGCATTTGTCACAGTCCTTGTAAAAGGCTTGTGCTTCTTTGAACAATGTGGGCCAATAGAGACCGTATTGCAGAACTTTGGCAGCAGTTTTGTTTCCACCTAAGTGTCCTCCATATGGGGAAGCATGGCAGTGGTGAAGCACAGCCTCTTGTTCATCCTGTGGTACGCATCTTCTGATAATCTGATCTGCACAGTTTTTGAAAAGAAGAGGTTCGTCCCAATAATAATGTTTTGTATCATTTTGGAACCTCTTCCTTGCTTGGTAATTAAGTTCAGGAGGAAGTACCCCACTAACTATGTAATTAACGAAATCAGCGTACCAAGGGATGTCAGTAAGTTTACATGCCGCCAGGGCTGTCGCGGCAGTGCTGGTGGCAGCAAACAGCTGCTCGTCTGGGAAGGTCTCCAATATGTTGATCCTATCTATGATTGTCTCCTTCCCGTCTCTAATCTCGACAAGTGGCCTGCTACTTGGTTTTCTGTTCCCTTTTTATCCTTGATATCAATGTCAAACTCTTGTAGTAGCAAAATCCAACGTATCAGTCTCAGTTTTGCATCTTTTTTTGAACAGATACTTCAGTGTTGAATGGTCTGTATGGACCACCACCTTCGTTCCAAGTATGTACGGACGTAACTTGTCGATTGAGAACACCACTGCTAATAGTTCATTTTCTGTCGTGGTGTAGTTCACTTGGGCATCATTCAGTGTCTTGCTGGCATAGTAAATCACATGGAAGAGCTTATCCTTCCTCTGCCCTAGTGCTGCCCCGACGGCATAGTCACTGGCATCACACATTATTTCGAATGGCAAACTTCAGTATGGTGGCTGTACAATCAGGGCTGTTACCAGCTTCTCCTTCAGAATTCTGAATGCCTCAGTATATTCAACATTGAAATCAAAGGGTCGATTCTGCTCCAGTAGGTGGCATAAGGGTTTAGTAATCTTCGAGAAATTCACAATGAATCGTCGATAAAACCCGACAGGCCCTAAGAAACTCCGAATCCCCTTGACTGTTGTGCGTGGCGATAGCTTTTCTATGACTTCTATTTTAGCTCTGTCCACGTCTATGCCGCGGCAGCTCACCTTGTGGCCTAGTACTATCCCTTCATCCATCATGAAGTGGCATTTTTCCCAGTTCAAGACCAAGTTCACCTCTTCGCATCTTTCCAGGACCTTCTGCAAGTTGTCTAAACAACCTTCAAAACTTTCTCCAAAGACGGAAAAATCGTCCATGAAAATCTCTAGGAAATCTTCCACCATGTCAGAGAATATTGCCATCATGCACCTTTGGAAGGTTGCTGGTGCATTGTAGAGCCTAAATGGCATTCTCCGAAAAGAATAAGTGTCGTACGGGCATGTGAAGGTAGTTTTCTCCTGGTCCTCCGGTGCAATGGCTATCTGATTATAACCTGAGTAACCATCAAGAAAACAATAATAAGGTTTCCTCGCTAATCTATCAAGCATTTGATCAATAAAAGGTAGGGGAAAATGGTCCTTTCGGGTAGCTTTGTTAAGCTTCCGGTAATCCATACAAACCCTCCAACCGGTCACAGTCCTGGTTGGGATTAGTTCGTTTTCTTCGTTGGTCACCATGGTTATTCCTCCCTTTTAGGTACACACTGCACCGGGCTCACCCACTTGCTATCCGAGATGGCGTATATGATTCCGGCGTCAAGCCACTTGATAATCTCTTTTCTCACCACTTCTCGCATAACCTCGTTCAAACGTCTCTGGGCATCAATGGTTGGCTTATGATCATCTTCCAAGAGAATCTTGTGCATACATAAGGCCGTACTGATGCCTTGGATATCAGCTATCGTCCATCCAATGGCCTTCTTATGCTGTTGTAGCATTCTGATTAGCTGATGTTTCTGATTCTGCATTAACTTGGAAGAGGTGATTACGAGCAACGTATCATTTAAACCAAGAAAAACATATTTAAGCTGCCCTGGCAGGGGCTTAAGGTCTAAAATAAGTGGCTTCTCAATAGAAGGTTTTTGAATTATATGTTCATTCGAGGTATAATTTAGGGGCTCAAAGAACTTACATGGACGATTGCCTATCCAATTTACCTCCTTGGGACCTTCAGTGTTAGATATCTCTGAATCGGAGGAGTCACTATCGTCGTTGCTGCCGTGACAGTCTTCCAGGTGACTGCTGTGGCAGTGACCGATTTTTCTATCGTGGCAGCTGGATCTGATGTAAGGTTGGTCAAGGATTACTTCAGTGATGGCCTTGCACTCTTCTTCTGTATCAGCATGTTTAATTGCTTGGAGAACATTGAGTTTGATTTCTTGATCATTCACTCTCATGGTCAGTTCTCCTTTCTCCACATCGATCACAGTTCTGCCTGTAGCTAGGAAGGGTCACCCCAGGATGATCGGTGCATTTTCATCTGCTTCACAGTCTAAGAGAAGAAAGTAAGTAGGGAAAATAAATTTATCCACTCTTACCAGAATATCTTCGATCTTCCCTTCTGGTTGCACGTAAGAGCGGTCTGCCAGTTGTAGCATGCCTATCGTGGGTCGTGCTTGTCCAATACCTAATTTCTGAAACACAGACTTTGGCATTAAATTTATGCTAGCACCAAGATCACAAAGTGCCTTACCCACGAATTTGTCGCCAATTATGCACGGTATGATGAAGCTCCCAGGATCCTTCTTCTTCAGGGTGGATGCTTGTGCAAGATACTCATGCATCCTTCTGTCATTTTTACCTTTTCGAATTCCCCAAATCTGGACCTTTTTGACATGGCGTCCTTGAGGAATTTCGCATAAATAGGCATTTTCTTGATGGCCTCTAGCAGCGGTATGTTAATATGCACCTGCTTAAAAATATCATAAATCTTTTTGAGCCGGTACTCTTGTTTCTGTTTTGTAACCTCTATGGAAAAGGAGGTGGAGGACGATAATCTTCAAGACGTCCTTCACATGGTATTCGGATCTGAGGAGGTTTAGGTTCTTCAGCATCCTCTATTTGCTCCTCTGTCCCTGCTGTCGTGACAGGTGTGTCGGCAGTAGGTTGTTCTTCCTCTGCCGGGGCAGTGTTCACGGCAGGTGTATCTAGGGTCGGTTCCTTACTTGGTATGCTCTTCGTCTCCGGCCCTTGTAACTGTTTCCCACTCTTAGTTGTGATTACTTTACACTGCTCATGTGTGTGTTTTCTAGTGACCTCAGTATCACTAGGGAATCCTCTTGTTTGCCTAGGCTTTATATGCTGGGAAACCTGGCCCATCTGTGTCTCCAGTGATTTCAGGGTAGCCTCATGGTTAGTCATCCTCATCTCAGTTTTGTCCATGAATGACTCAGTTTTCTTAACAAAGTTATCCATGCTCATCATGTAAGCTCCTATTTGTGACATGAATGTGGCCAATGTCTGCTCCAGTATACTAGGTGCGGCTACCAGCTGCTTTCCCGACAGTATTCTGGGTGCCCCTTGATTTTGGTTGTTCTGCACTGGAGGATTCAGTGCATTGTTCGGATTGCTCCAGGAGAACTTAGGATCTTTCCTCCAGTTGTGATTGTAATTGTTGGAATCGTAGTTTCTTGGTTTGTTGTAATTCCCAACATACATCCATTCTTCAAGCTGTAAAGGGCAGTCTTCTGAATTGTGAGTCCACTGCAAGGCTCACATACCTCTTCTGCAGAATATACGGGTTTAGAATCTTTCCGCTGCAGATTTTCCACAATCTTTGTGAGGTATGCAACCTGTGATTTAAGGGAATTTTCAGCTTCATAATCCTTTACAGTTACCCCTCGTTTACCTCCTCTCCTTGCTGTAGGGAATTGCTCATCATTCTTTGCTAGATTTTTTAACACTATCATTACCTCTTCTGGATCTTTATCCAATAATAGCCCATTTGCTGCTGAATCTATTCTCACACGAGTGTGTATATTAGCAGCATTGTAGAATTTAACGACCTGATTCCACATGGGGAATCCATACATCGTGCAGTTCCTTAGAAGAGTTGTAAACCTGTCCAATGCCTCGTGCATTGGCTCGTCATCTTCCTATTGAAAAGTAGCAATTTCGTTGCGCAATCTCTCAGATAAATGAGAAGGATCAAAACGAGATAAGAATTCACGAGAGAGATCTGCCTAAGTTCGTATTAAACCCGACGTTAGTTTATTCCACCAAGTTTTAGCTCTGTCTCTCAGTGAATAAGGAAATAACTGGAGCCTCAGTACTTCCGGATTTATTTCGGGCAATCTAAATGATCCACAGATTTCTTGGAACGTTTTCAGATGTTCTCGGGCATCCTCTGTTGCAGCACCACTAAACTGGTCAGCGGAATTTATCATGCTGAACATAACAGGTTTCAGCTCGAAGTTCTCAGCTTCCACGTCTGGCAAGGTGGTCTCCAGTTCAACATGGTCATTGATCATGTACTCACGGCAGGACTGTCGTGCGGCAGCGACAGGCCGTCCATTTCGGATATCTTGAGGAGGATCTTCAGCAACCCTCTGGTTAGCATCTACCCCGTTGTTGTGTCTTTCGTTCACCATTTCTTCTAGCTGTTCCTCAAGATAGTCGTTTCTTGCTATAAAAAGTCAGACTCGGTTCCTGAGGTTGCACGTGCGTTCGATTTCAGGGTCTAGTTCGTACTCAGGTTCTTTGCCTTGTCTAGATCTGCGCATAAGCAAACAGAAAACCTTGTGAAAAGCATAGGGTAAATAACACCAATAAAAATAGAAAAATTAAAAAGAAAAAGTGTAGTAAAAATAAGGGTAAAGATATGTTGCCAGTCCCCGGCAACGACGCCAAAAACTTGTTGCGTGTAAAATAGTCTATCGCAATGTAGTGCAAGTGTACACGTCACAAGTAATAAAGTTATACTTAGAGTATCGGATATCGTCTCCACAGGGACTGGAAATAACTTCATCCTAGAATTGCTGCACGAGAAAAAGAAAGAGTTTAGTTGGATTGTAGAGTAATCTTGGAAAACAAGTAAAATAAAAGATAAGAAAATCAGGTTTAAGAGACAGGTCGGTATTGAATTGTTCAGTAGTGCAGGTGTTGCACTGTAAGAGGAACTTCTGTTCTGTCATCGTCCCTGTCGCGACAGCACCTGTCGCGGCAGAAGTCTGTTGTTGTCGCGGCAACGATCACACAACTCTGTACTCAAAGTTTGGCAAGAATCCCTGTTATGACTTGTCCTATCCCTAGGTCCAAGTCTGTCGATGAACACGTCTTGGATGATACCTCCCGGCATGAATCGAAGGATGAACACTGATGTTTGTGGATTCTTTATTAGCCACTGAACCTCGTCCTATCCCTAGGTCCGAGATGGTTTAACCATAAACTGGAAAACGCGTATTTATTCCGTTCCTATGCTTGACTCTCCTGATATCAAACAAATGGATAATCTCACAATGCTCTCCCGATACTCTTGCGAGATGTGAAAGCCAGAATAAATAAACTTGAAGTTTTATTGCTTGAACATAAAAAAATCCTAAAACAGTACAATCCTTGCAACTACTTTACAGAATCAACCCTTAGCCCTAGGGGAAGTTTAGAACATGATGAGAAGGGGGAAAACGACAAGGGTTTGGGGAAGACGGCTAGGGATTGAGATATCCTTCCCTAGGTCAAATTACATGCCTTTATATAGGCCTTGGGTCCAAGTTTTCTAATATGGCAAAAATACAAGTTTAAACTTGTAACGCCCCGGTTTTGGGCTTAGAAGTTTTGGGCGTTGACCGGTTCGGTCAAAGTGTTGTTCGGATATAAAAGGTGATTTTTAGGAAAGCCTAGTTCGGGTTGCATTAAAAATATGGAAAAATTTCCTAAAATCCTCTTTTAATATATATAAGTGAACTGTGAAATCAATTTTGCAAAATGAGGTTTGGAAGGGTGACATTTTGGGTTAGTGACCAAAATGTAACTTTTGAAAACTGCGT
Source organism: Hibiscus trionum (assembly GCA_030270665.1). Lineage (NCBI taxonomy): Eukaryota > Viridiplantae > Streptophyta > Magnoliopsida > Malvales > Malvaceae > Hibiscus > Hibiscus trionum. The sequence goes on along the minus strand of BSYR01000017.1, from coordinate 17,935,386 downwards.
GACTGTTTTAAAAAGGATTGAAACTTTGAATCTTTAAGGAGCTATTTACCCAATGGGAGTTTCTCCAGATTTTCTAGAATATTAAATGATTTAATTAAATGTTTTTAAACTAAAGAAAAGTGGAGGGAAGATATTTTCCTAATTCTAACTAACTTTTCTCTCAAATCTTCTATTTTCCTTTTCTCTCATTTTCTCTCAAACCAAACATTTTCTCCAGAGCTTTTTCCTCTGATTTTGTCACTTAAATATACCTTTTCAATTCTCTTTTGATTGCTAATCATCTCTACAACAAAACCTCACCATTTGCTAATTGGATTTTCAAGCTTTTTGGTTCCAAAAAGGGAGAAACTCAAGTTTGGAGGTAAGAACGTCCTTCTCCTCTAAACTCTCAGTTCTTTACTGAAATTCCCAAGTTCTCAATCCTTGATTTGTGATTTATTAAAGGTTTTGCAATTGTAATCTTGATTTTGGCTTTAAAATGCAAGATTTGCTTGATTTTGGTGAAATTTTCTTATGATCTGTTTGGGCAGTGTGTTGAGGTGTTAAATTGATGTTAATTGAATGTTAAATTGATGAATAATTGAGGTTTAATCAATGCAATCCCGAATAGGTTGAATTTCCTAAGTTTTGCTTGAGTTTTTGGTTGTTTTTGGAGTGATCTTGGTGATCTGTTATAGCTGGAGGTTTAAGGACGTGGTTAGATCCTTTTTGAATGTTAATTGATGTTTAAAAATGGTTTGAAGTGATGGATCTTGGCTTGGTTAAGTTTTGGAAGTGTTTGGAGGTGGTTTCGGTTGTGTTTGGTAGCCAAAATGATGGATTTGCAATGAGCAGCGAGTTTAGTTGTGTTGCTGGTGTTTTTAGTGCATTATGATGCATTAATCCTCTGATGTTGTGTGCTTGAAACAGGGGAAGTTGATCCGTGAGCATTAAAGGTGTTGTGGAAGGTTTCGGATGCTTGGAAGGCTTGTTGGCTAGCCTTGTTTTGTGTATCGGTGAGTGAAGTTGGGTTTTCAGATTTTAAACCAAGGTTTGAAGGTTTTGGGAGCTTAGTTTAAGTCTAAACAACTTTGCTAAGCTCAAGAGTAAGTAAATGGATTTTCTCTCTTGGTTTGTGTTGTGAATTGGCTTTAAAAGCAATTGTGTTTGATGGATGCGATGCATGTGATTTGCATGTTTTAAATTCTATTTTGAAAGCATGTTTTAGCATGGTTTAATGCTGGTTTTGAAAGCCATATGTGAAGGATGCTGAAGGTAAGAGATCCTTGGTTTTGTACATTGAAATTGTGGAATTGATGCATAGTGTTGCATGTTGTTTAATGGCTTTGTGTGATGCTTTAAAACAGTGGAATATTGTTGTTAATAATGCATTTTGGCATGTGATGGTTAAAGTCACAAAGGTGGTTGAAAGTCCTTGTGTGAGCCTTGTTTATTTAAGAACATCATGGTGTTTGAAAGTCCATGGTTGGTTCTTGGTTAAAGTAAATGGTGGTTTATGCATTTTGGTTATGCATGTAAATCAATGTATTAATGTGGTAAGATGGTTATATTGGCAAGTGATGTAAGTGGTTCTTGGTTTCTTTGATCGGATATAGTTAGCCGGCTATAGGATTGGGTGCACCGTGAATAAGTCGCCTTGGATGTGGAGTGGTTAAGAGTGAACCGGGAAACTCCATCCAAGTATCCTAACGAGATGGTTAAGGTCATAATGGTGGTTAAAATTCCATTCGAGGACCTTGGTTAAGCAAAGGTAATAATGGTGGTTAAAATTCCATTTGAGGACCTTGTGCTTGTTAAGATCACAATGGTGGTGTAAAGTCCATGTGTGAATCTTGTATAGGGTGTCCTGGATCTCGTTAGTGATGTTATACAACTACCAATCGGTGATGCAAAGGTTGTATGGTGTTTAAAAGTCCATACATGGGAACCTTGTGCATGTTAAGGTTGTATGGTGTTTAAAAGTCCATACATGGGAACCTTGTGAATGTTAAGGTTGTATGGTGGTTAAAAGTCCATACATGGGAACCTTGTGAATGTTAAGGTTATATGGTGTTTAAAAGTCCATATATGGGAACCTTGTGAAAGTTAAGGTTGTATGGTGGTTAAAAGTCCATACATGGGAACCTTGTGAATGGTAAGGTCAAATGGTGGTTAAAAGTCCATTTGGAGACCTTGGATTGGTAGTGTGTATGAAGCGTGGGGACAACGCTTGTGATCCGCGTATCCGATCGGGTGTTGAGTTGAAAAGTGGATTTGGTTATCACTTGGAGGCCAATATGATGTTCTTGAATATAATGAAGCATGAGATGCTTGAAATGATGTATGGTTGCATGAAAGGTGTAAAATGTATTATGAATGCATGTTGACTTGTTGGTTTGAACAAGTGTTGATTATCTATTGGGAATGGTGCATGTGTGCATGAAATCTCTCTAGTGCATTGAAGTCTTGTGGAGACTTGTTTTAAAAGGGCATGTGATGCAATTGTTAATGAAGTGGTTCATATGTTGCATTTGTTTAATGCATGTGTTGGATTGTTTGAGTAAATGGTTTAAAAAGGGTTTCTTGCTTTGAAATGTCATTCAAGTATGAGAATGGTAAGATGTAAAGTGGAAGTGTTTTCCAAGGTTTGAAATTAGCTTTGCATATGGTGTTTTTGCATGGAATGGCTAATTTGATGGTTTTGCAAGTTTATGTTTTGAAAAGGTTTACTTAGATTTCTAAGCTAAGGGTTTGTTTTCATGTTTGTGCAAGGCATGATTTTAAAGCATGTTGTTGAAAAAGGGTTTTCAAATATTGCTTTGGTTTGTCGAATCGAGTTTGCTTTTAAAAGTGGTTTTATGATTCGCTGCATTGATGATGTTTTGGTTTTGAGCTTTCTTCACTAAGCATTATGTGCTTACGCTCCTTTTTGTCCATCAATGAAGATATTTGAAGTTTGGACAGCGAGAAGCAAGGGATTCAAGGAGGACTCCATTAGAGATGTATGTCTCGGTTAATAGCTATAGTTAATAAAGGCAATGGGGGTAGAATCTCTTATGTTGTTGTCAAAGGAGATTGTGTATGTTGGACAAGTTTGGGTTATGGTTTTGAATCATGTGGATTAATGTTGCAACGTTTGAATCTCCCTATGCTTAAGTTGTATTGCTATGCTTCTTGTTTAAAAGCATGATTGAGCCTTGAATGTGTTTAATGAGTTTGTGCACCTAGGGGTGGTCTTGTATCTAGTTTTGATGCATTTATGTTCCCTATATGTTGAATGACTTGCTGGTGTGATTTGGTGGCTTTTGGAGCATGTTTGGTGGGTCAAAAGTATGTTTAACTAGCAAAGTTGCTGCAGTCTGGGCAACCTGTTTCGGAACAGGTGCTACCGTATCGGAACGGGTGCCTGAAATGGCCTGGGCGTTCCGAAACGGGTGGCACTGTTTCGGAACAGTTTGGCTACTGCTAAGCCTCGTTTCGGTACGCGTTGCGGAACGGCCCCGCGTTTCGAAATAGGTTTACCCTGTTTCGGAACACCTGACCGTTGGAGGCTGACATGGGCAGTTTTATGTTTCGAAATGTTTGCGTTTTGGTCCTAAAACATGTTTATGCAATTGGATGAGTTTGAGATGTCCGTTTGAGCTGAAACTTGGCAGTGAAGTATGAAACATGACTAATTTTATATTGGTAACTTTTAATTGGGTGAAGTCCCTGTAATTTTCAGAATTTACAGTTTGGTCCCTAAAGTTGTGTTTTGTACAATTAGGTCCCTGAATGTTCTCTGATGGTTGTGATCTTTGAGTATGATGTTTGTGTGAACACATCTAGGGTTAATGAGCATCTAGACAAGATTAAAAAGGAAAAAAGGGTCGTTAATCAAGGTTGACTTTCGGGTTGACTTTGGTTTTCCCCGTGTGATCTTCTTAATTCGGGTCGAGCGTCTAGGCCGGGTTAAGGGGGTTACAAAACTAAAGTACAACTCTATTGGAGATTAAATTTTCTGAGTAATTGCCTTTAATTCGTCCTCTTTCCTTGCTTTGAGTTATCTTCCTTGAACTTTGGGCTTGACCTTCATTCTTCCTCCGGGCTCAGAAAAATATAGTAGTGGTCCATGACAGAATGACTTGAAATCCTCTATATGTCGAACTCCACTTCACTTTTCCACTTCATCCATGCTGTCGTCATGGCTGCCACGACAGCATGTGCTCCTTGACTCCAGTCCTGTGGTCCAGCTCTGCTCCCTTGCTGCCCTGAGTCTGCTACAGCAGATTCCTGCAAAAGTAACCAAAATCAGTAGCAACTGTGCCATTTTATCTAATTGTGATGTACATGCAAAACTCTATCTAAATACAATGAATTATGCTTGAATGCAGCAGAAATATGGGTTAAATAAGGGGTAAAATATAGAACTTTTGCACACTCAACAGTTGTATCATACCACATGGCTGATCTCACGGTTGGATCCATTGAAGTTTATGATGGAAGCTCCAACCCTATCAGGAAGAATAGCGCGTTGGCAAATGTTGCTCTCAGAATACGACATTCAGTATGTGAATCAGAAAGCGGTGAAAGGAAGCGCCATAGCAAATTTTCTTGCAAGTCGTGCACAAGACGATTATGAGGCATTAGATTTAAGTTTCCCCGTTGAGGATTTGATGTGTATTATGGAAGATGAAGAGTCACCAACGGAATCATGGGTCATACATTTTGATGGCGCTGTAAATGCTCTAGGACGAGGTATTGGAGCCGTTTGGCTTCACCGGAAGGAGATCATTATACTTTTACTTGTCATTTGAAATTATTCTGCACCAATAATATGGCAGAATATGAGGCATGCATATTGGGCCTAAGGGAAGCCATTGACAAGAAAATCTGAAAGTTGAGAGTCTACGGGGATTCAGCGTTGATCATCTACCAAATACATGGCGAATGGGAAACAAAAGATGCAAAATTGATAAAGTATCACAAGTTGGTCCTTGAGTTAACTAAAGGATTCGATGTGATCACCTTTAAGCACCTCCCAAGAGAAGATAATCAAATGGCTCATGCGTTAGCTACTTTGGCTGCCATGTTTAAAGCAAGCAGGGGTTCTGAGATGATGCCCATTAAGTTACAAATGATGGAATCCCCAGCGTATTGTTACAATGTAGAAGAAGAAGATGGTTTACCATGGTACCATGATATCTTGTAGTACATAAAGCTAAAACAATACCAGCACAAGCTTCAAAAAATGAAAAGAAAATGATCAGGTAAATGGCATCAGGATACATCCTTGAGGGAGAGATCCTCTACAAACGAAGTCGAGACCAGGTGCTACTACGATGTGTGGATGCAAAAGAAGCGCAATTGATTTTGGAAGAAGTCCATGAGATAGTTTGTGGAACCCACCCTAGTGGTTTCACTATGGCAAGAAGAATTATGCGTTTCAGATATTACTGGTCAACGATAGAAGGGGATTGCATAAACTATTCCCGCAAATGCCACAAGTGCCAGGTTTACGCTGACAAGGTTTATGCGCCTCCTTAGTCTCTTCATGTCATGACGTCTCCATGGCCATTTTCTATGTAGGGCATAGATGTTATCGGGCAGATTCATCTGAAAGCGTCAAATGGTATCGCTTTATTTTGGTAGCTATTGATTACTTCACAAAGTGGGTGGAATCGGCCTCATATGAAAATGTAACTAGGTCCACTGTTTGTAATTTCTTAAAGAAGGAGATCATTTGTCGATATGGTCTACCAGAAAGCATAATCACTGATAATGCCTCTAACCTAAACAACCAAATGATTTCTGGGGTCTGTGAGCAGTTTAACATTAAGCATCACAACTCGGTAGTATACCACCCAAAGATGAATGGAGCAGTAGAAGCATCCAATAAGAATATTAAGAAGATAGTTGTAACCCCCTTAACCCGGCCTAGACGGTTGACCCGAATTAAGAAAGTCACACGGGGAAAACCAAAGTCAACCCGAAAGTCAACCTTGATTAACGACCCTTTTTTTTTTCTTTTTAAACTTGTCTAGATGCACATTAAGCCTAATGGTGATCACACATACAACATACCAAAAGATCACAAACATCAGAGGTTAAACAGGGACTCAATTGAACAATTTACAACTTTAGGGACCAAATTGTAAATTCTGATAAATTAAAGGACTTGATCCAAATTGAAGTTACCAACTTGAAATTAATCATGTTTCATGCTACTCTGTGAAATTTCAGCTCAAAAGGACATCCACAGCTCATACAATTGCACAAACAAGTTTCAGGACCAAAACGCAAACTTTTCAAAACACATAACTGCCAATGTCAGCCCCCAACGGTCAACCGTTCCGAAACGGGGGACAACCCGTTCCGAAACGCAGGGCCGTTCCGAAACAGGCTTAGCATGTTTCGAAACGGGGGTCTGGCAGAGGCTTCTCCGTTCCGGAACGGCCCCTCCCGTTTCGGACTTCTGGGCTCCTTTAAGGCACCCGTTCCGAAACGGTAGGTGCTGTTCCGAAACACCCTGCCCAGATTGCTTCAAAACATCACTTTAAACATGCAATTACACATCCAAACATGCTCCGAACATCACCAAACTTTGCCAACATGCAATTCAACATGTAAACAACATAATAGCATCCTCAATTCAACTAAACATCATCACAAGCAAAAAGCCCCAATCCTATAGGCATGCTTCCTACACAAGCTAGGCATTTCAAACACCAAACTTACAAAACAAGCATAAAAGGTTCCAAACCAAAACCAGCAAACACATCAACATTTAACATACTTAGGGAGTCTCCAACACCTCCCAAAACATACACATTGGTCCCCCATTGCCAAATCATACAAAAGCTAAAATGAACTTATAAAACCTTCATACTTTGAGTTTCACTTGAACTTGATTGCTTGCCCTTTCTTGCTGCCCTCAAGGTACTCTAACGCTCTGCATTATTGAATTAAGAAAACGAAGAGAGCGTAAGCAAAAGCTTAGTGAGGAAAGCTCTTAAAAACCATTCAATAATGCAATTCAAAACATTTACAAAACATGCTTTAAATCAACCTTTTCACATGCTCAAAAGCATTCTTAACAAGCAATCTCATGCTTCAACATAAACATTAAAACAAGCATCTCATGCTTCTCAATATTCTTAACATGTCATATTGGCTCAAGTGAAACATTCCATTTATTAAAACAAGTTCAACAACTTTTCCAAGGACTTTTAAACACCTTGGCCCCAAGGACTTTTAAACACCTTGGCCTATGGACTTTTAAACACCATAGAAAATATCTCATCAAGGACTTTTAAACACCTTGATCCCAAGGACTTTTAAACACCTTGGCCATGGACTTTTAAACACCATGAATGAATCACATCAAGGACTTTTAAACACCTTGATCCCAAGGACTTTTAAACACCTTGGCCTATGGACTTTTAAACACCATAGAGAAGGATCACCTAAGGACTTTTAACCACCTTAGTGTCCACAACATGAACCATCCAAGGACTTTTAACCACCTTGATGTTCATAAGTAACAAGGCTCACTCAAGGACTTTTAACCACCTTAGTGACCTTAACATTTTAAAAACATCACTTGCCAATATACATCATTTTCATCATTTACATCACTGTTTTAAAGCATAAAACCAAGCCATATTCATCATGCATTTAAAAGCATTATACCACAACATTCCATTGTACAAAAGCAAGGAACTCCTACCTAGAGTTACCTTCAACATATGGCTTACATCAACAGCAAAAACCATGCTAAAACATGCTTCCAAAACAGTATGTAAAACATGCAAATTATCATTTCGCATCACAACAAAATCATGGCCACCACTAGAGAGAAATTCCGAAAACTTACACTCGAGCTTAGCCAAGTTGTTTAGACTTAAACTAAGCTCCCAAGACATTGGTTTCAAAGCCGAAAACCCAATTTCACTCACCGATTCCACTTCGCCACTTGCCGAAGCACGAATTCAAGCTTCCGGATCAACAACTCTTGGATCCAAAGATGCCTCCCCTGATCAAACACATTAAAGCAGAGGTTTAATGCATCATCAAGCATCAAAAGCTTCAATGAAAGCACTCAAACTCGCTGCTCTCATTCATACACCAATTTCGGCCACCAAACACAACCGAAATTGCATCTAAACCACTTCTAAACAAAGCCCAGCCATAAACCAGCAAAACCTAACATCCATCAACACCATACAACATCTAAAAACAACCTATTAACATCCTTATACCTCCAGCAACAACAGATCCACAAGATCACCTCAAAAACTACCTTAAAACACAAGCTAAACTTAGGAAACTCAACCTATCCGGGATTGCATTGATCAAAACTCATTTCCTTATCAATTTAGAGATCATTTAACATCAAAAACATCTCTTAAATCACAGATTACTCAGATCCAACGAAAATCATCAAAAATCATCAAAATCTTGCATAATAAGCCAAGATTCATTTCAACACTTTAAAACCTTTAATTAAACATCAATTAAGAGTTGAGAACTTGGGAATTTCAGTAAAGAACTGATAGTTTAGAGGAGAAGGGCGTTCTTACCTCCAAACTTGTGTTTCTCCACTTTTTGGAATGAAAAACCTTGATGAAACTTGTAGCAATGGAAGAGATTTTGAAGACACAATGATTTGCTATCAATTGAGAGTTGAAAGGAGGAATTTAGGTGAAGAAATCAGATCAAATTCTCTGGAAAAGGTAATGTTTGGTTGGAGAGAAAATGAGAGAAAGAAAATTGGAAAAGTTGGTTAGAAAATCTAAAATAGCCAAAATGGCTTCCCTCCAATTTTAATAACCTTTAAAATCAGAATTTAGACTTAAAATATCTTGGAAAAATCTGGAGAAATCACTTTTGGATTAATAGCTCCTTAAAGATTCAAAGTTTCAACTCTTTATAAAACAGCCACCAAACTTGCGAAAATTACATTTTGGTCACTAGCCAAAATATCAACCTTCCAAAACTCATTTTCAAAAATTGATTTCACAGTTCATCTAATTATATTAAAAGATGATTTTAGAACATTTTTCCATATTTTTAATGCAACCCGAACTAGGCTTTCCTAATTTAACCTCTTAAGATTCGAACAGGACTTTGACCAAACCGGTCAACGCCCAAAACTTCTAAGCCCAAAACCGGGGCGTTACAACTCTCCCCCCCTTAAGAAATTTCGTCCTCGAAATTTACCTGAAGGAAAGAGATAAGGAAACTGCTTCAGCATATCTTCCTTCCGCTCCCACGTGGCTTCCTCAACACCGCGATGCTTCCACAGCACCTTCACCAACTCAATGGTCTTGCCACGAAGAACCTTGCTATCCGAATCCAGAACCTTCACCGGTTCCTCATCATAGGTCAAATCCGGATTCAAAACCACTTCCTCCACAGGCATCACATGCGAAGGATCAGATCTATACCTCCGAAGCATAGAGACATGGAACACATCATGAATCTTCTCCAACTCCTGAGGTAACCTCAACCGATACGCAACAGGACCCACACGCTCAACCACCTCATATGGTCCAATGTATCTAGGGCTCAACTTGCCCTTCCGGCCAAACCTCATCACCTTCTTCCAAGGCGAAACCTTCAAGAACACACGATCACCCACCGCATACTCTATCTCCTTACGCTTCAAATCCGCGTAAGACTTCTGCCGATCAGAGGCCGCCTTCAACCGCTCACAAATGAGCTTCACCTTCTCTGTGGTCCCTTTCAACAAAGCCGGCATCGAAACCAACTTTTGACCAGTTTCAGCCCAACAAAGAGGAGTCCTACACTTCCTCCCATACAGAGCCTCATAAGGTGCCATCTGTATGCTCGCCTGATAACTGTTGTTATAAGCAAACTCAACCAAAGGCAGATGCTTCTCCCAAGAACCTTGGAACTCAATCACGCAGCACCTCAACATATCCTCCAAAACCTGGATAACTCGCTCAGACTGACCATCCGACTGAGGATGATAGGATGTACTGAAATGCAACCTTGTACCCAGAGCTTGATGCAAACACTGCCAAAACCGCGATGTGAACCTCGGATCCCTATCCGACACAATCAACTTAGGCACACCATGCAGCCGCACAATCTCAGCAATGTACAGCTCTGCCAGCTTATCCAAAGAGAACGTAGTATGCACAGGCAAGAAATGCGCACACTTCGTCAGGCGATCCACAATCACCCAAACCGAATTCTTTTTCGATGGAGACAAAGGCAAACCAGATACAAAATCCATGGTAACCCTCTCCCACTTCCACTCAGGGATTTTCAACGGTTGCAACAAACCAGAAGGAAACTGATGCTCAGCCTTGACTCGCTGACACACCAAACACTTGCTCACGAACTCCGCAACATCCTTCTTCAAACCAACCCAATAGTACTCATCACGAAGATCACGATACATCTTAGTACTACCAGGGTGTATAGCAAAAGGACTACTATGACCTTCAGTCAGAATAGCACGCCTCAACTCAGCATCATTGGGCACTACTATCCGACTACCAAAACACAGCACTCCATCATCATTGAAACAGAAATCCGAAGGTCTACCCTCCGCGATATCCTGAACATGAGACACCAAGGAATCATCCAACAACTGCTTATCCTTGATCATCTGAACCAAAGATGGCTTCACTTGTAACTCAGCCACAAGACCACCATCACGCGATATGCTCAAGCTAGCAAACATGGCCCTCAGCTCAACAGCCACCTTCCTACTCAAGGCATCAGCAACAACATTAGCTTTTCCAGGATGATACTCAATCGTCAGATCATAATCCTTGAGCAACTCCAACCAACGCCGCTGCCTCAGATTCAACTCTTTCTGAGACATCAGATACCTCAAACTCTTGTGATCCGTGTACACAGTACACTTCTCACCATACAGATAATGTCTCCAGATCTTCAGAGCAAAAACCACTGCAGCCAGCTCAATATCGTGCGTAGGGTAATTGCGCTCATGCACTTTCAACTGCCGCGATGCATAAGCCACCACCTTACCCTCCTGCATCAGCACACACCCCAAACCAACATAGGATGCATCACTGTAAACCACAAACTCTTTCCCTGATTCTGGCTGAATCAAAATAGGAGCTTGCGTCAAAGCCGCCTTCAGCTTCTCAAAAGCCTGCTGTCTCGCTTCTGTCCACTCATACTTAACATCCTTCTGCAACAGCTTCGTCAATGGAGCAGCAATCTTGGAAAAACCATCCACAAACCTCCGGTAGTAACCCGCCAAACCAAGGAAGCTACGGACCTCATGAACAGACTTAGGAACCTTCCAGCTCATCACCGCCTCAATCTTCTGAGGATCAACACGAATCCCCTCAGCTGAGACAACATGCCCAAGAAAAACCACCTCTCTTAACCAGAACTCACACTTGCTCAGCTTAGCATAAAGCTGATTCTCCAACAAAGCTTGCAAAACAACCCTCAAATGCTCTTCGTGCTCCTCCTCTGTACGAGAGTACACGAGGATATCATCAATGAACACCACAACAAACTTGTCCAGGTATTCATGAAACACACGATTCATCATGTCCATGAAAGCAGCAGGAGCATTTGTCAACCCAAACGGCATCACAAGGAACTCATAATGCCCATACCTTGTCCTGAAAGCTGTCTTAGGCACATCCACATCTTTCACCTTCAACTGATAATACCCTGACCTCAAGTCAATCTTAGAGAACACAGCAGCTCCCCGAAATTGATCAAAGAGATCATCAATCCTCGGCAAAGGATACCGATTCTTGATAGTCAACTTGTTCAGCTGACGGTAATCAATGCACATTCTCATAGTGCCATCCTTCTTCTTCACAAACAAGACCGGTGCTCCCCAAGGTGACACACTCGGCCGGATGAAACCACGATCAAGCAACTCTTGCAACTGCGTCTTCAGCTCCTTCAGCTCCTTAGGTGCCATTCTATATGGAGTAATGGACACAGGAGTTGTATTCTCATACAGCTCAATTCCAAACTCCACCTCGCGGTTAGGAGGTAAACCAGGCAACTCCTCAGGAAAAACACCAGGAAACTCCTTTACAACCCTGATATCTTGCACCCTCAACTCCTTAGAGCTAGGATTCATCACAAAAGCTAGATAAGCTTCGCAACCTTGCCTCAGCATCCTGCTCGCCTCCAGAGAAGATACCACATTGGCAAGAAACTTCACATTCTCACCAACCACCACAACTTCATAATCATCCGCAAACTTAAGCGAAACACGCTTATTCTCACAATCCACAACAGCCCGATGCTCAGCAAGCCAATCCATACCAAGGATCACATCAAAACCATAGAAAGGCAACTCCATAAGGTCAACATGAAAGACATGCTCTTGAACAACCAAAGGACACCTTCTATACAACTTTCGAGTCACAACAGTCTCACCAAAAGAACTAGTGACCCGAACACCAACATCCAAAGACTCAACAGGCAAACCAAGCAATTCAGCATGCTCACGAAGAATATATGAATGCGTAGATCCAGAATCAATCAAAGAAAGCAATGACAAGGACTGCAAAGTAAAGGTACCTGCAATCACATCTGCATCATTCCTGCCCTCTCTCTGAGCATACACCCTCGCTTGGCCTCCACCTTCAGGCTGAATAGCTACAACATGAGCTACCCCACGGCCACCTTCCTCTCTCCTCTAGAAATTACCACGGCCGCGCCCACGACCTCTCTGCGGTGCAGCAACAACAGGAGCACGCACCTGCTCACCAGCCAACCTCGGACAATCTCGCCTGATGTGGTCCGCAGAGCCACAATTCCAGCACCCATTTCCACCAGCATTACCAGCTGTCACAACAGGAGCTTGTGCCACTCTCTCAGCACGAGGACAATCACGCTTCAAGTGACCACGGGAACCACAGATCCAACAAGCACTAGGATCAGCTCTAGCACCGCCACCCCTAGCAGGCACACCACCACCTCTCCTGGCTGAGGACTGATACTTCTGATCTCGTCCCCTCTTGTTCCGTCCACCTCCGGAACTATACTCAGCAGATCGCTTGCCAGCACTCTTAGCAGACAAACTCAGATTCATCTCAACATCCTTTGCTCGGCCCACCAACACATCAAAATCAACATACTCGGTGGCCAACAAATACATCTTAACATCCGTCACAAGACCGTAACGAAACCTCTCGCACCTAGCCCTCTCATCAGGTATCAGCTCCGGTGCATACTGACTGAGCCGTACAAACTGTACCTCGTACTCAGCTACGCTCATGCTCCCTTGGGTAAGAGACATGAATTCTCGTTTTTTCTCGTCCAGATATCTCACTCCCAGATATCTTCTTTTAAACACATTCTGAAAGAATGTCCAGGTAACATCAGCTTCAGCTATTCCAGCAATGGTAGTCGTCCACCATGTATAAGCATCGTCCTGCAGCAAGGACACAACACAGCCCAGCTTTTGCACATCCGTGCAACTCATCTGACCCAAGATACGCTTGGTACTTTCCAGCCAAGCCTCAGAACTCTCAGCTGATAAACCTCTAAACTCAGTCCCTCCAAGACTGCGCAGACGCTCCAAAGGCAATCTGACTCCAGCATCTCCCTGATGCCCAGCTCCCTGAGCTCCAGCTACTGCTGCTCGAAAAGCACCCGCAATAGCTTGTACCAACATCGTCATGTCAGGCATAGCTTGCCCCTGACCAACCTCTGGTCCAGCAGCTCCAGCACCAGCTGCAGCTTCAGCTCTCGCACCTCCATCACCACCACCAGGCGGAGGAGGGGGTAACACAGCACTATCAGCGTGCTCTTCATTCTCATTCTCATTGGGAGCCGTAGCTCGCACATTACCTCTTAACTCTCTACGTGGTGCCATACTTTTACCATGCAACAACAATGCAAAATAAAACAAGTCAGGCCCAGCAAGGTAAGCAATCCAAGTATTCAAGCTCAATTTCATTCAAAATCAATTTCATTTCATTAGCTTTTGTTTGGCAATGGGTACCCTCAGCATGCAACATCACAACATACAACTCAATTGGATCAACACCTCAAGCCACTGAACATGCTTTCAAACAACAAGCACACAAAGCAAACATGCTTCAATCATGCATACAAACATTCCCAATTACTCGAGAACTCAGCTCTGATACCACCAAATGTAACCCCCTTAACCCGGCCTAGACGGTTGACCCGAATTAAGAAAGTCACACGGGGAAAACCAAAGTCAACCCGAAAGTCAACCTTGATTAACGACCCTTTTTTTTTCTTTTTAAACTTGTCTAGATGCACATTAAGCCTAATGGTGATCACACATACAACATACCAAAAGATCACAAACATCAGAGGTTAAACAGGGACTCAATTGAACAATTTACAACTTTAGGGACCAAATTGTAAATTCTGATAAATTAAAGGAATTGATCCAAATTGAAGTTACCAACTTGAAATTAATCATGTTTCATGCTACTCTGTGAAATTTCATCTCAAAAGGACATCCACAGCTCATACAATTGCACAAACAAGTTTCAGGACCAAAACGCAAACTTTTCAAAACACATAACTGCCAATGTCAGCCCCCAACGGTCAACCGTTCCAAAACGGGGGACAACCCGTTCCGAAACGCGGGGCCGTTCCGAAACAGGCTTAGCATGTTTCGAAACGGGGGTCTGGCAGAGGCTTCTCCGTTAAGGCACCCGTTCCGAAACGGTAGGTGCTGTTCCGAAACACCCTGCCCAGATTGCTTCAAAACATCACTTTAAACATGCAATTACACATCCAAACATGCTCCGAACATCACCAAACTTTGCCAACATGCAATTCAACATGTAAACAACATAATAGCATCCTCAATTCAACTAAACATCATCACAAGCAAAAAGCCCCAATCCTATAGGCATGCTTCCTACACAAGCTAGGCATTTCAAACACCAAACTTACAAAACAAGCATAAAAGGTTCCAAACCAAAACCAGCAAACACATCAACATTTAACATACTTAGGGAGTCTCCAACACCTCCCAAAACATACACATTGGTCCCCCATTGCCAAATCATACAAAAGCTAAAATGAACTTATAAAACCTTCATACTTTGAGCTTCACTTGAACTTGATTGCTTGCCCTTTCTTGCTGCCCTCAAGGTACTCTAACGCTCTGCATTATTGAATTAAGAAAACGAAGAGAGCGTAAGCAAAAGCTTAGTGAGGAAAGCTCTTAAAAACCATTCAATAATGCAATTCAAAACATTTACAAAACATGCTTTAAATCAACCTTTTCACATGCTCAAAAGCATTCTTAACAAGCAATCTCATGCTTCAACATAAACATTAAAACAAGCATCTCATGCTTCTCAATATTCTTAACATGTCATATTGGCTCAAGTGAAACATTCCATTTATTAAAACAAGTTCAACAACTTTTCCAAGGACTTTTAAACACCTTGGCCCCAAGGACTTTTAAACACCTTGGCCTATGGACTTTTAAACACCATAGAAAATATCTCATCAAGGACTTTTAAACACCTTGATCCCAAGGACTTTTAAACACCTTGGCCATGGACTTTTAAACACCATGAATGAATCACATCAAGGACTTTTAAACACCTTGATCCCAAGGACTTTTAAACACCTTGGCCTATGGACTTTTAAACACCATAGAGAAGGATCACCTAAGGACTTTTAACCACCTTAGTGTCCACAACATGAACCATCCAAGGACTTTTAACCACCTTGATGTTCATAAGTAACAAGGCTCACTCAAGGACTTTTAACCACCTTAGTGACCTTAACATTTTAAAAACATCACTTGCCAATATACATCATTTTCATCATTTACATCACTGTTTTTAAGCATAAAACCAAGCCATATTCATCATGCATTTAAAAGCATTATACCACAACATTCCATTGTACAAAAGCAAGGAACTCCTACCTAGAGTTACCTTCAACATATGGCTTACATCAACAGCAAAAACCATGCTAAAACATGCTTCCAAAACAGTATGTAAAACATGCAAATTATCATTTCGCATCACAACAAAATCATGGCCACCACTAGAGAGAAATTCCGAAAACTTACACTCGAGCTTAGCCAAGTTGTTTAGACTTAAACTAAGCTCCCAAGACATTGGTTTCAAAGCCGAAAACCCAATTTCACTCACCGATTCCACTTCGCCACTTGCCGAAGCACGAATTCAAGCTTCCGGATCAACAACTCTTGGATCCAAAGATGCCTCCCCTGATCAAACACATTAAAGCAGAGGTTTAATGCATCATCAAGCATCAAAAGCTTCAATGAAAGCACTCAAACTCGCTGCTCTCATTCATACACCAATTTCGGCCACCAAACACAACCGAAATTGCATCTAAACCACTTCTAAACAAAGCCCAGCCATAAACCAGCAAAACCTAACATCCATCAACACCATACAACATCTAAAAACAACCTATTAACATCCTTATACCTCCAGCAACAACATATCCACAAGATCACCTCAAAAACTACCTTAAAACACAAGCTAAACTTAGGAAACTCAACCTATCCGGGATTGCATTGATCAAAACTCATTTCCTTATCAATTTAGAGATCATTTAACATTAAAAACATCTCTTAAATCACAGATTACTCAGATCCAACGAAAATCATCAAAAATCATCAAAATCTTGCATAATAAGCCAAGATTCATTTCAACACTTTAAAACCTTTAATTAAACATCAATTAAGAGTTGAGAACTTGGGAATTTCAGTAAAGAACTGATAGTTTAGAGGAGAAGGGCGTTCTTACCTCCAAACTTGTGTTTCTCCACTTTTTGGAATGAAAAACCTTGATGAAACTTGTAGCAATGGAAGAGATTTTGAAGACACAATGATTTGCTATCAATTGAGAGTTGAAAGGAGGAATTTAGGTGAAGAAATCAGATCAAATTCTCTGGAAAAGGTAATGTTTGGTTGGAGAGAAAATGAGAGAAAGAAAATTGGAAAAGTTGGTTAGAAAATCTAAAATAGCCAAAATGGCTTCCCTCCAATTTTAATAACCTTTAAAATCAGAATTTAGACTTAAAATATCTTGGAAAAATCTGGAGAAATCACTTTTGGATTAATAGCTCCTTAAAGATTCAAAGTTTCAACTCTTTATAAAACAGCCACCAAACTTGCGAAAATTACATTTTGGTCACTAGCCAAAATATCAACCTTCCAAAACTCATTTTCAAAAATTGATTTCACAGTTCATCTAATTATATTAAAAGATGATTTTAGAACATTTTTCCATATTTTTAATGCAACCCGAACTAGGCTTTCCTAATTTAACCTCTTAAGATTCGAACAGGACTTTGACCAAACCGGTCAACGCCCAAAACTTCTAAGCCCAAAACCGGGGCGTTACAATAGTTGCAAAGATGACCGATACTTATAAAGATTGGAATGAAAAGTTACCATTTGCTTTGTATGCATATCGAAAAGCGGTACGAACATCTACTGGGGCAACTCCTTTCTCATTTGTATATGGAGTTGAAGCTGTGCTACCAATCGAGGTGGAGATACCATCATTGCGTCTCTTGATGGACGCCAAGTTAGATGAAGCAGAATGGGTTCATGCAAGATATGACCGATTGAACTTAATTGAGGAAAAGAGACTAAAGGTTGTATGTCATGGTCAAATGTACCAAAGGAGAATGATTAGGGCTTATGAAAAGAAGGTTCGCCCTAGAGAATTTCAAGAATGCGATATGATATTAAAGAAGAAGGTGCCAATTCAAAGTGATCCCCGAGGAAAATGGGCACCTAATTGTGAAGGACAGTACATTATGACAAAGGTTCTTTCCGGTGGAGCATTGATTCTAGTTGAGATGGATGGAGATGAGTTTCAAAACCTGGTGAACTCGGATACTGTTAAGAAGTATTATGCTTGAAGAAAAGGAAAAGAAAAAAATGAAAAGAAAGAAAAAAAGAAGAGAAATAAAGGAGGGTTCAAAATGAAAACCCACAAAGGGCGTTTTGAAACCAAAAGAGGGTCTGAGTTGAAAACCCGTAAAGGACGGCTCAGATAATTTGATAGATTCCGGGACTCCACAGATCATGCATTGTACTCAAGGTTTCCTCGAAAATGGTGGCATTCAAGATTACTTCTGGCGTTTGATAGGAGAAGTTTAGACTATTGATATTTGAATACTTGTTTCCCTTGCTATTTATAAACATTTTTTGTGTTTGCCACAACATTAATAAAATTTGTTTCATGGATTTTTCTTTCTTTCGTGTTTCTTTTCCTATCTTTGTTAGCATCTTGCTTTGAAATAAGGATCAATGGATTTGAAAATTATTTGTGTATGCAAAAGATTTTTGAGCATTACTTTGAGAATGCTTTGAAAAGCACAGGGACTACGAAGTGTTCCATAATTATTGTTTGGGGCGTGTGGTGTTAAAATGTTTGAAGTCGAGGTTCATCATTGTTGCAAAATTCTTTAAAAGGAAGAAAAGCCATATGAATGTTTGGGCGCTTAAATAGTGTTTCTTAACCACCAACCTTCCTTACATGATGATAAGAGCAGCCTTACAATGTCGAAACTTGACTTAGGAGGCTCATCCTTGAATACAGAAATATTGACTAGAAAGACAAATGAGGATTAAATGTTTCCAATAAAGTGAGAGTTTTTCATAACTCACAGGTGAATTCCAAGGAAAAAGAGTGGGCCTTATCCCAGGGAATGATGAATTTGAAGCCGAAATTCCAAGAAGAGTTGAAAGAGAAGTGAAGCAAATCGTCTTACCTACACGAGTTGAGGAGAGAGTTCATATTAATCGGGTTGGCCTCGATAACCAGAATTTCATCAAAATTAAGGAAATGGTCTAAGAAAAAGGAGTTTTAAAAGGAAAAACTTGTCATGCATTCATGTTTTAGACATCCCTAGGGGCATGCACATCATAATTGTATTGCATGCTGCATTTTTTTTTCAGGTACATGGAAGACCTGTTCAAATGAGAGTTTGCTTATTCATCCAAGCATAAGAAGGATGAATTTTTTCAGAAGATTCGTCTATCCGTTCAGGCATAAGGAGAATGGAGCTTGCTTATTCATCCAAGCATAAGGAGGATGAAAGTTTTCAGAAGACTTTGCCTAATTGAGCATTTGAGAGGATAGAGCCCAGCTCAGCTGTTTAGGCATTTTTTAGGGAATAGAACCCAGCTTAGCTATTCGAAAATAAGGAGAATAGTATCAGCCTATCTGCTTGAGCATGGAACCCAGCTCAGCTATTCAGGCATTTGGGAGAATAGAACCCAGCTTAGCTATTCGAGCATCAGGAGAATAGAACCAACCTATCTGTTCGGGCATTTGGAGAATGGAGCCCAACTTAACTATTCGAGCATAAGGAGAATAGAACCAGCCTATCCGTTCGGGCATTTGGAGAATGGAGCCAATTTGTAAAATTGGTGAAAATTAGTGCCTTTTGGTCTTTGCTTTATTTCTGTTACACAGAGATAAGCCAAGAGGGGCAGCTGTTGTCACTAAATTCTCACCTCAACTTTAAATAATCCGAAAAAAATAAAAAATAAATAAATCCCTTTTCCCTTTAAATAATAAAAGCCCCACCTTTTATAAATAAATATAACAAAACCCACTTTTAAAAGTGTAACCCCCTTAGCCCGGCCTAGACGCCCGACTCGAACTAAAAAGATTACACGGGGAAAACCGAAGCCAACACGTTAAAGCTGACTTCGATTAATGACCCCTTTTTTATTTTTATCTTCTCTAGATGCACCTTAAGATCCTATGCGTTCAGCAAAGCGATTAGAAGAAAACGGCAAAGCGATCAGAGTTTGATTAGGGGTTCAAATGCATACATTTAACCACTAGGGACTAAGCTGTAATTTCCATAAAATATTGGGTCTAATCAGATTTTAAAGTTATCAATCCTTAATTAGTCAGGTAACATACTTCCGTGTCAAATTTCATCACAAAAGGATCATCCAAACTCAACCAATTGATCATACAACATTCAGGGACCAAAATGTAACATTTCAGGACTTTGAAAGATACTTCTAACTGAAAATAACGAACGAGTATCAGTACGCTTGAGCCCGTATCGATATGAAAAATAGCAGTAGCAAATGTTGGAAAAAGGGTGTCGGTACGCATCCCCGCGTATCGGTACGACCTTCAAACCTTTGCATAGGCATATCGATACGCGGGCAACTCGTATCGGTACACCAAAGCTGAAATGCCTGAAAATAGCCTTAGCGTATCGATACGCAATCCCGAGTATCGATACACATACCAGAAATGCACTTCCAAAAGCCCTCTAATCACATTTAACAACAATTAAACATTTCCAAATCATTCATACATGTTATAATCAACATCCCAAACACTTATGCAACATCAACCATTCACAACACAAGCATTAAGCATATCATTCCAGAAGAGATATTAACTACACAAGCATGCTTTTAAACATAAACCATAGCACAGCCAAACACCAAATATAAGACTACAAACCAAATAAAGACCATTTACAAGTCCCAAAATACAAACCAAACATGCTCAAGGTCTGTAACATCACCCACAAATCCATTAGTAGAAATCCTCCCATTGCCTCTTATTACACTAAAGTGTAAGCACATACGTTGCTTAGCTAAAATCACTTGGATTCCCATTGCTCTCTTGCTGCCTAAGATGCTCAATTCTCTACATTGATGAAACAAATGAGCGTAAGCATAAAGCTTAGTGAGAACTGCTAACAACAAAACATTCACCGATGCATTTTGAAAACCATATCATCATACATTTGTAAACATATGTCTTCCTTTAAAACATACAGTTTAAAACATCATTTCCACTTTCAAAATCCATATGCTCATAGCATCATTAATTACAACAACAAAAACCTTTGCTCATGCTTAATCCAAGCATCATATGCATTCAATCATATCTCTCAAGCATCTCATGCTTTATCAAATAAAAGTTCCACATTAACTCATTATATCCACATCATTATATTGGCTCGCAAGTGATCATTAACAACTCATGTCAAAACAACACAATTGACACAATCGGATACGCGGATTACAAGTGTTGTCCTACACGCTTCATACACACTACCAGATTCAGAAGGTGGAGTATAATGACACAATCACAACCCCTCAACACCCGTGATGGAGATTAATAGCACAATCACAACCCCTCAACATCACTCATCGATAGTTCTATAATTCCACTAACGAGAGCACGAGAAACAAAACACAAGATTCACACACGGGATTAAACCATCCACCGTTGTGATTTTAGCCTCAATCGTAAGGGTACTTGGATGAAGTTTACGGCACAATCACAACCCTTCGACATCCAAGGTGACTTTATTCACGGTGCACCCAATCCTATAGCCGGCTAAATATATCCGTTTAAAGTAACCAAAACCATTTACAATCACTTGCCAATATAATCATTTATCATCATCATTTCACTGTTTTACAAGCATATACCACAATGCCATTTTCACAAGCATTAACATGCTTAAACCATATGCATAAATCATATAAACCCAAGGATCACTTACCTTGTGCATCCTTAACAAAATTGCATTAAAAACCAGCATCATCAATACTCAAAACATGCTTTAAAATAGTAATCATACCACATGTAATTCAAGTGCATTTAAAACCAAAACATAGCATATTCCGAGAAAGACTTTCGATTTACTTACACTTGAGATTTGCTAAGAGTTTCAAACTTACACTAAGCTCCAAAAACCACGCTCAAAGAGTTTCAAAGCTGGAAAATCCTTTTCCACTCACCGATACGCGACACTTCGCTTGCCGACGCGAAGATCACTTGTCCAAAGCCTCCAAAAATGCTTCACTTGCTTCCAGATCAAGATCCCTTGTTCTAGAGCATAAAAAATGAGATCCAAATGCATTAAAATGCATTTCAGCACCAGCAACTAAACACAAACTCGTTGCCCAGCAAAACTACAACAATTTACCCATCCGAAACAACCAAAAACTCAATCGATTGCTTCTTAAACCAAACCCAGCCAACATACAACACATCTAACCATTAATAAACATAAAAACACATCTAAAAACAACATAAACCCTTCCTTATACCTCCAGCAAGCCGATCACCATCAAACCACCTCAATGACTCAACTAAAACTATCAAGAAACTCAAGGATCTCAAGGATCACGGGATTTATATCATCAAAACTCTTTTTCAACATTATAATAAACTCAAAACACAATTAGAATCAATCCAAAACTGAGCTCATCAACAATATTCCGAAAATCAAGATTCAAACCATTATTTTTCAAGATTTTGATCTTAAATCAAAACTATAATTAAAACTCAGTTAAAAACAACTATTACGAGTCAATAATCTTGGGAATTTCAATAAAGAACCTAGATTAGAGGTTGAGAATGAGATTTACCTCCAATCCTTGCCTTCTTTAAAGATTGACAAGTTTTTGCTTCACAAATCTTGAAGAACTTGAAGAGAATTCTTGGAAAAAGATGAGAACTAAAGAGAGAGTGTTTGGGAGAAAAGAAATATGGAGAAAAGGTTTGAGAAAATGCGTTTTTCTGAATATGAGAATTAAAAGTTAGTTACGTGAAATAAAACCTCCATATTTACAATTTTATTAATTTAAATAAAATTCCTTTTAAATCAATTATATTAAACCCTTTTAAAACACATGTAAATTTAAGGGAAGGTGTAATTGCACAGAACCTCCCTGAAGATTCTAAGATTTTGACTCCTCTTTTGAAATTGCATTTTTCACAGTTTTAAAACTTTACATTTTGGTCACTACCCAAAATGTACCACTTCCAAAACTCATTTTGCAAAATTGATTTGACCAACCTCTTAAACATGATTTTAGAGGATTTTAGCAATTTTGTCATATTTTTATCCTTTCTCGATCCTCGATTTCCCTAAACCACCCAATCCTATTCGAACCGTATCCGACCGACCCGATCCGATTTCTAAAACATCTAGGCCCAAAACCAGAGCGTTACAACTCTCCTCCACTTAGAAAATTTCATCCTCGGAATTTTACCTAAAGGAAAAAGATGCAGGAACGTCTTTAACATGTCCGCCTTGATTTCCCACGTGGCCTCCTCAACTCCTCGGTGTCGCCACAACACCTTCACAATCTCTATCGTCTTGCCACGAAGAAATTTGCTCTTCAAATCCAGGATCCTCACTGATTCTTCGTCATAAGACAAATCTGAATTCAACTCTATCTCCTCAACAGGCATCACATGTGAAGGATCCGACCTATACCTCCGCAACATCGAAACATGAAACACATCATGAATCCTTTCAAACTCGGGAGGCAACCTCAACCGATAAGCCACAGGACCAACACGCTCCACAACCTCATAAGGTCCAATAAACCTTGGGCTAAGCTTACCTTTACGCCCAAATCTCATCACCTTTCTCCAAGGCGATACTTTCAAGAACACTCGTTCCCCAACTGCGAACTCAATCTCCTTACGCTTCAGATCCGCATAAGACTTTTGCCGATCCGATGCTGCTTTCAAGCGCTCACAAATGAGCTTCACTTTCTCGGTGGTTCCTTTCAACATAGACGGCATCAAAATCAAATTTTGCCCCGCTTTTGCCCAACAAATAGGCGTTCTACATTTCCTCCCATACAATGCCTCGTATGGAGCCATTTGAATGCTTGCTTGGTAACTATTGTTGTAAGCAAACTCAACCAAAGGCAAGTGATTTTCCTAAGAACCCTGGAATTCAATAACAAAACACCTCAACATGTCCTCAAGCACTTGAATAATACGTTCTAACTGCCTATCCGTCTGAGGATGATAAGACATACTGAAATTCAACCTTGTACCCAAGGCTTGATGCAAACATTCCCAAAACCTCGATGTGAACCTCGGATCTCTATCCGACACTATAGACTTCGGCGCAATGTGCAACCGCATAATCCCAGCAATATATAGCTCTGCCAGCTTATCCAATCTATACGTAGTATGCAGAGGCAAGAAATGTGCACACTTCGTAAGGCGATCAACAATCACCCAAACAGAATTCCTCTTCGATGGTGACAAAGGCAAACCAGACAAGAAATCCATGGTAATCCTTTCTCATTTTCATTCTGGGATTTTCAAAGGTTGTAATAACCTATAAAGAACCTGATGCTCAGCCTTCACTTGCTGACAAACCATGCATTTGCTAACGAACATGGCAACTTCCTTCTTCAATCCCACCCAATAGTACTCATCCTTCAAACCACGACACATCTTAGTACCACCAGGGTGCATAGCGAAAGGACTACTATGAGCTTCAATCAGAATAGTGCACCTCAACTCAACATCATTCGGCACCATTATCTGACTCCTAAAACATAGAACACCATCACCATTAAAACTGAAATCCGAAGGCTTACCCTCCGCAATATCCTAAACATGAGGAACAAGGGAATCATCAAGCAACTGCTTATCCTTGATCATCTGAATTAAAGATGGTTTCACCTGCAATTCAGCAACAAGACCGCCATCTCGCGATATGCTCAGGCGAGCAAACATCACCCTCAACTCCACAACCACTTTCATGCTCAAAGCATCGGCCACAATGTTAGCCTTTCCAAGATGATACTCGATCGACAGATCACAATCCTTAAGCAACTCCACCCATCGATGTTGCCTAAGATTCAACTCCTTTTGAGACATAAGATACTTCAAGCTCTTATGATTTGTGAATACCACACACTTCTCGCCATATAGGTAATGCCTCCAAATCTTCAAGGAAAACACAACAGCCGCGAGCTCAAGATCGTGAGTAGGGTAGTTACGCTCATGCACCTTCAACTACCTAGATGCATACGCTACTACCTTACCCTCTTGCATCAACACACATCCCAAACCGACATAGGACGCATCACTATAGACCACAAACTCCTTAGTAGACTCACGTTGAATCAGAACAGGAGCTTGCGTCAAAGCTTCCTTCAGCTTCTCAAAAGCTAGTTGCCTCGCATCTGTCCACTCAAAGCGAACATTCTTCTACAACAACTTGGTCAAAGGTGCGGCAATCTTCGAGAAACCCTCGATAAACCTACGGTAGTATCCGGCCAAGCCAAGAAAACTTCGTACCTCTGTCACTGACTTAGGCACTTTCCAATTCATCACTGCCTCTTCCTTATACGGGTCCACACGAATACCCTCAGCCGATACAACATGTCCAAGGAAGACTACCTCGCTAAGCCAGAACTCACACTTGCTCAGCTTAGCATAAAGTTGGTTCTCCAATAAAACTTGCAACACTATCCTTAAGTTTCTATCATGATCATCATTGGTACGAGAGTACACAAGGATATCATCGATGAACACTACCACAAACTGATCCAAAAACTCATGGAACACGCGATTCATCATGTCCATGACAGCAGCAGGTGCCTTGGTTAAAACAAAAGGCATCACTAGGAACTCATAATGTACGTACCTTTTTCGAAAAGTTGTCTTAGGTACGTCCACATCCTTCACCTTCAACTGGTAATACCCTAACCTCAAGTCAATCTTAGAAAACACTGAGGCCCCTTGAAACTGATCAAAGAGGTCGTGAATCCTTAGCAAGGGATACTTGTTCTTGATCGTCAAATTGTTTAGTTGCCAATAATCTATACACATCCGCATTGTCCCATCTTTCTTCTTTACAAACAACACCGACGCACCCCAAGGTGATACACTCGGCCAGATAAACCCTCGGTCAAGCAACTCCTGAAGTTGCATCTTCATCTCTTTCAGCTCTTTAGGTGTCATTCGGTAAGGAGCAATGGACACCGGAGTTGTATTCTCATGCAACTCGATACCAAACTCAACTTCCCTATTTGGCGGCAACCCATGCAATTCTTCTGGAAAGACACTCGGAAAATCGCGAACGGTTCTGATGTCCTGCACACGTACATCCTTTGTACCAGGATTCATCACATATGCAAGATAAGCATCACAACCCATCCTTAGCATAAGGCTTGCTTCCAAAGCCGAAACAACATTAGACAAGAATTTCACATTCTCACCTACTATCACCACCTCATAATAATCAGCAAGCTTTAAGGTGACTCGCTTAACATCAAAGTCAACCACTGTTCTATGCTCAGACAACCAATCCATACCAAGAATCACATCAAAACCATAAAAGGGTAACTCCATCAAATCTAGAAGAAAAACATGACCCTGAACAGACAAAGGACACCTCCGATACACCTTCCTTGTGACCACAGTGTCACCAAAAGAACTAGTCACTCGCATTACTAATTCAAGCAACTCAACAGGTATATCAAGAAAATGTGCATGCTCACTCAAGATATAAGAATGCGTGGATCTGGAATCAATCAATGCCAACAATGATAATGACTGTAGAGCAAAGGTACCTGTGATAACATTGGTGTCGTTGCGGCCCTCGCGCTGAGCATAGACCCTCGCAGGACTGCCTCCCTCTGGCTGAACTGCTACAACATGAGTGATACAACGCTGACCCTCATCTCTCCTCTGAAAATTACCTTAATCGCGCCCACGACCTCTCTGAGGTGCAACAACAACAAGTGCACGTCCCTGGCCTCCACCAGCTAATAGAGGACACTCACGCCTCATATGCTCTGCTGAACCACAGTTCCAGCAAGAATTCCCTGTCACCACAACAGAAGCTTGTGCCTCTCTAGCCGCTCGTGGGCAATCTGGACTCAGATGGTCCCTCGATCCACACGTCCAACACGTGTGCTGCTCAGACCTGACTAGTCCACCCTGAGCATGTCCACCTCATCTCGGAGTACCTCGCCTCGCATCAGGCTGATGCCTCCTATCTCGGCCTCTTTTGTTCCGTCCACCTCCGGAACTATACTCAGCAGACCTCTTACAAGAGCTAGCACCATCTCCACGAGATATCAGACCCAAGCTCTGCTCGATGTCCTTAGCCTGTCATACCAGCACATCAAAATCTGTATAGTCTCTAGCCAACATAAAGGTCTTTACTCCCTGCACTAGCCTATATCGGAAGTGATCACAACGATGCCTCTCACTCGGCATCAACACAGTGGCATATTGGCTTAGACGTACGAACTGGACCTCGTACTCAGCCACTAAAAGATTTCCTTGCACAAGCGACATAAACTTGCGCTTCTTTTCCTCCAAGTATCCCACACGAAGATACTTCTTCTTAAAGGCACTACGAAAGAACTCCCAATCTACCTCATTGGGTTCCATTCCAGCGGTGATAGTCGTCCACCAACTATAAGCATCACCCTGGAGCAAGTAAACTGCACATCCTAGCTTGCGCACATCACTGCAGCCCATCTGATCCATAATGCATATCGTACTAGCTAACCATGCCTCCGATGGCTCAGGAGACATACCATGGAACTTGACATCTCCCAAATTCCTCAGCCTTTCCAAAGGCAAACCCACCTGCCCAGATGTAGGTGCCTGGACTTGCGCTCCAGTTACCGTAGCCTGAAACGCTCTGGTGATCGCCTGAACCAGTGGCGCTAGATCACCCAATCCTTGACCAGCCTTTCCATGTTGCTTCAGTTCTCTATCTCCAGGTGGTGGTGGGAGAGGTAGATTCACATCAGACGGGTTCTCGACCCCCTGATTACCCTGCTCAGGCGTAGGCACGATCGTATTCGGTCTAAGCTCTATCCTCGAACCCATTGTGGTATTTTTCACAAGGCATAACAACAAAAACAAATCAAACCATGATTTAGGCCAGCCTCGAGCAAGGATCCAAGTTTACAAAACCAATTTAAAACATTCAATTAATGTAATAAGGCAATGAGCACCCCATTTTCCCTCAAGCATAACATAGCATACAATAGCCTATCGCAACCATCATGCTTTATTTTATCCACAATCAGCAAAATACATTCATATTTAGCTCTCATATGATTCATAACAACCAAGCATGGCTTAAACACCAACATTCAACCAAAAACATGATTTTGCAAACAACATTCTACTAACATTGAATCGAACATCAAAACATACCAATTTCACTTACCATCATCCCCAATTCTTTCGTAACCTGGCTCTGACACCAACAAATGTAACCCCCTTAACCCGGCCTAGACGCCTAACCCGAACTAAAAATATTACTTGGGGAAAACCAAAGCCAACTCGTTAAATCTGACTTCCATTAACGACATTTTTCTTCTTTTTATCATCTCTAGATGCACCTTAAGATCATATGTGTTTAGCAAAGCGATTAGAAGAAAACAACACAACGACCATAGTTTGATTAGGGGTTCAATTGCATATATTTAACCACTAGGGACTAAGCTATAATTTCCATAAAATACAGGGTCTAATCAGATTTTAAAGTTACTAATCCTAAATTAGTCAGGTAACATGCTACCGTGTAAAATTTCATCACAATTGGATCATCCAAACTCAACCGATTGATCATACAACATTCAGGGACCAAAACATAACATTTCAAGACTTTGAAAGATGCTTTTAACAGAAAATAACGAAAGGGTAACAATATGCTTGAGCTCGCATCGATACGCAAAATGGCAGTAGCAAAATTTGGAAAATGGGTATCGGTACGCTTCCCCGCATATCGGTACGGCCTTCAAACCTTTGCCTATGCGTATCGATACACGGGCAACTCGTATCGGTACACCTAAGCTGAAATGCCTGAAAATAACCTTAGCGTATCGATACACAATCCCGAGTATCGATATGCATACCAACAATGCACTTCCAACAACCCTTTAATCACATATAACAACAATTAAACATGTCCAAATCATTCATACATGTTATAATCAACATCCCAAACACTTATGTAACATCAACCATTCACAACACAATCATTAAGCATAACATTCCATGAAGAGATATTAACTACACAAGCATGCTTTTAAACATAAACTATGGCATAGTCAAACACCAAATATAAGACCACAAACCAAATAAAGACCATTTACAAGTTCCAAAATACAAACCAAACATGCTCAAGGTGTGGAACATCACCCACAAATCCATTAGTAGAAATCCCTCCCATTGCCTCTTATTACACTAAAGTGAAAGCATATACATTGTTTAGCTAAAATCACTTGGATTCCCCTTTCTCCCTTGCTACCAAAGATGCTCAATTCCCTGCATTGATGAAACAAATGAGTGTAAGCATAAAGCTTAGTGAGAACCGCTAACAACAAAACATTCATCAATGCATTTTGAAAACCATATCATCATCATTTGTAAACATATGTCTTCCTTTAAACATGCACTTTAAAACATCATTTCCACTTTCAAAATCCACATGCTCATAGCATCATTAATTACAACAGCAAAAGCCTTTGCTCATGCTTAATCCAAGCATCATATGCATTCAAGCATATCTCTCAAGCATCTCATGCTTTATCAAATAAAAGTTCCACATTAACTCATTATATCCACATCATTATATTGGCTCGCAAGTGATCAATAACAAATCATATCAAAACCACCACAATTGACACAATCAGATACGCGGATTACAAGCGTTGTCCCACACGCTTCATACACAATACCAGATTCAAAAGGTGGAGTATAATGGCACAATCACAACCCCTCAACACTCGTGATGGAGATTAATGGCACAATCACAACCCCTCAATATCACTCATCGGTAGTTGTATAATTCCACTAACGAGAGCACGGGACACAAACCAAAAGATTCACACACGGGATTAAACCATCCACCCTTGTGATCTTAGCCTCAATTGTTAGGGTACTTGGATGGAGTTTACGGCACAATCACAACCCCTCAACATCCAAGGCAACTTTATTCACGGTGCACCTGTAACCCCCTTAGCCCGGTCTAGACGTTTAACCCGAACTACGAAGATTACACGGGGAAAACCAAAGTATACCCGAAAGTCAACCTAGATTTACGACCCTTTTTTTCCTTTTTATCTTCTCTAGATGTATATTATTAACATATATATTCAGTAAAGCGATTGGGTGAAAATGGCACAACGATCGGAGTTCGATTAGGGGTTCAATTGCATACATTTGACTTTTAGGAACTACACTGTTAATACCATAAAATACAGAGACTTTCGTGATTTTAAAGTTACCAATCCTCAATTAGTCATGTAACATGCCAACATGTCAAAATTCAGCATAGACGGATCATCCAAACACATTCAATTGCACACACAATATTCAGGGACCAAAATGCAACATTTCCAAACCTTGAAAGATACTTTTAACTGAAATTTAACTACTTGTATCGATACACTTGGCCCTATATCGATACGCGGGAAGACAGTAGCTAAAGAAGGTTTAAGCGTATCGAAACGCTTCCTCGCGTATCAGTACGCCCTTCAAACTTGGCCTAGGCGTATCGATACACGGATAATCCGTTTCGATACCCCTGTACAGAAATGCCTCATTTTGCCTTAGCGTATCGATACGCTTCCCCGTGTATCGATACGCATACCAAATTGGCTTCAACCAACTTCGTTTAAACATACCAAAACACATTCAAACAAGCTCTATCTAATAAACTTTTAAACACCATCAAACAGCAAATCATACTCATCCACCACTTCAAATCATGATGGCATTTAGCTATTCTAGCATGCTAAAGATATCAAGCTATTAAAAGGGTAAAACACCACCAACAAAACATAGAATCATATAAAGGCCAAATACAAATCCTCAATCAGAAACTAAACATGCTTATAACCACAAACATCTCCAACCAAAACAAGAAAGTAGAAGTTCCACCCATTGCCACTTATTACACTAAGGATGAACCACATATATCTCTTTACAAAGCCTTGGATTCCTCTTGCTTTTGGGCTGCCTTGAAATGTTCAATTCTCTGGATTGATGAAACAAATGAGTGTAAGCATATAGCTTAGTGAGGGTCGCTAAACCACATTCATCAATGCATTTAACATAATTTGCAAAACCGTCGTTTTTATCACATGCTCTTTCATGAAACATGTCTACTCAAGACAACATTGCATTTAATAATCACATGTTCATATGCATCACTTAAAAAAACCAATTAAACCATTGCTCATACTTTACCAAGCATCTCATGCTTCACATTATACATTTACATTATATTGGCTCTCAAGTGATAATCCATAAACCATTTCAACACAAGACACAATCGGATACACGGATTAAAAGCGTTGTCCCACACGTCTCATACACACTACCAGACTACACAAGGCTCACACACGACAGCAACCCTCCATCGCTGTGACACTCGTGGTGGAGTATAACGGTACAATCTCAACCCCTCAACACCACTCATCGGTAGTTGTATAATTGCACTAACGAGAGCACGAGACTCATAACACAAGATCCACACACGGAACTAACAACCACCGTCGTGATCTTAACCTAAATCGTTAGGGTACTTGGATGGACAATACGGTACAATCACAACCCCTCGACATCCAAGGCGACTTTATTCACGGTGCACCTAATCTTATAGCCGGCTAACTATATCCGATTAAAGTAACCAAAAACCATTTTCATAACTTTCCAATATAATCATTTAACCACTTTAATCTACTGTTTTACAAGCATAACAACAATGCCATAACCACAACCATCACATGGTTAATATCATATGCATTCAACACATGCAAACCAAGGATCACTTACCTAGTACATCCTTAACATAATGGCATTAAAATCCAGCATTAAACCATGCTTAAACATGCTTAAAAACATGAAACAAATCTACACTTACTTCAAGTGCAAATTCCAACAAATATAGCGCATTACCAAGAGAGGGATTTTCGAATCACTTACTCTTAAGCTTAGCTAAGTGTATCAAACTTACACTAAGCTACCAAGACCACGCTCAAAGCGTTACAAAGCAGGAAATTGCATTTCCACTCACCGATACGCGAAGCCTTGCTCGCCGACACATAATTTACTCTTCCGGAGCCTCCAACAACACCTCGTTTGCTTCCGGATCAAGATCCCCTGTTTTCACATCATCAAAACAAAGATCTAAATGCATTAAAATGCATTCTAACACCAGCTACAATTCAAAAACTCGTTGCTTACCCAAACTACACCAAAATGCCCATCCAAGACAACCGAAAACTCAATCGATTACTTCCTAGACCAAGACCAGCCAACATACATCACTTTCAAACAATTATCAACATCAAAACACATCTAATAAACATCCTAACTCATCCTTATACTTCCAGCAAGCAAGATTCCACCATTTCACCCCAAAATCTCACTTAAAACTATCAAGAACTTCAAGGATCTCAAGGATTACAAGATCTATGTTATCAACAACTCATTTTATCATATAAATCAACTTAAAACTCAATTGAAATCAACACAAAATAGAACCTAACTCAACAAGTCCGAAAATTGAGATTTCAACCATAATTTCACAAGATTTTGATCTCCAATCAAAACTATAATGAAAACCCAACCAAAAATAGTATTTAGAAGCCAAATATCTTGGGAATTTCAATAAAGAACTTAGATTAGAGGTTGATAACAGTATTTACCTCCAATCCTTGCTTCTCTCAATGAATGACAAGTTTTCCTTAGCAAAATCTTGAAAATTTAGAAAAGATCTCTTGAAAATGATTTAGAAAATGTTGAGAGAGTTTTTGGAAGAAAGAATTCTGAGAAAAGATGAGAGAATTAGTGTTTGGCTGAAAATGAGAAAGAGTTGATAGTTACGTCAAATAAAATCTCACTTAAACTAACTTTATCAATTAATTGATATAAATCTAATTAAATCCATTTAATTAAAAACCTTTTAAAACACATGTCATTTTGAGAAAAGGTCAAATAGACTTAAAGCCCCCTAAAGATTCTAAGATTTTGGCTTTCACCTTTAAAATCACATTTTCCCAGTTTTGAAACATTACAATTTGGTTACTACTCGAAATGTCCCATTTCCTAAATCCATTTTGTAAAATTGACTTGACCAACATCTTAAACATATTTGCAGAAGATTTTGGAAATTTTTATCACAAATTTATCCTTTCCCGATCCTTGATTTCCTGAAATCACCTTACGCGATTTGAACCGTTCTCTACCGGTCTGATCCGATGTCTAAAACATCTAGGCCCAAAACCAGGGCGTTACAACTCTCCCCCACTTAGGAAATTTCGTCCTCAAAATTCTTACCTGATGGAAAGAGAAGCGGAAACTGCCTCAACATGTCCGCCTTGCTTTCCCACATGGCCTCCTCAACTCCTCGGTGTCGCCACAACACCTTCACAAGTTCTATCGTCTTGCCACGAAGAACTTTGCTACTCACATCCAGAACCTTCACTGGTTCCTCATCATAAGACAAATCCGGATTCAACTCTATCTCCTCAACAGGCATCACATGCGAAGGATCCGATCTGTACTTTCGTAACATGGAGACATGAAACACATCATGTATCTTCTCCAACTCTGTAGGCAATCTCAACCGATATGCCACAGGACCAATACGCTCTACAATCTCGTAAGGTCCAATGAACCTTGGGCTAAGTTTACCCTTACGCCCAAATTTCATCACCTTCTTCCAAGGCGAAACTTTCAGGAACGCATGTTCGCCAACCGCGAACTCAATTTCCTTACGCTTCAAGTCCACGTAAGACTTTTGCCTATCTGATGCTGCTTTTAAACGCTCACAAATGAGATTCACCTTCTCGGTGGTTCCCTTAAGCATAGTTGGCATCGAAATCAACTTTTTTCCAGCTTCTGCCCAACAAAGACGGGTTCTACATCTTTCCCATACAAAGCCTCGTATGGAGCCATTTGAATACTTGCCTAGTAACTGTTATTATACACAAACTCAACCAACGTCAAGTGCTTCCCCCAAGAACCCTGAAAATCATTCACATAGCATCTCAACATGTCCTCAAGCACTTGGATCACACGTTCGGACTGTCCATCCGTCTAAGGATGATAAGAAGTACTGAAATTCAATCGTGTACCCATAGCTTGATACAAACATTCCCAAAATTGTGTTGTGAACCTTGGATCTCTATCTGACACAATGGACTTTGGCACCCCGTGCAACCGCACAATCTCAGCTATATACATCTCAACCAACCTATCCAGGGTATATTTAGTATGCACAGGCAGAAAATGTGTAGACTTGGTAAGCCGATCAACAATCACCCAAACTGAATTCTTCTTTGTCGGTGACAAAGGCAAACCAGACACAAAATCCATGGTAATTCTCTCCCACTTCCATTCGGGGATTCTCAAAGGTTGCAACAACCCAGAAGAAACCTGATGCTCAGCCTTCACTCACTGACACACCATGCACTTACTAACAAACTCAGCCACATCCTTTTTCAACCCCACCCAGTAGTACTCATCTTTCAGGTCACGATACATCTTTGTACTACCAGGATGCATAGCAAAAGGACTACTATGAGCTTCAGTTAGAATAGTGTGCCTTAACTCAGCTTCATCTCGCACCACTACTCGACTCCCAAAGCACAGAACACCATCATCACTAAAGCTGAAATTTGAAGGTCTCCCCTCTCCAATGTCCTGAACATGCGAAACAAGAGAATCATCAAGCAACTGCTTATCCTTGATCAACTATATTAGGGATGGCTTTACTTGCAATTCCGCAATAAGACCACCATCACGCGATAAACTCAAACGAGCAAACATCGCTCTCAACTCCACAGCTACTTTCCTGCTCAAAGCATCGGCTACAACATTAGCCTTACCCGGGTGATACTCAATCGTCAATTCGTAATCTTTAAGCAACTCCACCCAACGACGCTGCCTAAGATTCAACTCCCTTTGAGACATGAGATACTTCAAGTTCTTATGGTCTGTAAACACAACACACTTCTCACCATACAGGTAATGCCTCCAAATTTTCAAGGCAAACATCACAGTCGCAAGCTCAAGATCATGAGTAGGGTAGTTGCGCTCATGCACCTTCAACTGCCTAGATGGATAGGCCACTACCTTACCCTCCTACATCAACACGCAACCCAAACCAACAATGGACGCATCACTATAGACCACAAACTCCTTACCAGACTCAGGTTGAATCAGAACAGGAGCTTGCGTCAAAGCTTCCTTCAGCTTCTCAAAAGCTTGCTATCTCGCATCCGTTCACTCAAAGCGAACATTCTTTTGCAACAGCTTGGTCAATGGCGCTGCCATCTTTGAGAAACCCTTGAAAAACCTACAATAGTACCCAGCCAATCCAAGGAAACTGCGTACCTCTATCACTAACTTAGGCACTTTCCAACTCATCACATCTTCTACCTTGTGCGGATCAACGCAAATACTCTCCGCTGATAGAACATGTCCAAGGAAGACCACTTCCCTAAGCCAAAACTCACACTTACTCAGCTTGGCATACAATTGATTCTCCAACAACGCTTGCAAAACAATTCTCAAGTGCCTATCATGATCCTCCTCGGTACGCGAATACACAAGGATATCATCGATGAACACCACCACAAACTGATCCAAGAATTCATGGAATACACGATTCATCATGTCCATGAAAGCAGCATGCGGGTTGGTAAAACCAAACGGCATCACCAAGAATTCATAATGTCCGTACCTCGTCTGAAAAGCTGTTTTTGGTACGTCCACGTCCTTCACCTTCAGCTGATAATACCCTGATCTCAAGTCTATCTTAGAAAACTGTAACGCCCCGGTTTTGGGCTTAGAAGTTTTGGGCGTTGACCGGTTTGGTCAAAGTCCTGTTCGAATCTTAAGAGGTTAAATTAGGAAAGCCTAGTTCGGGTTGCATTAAAAATATGGAAAAATGTTCTAAAATCATCTTTTAATATAATTAGATGAACTGTGAAATCAATTTTGAAAAATGGGTTTTGGAAGTATGACATTTTGGCTAGTGACCAAAATGTAATTTTCGAAAGTTTGGTGGCTATTTTATAAAGAGTTGAAACTTTGAATCTTTAAGGAGCTATTAATCCAAAGATGATTTCTCCAGATTTTTCTAAGATATTTTAAGTCTATAATCTGATTTTAAAACATATTAGAAGTGGAGGGAAAATCTATTTGGCATTTTCTCAACTAACTTCTCATTTTCTTTCTCTCTTTTTCTCTCAACCCAAACACTCCATTTCCAGAGTTTTGTTTCTGATTTTCTCACCTAAATTCCTCCATTCAACTCTCATTTGATTGCAAATCATTGTATCTTCAAAACCTCTTCAATTGCTTCTTGTTTCTTCAAGGATTTTCATTCCAAAAAGTGGAGAATCACAAGTTTGGAGGTAAGAACGTCCTTCTCCTCTAAGCTATCAGTTCTTTACTGAAATTCCCAAGTTATCAACTCTTGATTGATGTTTAATTAAAGGCTTTTGAGTTTGGAATTGTATCTTGGCTTATTATGCAAGATTTTGATGATTTTTGATGATTTTCGTTAGATCTGAGTAATCTGTGATTTAAGAGATGTTTTTGATGTTAAATGATCTCTAAATTGATAAGGAAATGAGTTTTGATCAATGCAATCCCGGATAGGTTGTGTTTCGTAAGTTTAGCTTAAGATTCTTGAATGTTCTTGTGGTGATCTTGTGGATCTGTTGTTGCTGGAGGTATAGGGATGTTTATAGGTTGTTTTTAGATGTTGTATGGTGATGATGGATGTGAGGTTTTGCTGGTTTATGGCTGGGCTTTGTTTAGAAGTGGTTTGGATGCAATTTCGGTGGTGTTTGGTGGCCGAAATTGGTGTTTGAATGAGAGCAGCGAGTTTGAGTGCTTTCATTGAAGCTTTTGATGCTTGATGATGCATTAAACCTCTGCTTTAATGTGTTTGATCAGGGGAGGCATCTTTGGATCCAAGAGTTGTTGATCCGGAAGCTTGAATTCGTGCTTCGGCAAGTGGCGAAGTGGAATCGGTGAGTGAAATTGGGTTTTCGGCTTTGAAACCAATGTCTTGGGAGCTTAGCTTAAGTCTAAACAACTTTGCTAAGCTCGAGCGTAAGTTTTCGGAAAACCTCTCTAGTGGTGGCCATGATTTTGTTGTGATGCAAAATGATTATGTGCATGTTTTACATACTGTTTTGGAAGCATGTTTTAGCATGGTTTTTGCTGTTGATGTAAGCCATATGTTGAAGGTAACTCTAGGTAGGAGTTCCTTGTTTTCGTACATTGAAATGATGTGGTTTAATGCTTTTAAATGCATGATGAATATGGCTTGGTTTTATGCTTAAAAACAGTGATGTAAATGATGAAAATGATGTGTATTGGCAAGTGATGTTTTTAAAATGTTAAGGTCACTAAGGTGGTTAAAAGTCCTTGAGTGAGCCTTGTTACTTATGAACATCAAGGTGGTTAAAAGTCCTTGGATGGTTCATGTTGTGGACACTAAGGTGGTTAAAAGTCCTTAGGTGATCCTTCTCTATGGTGTTTAAAAGTCCATAGGCCAAGGTGGTTAAAAGTCCTTGGGATCAAGGTGTTTAAAAGTCCTTGATGTGATTCATTCATGGTGTTTAAAAGTCCATGGCCAAGGTGTTTAAAAGTCCTTGGGATCAAGGTGTTTAAAAGTCCTTGATGAGATACTTTCTATGGTGTTTAAAAGTCCATAGGCCAAGGTGTTTAAAAGTCCTTGGGGCCAAGGTGTTTAAAAGTCCTTGGGAAAGTTGTTGAACTTGTTTAAATAAATGGAATGTTTCACTTGAGCCAATATGACATGATATGATTTGATGCATGAGATGCATGTTTTAGTATGCTTTTGAGCATGTGAAAAGGTTGATTTAAAGCATGTTTTGTAAATGTTTTGAATTGCATTATTGAATGGTTTTTAAGAGCTTTCCTCACTAAGCTTTTGCTTACGCTCTCTACGTTTTCCTAATTCAATAATGCAGAGCGTTAGAGTACCTTGAGGGCAGCAAGAAAGGGCAAGCAATCAAGTTCAGGTGAAGCTCAAAGTATGAAGGTTTTATAAGTGCATTTAGCTTTTGTATGTTTTGGCAATGGGGGACCAATGTGTATGTTTTGGGAGGTGTTGGAGACTCCCTAAGTATGTTAAATGTTGATGTATTTGCTGGTTTTTGGTTTGGAACCTTTTATGCTTGTTTTGCAAGTTTGGTGTTTGAATGTCTAGCTTGTGTAGGAAGCATGCCTTTAGAATTGGGGCTTTTTGCTTGTGATGATGTTTAGATGAATTGATGATGCTATTATGTTGTTTACATGTTGAATTGCATGTTGGCAAAGTTTGGTGATATTCGGAGCATGTTTGGATGTGTATTTGCATGTTTAAAGTGATGTTTTGAAGCAATCTGGGCAGGGTGTTTCGGAACAGCACCTACCGTTTCGGAACGGGTGCCTTAAATGAGCCCAGGCGTCCGAAACGGGAGGGGCCGTTCCGGAACGGAGAAGCCTCTGCCAGACCCCCGTTTCGAAACATGCTAAGCCTGTTTCGGAACGGCCCCGCGTTTCGGAACGGGCTGTCTCCCGTTTCGGAACGGTCGACCGTTGGGGGCTGACAATGGCAGTTTTATGTTTTGAAAAGTTTGCGTTTTGGTCCTGAAACTTGTTTGTGCAATTGTATGAGCTGTGGATGTCCTTTTGAGCTGAAATTTCACAGAGAAGCATGAAACCTGATTAATTTCAAGTTGGTAACTTCAATTTGGATTAAGTCCTTTAATTTATCAGAATTTACAATTTGGTCCCTAAAGTTGTAAATTGTTCAATTGAGTCCCTGTTTAACCTCTGATGTTTGTGATCTTTTGTTATGATGTTTGTGTGATCACCATTAGGCTTAATGTGCATCTAGACAAGTTTAAAAAGAAAAAAAAAGGGTCGTTAATCAAGGTTGACTTTCGGGTTGACTTTGGTTTTCCCCGTGTGACTTTCTTAATCCGGGTCAACCGTCTAGGCCGGGTTAAGGGGGTTACATTTGGTGGTATCAGAGCTGAGTTCTCGAGTATTTGGGAATGAATGTATGCATGATTGAAGCATGTTTGCTTTGTATGCTTGTGGTTTGAAAGCATGTTCAGTGGCTTGAGATGTTGATACAATTGAGTTGTATGTTGTGATGTTGCATGCTGAGGGTACCCATTGCCAAACAAAAGCTAATGAAATGAAATTGATTTTGAATGAAATTGAGCTTAAATACTTGGATTGCTTACCTTGCTGGGCCTGACTTGTTTTATTTTGCATTGTTGTTGCATGGTAAAAGTATGGCACCACGTAGAGAGTTAAGAGGTAATGTGCGAGCTACGGCTCCCAATGAGAATGAGAATGAAGAGCACGCTGATAGTGCTGTGTTACCCCCTCCTCCGCCTGGTGGTGGTGATGGAGGTGCGAGAGCTGAAGCTGCAGCTGGTGCTGGAGCTGCTGGACCAGAGGTTGGTCAGGGGCAAGCTATGCCTGACATGACGATGTTGGTACAAGCTATTGCGGGTGCTTTTCGAGCAGCAGTAGCTGGAGCTCAGGGAGCTGGGCATCAGGGAGATGCTGGAGTCAGATTGCCTTTGGAGCGTCTGCGCAGTCTTGGAGGGACTGAGTTTAGAGGTTTATCAGCTGAGAGTTCTGAGGCTTGGCTGGAAAGTACCAAGCGTATCTTGGGGCAGATGAGTTGCACGGATGTGCAAAAGCTGGGCTGTGTTGTGTCCTTGCTGCAGGACGATGCTTACACATGGTGGACGACTACCATTGCTGGAATGGCTGAAGCTGATGTTACCTGGACATTCTTTCAGAATGTGTTTAAAAGAAGATATCTGGGAGTGAGATATCTGGACGAGAAAAAGCGAGAATTCATGTCTCTTACCCAAGGGAGCATGAGTGTAGCTGAGTACGAGGTACAGTTTGTACGGCTCAGTCAGTATGCACCGGAGTTGATACCTGATGAGAGGGCTAGGTGCGAGAGGTTTCGTTACGGTCTTGTGACGGATGTTAAGATGTATTTGTTGGCCACCGAGTATGTTGATTTTGATGTGTTGGTGGGCCGAGCTAAGGATGTTGAGATGAACCTGAGTTTGTCTGCTAAGAGTGCTGGCAAGCGAGCTGCTGAGTATAGTTCCGGAGGTGGACGGAACAAGAGGGGACGAGATCAGAAGTATCAGTCCTCAGCCAGGAGAGGTGGTGGTGTGCCTGTTAGGGGTGGTGGTGCTAGAGCTGATCCTGGTGCTTGTTGGATCTGTGGTTCCCGTGGTCACTTGAAGCGTGATTGTCCTCGTGCTGAGAGAGTGGCACAAGCCCCTGTTGTGACAGCTGGTAATGCTGGTGGAAATGGGTGCTGGAATTGTGGCTCTGCGGACCACATCAGGCGAGACTGTCCGAGGTTGGCTAGTGAGCAGGTGCGTGCTCCTGTTGTTGCTGCACCGCAGAGAGGTCGTGGGCGCGGCCGTGGTTATTTCCAGAGGAGAGAGGAAGGTGGCCGAGGGGTAGCTCATGTTGTAGCTATTCAGCCTGAAGGTGGAGGCCAAGCGAGGGTGTATGCTGAGAGAGAGGGCAGGAATGATGCAGATGTGATTGCAGGTACCTTTACTTTGCAGTCCTTGTCATTGCTTTCTTTGATTGATTCTGGATCTACGCATTCATATATTCTTCGTGAGCATGCTGAATTGCTTGGTTTACCTGTTGAGTCTTTGGATGTTGGTGTTCGGGTCACTAGTTCTTTTGGTGAGACTGTTGTGACTCGGAAGTTGTATAGAAGGTGCCCTTTGGTTGTTCAAGAGCATGTCTTTCATGTTGATCTTATGGAGTTGCCCTTCTATGGTTTTGATGTGATCCTTGGTATGGATTGGCTTGCTGAGCATCATGCTGTTGTGGATTGTGAGAATAAGCATGTTTCGCTTAAGCTTGCGGATGATTATGAAGTTGTGGTGGTTGGTGAGAATGTGAAGTTTCTTGCCAATGTTGTGTCTTCTTTGGAGGCGAGCAGGATGCTGAGGCAAGGTTGCGAAGCTTATCTAGCTTTTGTGATGAATCCTAGCTCTAAGGAGTTGAGGGTGCAAGATATCAGGGTTGTAAAGGAGTTTCCTGGTGTTTTTCCTGAGGAGTTGCCTGGTTTACCTCCTAACCGCGAGGTGGAGTTTGGAATTGAGCTGTATGAGAATACAACTCCTGTGTCCATTACTCCATATAGAATGGCACCTAAGGAGCTGAAGGAGCTGAAGACGCAGTTGCAAGAGTTGCTTGATCGTGGGTTCATCCGGCCGAGTGTGTCGCCTTGGGGTGCACCGGTCTTGTTTGTGAAGAAGAAGGATGGCACTATGAGAATGTGCATTGATTACCGTCAGCTGAACAAGTTGACTATCAAGAATCGGTATCCTTTGCCGAGGATTGATGATCTCTTTGATCAATTTCGGGGAGCTGTTGTGTTCTCTAAGATTGACTTGAGGTCAGGGTATTATCAGTTGAAGGTGAAAGATGTGGATGTGCCTAAGACAGCTTTCAGGACAAGGTATGGGCATTATGAGTTCCTTGTGATGCCGTTTGGGTTGACAAATGCTCCTGCTGCTTTCATGGACATGATGAATCGTGTGTTTCATGAATACTTGGACAAGTTTGTCGTGGTGTTCATTGATGATATCCTTGTGTACTAGCGTACTGAGGAGGAGCATGTAGAGCATTTGAGGGTTGTTTTGCAAGCTTTGTTGGAAAATCAGCTTTATGCTAAGCTGAGCAAGTGTGAGTTCTGGCTAAGAGAGGTGGTTTTTCTTGGGCATGTTGTCTCAGCTGAGGGGATTCGTGTTGATCCTCAGAAGATTGAGGCGGTGATGAGCTGGAAGGTTCCTAAGTCTGTTCATGAGGTCCGTAGTTTCCTTGGTCTGGCGGGATACTACCGAAGGTTTGTGGATGGTTTTTCCAAGATTGCTGCTCCTTTGACAAAGCTGTTGCAGAAGGATGTTAGGTATGAGTGGACAGAAGCGAGACAGCAGGCTTTTGAGAAGTTGAAGGCGGCTTTGACGCAAGCTCCTATCTTGATTCAGCCAGAATCAGGGAAAGAGTTTGTGGTTTACAGTGATGCATCCTATGTTGGTTTGGGGTGTGTGCTGATGCAGGAGGGTAAGGTGGTGGCTTATGCATCGCGGCAGTTGAAAGTGCATGAGCGCAATTACCCTACGCACGATATTGAGCTAGCTGCAGTGGTTTTTGCTCTGAAGATCTGGAGGCATTATCTGTATGGTGAGAAGTGTACTGTGTACACGGATCACAAGAGTTTGAGGTATCTGATGTCTCAGAAGGAGTTGAATCTAAGGCAGCGGCGTTGGTTGGAGTTGCTCAAGGATTATGATCTGACGATTGAGTATCATCCTGGAAAAGCTAATGTTGTTGCTGATGCCTTGAGTAGGAAGGTGGCTGTTGAGCTGAGAGCCATGTTTGCTAGCTTGAGCATATCGCGTGATGGTGGTCTTGTGGCTGAGTTACAGGTGAAACCATCTTTGGTTCAGTTGATCAAGGATAAGCAGTTGTTGGATGATTCCTTGGTGTCTCATGTTCAGGATATCGCGGAGGGTAGACCTTCGGATTTCTGTTTCAATGATGATGGAGTGCTGTGTTTTGGTAGTCGGATAGTAGTGCCCAATGATGCTGAGTTGAGGCGTGCTATTCTGACTGAAGGTCATAGTAGTCCTTTTGCTATGCACCCTGGTAGTACTAAGATGTATCGTGATCTTCGTGATGAGTACTATTGGGTTGGTTTGAAGAAGGATGTTGCAGAGTTCGTGAGCAAGTGTTTGGTGTGTCAGCGAGTCAAGGCTGAGCATCAGTTTCCTTCTGGTTTGTTGCAACCGTTAAAAATCCCTGAGTGGAAGTGGGAGAGGGTTACCATGGATTTTGTATCTGGTTTGCCTTTGTCTCCATCGAAAAAGAATTCGGTTTGGGTGATTGTGGATCGCCTGACGAAGTGTGCGCATTTCTTGCCTGTGCATACTACGTTCTCTTTGGATAAGCTGGCAGAGCTGTACATTGCTGAGATTGTGCGGCTGCATGGTGTGCCTAAGTCGATTGTGTCGGATAGGGATCCGAGGTTCACATCGCGGTTTTGGCAGTGTTTGCATCAAGCTCTGGGTACAAGGTTGCATTTCAGTACCTCCTATCATCCTCAGTCGGATGGTCAGTCTGAGCGAGTTATCCAGGTTTTGGAGGATATGTTGAGGTGCTGCGTGATTGAGTTCCAAGGTTCTTGGGAGAAGCATCTGCCTTTGTTTGAGTTTGCTTATAACAATAGTTATCAGGCGAGCATACAGATGGCACCCTATGAGGCTCTGTATGGGAGGAAGTGTAGGACTCCTCTTTGTTGGGCTGAAACTGGTCAAAAGTTGGTTTCGATGCCGGCTTTGTTGAAAGGGACCACTGAGAAGGTG
The DNA here is from genome assembly GCA_030270665.1 of Hibiscus trionum. Classification (NCBI taxonomy): domain Eukaryota; kingdom Viridiplantae; phylum Streptophyta; class Magnoliopsida; order Malvales; family Malvaceae; genus Hibiscus; species Hibiscus trionum. The sequence continues at coordinate 17,892,182 of BSYR01000017.1, read as the reverse complement.
AAGCTCATTTGTGAGCGGTTGAAGGCGGCCTCTGATCGGCAGAAGTCTTACGCGGATTTGAAGCGTAAGGAGATAGAGTATGCGGTGGGTGATCGTGTGTTCTTGAAGGTTTCGCCTTGGAAGAAGGTGATGAGGTTTGGTCAGAAGGGCAAGTTGAGCCCTAGATACATTGGACCATATGAGGTGGTTGAGCGTGTGGGTCCTGTCGCGTATCGGTTGAGGTTACCTCAAGAGTTGGAGAAGATCCATGATGTGTTCCATGTCTCTATGCTTCGGAAGTATAGATCTGATCCTTCGCATGTGATGCCTGTGGAGGAAGTGGAACTGAATCCGGATTTGACCTATGATGAGGAACCGGTGAAGGTTCTGGATTCGGATAGCAAGGTTCTTCGTGGCAAGACCATTGAGTTGGTGAAGGTGCTGTGGAAGCATCGCGGTGTTGAGGAAGCCACGTGGGAGCGGAAGGAAGATATGCTGAAGCAGTTTCCTTATCTCTTTCCTTCAGGTAAATTTCGAGGACGAAATTTCTTAAGGGGGGGAGAGTTGTAACGCCCCGGTTTTGGGCTTAGAAGTTTTGGGCGTTGACCGGTTTGGTCAAAGTCCTGTTCGAATCTTAAGAGGTTAAATTAGGAAAGCCTAGTTCGGGTTGCATTAAAAATATGGAAAAATGTTCTAAAATCATCTTTTAATATAATTAGATGAACTGTGAAATCAATTTTGAAAAATGGGTTTTGGAAGTATGACATTTTGGCTAGTGACCAAAATGTAATTTTCGAAAGTTTGGTGGCTATTTTATAAAGAGTTGAAACTTTGAATCTTTAAGGAGCTATTAATCCAAAGATGATTTCTCCAGATTTTTCTAAGATATTTTAAGTCTATAATCTGATTTTAAAACATATTAGAAGTGGAGGGAAAATCTATTTGGCATTTTCTCAACTAACTTCTCATTTTCTTTCTCTCTTTTTCTCTCAACCCAAACACTCCATTTCCAGAGTTTTGTTTCTGATTTTCTCACCTAAATTCCTCCATTCAACTCTCATTTGATTGCAAATCATTGTATCTTCAAAACCTCTTCAATTGCTTCTTGTTTCTTCAAGGATTTTCATTCCAAAAAGTGGAGAATCACAAGTTTGGAGGTAAGAACGTCCTTCTCCTCTAAGCTATCAGTTCTTTACTGAAATTCCCAAGTTATCAACTCTTGATTGATGTTTAATTAAAGGCTTTTGAGTTTGGAATTGTATCTTGGCTTATTATGCAAGATTTTGATGATTTTTGATGATTTTCGTTAGATCTGAGTAATCTGTGATTTAAGAGATGTTTTTGATGTTAAATGATCTCTAAATTGATAAGGAAATGAGTTTTGATCAATGCAATCCCGGATAGGTTGTGTTTCCTAAGTTTAGCTTAAGATTCTTGAATGTTCTTGTGGTGATCTTGTGGATCTGTTGTTGCTGGAGGTATAGGGATGTTTATAGGTTGTTTTTAGATGTTGTATGGTGATGATGGATGTGAGGTTTTGCTGGTTTATGGCTGGGCTTTGTTTAGAAGTGGTTTGGATGCAATTTCGGTGGTGTTTGGTGGCCGAAATTGGTGTTTGAATGAGAGCAGCGAGTTTGAGTGCTTTCATTGAAGCTTTTGATGCTTGATGATGCATTAAACCTCTGCTTTAATGTGTTTGATCAGGGGAGGCATCTTTGGATCCAAGAGTTGTTGATCCGGAAGCTTGAATTCGTGCTTCGGCAAGTGGCGAAGTGGAATCGGTGAGTGAAATTGGGTTTTCGGCTTTGAAACCAATGTCTTGGGAGCTTAGCTTAAGTCTAAACAACTTTGCTAAGCTCGAGCGTAAGTTTTCGGAAAACCTCTCTAGTGGTGGCCATGATTTTGTTGTGATGCAAAATGATTATGTGCATGTTTTACATACTGTTTTGGAAGCATGTTTTAGCATGGTTTTTGCTGTTGATGTAAGCCATATGTTGAAGGTAACTCTAGGTAGGAGTTCCTTGTTTTCGTACATTGAAATGATGTGGTTTAATGCTTTTAAATGCATGATGAATATGGCTTGGTTTTATGCTTAAAAACAGTGATGTAAATGATGAAAATGATGTGTATTGGCAAGTGATGTTTTTAAAATGTTAAGGTCACTAAGGTGGTTAAAAGTCCTTGAGTGAGCCTTGTTACTTATGAACATCAAGGTGGTTAAAAGTCCTTGGATGGTTCATGTTGTGGACACTAAGGTGGTTAAAAGTCCTTAGGTGATCCTTCTCTATGGTGTTTAAAAGTCCATAGGCCAAGGTGGTTAAAAGTCCTTGGGATCAAGGTGTTTAAAAGTCCTTGATGTGATTCATTCATGGTGTTTAAAAGTCCATGGCCAAGGTGTTTAAAAGTCCTTGGGATCAAGGTGTTTAAAAGTCCTTGATGAGATACTTTCTATGGTGTTTAAAAGTCCATAGGCCAAGGTGTTTAAAAGTCCTTGGGGCCAAGGTGTTTAAAAGTCCTTGGGAAAGTTGTTGAACTTGTTTAAATAAATGGAATGTTTCACTTGAGCCAATATGACATGATATGATTTGATGCATGAGATGCATGTTTTAGTATGCTTTTGAGCATGTGAAAAGGTTGATTTAAAGCATGTTTTGTAAATGTTTTGAATTGCATTATTGAATGGTTTTTAAGAGCTTTCCTCACTAAGCTTTTGCTTACGCTCTCTACGTTTTCCTAATTCAATAATGCAGAGCGTTAGAGTACCTTGAGGGCAGCAAGAAAGGGCAAGCAATCAAGTTCAAGTGAAGCTCAAAGTATGAAGGTTTTATAAGTGCATTTAGCTTTTGTATGTTTTGGCAATGGGGGACCAATGTGTATGTTTTGGGAGGTGTTGGAGACTCCCTAAGTATGTTAAATGTTGATGTGTTTGCTGGTTTTTGGTTTGGAACCTTTTATGCTTGTTTTGCAAGTTTGGTGTTTGAATGTCTAGCTTGTGTAGGAAGCATGCCTTTAGAATTGGGGCTTTTTGCTTGTGATGATGTTTAGATGAATTGATGATGCTATTATGTTGTTTACATGTTGAATTGCATGTTGGCAAAGTTTGGTGATATTCGGAGCATGTTTGGATGTGTATTTGCATGTTTAAAGTGATGTTTTGAAGCAATCTGGGCAGGGTGTTTCGGAACAGCACCTACCGTTTCGGAACGGGTGCCTTAAATGAGCCCAGGCGTCCGAAACGGGAGGGGCCGTTCCGGAACGGAGAAGCCTCTGCCAGACCCCCGTTTCGAAACATGCTAAGCCTGTTTCGGAACGGCCCCGCGTTTCGGAACGGGCTGTCTCCCGTTTCGGAACGGTCGACCGTTGGGGGCTGACAATGGCAGTTTTATGTTTTGAAAAGTTTGCGTTTTGGTCCTGAAACTTGTTTGTGCAATTGTATGAGCTGTGGATGTCCTTTTGAGCTGAAATTTCACAGAGAAGCATGAAACCTGATTAATTTCAAGTTGGTAACTTCAATTTGGATTAAGTCCTTTAATTTATCATAATTTACAATTTGGTCCCTAAAGTTGTAAATTGTTCAATTGAGTCCCTGTTTAACCTCTGATGTTTGTGATCTTTTGTTATGATGTTTGTGTGATCACCATTAGGCTTAATGTGCATCTAGACAAGTTTAAAAAGAAAAAAAAGGGTCGTTAATATGTATTAGTTTTTTCAAATTATGTTAAAGTGCCTATCATGATCCTCCTCGGTACGCGAATACACAAGGATATCATCGATGAACACCACCACAAACTGATCCAAGAATTCATGGAATACACGATTCATCATGTCCATGAAAGCAGCATGCGGGTTGGTAAAACCAAACGGCATCACCAAGAATTCATAATGTCCGTACCTCGTCTGAAAAGCTGTTTTTGGTACGTCCACGTCCTTCACCTTCAGCTGATAATACCCTGATCTCAAGTCTATCTTAGAAAACACTGAGGCTCCCCGAAACTGATCAAAGAGATCATCAATTCCAGGTAAGGGATACCTGTTCTTGATCGTCAACTTGTTCACTTGGTCAGCTGGTGGTGTATGGAGCAGCTGGCGGAGCCGAGTTGGAGTTGTAATGTAAATTTTGGTTTGTGGGTGAGTAGACCTGGTGAGTCGTTTTGGTAATGTTAGCGGCAGATGTGAAGGAATGTCAGTTTTTGTTGAGGAGTTTGGGTAAGCAGTTGATGCTTAAGAATTCTTGTTTGTTGGGAAGATTCATGGAAGGGGTTTGAGAGTTGCAAGAGTTTTGGAAGCAGAGAAATTTGTGTGGTGGTGGAATTGGATTGGTTAGAGTCCCTGTGTAAACCAGTCTTGGAAGTTGTGTGTTACAGAAATGTGTGCTGTGAAAGTTAAAGTTCTTCATGATTGAAGTTGGGGCTGTGTACAGTTCGGATATGTGGAAGGTTAAGTTGTGGCTATCTTTGAGTATTCTGGGTTTGTGAACAGCATGTAGTGGTGTTGGGTTCAGTGGAGTTTTGTGTGGAAAGTGTTCAGTGTTGGTTGAGGGTTTTGTGTTGCCTTGTGTGTGTTTTGAGAAAGTTGTTGTTCTCTTTTCGCCGGTTGAAATTTCGAGGACGAAATTTCCTAAGGGGGGGGAGAGTTGTAACGCCCCGGTTTTGGGCTCAGAAGTTTTGGGCGTTGACCGGTTTGGTCAAAGTGTTGTTCGAATCTAAAGAGGTGAAATTAGGAAAGCCTAGTTTGGGTTGCATTAAAAATATGGAAAAATGTTCTAAAATCATCTTTTAATATATAAAAGTGAACTGTGAAATCAATTTTGGAAAATGAGGTTCGGAAGGTTGACATTTTGGCTAGTGACCAAAATGTAATTTTTGAAAGTTCGGTGACAGTTTTATAAAGGATTGAAACTTTGAATCTTTAAGGAGCTATTTACCCAATGGGAGTTTCTCCAGATTTTCTAAATATATTAAATGATTAATTAAGTGTTTTTAAACAAAAGAAAAGTGGAGGGAAGATATTTTCCTAAATCTAACTAACTTTTCTCTCAACCATTTTCTCTCATCTTTTCTCTCAAACCAAACACATTCTCTCCAAATTTCCTCCTCTGATTTTGTCACTCAAATCACTCATTTCAACTCTCATTTGATTCCTAATCATCTCATCAACAAAACCTCTCAATTTGCAAGTTGTTTCATCAAGCTTTTTGGCTCCAAAAAGGAGAAACTCAAGTTTGGAGGTAAGAACGTCCTTCTCCTCTGAACTTCAAGTTCTTTACTGAAATTCCCAAGTTCTCAATCCTTGGTTTGTGTTTTGTTAAAGGCTTTTCAATAGAAATCTTGATTTTGGCTTAAAATGCAAGATTTGGTGATTTTGGTGAAATTTTCGTGTGATCTGTTTGGGCAGTGTTTTGAAGTGTCAAAATGATGTTAAATGAATGCTAAATTGATTAGAAGTTGAGGTTTAATTAATGCAATCCCGGATAGGTTGAATTTCCTAAGTTTTGCTTGAGTTTTTGGTTGTTTTTGGAGTGTTTTTGGTGATCTGTTATACCTGGGAGTATAAGGACGTGTTTGTGATCATTTTGGATGTTAATGGATGTTTAAAAATGGTTAGAAGTGATGGATCTTGGCTGGGTTAAGTTTTGGAAATGTTTGGAGGTGATTTCGGTTGTGTTTGGTAGCCGAATTGTTGGATTTGTGTCGAGCAGCGAGTTTGGTTGTGTGGCTGCTGTTCTTAATGCATAATGATGCATTAATGTGCTGTTTTTGTGTGCTTGAAACAGGGGAGTTTGATCCGTGAGCTTTAGAGGTGTTGCGGAAGGTTTCAGATGCTTGGAAGGCTTGGTGGCTAGCTTTGTTTTGTGTATCGGTGAGTGAAGTTGGGTTTTCGGCTTTTAAACAAAGGTTTGAAGGTTTTGGGAGCTTAGTTTAAGTCTAAACAACTTTGCTAAGCTCAAGAGTAAGTAAATGGATTTCTTACTTGATTTGTGATATGGATTGGCTTTTTAAGAAATTGTGGTTGATGATTGAAATGCATGTGTTTTGCATGGTTTAAATCTGTTTTGAAAGCATATTTTAGCATGGTTTAATGCTGGTTTTGAAAGCCATATGTGAAGGATGCTCAAGGTAAGAGATCCTTGGTTTTATACATTGAAAATGTGGATTTGATGCATGGTGTTGCATGTTGTTCAATGGCTTTGTTTAGTGCTTTTAAACAGTGAATTAATGTTTGTAAATGATGGTTTTTGCATATTGGTTATGCATGTGAATCATTTGATTAATGTGGTAATGGTTTTGCATATTGGTTATGCATGTGAATCATTTGATTAATGTGGTAATGGTTTTGCATAATGGTTATGCATGTGAAACATTGGACTAATGTGGTAAGGTGGTTATATTGGCAAGTGGTGTAAGTGGTTCTTGGTTCTTTGATCGGATATAGTTAGCCGGCTATAAGATTGGGTGCACCGTGAATTAAGTCGCCTTGGAGGTGGAGTGGTCAAGAGTGGACCGGTAAACTCCCTTCAAGTATCCTAACGAGATGGTTGAGGTCATAATGGAGGTGATGCCCATTCGAGGACCTTGGTTGAGCAAAGGTTATATGGAGGTGTTGCCCATATGTGAGAACCTTGTGCTTGTTGAGATCACAATGGCAGTGTTAAGTCCATGTGTGGATCTTGTGTAGGGTGTCCCGGATCTCGTTAGTGATGTTCTACAACTACCATTCGGTGAATGCAAAGGTTATATGGAGGTGTTGCCCATATGTGAGAACCTTGTGCATGTCAAGGTTGTATGGTGGTTAAAAGTCCATACATGGGAACCTTGGGGAAGAGCTAAGGTTGTGTGGTGTTTAAAAGTCCATACATGGGAACCTTAGGATGTTGAGGTCATAATGGAGGTTGTTGCCCATTCGAGGACCTTGGATTGGTAGGGTGTAGGGAGCGTAGGGACAACGCTCGGAATCCGCGTATCCGATTGGATGTTGAGTTGAAAAGTGGATGTGATTGATCACTTGAAGGCCAATATGATGTTCTTGATTGTGATGAAGCATGAGGTGCTTGAAATGATGCATATTTGCATGTGAAGCATGAGATGCTTGAATTGATGCATAATTGCATGTGAAGCATGAGATGCTTGAAAAGATGCATGGTTGCATGGAAAGTGTATAATGCTTGTGAATGCATGTTTACTTGTTAAGTTGAACAAGTGTTGATTATCATTTGGAGAATGATGCATGTGAGCATGAAATATCTTTAGTGCATTGGAGTCTTGTTGAGACTTGTTTTTAAAGGCATGTGATGATGATGTTGTGGTTCATATATGTTGTCTTTGGTTTAATGCATGTGTTGGTTGGTTTGTGAAATGGTTTTAAAAGATTCTTGTTTGTTTTGGCTTTCAAGTTTAAAGAAAGGTATGTTGTGAAATGGGAGTGTTTTCCAAGGTTTTGTTTTAGCTTGCATATGGTGTGTATGCATGGTTTGGCTAAATGGTTGATTTTGCAAGTTGTGCTTTGGAAAGAGTTTTCTTAGTTTGCTAAACTAAGGGTTGGTTTTCATGTATGTGCGATGCATGGTTTTGAGCTTGTTGTTGAAAAGGAGTTTTCAAACATGGCTTTGGTAAACAAATCGAGTTTGTTTTAAAAGTGATTTATGGCTCGCTGCATTGATGGTGTTTTGGTTTTGAGCTTTCCTCACTAAGAATTATGTGCTTACGCTCCTTTTTGTCCATCAATGCAGATTCTTGAAGTTTGGACAGCGAGGAGCAAGGGATTCAAGAAGGACTCCACTTGAGATGTATGTCTCGGTTAATAGCTATAGTTAATAAAGGCAATGGGGTAGAATCTCTTGGGTTGATGTATGTGTTTGTTTATGTTTAGACAAGTTTGGTTTTGTGTTGTTAATGTTGTTGGAACATGGCTTGGCTTATGAGATTGAATTGGAAGTATGTTGCTTAAATGGATTGCTTGTGTTGGAAGCTTAGTCTTAAAATTGGGGCTTTTCATGTATGATGGCATGTTGGTGAATTGTTGATGCAAGTATGCCTCTTTTATGTTGAATTGCATGTTGGCAAAGTTTGGTGGCTTTGGAGCATGATTGGATGTTTAATTGCATGTTTAATTAGGCAAAATTCTGCATTTTGTGCAGGGTGTTTCGGAACAGGGTGAACCGTTTCGGAACGGGTGCCTCGAAGCAGCCCAGGCGTCCGAAACGGGTGACACCGTTCCGAAACGGAAAGGCTTCTGCCAGACCCCCGTTTCAGAACCCGTTGCGGAACGGCCCCGCGTTTCGAAACGGGCTGTCTCCCGTTTCGGAACGGTTGACCGTTGGGGGCTGACAGTGGCAGTTATGTGTTTCAAAATGTTTGCATTTTGGTCCTGAATCTTGTATGAGCAATTGTATGAGTTTGAGATGTCCGTTTGAGCTGAAATTTGGCCGAGATGCATGAAACATGATTAATTTTAAGTTGGTAACTTAAAATCTGGTTAAGGCCTCAAAGTTTTCAGAATTTACAATTTGGTCCCTAAAGTTGTGTTTTGTGCAATTGGGTCCCTGAATGATCTCTGATGGTTGTGATCTTTGAGTATGATGTTTGTGTGATCACATATAGGGTTAATGAGCATTTAGACAAGATTAAAAATAAAAAAGGGTCGTTAATCAAGGTTGACTTTCGGGTTGACTTTGGTTTTCCCCGTGTAACTTTCTTAATTCGGGTCAACCGTCTAGGCCGGGTTAAGGGGGTTACATGTCCCATCTTTCTTCTATACAAACAAGACCGGTACACCCCAAGGTAACACACTCGGCCGAGTGAAACCTCGATCCAACAACTCCTGCAATTGCATTTTCAACTCCTTTAACTCTTTGGGTGCCATGCGATAAGGAGCAATGGACAACGGAGTTGTACTCTCGTACAACTATATACCAAAGTCAACTTCCCTATTTGGTGGCAATCTAGGCAATTCTACCGAAAAGACACCCGGAAAATCGCGAACAGTTCAGATGTCCTGTACACGTACATCCTTGGTGCCAGTATTCGTCACATAGGCAAGGTAAGCCTCGCAACCCAAGCTCATCACACGGTTTGCTTCCAAAGCCGAAATCACATTCGACAAGAATTTCACATTCTCGCCTACTACTACAACTTCATAATCATCAGCCAACTTTAAGGTGACTCTCTTGACCTCAAAGTCAATGACCGCCCTATGCTCCGACAACCAATCCATGCCAAGGATTACATCGAATCCGTAGAAAGGCAACTCCATCAGATCCACAAGAAAAACATGACCTTGCACAGACCAAGGGCATCTCCTATACAACTTCCTAGTGACTACAGTCTCACCAAAAGAACTAGTCACTTGCATTCCTACCTCAAGCAACTCAACAGGTATATCAAGAAAATGTGCATGCTCACTCAAGATATAAGAATGCGTGGATCCAGAATCAATCAAAGCAGGCAAAGATAAAGATTGGAGAGCAAAGGTACCTACGATAACATCGGTATTGTAACCCCCTTAGCCCGGCCTAGACGGTTGACCCGAACTACGAAGATTACACGGGGAAAACCAAAGTCAACCCAAAAGTCAACCTTGATTAAGGACCCTTTTTTTATTTTTAATCTTGTCTAAATGCATAATAACCCTAGGTGTATTCTTGAAAAGAACATACTCAAAAATCACAGCATTCGGAAAACATTTAGAGACTCAATTGGACAACATACAAATTTAGGGACCAAATTGCAAATTCTGAAAATTAAGAGGACTTAATTTCACCTTAATCGGACATCTCACCTTAATCGTATTTCATGCCTCTCTGTCAAATTTCACCTTAATCGGACATCTCAAACTCAAACAATTGCACATACAAAAATCAGGACTAAAACGTAAAGCTCGCAAACTTCAAAACCATTCAAATCAGTGCCCAACGGTCAAGTGTTTCGAAACGGGGTTAGCCCGTTCAGAAACGGGGCTTGGCAGTAGCCAAAGTGTTTCGAAACACCTCTACCCGTTTCGAAACACCCATGCCAAATCAAGCACCTGTTTCGAAACATGCAAGGGTGTTTCGAAACACCCTGCCCAGAAACAGCAGATAGGCCTGTTTTAACACATTTAAACCCCATCGAACACGCTTCAAACCATTCCACAGCAAATCAACAACATGCCAAGCATCATACCTACCAAATTGCATCAAAAGCTAGATACAAAACCACCCCTAGGTGCACCAACTATTTCAACACATCCAACACTTATTCATGCTTTTAAAACAAGAAGCATAGCATAACGACTCATGATTAAGAAGATTCAAACGTTGCAATCATTAAACCACATAGTTCAAATCATAATCCGAACTTGTTCAACATACACAATCTCATTAAACATCAACATAAAAGACTCTCCCCCCATTGCCTTTATTATCTATAGCTATTAGCCGAGACATACATCTCAAGTGGAGCTCTCCTTGAATCCCTTGCTTCTTGCTGTCCCAACTTCAATTATCTGCATTGATGGACAAAAAGGAGCGTAAGCACAAAATGCTTAGTGAGGAATGCTCAAAACCAAAACACCATCAATGCAGCGAGTCATAAAACCTCTTTAACAAGGAAACACATTTCGAAACCAAAGTAGTGTTTGACAAGTTATACATGCATTCTTAGAACATCACACACTTCCCATGCAACCATGCATCATTTCAAGTATCTCATGCTTCATTACATTCAAGAACATTATATTGGCTTCTAAGCGATAATTCACAAACCATCATAACACAAGACACAATCGGATACACGGATTACAAGCGTTGTCCCACACGCTCCATACACACTTCCGAACAACACAAGGTGGAGTTTACCGGTACAATCACAACCCCCTCAACACCCGTGATGGAGTTTAACGGTACAATCACAACCCCTCAACATCACTCATCGGAAGTTGTATAACACACTAGCGAGAGCCGGGACACATCACAAGGCTTACACATGGAAGCTACCACAACCATTGTAATCACCTTAACCAAGCTCACACACGGGAGCAACCCTCCACCGTTGTGACGCTTAACAAAGTCCACCCACGAGAGCCACCCTCCATCGTGGTGACTTTTAACAAGGTTCACCCACGAGAGCCATCCTCCATCGTGGTGGCAATAAACCAAGCCCACCCACGAGAGCCAACCTCCATCGTGGTGACACCAATTTCCTCAATCGCTAGAATTCTTGGATGGAGTTTACGGTACAATTACAACCCCCTCGACATCCAATGCGACTCAAATCACGGTGCACCCAATCCTATAGCCGGCTAACTATATCCGATTAAAGTAACCAAGAACCACTTACATCACTTGCCAATATAACCATTTTACCACATTAATCCATTGATTTTACAAGCATAACCAAAATGCCAAAACCACCAATTACCATCATCACTTCACTGTTTTGAAGCATTAAACAAAGCCATTAAACAACATGCAACACTATGCATCAATTCCACAATTCCAATGTACGAAAACCAAGGATCTCTTACCTTGAGCATCCATCACACATCACTTTCAAAACCAGCATTAAACCATGCTAAAATATGCTTTCAAAACAGAATTTAAACATGCAAATCACATGCATTGCATCCAACCATCACAAGTGCATTAAAAACCAATTCATAACACAACCAAGAGAGAAATTCCATTTACTTACTCTTGAGCTTAGCTAAGTTGTTTAGACTTAAACTAAGCTCCCAAAAACCTTCAATCATTGGTTTCAAAGCTGAAAACCCAACTTCACTCACCGATACACAAAACTAGGCTAGCCAACAAGCCTTCCAAGCATCCGAAACCTTCAACGCCACCTCTATTGCTCACGGATCATTCTCCCCTGTTTCAAGCACATAACAACTGAGGATTAATGCATCATCATGCCTTAAAAACCCCAGCAACACAACTAAATTCGCTGCTCTTTGTAAATCCAACATTTCGGCCACCAAACACAACCGAAATCACATCCAAACACTTCCAAAACTTAACCCAGCCAAGATCCATCACTTCTAACCATTTTAAAACATCAATTAACATCGAAAATGATCCCAAACACGTCCTTATACCTCCAGCATTAACAAAACACCAAGATCACCCCAAAAACCACCATTTTCACAAGTAAAAACTTAGGAAAATCAACCTATCCGGGATTGCATTGATTAAACCTCAATTACAAATCATTTATACATCCAATAAACATCAAAAAGACATCTCAAAACACAGCCCAATCATTTAGTACGAATTTAATTAAAATTAAATCCAAATCTTGCATTTTAAGCCAAAATCAAGAACACAACATTAAAACCTTTAATAAAACTCAAATCAAGGATTGAGAACTTGGGAATTTCAGTAAAGAACTGAGTATTTAGAGGAGAAGGACGTTCATACCTCTAAATGTGAGTTTCTCCTTGTTTAAAGTCAAGATTCTTGAAAATTCAATAAGCAAATGATAAGGATTTGGTGTAGGAATGATTAGAGATCAATTAGAGATTGAAATCTCATCTTTAGATGTTAAAATCAGAGGAAAAATGGCTGGGGAAATGTGTTTGGCTGAGAGAAAATGGAGAGAAAATGAAGTGGGAAAATTTTTATCAAAAGTTAGTTATGAAAACCAAAATATCCACTTCCCTCTTTTTCCTTTTATTAAATATCATTTAATAAATCTTTAATATTAAGAAAAATCTGGAGAAAACTCTTGGGTAAATTAGCTCCTTAAAGATTCAAAGTTTCAATCCTTTTAAAACAGTCACCAACTTTTCAAAAATTACATTTTAGTCACTAACTTGAAATGTCACATTTCGAAACCTCATTTTGTAAAATTGATTTCACCACTCTCTTATATATAATAAAAGAGGATTTTTAGATATTTTTCCATATTTTTAATGCATCCCGAACTAGGCTTTCCCTAAAACCACCTTTTATATTCGAACCGAAAATCCGACCGTTCCGGTTCAAACCCAAAACTTCTAAGCCCAAAATTGGGGTGTTACAACTCTCCCCCTCTTAGGAAATTTCATCCTCGAAATTTCAACCGGCGAAAAGAGCACAACTAAGCTTCTCAAATCAACTCACAAGGCAACACAGGAGACTTAACGACCACTGAACACTCTCCACACAAAACTCCACCAACCCAACACCACCACATACTGTTCACAGATTCCAGAACACTCAGATGTTAACCACATCTTAACCTTTCACACTTCCGGACTGCACATAGCCCCAACAACAACCTGAAGAACCTCCAAACTTTTACAGCATACACCACCTCAGCTCATAACTCCCAAAACTCGTACACATGGTGATACCAACCAATCCAGTTCAGCCACCATGTGACCCACAACCTTCACTGCTTCTAAAACCCCTTGCACAACTGCTCAACCTCTTCCAAAGGTTACACCATCAAGCAAAAATTCTTAAGCATCAACTGCTTATTCAAACTTCTCAACGTATTGATGACATTCCTTCACATCCGCCGCTATCATCACCATAACGACTCACCAAGACTACTCACCTAACATCCGAAAATCACGTCACAAAACCCCAACCTTGACTCCGCCAGCCGTTCCACACACCACCAGCTGACTTCAGAAGGAATTTACTTATACACAACTAGTCAACCACTTCTCACAAGAACCCGTCCAACCAACAATGGCCCTTGAACTTACATTGCCTTTCCCCTTCAAACTTTGACTACAATACTAGCCTTACCAGGACACCGCCCATTCTATACATACATATTAGATTACGAAACTTCTATTCTCCCAGGCTAACCCTTTTCTACAACCCACAACACAACCTCTTCTCAACTCTTCGAAGGTTGCTACAAACCATCACCTACAAAAACAACCCTTCTATTACGACATCAATGCCAAGTTACCTCAGCACTCTGGAACACATCCACTAACTTACTACATCACTTAACACCAAGAAACTACCACTTCTACCAGCTATTCACAACCACTTTGACTGATTCTAACTTCAACCGATAATCTCCTCACCACCATACCGCTAAACTCTTTAAGCGCCAAACACTTTCCTTCTGTCAACATGCTATATCGCACTCGCTATTACTGACAACTCACCTACAGCCCTCCATTACCCCAAACATTCTCCTAGCACCAAAACAACTTTTAAAACCCATCATCCAACCTAACCCTATCACAACACTAACGGACCCGATTAACTATTAGCGAGTGTGAACGTTCGTATGCATGGTCACCTATATGCCCTATCAATGCCTGTGTACATGTATGCAAAACCTCTAATGTCATGTCGCATGTATGCATGTACCAACATATATAATATAGCATATAACAAATAATTTTAACTATGCATGTATGTCGGTTCACACCCACCAATAACATCCTCAGAATCCGCCTAAGAACAACCTCTTACTTCACTTCTAACTTGACCAACTCCATCATTCTGACAACCCATTACCCACAAAATACCCACTGATACCCACTTCACACTAAAGTTGTTTTTAAAACAACACCAACTACTACCCCAAACATGCTAGCAACGAGACCATACCCACTACGCAAAGAAAAACCAAACCGAAACCAAACTAAGATAACTAAGGCAAAGATTACTTAACAAGGTTACCTGAAAACACCTCACCACCCCAGAGCTTCAACAGACGAGCTCTCTTCCCCGCAGAACCATCATTCTCCAGCCGTACCGCTGCAGCATCAGCTAACACATTAAGGTCATTACCATCTCCCTGCGGTAAAGAACTCTGGCTACCCCGAGCCAACTTCAAACAATTTCGTCTCAAATGCCCAACAGACCCACAATTCCAACAATATTCATTCCCCAAGCTCCTCACACCTTTCTGCCCTTCCTGCCACCTTTGAACTTTGTCTCGGCCGCGCCCACGACCCTTCAGAGACCCTTTTGCTACCACCAAAGCTGATCTCACCACTTGTGGACAATTTCGCTTCACATGCTCCTTAGAACCACAGTTCCAACAAACTCCCGCACCCCAACAACCTCCAACATGGCGCCCTCCACAACGGTCACACACCGGTAACTGAGCTACCACTCCTTGATCATGTAGCACTTGCCCCACATCTGCACTACCACCCAGACTTCGATTCAAGCAAAACCTTCTATCACGTAACCTCTTACGCTGACCGCTCCCGAGGTCAGTACCCACAGCTCTCTTGCTTAAACTTTTCTCACCTTCATAAACGGAAACCACACCCTCACGTTGCTTAACCCTTGGGAATTTCTCTCCAAGGTACCTTTCATAAAAGGCAGACACAAAGAAGTCCCAATCTATATCATGGATATGCGATGCCACCGCCACAGATGTCCACCAGGCACAGACGTCCTCCAACATCAATGAGACAACACTTCCCAGCTTACAAGCGTAGTCATAACCTTCCTGATCCAAAATCAGAATTACACTGGCCAACCAGGCCTCAAACGTCTCAGGTGTCGAACCATGATACTCCACAGCTCCCAAATCGTGCAAACGCTGTTTCGACAAACTCGCACGTCCCACAGTCGGCACGTCTACAGGCCTCACTTTCGCCACAGCCTGAGATGTTCCCAACACCTCTTGAACAATAGGTGATGAACTCTTCATCACAGAACCAGCTTCTTCCTCCTGCCTCACTACCTCAACTCCAGGCACTGTAGGCTGAAACGAAACACCTCCACCAAAAGGTGAATTCCACGCCTTAACAACCTGCTCTAAAGCAGCAACCATCTCACCCAACTACCATTCTCTCATCGATTTCACCATGCTATTAACAACAAGCTATCATAACAAAACAAACAAAACGATCAGGCCAGCTTCAAGCAAGGATTCAAAACTCCAGTTACAACATAACACAATAGCTATAATAATAAGGCAATGGGTATCCCGAATTCCCCCTTTTACATGACATAACAGTCAATAAAAACATGGATATCACAACATCGAGCATATCAACCAACATACTTCAATCATACTCTCATCAAACAACATTCACTCGCAACAGCATAACATCAACATATCATACCCATTACACTTTCATCATTCATAAAATCAGCTCACATCACCAGCATATCATCAGCACAAATCCACAATAGCTCAATGAAGATTCACAAACAAAAAGCATGACAAAAACATCAACAATTCGCTCACACACACACATTTCAACCAACTTTCAACCACACATCAGAATAAACATTAAACACTTATTACAACAATTTACCATTTCCCCCAAGCATTCGCAACTCAGCTTTGATACCACCAAATGTAACCCCCTTAGCCCGGCCTAGACGGTTGACCCGAACTACGAAGATTACACGGGGAAAACCAAAGTCAACCCGAAAGTCAACCTTGATTAACGACCCTTTTTTATTTTTAATCTTGTCTAAATGCATAATAACCCTAGGTGTATTCTTGAAAAGAACATACTAAAAAATCACAGCATTCGGAAAACATTTAGAGACTCAATTGCACAACATAAAAATTTAGGGACCAAATTGCAAATTCTGAAAATTAAGAGGACTTAACCAGTTTTAAAGTTACCATCATGAAATTAATCATATTTCATGCCTCTCTGCCAAATTTCACCTTAAACGGACATCTCAAACTCAAACAATTGCACATACAAAAATCAGGACTAAAACGTAAAGCTCGCAAACTTCAAAACCATTCAAATCAGTGCCCAACGGTCAAGTGTTTCGAAACGGGGTTAGCCCGTTCAGAAACGGGGCTTGGCAGTAGCCAAAGTGTTTCGAAACACCTCTACCCATTTCGAAACACCCAGGCCAAATCAAGCACCTGTTTCGAAACAGGCAAGGGTGTTTCAAAACACCCTACCCAGAAACAGCAGATAGGCCTGTTTAACACATTTAAACCCCATCGAACACGCTCCAAACCATTCCACAGCAAATCAACAACATGCCAAGCATCATACCTACCAAATTGCATCAAAAGCTAGATACAAAACCACCCCTAGGTGCACCAACTCTTTCAACACATCCAACACTTAATCATGCTTTTAAAACAAGAAGCATAGCATAACGACTTATGAATAAGAAGATTCAAACGTTGCAAGCATTAAACCACATAGTTCAAATCATAATCCGAACTTGTTCAACATACACAATCTCATTAAACATCAACATAAAAGACTCTCCCCCCATTGCCTTTATTATCTATAGCTATTAGCCGAGACATACATCTCAAGTGGAGCTCTCCTTGAATCCCTTGCTTCTTGCTGTCCCAACTTCAATTATCTGCATTGATGGACAAAAAGGAGCGTAAGCACAAAATGCTTAGTGAGGAATGCTCAAAACCAAAACACCATCAATGCAGCGAGTCATAAAACCTCTTTAACAAGGAAACACATTTCGAAACCAAAGTAGTGTTTGAAAACCCCTTTTAAACAACATGATTTAAATCACGCATTACTCAAACATGAAAACCAACCCTTACCTTAGAAAAGCTAAGTAACTCACTTCAAAGCACATCCTTGCAAAACCATCAATTTAACCTTTCCATGCATGAACATCATATGCAAAGTTAAATACAAATTCCTTGGAAAACACTTCCACTTCACATTATACTTTTCTCATTCTTGAAAAATCATCTCAAAGCAAGAAACCTTTGAAAACCACATACTCCTTCAATCTATCTTATGCATTAAACAAATACAACATATGAACTACAAAATCAACAATTGCATTACATGCCTTTTAAAACAAGCCTTCATAAGACTTCAATGCACTAAAGAGATTCCATGCACATATGCACCATTCTCAATAGAAGATAAACACTTGTTCAAGCTTAAAAAGTTATACATGCATTCTTAGAACATCACGCACTTCCCATGCAACCATGCATCATTTCAAGCATCTCATGCTTCATTACATTCAAGAACATTATATTGGCTTCTAAGCGATAATTCACAAACCATCATAACACAAGACACAATCGGATACACGGATTACAAGCGTTGTCCCACACGCTCCATACACACTTCCGAACAACACAAGGTGGAGTTTACCGGTACAATCACAACCCCCTCAACACCCGTGATGGAGTTTAACGGTACAATCACAACCCCTCAACATCACTCATCAGAAGTTGTATAACACACTAGCGAGAGCCGGGACACATCACAAGGCTTACACATGGAAGCTACCACAACCATTGTAATCACCTTAACCAAGCTCACACACGGGAGCAACCCTCCACCGTTGTGACGCTTAACAAAGTCCACCCACGAGAGCCACCCTCCATCGTGGTGACTTTTAACAAGGTTCACCCACGAGAGCCATCCTCCATCGTGGTGGCACTAAACCAAGCCCACCCACGAGAGCCAACCTCCATCGTGGTGACACCAATTTCCTCAATCGCTAGAATTCTTGGATGGAGTTTACGGTACAATTACAACCCCCTCGACATCCAAGGCGACTCAAATCACGGTGCACCCAATCCTATAGCCGGCTAACTATATCCGATTAAAGTAACCAAGAACCACTTACATCACTTGCCAATATAACAATTTTACCACATTAATCCATTGATTTTACAAGCATAACCAAAATGCCAAAACCACCAATTACCATCATCACTTCACTGTTTTGAAGCATTAAACAAAGCCATTAAACAACATGCAACACTATGCATCAATTCCACAATTCCAATGTACCAAAACCAAGGATCTCTTACCTTGAGCATCCATCACACATCACTTTCAAAACCAGCATTAAACCATGCTAAAATATGCTTTCAAAACAGAATTTAAACATGCAAATCACATGCATTGCATCCAACCATCACAAGTGCATTAAAAACCAATTCATAACACAACCAAGAGAGAAATTCCATTTACTTACTCTTGAGCTTAGCTAAGTTGTTTAGACTTAAACTAAGCTCCCAAAAACCTTCAATCATTGGTTTCAAAGCTGAAAACCCAACTTCACTCACCGATACACAAAACTAGGCTAGCCAACAAGCCTTCCAAGCATCCGAAACCTTCAACGCCACCTCTATTGCTCACGGATTATTCTTCCCTGTTTCAAGCACATAACAACTGAGGATTAATGCATCATCATGCCTTAAAAACCCCAGCAACACAACTAAATTCGCTGCTCTTTGTAAATCCAACATTTCGGCTACCAAACACAACCGAAATCACACCCAAACACTTCCAAAACTTAACCCAGCCAAGATCCATCACTTCTAACCATTTTTAAACATCAATTAACATCGAAAATGATCCCAAACACGTCCTTATACATCCAGCATTAACAAAACACCAAGATCACCCCAAAAACCACCATTTTCACAAGTAAAAACTTAGTAAAATCAACCTATCCGGGATTGCATTGATTAAACCTCAATTACAAATCATTTATACATCCAATAAACATCAAAAAGACATCTCAAAACACAGCCCAATCATTTTGTACGAATTTAATTAAAATTAAATCCAAATCTTGCATTTTAAGCCAAAATAATGAACACAACATTAAAACCTTTAATAAAACTCAAATCAAGGATTGAGAACTTGGGAATTTCAGTAAAGAACTGAGTATTTAGAGGAGAAGGACGTTCATACCTCTAAATGTGAGTTTCTCCTTGTTTAAAGCCAAGATTCTTGAAAATTCAATAAGCAAATGATAAGGATTTGGTGTAGGAATGATTAGAGATTAATTAGAGATTGAAATATCATCTTTAGATGTTAAAATCAGAGGAAAAGTGGCTGGGAAATGTGTTTGGCTGAGAGAAAATGGAGAGAAAATGAAGTGAGAAATTTTTTAACAAAAGTTAGTTATGAAAACCAAAATATCCATTTCCCTCTTTTTCCTTTTATTAAATATCATTTAATAAATCTTTAATATTAAGAAAAATCTGGAGAAAACTCTTCTTGGGTAAATTAGCTCCTTAAAGATTCAAAGTTTCAATCCTTTTAAAACAGTCACCAACTTTTCAAAAATTACATTTTAGTCACTAACTTAAAATGTCACATTTCGAAACCTCATTTTGTAAAATTGATTTCACCACTCTCTTATATATAATAAAAGAGGATTTTTAGATATTTTTCCATATTTTTAATGCATCCCGAACTAGGCTTTCCCTAAAACCACCTTTTATATTCGAATCGAAAATCCGACCGGTCCGATTCAAACCCAAAACTTTTTTAAGCCTAAAATTGGGGTGTTACAGGTATCATTGCGCTCCTCGCACTGAGCATATACCCTCGCTGGTCCACCTCCCTCAGGTCGAACAGCTACAACATGAGCAATACCTCGCTGCCCCTCATCTTTCCTCTGAAAGTTCCCACGGCCGCGCCCACGGCCTCTCTGAGGTGCAACGACCACAGGAGCATGTCCTTGGCCACCACCAGCCAACAAGGGACACTCCCTCCTCATATGATCCGCCGAACCACAATTCCAACAAGAGTTCCTTGTCACCACAACAGGAGCCTAAACCTTCCTAGCTGCCCGAGGACAATCTCGCCTCAAATGATCACGAGAACCACACGTCCAGCACGTGTTCTGTTCAGCCCTCATCCTATCTCCCTGGGCAGGTGCACCATGTCCACCATTACCCCGCCTAGCAGCAGGCTGGTACCTCCTATCTCACCCCCTTTTTTTCGTCCACCACCGGAACTAGACTCAGCTGCTCTCTTCCCAGAGCTAGAACCAACACCTCGAGAGGAAAAACCCAAATTATGCTCGATGTCCTTTGCCCGACAAACAAGCACGTCAAAATCAGTATAGTCTGCAGCCAGCATATACGTCTTAACTTCCTGTACCAACACGTACCGGAAGCGATCACATCGATGCCTCTCACTAGGTACCAGCTCAGGGGCATACTGGCTCAAGCGTACGAACTGGACCTTGTACTCAGCCACAAATAGATTTCCCTAAACAAGCGGCATAAACTCCCGTTTCTTTTCATCCAAGTATCTCACCCCTAGATACTTCCTCCTGAAGGCACCTCTGAAAAACTCCCAATCAACCTCATTGGGTTCCATACCAGCCGTGGTAGTCGTCCACCAGCTGTAGGCATCACCTTGCAGCAAAGATACTGCGCATCCCAGCTTGCACACATCATTAAAGCCCATCTGATCCATGATACGGATCGTACTCGCTAACTAGGCCTCAGACGCCTCAGGAGACATACCAATGAACTCTACAGCTCCTAATCTCCTCAATCTTTCCAACGGTAAGCCCACCTGCCCAGCTGCAAGGGCATGTACATGCGCTCCGGCAACAGCAGCCTGAAACGCTCCGGTGATCGCCTAAACCAGTGGCGCCAAATCACCCAAACCAGGACCAGCATGTCCTTTCTGCACCTGCTCCCCACCTCTAGGTGGTGGCAAAGGAGGCAGATTTCCACTGGGAGGGACATCAGCCCCCTGCTCACCCGGGTCACTCTGCTCAGCCGCAGGTATAATCGTATTAGACCTCAACTCTCTTCTAGGTCCCATTGTGGTCTCTTAAAAACAAAACACAACAACAAAAACAAATTAAACCATTTAGGCCAGCTGCAAGCAAGAATCCAAGTTTACAAAACATTTGATTAGTGTAATAAGGCAATGGGCACCCCGACTTCCCCCAACATGGCCTATCATACTGTGACACATCAAGCTCAACATACTTTTCATCATTCAATTCAGCATACAACAACACTACATCATCATCACGCACTCATTTCCATTTCACATGCAATTCACATAAATCAAGCATGACATAAGCTTCAGAATTCAACAAATTGCATGCTTTTCAAACAACATACCACGATACATATCAATATCACATAGAAACATTCCCAATTCTTTCGTAACCTGGCTCTGATACCAACAAATATAACCCCATAGCTCGGTCTAGACGTTTAACCCGAACTACAAAGATTAAACGGGGAAAACCAAAGTCAACCCAAAAGTCAACCTTGATTTACGACCCCTTTGTTCTTTTTATCTTCTCTAGATGCATATTATTAACCTATATATTCAGCAAAGCGATTAGGTGAAAACGGCACAGCGATCAGAGTTCGATTAGGGGTTCAATTGCATACATTTAACTTTTAGGGACTACACTATAAATACCATAAAATACAGGGACTTTCGTGATTTTAAAGTTATCAATCCTCATTTAGTCATGTAACATGCCAACATGTCAAAATTCAGCACAAACAGATCATCCAAACACATTCAATTGCACACACAATATTCAGGGACCAAAATGCAACATTTCCAATCCCTGAAAGATACTTTTAACTGAAATTTAACTACCCGTATCGATACATTTGGCCCTGTATCGATACGCGGGAAGACAGTAGCTAAAGAAGGTTTAAGCGTGTCGGTACGACATTCAAACTTGGCCTAGGCGTATCGATACACGGGCAATCCGTTTCGATATCCCTGTACAAAAATGCCTCATTTTGCCTTAGCGTATCGATACGCTTCCCCGTGTATCGATACGAATACCAGATTGGCTTCAACCAACTTCGTTTAAACATACCAAAACACATTCAAACAAGCTCAAATCATGCATACGAGATATACTCTATCTAATAAACTTTTAAAAACCATCAAACAACAAATCATACTCATCAACCACTTCAAATCATGATGGCATTTAGCTATTCTAGCATGCTAAAGATATCAAGCTATTAAAGGGGTAAAACACCACCAACAAAACATAGAATCATATAAAGGCCAAATACAAATCCTCAATCAGAAACTAAACATGCTTATAACCACAAACATCTCCAACCAAAACCAGAAAGTAGAAGTTCCACCCATTGCCACTTATTACACTAAGGATGAACCACATACATCTCTTTACAAAGCCTTGGATTCCTCTTGCTTTTGGGATGTCTTGAAATGTTCAATTCTCTGGATTGATGAAACAAATGAGCGTAAGCATATAGCTTAGTGAGGGTCGCTAAACCACATTCATCAATGCATTTAACATAATTTGCAAAACCATCGTTTTTATCACATGCTCTTTCATAAACCATGTCTACTCAAGACAACATTGCATTTAATAATCACATGTTCATATGCATCACTTAAAAATAGCAATTAAACCATTGTTCATGCTTTACCAAGCATCTCATGCATTCTTGCATCTATTACAAGCATCTCATGCTTCACATTATACATTTACATTATATTGGCTCTCAAGTGATAATCCATAAACCATTTCAACACAAGACACAATCGGATACGCAGATAAAAATCGTTGTCCCACACACGTCATACACACTACCGGACTACACAAGGCTCACACACTAGAGCAATCCTCCATCGTTGTGACACCCGTGGTGGAGTATAACGGTACAATCTCAACCCCTCAACACCACTCATCGGTAGTTGTATAATTCCATTAACGAGAGCACGAGAGTCATAACACAAGATCCACACACAGAACTAACAACCACTGTCGTGATCTTAACCTCAATCGTTAGGGTACTTGGATGGAGTATACTGTACAATCACAACCCCTCGACATCCAAGGCGACTTTATTCACGGTGCACCCAATCCTATAGCGGCTAACTATATCAGATTAAAGTAACCAAAAACCATTTTCATCACTTGCCAATATAATCATTTAACCACGTTAATCCACTGTTTTACAAGCATAACCACGATGCCATAAGCACAAGCATCACATGCTTAATATCATATGCATTCAACACATGCAAACCAAGGATCACTTACCTAGTGCATCCTTAACATAATGGCATTAAAATCCAGCATTAAACCATGCTTAAACATGCTTAAAAATAGTAAACAAATCTACACTTACTTCAAGTGCAAATTTCAACAAATATAGCGCATTAACAAGAGAGGGATTTCCGAATCACTTACTCTTGAGCTTAGCTAAGTGTATCAAACTTACACTAAGCTCTCAAGACCACGCTCAAAGCGTTACAAAGCAGGAAATTGCATTTCCACTCACCGATACGCGAAGCCTTGCTCGCTTACACGGAATTTACTCTTCTGGAGCCTCCAACAACACCTCGTTTGCTTCCGGATCAAGATCCCCTGTTTTCACATCATCAAAACAGAGATCTAAATGCATTAAAATGCATTCTAACACCAGAAACAATTCACAAACTCGTTGCTCACCCAAACTACACCAAAATACCCATCCAAAACAACCGAAAACTCAATCGATTGCTTCCTAAACCAAGCCCAGCCAACATACATCACTTCCAAACAATTATCAACATCAAAACACATCTAGTAAACATCATAACTCATCCTTATACTTCCAGCAAGCAAGATTCCACCATTTCACCCCAAAATCTCACTTAAAACTATCAAGAACTTCAAGGATCTCAAGGATTTCGGGATCTATGTTATCAACAACTCATTTCAACATATAAATCAACTTAAAACTCAATTGAAACCAACTCAAAACAAAACCTAACTCAACAAGTCCGAAAATTAAGATTTCAACCATAATTTCACAAGAGTTTGATCTCCAATCAAAACTATAATGAAAACCCAACCAAAAATAGTATTTAGAAGCCAAATATCTTTGGAATTTCAATAAAGAACTTAGATTAGAGGTTGAGAATGAGATTTACCTCCAATCATTGCTTCTCTCAATGAATGACAAGTTTTCCTTAGCAAAATCTTGAAGAATTAGAAAAGATCTCTTGAAAATGATTTAGAAAATGTTTAGAGAGTTTTTGGAAGAAATAATTCTGAGAAAAGATGAGAGAATTAGTGTTTGGATGAAAATGAGAAAGAGTTGGTAGTTACGTCAAATGAAATCTCACTTAAACTAACCTTATCAATTAATTGATATAAATCTAATTAAATCCATTTAATTAAAAACCTTTTATAACACAAGTCATTTTGAGAAAAGGTCAAATTGACTTAAAGCCCCCTAAAGATTCTAAGATTTTGGCTTCCACCTTAAAAATCACATTTTCCCAGTTTTGAAACTTTACAATGTGGTCACTACTCGAAATGTCCCATTTCCTAAATCCATTTTGTAAAATTGACTTGACCAACCTCTTAAACATATTTTTAGAGGATTTTGGCAATTTTTATCACAATTTTATCCTATCTCGGTCCTTGATTTCCTGATATCACCTTACGCGATTTGAACCGTTCTCGACCGGTCTTATCCGATGTCTAAAACATCTAGGCCCAAAACTAGGGCGTTACAGCACCCAATCCTATAGCCGGCTAACTATATCCGATTAAAGTAACCAAAACCATTTACCATCACTTGCCAATATAATCAGTTATCATCATCATTTCATTGTTTTACAAGCATATACCACAATGCCATTTTCACAAGCATTATCATTCTTAAACCATCTACATAAATCATATAAACCCAAGGATCACTTACCATGTGCATCCTTAACAAAATGGCATTAAAAACCATCATCATCAATACTCAAAACATGCTTTAAAACAGTAATAATACCACATGTAATTCAAATGCATTTTAAACCAAAACATAGCACATTCCGAGAGAGACTTTCGATTTACTTGCACTTGAGCTTAGCTAAGTGTTTCAAACTTACACTAAGCTCCCAAAACCACGCTCAAAGCGTTTCAAAGCTGGAAAATCCTTTTCCACTCACCGATACGCGACACTTCGCTTGCTGACGCGAAGATCACTCGTCTGAAGCCTCCAAAAATGCTTCGCTTGCTTCCGGATCAAGATCCCCTGTTTTTGGAGCATAAAAACAGAGATCCAAATGCATTAAAATGCATTTCAACACCAGAAACTAAACACAAACTCGTTGCCCATCAAAACTACACCAATTTACCCATCCAAAACAACCGAAAACTCAATCAATTGCTTCTTAAACCAAACCCAGCCAACATACAACACATCTAACCATTAAAAGACATCAAAACGCATCTAAAGACAACATAAACCCTTCATTATACCTCCAGCAAGCAGATCACCATCAAACCACCTCAAAGACTCAACTAAAACTATCAAGAAACTCAAGGATCTCAAGGATTTCGGGATTTATATCATCAAAACTCTTTTTCAACATTATAATCAACTAAAAACTCAATTAGAATAAATCCAAAACAGAGCTCATCAACAATATTCCAAAAATCAAGATTCATACAATTATTTTTCAAGATTTTGATCTTAAATCAAAACTATAATTAAAACTCAGTTAAAAACAACTATTAGGAGTCAACAATCTTGGGAATTTCAATAAAGAACCTAGATTAGAGGTTGAGAACGATATTTACCTCCAACTCTTGCCTTCCTTAAAGATTAACAAGTTTTTGCTTCACAAATCTTGAAGAACTTGAAGAGAATTCTTGGGAAAAGATGAGAACTAAAGAGAGAGTGTTTGAGAGAAAAGAAATCTGGAGAAAAAGTTTGAGAAAATGGGTTTTGCTGAATATGAGAATTGAAAGTTAGTTACCTGAAATAAAACCTCCCTATTTACCATTTTTTTAATTAAAATAAAATTCATTTCAAATCAATTATATTAAAACCCTTTTAAAACACATGTCAATTTAAGGGAATGTGTAATTGCACAGAAGCTCCCTAAATATTCTAAGATTTTGACTCCTCTTTTGAAATTGCATTTTTCCACAGTTTTAAAACTTTACATTTGGGTCACTACCCAAAATGTACCACTTCCAAAACTCATTTTGTAAAATTGATTTGACCAACCTCTTAAACAAGATTTTAGAGTTTTTTTTTTAGTTTTTTTTTTATATTTTTATCCTTTCCTGATCCTGGATTTCCCTAAACAACCCAATACGATTCGAACTGTATCCGACCATCCTGATCCGATGTCTAAAACATCTAGGCCCAAAACCAGGGCGTTACATAAAGCCCATTTCTTTGAAGCCCGTTTCAAAAGAAAAAAGAGAGAACAAATCCCATTTAAAAAAACAAGCCCATCTTTCAAGGAAAAAAGAGAGAAAATTTGATAAAAATAAAAATAAATAATAGTAAATGTTGGAGGAAAAAGGAAGTAAATTAATGAAAAAAAATAATAAATGTAAAAAAATCAGCAAAGAAAACAACCCAAAAAATAAACAAAAAAAGGAAAAAAGAAAGAAAATAATAAATAATAAATAAAAAAAAAGAAAAATGGGGAACCAGTGCGCGTCACACGCCTGCGCGTGGGCTAGTTCCCCAGCAAACCCTCGCGCTGAGTATTCAAGGAGGTCGGCCGTCGTCTATCGGCCAAGGCTGTCGTCGCCTTTGGTACCGTCCGGTCTGCCTCGCCGCCGCCGACCTAATGCCACAAACCCCGCTCGCCGCCACTGACTATGCTTGCCGGAATCTGCAAAAAACCGAGACAAAAGGTCAAACCCTATGCTCGAATCAAGGGGAAAATTTAGCTTCGATATTGGACCAAATCATATAAGGATTGAGGGGTTTTACCGAGAATCAAGTTCTTGGTCTGATGTTGCCTCCAATTTGAGGATTAAACAAATTCTAGCTTGATTTGCAAGCTCAAGTTGAGTATAAAAACCCCTCCCCCTTCCATTGTTCAACACACCATTTCAAGAAAACACACTTGAAAAAAAAACAAAGAGGCTTAGGAAAAATCCGAAAAAAATTCTCTAAAAATTCTTCAAGGGTTGCTGGAAATTTTGAATTGAAGTTCGAGTTTGGAAGCAATTTTTCGGAGGCAATTAGGAGCATTTGGAGAAGTTCGAATTCGAGTTCTTCGTTCGGCGTTTCGGTGAAATTTCTTTCTTTCCTCTTACTTTTTATTTCGATTTTTATGCTTGTTCTTGGTTGAATTTTTGTGTTTTTGTTTGTGTTTTTGTTTATGTTTTTTGTGGATTTTAGGTTGTGTTCTTGATGTCAGAAAATCGTTTCATGATTACGGTAATGTTTTCGTTTTAATTTTCCGTTTTAAATTTGGTTTGATCTTTTTAAAATTTACATGCTTAAAAATGTTGTTAAAGTTGTTTTGATCTTTAGAAATGTAGAAACATTTTTTTAAAAGTGTTTAAATTAAAATGTAAGAATAAAATGAGTTAATGTGGTTTAATTGAAAAACTTAAAGTTAGGGATTAAATTAGGGAAAAACAGTAATGCATGGGTGGAAATAATAAATGAGCTTGATTTAAAAAATATAAAAAGGTGATAATGAAATTTATTTTTAATAATAAATGGGTTAAGTGATTTTTGAAAAAAGAGAAAAAATATATAAGATGTTTTTAGGAAAGAAAGAAATAAGTAATAAAAGCTTTTTTTAAAAGAAAACAAAATAAAAAGGGTTTTTTAAATAAAGTTTATGGTTTTAGGAGAAAAATAAATTTTGAAGAAAAAGTTTAAAAGGAAATCTTCTAAAAAATAAAGCTTATTTTAAAAGAGTGTGTTTTTTAAAAGAAAAGCATAAAAATGAAAAAAAGGTAAAAAAACAAAAACATGAAAAAGGTAAAAAATGAAAAAGGGTCTTGGCTTTTCAAAACTAAAAAATTAAAAAAGAAATAAAAAAATTTCAAAAGAAATAATAAAAAAGGAAAAAATTCAAAAGAATAAAATAAGTCCATCTCCTAATAGAGATATGTTTTGTTGAAAAATGTTCTTCACAAAAATAAAATACACTTAAGCAAACTTAATCTCTTAATTAGGAATAAAAGACTTAGACGTTTTTTAGGGTTTTTAAATAATAGAACTTAGAAATGAATAAAATGTTCAACACACTAAATCTCTTTGTTGTTTGAAAAAGTGAAATTAATTTAATGCGGTGTCTTACCAAACGGGAATGACGAGTTACCGCCAGAAATGTTGGCGGTGATTAAAGTTCATCTCCTGGGCGATAAGGCCGTTAAAATAAACTATTATTCATTAAACGGACTAGTAAAGTCAAACCTTTTTGAACTTGCAAATTCTAATTTTGAAAACGATTTTAAAACCAATTAGGTACCAATTTTGGGCGTCGTAGGGGTGCTAACTTCTTCCCCACGCATAACTGACCCCTGAACCTATTTTCTTGTTTTTTGCAGACAAAAACTGTTGTTTTATTAAAATAAAACGTTTTATTAAAATAACCATGTTTTAAAGTGATCCAATCACACTTTTCAAAAAGATTGGTGGTTCTAACGCCCCGGTTTTGGGCTTAGAAGTTTTGGGCGTTGACCAGTTTCGGTCAAAGTGCTGTTCGAATCTATAAGGGTGACATTAGGAAAGCCTAGTTCGGGTTGCATTAAAAATATGGAAAAATGTTCTAAAATCATCTTTTAATATATATAAGTGAACTGTGAAATCAATTTTGAAAAATGAGGTTTGGAAGGGTGACATTTTGGCTAGTGACCAAAATGTAATTTTTCAAAGTTGCGTGACTGTTTTATAAAGGATTGAAACTTTGAATCTTTAAGGAGCTATTATTCCAAAAGTAGTTTCTCCAGATTTTTCTAAGATATTTTAAGGTTTTATTCTGATTTTTAAACATAAGAAAAGAGGAGGGAAAGTCATTTTGGCTATTTTGTAACTAACTTCTCATTTTCTTTTCTCTCATTTTCTCTCAACCCAAACACTTTCTCTCCAGAGAGTTTCTTCTGATTTTGTTACCTAAATCTCTCCTTTCAACTCTCTTTTGATTTCTAATCATCATATCTACAAAACCTCTCAATTTGCAAGTTGATTCTTCAAGCTTTTTGGCTCTAAAAGAGGAGAAACTCAAGTTTGGAGGTAAGAACGTCCTTCTCCTCTAAACTCTCAGTTCTTTACTGAAATTCCCAAGTTCTCAATCCTTAATTGATGTTTTATAAATGGCTTTTAAGATTGTTTAATGGATCTTGGCTTAAAATGCAAGATTTGGTGTGTTTTTGATGAAATTTCGTTGGATCTGTTTAAGCAGTGTTTTAAGGTGTTAAAATGATGATTAATGAATGTTAATTTGATAAGGAATTGGGTTTTGATTAATGCAATCCCGGATAGGTTGAATTTCCTAAGTTTAGCTTATGATTCTTGGTTGTTTTTGGAGTGATCTTGTGGATCTGTTGTTGCTGGAGGTATAATGATGTTGTTAAGTTCTTTTTAGATGTTAAATGATGTTAAAGGATGTTAGGTTTTGATGGTTTATGGCTGGGCTTTGTTGAGAAGTGGTTTGGATGCATTTTCGGTTGTGTTTGGTGGCCGAAAATGGAGTGTGGATGAGAGCAGCGAGTTTAGGTGCTTTCATTGAAGCTATTAATGCATGATGATGCATTAATCTACTGTTTTAATGTGTTAAAACAGGGGAGTCATCTTTGGATCCAAGTGGTGGTGATCCGGAGGCTTGATTTGGTGCTTCGGCAAGAGGCGAAGTGGAATCGGTGAGTGAAATTGGGTTTTCGGCTTGAAACCAATGTCTTGGGAGCTTAGTTTAAGTCTAAACAACTTTGCTAAGCTCAAGTGTAAGTTTCGGAAATACTCTCTAGTGGTGGCCATGATTTGATTGTTGTGCAATGTGGTTTATTGCATGTTTTAAACTCTGTTTTGAAAGCATGATTTAGCATGGTTAATGCTGTTTTTGTAAGCCATATGTTGAAGGAAGCTCAAGGTAAGAGTTCCTTGTTTTTGAACATTGATTAAATGTGGTTTGATGCTTTTGAATGCATGATGAATATGGCTTGGTTTAATGCTTTAAAACAGTGGATAAATTGATGATAATGATGTATATTGGCAAGTGATGTTTTGAAAAGGTTAAGGTCACTAAGGTGGTTAAAAGTCCTTGAGTGAGCCTTGTTTACTTAAGAACATCAAGGTGGTTAAAAGTCCTTGGATGATTCTTGCTACGGACACAAAGGTGGTTAAAAGTCCTTGTGTGGTCCTTTCCATGGTGTTTAAAAGTCCATGGGCCAAGGTGTTTAAAAGTCCTTGGGACCAAGGTGTTTAAAAGTCCTTGGGGTGATTATTATCATGTTGTTTAAAAGTCCATGGCCAAGGTGTTTAAAAGTCCTTGGGGTCAAGGTGTTTAAAAGTCCTTGGGGCCAAGGTGTTTAAAAGTCATTGGGGTGAAAGTTGATGAACTTGTTTTTAAAGAAATGGAACTTATCACTTGTGGCCAATATGACATGTTGTGATATGATGCATGAGATGCATGTTTAAGTATGCTTTTGAGCATGTGTAAATGATGATTTGAAGCATGATTTATAAAGTGTTTATAAATGCATTATTGAATGGTTTTATTGAGCATTCCTCACTAAGCTTTTGCTTACGCTCTCTTTGTTTTCTCAAATCAATAATGCAGAACATTAAAGTACTTTGAGGGCAGCAAGGAAGGCAAGCATTCAAGTGGAAGTAAAGCTCAAAGTATGGTAGGTTTTCTTAAGTACATTTAGCTTTTGGTAATTTGGCAATGGGGGACCTATGTGTATGTTTTGGGAGATGTTTTGAACTCCCTAGGTATTTTGAATGTTGTTGAGGTTGCTGGTTTTTTTGGTTTGCCATTATATGCTTGAATTGAAAGTTTATGCTTGAATGGTTGCTTGAGTAGGAAGCATGCCTATAGATTTGGGGCTTTCCATATATGTGGATGTTTTGATGAATTGTTAATGCAAGTATGTCTCTTATATGTTGAATTGCATGTTGGTAAAGTTTGGTGGCATTTGGAGCATGATTGGATGTTTAATCGCATGTTAAAGTATGCATTTTGGGGTAATATGTGCAGGGTGTTTCGGAACAGCACCTACCGTTTCGGAACGGGTGCCTTAAACAAGCCCAGGCGTCCGAAACGGGAGGGACCGTTCCGAAACGGTTTGGCTACTGCCAGCCCGTGTTGCGGTACGCGTTGCGGAACGGCCCCGCGTTTCGAAACGGGCTCTGCCTGTTTCGGAACGGGTGACCGTTAGGGGCTGACATTGGCAGTTAAATGTTTTGAATTGTTTGCGTTTTGGTCCTGAATCTTGTTTGTGCAATTGTTTGAGTTTGGGAAGTCCTTTTGAGCTGAAATTTCACAGAGAAGCGTGAAACCTGATTAATTTCAAGTTGGTAACTTTAATTTGGGTTAAGTCCTCATATATATCAGAAATTACAATTTGGTCCCTAAAGTTGTAATTTGTTCAATTGGGTCCCTATTTGATCTCTGATGTTTATGATCTTTGAGTATGCTGTTGTATGGTCATATCTAAGGATTAATATGCATCTAGACAAGTTTAAAAAGAAAAAAAAAGGGTCGTTAATCAAGGTTGACTTTCGGGTTGACTTTGGTTTTCCCCGTGTGACTTTCTTAATTCGGGTCAACCGTCTAGGCCGGGTTAAGGGGGTTACATTTGGTGGTATCAGAGCTGAGTTCTCGAGTAATTGGGAATGAGTGTGTGCATGATTGAAGTATGTATGCTTGTATGCTTGTTGAGTGAATTGCATGTATGTTGCAATTGAGATGTATGATGTGGTGTAGCATGTTGTGGGTACCCATTGCCAAATAAAAGCTAATGAAATGGTGTTGATTTTGAATGAAATTGAGCTTGAATACTTGGATTGCTTACCTTGCTGGGCCTGACTTTGTTTATTTGTATTGTGATTGCATGGTAAAAGTATGGCACCACGTAGAGAGTTACGAGGTAATGTGCGAGCTACGGCTCCCAATGAGAACGAGAATGAGGAAAACACGGGTAGTGCGGTGTTACCTCCTCCTCCACCTAGTGGTGGTGCTGAGGGTGGAAGAGCTGAAGCTGCAGGTGGTGCTGGAGCTGCTGGACCAGAGGTTGGTCAGGGGCAAGCTATGCCTGATATGTCTATGTTGGTACAAGCTATTGCGGGTGCTTTCCGAGTAGCAGTAGCTGGAGCTCAATGAGCTGGGCATCAGGGAGATGCTGGTGTTAGACTACCTTTGGAGCGTCTGCGCAGTCTTGGTGGGACTGAGTTCAGGGGTATGTCTGCTGAGAGTTCTGAAGCTTGGCTAGAGAGTACCAAGCGAATTTTGGGTCAGATGAGTTGCACTGATGTGCAGAAGCTGGGGTGTGTTGTATCCTTGCTGCAGGATGATGCGTATACGTGGTGGACGACCACTATAGCTGGGATGGTTGAAGCTGATGTGACTTGGACATTCTTTCAGAATGTGTTCAAGCGGAGATATCTTGGTGTTAGATATCTTGATGAGAAGAAGCGTGAATTCATGTCTCTTACCCAAGGGAGCATGAGTGTGGCTGAGTATGAAGTGCAGTTTGTTCGACTCAGTCAGTATGCACCTGAGCTGGTACCTGATGAGCGAGAGAGGTGTGAAAGGTTCCGTTATGGTTTGGAGACGGATGTAAAGATGTTTGTGCTGGCTACCGAGTATGATGATTTTGATGTGTTGGTGGGCCGAGCCAAGGATATTGAGATGAACCTGAGTTTATCTGCTAAGAGTGCTGGCAAGCGAGCTGCTGAGTATAGTTCCGGAGGTGGACGGAACAAGAGGGGACGTGATCAGAAGTATCAGTCTTCAGCTAAGAGAGGTGGTGGTGCACCTGCTAGAGGAGGCAATGCTAGAGCTGATCCGAGTGCTTGTTGGATCTGTGGTTCACGTGGTCACATGAAGCGTGACTGTCCTCGTGCTGTGAGAGAGGTGCAAGATCCTGTTGTGGCAGCTGGTAATGGGTGTTGGAATTGTGGATCCGCAGACCATTTGAGGCGAGATTGTCCTAGGTTGGCTGGTGATCAGGTGCGTGCTCCTGTTGTTGCTGCACCGCAGAGAGGTCGTGGGCGCGGCCGTGGTAATTTCCAGAGGAGAGAGGAAGGTGGTCGTGGAGTGGCCCATGTTGTGGCTATTCAGCCTGAAGGTGGAGGCCAAGCGAGGGTGTATGCTCAGCGTGAGGGAAGGAATGATGCGGATGTGATTGCAGGTACCTTTACTTTGCAGTCCTTGTCATTGCTTTCTTTGATAGATTCTGGATCTACGCATTCATACATTTTGCGTGAGCATGCTGAATTGCTTGGTTTGCCTGTTGAGTCTTTGGATGTTGGTGTTCGTGTCACTAGTTCTTTTGGTGAGACTGTTGTGACTCGAAAGCTTTATAGAAGGTGTCCCTTGGTTGTTCAAGAACATGTTTTTCATGTTGATCTTATGGAGTTGCCCTTTTATGGTTTTGATGTAATCTTTGGTATGGATTGGCTTGCTGAGCATCGTGCTGTTGTGGATTGTGAAAACAAGCGAGTTTCGCTTAAGCTTGCGGATGATTATGAATTTGTTGTGGTTGGTGAGAATGTGAAGTTTCTTGCCAATGTGGTGTCTACCTTGGAGGCGAGCAGGATGCTGAGGCAAGGTTGCGAAGCCTATCTAGCTTTTGTGATGAATCCTAGCTCTAAAGAGTTGAGGGTGCAAGATATCAGAGTTGTGAAGGAGTTTCCTGGTGTTTTTCCTGAGGAGTTGCCTGGTTTACCTCCTAACCGCGAGGTGGAGTTTGGAATTGAGCTGTATGAGAATACAACTCTTGTGTCCATTACTCCCTATAGAATGGCACCTAAGGAGCTGAAGGAGCTGAAGACGCAGTTGAAAGAGTTGCTTGATCGTGGTTTCATCTGGCCGAGTGTGTCACCCTGGGGAGCACCGGTCTTGTTTGTGAAGAAGAAGGATGGCACTATGAGAATGTGCATTGATTACCGTCAGCTGAACAAGTTGACTATCAAGAATCGGTATCCTTTTCCGAGGATTGATGATCTCTTTGATCAATTTTGGGGAGCTGCTGTGTTCTCTAATATTGACTTGAGGTCAGGGTATTATCAGTTGAAGGTGAAGGATGTGGATGTGCCTAAGACAGCTTTCAGGACAAGGTATGGGCCTTATGAGTTCCTTGTGATGCCGTTTGGTTTGACAAATGCTCATGCTGCTTTCATGGACAAGATGAATCGTGTGTTTCATAAATACCTGGACAAGTTTGTTGTGGTGTTCATCGATGATATCCTCGTGTACTCGCGTACTGAGGAGGAGCATGAAGAGCATTTGAGGATTGTTTTGCAGCCTTTGTTGGAGAATCAGCTCTATGCTAAGCTGAGCAAGTGTGAGTTCTGGCTTAAGGAGGTGGTGTTTCTTGGGCATGTGGTCTCAGCTGAGGGGATTCGTGTTGATCCTCAGAAGATTGAGGCGGTGATGAACTGGAAGGTTCCTAAGTCTGTTCATGAGGTCCGTAGTTTCCTTGGTTTGGCGAGATACTACCGTAGGTTTGTGGATGGTTTTTCCAAGATTGCTGCTCCTTTGACGAAGCTGTTGCAAAAGGATGTTAAGTATGAGTGGACGGAAGCGAGACAGCAGGCTTTTGAGAAGCTTAAGGCGGCTTTGACGCAAGCTCCTATCTTGGTTCAGCCTGAATCAGGGAAAGAGTTTGTGGTGTACAGTGATGCGTCCTATGTTGGTTTGGGATGTGTGCTGATGCAGGAGGGTAAGGTTGTGGCTTATGCATCGCGGCAGTTGAAGGTGCATGAGCGCAATTATCCTACGCATGACATTGAGCTGGCTGCAATGGTTTTTGCTCTGAAGATCTGGAGACATTATCTGTATGGTGAGAAGTGTACGGTGTACACGGATCACAAGAGTTTGAGGTATCTGATGTCTCAGAAGGAGTTGAATCTTAGGCAGCGGCGTTGGTTGGAGTTGCTCAAGGATTATGATCTGACGATTGAGTATCATCCTGGAAAAGCTAATGTTGTTGCGGATGCCTTGAGTAGGAAAGTAGCTGTTGAGCTGAGGGCTATGTTTGCTAGCTTGAGCATATCGCAAGATGGTGGTCTTGTTGCTGAATTGCAAGTGAAACCATCTTTGGTTCAGTTGATCCAGGATAAGCAGTTGCTGGATGATTCCTTGGTGTCTCATGTTCAGGATATCGCGGAGGGTAGACCTTCGGATTTCTGCTTTAATGATGATGGAGTGTTGTGTTTTGGGAGTCGGATAGTAGTGCCTGCTGATGCTGAGTTGAGGCGTGCTATTCT
Source organism: Hibiscus trionum (assembly GCA_030270665.1). Taxonomy (NCBI): domain Eukaryota; kingdom Viridiplantae; phylum Streptophyta; class Magnoliopsida; order Malvales; family Malvaceae; genus Hibiscus; species Hibiscus trionum. The sequence continues at coordinate 17,856,369 of BSYR01000017.1, read as the reverse complement.
GACTGAAGGTCATAGTAGTCCTTTTGCTATGCACCCTGGTAGTACCAAGATGTATCGTGATCTTCGTGATGAGTACTATTGGGTGGGTTTGAAGAAGGATGTTGCGGAGTTTGTGAGCAAGTGTTTGGTGTGTCAGCGAGTTAAGGCTGAGCATCAGGTTCCTTCAGGGTTGTTGCAACCGTTGAAAATCCCTGAATGGAAGTGGGAAAGGGTTACCATGGATTTTGTATCTGGTTTACCTTTGTCTCCCTCGAAGAAGAATTCTGTTTGGATGATTGTGGATCGCCTAACGAAGTGTGCGCATTTCTTGCCTGTGCATACCACGTTTTCTTTGGATAAGTTGGCAGAGCTGTACATTGCTGAGATTGTGCGGCTGCATGGTGTGCCTAAGTCGATTGTGTCGGATAGGGATCCGAGGTTCACATCGCGTTTCTGGCAGTGTTTGCATCAAGCTCTGGGTACAAGGTTGCATTTCAGTACATCCTATCATCCTCAGTCGGATGGTCAGTCTGAGCGAGTTATCCAGATTTTGGAGGATATGTTGAGGTGCTGCGTGATTGAGTTTCAAGGTTCTTGGGAGAAGCATCTGCCTTTGGTTGAGTTTTCTTATAACAACAGTTATCAGGCAAGTATACAGATGGCACCTTATGAGGCTTTGTACGGGAGGAAGTGTAGGACTCCTCTTTGTTGGGCTGAAACTGGTCAAAAGTTGGTTTCGATGCCGGCTTTGTTGAAAGGGACCACAGAAAAGTCTTACGCGAGGAAGGTAAAGCTCATTTGTGAACGGTTGAAGGCTGCCTCTGATCGACAAAAGTCTTACGCGGATTTGAAGCGTAAGGAGATAGAGTATGCGGTGGGTGACCGTGTGTTCTTGAAGGTTTCGCCTTGGAAAAAGGTGATGAGGTTTGGCCGAAAGGGTAAGTTGAGCCCTAGGTACATTGGACCATATGAGGTGGTTGAGCGTGTGGGTCCTGTTGCGTATCGGTTGAGGTTACCTCAGGAGTTGGAGAAGATTCATGATGTGTTTCATGTTTCTATGCTCCGGAAGTATAGATCTGATCCTTCGCATGTGATGCCTGTGGAGGAAGTGGTTTTGAATCCGGATTTGACCTATGATGAGGAACCGGTGAAGGTTCTGGATTCGGATAGCAAGGTTCTTCGTGGCAAGACCATTGAGTTTGTGAAGGTGCTGTGGAAGCATCGAGGTGTTGAGGAAGCCACGTGGGAGCGGAAGGAAGACATGCTGAAGCAGTTTCCTTATCTCTTTCCTTCAGGTAAATTTCGAGGACGAAATTTCTTAAGGGGGGGAGAGTTGTAACGCCCCGGTTTTGGGCTTAGAAGTTTTGGGCGTTGACCGGTTCGGTCAAAGTGCTGTTCGAATCTATAAGGTGACATTAGGAAAGCCTAGTTTGGGTTGCATTAAAAATATGGAAAAATGTTCTAAAATCATCTTTTAATATATATAAGTGAACTGTGAAATCAATTTTGAAAAATGAGGTTTGGAAGGGTGACATTTTGGCTAGTGGCCAAAATGTAATTTTTGAAAGTTGCGTGACTGTTTTATAAAGGATTGAAACTTTGAATCTTTAAGGAGCTATTATTCCAAAAGTAGTTTCTCCAGATTTTTCTAAGATATTTTAAGGTTTTATTCTGATTTTTAAACATAAGAAAAGAGGAGGGAAAGTCATTTTGGCTATTTTGTAACTAACTTCTCATTTTCTTTTCTCTCATTTTCTCTCAACCCAAACACTTTCTCTCCAGAGAGTTTCTTCTGATTTTGTTACCTAAATCTCTCCTTTCAACTCTCTTTTGATTTCTAATCATCATATCTACAAAACCTCTCAATTTGCAAGTTGATTCTTCAAGCTTTTTGGCTCTAAAAGAGGAGAAACTCAAGTTTGGAGGTAAGAACGTCCTTCTCCTCTAAACTCTCAGTTCTTTACTGAAATTCCCAAGTTCTCAATCCTTAATTGATGTTTTATAAATGGCTTTTAAGATTGTTTAATGGATCTTGGCTTAAAATGCAAGATTTGGTGTGTTTTTGATGAAATTTCGTTGGATCTGTTTAAGCAGTGTTTTAAGGTGTTAAAATGATGATTAATGAATGTTAATTTGATAAGGAATTGGGTTTTGATTAATGCAATCCCGGATAGGTTGAATTTCCTAAGTTTAGCTTATGATTCTTGGTTGTTTTTGGAGTGATCTTGTGGATCTGTTGTTGCTGGAGGTATAAGGATGTTGTTAAGTTCTTTTTAGATGTTAAATGATGTTAAAGGATGTTAGGTTTTGATGGTTTATGGCTGGGCTTTGTTGAGAAGTGGTTTGGATGCATTTTCGGTTGTGTTTGGTGGCCGAAAATGGAGTGTGGATGAGAGCAGCGAGTTTAGGTGCTTTCATTGAAGCTATTAATGCATGATGATGCATTAATCTACTGTTTTAATGTGTTAAAACAGGGGAGTCATCTTTGGATCCAAGTGGTGGTGATCCGGAGGCTTGATTTGGTGCTTCGGCAAGAGGCGAAGTGGAATCGGTGAGTGAAATTGGGTTTTCGGCTTGAAACCAATGTCTTGGGAGCTTAGTTTAAGTCTAAACAACTTTGCTAAGCTCAAGTGTAAGTTTCGGAAATACTCTCTAGTGGTGGCCATGATTTGATTGATGTGCAATGTGGTTTATTGCATGTTTTAAACTCTGTTTTGAAAGCATGATATAGCATGGTTAATGCTGTTTTTGTAAGCCATATGTTGAAGGAAGCTCAAGGTAAGAGTTCCTTGTTTTTGAACATTGATTAAATGTGGTTTGATGCTTTTGAATGCATGATGAATATGGCTTGGTTTAATGCTTTAAAACAGTGGATAAATTGATGATAATGATGTATATTGGCAAGTGATGTTTTGAAAAGGTTAAGGTCACTAAGGTGGTTAAAAGTCCTTGAGTGAGCCTTGTTTACTTAAGAACATCAAGGTGGTTAAAAGTCCTTGGATGATTCTTGCTACGGAAACAAAGGTGGTTAAAAGTCCTTGTGTGGTCCTTTCCATGGTGTTTAAAAGTCCATGGGCCAAGGTGTTTAAAAGTCCTTGGGACCAAGGTGTTTAAAAGTCCTTGGGGTGATTATTATCATGGTGTTTAAAAGTCCATGGCCAAGGTGTTTAAAAGTCCTTGGGGTCAAGGTGTTTAAAAGTCCTTGGGGCCAAGGTGTTTAAAAGTCCTTGGGGCCAAGGTGTTTAAAAGTCCTTGGGGTGAAAGTTGATGAACTTGTTTTTAAAGAAATGGAACTTATCACTTGTGGCCAATATGACATGTTGTGATATGATGCATGAGATGCATGTTTAAGTATGCTTTTGAGCATGTGTAAATGATGATTTGAAGCATGATTTATAAAGTGTTTATAAATGCATTATTGAATGGTTTTATTGAGCATTCCTCACTAAGCTTTTGCTTAGCTCTCTTTGTTTTCTCAAATCAATAATGCAGAACATTAAAGTACTTTGAGGGCAGCAAGGAAGGCAAGCATTCAAGTGGAAGTAAAGCTCAAAGTATGAAAGGTTTTCTTAAGTACATTTAGCTTTTGGTAATTTGGCAATGGGGGACCTATGTGTATGTTTTGGGAGATGTTTTGAACTCCCTAGGTATTTTGAATGTTGTTGAGGTTGCTGGATTTTGTGGTTGGCCATTATATGCTTGAATTGAAAGTTTATGCTTGAATGGTTGCTTGAGTAGGAAGCATGCCTATAGATTTGGGGCTTTCCATATATGTGGATGTTTTGATGAATTGTTAATGCAAGTATGTCTCTTATATGTTGAATTGCATGTTGGTAAAGTTTGGTGGCATTTGGAGCATGATTGGATGTTTAATCGCATGTTAAAGTATGCATTTTGGGGTAATCTGTGCAGGGTGTTTCGGAACAGCACCTACCGTTTCGGAACGGGTGCCTTAAACGAGCCCAGGCGTCCGAAACGGGAGGGACCGTTCCGAAACGGTTTGGCTACTGCCAGCCCGTGTTGCGGTACGCGTTGCGGAACGGCCCCGCGTTTCGAAACGGGCTCTGCCTGTTTCGGAATGGGTGACCGTTAGGGGCTGACATTGGCAGTTAAATGTTTTGAATTGTTTGCGTTTTGGTCCTGAATCTTGTTTGTGCAATTGTATGAGTTTGGGAAATCCTTTTGAGCTGAAATTTCACAGAGAAGCATGAAACCTGATTAATTTCAAGTTGGTAACTTTAATTTGGGTTAAGTCCTCATATATATCAGAAATTACAATTTGGTCCCTAAAGTTGTAATTTGTTCAATTGGGTCCCTGTTTGATCTCTGATGTTTATGATCTTTGAGTATGCTGTTGTATGGTCATATCTAAGGATTAATATGCATCTAGACAAGTTTAAAAAGAAAAAAAAAGGTTCGTTAATCAAGGTTGACTTTCAGGTTGACTTTGGTTTTCCCCGTGTGACTTTCTTAATTCGGGTCAACCGTCTAGGCCGGGTTAAGGGGGTTACAGTGGTGATTTCGTGTTTCTTTAAAGTTTTTACCAAAAAAATTGAAGCCTCCCTAAAAAGGTGGTTGCGACATACCATAATCGGTAGTTAAAAGTTTAAAACTATATTGTTAGTAAAGTTTGTGACAATTAATGTTGGGAGAAGATGTCTTAGAATTGATATCGAGTACCGAAACTCCCATATGTGAAAGTAACATTTTGGGGTTTGTTGCGTGTTTTGAGTGCACGCAAATGGTGCAAGTATACACGTCGCAAGTAACAACGTGATATCTATCAAGTATTTTCTCCATAGGGATTAGTTGGGCCACTTTGCTTTAGTTATTACACTGTAAAAATAAATAGAATTGATGGTGATGAGTATCAACTAAAATAAACTAAGTAAAGTAAATAAAGATAAGAGAGTAATCGATTTAAGATAGTAGGCAGGGTTATCGTGAGTCGTGGTATGATGATTGAATAGTCCGTCTTAGTAATTGATTGCAAGTGTAGCTCAATGGCCTTAAATAAATAACGTCAGTCGAATTGTCTGGGCAATTGTCATTGCCTGGGAAACTAGGAATGATGTGATTACTTGGGCAACTGGGCGAATTCCTTCAAAGCTCGGCAGAGCGTTCTTCAATGCCTCCTTGTTATTCCTAACCCGAAGAACTAGTCAATTGTGCACGCCTTGGTGATACATCCCTGTGTTAACCTTGAGTGAAAAACAACCAATCTTACGCTCCTCTTAGCCGTTGAAATCCAAATCTTAGCCCTCAGTTGCATTAATCTCCATTAACGTCTTGTTGAATGAAGATCATGCTCATTCGTTTCTTGAATCTAACTCTCCTGATATTAGATATATGGATATCTCTCGAGTTCCTCTTCCAATTCACTCGAATCAAAATAAGAACCTAGAATAAACAAACTTTGAATTCAAATTGCAACTCAAAAACCTAAACAAATCTAATCGTTTATCAAAACCACAAAAATACAATAACCCAAGCCAAATAAAATTAGTTCATGGCTGGGTTTGAAAGATATACAAAGAATAATCTCCCTAGCATGAATCTAATCGAACAAGGAGGAAGAAGAAGAAGTTAACGCACAACCCCTTGGTTTTTCTCTCTCATTTGAACTCTTCCCCCTTAAAGTAGGTGGCTAGATCTTCTATTTATAGGAGATGGCTAGGTCAAAGTCTTTCTTAAGGAGGAAGTTAAGTTGGAATTAAATAGCGTAAAAGACATAAATCTCTTTTATTTGTTTATCCTCCAAAACTCCTCCTAAATTCTAGGAATTTAATCTCCCTTTGACCTCTTCATGGAACTCCAACTCTTCTAGGATTTATCTTTGCTTCTCATGATTATCTTGAATTAAATGGATTTATCCTTTAAGAAATCGACAACCACTTCATCTTATCCTCAATTGTTTCGGCAATCTCCGACTTTCCTGTGCAATGAATCATGCGCACACAAACCACATACTAGCAGTACCTTTTCCACAAAAAGCAACCAAATTATGAAATCAAGCATTATGGTGAAGGAAATCATGAATTAATGAATGAATGACTAGTTATGCAACTAATATGAGCCTAAGTCTAACAATAATATGAGTAAAAAGGGTAAAAATAGTACTTTTGAACACTTAACACACCCCAAACTCGAACTATTGCTTGTCCTCAAGCAATGCAAAACCAACAATTATCTGCCAAGACTTTAATCATCAAAGACATGTTTATAACTTGAATTCAAACCTCAGAATCGTGGCACAAAGTATGATCACCTTTTGAATTTTTTAGATAGCACAAAAATTACCCGGAACCAAACTATAATGCTCGTGATAATGTGTGTGCGTAGTTGTATACAAGTTGATTTTCAAGATTCCATGTGATCAATAGGTTTTTAACAATTTAATTACCAGGGTATTTATTTTTATTTTCACTAGAGCCAATTTCGGGCACCTCTAGCGATTCAACAATTTCTTATTTTAATTTAGTCGACTAAAGCTTATTTCAGGCACCTCTAACAATTATTTAATGTGAATTAACTACTAGAGCTGGTTTCGAGGACCTCTAGCAAGATATTAACTTTCAATTTTCAATTTTAATTTACCCAAATTTTAAGCAACCTAAGTTCACTAAGTTTCTATCAATCAAGAAGTCACAACCGTGTTAATGATATTTACCATCATAGTAAGATTCTAAGTTCTTTTCATGCAATCCTAAAATTAAAGGTTCTTTCAATTAAGTGCAGTGACAAAATTCATCATTAGGTATTCAACAAGTCCAAGCAATTAAATATAATCAAAGGCATGACAACTAACATATGCAACTTATATGCAATTACTAAAGATGAATGCACCTAAAGATGAAATAAATAAAAACAAACACCCCCAAACTCAAGGGAAGCATTGTCCCCAATGCATGTAATTATAGAAAAGTAAAAATAAACTAAAATGAAAATGGGGTAGTAAGAAAGGTCGTCACCTCGAATGCTGAGTTTCTTTCGGGCCGTTTGCTTGAATTTTTTATCCGTAATGGTTTGATGCATGTGGCTGGCACCGCATGAATAGCTTGGGCCTCAATTTGCTCCAATCGGTGTGTCAAAGGGCAGAGCATTCTTTTCAATTCGATCCATGTTCATCGAAGTAGAGTCAATTGCTTGGGCATCAGGACTTGCTGAGGCATCGGGAATTGATGGCAAATGATTTGCCACTTTTGATGCTCGATCACTTTGAAGATGAACCGATCACGGTTGAGGTTCTTCTTGGCGGGTGTAGGTGAAACCTTGCTCCTCCCATACTTTTCGGTTTGCAAACTTGGTGTAGTATCGCTTCTCAATGAGTGGTGATGCAAATCGCCAGAATGAAGGCTCAAGTGCTCAAGAAGAACTTGCTCTGGGCATGATTTTGAGATTTTTTTGTCCATGGGTTTGTGGTTCATGTGGGTTCTTAATTGGAAAAATAAAGTAAAACAAGAAAGAAAATCTTAAGAGTTCAAGGCTAGGAAACTCTTTATACCTTGAAACTCTTATCCTAAAAAAATAATAAAAACATAATTAACAAAATAAAGGAAAATGAAAATAAAAATATAGATAAAAATAAATCTTGAGAAGGGTCGTTTATGATATTTCTTATAGTCCATCTGTACCCTCCATCGAGTGACAATATTGCCCAAAAAGAGTTGGGCCAATGTGCTCGCAGCTACTCCCTTTTGTGTTACCATGGTGGAGGTGTCTTTCTTCCTTATTCTCTTGTAGTCCATGTATACTCTCCACCTTGCTACTATTCCTAAAGGCATGGATATACTAGTGGAAAAAGTTATATCAATACTCAACAATTTAATTACCTCAATCTCATCGACCTCCATCATGGTTGGATGTAGCCTTCGTTGTCATGGCAATTGCGGCTCAAGCTAATTTCCGTGGCAATCAGTTGCCAAAATTCGCTGTAAGTCATGGGAAAAACCAATTTTTTGAAAAGCTTAACGAGTCCAAATTTCATTTTCTTTAGGCCTCTTATATATCTCCACTAGTAGAGATGTCGATGGCTTCAAATCTACTAGCGTTGGTTCCTCAAGACATACATGCATTTGACGAGGTGAGTTTTTAAATAATTCAAAAGGTTCAACCATTACCTGCTTATATTCCATTGACAAAGTATTGTCATTGTTGAGTGTGCAAAAGTTCTATATTTTACCCCCCATTTAACCCATATTTCTGCTGCATTCAAGCATAATTCATTGCATTTAGGTAAAGTTTCACATATACATCACAATTAGATAAAATGGAACAGTTGCTACTAATTTTGGCTGCTTTTGCAGGTATCTGTTGTGGCAGACTCAGGACAGTGAAGGAACATAGCTGGAACACAGGACTGGAGTCGAGAAGGAGGACGCTGCCGTGGCCACTGCCGTGGCAGCTATGACGACAACATTGGTGAAGGGAAAAAGTGAAGTGGAGCTCGACAAATAGAGGAATTTAAGTCGGTCTGTCGTGGACCACTCCTATATTTTTCTTAGCCCTAGATCAGAATGAAGGCCAAGCCCAAAGTTCAAGGAAGAAACCCAAAACAAGAAAATAGAGGAGGAATTAAAGGCATCTACGCAGAAGATTTAATCTTAATTAGAGTTGTACTTTAGTTTGAACTTGTATTCTTACCTTATTAGAAAACTTGAACCCAAGGCCTATATAAAGGCATGTAATTCGACCTAGGGAAGGATATCTCATCTCTAGCCGTCTTCCCCAAAACCCTTGTCATTTTCCCCCTTCTCATCATGTTCTAAACTTCCCCTGGGGCTAAGGGTTGATTCTGTAAAGTAGTTGCAAGGATTGTACTGTTTTTAGGAATTTTCTATTCATTGAATAAAACTTCAAGTTTGCTTATTCTGGTTTCAACATCTTGCAAGAGTATCGGGAGAGCATTGTGAGATTATCTATTTACATAATATCGGGAGAGTTAAGTATACGAAAGGAATAAGTGCGGGTTCTCCAGTTTATGGTTGAACTATCTCAGACCTAGGGATAGGACGAGGTTAAGTGGCCAAGGAAGAATTCAACAACATCGGTGTTTATCCTTCGATTCACGCCGGGAGGTATCATCCAATACATGTTCATCGACAGACTTGGACCTAGGGATATGACAAGTCACAACAGGGATTCTTGCCAAGCTTGAAATACAGAGTTGTGTGATCGCTGCCGCGACAACAACAGACTGCTGCCGCGGCAGGTGCTGCCGCGACAGGGACGACGACAGAACATGAATTTCTATACAGTGCAACACCTGCACTACCGAGAAAATCAATACCGGCCTATCTCTTAATTATGAATCTTTATTCTTTTATATTCATCATATTCCAATAGTATTTCCCAAACAATTTAAACTCTCTTCTTCCTCTCTTGTGCATCAATTCGAGGATAAAGCTATTTCTTGTCCCTATGGATTCAACATCCGATACTTCGTGTATCACTTTACTACTTGCGTCGTGTACACTTGCACTACATTGCGATAGGACTTTTGACACGCAACAAGTTTTTGGCGCCGTTGCCGGGGACTAGTAACATATCTTTACCCTTACTTTTACTGCACTTCTTTTTAAATTTTCTGTTTTAATTGGTGTTATTTACCCTGTGCTTTTCACCAGGTTTTCCGTTTGCTTATGCGCAGATCTAGACGGGGCAAAGAACCTGAGTACGAATTAGACCTTGAAATTGAATGTACGTGTAATCATAGGAATCGAGTCCGCCTCTTGATAGCAAGAAACGACTATCTTGAGGAACATCTAGAAGCAATGGTGAATGGAAGACAAAACAATGGGGTAGATGATAACCAAGGGGTTATTAGAGATCCTCCCATAGATGAACAGAACGGAGGGCCTACTGTCGAGGCCGCAAGACGATCCTGCCGTGAATACATGATTAACGATCATGTGGAATTGGAAACCACCTTGCCAGATGTCGAAGCTGAAAATTTTGAGCTGAAACATGTTATGTTCAGCATGATCAATTCTGCTGGCCAATTTAGTGGTGCTGCAACAGAGGATGCCAAAGAACATCTGAAAACGTTCCAAGAAATCTGCGGATCGTTTAGACTACCAGGAGTAAACACGGAAATACTGAGGCTCTGGTTATTTCCTCATTCACTGAGGGACAAAGCTAAAACTTGGTGGAATAAACTAAAGTCGGGTTCAATACGAACTTGGGCAGATCTCACTCGTGAATTTTTATCTCGTTTTAATCCTTCTCAATTATCTGAGCGATTATGTAATGAAATTGCTACTTTTCAATAGGAAGATGACGAGCCAATGCACGAGGCATGGGACAAGTTTACCACTCTTCTAAGGAACTGCTCAAAGCACAGATTCCCCGCGTGGAATCAAGTCATAAAATTCTACAATGCTGCCAACACACACAGTCGTATGAGAATAGATTCAGCAGCAAATGGACTGTTGTTGGATAAAGATCCAGACGAAGCCATGGCAGTGTTGAAAAATCTAGCGAAGAATGACGAGCAATTTCCTACAACGAGGAGAGGTAAACGAGTGTTAGCTGTAAAAGACTATGAAGCTGACAATTCCCTGAAGCACAAGTTGCATACCTCACAAAATTAGTGGAAAATCTGTTGAAGAAAGATTCGAAACCTGTTTATTCTGCAAAAGAGGTGTGTGAGACTTGTAGTGGGAATCACAGTTCGGAAGACTGCCCGTTACAGCTAGAGGAAGGGATGTATGTTGGAAATTACAACAAGCCGAGAAATTATGACTCCAACAATTACAATCCCAACTGGAGGAAAGATCCCAAGTTCTCTTGGAGCAATCCAAACAACGCACTAAATCCTAAGAACGCAGAACAACCAAAACCAGGGGGCACCTAGAATCTTGTCACGACAGCAACCGCAATAGCAGCCGGCAGCCGCACCTAGTATACTGGAGCAGACTTTGGCCACATTCATGTCACAGACAGGAGCTTACATGGCAAACATGGATCATTTTGTCAAGAAGACTGAGTCATTCATGGACAAAACAAAGATGAGAATGACTAACCATGAGGCTACACTGAAATCACTGGAGACACAAATTGGCCAGGTTTCCCAGCATATTAAGCCAAGGCAAAACGGAGGATTCCCTAGTGATACTAAAGTAGCTAGAAAACCCACACACGAGTAGTGTAAAGCAATTACAACTAGGAGTGGGAAACAACTGCAAAGGTCGGAGATGAAAACCATACCGATTGAGGAATCGACCCTAGACACACTGCCGCGAACACTGCCCCGGCAGAAGAAGAAAAACCTGCTGCCAACACATCTGTCACGACATCAGAAGGGACAGAGGAGCAAGAAAAGAATAATGAAGAACCTAAGCCTCCTCAGATCCGAATACCATGTGAAGGACGTCTGGAAGACTACCGTCCTCCACCTCCTTTTCCATAGCGGTTACAAAAACAGAAATAAGAGTACCAGCTCAAAAAGATTTACGATCTTTTCAAGCAGGTGCACATCAATATACCGCTGTTAGAAGCCATCAAGTAGATGTCCGGTTATGCAAAATTTCTCAAGGATGTTATGTCGAAAAGATCTAGACTTGGGAATTTGTAACGGTAAAAATGACAGAGGGATGCATGACTATCTTGCACAGGCATCCACCCCAGAATAAGAAGGATCCTTGGAGCTTCATCATACCGTGCATAATTGGTGACAGATTTGTGGGTAAGGAACTTTGTGATCTAGGTGCTAGTATAAATTTAATGCCAAAATCTGTGTTCCAGAAATTAGGTATTGGACGAGCATGGCCCACGACAGTCATGCTGCAGCTGGCAGACAGCTCTTATGTACAACCAGAAGGGAAGATTGAAGATATTCTTGTAAGAGTGGATAAGTTTATTTTCCATGCTGACTTTCTTGTTTTAGACTGTGAAGCAGATGAAAAAGCACCAATCATCCTGGGGCGACCCTTCCTAGCCACATGCAGATCTCTGATTGATGTAGAGAAAGGGGAACTGACCATGAGGGTAAATGATCAAGAGATCAAACTAAATGTTCTCCAAGCAATCAAACATGCTGATGCAGAAGAAGAATGCAAGGCCATCACTGAAGTAATCCTTGACCAACCCTGCATCAGGTCGAGCTGCCATAACATGAAATTTGGTCACTGCCACGACAGTCATATGGAAGACTGTTACGGCAGCAACGACGACAGTGACTCCTCTGAATCAGACATATCCGACACTGAAGGTCATGCGGAGGTAAATTGGATCGGCAATCGTCCAGGTAAGTTATTCGATCCCTTAAACTACACCTCGAATGAACACATCATCCAAAAGCCTTCAACTGTAGAACCACGTGTTTTAGATCTTAAGCCCCTGCCAGGGTAACTTAAATATGTTTTTCTTGGTTTAAATGATACGTTGCCCGTAATCATCTCTTCCAAGTTAATGTAGGAACATGAACAATAGTTAATTGGGATGCTGCAGCAGCATAAGAAGGCTATTGGATGGATGATAGCTGACATCCAAGGCATCAGTCCGACACTATGTATGCACAAAATTCTCCTAGAGGATAATCATAAGCCGGCCATTGATGCTCAGAGACGCTTAAACGATGCTATGCAAGAAGTGGTGAGAAAGGAAATTATAAAATGGCTCGGTGCTGGAATAATTTATGCCATCTCGGATAGTATGTGGGTGAGCCTGGTGCAGTGCGTACCTAAAAAGGGAGGAATAACCGCGGTGACCAACGAAGAAAACGAACTAATCCCAACCAGGACTGTGACCTGTTGGAGGGTTTGTATGGATTACCAGAAGCTTAACAAAGCTACCCGGAAATACCATTTTCCCTTACCTTTTATTGATCAAATGCTTGATAGATTAGCGGGGAAACCTTATTATTGTTTTCTTGATGGTTACTCAGGGTACAACCAGATAGCTATTGCACTAGAGGATCAAGAGAAAACAACCTTCAGTTGCCCATGCGACACTTATGCCTTTCGGAGAATGCCATTTGGACTCTACAATGCACGAGCAACCTTCCAAAGGTGTATGATGGCAATATTCTCCGACATGGTGGAGGACTTCCTTGAAATATTCATGGATGATTTTTCCGTCTTTGGTGACAGTTTTAAAGGCTGTTTAGGCAACCTACATAAGGTACTTGAGAGATGCGAAAAAGAGAACTTGGTCTTAAACTGGGAAAAATGCCACCTTATGGTGGATGAAGGGATAGTCCTAGGCCACAAGGTAAGCTGCCGCGGCATAGAGGTAGATAGAGCAAAGATAGAAGTCATTGAAAAGCTGTCACCAACCACCACAGTCAAGGGAATTTGGAGTTTTTTAGGGCATACTGGGTTTTATCGAAGATTTATTGCAAATTTCTCGAAGATTACCAAGCCCTTGTGCCACTTATTAGAGCAGAATCGTCCCTTGACTTCAATGCTGAATGTACTGAGGCATTCATAATCCTGAAAGAGAAGTTGGTAACAGCCCCGATTGTACAGCCACCAGACTGGAGTTTGCCATTCGAAATAATGTGTGATGCCAGTGACTACGTTGTAGGGGCAGCACTTGGGCAGAGGAAGGACAAGCTCTTCCACGTAATTTACTATGCCCACAAAACACTAAACGATGCCCAAGTAAACTACACCTAAATAGAAAAGGAACTATTAGCAGTGGTGTTCTCGATTGACAAGTTCCATTCGTACATACTTGGAACGAAGGTGGTGGTCCATATAGACCATTCATCACTGAAGTATTTGTTCGGTAAAAAATATGCAAAACCTAGACTGATACGTTGGATTCTGCTGCTGCAAGAATTTGACATTGAAATCAAGGATAAAAAGGGGACGAAAAACCAAGTAGCAGACCACTTGTCAAGATTAGAGATGGGAAAGAGTCTATCGATAGATAAAACCCACATACTGGAGACCTTCACAGATGAGCAGCTGTTTGCTGCCACAAGCACTGCCGCTATAGCCATGGCTGCAGGTAAGTTTTCTGAACTTCCTTGGTACGCTGATTTTGTAAATTACATTGTTAGCAGAGTACTACCTCCTGAACTAAATTATCAAGCAAGGAAGAGGTTCCAAAATGATGCGAAACATTATTATTGGGACGAACCTCTTCTTTTCAAACATTGTGCAGATCAAATTATCAGGAGATGCGTACCACAGGATGAACAGGAAGCTGTGCTTCACCACTGCCATGCTTCCCATATGGAGGACACCTAGGTGGAAAAAAAACCGCTGTCAAGGTTTTGCAATCTGGTCTCTACTGGCCCACACTGTTCAAGGATGCCCAAGCCTTTTACAAAAGCTCTGACAAATGCCAACGGACTAGGAACATCTCAAGAAGACATGAGATGCCATTGCAGAACATCCTAGAAGTCGAAATCTTCGATGTATCGGGGATCGATTTCATTGGACCATTCCCAGCATCTTGTGGAAACCTCTACATCCTACTGGCAGTGGATTATGTGTCCAAGTGGGTTGAAGCGATCGCCACACAGAAAAATGACGCCAAGACTTTTCAGAGATTTCTGCACAAGAATATTTTCTCCAGGTTTGGCCTACCTAAGGCGATCATCAGTGACTAAGGGAGACATTTTGATAATAGGGTAATTGTTGCTGCCTTGAGAAAATACGAAGTAAAGCACCATATTGGAACAACATACCACCCTCAGACCAATGGACAAGCCGAAATATCCAACCGGGAAGTAAAGAACATTCTTGAGAAGATGGTTAAACCTACTCGAAAAATTGGTCTTTACACCTCAATGATACACTCTGGGCCTATAGAACAGCATTCAAAACACCATTGGGAATGTCACCCTACATGCTTATATATGGAAAAACATGCCACTTACCTGTCGAGATAGAGCACAGAGCTTACTGGGCTATCAAGGTAGTAAATATGGACTTAGACAAGGCAGGACATAAGAGGCTACTTGACTTGAATGAAATTGAAGAAATTCGAGCAATGGCCTACGACAACGCAAAGATTTACAAAGATAAAACCAAAAGGTGGCACGACAATAAGTTGCTTCCACGACAGTTCTACCCAGGGCAGCTTGTGTTGTTGTTTAACTCTAGGTTAAAACTTTTCCCAGGAAAGCTTAAATCTAGATGGTCCGGCCCCTTCCAAGTTGTGCAGGTTTTTCCCCATGGTGTCATCACGATAAAATCCTTAAAAGACGGGCACCAATTCAAAGTCAACGGACAAAGACTAAAGCATTATCAGGGGACTGAAGCCCCAAGGATGCATATAGTAGTTACTTTACGAGATGCCCCTCAAGGCATCCCTAATTTAACTTAGTTTTTATTTTTATTTTATTTATTGTATTTATTTATTAGGAATTAAGATTTATTTATTTTAGGAACTAAGTTTTTATTTTAATTATTTTTCTTTTTAGGAAATAGAGAAGCAAGGAGAGGAGAAGAAGTGAACAAGCCCACCATATCAACAGCAGCCCAAAAAGACCAACGAATGAGTCTGTCGTCACAGCCTGTCATCAGTTGTCGCGACAGACGCGGAAAATACAGCATGTCACCAAGCTGTCGCGGCAGACACGCAAACGCGTAACAGACGCATGGCAGACACGCAAACGCGTAACAGACGCGCAGCAGACACGGAAACATGTGACAGACGCGTCAAAAATCACGTAACAGTTGGCCCCGTTATTCGCGCCTGCCTTTACAGCTCCAACGGGTAGAAAATCATCCATCTATATAAATCCCCTTTCACTATTCATTTTTCATCTCACTTTTACTCTCTCAACTTGTTTTCTCTAGATCTCAAATTTCTCTTTATTTTCCAGAGCCTTGCAACCATGACTAGCAGACAAACTCGCAGAAGTGCTGCCTCCAGCTCTGCCGCAGCAGTCAGTACACCCAGCCACAGTGCCATCCCAAACTGCTTCGCCTCCACTGACTCTACCGGCAGATACTATCGCTCCTTCCAGAAGAGGGGGATGTGGGAAGAACAAGGGTTTCTTTACACCAAACCCATGGAAGACCTCGGGCTTGAACCGTTCATTGCACGAAAAATCAAAGCCCTCAAATGGCAGATGTTTACTGACCAGACGGAAGAGATGAACGTCACGCTCGTCCAGGAATTTTATGATACCGTCGACAGCAAAGATACTATGACCGTGACAGTTTTAAGTAAAGAGCTTTCTTTCGAGCCTTCCTACATCAACACCTTCTATGGCCTCTATGTCAGCAAAGAGGATAACGGACACAAGAGATTCGTCAACAGTCTGTCGCTGGCAGACTATGACGCAGTGATGGTAGAGTTAACGGAGGAGGGAATGGAATCGAACACCGACCCAAAGCATCGATGGACGGTGAAAAGAACTCAACTAACTCCCGAGGCCAAATTATGGAACCACTTCGTGAAGGAGAGAATCATGGCATCCTCCCATAACAGTACGGTCGACCGACCCAGGTTAGCACTTGTACATTCAATTCTAAATGAAAGACCCATTAACGTCGACCGATACATAAGGGAGGGAATTTTGGAATGTGCTCTCCGACCATCAGGACCTCTTGTCTTCTCGTACCTCATCACCGAAATATGCCGAGGCCACAACGTTCCAGAAATTGCCGAATACTTCAAAGTCCGAGGGAAAGGGTGGACGGAGTGTAACATCTTCAGCCTCATGGTGCTGAAAGCAGCAACCTCACTGTCCTACTTCAACCCTTCTGCCAAAGCAGAGGAGTCGACAGGCCTCAGTCAGTCAGAACCTGCCGCAACAGAGTAGCAGCAGCCAACGGCAGCAACCCCTCCACAAGACGCCTCCACCCAGATTCTGTCAGCTCTCAACAGGATGGAGGAAAGGCAGCTCGGTTTGATGAGCTTCATAAGGGACTTTACGGCAGCCACGGTAACTTTTATTCATAACAATTTAAATTTTCCACATGTACAGTTCCCTGCCTTCCCAGAACACTATTTTACTGCCCCACACCTACTCCTACTCCTGTTGCCACACCAAAGACCCCATCTGCTGCATCTACTCCTACACCGGCCGTGACAGCTAAAGGCGACAGCCAAACTGCCACAGGCAGAGGTGAGAAAAGAAAGGAGCCACCGCCAGAACTCAACGACAACTACTTCGAAGGGTTCTCCTCATCATCCGTCTGGCAGGACTCTAACGGGAAGCCCTCTGTTGCTCGAAACCTTTCAAAGGAGTTCACTCCAATGAAGAGGCAGAAGCCCAACAAAGATGGTGAAGGACCATCCGGCCAAGGCAAGTCTGCCAGCAGCAGCAGCATCTCCGAAGATGAGGTACAAGTGCTGGAAAAACTACCCCAAATCTCACCCACCCGTATCCAGCCGCCAAGGGAAGCCAAAAAGAAAACAGCCTCTGCCTCCCCTAGCACTCTGT
The DNA here is from genome assembly GCA_030270665.1 of Hibiscus trionum. Lineage (NCBI taxonomy): Eukaryota > Viridiplantae > Streptophyta > Magnoliopsida > Malvales > Malvaceae > Hibiscus > Hibiscus trionum. Next base: position 17,839,037 of record BSYR01000017.1, on the reverse strand, counting down.
CGGCCCCTACTATGAAGGTCACTGCCCTCTAGCGGCTCCAGATTAGCAGCAGCAGTGACGACAGCTCTTCAAATTAAGTTTCTATCTTATTATAGTTGTCTTTTCCGTTTTTATTTCTTTTATGATGTACTTTATTTTTTTGTTTTTTATCTTTCATGTCATCATGCATTGAGGGTAATGCAACCCTCGAGTTTGGGGGTGGCATCCCTCCAGTAATGAAGTGTTATTTATATCTTAAAATTGTGTCTAAGTGTTAGTTATTATTTAATTTATTTTTGAAAAAAACAAATTTTGGCTTAAGTCTTTGAACTGAACTTACCTGTCGCGACATACTATGTCGTGGCAGTGTCTTTAGGATGTTTTAGGAACAATTTAGAGCCTTGCTATAGTTCAGATCTTTAAACACCCTTTGTGACTTATATGTTGTCTAGGCTACTGTTAGTGAACTAGAGTAGGAAAAACCTAACCACTTGAGTTGCCCCTAGAGGTGCCTAACACTGGCCCTAGGAAAAGAAGATAAGAAAATTTAGACTCAATACACCTAGAGGTGCCTAAGACCGGCTCTAGGAAGTTAGATAGAGGTTCCCAAAAATTGGCTCTAGTCAACTTAAAATAAGAAAAGAAAACCGAGTCTGATTAAGAAAAACTAAAGGAGCCTAAAAATTGCCTCCAAAAAAATGAAATATGGCATAAAAATTCAAGTGAATAGCTTAACTATTTCAGTAAACTAAAGGAGTCTAGGCACATATTTGTTCACAAAACATGCACACACTGCACAAGACCTATAGCATGGTTCTGAATAAATCCAGAAATGTCCGACAAGGTATTGCTCATGATAGGGCATGTGAGGTAGGTAATGAAAAGTTCATGGAATTAAGCGAAACCAAAAAGAATTTTTTTTTATTTTAGTTAGGTAATATTTGCTTGAGGGCAAGCAAGAAATTGAGTTTGGGGGTGTGTTGAGTGTGCAAAAGTTCTATATTTTACCCCCATTTAACCCATATTTCTGCTGCATTCAAGCATAATTCATTGCATTTAGGTAAAGTTTCACATATACATCACAATTAGATAAAATGGCACAGTTGCTACTGATTTTGGCTGCTTTTGCAGATATCTGCTGTGGCAGACTCAAGACAGTGAAGGAACAGAGCTGGAACACAGGACTGGAGTCGAGAAGGAGGACGCTATCGTGGCCACTACCATGGCAGCTATGACAACAACATTGGTGAAGGGTAAAGTGAAATGGAGCTCGACAGATAGAGGAATTTAAACCGGTCTGTCGTGGACCACTCCTATATTTTTATGAGCCCTAGATCAAAATGAAGGCCAAGCCCAAAGTTCAAGGAAGAAACCCAAAGCAAGAAAAGAGGACGAATTAAAGGCATCTACTCAGAAGATTTAATGTTAATTAGAGTTGTACTTTAGTTTGAACTTGTATTCTTACCTTATTAGAAAACTTGAACCCAAGGCCTATATAAAGGCATGTAATTAGACCTAGGGAAGGATATCTCATCTCTAGTCGTCTTCCCCAAAACCCTTGTCATTTCCCCCCTTCTCATCATGTTCTAAACTTCCCCTGGGGCTAAGGGTTGATTCTGTAAAGTAGTTGCAAGGATTGTACTGTTTTTTAGGAATTTTCTATTCATTGAATAAAACTTCAAGTTTGCTTATTCTGGTTTCAACATCTTGCATGAGTATCGGGAGAGAATTGTGAGATTATCTATTTACATAATATCGGGAGATTTAAGTATACGAAAGGAATAAGTGCGGGTTCTCCAGTTTATGGTTGAACTATCTCAGACCTAGGGATGGGACGAGGTTAAGTGGCTAAGGAAGAATTCAACAACATCGGTGTTCATCCTTCGATTCACGCCGGGAGGTATCATCCAAGGCGTGTTCATCGACAGACTTGGACCTAGGGATAGGACAAGTCACAACAGGGATTCTTGCCAAGCTTGAAGTACAGAGTTGTGTGATCGCTGTCGCGACAACAACAGACTGCTGTCGCGACAGGTGCTGCCGCGACAGGGACGACGACAGAACAAGAATGTATATACAGTACAACACCTGCACTACTGAGCAAATCAATACCGGCCTATCTCTTAATAATGAATCTTTATTCTTTTATATTCATCATATTCCAATATTATTTCCCAAACAATTTAAACTCTCTTCTTCCTCTCTTGTGCAACAATTCGAGAATAAAGCTATTTCCAGTCCCTGTGGATTCGACATCCGATACTTCGTGTATCACTTTACAACTTGCGTCGTGTACACTTGCACTACATTACGATAGGACTTTTGACACGCAACAATCATCTCATTGATTTTGCATGTGGTCGTGCAATTGTCGTGGCAAAGGTGGATGAGAGCAATTTGTTGTAGCATTACTGTAAAGTGTCCACAAGTTCTATATTTCATGCACATTCCATCTCATATTATTGCTGTTTTTTAGTACATCTTAGGCATAATTAGGACCATGCATTGCATTTTACAGTATTTCTTTGCTTTGCCATGTTTTTACAGATTATATTTTATTTGGTGAAGAAAATATATTGTTTTAGTATACTTTTGGTTTTAGGTACTAATGGATGACATGGGAAAGAGAAGCTGAGGATGCGATGTTGAGGTAGCGAACCAGGGAGCTGTACTAATGCAGTTCCAGACAGAAACAATAGTTGTCGAGTGCTGCCGCCGCCGACCCTGCTGCCCACGACAGCAAAAAATATGGAGTTGGAGAACCGGAGTACGATTTGTAGTGCAGAAAATTCTGATTCTATTGGTGCTGTCCACTCAATTTTTCGACGTCTGAAGCAGCGGGCAGAGCCGCCGAAGCGAAATCTTGAGATTGCTTGCGGAACTAGGAAACGTGATAAAGTCCACATTCAACTCCAAGAAGTCAGTGTTTAAAATCACATTTAATGTGGAAAGCTACTTTTGAAGACTTCTACTTCAAGAAGGACTAGACCTAGCTATTTCCTATATAAACTCATTGTAATCCTAATTCAAATCATCTTAGGTTTTCTTTAGGCATAGCTTAGGTTTTCTTGCCGCCGACATAATCTAAATTTCTCTCGGGTTTGAGTTATGTTGTAATTAGTTGTGAGAATGGTTGTTTAGGTTTTCAAGTTTTGTTTTTGCAATAAAATACTCTGAGTTTGCTTAATTCATGCGCTTCACTTCTTCAATTAGTTCCAAAAGTCTAGTTGAAGAAATTCATTTGTCGGGCACGAGAGTGTCTGTAACACCCCAAATTTGCGGCTAGATGTTTAGAGTCTGAACCGGATCGGTCTGAGAAACAGTTCGAATTTAAAAGGGAGTTTTAGGGAACAACTAGTTTGGGATGCTTTAAAAATATAGAAAAATATCTAAAAATCCTTATTTAATATAAGAAAGACAATGGTGGAATCAATTTTACAAAATAAGTTTTGGAAATACTACATTTCGGTGTAGTGACCAAATTGCAGTTTTTGCAAAGTTAAGTAGTGATTGTTTTGTAAAGGATTGAAACTTTGAATCTTTAAGGAGCTAATTTTACCAAAATGTTTTCAGCAGATTTTTCCTTAATTGCGGTGATTTAATTAATGTTTTAATTAAAGAAAATGAAGGGTGATTAAATTAGAAAACCACCTTTGACTTTTCATAACTACTTTTCACAAATTTTCCCTCATTTTATTTTCTCTCAAATTCCTTTCAACCAAACACTTTCTCTCCAGCAAACTTACTTGGATTTTCACTTCATTTGATGAGATTTCAATCACTCCTTGATTCTTAATCAATTCCTCATCAAATCCACTTGATCTCTACATTGAATTTTCAAGAAAACTTGCCCAAATCAAGGACAAATCATCCATTAGAGGTAAGCTTCGTCCTTCTCCTCTAATGATCAGTTCTTTACTGAAATTCCCAAGTTATCAATCCTTTGTTAATGATTTTTAAGTGGTTTTAATGTTAGAAACAAGAAATTGTCTTAAAACTCAAGATTTTGGAAGAGATCTTGAAGATTTTCGTGGTGAATGATTGGGGTCTATTTTGAGATGGTTTTCTAATGTATTTTGGATGTTAATTGATGTTACAAATGAGATTTTATCAATCAAATCCCGAATAGTTTTGTTTTCCTAAGTTTTGCTTGTTAGAATGATGGTTTTTGGGGTGATTTTGGTGTTTTGTTATAGATGGAGGTATAAGGACGTGGTTGTGTTGGTTTTTGATGTTAATTGATGTTTAGAAATGATTAGAAGTGATGGATCTTCGCTGGGTTTGGTTTTGGAAGAGTTCGGAGGTGATTTCGGTAGTGTTTGGTAGCCGAAATGTGGTTTTTGAGTAGAGCAGCGAGATTAGGTGTGTGGCTGATGATTTCAATGCATGATGATGCATTAATCCACTTCTCTTATGTGTTTAAAACAGGGGAGACATCTTCGGACACCTTTGGAGTTGATCCGGAAGCTTAGATAGCATTTCGGCGAGCAAGCGAAACGTAATCCGTGAGTGCGTATGGTTTTAGAAGTCCTCGAGGGACAAAGAGTCAAGGTTTGGGGATTTAGGAAAGGTTTGAAACACCTTCCTAAGTCCGGAAGTAAGTATTGGCTAGATTGCTCTCTTGAATGTGGTGATTGCCCCTAAAATGCTTTTACTTGCTCATGGTTTTAGATTGATAAATTCCTACTGTTTTTATGCATATTTTATAGCATGAGATGATGCTTGAAATGATTTCATGAAGTAACATGTTGCATTGTTGAGATTTGAGCTTTTATGTTCAAGCATAGCAAATGTTTTGGTTTTGAAATGAGATGAGAATGTTTGAGAATTGTTGCATGAAAAACAGTAGTTGAGATGATGTTTTAACATAATATATTGGCATAGATGTTGAGATACTTACCGGATATAATTGATCGATCAATAGGATGAGAGTGCACTATAAACTAAAAATTTGTACGTGCTCTTTGGTTAAGCCAAAGGGAGAGAACCAATGATGGGCATTCCATCGGGTAGGACTTGGTGAAATACCCAAGATTTGTGGCAATAAGAGATTCCGCCATGTGAGTACGGTGATGTGAGATTCCACCAGAAACTATGTTGCTAGACGAGTGAGTACGGTGATGAGAGATGCCACTGGAAGTGTCTAGTGAGATGTCCGCAAAATATGAAATGGTTTTTGATTCACATGTACCTTTGAAGAAATGGTCTATGCTATGAGAAATGCATATGTGACTTGTTTCTGAAATGCTTTATAGTACAAGCATGAGTATGGCTTTGCCATGAGTTTTGCATGGGTTTAAATGCATGAGATAGAATGAAGGTACATGTGTTTTCAATGAGAAGTTGCTTTGAATGGTTTTCAAGCATGAGATGGAATGAGCATGTTGTTTAAAAGCTTTTGAGAAAGTGTTTTCAAGATATGCATTATTGTGTTGGTTTTCTTTAGAGCATGCATCTCTAAGCATTTGTGCTTACGCTCTCTCTTTTACCAATAATGCAGATAATTGAGGTGTTTTCGGGCATCAAGGAAGTTAAGTTCATCCAAGGAAGTCCAAGCTCATGTATGGTGAAGTTTTCACACACTTTAGTTTTGATATAATGGCAATGGGAAACCAAGAATTGTATTTGGGAGATATGTTGAACTCCCTAAGGTTGTGGCATGCTTGTGTTGGCTTGTTTGATTTGTAAATGGCCTTAATTATTTTGGTTTGAGGTTGGATTGCTTATATTGGTTTATGATTAGGAAGCATGCCTCTAGACTACGAGAATTTTTGTTTGATGCTAGGTTCGTGTTAGAATGTCCCAAATATGTGTAATAGGTTGCTGGTATGATTTGGGGGTCATTGAAGCATGTTTGAGTGTGTTAATGAATGAAAAACCAGCATTTGCTGCTGTTTCTGGGCAGGGTGTATTGAAACACCCTATAGTGTTTCGAAACAGGGGCCTGAAATGGTCATTGCGTTCCGAAACGTATGGAGTTGTTTCGAAACAGTTTGGCTACTGGAATGCCATGTTTCGGAACTGGTCTCGGAACATACCCGCGTACCAAAACGGTTAACACCGTTTCGATACAGTGTTTCGGTACGGTGGGTAGGTGTTCCGTAACGGGTGACCGTTGGACACAGATTTGAATTGTTTTGAGTCTGCATGTTTTGCATTTTAGTCCTAAATGTTTTAATTACAATTGCTTGAGCTTGAGATTTCTCTTTAAGATGAAATTTGGCAGAGAAGCATGTAACATGGTTAATTTCATAATGGTAATCCTAAAATCAACGAAGACCCTCTACTTTACAGAAATTACAATTTGGTCCCTAATCTTGTGTAAAGTGCAATTGAGTCCCTAAATGATGTCCGATCGTTGTGCCTTTCTCATTCAAGATTCGTGTGTACTCACTTAGGTTTAATATGTATTTAGACAAGATTAAAATGAAAAAATGGGTCGTCAATCAAGGTTGACTTTCGGGTTGACTTTGGTTTTCCCCGTGTAATCTTCGTAGTTTGGGTCAAGCGTCTAGGTCGGGCTAAGGGGGTTACAATGTCAAACAAACGAAAGAATTAAGTACGGTCTCATCATGACGAGGTGTTGACTAATTCGGCTTAGACATAAGTTAGAATTTCAGCGGCTAAAAGGAGCAACCAAACGTTGAATGTCTGTGTTCGGTTTACGCTGAGATTGCTAGGCATTGCCTACATCACGTAGCAACAAAATCCTAGCCTAGAAATAGGTAGGATTACTTCATAATTGCTTTGCCGAACTTGGAGTATCTGCCAGACTTTCCGCCGGGACTTCTCTCCATCTCACCTGCCGGGACAATGAAAGTTGCAAGAGCAGAATTCTGCTATGGCATCGAAAGTTGCCGCCGCCTCAATCCGCCATTATCCGCCGAGGCAGCAGATCGTGGCAGCACAAAACGACTTGACCTATTCAACGTAGTTTCACACTAAGCAGGAGCATAACCCTGCCCTCTCTATCAATCTGATCACTTCCTTAATTACTTGTGTTTTATTTTACTTATCTTCTCAAACAACCATCTTACTTGTGCATTTACTTTACTTGTGCAGGAACACCAATTCGAACCAAGCTGTCCAATCCCTGTGAGAGACGATATCTTATATACTATAACTTGACAGGAGTTTGCACTTTTATTTCTTTACTTTTTATTTTATTTTAATTTTTATTCAAAAAAAAAATTTCAGTTTCCTTTGCTAGTCTATGACCAGGGCGAATCCAAAAGGAGAAATTCTCTTCTACGACGATATCGAACGTAGATCAATAGAGCTGAAGAAGGAGATCAGAGTAACCCTAGGGAAAACAAAAGTGGAAAAGGAAACAACAAAGGTAAACTGTAACCCCCTTAACCCGGCCTAGACGGTTGACCCGAATTAAGAAAGTTACACGGGGAAAAACAAAGTCAACCCGAAAGTCAACCTTGATTAACGACCCTTTTTTTTCTTTTTAATCTTGTCTAAATGCTCATTAACCCTAGATGTGATCACAAAAACGTCATACTCAAAGATCACAACCATCAGAGATCATTCAGGGACCCAATTGCACAAAACACAACTTTAGGGACCAAAAATGTAAATTCTGAAAACTTTGAGGCCTTAACCAGATTTTAAGTTACCAACTTAAAATTAATCATGTTTCATGCATCTCGGCCAGATTTCAGCTCAAACGGACATCTCAAACTCATACAATTGCTCATACAAGATTCAGGACCAAAATGCAAACATTTTGAAACACATAACTGCCACTGTCAGCCCCCAACGGTCAACCATTCCGAAACGGGAGACAGCCCGTTTCGAAACGCGGGGCCGTTCCGCAACGGGTTCCGAAACGGGGGTCTGGCATAAGCCTTTCCGTTTCGGAACGGTGTCACCCGTTTCGGACGCCTGGGCTGCTTCGAGGCACCCGTTCCGAAACGGTTCACCCTGTTCCGAAACACCCTGCACAAAATGCAGAATTTTGCCGGTTTAAACATGCAATAGGCCATCCCAACATGCTTCAAACGCTACCAAACTTTACCAGCATGCAAAACAACATATAAGGGACATACTTGCATCAACAATTCAACAAAATAACAACATATACAAAAAGCCCCAATTTCAAGACTAAGCTTCCAACACAAGCAATCCATTTAGACAACATACTTCCAATTCAAACTCATAAGCCAAACCATGTTCCAACAACATCAACAATACAAAACCATACTTGTCTGAACATAAACAAACACATACATCAACCCAAGAGATTCTACCCCATTGCCTTTATTAACTATAGCTATTAACCGAGACATACATCTCAAGTGGAGTCCTTCTTGAATCCCTTGCTCCTTGCTGTCCAAACTTCAAGAATCTGCATTGATGGACAAAAAGGAGCGTAAGCACATAATGCTTAGTGAGGAATGCTCAAAACCAAAACACCATCAATGCAGCGAGCCAAAAATCACTTTTAAAACAAACTCGATTTGTTTACCAAAGCCATGTTTGAAAACTCCTTTTCAACAACAAGCTCAAAACCATGCATCGCACATACATGAAACCAACCCTTAGTTTAGCAAACTAAGAAAACCCTTTTCAAAGCACAATTTGCAAAAATCAACCATTTCACTAACCAACCAACACATGCATTAAACCAAAGGCAACATATATGAACCACAACATCATCAACACATGCCTTTAAAAACAAGTCTTAACAAGACTCCAATGCACTTAAAGATATTTCATGCTCACATGCATCATTCTCCAAATGATAATCAACACTTGTTCAACTTAACAAGTAAACATGCATTCACAAGCATTATGCTCTTTCCATGCAACCATGCATCTTTTCAAGCATCTCGTGCTTCACATGCAATTATGCATCATTTCAAGCATCCCATGCTTCTTCATAATCAAGAACATCATATTGGCCTTCAAGTGATCAATCACATCCACTTTTCAACTCAACATCCAATCGGATACGCGGATTCCGAGCGTTGTCCCTACGCTCCCTACACCCTACCAATCCAAGGTCCTCGAATGGGCAACAACCTCCATTATGACCTCAACATCCTAAGGTTCCCATGTATGGACTTTTAAACACCACACAACCTTAGCTCTTCCCCAAGGTTCCCATGTATGGACTTTTAACCACCATACAACCTTGACATGCACAAGGTTCTCACATATGGGCAACACCTCCATATAACCTTTGCATTCACCGATTGGTAGTTGTAGAACATCACTAACGAGATCCGGGACACCCTACACAAGATCCACACATGGACTTAACACCGCCATTGTGATCTCAACAAGCACAAGGTTCTCACATATGGACTTTTAAACACCATATAACCTTTGCTCAACCAAGGTCCTCGAATGGGCAACACCTCCATTATGACCTCAACCATCTCGTTAGGATACTTGAAGGGAGTTTACCGGTCCACTCTTGACCACTCCACCTCCAAGGCGACTTAATTCACGGTGCACCCAATCCTATAGCCGGCTAACTATATCCGATCAAAGAACCAAGAACCACTTACACCACTTGCCAATATAACCACCTTACCACATTAGTCCAATGTTTCACATTCATAACCATTATGCAAAACCATTACCACATTAATCAAATGATTCACATGCATAACCAATATGCAAAAACCATCATTTACCAATATTAATTCACTGTTTTAAAGCACTAAACAAAGCCATTGAACAACATGCATCAAATCCACATTTTCAATGTATAAAACCAAGGATCTCTTACCTTGAGCATCCTTCACATATGGCTTTCAAAACCAGCATTAAACCATGCTAAAATATGCTTTCAAAACAGATTTAAACCATGCAAAACACATGCATTTCAATCATCAACCACAATTTCTTAAAAAGCCAATTCATATCACAAATCAAGTAAGAAATCCATTTACTTACTCTTGAGCTTAGCAAAGTTGTTTAGACTTAAACTAAGCTCCCAAAACCTTCAAACCTTTGTTTAAAAGCCGAAAACCCAACTTCACTCACCGATACACAAAACAAAGCTAGCCACCAAGCCTTCCAAGCATCCGAAACCTTCCGCAACACCTCTAAAGCTCACGGATCAAACTCCCCTGTTTCAAGAACACAAAAACAGCACATTAATGCATCATTATGCATTAAGAACAGCAGCCACACAACCAAACTCGCTGCTCGACACAAATCCAACAATTCGGCTACCAAACACAACCGAAATCACCTCCAAACATTTCCAAAACTTAACCCAGCCAAGATCCATCACTTCTAACCATTTTTAAACATCCATTAACATCCAAAAGGATCACAAACACGTCCTTATACTCCCAGGTATAACAGATCACCAAAAACACTCCAAAAACAACCAAAAACTCAAGCAAAACTTAGGAAATTCAACCTATCCGGGATTGCATTAATTAAACCTCAACTTCTAATCAATTTAGCATTCATTTAACATCATTTTGACACTTCAAAACACTGCTCAAACAGATCACACGAAAATTTCACCAAAATCGCCAAATCTTGCATTTTAAGCCAAAATCAAGATTTCTATTGAAAAGCCTTTAACAAAACACAAACCAAGGATTGAGAACTTGGGAATTTCAGTAAAGAACTTGAAGTTCAGAGGAGAAGGACGTTCTTACCTCCAAACTTGAGTTTCTCCTTTTTGGAGCCAAAAAGCTTGATGAAACAACTTGCAAATTGAGAGGTTTTGTTGATAAGATGATTAGGAATCAAATGAGAGTTGAAATGAGTGATTTGAGTGACAAAATCAGAGGAGGAAATCTGGAGAGAATGTGTTTGGTTTGAGAGAAAAGATGCGAGAAAATGGTTGAGAGAAAAGTTAGTTAGATTTAGGAAAATATCTTCCCTCCACTTTTCTTTTGTTTAAAAACACTTAATTAATCATTTAATATATTTAGAAAATCTGGAGAAACTCCCATTGGGTAAATAGCTCCTTAAAGATTCAAAGTTTCAATCCTTTTTAAAACAGTCACCGAACTTTCAAAAATTACATTTTGGTCACTAACCCAAAATGTCAACCTTCCAAACCTCATTTTCCAAAATTGATTTCACAGTTCACTTTTATATATTAAAAGATGATTTTAAGACATTTTTCCATATTTTTAATGCAACCCGAACTAGGCTTTCCTAAATTCACTCTTATATATTCGATCAGCACTTTGACCGAACCGGTCAACGCCCAAAACTTCCGAGCCCAAAACCGGGGCGTTACATAAACATGGACCCACCCAACGATGCCGCAAACGATAGAGAATGGCAGCACGATTTGCCGTCTAGAGATCAGCAAGATCCACTAAGGCAGTAACCCCTTCTTCCGCCCAGACCGCCCCAAATGATCGAACCACTAGAGATTATATGGAACATGACGTTAGAGGGTTTGATCCGACGGTGACAGAACCTTAAATTAAGGCAGGCCACTTCGAGCTAAAGCCCGTTATGTTTAACATGATCAACATGTAGGGGTAATTTGGAGGGACTTCTATAGAAGATGCTAGGCAGCACTTGAGAGGATTCCTGGACATCTGTAGAGCATTCAAATTCAACGGGGTCCATCAAGACGTACTGAGGCTGAGACTATTTCCCTATTCATTAAGGGATAGGACAAAACAGTGGTTAAATAACCAGCCAGCAGGGTCGTTCAACACATGGACAGAGCTGTGTAATGATTTTCTATATCGATTCAAACCATCAAATGTCCCAGACAGACTACGTAACGAGATAACAACCTTCCGACAAGGGGATGATAAGCCGATGTATGAAGCATGGGAGCGGTACCAACAGATGTTGAACAACTGCCCGCTACATGGTCTTCCGGCTTGGACACATGTATCAATATTCTACAACGGGGTGAACTACCCAACACAAATCATGATTGATGCCTCGGCCAATGGAATCATCCTTGACAGACCACCAGAGAAGGCACTACAAATTCTGAATCAAGCCGCCAAGAATGAATACAAGTATCCAACAGCCCGCCGAGGTGGCGTTAGGCGGCCAGCCACTATGAAGAAGGTAGAAGCGTCAGAATCTGTCAATGCCCGCCTTGACAAGCTGACAGAGCTCGTCATGAGCATCGTGAAACCTGCTAGGAAAGTCTATGAGGCAAAGGTTGTAGAGCCGTTTTGTGATGAATGTGTGGGGCCAACTTTATGGGAGGTGTAGGGCGTCTAGGTGTTCCCTTTTTGTGAGAGCGCAAGTGCACACTCCTGCCAAGTTATAGTATAAAGATGTCGAATCCCACGAGGATTGGACAACTTGTCTCGTTTCGTAGCCCTTGCACAAGGTAAAATAAATGCACAAGTGAATTGTTTGTTGAGATAGAAAGTAAATGAAAACACAAGTAATAGAAAAGGTGAATCAGGTTGATTGAGCTGGCAGGGTTATGCTGCCACTTAGTGTGAAACTGCGTTGTAAAGGTTGAGTTATTTTGTGCTGCCATGATATGCTGCCTCGGTGGGTATGGCGGGCGGCAGGCTATGACCCTGTCACGCGGCCGCAGCGGGTCACTACCACTGCGACTTTCGCTATCTCGGCAGGTGAAACGGAAATAAGTCCTGGCGGCAAGTCTGGCACATACTCCAAGTAAGGCGGGATAGTTGACAATGATCCCTCCTATTTCTAGGTAAGGATGCTCAAGAGCTAACGTGACGTAGGCAATACCTAGCAATCTCAGCGTCAACCTAACACAGGCTAGTCAACTCGGTTTGTAATCCCTTTTAGACACTGAAAGTTGTGGACTTGTGTAGAACCAAGTTAGTCACGCCTCAGCACGTTATGACCGTGCTTAACCCTTTCATGAGCCTTGAACTTTTGTGCCTGACAAATGGATTCTCTCAACTGACTGGTGTAGAATAATTGAAAAAATGAAGTGCAAAGATTAAGCAAACTTGGAATATTTTATTGAAAAATAACTCAAAACATAAAACAACCGTTTCACAACTAGTTTACAACATAACCTTAACCCAAGTGGAGTTTAGAACATGGTAGTAGCAAAGAATACTAGAGAAGTCTATATAAAACCCTAGATGATTTGAACTAGGAGTAAAATGGGTATTTATAGACTCAAGACTAGGTTAAGTCTTCCTTAAAGTAGAAGTCCTCGAAAGTAGCTATCCATCTTTAATATGACTTTAAACTCTGACTTCTTTGCGTGGAATATGGACTTTATCCCGTTTGCCTTAGCTCACAAGTAATCTTGAGATTTTTGCTTCGGAAGCCTTGGCCGCAGCTACAGACGTTGGAAAATTAAGTGGATGTCAGCGATAGACTCAAGATTTTTAGCTCTTCAGATCGCAGTCAGGTTCTCCAACTTCCATAGTCAGCTACCGTGGGCAGCAAGGTCGTCGACAACAATCTTCTGCTGGAACTGCATCAATACAGCTCCTAGGTTTGTTCTTTTAGACTTGACTTCTCAGTTCCTTGGTTCCCTCTTTCAACCGTTATTACCTACAAACAAAAATACACTAAAATAATATCTCTTGTTTATCAAATAAACAATAATCTATAAAAGCAAGGTTAAAACAAAAAAATACTGTAAAATGCCATGCATGCACCTACTTATGCCTAAAACGTGCTTAAAAACAGTAATAATAAGAGTTGGAATGTGCATGAAATATAGTACTTATGGACACTTTACACACCCCCAAACTGGAACTATTGCTTGTCCTCAAGCATTGCAACCTAAAATACTTGCTCTAATAATAGTCAGAAAGAAAAACTTGTTTTTAACCTGATTTTATTCCTCAAGGCCGTGGCACCTATATTAAATTAATGAAGGGAAATAAGCAAGAAAATAACTCAAAATTAACTTTCTCATGCCTGTGTGTGTGTGCATGTCTGTAAACAGGCTGAATATGCAGAATTAATAAATAAACAAAGATGCTGCAGTGATTTAAAGGTTGCTACCAAGGCAGCACAGTTTAAGCACAATATTTTTAATCATGGGAATGAGGGCTTCAGCTTATCACAACTACTCTTCCATGTCTGGCATTAAGATAGGAGCAAACTACAAAACCCAGAACCCTTGGAGTACAGTCATCTCGTGAAGGCTTTCATTCACTCATGCTAATTTTTCCGTCACTTTAAGGCTTTCAGATTCATGGACTTTGATAGCAGTGGAGTGTCCTCGCACATGATTCTTCCTAGAGCCTGTTGCGGGCACCTCTAGGGTAAACATCATTGTTCCTTGTTTTTGATTCTGCTGTCGTGGCAGTACTGCATTTTTCTGTTTCTTTAACCTGCCTCGGTGGCTACCTGTAATCATCGTTAGAATTTTGTGAAGAATTCTAAAAACAAACAGGCAATGTTCATCAAATATTCTAACACATTCAGCAAGTAACATAGATGTTTAACATTTTTAGGCATAAAAAAAATTATAAGTCATAATTGATGCTTCTTCCCAAGATCAAGTTCATTTTTAGTTAGGTGCGAAAATAAATTAATCGGCTATCCTATCTTAGGCACAAGTCATAACAATTTTTTCTTTTTCGATTATTACTAAGGCAAATACAATGCAACCTAAAAATACAACTAAAGATGCCTAGAAAAATGATGCGAGAGCTATCCCCCCCCCCCCCACCTCGAGATGGGCATTGCCCTCAATGCACAAAACAGATAAGATACAAATAAAAAACAAGTTAAAGATAAAAATAAAATAAAATAAAATAAAAATAAAAATAAAAGAATAGAGAAAGAAAAGAAAATAAACTAAAAATTTGTTGAGGGGTGGGAGGAGGCTAGATTCTTGTCATCTGAGGAGGAGGAAGATGTTTAGATGATGAAGCGGCAGCCGATAGATGCCTTGCTGCAGTCTTTGCAGGTGAGGTTTTTGCTTTCTGTGGCGCCTGGACTCTTTTTGGCGTATGTTGTGGCTCTTTTTGCAGTTTGGCAGGAGAAGCGGCCGGAATGCATTACTTTCTTCTGACTCCGTCTCGAAGTCCACAGGTTCTTCGGCTATTATGTGCCACTTCCTCTTCCTGGTTCCTTCCTCTGTGGGTGCTGTCGGAGGGATGTATGCCATTGGGATGGTTGATGTTGCTACTACCACTACTGTTTCTGGCTCCGGCGGCGGCTGCTCAATCTCCTCTGATGAGGAGGTGTCTTCCAATGTGTCTGCTGTGCAAGCAGGGGAGAGATGCTGCTAGTGCCTCTCAGGCGAGTTTGCCACTGTGTTGGATGGGGTGGCGGTTGAATAAGTCAGAGAATGCGTAGGAGAGGGCCCTTGTGGTCAGTCTGGCGGGCAGCGGCGGCTGGTGGAGTTCTTTATGCTTTGGCTGCTGCTACAAGCTCCGCATGGTATGGTGGCATGGTAGGCACATCACCGGGGAATTTCTGCAGAAAATAAGCAACAAGGGCTTCTTGTGCCTCCCCCATATAGTTCATGAATGCCAAATGCTGCTGCTCGATGCACTTTGTGCTGTCTAGAAGGGTGTGCAGCAGTGGGATGGCTTCTTTGTCTAGGGCAGCGTCAGTACTACTGGGGGCGGCTGGGTTTCAGGTTGTTTGGCTGAAGGCTGGCTGAGCGTTGCTGGCACTTTCTCCGCATCCTACATCATCTGAATGCAAACATTTTTGGTCCAGCCCTCTTTAGCAGTTGTTAGCTCATCTGTGGGTTTTGCCGGGACACCGAAGTTGGTGTAGAGACCTGTGATGAGCAACGGGAAGTACAACATGCCTTTCTTCTTTTTGAAGCAGTTGTGGGTTTCTGTGCATATAATTTCCCCTACGTTTTTCGGCCGATTCATTAGGATATTGTGAATTAAGGCAAGGCGCAGCCGATCAACGGTTGAGTTGTGGGATGTGGGCAGCAGACGCCTTTTGACAAAGGTGTTCCATAGCATGGCCTCTAGCAGCAGGTGGCGGCGCTGAACAGATCCCACATGTTTGCCTCCCAGCCATGGCGTGTTGGGCTTGTAGAGTCTGGCCTTGCTTTCATCATAGTTTGTAGCCGTCAGTGACTACCTCCACTCCATGTGAGGGTTGTCGTCCATATCAAGGCCGTAGTACCTGTTGATGACAGCAACATTTAGTTTGACCGGCTCTCCGCGGACATAGACGAATGGCTTCTTCGGGCAGGGCTGATTGGAGTAGAATTCTTTTACTATAGTGATGTTCGCTATCTCTGGCTACTGAGCGAACATTTCCCATCCCTTGTAGTGGATGGTTCGGAACAAGCCTGGCTCTAGACCACGGTCTTCCGTTTGCTGTGTGTAATGGATGCCTTGCTCCTCCCATATTGCCTGCTTAGAGAACTTATTTCTGTATATCTCCTCGTCCTCATTGTAGCAAAATTTGTTGTAAATGCGTTTTTTGGTTGATGTTGATGCCATGTGAACGGTTTTTCTTGACTGAAACTAGAAAGAAAAGTTATGAGAGAGCAGTGGAATCAGAAAGAATATAGCAAATAGGTGAAAGTGAAGTAAAATGAAGTGAGTGAGTGGGATATATATAGGAGCTGCCGAGAGATGTCGTGGCGACGTTAAATGCCCAACGGTCTAATTTTCTTGCGCACATTACGGATTTTTCTGCCCGTTAATTTTGTAGCTGTTGGCAGCTAGCCGTTACGCGTTGCTACGCTGGCGGCTGTCTCGGCAGGATGGTGGGCGGGCTTCTTGTTGGGACCCCTTCCTGATCCTGCTATTTTATTCTTAAACCTAAAATTAAAATAGAAATAATAAAGATAATTAAATAATTTCTAAAAAATAAAATTCTGAAAATTAATCTTATTCATAAAATAAAATAAATTATAATCCTAATGCATAAAAATAAAAATAAAAATAAAAATAAAATAATAAAATAGAAATTAAGTTATGTTGGAGTGCATTTGGGTGCATCTCCCAAACATAACCACTTCCTGAGGTGGTTTGACTTTTTCTTCCATCCTGGGGTTCCTCTTGTTCTTTCAGATGCTGTGTTACGGGGTCCTTAAGTCTGCCCCTAGGCCTGTCGCGACAGCAACTGTCCTGGCCTGTTACCACACTGATTTTGGTAGCTCTTGCATCTGGGCTTCATTTTCCTTCCTATGAGGATTGTAGTACGTTCATCTTTATACTCTGGCCCTCTACCCTCCTTGTTAGCTCCTCGAGTTCCATATCTATAAGCGTTCTGCCCGTGGCCAAGAAAGGTCGTCCAAGGATGATAGGGGCTTTTTCGTCGGCCTCACAATCTAAGATGAGGAAGTCGGCGCGGAGAATTAGGTTGCCCACCTTTACCAAGATGTCTTTGATCTTTCCCTTCGGTTGTACAAATGAGTGGTCAGCGAGTTTAAGCATGACGGAGGTGGGTTTGGCAGGCCCAATACCTAGTTTATCGAAGATGGCTTTTGGCATCAGATTGATGTTGGCTCCAAAGTCACACAGGGCTATGGTATCCTGTTTCTCCCTAGCCTGCATGGGATAACAAAGCTGGCCGGATCTGTTTGCTTTGGCGGTAGCTGGTTATGCAGCATGCCATGCACTCTTTAATGACAGCCACTGTCTCGAACTCCCCAATCCTCTTCTTCTTAGAAACCATGTCCCTAAGATGTTTGGCATAGTTTGGCATGCTTTGAATGGCTTCTATAAGATGTATATCGATATGCACTTGTTTCAGAATATCCAGGAATTTTCTGAACTAGTGCTCTTACTGATGTTGCTTAAGCTTTTGGGGGAATGGTGCTGACAGACGGATGTCCTCTATGTGCTCCTTGCTTGGGGGGCTTAGTCCGGGGAGGATCATCCCTTTTAGGACCGCCTTCATGTTCTGCTGTTGGGGTGGCTAGTGTTGGTGCTGCTGAGGCAGGCTTGATTTTCTGGTTCGGTTGTACTGTTGGTTGTTCCACCATCTTGGGTTCATCCAACTACATCCCATTCCTTGTAGATATAGCCTTACAATGTTCATAAGTGGGTTTGGCTGTTGTTTGCGAGCTGCTGGATGATGCACCCATAGTCTGGCTGTTGTAGATTTCAGTGAACTGCCAAAATTGGGTCTCCGAGTTCTTAATGGCAGCCTCCTGGTTGTTCATCTTCATCTCCGTCCTGTCCATAAAAGACTCAATTTTTTCAATAAATTAATTTGTATGAACAATAAATTCACCAGTTTGCTTCATAAAAGTTTACAGAGTTGCTTCTAGTGAATTATTGTTTTGTGGCTGCTGAGTCTGCTGTCGGGACTGGTTCTGCTGGTAGCCTCCCTGTAGCTGTTGTGGGTTTGCAGTTGTCTTTGGGTTGCTCCAGGAGAAGTTGGGATGGTTTTTTCATCCATGATTATAGTTGTTCTGGCCAGGCATGCGATTCCTCTCGTATCCTCCCATATAGTTTGCGAATGTAGTGCATGCAGAAGAATCGTGGTTACCCCCACATTCGCTACAAAATGGCTCCACAGTTTTTACTTCGTAGGCCTTCCCAGGGGATTGCACAGTCTTCATAACCAGCTCTGTCAGGGTATCGAGACGGGTGTAATAGATTCTGAGGCTTCTACCTCATTTGCAGTGGCTGACCGCCTTGTGACGCCTCGGCGGGCTGTCAGGTACTTGTAATCATTTTTAGCAGCTATGTTCAGTAGACGCAGTGTTCCTCTAGAGGTCTATCTAGAATGATCACATTGACTGAGGCATCTATCATCATTCGAGTTGGGTAGTCCAATTAGCTGACAATTATTCAGCATCTGTTGCTACCGCTCTCATGCCTCATACATCGGCTCGTCATCCCCTTGTCTAACGACTATGATCTCATTCCGTAGCCTATCAGTGACATTGGACGGGCTGAAACGGTCTAGAAAATCTTTGCAGAACTCTGTCCATGTATTAAAAGATCCGGCTGGCTGATTATTCAACCATTGTTTTGCCCTATCCCTAAGTGAATAGGGAAATAGCCTCAGCCTTAGTACATCCTGGTGAACCCCATGTATCCTAAATGCTCGGCAAACGTCCAGGAATCCTCGTAAATGCTGCCGAGCATCTTCTGTGGTAGTGCCTCCAAAGTGCCCTAGTGTGTTTATCATGTTGAACATGACAGGCTTGAATTCAAAGTGGTTCGCCCCTATGTCAGGTTCCGTCACTATTGGGTCGAACCCTCGGAAGTCATGCTCAAGGTATTCTCTGGTAGTTCGAGCAGGCTGGGATTGCTTGGGCAAATTAGGGGGATCCTGTCGTGGTAGGTCTTGAGGACCTCTGGGCGGCAAGTCTTGCTGCCTGCCCCTGCCGTTTACGGCATCATTTGGTGGGTCCTCATTTACCATTGTTTCTTCCTTTGCTTTTCCCTTCACTTCTTTGTTTCTATTAAGGACTTCCATAAGCTCCATTTTAATCCTTCTTGTTTCACGTTCGAGATCGTCGTAAATGAGGAGATTTCCTTTAGGGTTGGCCCTTGGCATACACTTGCAAAGGACATGGTAATTTTTTTCGATTAAAAATAAAGATAAAAAAGTAAATAAAAAGTGCATAAATTGAAAAAAGAAATTCGCTGTTACCAATCCCCGGCAACGTCGCCAAAAACTTGTAGGGCGTGTAGGTGTTCCTTTTTTGTGAGAGCGCAAGTGCACACTCCTTCCAAGTTATAGTATAAAAGATGTCAAATCCTGCGAGAATTGGACAGCTTGTCTTGTTTCGTAGTCCCTACACAAGGTAAAATAAAAGCACAACTGAATTGTTTGTGGAGATAGAAAGTAAATAAAAACACAAGTAATAGAAGAGGTGAATCAGGTTGATAGAGCATGTAGGGTTATGTGCCACTTAGTGTGAAACTATGTTGTAAAGGTTGAGTTATTTTGTGCTACCACGATATGCTGCCTTGGAGGGTATGGCGGGCGGCAGGCTACGACCCTGTCACGTGGCTGCAGCGGGTCACTACCACTGCGACTTTCGCTATCTCGGCAGGTGAAAAGGAAGTAAGTCATGGCGGCAAGTCTAGCAGATACTCTAAGTTCGGTGCGATAGTCGACAGTGATCCCTCCTATTTCTAGGTAAGGATGCTCGAGAGCTAACGTGACGTAGGCAATGCCTAGCAATCTCAGCGTCAACCTAACACATGCTAGTCAACTAGGTTTGCAATCCCTTTTAGCCGCTGAAACTCGTGGACTGGTGTAGAACCAAGTTTGTCACGCCTCAGCACGTTGTGACCGTGCTTAACCCTTTCGTGAGCCTTGCACTTTCGTGCCCGACAAATGGATTCTCTCAACTAACTGGTGTAGAATAATTGAAAAAATGAAGTCCACAAATTAAGCAAACTTGGAATATTTTATTGAAAAATAACTCGAAATGTAAAACAACCATTTCACAACTAGTTTACAACATAACCCTAACCCAAGTGCAGTTTAGAACATGGTGACGGCAGAGAATACTAGAGAAGTCTATATAAAACCCTAGATGACTTGAACTAGGAGTACAATGGGTATTTATAGACTCAAGACTAGGTTAAGTCCTCCTTAAAGTAGAAGTCCTCAAAAGTAACTTTCCATGTTTAATATGACTTTAAACTCTGACCTCTTTGCATGGAATATGGACTTTATCCCGTTCGCCTTAGCCCGCAAGTAATCTTGAGTTTTTTTGCTTCGGCAGCCCTGGCCGCTGCTATTGACGTCGCAAAATTAAGTTGATGTCGGTGATAGACTCAGATTTTAAGCTCTTCATATTGCACTCTGGTTCTCCAACTTCCATAGTCAGCTGCCGTGGGCAGCAAGGTCGGCGGCAACTCTACTCGGCAGCTAGGCCGGCATCAACTGTCTTCTACTGGAATTGCATTAGTACAGCTCCTATGTTTGTTCTTTAAGCCTTGACTTCTCAGTTCCTTGGTTCCCTCTTTTAGTTGTTAGTACCTACAAACAAAAATACATTAAAACAGTATCTCTTGTTTATCAAATAAACGATAATCAATAAAAGAAAGGTTAAAACAAAGAAATACTGTAAAATGCCATGCATGCACATACTTATGCCTAAAATGTGCTTAAAAATAATAATAAGAGTTGGAATGTGCATGAAATATAGGACTTATGGACACTTTACAGGAGGATACGAGAGGAAAAACAGACCTGCCCAGAAAACCTACAATCCTGGATGGAAGAACCATCCCAACTTCTCCTGGAGCAACCCAAAGACTGCTGCAAACCCACACCAACATGGAGGATTGTAACCCCCTCGACCCGGCCTAGCCACCAGACCGTATCGAGTGAGCTACACGAGACTAAACAAAGAAAAATCGGAAGATTTCCCTACAACTAGCAACCCTAAACGCATTGATTATTATCTTTTCTAGATGCTCAAGTTAACCTTATGTTAGGAACACACAACGGAAGAAAGAACAACAAAACGAGCAACGATTCGAACAAAAGAGCAACCGTGAACCAAAATGCAAAACTAACATAATATAAGGACCTAAGATGCAATTAGGGTGATCTTTGTTTAATTAAACCCATTTCATACTTCCTTGATGAGAGGCAACATAAAACATGCACAAAAACATCCACAATTGAAAACAGCATAAACTAGGACCAAAACGCAAGAAAAATAACTTTAAAGATGCCTTTAACTAACTTCAACAACCCCCGTTTTAGAACACTAAAGGCCCGTATCGGAATGGTGCTTTACAGTGGCAAAACATTCCGAAACGGCTTGAGACCGTTCCGGCCCTGCTTTGTAACCCCCTTAGCCCGGCCTAGACGGTTGACCCGAACTACAAAGATTACACGGGGAAAACCAAAGTCAACCCGAAAGTCAACCTTGATTAACGACCCTTTTTTTCTTTTTAATCTTGTCTAGGTGCATATTAAACCTTAAGCGTACCCCTGAGAAGAGCATACTTGAAAAACACAGCGATCGGAAAACGATAAAGGACTCGATTGCATAATCTACAACTATTAGGGACCAAAATGTAAATTCTATAAATTAAGAGGACTTAATTGGTTTATAAGTTACCATTATGAAATTAGTCATATTACATGCTTATCTGTCAAATTTCACCTCAAACGGACATCACAACTCAAGCAATTGCATATACAAAAATATCGGACTAAAACGTAAAGCTTGCAAACCTTAAACCATTCAAATCAGTGCCCAACGGTCACCTGTTTTGGAACGGGGGTTGACCGTTCTGAAACGCGGGTTCGTTTCGAGACCTGTTTCGAAATAGGGCTTGACAGTGGCAAATCCGCTTCGAAACGCCCTCTACCCGTTTCGATACACGAAGGCCATTACAGGCCCCCGTTTCAAAACGGTAGTGCCCGTTCCGATACGGACTGCCCAGAAAGTGCAGATTTTGCTGGTTAAACATACAATTAACCACTCAAATACAACCTAATGACCTCCTAATCATGCCAACAAGTCATCATGCATATAAGGAACATATTTGCATCACCGAAAACACATTCATGGCAACAATTAGGAAAACCACAAGTGTATAGGCATGCATCCTAATATTGAAAACCATCCAAGCATCAAATCATCAAAGCAAACACCAAAATGGTCATTTACAAACCCAAAACATCATAGGCATCATGCCAAACTCAGGGAGTCCAAAACATCTCCCAAAAACACAACCTAGGTTCCCATTGCCAAATACCAAAAGCTAATAATGTTGTAAAAATAGTCACCATACATGAGCTTAGCCTTTCCTTTGATTCTTAGCCTCCTTGCTTCCCTTAAAGCACTTCAATTCTCTGCATTATTGGTTCAAGAAAGAGAGCGTACGCATAAATGCTTAGTGAGGCATGCTCTAAAGAAACAACACAATAATGCACTTTACAAAACACCTTTCAAAGGCCTTTAAATTTATAAAAATCATTTCTCATGCAACAATGCATACACAACAAGCATCTCATTCTTTATTAACATCAACATGTCATATTGGCTTCCAAGTGACAATCCATAACCATTTTCAACATAAAAACACAATCGGATACGCGGATTACAAGCGTTGTCCCATACGCTTCATACACACTACCGAACACAAGGTGGAGTTTACCGGTACAATCACAACCCCTCAACACCCGTGATGGAGTTTAACGGTACAATTAAAACCCCTCTACATCACTCATCGGTAGTTGTATAACATCACTAACGAGAACACGAGACACACAACACAAGATCCACACATGGACTTTTAACCACCATTGTGATCTTAAACATCTCGTTAGTGTACTTGGATGGAGTTTTCGGTAAAATTACAACCCCTCAACATCCAAGGCGACTTTATTCACGGTGCACCCAATCCTATAGCCGACTAACTATATCCGATTCAAGTACTTTAAAACCAAACATCACTTGCCAATATACATCATTTATCATCAACATTCCACTGTTTTAAAGCATTAATCAAAGCCATTAAACCATCATGCATCACTATGCATCAAAACCACATTTATCAATATCAAACCAAGGATCTCTTACCTTGAGCATCCTTCAACACATTGCATCCAACCATCTCATGGTTCATCAAAGAGAGAGTTTCTCCGAAAACTTACTCTTGAGCTTAGTTAAGTTGCTTAGACTTAAACTAAGCTCCCAAAACCTTCAAACATTGGTTTCAAAGCTGAAAACCAAACTTCACTCACCGATTCCGTTTCGCAAGCTTGCCGAAACGCCGATCAAGCCTCCGGATCAACACCACAAGGATCCAAAGATGTCTCCCCTATTTTAATCACATCAAAGCAGAGGATTAATGCATCATCATGCATTAAAATCTTCAGCCACAACACCTAAACTCGCTGCTCTCAACAAATCTAACATTTCGGCTACCAAACACAACCGAAATCACATCCAAACTCATCCACAACATAACCCATCCAAGATCCATCACTTCAAAACATTCTTAAACATCAATTTACATCCAAAAAGGAACTAAACTTGTCCTTATACCTCCAGCAATAACAGAACACCAAGATCACCCCAAAAACCACCATTTTCACAAGTAAAAACTTAGGAAAATCAACCTATTCGGGATTGCATTGATTAAACCTCAATTACACATCATTAAACATCCAAAATACTTTAAAAAGACATCTCAAAACAGAGCCCAAACATTCATCGCGAATTTCTTCAAGATTTAATCCAAATCTTGAGTTTTAAGCCAAAATCAAGATCACAACATTAAAACCTTTTATAAAACTTAATTTAAGGATTGAGAACTTGGGAATTTCAATAAATAACTGAATATTTAGAGGAGAAGAACATCATTACCTCTAAATGTAGATTTCTCCTTGTTTAGAGCCAAAATCCTTGAAAATTCAATGAGCAAATGAAGAGGATTTGATGTAGTAAAGCTTAGGAATCAATTGATGATTGAAACCTCATCATTTAGAGTGAAAATCAAAAGAAAAGCTGTTGTGGAATTGTGTTTGGCTGAGAGAATTTTGAGAGAAAATGAAATGGGAAAATTTTAGCAAAAGTTAGTTAAGAAAACTAAAATATGGTTTTTCCCTCTTTTTTTTAATTAGTTAAACATTAAATGAGTCATTAAAATTAAGAAAAATTTGGAGAAATCCTTCCTTGGGTAAATTAGCTCCTTAAAGATTCAAAGTTTCAATCCTTACAAAACAGTCACCACTGAACTTTTCAAAAATTACATTTTAGTCACTATTTCGAAATGTCACTCTTCCAAACCTTATTTTATAAAATTGATTTCACCACTCTCTTATATATATTAAAAGAGGATTTTTGGATATTTTTCCATATTTTTAATGCATCTCGAACTAGGCTTTCCCTAAAACCACCTTTTATATTCGAACCAAAAACCAGACCGGTCTGGTTCAGACCCTAAACTTCCATGCCCAAAATTGGGGTGTTACAACTCTCCCCCCCCCCCTTAAGAAATTTCATCCTCGAAATTTACCTGGAGGGAAAAGGTATGGAAACTGCTTCAACATGTCATCCTTTCTTTCCCACGTGGCTTCCTCAACACCACGATGCTTCCACAACACCTTTACCAAATCAATGGTCTTGCCTCGAAGAACTTTACTGTCTGAATCCAGAATTTCCACCGGTTCCTCATCATAGGTCAAATCCGAATTCAACTCCACTTCCTCCACAAGCATAACATGCGAAGGATCCGATCTATACTTCCGGAGCATAGAGACATGAAACACATCATGAATCTTTTCCAACTCTTGCGGCAATCTCAACTTGTACGCAACAGGACCCACACGTTCAATCACCTCGTATGGTCCAATGTACCTAGGGCTCAACTTACCCTTTCGACCAAACCTCATCACCTTCTTCCAAGGCGAAACTTTCAAAAACACACGGTCACCCACCGCATACTCAAACTCCTTACGCTTCAAATCCACATAAGACTTCTGTCGATCAGAAGTTGCCTTCAACCGCTCACAAATGAGCTTCACCTTCTCGGTGGTTCCTTTCAACAAAGCTGGCATTGAAACCAACTTCTGGCCTGTTTCAGCCCAACAAAGAGGAGTCCTACACTTTCTCCCGTACAAGGCTTCATAAGGTGCCATTTGAATACTTGCCTGGTAGCTATTGTTATAAGAAAACTCCACCAACGGCAAATTCTTCTCCCAAGAACCCTGAAATTCAATCACACAGCACCTCAACATATCCTCCAACACTTGGATAACACGCTCAGACTGTCAATCCGACTGTGGATGATAAGAAGTACTGAAATTCAACCGTGTACCCAAAGCCTGATGCAAACACTGCCAGAAACGCGATGTAAACCTCGGATCTCTATCCGACACGATCAACTTTGGTACACCATGCAGTCGCACAATCCCAGCAATGTACAGCTCTGCAAGCTTGTCCAACGTATACGTAGTATGCACATGCAAGAAATGCGCACACTTCGTCAGGCGATCCACAATCACCCACACCGAATTCTTCTTCGATGGCGACAAAGGCAAACCAGACACAAAGTCCATGGTAATCCTTTCCCATTTCCACTCAAGAATCTTCAACGGTTGCAACAACCCAGAAGGAAACTGATGCTCAGCTTTAACTCGCTGACAAACCATGCACTTGCTCACATACTCAGCAACATCCTTCTTTAAACCCACCCAATAGTACTCATCACGAAGGTCACGATACATTTTAGTACTACCAGGGTGCATAGCAAAAGGACTACTATGAGCTTCAGTCAGAATAGCACGCCTCAACTCAGCATCATTGGGCACTACTATTCGACTCCCAAAACATAAAACTCCATCATCATTAAAGCAGAAATCCGATGGTCTATCCTCAGCAATATCCTGAACATGTGGCACCAAGGAATCATCCAACAGCTGCTTATCCTTTATCAACTGAACCAAGGATGGTTTCACTTGCAATTCAGCCACAAGACCACCATCTCGTGATATACTCAAACTGGCAAACATAGCCCTCAACTCCACTGCTACCTTCCTACTCAAGGCATCCGCTACAACATTAGCTTTTCCCAGATGATACTCGATCGTCAGATCGTAATCTTTAAGCAACTCCACCCAACGTCGTTGCCTAAGATTCAACTCCTTCTGAGACATCAGATACTTCAAACTCTTGTGATCCGTGTACACCGTACACTTCTCACCATACAGGTAATGTCTCCAAATTTTCAAGGCAAAAACCACCGCAGCCAATTCAATGTCATGCGTAGGATAATTGCGCTCATGCACCTTCAACTGGCGTGATGCATAAGCCACCACCTTACCCTCTTGCATCAACACACATCCCAAACCAACGTAGGACGCGTCACTGTACACCACAAACTCTTTCCCTGATTCAGGTTGAACCAAGGTAGGAGCTTGCGTCAAAGCTGCCTTCAGCTTCTCAAAAGCCTGCTGTCTCGCTTTCGTCCACTCATACTTAACATCCTTCTGCAACAACTTCGTCAAAGGTGCAACAATCTTTGAAAATCCATCCACGAACCTCTGGTAGTATCCTACCAAACCAAGGAAACTACGGACTTCATGAACAGACTTAGGAGGCTTCCAATTCATCACTGCCTCAATCTTCTGAGGATCAACACGAATCCCCTCAGCAGAAACCACATGACCAAGGAACACAACCTCCCTAAGCCAGAACTCACACTTGCTTAACTTAGCATAAAGCTGATTATCCAACAAAGCCTGCAACACAATCCTCAAATGCCCCTCATGCTCCTCCTCAGTACGAGAGTACACGAGGATATCATCAATGAACACCACAACAAACTTGTCCAAATACTCATGGAACACTCTATTCATCATGTCCATAAAAGCTGCAGGAGCATTCGTCAAACCAAACGGCATCACAAGGAACTCATAATGCCCATACCTCGTTCTGAAGGCTGTCTTTGGCACATCCACATCTTTCACCTTCAACTGGTAATACACTGACCTTAAGTCAATCTTAGAGAACACAACCGCTCCCCGAAATTGATCAAAAAGATCATCAATCCTCCGCAATGGATACTGATTCTTGATAGTCAACTTGTTCAGCTGACGGTAATCGATGCACATTCTCACAGTGCCATCCTTTTTCTTCACAAACAAGACCGATGCACCCCTAGGTGACACACTCGGCCGAATGAAACCACGATCAAGCAACTCCTGAAGTTGCGTCTTCAGCTCTTTCAACTCCTTACGTGCCATTCGATAAGGAGTAATGGAAACTGGAGTTGTATTCTCATACAGCTCAATTCCAAACTCCGCCTCTCGATTAGGAGGCAATCCAGGCAACTCCTCCGGAAACACACCAGGAAACTCCCGCACAGTCCTGATATCTTGCACTCGCAACTCCTTAGAGCTAGGATTCATCACAAAGGCTAGGAAGGCTTCACATCCTTGCCTCAGCATCCGACTCACCTCCAATGTAGACACCACATTGGCAAGAAACTTCACATTCTCACCAACCACCACTACCTCATAATCATTCGCAAGCTTCAACGAAACTCGCTTGTTCTCAAAATCCACCACAGCTCGATGTTCAACAAGCCAATCCATACCAAGGATTACATCAAAACCATAGAAAGGCAATTCCATAAGATCAACATGAAAAACATGATCTTGAACAACCAAGGGACACCTTCTATACAACTTCCGTGTCACAACGGTCTCACCAAAGGAACTAGTTACACCCATACCAACATCCAAAAACTCAACAGGCAAACCAAGCAATTGAGTATGTTCACGCAATATGTATGAGTATGTGGATCCAGAATCAATCAAGGAAAGTAATGACAAGGATTGCAAAGTGAAGGTACATGCGATCACATCCGTGTCATTCCTCCCCTCTCGTTGCGCATACACTCGAGCCTGGCCACCACCCTCAGGTTGGACAGCCACAACATGCGCCACATTCCTTCCACCATCCTCTCTACGCTGAAAGTTACCACGGCCGCGCCCACGACCTCTCTGTGGTGCAACAACTCCAGGAGCACGTCTGTAACCACCACCGGCCAACAAAGGACACTCCCTCCTCATGTGGTCTGCCGAACCACAATTCCAGCACGAATTACCAGCTACAACAACAGGAGCCTGTACCTCCCTCGCTGCTCGAGGACAATCACGCCTCAAATGGCCACGCGATCCACACGCCCAACATGTGTTCTGATCAACTCTCGCCATGTCTCCCTGAACAGGCGCACCATGCCCTCCACCACCACATCTAGCAGAAGACTGATACCTCTTATCTCGTTCTCTCTTGTTCCGTTCTCCACCGAAACTATACTCAGCAGCTCGCTTGCCCGAGCCAGAGCCAGCACTCCTGGAAAACAAACCCAGGTTCTACTCAATATCCTTCGCCCTACTAACCAGTACATCAAATCAGTGTACTCAGCCGGAAGCATATAGGTCTTTACGTCCGTCACTAAACCATATCGGAAACGTTCACACATCTCCCGCTCATCAGGGACAATCTCAGGTGCGTACTGACTGAGACTGACAAACTGGATCTCGTACTCAGCAATTGTCATACTTCCTTGTGTCAGAGACATGAACTCTCTTTTCTTTTCATCCAGGTATCGTACACCCAGATACCTCCGCTTGAACGCGTTCAGAAAGAACGTCCAAGTCACATCAACTTCCTCCATTCCGGAGATAGCGGTCGTCCACCAGGTATATGCATCAGCATGTAACAGCGATACCACACATCCTAGCTTCTGCACATCATTCCAGTTCATTTGTCCCAATATTCTCTTGGTACTTTCCAACCAAGATTCGGAACCTTCAGCAGACAAACCTCTGAACTCAGTCCCTTCCAAACTGCGCAGACGTTCCAAAGGTAGTCTAGCATTAGCATCTCCCTGATGCCCAGCTCCATGAGCTCCAGCTACTGCCGCCTGAAAGGCTCCAGCAATATCTTGTATCAAAACTGTCATGTCAGAAGCAGCTTGCCCCTGCCCAGCTTCAGGTCCAGCGACCCCAGCACTAGCATCAACACCAGCTCCATCACCTCCAGCACCACCACCACCATCAAGTGGTCCACCACCAGGAGGAGGAGGTAAATCCACTACATTATCAGCATTCTCTTCATTCTCGTTCTGAGCCATAGCTCGCGTATTAATCCTCGTCTCTCTACGAGGTCCCATTCACTAAATAATGCACTAACACAAATGCAATAAACATAATCAGGCTCAGCAAGGTAAGTAATCCAAGCACTCAAGCTCATTTCTCAAAAACAATTCATTTCATTAGTTTTGATATGGCAATGGGTCCCTCTAACATGCTTCAACACAACATAGCATCACAATTGTAACATACTTTACAATTCACACATCACACTTTCATTTAAAAGGCACATCATGCAATCATGCATACATCACCCACATAACCATGCCCAATTACTCGAGAACCTGGCTCTGATACCACCAAATGTAACCCCCTTAGCCCGGCCTAGACGGTTGACCCGAACTACGTAGATTACACGGGGAAAACCAAAGTCAACCTGAAAGTCAACCTTGATTAACGACCCTTTTTTTTCTTTTTAATCTTGTCTAGATGCATATTAAACCTAAGCGTACCCCTGAGAAGAGCATACTTGAAAAACACAGCGATCGGAAAACGATAAAGGACTCGATTGCATAATCTACAACTATTAGGGACCAAAATGTAAATTCTGTAAATTAAGAGGACTTAACTAATTTTTAAGTTACCATTATGAAATTAGTCATATTACATGCTTCTATGTCAAATTTACCTCAAACGGACATCACAAACTCAAGCAATTGCAGATACAAAAATATCGGACTAAAACGTAAAGCTTGCAAACCTTAAACCATTCAAATCAGTGCCCAACGGTCACCTATTTCGGAACGGGGGTTGACCGTTCCGAAACGCGGGTTCGTTTCGAGACCTGTTTCGAAACAGGGCTTGACAGTGGCAAATCCGTTTCGAAACGCCCTCTACCCGTTTCGATACACGAAGGCCATTACAGGCCCACGTTTCGAAACAGTAGTGCCCGTTCCGATACGGACTGCCCAGAAAGTGCAGATTTTGTTGGTTAAACATACAATTAACCACTCAAATACAACCTAATGACCTCCTAATCAAGCCAACAAGTCATCATGCATATAAGGAACATATTTGCATCACCAAAAACACATTCATGGCAACAATTAGGAAAACCACAAGTCTATAGGCATGCATCCTACTATTGAAAACCATCCAAGCATCAAATCATCAAAGCAAACACCAAAATGGCCATTTACAAACCCAAAACATCATAGGCATCATGCCAAACTCAGGGAGTCGAAAACATCTCCCTAAAACACAACCTAGGTTCCCATTGCCAAATACCAAAAGCTAATAATGTTGTAAAAATAGTCACCATACATGAGCTTAGCCTTTCCTTGGATTCTTAGCCTCCTTGCTGCCCTTAAAGCACTTCAATTCTCTGCATTATTGGTTCAAGAAAGAGAGCGTAAGCATAAATGCTTAGTGAGGCATGCTCTAAAGAAACAACACAATAATGCACTTTACAAAACACCTTTCAAAGGCCTTTAAATTTATAAACATCATTTCTCATGCAACAATGCATACACAACAAGCATCTCATGCTTCATTAACATCAACATGTCATATTGGCTTCCAAGTGATAATCCATAACCATTTTCAACATAAAAACACAATCGGATACGCGGATTACAAGCGTTGTCCCATACGCTTCATACACACTACCGAACACAAGGTGGAGTTTACCGGTACAATCACAACCCCTCAACACCCGTGATGGAGTTTAACGGTACAATTACAACCCCTCTACATCACTCATCGGTAGTTGTATAACATCACTAACGAGAACACGAGACACACAACACAAGATCGACACATGGACTTTTAACCACCATTGTGATCTTAAACATCTCGTTAGTCTACTTGGATGGAGTTTTCGGTACCATTACAACCCCTCAACATCCAAGGCGACTTTATTCACGGTGCACCCAATCCTATAGCCGGCTAACTATATCCGATTCAAGTACTTTAAAACCAAACATCACTTGCCAATATACATCATTTATTATCAACATTCCATTGTTCTAAAGCATTAATCAAAACCATTAAACCATCATGCATCACTATGCATCAAAACCACATTTATCAATATCAAACCAAGGATCTCTTACCTTGAGCATCCTTCAACACATGGCTTTCAAAACCAGCATTAATCATGCTAAAACATGCTTTCAAAACATAATTTAAACATGCAAAATAAACACATTGCATCCAACCATCTCATGGTTCATCAAAGAGAGAGTTTCTCCGAAAACTTACTCTTGAGCTTAGTTAAGTTGCTTAGACTTAAACTAAGCTCCCAAAACCTTCAAACAATGGTTTCAAAGCTGAAAACCAAACTTCACTCAACGATTCCATTTCGCAAGCTTGTCGAAACGCCGATCAAGCCTCCGGATCAACACCACAAGGATCCAAAGAAGTCTCCCCTGTTTTAATCACATCAAAGTAGAAGATTAATGCATCATCGTGCATTAAAATCTTCTGCCACAACACCTAAACTCCCTGCTCTCAACAAATCTAACATTTCGGCTACCAAACACAACCGAAATCACATCCAAACTCATCCACAACATAACCCAGCCAAGATCCATCACTTCAAAACATTCTTAAACATCAATTAACATCCAAAAAGGATCTAAACTCATCCTTATACCTCCAACAATAACAGAACACCAAGATCACCCCAAAAACCACCATTTTCACAAGTAAAAACTTAGGAAAATCAACCTATTCGGGATTGCATTGATTAAACCTCAACTACACATCATTAAACATCCAAAATACTTTAAAAATACATCTCAAAACAGAGCCCAAACATTCATCACGAATTTCTTCAAGATTTAATCCAAATCTTGAGTTTTAAGCCAAAATCAAGATCACAACATTAAAACCTTTTATAAAACTTAATTTAAGGATTGAGAACTTGGGAATTTCAATAAAGAACTGAATATTTAGAGGAGGAGAACATCCTTACCTCTAAATGTAGATTTCTCCTTGTTTAGAGCCAAAATCCTTGAAAATTCAATGAGCAAATGAAGAGGATTTGATGTAGTAAAGCTTAGGAATCAATTGATGATTGAAACCTCATCATTTAGAGTGAAAATCAAAAGAAAAGTTGTTGTGGAATTATGTTTGGCTGAGAGAATTTTGAGAGAAAATGAAATGGGAAAATTTTAGCAAAAGTTAGTTAAGAAAACTAAAATATGGTTTTCCCTCTTTTCTTTTAATTAGTTAAACATTAAATGAGTCATTAAAATTAAGAAAAATCTGGAGAAATCCTTCCTTGGGTAAATTAGCTCCTTAAAGATTCAAAGTTTCAATCCTTACAAAACAGTCACCACTGAACTTTTCAAAAATTACATTTAGTCACTATTTCGAAATGTCACTCTTCCAAACCTTATTTTGTAAAATTGATTTCACCACTCTCTTATATATATTAAAAGAGGATTTTTAGATATTTTTCCATATTTTTAATGCATCCCGAACTAGGCTTTCCCTAAAACCACCTTTTTTATTCGAACCGAAAACCAGACCGGTCCGGTTCAGACCCTAAACTTCCAAGCCCAAAATTGGGGTGTTACATGCTTAGCCCGTTTCGATACGCGTTCCGGAACGCCAAGGCAAAAACAAGGGCTGTTCCGAAACGTTCGAGCCAGTTTCGAAACACCCTGCTGCAGAAATAGCTAAACTGCAATTTAAGCATCTCTAAGGGTATTTAACTTGGTTCCAATCACCACATACATCAGAGCAAAAACAAAGAAGGCATACATACACTAAAATAAGCCATCACACATGACAAAGATCAAAAGAAACATAAACATGCTTTACATACGATTTAAAGGAAACTTCAAGATCCAACATAAGAAGAACAAGATCCAAAACCATAACCACAAGACATAAGGTAAGAACCAACCAAAAAGGTAAGCATCAACATGATCCCAACACAAGGAGTTTACAAACACTCCCAAAAACATAAACAAGGTTCACCCTCATTGCCACACACACTATTATCTAAGCAAGGTCAAACTTGAGCTAGGAGCGGACACTTGGATCACCTCCCTTGCACCGTTGCCTTCCAAAGGGTCTACGGATCTGCATTGTTGGAAAAGAGAGCGTAAGCTATAAAGCTTAGTGAGCGGAGCTCAAAAACCAACTACAACAATGCAGTTTTAAAAACCACAAGCATTTTGAAAACCAAAACCATTTATTGAAATTCCTTTGACAAATCATTTCCAAATCAATTTCCTTTTCAGATATGCTAACTTGTAACAAGTTTAAGCAAAGCAACCACACATGCCATAGGAAATGAACATGCATCAACCATGCATAAACCATATATGAACCACATATGCAACCAAGCCTACCGGCTCCATAAATATATCACATGCTTTAAGCACAAATACATAACCATATGAGTTTACCAAGCTCATATGAAACCATAGCGAATGAGTATACCGGCATCATTGACACGTTGCTCGGATAAGCGAACACCTTGATGAAACAACCCTCACCATAACACACTTCGGCCGGGATGCCACTACTCGCATTGCCCGTTGGTGATAGCACAACCCCTACCACTTGCATCACAGTAGCACAACCCCTACTGTGAAACCGAAGAATTTCTCACGCGCGAATTTCATAATTATAGTGCACTTCACATCCTATTGATCGATCAATCTATCCGATATAACTCATGTGTCAATATACTCATCGCAACATCACAAACCACTGTTTTTCACCGGGGATAAACACCTCCCCAAGCACATCCCAAATGCCATTATCACAAGCTCAAGCATAGCATGAACTCAACCAACATTTAATAAATCACATGGCACTCATATGGGACAATAACAATATGCATTTAATGCATAACAACAGCAGAGGAAACATCATTAAAAATGACATGCACATGATCCAAGACATGATCAAGTATAAGAAGGCGAAAAAGCCGAGACAACAACAAAACTTACGCTTGAGCTTGGATTTGCCTAATGGATCAACCCAAACCCTTAAAACACTTCTTCAACCTTGATAAAATAGTAAAAATCATTTCCTCTCACCAGCGATTACAAAAATCAAGCCGAAACCCCTTTCTAGCTTTCTAGTTCGCCCACAATTGAGATCAACAATTCCGGATCTTCAATCCTTGCCTCTAACCAACCCAAAACATAGGATTTAGAGATATTTTCAACACTCTAACTTGCTGGAAAGCAGAGATTCAAATACTCAATCAAAACACCTATCGAACATATCTGATCCAAGCCGTAAATATCGAAAAGACCCAATTCAAACAATCTCCAGCAAAACCCATCATTAGGTAACACCCATCGCATAGATAAACATCTAAAAACATCAACCAAACATCAGATTAACACTAGCTATCGATTCACTTCAAAATCCACCCCAAAACTCACTTTTCCACTTCAAACTTCAACACCCAACCCAATTTCGGGATTCCTACCAATCACCCAACTTCTCAACTCAAAAACCACATCAAAACAACGGTAATAACATCAACAAACCCATCAATAATAGGTCCTACCCAAAAATCTTACCCAAAAGCTCATTTTCATAAATTTTAGCCAAGTTTCATTAAGATTACAAAACCTTAGCATTTAAAAGAATCAAAGCATGGGAATTTCATTAAAGAAACTTACATTAGAGGAGAATCACGTTGCTCACCCCCAATGCTAGCTATTTCCCCTTGTTTGGCAAAATTCCTTGATAAAAATAATGAAATAGACTTGGGTTTTAGGAAATCAAAGTAGGAGAACCATTTAGCAATATTAGGTTAATAAGAAAACACTTTTACCTTGTGAAAATCAAGCTCAAGAACTGTTTGGCTGAAGAGAGAAGATGAGAAAACTTGAAAATGGTTTTTGACGTAAAATGAGAAAATGGTTAAAACCTTATTTTAATTAATTCATAAAATCTATCTTGAAATATTTGGATAGTCAAAATAAAAAGGATAATAACCATATTGGCCCAAACAAAATTGCTCCTTAAAGATTCAATGTTTTGACTCTTTTACAAAATGGTGACTAAAAACCGATTTTACAAACTTTACAAATTGGTCACTAAACCAAAATGTCACGGTTCGGAAAGTGTTTTCAAAAATTGTTTTTACCAAAACCTTAAACATATTTATTAAGGATTTTAGAGATTTATTTCAAATTTTTCCCAACCTACGAGAACCACTTTCCCTAAACTCACTCACAACTCCCAACACCGGTCTTTCGGACCTCGCAACTTCACCGGATCTTCTAGACCCTAAACTGGGATGTTACAAGGCTACCAACAAAACCTGTCCAGACAGTAAGCTTACCAACCGCAGAACAATAATTCACTAGAAGCAACTCTTTATACTTTTATGTCTAGAACTAGTGATTTTATTGTTCGCACTAATAAATTCATTGATAAAACTGAGTCTTTCATGGACAAGACGGAGATGAAGATGAACAACCAAGAGGCTTCTATAAAAAACTTGGAACCCAATTTGGGCAGTTCACAGAAATCTTCAGCAGCACGGAGGCAGCAGCCAAACCCACTTACGAGTAGTGCAAGCTATATCTACCAGAAGTGTGAAACAGTTGGATGAACCCAGGGTGAAAAAGCAACCAGAATCACAGCCAGCCCAGAAAGAAAAACCGGCTGCTGCAGCAACAACACTAGCCGCCTCGGTAGCTGAACTGTTGAGTGGATCAATGGATTGATCAAAGCCAAGAGGGGGTGAATTGGGGTTTTAAAAAATTTTGGAGTAAAAGAATGGCTAAAAATGAAGAACAAGGAATTTTAGAGTGGTTCAAGTTCCAAATGAACTCTACATCCACTACCTTAGCTACCACTAAGGATTTCCAACAATCCACTAATTGTTCTTCCCCTTTTCAAGGCTTATGAGGTAACCTTTACACAACCGGTCAAATTTTCTACCTAAAATTTGACCAAACCCTCACAAGAGTACAAAGAAGAATTAAAGGCAAGAAAGATATCTCTCAATACAAGATTGCCCCTTTAAGTACAAACACTCAACCCAAATTTGATAATAAGATCTGAATTGAACACTACACAATTTGGGGTTTACAAGAGATTGGAAAATAAGCACTTTGAGCTTGGATTTTTGCTAGGATGTTTATCTTTGATGCAATAGTTGTTGATGGTCTTCAATTAGCTTCAATTTATACCTTCTCTATCAATTCTAGCCGTTTGGGTGGTTAGGGTATTGATTATAGCCGTTGGGACCCTCTCTTTCCACCATAAAGACACTTCTGCAGCTTACCGTATCGGTACGCGGGGACCTGTATCGATACCTATCTCAAAATAGAAAGAGCCGTTGCACAATAACAAGAGGGCGTATCGATACGCGTGTAAGTGTATCGACATAGGACATGGACCGTTTCGATACGGGTAAGACCGTATCGATACCATTTTCTCAACTTAGCTCACTGGAAGTTTTCGTATCGATACGGCTAGGAGCGTATCGGTACGAGACAACCACCACTTTAAATTTCAGTTACCTAACAACTAACACCAACGGTTGAAAATATTAAAAGCTTTTCAAATTTAAAATTCCCTTAAATACGTATCGATACGGGTGGAACCGTATCGATACGCTATTCAAACTCCTACTGTTTTACAGAAGGGGCGTATCGATACAGATTCAATCTGTTTCGATACGCTGTTTCGATACGGTGAGGGGCGTAACGAAACGCGTCTTTCCAGTAGCCAACTTTGTAAAAAGGTATCGATACGGTTGGAAGCGTATCGATGCGCCTGGACATTTTTCAATACTTTGGCCTCGGAACACTTAGAAAATACTTGGAGTTTGAGTTTTTCAAATAAGATTAAAGCCTTGGTGATTTATAAATCATTTGAGGGACTTAGAAATCTATTTCAAGTTTTCAATTTAATCCTTAACATACTTTGTTATATCAAAATCAAACATAGGTTTTACAATCTCCCCCTTTTTGATATAACAAAACCAAAACCAAAACTTGAATTTTTTTACACTTTGAAAGAACTTTGCAAAATAACTCCCCCTTAATATTAGCTAGGTAAACTTTAAGTTGAAAATCAAAATTTTTAGTGTGAGCTTGTTCCCTCTCCCCCTTTTTGTTAGATCAAAAAAATAGAGACATTGATAAACATATGCAAAAGGCATAAATAATAACTAAGCAACATAATATCGATAAACTTTAAGTTCAAAATAAAGATAACATCAACATAAAATCCAAATAACAGAAAATCAAAGCATAGGTTTTAGAATGCAAACTTAATCCTAAAAACATAATCCAAAGTGCATAAATAAATATCCTAAATGAGATGAATGATATGCAAAGATAAGCAACTATGCATCTCCATCACCATCTTCATCATCATCCTCATTTGCATCATCATTCTTCCTAGTTTGACGCCACTCGTCATGAAAAGCGGTGAGGGATATGTTCATCGAGTTGTGACCGCCCTCAAGGGAAGTGAGGCGCGTCTCCACATTCTTCATTCGATGATGTGAGTACATCTTTTGATGTTGATCCGATGGTCTTACCGTTAGGACCAATTACGCGATCTAGGGCGCAACGTTTAAGGGAAGCTCTTTTCCTTACTTGTGCTAATATTTCTGAATCATTTGATAATGTCTGTGCCTTAGATAGTAAGCCTTTTAATATGTTGCATATTGAGATATGACATGTTTAGGTTATACTACTTATTAGTTATATTTAAATACGTATACATATATAATATGATACGGAATAATTTGATAATGTAACTTATAATAATGTTTTATATATGTGTGTAGCATCCCATTATCAATATGTGTGCAGCAGCCCATTATCATCAACAAAGAACATATCAAAGCATGTGCACATTTTGCATGAGCCATGCATGTTCGGCCATCAAAGAGCCAAGTGCAGCCGAACCTAGTGTTCTCTCCATTGTGCGGATAAGGATGAAAGGAGTTGGTGCATTTGAATTCAAAATTCAAAGCACATTATACATGTGCTTAATTCCAAGGGTGGCGCCACTTCAAATTTGTGGCCAGAATGGTGTGCCGCCCATAAGGGTGGTTTATCCCTTTTGAATTTTAATTATTATTATTATATTTCTTTTCTTTAATTTGTACCACAAATTGAATTTGTGCAACTACCCCTTGCCCTATATATGTAAGCCGAATGGCATTGTACAAAGGTTACCAACTTTGAAATAAAATTACACTTGAGAGAATTTTCTCTTTTCGGTTCTTTTTAGAACTATTCGACACTCAAACTTGTTTGTTTGTCATTGATACTTCGGGTTCCTAAATTGCTATTTAGCGGGTCCAAGTCCTTCGATGTTAAACAGATTCGATTCGGGTTTGCTCAGTAGATTGTGCAGGTTCTTTCGAGTTTAGCGTTTCCAACATCGGTCGTTTTTGAAGCCTTCTTCACCATCGTTGAAGTTCTTTCCAAAACGCCAAAATTATCATATTACTCTATATTATTATTATTTTTATTTTGTTCATCTTTAAGTCCATATTTAACATAAATGGGTCGTATAATTTTTGTTGTTTCCTTGTTGTTTTTAATGCAGGAACGTTCCTGCAACACTCCTAGATCCGTAACAAATGAGGATAGTCCGTTTCGGCAGACTGCCCCTTATTATGTGGTAATCAGAGCCTAGGTTGTTGGATTCGTTGTAAGTTTCTGCAAATTCGAGTCAAAAAAAGAAAAAAAATAGATTCGAATTAAACAAAAAAAGTCAGCATTCGAATATAAAAAAAACAAAATTTCGAAAAAAAAAACAAAAACATATTCGAACAAAAAAACATATTCGAAAAAAATAGATTTAAAAAAACAGATTCGAAAAAAAACAGATTCGAACAAAAAAACATATTAAAAAAAACAGATTTGAACCAAAAAACAGATTCGAATAAAAAAACATTTTAGATTCGAAAGTGTTTATATATATATATGTATTATTATTGGTGTGTTCCTATTGTAAATGATGAAATTTGTACGAGTTTGTTATGTAACTTTGATGTGCTCGGAAATCAACCGAAGTGAACTATGCTTGTTTGTTCGGTAATAGGAAGGTTGTAAGCACGTCTTCGCAGTAAGGTTCTCTAAACTCTTCATTTTTCATCTTTTGGTTCCTATTTTTTCCTGTCATTATCCTTTTCATCTTTTCTTTAATTTTCAGTCTTATTTCCTTTCTTTTTGTGTCACCTTTTTTTTTCTTTGTTTCCTTAACCGTTGTTTCCTTGTAGCCAACACCGTTGTAACAAGTTTCGTGACGTTGGATTAGTTCTTTAAAGAGCTGATTACGAGAAAGTGTAAGGGAAAAAGGCATTGAGCATTGTGAGAACAGAAGGGGAGACAAAAAGAGCCATTCAAGTATTCTCCCGAGTGAAACACGAGCGTTGAGTGTTAATTTTTGAGTGCACTATTCTTTGGAGTGACATCTGCGAGACTTTGATTGTGTGTGCTGTGAGGTCCTTTTTGTTTGTTTTTCTTTACTAACCTATAATATTGTTTTCTTTTGTTTGTTTTCGTTGTTGATTATGGCATGTTCCGATGATCACACGGTTGACCAGGATCCACCGATTCCTCAAATGCAAGCCTTAGAGAGAATGATGCAACGAGTAGTGGCTACCGCCTTAGAGCCATTACAGTCGAGGATGGATAGGTTTGACGGAGGATGCAACTCTGTTAATGATGTATTGAACGAAAATGAAGTCGAACGGTCACCGAGGCAGCATACTCCTAGACACGGATGTGTGCAACAGGTAGACGATAATTTGAATAACATTAAGGTTACTATTCCTTTTTTTCAGAGACGTTCAGATCCTGATGCATACTTGGCTTGGGAAAGCAAAGTGGAGCATATTTTCGAGTGTTATAATTACTCAGAACAGAAGAAGGTTCGATTAGCAGCAACAGAGTTTGTTGATTATGCCTTGATATGGTGGGACCAGTTACTGCTTAGCCGTAGACGTACTGGTGACGACCCAGTTGCAACATGAAACGAGATGAAGCGACTAATGCGTAAAAGGTTTGTTCCTATTCAGTATCATCGTGATTTGTTTCAAAAATTGCAAAACTTGAAACAGGGAAGTAGGATTGTTGAAGATTATTTCAAGGATATGGAAATGGCTATGATGCGTGCGAATATCGAGGAAGATCGAGAAGCTACCATGGCACGTTTTCTAGCAGGGTTGAACACCGAGATTGCCAATGCTGTTGAGTTACAGCATTATGTCGAGGTTGATGACATGGTGCAGATGGCAATAAAGATTGAACGACAACAGCACAAGAAGTCTTCAAATCGAGGTAACCCTTCTTTTAAATCTTTTTCAAATCCATTATATACTCCTAACAATTCCAGGAAGCAAGCACCACAACAACCACTTCGGATTCGTGAGTAAGGCGAAACTAGCAAACCAAAGGCCCCCGTTGCTGATAATGGGCGTGGTAAGCAACAAGTGGTGGCGCAAGAGCGAGCACGAGATATCCAGTGTTTCAAGTGCCTTGGGAGAGGACATGTTGCTAGCCAATGTCCTAACTGGAGGGTTAAGTTGATGCGAGATGATGGTGAGATTGAGTCAGATTCCGAGGAGGAAGTGCATGATGTCCCTACTGAAGAGGAAGACGAGACCGACCTAGAGGTTCCTGAATCTGGTAAGGTAATGGAACTTTTGGTTATTAAAAGAAGTCTGAATGTACAACAGGTACCGGATGATCTACAGCGTGAGAATATCTTTCACACACGATGCAAGGTGGAAGACAAGGTATGTGTTGTGATTATTGATAGCGGTAGTTGTACTAATGTTGCCAGTTCAGTGATGGTTAACAGGTTAGGTCTGAAAACGACAAAGCATCCACATCCGTACAAATTGCAGTGGTTGAATGACGGTGGAGAGCTTAAAGTGACGAGACAAGCTGTTGTACCATTTTCGATCGGAAACTACAAGGACGAGGTCCTTTGTGATGTTGTTTCCATGGATTCTACTCACCTACTATTGGGGCGCCCTTGGCAGTATGATAAAAGGGCAATGCATGATGGTTATACAAATCGTTACTCTTTTATGCATGCAGGTAAGAAGATCACTTTGGCTCCTTTGACACCGAGTCAAGTGTTTGAAGATCAGGCAAGCTTGAAAAAGAGTAAAGAGACTGCAAAAGAGAAGAAGAAGAGGTCCGTGTATGCGAGCAGTAGCGAAATCAGGAAATGTCTTTCCTCTCAACAATCTGTTCTTATTTTGATGTTTAAAGATTATTGTTTATTGACAGATTTTCCTACTGATCTACCTTCACCGATTTTGATACTTTTGCAGGAGTTTGAGGACGTGTTTCCAGCTGAAACATCAAAGGGATTGCCACCTCTTCGTGGCATTGAGCACCAGATTGATTTCATTCCAGGTGCTACTATTCCGAACCGGCCAGCTTATCGAACCAACCCTGAAGAGACGAAAGAGCTTCAAAGGCAAATTACTGAGTTGATGGACAAGGGTTACATTCGAGAGAGCTTGAGTATG
The DNA here is from genome assembly GCA_030270665.1 of Hibiscus trionum. Classification (NCBI taxonomy): domain Eukaryota; kingdom Viridiplantae; phylum Streptophyta; class Magnoliopsida; order Malvales; family Malvaceae; genus Hibiscus; species Hibiscus trionum. Next base: position 17,797,147 of record BSYR01000017.1, on the reverse strand, counting down.
TGTGTTGTTCCGGTGCTGTTAGTGCCAAAGAAAGATGGTTGTTGGAGGATGTGCGTAGATTGTCGAGCTGTGAACCAGATCACAATTAAGTATCGTCATCCCATTCCAAGACTTGATGATATGTTGGACGAGCTTTGCGGAGCCGTCATCTTCTCCAAAATTTACTTAAGGAAAGGCTATCATCAGATTCGCATGCGAGAAGGCGATGAGTGGAAAACAGCCTTCAAGACAATGCTAGGTTTGTATGAATGGTTAGTAATGCCTTTTGGTTTAACTAATGCACCTAGTACTTTTATGCGTTTGATGAATCATGTTCTGCGATCTTTCATTGGTAAATTCTGTGTTGTATACTTTGATGATATCTTGATCTATAGCAAGTCTTTACAGGATCACGTAGAACATTTGCGAGCTGTTCTGTAGGTTTTGCGAGAAGAAAGATTGTTTGGTAACATGGAGAAGTGTGTATTTTGTACTGAGCAACTCACATTTCTTGGTTACATTGTTAGTTCTCAGGGAGTTGAAGTTGATCCTAAGAAGATAAAGGCAATTCAGGAATGCCCACAACCGACATTGATTACTCAGGTTAGATCGTTTCATGGTTTAGCGAGTTTTTATTAACGGTTTGTTCCTAATTTCAGTTCTATTACCGCCCCTTAAATGGTATTATTAAGAAGAATTCTAGCTTCTCTTGGGTAAGGAACAAGAAGATGCCTTTTTGAAAATTAAAGATTGTTTGACTAGAGCACCTGTGTTAGCATTACCTGATTTTGATAAAACGTTTGAAATTGAATGTGATGCTTCTGGAATTGGTATAGGTTTTGTTTTGATGCAGGAAAAGAGGCCCGTTGCTTACTTTAGTGAGAAATTGAGTGGTGCTACATTGAACTATCCGGTTTATGATAAAGAGATGTATGCACTGATTCGGGTATTGGAGACATGGCAGCATTATTTGTTGCCTAAGGAGTTTGTGTTCCACACTGACCACGAGGCTTTACGTTACATCACATGTCAGCATAAATTGAATAAACGACATGCTAAGTGGGTTGAATTCTTAGAATCTTTTCCTTATGTCATTCGTTACAAGAAAGGGAAAGAAAATGTCGTTGCTGATGCATTATCACGTAGGTATGCACTTTTGAGTTATCTTGATTCACATCTGATTGGTTTTCCATATATTCGTGATTTATACCCTGATGATCCTGATTTTAGAGATAAGTTTAATGCTTGTTCGAAAGGTGCAGATGGAAAGTTTTACAGGCATGATGGCTATCTTTTCAAGGAAAACAAGATTTGCATTCCCCAGGGTTCGATGCGTGATATTCTGATCCGTGAGGCGCACGAAGGTGGATTGATGGGTCATTTTGGAGTCACCAAGACGTTACATACCTTGAAAGAACATTTGTTTTGACCGAAGATGCGTAGAGATGTTGAAAGGTATTGTGAACGTTGTGTGACTTGTAGAAAAGCGAAATCGAAGGCTTCACCACATGGTATGTACTTACCTTTACCTATTCCTGATTCCCCTTGGACTGATATATCGATGGATTTTGTTTTGGGATTGCCTCGAACTAGGACAGGTAGAGACAATATATTTGTTGTGGTTGATAGGTTCTCGAAAATGGCACATTTTATTGCTTGCCATAAGACTGATTATGCTGTTAATGTGGCTAACTTATTTTTTAGGGGTGTTGTACGTTTACATGGTATTCCTAGGTCGATTGTTTCTGACAGGGATGTGAAGTTTTTGAGTCACTTCTGGAGGACTCTTTGGAGCAAACTAGGTACGGAACTTATGTTTTCTACTACTTGTCATCCCCAGACTGATGGATTCGGAAATTTGTTTATAACCATGCCATGCATTCTGCTACTAAGATGTCACCATTTGAGGTTGTTTATGGTTTTAATCCTATTACACCTCTAGATTTGTTACCTTTGCCACAGGAACAGGTGACGAACATGGATGGTCAAAGCAAAGCCGATTATGTGAAAAAGATGCATCAACAGGTTAAGGAGAACCTAGAAAGAAGGACTCAACAATATGAAAAGCATGCAAACAAAGGAAGGAAGCGAGTCACCTTCGATGTTGGTGATTGGGTTTGGGTTCATTTCCGAAAGGAACGATTTCCAGCCCAAAGGCGGTCATAGTTGTTACCACGAGGAGATGGTCCTTTTCAGGTGTTGGAGAAAGTGAATGAAAACGCCTACAAGTTAGATATACCTGGAAAATACAATGTAAGTGCCACATTTAATGTTTCTGACTTAACCCCTTATGGTGATTCTACAGATTTGAGGACAAATCCTTTTCAAGATGGGGGGATGATGTGAGCACTTCTTTTGATGTTGATCCGATGATCTTACCGTTAGGACCAATTACGCGATATAGGGCGCAACGTTTCAGGGAAGCTCTTTTCCTTACTTGTGTTAATATTTCTGAATCATTTGATAATGTATGTGCCTTAGATAGTAAGCCTTTTAATGTGTTGCATATTGAGATATGACATATTTAGGTTATACTACTTATTAGTTATATTTAAATACGTATACGTATATAATATGATACAAAATAATTTGATAATGTAACTTATAATAATGTTTTATATATGTGTGCAGCACCCCATTATCAATATGTGTGTAGCAGCCCATTATCATCAACAAAGAACATATCAAAGCATGTGCACATTTTGCATGAGCCATGCACGTTCGGCCATCAAAGAGCCAAGTGCAGCCAAACCTAGTGTTCTCTCCATTGTGCGGATAAGGATGAAAGGAGTTGGTGCATTTGAATTCAAAATTCAAAGCACGTTATACATGTGCTTAATTCCAAGGGTGGCACCACTTCAAATTTGTGGCCAGAATGGTGTGCCGCCCATAAGGGTGGTTTATCCTTTTTGAATTTTAATTATTATTATTATTTTTCTTTTCTTTAATTTGTACCACAAATTGAATTTGTGCAACTACCCCTTGCCCTATATATGTAAGCCGAATGGCACTGTACAAAGGTTACCAACTTTGAAATAAAATTACACTTGAGAGAATTTTCTCTTTTCGGTTCTTTTTAGAACTATTCGACACTCAAACTTGTTTGTTTGTCATTGATACTTCAGGTTCCTAAATTGCTATTTAGCGGGTCTAAGTACTTCGACGTTAAATAGATTCGATTCGGGTTTGCTCAATAGATTGTGCAGGTTCTTGCGAGTTTAGTGTTTCCAACATCGGTCATTTTTGAAGCCTTCTTCACCATCGTTGAAGTTCTTTCCAAAATGCCAAAATTATCATATTACTCTATATTATTATTATTTTTATTTTGTTCATCTTTAAGTCCAAATTTAACGTAAATATGTCGTATAATTTTTGTTGTTTCCTTATTGTTTTTATTGCAGGAACGTGCCTACAACACTCCTAGATCCGTAACAAACGAGGATAGTCCGTTTCGGCAGACTGCCCCTTATTATTCGATCTTGAAGGCTTGTAAAGCGTGTGTCAATAGCCGTAAAGCCTGAATTCATCATTTGATCCATGGAGGCAATTCCCGTGCGCAAACCCGTGAATTGCTCGTTTAGAAAAGTCATGAGAGCATCCATGGAAGGTGGAGGAGGAGCTTGAGCGGCTTGAGGATTAGCAATTTCTTCCAGAATGGCATCGCTAGGGAGCTCGGATAGACGAAGCCAACTACCATTAAGGTAATGAAACTTTCCCCTTGCAAGAGATCTTTCATCGATAGGATCGGTGAGGGAAGTTGGGTAGTCATGTGAACAATCTATCTTATTTTGTGTGAAGAAATAACTCAAAGTCGTGCCGTATATGAAGGAAGTGACGAGTGTAGTGTGGCGATGTTGCACGAGATAGACAATCTCCGAAAACATAATTCGAGCAAGATTTGGTTGTTGTCTTTGACGGAAGCATCGAATCCAAAAATCATCAACTTGGCGGATAGTGGAATACTTTCCTCCTGAGGGCCAAAACCACCAAGAAACCATCAAATGTAGGATCCGATCTTGAGCATTAAGAGCGGTGACGGAACCACTTAGGACATGGCCAAGAGCATTCTCATCATCAAGACCCTCATCCTCTAACTTGAACACATCACAAAGAGATTGAACATTGACGACGACCTTTTTACCCATTAGATAGGAATTAACACCCGTAGTAACACCCGATGCATTTGCAACACACTTGGCATTAGCATAGAAAATCAATACTAGAGTGCGAAAGAAAAAGCCCGGGATTTGTAGAAAATCCATAAATTTCCATTCTTGGAGCAAGGGTAAGTAATAAAATTTGAAACGCTCCGAGTTAAGAAAAGGAATGGAAATTACCCTATCCGGACGGATTTTGTGGTTTTGAAATTGTCGGAAATAGTTGAGATATCCGGTGGTCTTAAAGGATTGTTGATAGATAAGAGTGAGGTTCGGGCGAGTACCATCTCTGGTATTGGAACCTTCACCGGCTTCACTAGTACGTGCTCTCTTTTTATGTGCCATTGACTAGAGAAAAGATCAAAAAACAGTGTATGCATTAACTTTCTCATTCAACCCATTGAAAAATCAATAATCAAGGTTTTTGTTAAAAAAATTTAGAAACAAAACAAAAATAAAAGGTTTGAAAAGAGTTTTGTTTTTGATAAGACAAAACAAAACAAATTTAATATTTAGAACGAAAATCAAATGAAATAAAAAGAAAAGAGAAATTTTTACCTTGATATTGATAGAGAGGAATGGGAGAAGAACTTTGCACCAAATTGATGAAAAGCTTGAAGAGCTTTGCTTGATTTTGAAAACCCTCAAGAGATTTTGAGTTGTAGTGTGAAAATATGAGGGATTGAGAGGCTATTTATAGAGTGAAAAACGGCTAGGGTTTTGAAAATTCAATTTTGGTAAAAGTGAAACTCTTTAAATGCCATTAAGAAGCTGTCTGCGCAATCGCGTATTGATACGCCTGAAGGGTATCGATACGGGGGTAAGATCATAATTCTATTTGAAACACCCGTTGAAGGTCCGTATCGAAACGCTTGTAGCTCATATCGAAACAGGTTTAACTGTATCGATACCCGTTTTAGGCAAAATGTAGCCTGGAAAGCTAATACAATACTCGTATCGATACGCTTAAGGCCGTATCGATACCCTATTCCCAGAAATACATTTTAGGCTTTAAGAAAAACCAAAGGCTTGATTTTAGCACCTCTTAAATGAATGCAATTGATGAATGAGCAGTTCTAAGCATATTCTAACAGAAGCATACTCCCCCTAGCAATAAGCATGGATATTTTCAAGAGCAACAACACATAAACATGCAATTTCACAAATTCAAGCAATTTTAACTTCAAAAAGAGTCCTAAAGGGTCAAGGAAGACTAGTTAGACCTAACTCTCTCCTAAGGGACCAAAAACGCTCTTTATCCAAAGTCTTTGTAAAGATGTTCGCTAGTTGGTTTAAGGTGTCAACATACTCTATAACAACACCTTCCTTAAGGATATGATCTCTAATGAAATGATGCCTTGTTTCTATATGTTTGATTCTAGAGTGTTAGATGGGATTTTTAGTTAAGCATATGGCACTAGTGTTGTCACACTTAAGGGGTATGGTTTCAACTTTAATACCATAATCTAAGAGTTGTTGCTTCATCCAAAGGACTTGAGCACAACAACTCCCTAGGGATATGTACTCGGCTTCAATGGTAGATAGAACTACACTATTTTGTTTCTTAGAGAACCAAGATATGCGCATACTACCTAAGAATTGACATGTTCCCGAAGTACTCTTCCTATCGATTTTACACCCCCATAATCCGCATCCAAATAAGCATGAAGGTTGAAGGTTGAAGGTTTAGTCTCTAGGGTACCAAAGACCTAGACAAGGAGTATCTCTAAGGTACCTAAAGATTCTCTTATCGGCTATAAGGTGAGACTCTCTAGGACTAGCTTGAAACCTAGCACACAAGCAAACACTGTACAAAATATCTGGTCTACTTGCGGTAAGGTAAAGAAAATATCCAATCATAGAGCGATAAAGCTTAGAGTCAACACACTTACCTTCTTCATCTTTGTCAAGCTTTGTAGATGAGCTCATTGGTGTGGCTTGAGGCTTTGCATTCTCCAAGCCAAACTTCTTGAGCATATCCTTGATGTACTTTGCTTGATTGATGAAGGTGCCATCCTTCCTTTGCTTGATTTGGAGTCCCAAAAAGAATGAGAGCTCCCCCATCATGCTCATCTCAAATTAACCTTGCATTAACTTAGCAAACTCTTTGCAATGACATTCATTAGTAGATCCAAAAATAATATCATCAACATATATTTGTACTACTAAGATGTCATTTTTATACCTTTTTATGAAAAGTGTAGTGTCCACCTTACCTTTTTTCAAAACCTTTTTCAATTAAAAAGTTTGAAAATCTTTCATACCAAGCTCTAGGAGTTTGTTTTAAACCATAAAGTGCTTTGGTTAGTTTGAAAACATGATTTGGAAATTTTGAGTCTTCAAAACCCGATGGTTGTTCCACATACACTTCCTCATTTATAAAACCATTTAAAATTGTGCTTTTAACATCCATTTGAAAAAAGCTTGAAATCGTGATAACATGCATATGCAAGCAACATCCTAATAGCCTCCATTCTAGCTACGGGTGCATAGGTTTCATCAAAATCTATTCCCTCTTCTTGAGTGTAACGTTGAACAACTAATCTAGCTTTATTTCTCACAATGTTACCACTCTCATCTAGTTTGTTCCTAAATACCCATTTAGTTCCTATAGTAGATTGATTACTAGGCCTTTCAACTAATGTCCAAACATTACTTCTCCCAAATTGATTTAACTCTTCTTGCATAGCCATAATCCAAAATTCATCTTTTAATGCTTCTTTAATGTTCTTAGGCTCTACGCATGAGATAAAATCAACATGATTCATGAGTTTAAGAGAAGATCTAGTAGTTACCACATTGGATGGATCACCCAAGATTTCACCACCTTTGACATAGTTGTACTCCCTTGGGTAGCTCACTTCATTTTCCTCAAGAGCCAAGTACTTCAAGGCTTCAAGAGGTGGATCTTGTGTATGTTGTTCTTTCGTTGGAATCTCATCCTACTTTGAAGTTTATTCTCCATCAAAGGCATCAAGGAATCCTACATCATCATCACAAGAATCTTTCCTCGGAAGGAGGTTATCATCGATTATAACATGAATAGACTCTTCTACTACTAAAGTTCTCTTATTAAATACACGATAGGCTTTAGAGTTTAAGGAATAACCTAAGAAAATAGCTTCATCACTTTGATCATCAAATTTACCTAAGTTATCTTTTCCATTATTTAAAACAAAACAATTGCAACCAAAAGGATGAAAATAGCTAATGTTAGGCTTTTTAGATTTTAAGATCTCATATGGCATTTTTTTAAAAGTTGCCTAATCATTACTCGGTTTACAATGTTGCAAGCGGTGTTTGTGGCTTCCGCCCAAAAATATTTAGGCAAATTGTTTTCACTAAGCATGGTTCTAGTCATTTCTTGTAAAGTTCTATTTTTCCTCTCAACTACCCCATTTTGTTGAGTAGTTCGAGGAGCCGAGAAATTGTAGCTAATACCATTTTCATTTAAAAACTCTTCAAAACCTAGATTTTGAAATTCGGTTCCATGATCACTTCTAATATGAGAAATTTTAAGATCAAGATCATTTTGAGTTAATTTTGAAAATGTGATGAATTTTTCTAAAGCCTCATCTTTAGTACTTAAGAATAGAACCCAAGTAAATCTAGAATAGTCATCAACAAGTAAAAATGCATATGATTTACCACCCAAGCTCATAGTTCTAATAGGCCCAAATAAATCCATGTAAATAATTTGTAAACACCTACTTGTAGAAACATCATTAATGGATTTAAAGGATGATTTATGTTGTTTACCCTTAGAGCATGCATCACAAATTTTGTCATTTGAGAACTTAATTTTGGGCAATCCTCTAACTAGATCTAGGGAAACTAATTTTTCTAAAACACTAATGCTAGCATGTCCTAGTTTCATATGCCATAGCCATGCATCATTTTCATTTTGAGCAACAAAGCATGTATGGGATGTATGAATGTCATCTAGATGCCACATGTATATATTACCTATGCGATGACCAATGGTCATTATATTATTTGATTTAATGTCAACAATTTTGCACTCATTTTTATCAAATAAGACATTAAACCCTTTGTCGCATAATTGACTAATGCTCAATAAGTTATGTTTTAGACCATCGACATATAAAAGATTTTCAATGAGAATAGTAGAGTGATTACCTATGGATCCAATACCTTTAATGTGGCCTTTGGAGTTGTCACCAAAAGTCACTACTCCTCCATTTTTTTTGGCTTTAAGTCCATGAACCGACTCTTGTCTCTGGTCATGTGCCTCGAGCATCCACTATCAAGGTACCATGAATTTTGACTTTGTGCTTTGGCCTTGTAGCAATGCTCCCCCTTCAAACAAAAATATTAAACTTTGGTTTTTGGTACCCAAATCATTTTGGGTCCACGAGTGTTAGCTCCCAAAAGCTTGGTTCCCTTAGGAATCCAAGGTGACATAGCAACAACATTATTAGACTTGATGAGTTCCTTAGGAACCCATACACTTCTAATTTTCTTGGTTCTATTATGCCTACGGAAGCTATTTTGTTTGTAGTTATGTGTCTTTCTTTTAGGTTGGTTGGTTTTAGAGGATTCACCTATCTCATTTCTTACATTACCAACACTTTTGAAAGACTCATTGAGCTTGTTAAGCTCATCTAACACCCTTTGGTGTTCACTATTGCATTGATAAATAAGATTGTTTAGGTCTATATTTTTATCATTTAATTCCAAAATAATCTTTTTATTTCTAATGACCGACTCTTTATACTTCTCAACTACTCGTCATATACCTCTTGTAACTCATCATAAGCATCATGCAATTCATCAAATGTAAAATCAAAAGATGATGAAATAGAGGTTACCATGGAGGAATCTTCCTCAAGAGCCATGAGGCAAAGGTTGGCCACTTCGTGTACCTCATCCTCGGATGACTCCTCGTCACTCCAAGTAGCAAGCATGGCTTTGAGCTTCTTCTTCTTCTCAAAGCCCTTCTTCTTGAGTTGAGGGCACTCCGAACGAATGTGACCGGGTTTTTTGCACTCAAAGCAAATGATTTGATCCCTCTCTTCTTCTTTGTTTTTGGTTTTGAAGTCCATTCTTCATTGAATCTTCCTTCCTCGGTTGGACCTCATAAACCGTGAGAACCTTTTGGCTATCATAGCCAATTCTTCTAGGTCATCCTCCTCACTAGAAGTGCTCTCCTCATGTAGCGAAGCTTTGAGAGCCACTTCTATCTTCTTCTTCTTTTCTACCTCTAGCTTCTCCACTCTTCTCTCTTCCTTTTTCTTTTCATCTTCCCTTCCTTGGTTCATTATCACATGAGTTAGGAGAGAACCCACTAGCTCATCAAGATTGAGTGTCTTCAAGTTTTTGGCCTCAATGATGGCGGTTCTCTTCTCATCCCAAGATTCGGGAAGTGGATAGAGTAGCTTCCGGACTAGTTTGTCTTCCGGGATTATTTTTCCAAAACCCTTTAGCCCATTGACGATTGTTGAGAAACGATCGAACATCTTTGACACGGTTTCGTCGGGCTCCATTTTGAAATTCTAATAACTAAGATTGAGAATTCCAATCTTTGTCTCCTTCACATCACTTCTTCATTCATAAGTGGTCTCTAGTGTATCCCACACTTCCTTGTCATTTTTAATGGAGGAAACTTTGGAGTAGATGTCGGGACCAAAAGAGCAAAACAACATGTGAAGAGCTTTATCATTGATTTGAATATTCTTTCTCTCTTCTTCACTCATCTCAGTTTTATTCTTTAGCACCAATCTTCCTTCGTCGTCTCTTCTCATCGGAATATAGGGACCATCTTCAATGGCATCCCAAACTAGATAACCATTGGATTTGATGAAGAGGCGCATCTGGTTCTTCCAAAATGGGTAGTTATCACCGTTGAAGAAAGGTGGTTTGGTGGTTGATTGAGACTCGTACATGCTTGACCCGGAGGTAGATGTTATGGCTTGATTTTTGGATGATCACACTCTTCCTAGGAACTCCTCTTGTGGTTGTTAATCCTTCAAATAGGTAGGCTCTGATACCAATTGTTGAGTGGATCAATGGATTGATCAAAGCCAAGAGGGGGTGAATTGGGTTTTTTAAAAATTGTTGGAGTAAAAGAATGGCTAAAAATGAAGAACAAGGAATTTTAGAGTGGTTCAAGTTCCTAATGAACTCTACATCCACTAAGGATTTCCAACAATCCACTAATTGTTCTTCCCTTTTTCAAGGCTTAGGAGGTAACCTTTACACAACCGGTCAAATTTTCTACCCAAAATTTGACCAAACCCTCACAAGAGTACAAAAAAGAATTAAAGGCAAGAAAGATATCTCTCAATACAAGATTGCGCCTTTAAGTACAAGCACTCAACCCAAATTTAATAATAAGATTAGAATTGAACACCACACAATTTGGGGTTTACAAGAGATTGGAAAATAAGCACTTTGAGCTTGGATTTTTGCTAGGATGTTTATCTTTGATGCAATAGTTGTTGTTGGTATTCAATTAGCTTCAATTTATGCCTTCTCTATCAATTCTAGCCGTTTGGGTGGTTAGGATATTGATTATAGCCGTTGGGACCCTCTCTGTCCACCATAAATGCACTTCTGCAGCTTACCATATCGGTACGCATGGACCTGTATCGATACCTATCTCAAAACAGAAAGAGTCGTTGCACAATAACAAAAGGGCGTATCGATACGCGTGTAAGCGTATCGGTACGGGACAGGGATCGTAACGGTACCATTTTCTCAACTTAGCTCACTGGAAGTTTCCGTATCGATATGGCTAAGAGCGTATCGGTACGGGACAACCACCACTTTAAATTTCAGTTACCTAACAACTGACACCAACAGTCGAAAACATTAAAAGCTTTTCGAATTTAAAATGCCCTTAAATCCGTATCGATACGGGTGGAACCGTATTGGTACGCTATTCAAACTCCTTCTGTTTTACAGAGGGGGTGTGTCGATACAGATTTAATTTGTTTGGATACGCTGTTTCGATACAGTGAGGGGCGTATCGAAACACATCTTTCCAGTAGCCAACTTTGTAAGAAAGGTATTGATACGGTTGGAAGCGTATCGATACGCCTGGACGTTTTTCAATACTTTGGCCTTGGAACACTTAGAAAATACTTAGAGTTTGAGTTTTTCATATCAGATTAAAGCCTTGGTGATTTATAAATCATTTGAGGGACTTAGAAATCTATTTAAAGTTTTCAATTTAATCCTTAACATACTTTGTTATATCAAAATCAAACATAGGTTTACATGAATATAACAGCTGTTCTGAAGAAGATGATCTTCCACAGATTAAGTTCCCATGTAAGGAGCGTATAGAGGACATCCGCCTACCAACACCTTTCCCCCAAAGGCTTAAGCAACAGAAGCAAGAGCACCGGTTTAGAAGATTTCTGGATATTCTAAAAAAGGTGCACATAAACATACCTCTGATAGAAGCTATTCAAACCTTGCCCAACTATGCCAAATATCTCAGGGATATGGTTTCTAGAAGGAAGAGGATTGGGGAATTTGAAACAGTTGTTGTAACAGAAGAGTGCATGGCAATGCTGCACAACAAACTGCCGCCCAAGCAAACAGACCCGAGCAGCTTTGTTATCCCATGTAGGATAGGTCGCAAACATGAAAAAAAAGCCCAGTGCGACTTGGGAGCCAGCATAAACCTAATGCCTAAAGCAGTCTTCGATAAATTAGGAATTCGGCCGACCAAACCTACCTTCGTCATGCTAAAACTTGTCGATCATTCATTTGTACAACCGGAGGGTAAAATCGAAGACATAACAGTGGAGGTGGGCAACCTAATTCTTCCAGCTGATTTCCTTATCCTTGACAGTGAGGCCGATGAAAAAGCCCTAATCATCCTTGGGCGACCATTCTTGGCCACATACAGAACGTTAATAGATGTGAAACATGGGGGGCTGAGAATGAGGGTAGATGACCAGAGCATAAAGTTAAATGTGCTACAACACTCTGGAAAAGAAGAGGAAGTATGCCTAGAGGCAAAAGCTGCCAGAATCAGTATAGAGACAGGCCAGGGCAACAACTGTCGCAACAGACCAAAGGGCAGGGTGAAGGAACCAGTAGCACCGAACTTGAAGGAACAAGAGGACCCCCCTATGAGGGAAGGACAAGAGGACCCCCCAGGAGGGAAGGACAAGCACATAACTTATTTTTTTATATATAATTTCTTTATTTTTTGCATTATGATTAAAGTTTAATTTATTTTTTAGGATTAGATTTTTATTTTCCAGAAGTTATTTAATTATTTTTATTTTTATTTTTATTTCAGGTTTAGGAATAAAAGAGCTGGGTCAAGAAGGAGGCCCAACAAGGAGTCTTCCCACCATTCTGACGAGACAGCCCAGGGCAGCCCGGCGCAGAAACGCGTAATGGCTATTTGACCACCAACGGATAGTTGCCAATGGCTCCGAAAATAACGGGCATAAATCCTGTAACATGCGCGAGACAACTGGACTGTTGGACATTTAATACCACCACGACACCTCTTGGCAACCTCTATTTAAACCCTCCACACTTTATTCGTTTACTTTACTTTCACTTTCTTGCTATCTTATTCTTGCATCAACTGCTCCCACTTTATTTTCTTTCAAGTTTCAGTAAACTTCAACCGTCTCGCATAGCTTTCTCATCGGCACCCAAACCCACGTTCCAACGCTTCTTCTCCCGCGCAACTAAAACGAGATACCGAAATCAGTTTGCAAAGCAGAACATATAGGAGGAGCAAGGTTTTCATTATACTTGGCAAACATGAGACCTTAGCTTAGAGCTTGCCCTGTTCGAGACCATCTATAGAAAGGGATGGGAGATGTTCGCACGACAGCCAAAGATAGACAACATCACCATGGTCAGGGAGTTCTATGCCCACCATCATCGCCCAGAGATGTCGTTTGTGTACGTCCGAGGGGAGCCTGTAAAGCATAACATTGTCGTCATCAAAAATTTCTATGGCCTAGATATGCACGACATCCCTCACGAGGAGTGGAGGCATTCACTGACGGCTGCCGATTATGAGAAAATCAAGGCCAAACTCTTAAAGCACAACACGTCGTGGTTGGTAGGCAAACATGGAGGATCTGTCCGACGCCACCACCTGCTGCCAGATGCAATGTTGTGGAATACATTTGTCAAGAGGTGCCTACTGCCCACCTCCCAAAACTCTACCGTAGATCAGTCGTGCCTTCCCCTAATCCACAACATCATGATGAACCGACCCATCAGTGTTGGGGAAATTATCTGCAAGGAGATCCACACCAGCTTCCGGAAGACGAAGGGCAGGTTGTACTTCCCGTCCCTCATCAAAAGACTTTGCACCAACTTTGGTGTTCCAACCGACCCAAAAGATAAGATGACAACAGCCAAAGAAGAGTGGACCAGAAAAGTCCCTATACAAATGATGCAGACCCCGGAGGCAGAGCCTATAACGCCCACCTAGCCATCTGCTGCCCAGCCTAACACTCCAGCCGCCCCGGCAGTACTGAAGCTGACCCAGACAACGAAGTCCTCATGCTGCTGCACACCCTTAACAACAACACCAAACACATCGAGGAGCAACAACTGACTTTCATGAAATACGTAGGGGAAGTTCAAGAAGCCTTTGTAGCTTATATCCTGCAGAAATTCCCTGATGATGGATCCATCCTGCCTCTATATACTGCAGATCTTGCAACAGCAGCCCCAGCACAAGGAACGCCATTCGCCGCTGCTGCCCGCCATGTGCCCTCGCTGACGCACTACCTATCTTACTCAGCCACCACCGAATCCTATACAGTGGCAGACTCCCCCGAGAGGCATCAGCAGCACTATTCACATGTCTGCACACCAGGGACAGTGGCGAACACCTCCTCATCAGAGGAAATTGAGCAGCAGCCGCCTTAACAAGCAACAACAATCGTAGCAGCAGCAGCAACCATCCCAATGGCGATTGACCCTCCGACAGCAGCCACAGAGGAAGGCACTAGGAAGAGGAAGCAACACATCATAGCCGCCGAGCCTGTGGATGATGAGACATAGTCAGAAGAGAGCGAAGCACCTTCTGTCACTCCCCTGCCGAACCTCAAGAAGAGCCTCGCCCCACAAGAGTCCAGTCGCTGTGGACAGCAAAGAACTCGCCTGCTAAGTCTGCTGCCAAGACATCTGTCGGCCGCTGCTTCATCATTCAAACCTCTTCCTCCTCCTCAGCAGAAAAGACTCAAGCCTCCTCTCAACCCTTAGCCGATTTTTAGTTCTTTTTCTTTTCTTCATTTTAATTTTTTATGTTTTCTTTATAACTTGTTATTATTTTTCTGTTTTTTTATGCATTGAGGGTAATGCCCATCTCGAGTTTGGGGGAGGGATAGCTCTCGCATCTTTAGTCTAGGCATACTTAGTAGCATATATGTTGCATTTTACTTTCCTTAGTAATAATCGGAACAGAAAAATTTGTTATATAACGTGTGCCTATGACAATTAGCCGATTACTTAATTCGCACAAATAATAAACTGAACTTAATACGAGAAAAGCATGAAAAATGACTTAGAATTTTTTATTTGCCAAAACTGACAAACACCTCTGTTACTTGGTGAATTTGTTAGAATATCTAATGAACACTTCCTCTTTGTTTTTAGAATTCTTTGCAAAGTTCTAACAGTGGTTGTAGATAGCCGCCGAGGTAGAAAAGAGAAAGAGAAAAATACAGCACTGCCACGACAGTAGAAGTAAAAACAAAGAACATTGTTGTTTTACCCAAGAGGCGCCCGCAACAGGCTCTAGGAAGAATCATGTGCGAGCACACTCCGCTGCTATCAAAGTCCATGAATCTGAAAGTTTTGAAGTGATAGACAAATTAGCATGAGTGAATGAAAGTATTCACGGGAAGACTCTACTCCATGGGTTTGGAGTTTTATAGTTTGCTCCTATTGTAACACCCTGGTTTAGGGCCTAGATGTTTTAGACATCAGACCGGACCAGTCGAGAACAGTTCGAATCGCGTAAGGTGATTTATGGAAATCAAGGATCGGGATAGGATAAAAATATGGTAAAAATTGCTAAAATCCTCTAAAAATATGTTTAAGAGGTTGGTCATATTATTTTTACAAAAAGAGTTTCGGAATTGGGACATTTCGAGTAGTGACCAAATTGTAAAGTGTCAAAACTGTGGAATATGTGATTTTTAAAGGAGAAGCCAAATTCTTAGAATCTTTAGGGGGCTTTATGGCAATTTAACCTTTACTTAATATGACATGTGTTTTAAATGGCTTTAATTGGTTTTTATTTTAATTAATTAAAATGGGTAGTTAATGTGAGATTCCATCACGTAACTACCACTTTCTCATCATTTTCAGCCAAACACTATTTTCATTCTTTTCTCTCCAGAATTCTTTTCTCCCAAACACTCTCTTAATATTTCCTAATCAATTTTCAAGAAATCCTTCCAAGTTCTTCAATATTTCCTAATCAATTTTCAAGAAATCCTTTCAAGATTTTCAAGATATTTGGCTTCTAATTAATGTTTTTGGTTGAGTTTCACTATAGTTTTGATTGGAGATCAAAATCTTGTAAAAATGTGGTTGAAATCTTAATTTTCGAACTTGTTTTGTTAATCTCTATTATGGATTGATTTTAATTGAATTTTAAGTTGGTTAATATGTTGAAATGAAGTTTTGATAACATAGATCCCGAAATCCTTGAGATCCATGAGTTTCTTGTTAGTTTTAAGTGACTTTTTGAGGTGAAATGGTGGAATCTTGCTTGCTGGAGGTATAAGGATAGGTTAGGTTGTTTATTCAATGTGTTTTGATGTTTATAATGGTTTGGAAGTGATGTATGTTAGCTGGGCTTGGTTTAGGAAGCAATCGATTGAGTTTTCGGTTGTTTTGGATGGGTAAATTGGTGTAGTTTGGGTGAGCAACGAGTTTGTGAATTGTTGCTGGTGTTGAAATGCATTTTAATGCATTTAGATCTCTGTTTTGATGATGTGAAAATAGGGGTCTTGATCTAGAAGCAAACGAGACGTTGTTGGAGGCTCCAGAAGGGTAATTTTTGTGTCGGCGAGCAAGGCTTCACGTATCGGTGAGTAGAAATGGATTTTCCAGCTTTGTAACGCTTTAAGCATGGTCTTGGGAGCTTAGTGTAAGTTTAAAACACTTAGCTAAGCTGAAGAGTAAGTGTTTCGGATGTCTCTCTCAGAAATGTGCTATGTTTTGATGAAAATGCACTTGAGTTAATTATGGTTTTGATCACCGTTTTAAAGCATGTTTTAAGCATGGTTAATGCTGGATTTTATTGCCATTGTGATAAGGGTGCACTAGGTAAGTGATCCTTGGTTTTATGTGATTATTGCACATGATGTTAAGCATGGTTATGCTTGTGGTAATGGCTTTCTATTTATGCTTGTAAAACAGTGGATTAATGATGTTAAATGATCATATTGGCAAGTGATGAAAGTGGCTTTTGGTTATTGTAATCGGATATAGTTAGCCGGCTTTAGAATTGTGTGCACTGTGAATAAAGTCGCCTTAGATGTCGAGGGGTTGTGATTGTGACCTAATCTCCATCCGAGTGCCATAACGATTGCGGGTAAGATCACAACGGTGGATGGTTTAGTCCTGTGTGTGAATCTTGTGGTCGTGTCCTTTATTCTCATTAGTGGAAGTATACAACTACTGATGAGTGATGTTGAGGGGTTCTGATTGTTCCGTTAATCTCCATCATGGGTGTTGAGGGGTTGTGATTGTGACATGTATCTCCACCTTGTGTCGTCCGGTAGTATGTATGAAGCATGTGGGACAACGCTTGTAATCCGCGTATCTGATTGTGTCTTTGAGTTGGTTTGGTTTGAGAAATGATAACTTGTAAGCCAATATAATGATGACGACTAATGGTTAAGCATGAGATGCTTGTGATTATGCTAGATTGCATGTGATGCTTGGTAAAGTATGAGCAAAGGTTTATTTCTTGTATTAAAATGATGCATAAGAGCATGTGTTTTAAAAGGTGCAATGATGTCTTGAAAGGGCATGTTTTATGTAAAAGAATTTGTGAAAATAGTGTTATGCCATTTGTGTGGAATGTATTGATGAATGTTGTTTAGCGATCCTCGCTAAGCTTGTGCTTACGCTCATTTGTTTCATCAATGTAGAGAATTTGGGATTTGAGGCAGCGAGTAAGCAAGGGGAATCCAAGCACTTTGATCTAGCAAAGTATGTGGTTTTTCTTTGGTGTAATAAGAGGCAATGGGTGGGATTTCTACTCTTGGATGATTGAGGATTTTGATTATTGTTTTGTTCATATTTGTTATGGTATTTTCGAGTTCTAAATGGCCTTTGAAGTTTGATTGATGCATTATTGTGGCTTTTAGCCTTTGAATGGTTTTAAAGACTAGGAAGCATGCCTATAGATCTAATGCTTGTTTGAATGATGTTATGTCTTAGCTCGTGCTTTGCCTTGTTGATCTTTGATGCCTAAACATGTTGTATGTATGTCGTGGTATGAATTGGAAGGTTTTCGGAGGTGTTTTGTGTGAAAAATCAGCAAAATATGTTGTTGCAGTGCAAGGCGTATCGGAACGCCCTTACCTGTTTCGGAATAGAGGCGTGAAATGTCCATAAGGTTTCAGAATGGGTAGGAACGTTTCGGAACGTTTTTGCTACTGGGAAGGGGTGTTTCGATACGGGTCTCGGAACGCACCCGATTATCGAAACGGTCAACCTGGTTTCGAAACAACTGTTTTAGTACAGGGCCTTGTGTTTCGAAACACCCGACTGTTGGAGTTGAATTTGAATTGTTTCATGTTTCTGTTTCTTACATTTTGGTCCCTGGGTCTTGAATACTTAATTAAATGAGTTTGGATAATTTGTTTAAGATGAATTTTTACATGCTGGCTTTTTATATGATTAATTTGGGTTTGGTAACTTTAGAACTTGTTTAGTCCTCAAAATTCTGGAAGTTTACAATTTAGTCCCTAAAAGACATTTGTATGCAATTGAAGCCCTTAATGAGTTTCGTTCGCTACGTCATTTCCGCTAATGTGTTTTGCTATTCGCGTAGGCTAAAAATGTGCATTTAGAAAAGTTAAAAAGAAAAAAGGGTCGTTAATCAAGGTTGAATTTCGGGTTGACTTTGGTATTCGTCGTGTAATCTTCTTAGTTCAGGTCCGGCGTCTAGGTTGGGCTAAGGGAGTTACATTTGGTGGTATCAGAGCTAGGTTACGAAAGAATTGGGAATGTTGGTATGTGAAATTTATACGTGTTGATGTATGATGTTTGAAAAGGATGCAATTGGTTGAATTTTGAAGCTTATGCCATGCTTGATTGATGTGAATTGCATGTGAAAGGAATATGATTGTGTGATGATGATGCGATGTCGATATATGTTGATTTTGAATGATGGAAAGCATGTTGAGCATGACGTGTCATTGTATGCTATGCTATGTTGAGGGAAATCGGGGTGCCCATTGCCTTATTACACTAATCAAATGTTTTTGTAAACTTAGATCCTTGCTTGAAGTTGGCCTAAATGGTTTGATTTGTTTTTGTTGTTATGCTTGTTTGAAATAGATCTATGGATCTGAGAAGGGAGCTGAGGTCGAATACAATAGTGCCTCAGGGTGACCAGGGTGAGTAAGGGGCTGGTGTCCCTCCTGGTGGAAATCTACCTCCTCCGCCACCACCTGGAGGTGGGGAGCAGGTGCAATAAGGACCTGCTGGTCCGGGTATGGGTGATCTAATGCCGTTGGTTTAGGCGATCACCGGGGCGTTTCAGGCTGTAGTTATCGGAGCACATGTTCTGACCCCTGCAGCTGGGTAGGCAGGCTTACCTTTGGAGAGGTTGAGGAGCTTAGGAGTTGTGGAGTTCTTTGGAATGTCTCCTGAGGCGTCTAAGGCCTGGTTAGCGAGTACGATCCGTATCATGGGTCAAATGGGATGCAACGATGTGCACAAGCTGGGATGCGCAGTTTCCTTGTTGCAAGGCGATGCATACAGCTGGTGGACGACTACCACTGCTGGTTTGGAACCCAATGAGGTTGATTGGGAGTTTTTCAGAGGTGCTTTCAAGAGGAAGTATCTGGGGGTGAGATACTTGGACGAGAAGAAACGCGAGTTTATGTTGCTAGTTCATGGAAATCTTTCTGTGGCTGAGTACGAGGTCCAAATCGTACGCCTGAGCCAGTATGCCCCAGAGCTGATACCTAGTGAGAGGCACCGATGTGATCGCTTCCGGTACAGGAAGTTAAGACGTATATGTTGTCTACAGATTATACCGACTTCGATGTGCTTGTATGTCGAGCCAAAGACATCAAACATAATTTTGGTTTGACGTCTCGAGGTGTTGGTTCTAGCTTTGGGAAGAGAGCAGCTGAGTATAGTTCCATGTGTGGACAGAACAAAAGAGGTCGAGATAGGAGACATCAGCCTGAAGGGAGGCGAGGTGCTCCAGGTCGAGGCGGTCAGGTCTAGGGTGGCCAAGTGAGGTCTGAGCAGCACACGTGTTGGACATGTGGGTCGAGGGACCATTTGAGGCGAGATTGTCCTCGAGCAGCTAGAGAGGTTCAGACTCCTGCTGTGGTGACAGGGAATTCATGTTTGAATTGTGGCTCGGCAGATCACATGAGTTGGGAGTGTCCTTTATTGGCTGGTGGAGGCCAAGGACGTGCACTTGTTGTGGCTGCACCTCAGAGAGGCCGTGGGCACGCCCAGGGGAACTTTTAGAGGAGAGACGAGGGTCAGAGAGGCGTTGCTCATGTGGTAGTAGTTCGACCTGAGGGAGGCGGTCCTGCCATGGTTTATGCTCAGCACGAGGAGCGCAATGATACCGATGTTATCACAGGTCCCTTTGCTCTTCAGTCTTTATCATTGCTGGCTTTGATTGATTCTGGATCTACGCATTCTTATATCTTGAGTGAGCATGCATATTTTCTTGATATACCTGTTGAGTTACTTGAAATAGAAATGCAAGTGACTAGTTATTTTGGTGAGATTGTAGTCACTATGAAGTTGTATAGGAGATGTCCTTTATCTGTGCAAGGTCATGTATTTCTTGTGGATTTGACGGAGTTACCCTTCTACGGATTCGATGTAATCCTTGGCATGGATTGGTTAACGGAGCATAGAGTGGTGGTTGACTTTGATGTCAAACGGGTTACCTTAAAGCTGGCTGATGATTATGAAGTAGTGGTAGTAGGCGAGAATGTGAAATTCTTGTCGAATGTGATTTCGGTTTTGAAAGCAAATCGTATGATGAGGTTGGGATGTGATGCTTATCTTGCCTATGTAATGAATCCTGGCACCAAGGATGTGCTAGTGTAGGATATCTGAACCGTTCGCGATTTTCCGGGTATCTTTCCGAAAGAATTGCCTGGGTTGCCACCAAACAGGGAAGTTGAGTTTGGTATCGAGTTGTACGAGAATACAACTCCGGTGTCCATTGCTCCTTATCGCATGGCACCTAAAGAGCTAAAAGAGTTGAAAACACAACTGTAAGAGTTGTTGGATCGAGGGTTCATTCGGCCGAGTGTGTCACCTTGGGGCGCATCGGTCTTGTTTGTTAAGAAGAAAGATGGGACAATGCGGATGTGCATAGATTATCGGCAACTGAATAAGTTGACGATCAAGAACAAGTATCCCTTGCCTAGAATTGATGATCTCTTTGATCAGTTCCGGGGAGCCTCGGTGTTTTCCAAGATAGACTTGAGGTCAGGATATTACAGTTGAAGGTGAAGGATGTGGACGTACCTAAGACAGCTTTTCGGACAAGGTACGGGCATTACAAGTTCTTAGTGATGTCGTTTGGTTTGACTAATGCGTCTGCTACTTTCATGGACATGATGAATCGTGTTTTCCATGAATTCTTTGATCAGTTTTTGGTGGTGTTCATCGATGATATCCTTGTGTATTCGCGTACTGAGGAGGATCATGATAGACACTTGAGAATCGTTTTGCAAGCGTTGTTGGAAAATCAATTGTATGCCAAGCTAAGTAAGTATGAGTTTTGGCTTAGGAAGGTGGTCTTCCTTGAACATGTTGTGTCAGCTGAGGGTATTCGCGTTGATCCGCACAAAGTAGAGGTTGTGATGAGTTGGAAAGTGCCTAAGTCAGTAACAGAGGTACGAAGTTTCCTTGGTCTAGCTGGGTATTACCATAGGTTTGTCGAAGGTTTCTTGAAGATAGCTGCACCTTTGACCAAGCTGTTGCAAAAGAATGTTCGTTTTGAGTGGACAGATGCGAGGCAGCAAGCTTTTGAGAAGCTAAAGGAAGCTTTGACGCAAGCTTCTATTTTGATTCAGCCTGAGTCTGGTAAGGAGTTTATGGTCTATAGTGATGCGTCCATCGCTGGTTTGGGTTGCGTGTTGATGCAGGAAGGTAAGGTGGTAGCTTATGCATCCAGGTAGTTGAAGGTGCATGAGCGTAACTACCCTACTCATGATCTTGAGCTTGCGGCTGTTGTGTTTGCCTTGAAAATCTAGAGGCATTACCTGTAGGGTGAGAAGTGTGTTGTGTTCACGGATCATAAGAGTTTGAAGTATCTCATGTCTCAGAAGGAGTTGAATCTTAGGCAACATCGTTGGGTGGAGTTGCTTAAGGATTATGATCTGACGATCGAGTACCACCCGTGCAAGGCTAATGTTGTAGTCGATGCTTTGAGCAGGAAAGTGGCTGTGGAGTTGAGGGTGATGTTTGCTCGCTTGAGCATATCGTGTGATGGTCGTCTTATTGCGGAGTTGCAAGTGAAACCATCTTTGATCCAGTTGATTAAGGATAAACAGTTGCTTGATGATTCCCTTGTTTCGCATGTTCAGGACATTGCAGAGGGTAAACCTTCGAATTTCAGCTTTCATGATGACGGTGTGTTGTGTTTTGGAAGTCGAATAGTGGTGCCAGATGATGTTGAGTTGAGGCGCACTATTCTAACTGAAGCTCATAGTAGTCCTTTTGCTATGCCTCCTAGTAGTACAAAGATGTATCGTGATTTAAAAGATGTGTACTACTGGGTGGGGTTGAAAAGGATGTGGCTGAGTTCGTTAGTAAGTGCATGGTGTGTCAGCGAGTGAAGGCTGAACATCAGGTTCCTTCTGGGTTGTTGAAACCTTTGAGAATCCCAGAATGGAAGTGGGAAAGAATTACCATGGATTTTGTGTCTGGATTTCCATTGTCACTGTTAAAGAAGAATTCGGTTTGGGTGATTGTTGATCGCCTTACGAAGTGTGCACATTTTCTGCTTGTGCATACTACGTATACCTTGGATAAGTTGGCTGAGGTCTACATATATGAGATTGTGCGGTTGCACGGTGTGCCAAAGTCTATAGTGTCGGATAGGGATCCGAGGTTTATAGCGCGATTTTGGGAATGTTTGCATCAAGCCTTGGCTACACGGTTGAATTTTAGTACTTCGTATCATCCCTAGACGGATGGAAAATTAGAACGTGTGATCCAAGTGCTTAAGGACATGTTGAGATGCTGTTTGATAGATTTTCAGGGTTCTTGGGAGAAGCACTTGTCGTTGGTTGAGTTTGTGTATAATAACAGTTATCAGGCAAGTATTCAAATGGTTCCATACGAGGCTTTGTATGGGAGAAGATGTAGAACCCCTCTTTGTTGGGCAGAAGCTGGGCAAAAGTTGATTTCGATGCCAGCTATGCTAAAGGGAACCACAGATAGGCAAAAGTCTTACGCGGGCCTGAACTGTAAGGAGATTGAGTTTGCGGTCGGCGAACATATGTTTTTGAAAGTATCGCCTTGGAAGAAGGTGATGAGATTTGGGCGTAAGGGTAAGCTTAGCCCAAGGTTCATTGGACCTTACGAGATTGTGGAGCGTATTTGTCCTGTGGCATATTGATTGAGATTGCCTTTGGAGCTGGAAAAGATACATGATGTGTTCCACGTCTCTATGTTGCGGAGGTACAGATCGGATCCTTCGCATGTGATGCCTGTTGAGGAGATAGAGTTGAATCCGGATATGTCTTATGATGAGGAACCAGTGAGGGTTCTGGATGTGAGCAGTAAGTTCTTCGTGGTAAGATGATA